>CM042024.1:89963879-91243045 GCA_023525975.1 Smallanthus sonchifolius | reverse complement strand
TGTATGTCCATTTCTTCTAAGTCATCTGGATGAAAGTATTCCAGATCTTCTTTGATGAAGGACATGTTGCTAGAATTTTCGGAGACAAAGGCAGCTGAGTTTGGTTAAGGTGGAGCTTCAAGAAGAAACGGTGAGTTGTTTTTTTATGAGTTGGGAGTCTGAGGGTGGGTGACAATGGGAGGATAATAGTTACTAGAACTGGGAGCTGAGTGGTCAGAGTGTAGTGCAGATGAAGTGGTTTTTGTTGATGAAGCAGTTGAATGACCTGAGCTTCTTTCTTTGGCTTGAATCATTTCTAATTCATATGTCTTTAGCATGCCATACACCTCAGTCATTTTTAGAGTTTTCAAGTTTTCAGTTCTTCTAATTGACACTGTATAGAGTGTCCAGCAGCTTGGAAGAGATCTGATAAACATTTTGAGAATGTCTTCATTCTCCAGCTTCACTTTAGAGCACTGTAGCTCTCCCACCAAATAGGTGTACCTGTTGAACAAAACAATAAGAGACTCACCTTCCTTCCAGACAAAGTTCTCATATTGTTGCTTCAGAATGTCTCTTCTATTCTCCTTCACCTCCTCAGAACAGGCAAACATCTTCTCAAGAGCTTCCCATAGCTCCTTAGCAGTCTTGTATTCTCTGGAGTTATGGAAAACTTCGTTTGGCAAGCACATCTGAATGACTCCCAAAGTTTTGAAATCTACCTCCATCTTCTTAGCCTTATCTGCAACAACTTGTAAGTCAGCAGCAAAATTGTGGAGTACTTAGAGAATTTTGCAGCCATCAGTCTTTATCTCTACACACGTTTTAAGACTGGTTCAATAAATATGTCACATTATGTAGCTAAAATTAATTATTTACAAGTGTTTGGATTCGTGTTTTTAAAGTGATTATTATTAGTTTAGAATCAAACAAAGTTGTTAACCAATTAATATAAACAATAATCAATTTTCTTACAAAACTATAAAGTTTTTACACTATTTTTAAATTCATTAGGGTGCATAGAAAAAAGAAGGAAAACGAAGATTGAATGA
The DNA here is from genome assembly GCA_023525975.1 of Smallanthus sonchifolius. Taxonomy (NCBI): domain Eukaryota; kingdom Viridiplantae; phylum Streptophyta; class Magnoliopsida; order Asterales; family Asteraceae; genus Smallanthus; species Smallanthus sonchifolius. Next base: position 91,242,014 of record CM042024.1, on the reverse strand, counting down.
AAATTAATTGATGAAATTATGAAAGTAATTTTAGGAATCAAATTATTGATTGTAAGGAAGAGAGAGAGAGAGAGAGGCGAGAAAACCCAAAATTGGGTGCACAAAAAAAAAGAACACGTGGCATATTAGTTAGTGATTTATTAGAATAATAAGGATATATATGTATATATATATATATATACAAGGTAATAGACACGTGTATTACAAGGTGTTGTATAATAGAAAACTGAAATTTCAATAATGTGTAAAAGAAATTTACAACTATGTGTTTAATAGAAATTACATAATTTTATAATGTGATTAAAATTTTTTACATAAATGCAGAATTTTTATTGCATAGAACAACAAAAAAATGAAAGTATAATCCCAAATATCATAACGGCATACACCAAAACATTAAAACTTCTCAAATGAAAGCAATCAGTATGCCACCTTTCACACATATGTATAAATGCCAACTTAAAACATCTCAAATGAAACTAAATCATTCAAAAAAACAAAACAATCTTTGAAATTACACCGGACAAATAACAATTATAAATGCATAAAATTTTGACAAAAATTAGAACTTGAATTAAGCTATACATTACCAATCTCCAATGTGATGATGAGAAGAACCAAATTACAGCAAACAATTCCATGGGGTTGTGTACTAAAAAAAACTCAATCAAAAGTAAGTCAACAAAAAATGAAATAAAGAAATTTCACATTCACAAATACACAACACTTGCCTTTACATTTCAATTCCTTTCAGTTCCTGATTAAGATACTGAAACCAATTCCCTATTTATAGAACTGCAAAAATAAAACCGGCTTACTTCAAAATTACTTTAATTTCTACAACCAACATTTTTAAAATACAAAAAAAAAATTTAGATAAATAAACTCCTACCGTGAGTCACCGACATCATGTCTAGCAAGCTTCTGTAAAACATCAATTTCAATCATGGTAGCTTCATGATACTTATTTATTGATCGAACGATGTTAATTGCTACACGCTCTTTCTTTTCATTATCCAAACACTCGAAAACTTGCGAGAAAGTACATGCAATTAAATTCATCAATAAAACATCTGTGAAAAAAATTAGTTATAAATCAAGATGAAAAATAAAACAAATAGAAGATAGCTAACCTTCACCCGTTTTGCTGAATATCCTATCTGCAACAAAGAAACAAAACCTCATTAACATATGCTATGTACATAAACTAAATTAGAGGACAAAAAACCATAAACCTACATATATTATTAGAACATGAAAAAACACAAAGGTTAATGATGTCCACGCTTCGCGTCAGGTTTTTTTTCATCTGAAATGCTTTGATTCTTATGATCGAATTATCACTATATGTAAATATTAACTATTTGTTAAGTGATTAACTGAACCTAGTAGGAGACTTAGAGAATATCAATAAACATTTATGAGCAGCATCTCAAGCAAAAGCAAAAACAACTTCAAAATCACACAACTTTTATGCAATACAGCCTAACTATTTGAAAGGCCCCTTTCTCGGGAGACCTCACTTGTTGGATTTACTCATAAACATAGTCATTAATCACTGAACTTTAATTAAAAACATTCAAACACAGCAGAAGCATTCATAATTCAATTACATTGACAACTGAAGTCTTAACATTTAAACATAAAACATTGTCTTAACATAAACGTAATTAACAGGATGTTAGTCTTGTAGCGGGGTAGCCTTCATGGCTTCGCACGTCCTTTCTTCTTTTTACCTGAAGTGCATAATAAAAGTCAGCTAACGCTGGTGAGTTCTAGTTTAAGCATTTAGGTATAAACATTATTTCTTATCATACTTACAATTGTATAAATATATTTATATGCATATATTTGTCATTTCAATTCCTCCATTCGTGTTTCATTCAATGTAGGTATATATAATAACAATAATACCTACATTCTTGTATTCATTCGAATATTCTTTGAACTTTCATAGAATTACACATAAGGGTGATCAACCCGTCATTTTGTTTACGTAAATCACAAAGACAAACACTTCATCCTACCGTCGTACTCCGTGCTTCATAACGTCCAACCAACCTTTGGTCGCCCGTCATGCTTTGCCGTCCGACCAACCTTCGGCCGTCCGTCTTTTTCGTATGACCAACCATCGGCCATCCGTCTTAACCGTATGACCAACCTTTGGCCATCCGTATTAACCGTCCTACCGTCGTAGTCCGTCATATTCGCCCGTTTTCCCTAAGGCATCCGTTTCCCACCCTAGCTAATTATAGAACCGTGCATCGATTGAGGGACTGACTCTACTATTGTGGCCTTAGTTTTAGTCTACCTTTCTAGACTTTCATTTGTGGTTGCATAATACTCGGGTGGTCATCCGTCTACCGAAGTAGCCGTTGTCGTCGAAGCGTCCATGACGTTTACTTATACATGGCAAGCAAAATATACATGAATATAAAGCAAGATTTCATTCTTACACGTTATGTTATTCTTTTCATACTTGGCAAGCAATATATACATGGATATAAAGCAAGATTTCATTCTTATATGTTATGTCATTCTTTCATTTCATAGCTTTATACATACTTATCATTTATTGTATTCACAATGCATCGTCACATAACACATAAGTTTACATATAATATTTATATCTTTTATTCAATTCATGTATACAATTCAGCCCCAAAACATTTAAAATGATTTACACGTAACATATAGGGGGCACATAGAACTCACCTATTTTCCGGTGTTTAACCCGTAGGTGATGTTTTAGCTACTCTTAATGTGTATACCGATCTGCACATAAGTCAAAGTACAATTTCTATTGATTCATGCAAGAGTCGATAGTTTTGTGGGTATCGTCGAGAGTGTCGGCTAGGAGAGTTGCTAGCCACACTCGAGAGTGTCGGTTAGGAGAGTTGCTAGCCACACTCATGAGTGTCGCCTGAACTTGCGTTCAGGACTTTGTGGTGTAATGGGTCGATACTCAACGTTTTTCTTATAGGGTCGATTCTCAGACAGTCGACTTTCTGACAGTCGGCTCTGATAGTCTGCTCTGACAGTTGATTCTGACTGTCGACTCTGATAGTCGGCTCTGACAGTCGGCTGTGATAGCTGACTCTTTGACAGTCAACTCTCTTCTTCTTCCTCGCTGAGAGTCGCCACATGCAGTCGGCTCAAGAACAATGAGCATCTGCAGGTCTGATTTTTGATCCAAAACCTTAACTATTTACGTTCAAAACGTTTATCTAGCTTCCATGAAGCTAGATCTAAGCTTTAACCCACTTTTCATAAGTAAAAATCCTTCCTTTATGTGTAAAAACCCCATAAACCCTAAAACCCCATTTTTGAAGAAAACTCAGATCCGAGGTTGATTCTTACCTCAAAACTCGTGGTTCTTCGTGTAGAATCGATCAAGGATGACGGAGAAGCAAGATGGAAACATGATCCAAGCTTGATAGTGCCTTATTGAGCTTTCTCTCTCTAGAACTCTCTCTTTCTTTCTCTAGGGTTTCAAGTTTGAAGGAGGTGGAATGAGGAAGATGGAGCTGATCTTGCCTTTATATACACGAGCTATATCGGCCCATTGGAGCCGGGCCCAAGCCCGATCCCTTTTCTTTCATTTTTCCTTTAATTAATTCCGACCTCCCATCCATTATATCTATTTATTATTTCGGGATGTTATAAGCCTACCCACCTTATTGAGGTTTCGTCCTCGAAACCTGCTACAAGTTAAACAGTTGAGGGTATAGTTCCTTCATCTCATTCTCTTTTTCCCATGTAGCTTCTGACCCTTTTCTGTGCTTCCATTGTACTTTAACCAAATGAATCGACTTATTTCGTAGTCATTTTTCAGCTTGGTCAAGAATAACTATTGGTTCTTCTACATAGTTTAAACCATTATGTACTTCGATCTCATCATATGGGATGTGAGCCGTACCGTCCGCAAGGCACTTTTGTAAGTGCGATACGTGGAATGCGGGATGAATTCCACTGAGCTCATCGGGCCGGTCTAGTCGGTAAGCAACGTGACCAACTTTTGCTAGGATTTTGAATGGTTCGACAAACCTTGGACTTAGTTTGCCTCGTTTCCTGAATTGGATAATTCCTTTCCAAGGCGACACTTTCAATAGTACCATATCCCCTACTTGAAACTCTAAATCTCTTCTTCTCTTATCCGCATACGATTTTCATCTATCTTTAGCGGCTTTCATGCGTGCATTGATCTGGTCAAATTTCTCGGAAGTAGCCTTGACTACTTCGAGACTTGCAAAGTCCTTTTGTCCAATTTCTCCCCAACAGACTGGGGTTCGACATCTTCTTCCATATAGCATCTAAAATGGCGGCATGCCAATGGTTGAGTGATAGCTGTTGCTATATGAAAATTATGCCAAAGGCAGGTGGCTATCCCAGCTCCTACCGAAATCAATGATATAGGCCCGGAGCATGTCCTCCAAGGTCTGAATGGTCCTTTCTGACTGACCGTCAGTTTGGGGGTGGTAAGCTGTGCTGATATGCAATCTAGTGCCCATTGCTTCGTTGAATTTCTTCCAAAATCTTGACATGAATCGGGTGTCCCTGTCGGACACGATCGACACAGGCATTCCATGCCTGCTCATAATTTCGTTTACGAATAACTCTACTAGCTTCTCAGATGAAGAAGCCTCGCGTATTGGTAAGAAGTGAGCACTTTTCGTCAAGCGGTCGACGATCACCCAAATGGTATCATTGCCTTTAGCTGTTCACGGTAGCTTGGTAATGAAGTCCATTGTGATCTCCTCCCACTTCCATTCCTGTATTGGCAAAGGTTGCATTTTACCGCAGGGTTTCTGGTGCTCGGCCTTAACTAGTGAACAAGTTAGGCACTTGCACACATATTCGGTCACATCGTTCTTCATGCCATGCCACCAGTATTCTTTCTTCAAGTCTTGATACATTTTGTTCGTTCCAGGATGGATAGAGTAGCGAGACTTATGGGCCTCGTCGAGGATTTTGGCCCTAAGTTCGCCAATATTGGGTATCCACATCCGGCCAAAACGAGTTCGTACACCATACGCATTAGTCTCCAGATCACTTTGTTGTCATACTATTCTTTCTCGCTTCACATTCCTTTCTAACAGTGCTTCATCCTGTACTTTTGATATGTCATTCTTCAGGTCCGGCGTGATAATTAGTTGACATGCTTTGATCCGGATAGGTGTCGACTCTTCCTTTCTGCTCAAGGCGTCAACCACTACATTTGCCTTGCCCGGGTGGTACAATATTTCACAATCATAATCTTTTAATAGTTCTAACCACCTAATTTGTCTCATGTTTAATTCCTTTTGCTCGAAGAAGTACTTCAGGATTTTATGATCGGAGTAAATGGTGCATTTAACACCGTACCAATAGTGCCTCCATATATTTAATGCGAAAACTAATGCCGCCAACTCCAAATCGTGAGTCGGGTAGTTAACCTCGTGAACCTTTAACTGCCGTGAGGCATAAGAAATCACTTTTCCTCGCTGCAAAAGGACACAACCCAATCCCTGACCCGAAGCGTCAAAGTAGACTACCAAGTCTTCGTTTCCCTCAGGTAAGATCAAGACCGGAGCTTGGGTTAATCGTGTCTTCAATTCCTCGAATGCATTGTTTTGGGTTGGACCCCATTCATACTTCACTTCCTTACGCGTTAGCTTTGTCAATGGCGAGGCTATTCTCGAGAAATCCTGAATGAATCTCCGATAGTAACCTGCCAATCCCAGGAAACTTCGTACCTTCGTTGGTGTTTTTGGGATGTTCTATTCTTTAACTAATACGATCTTTGCAGGATCTACCATAATTCCGTTTGGGTTTATGACTTAGCCTAGGAATTGAACTTCCCTAAGCCAGAACGCGCATTTGGAGAATTTTGCGTATAACTTCTCCTGCTTCAGAATCTCTAGAACTTCCCTTAGGTGACAGTGGTGATCACCTTCGTTCTTTGAGTAGATGAGAATGTCATCTATGAAAACTATTACTGATCGATCCAACATTGGTCGGCATACTCTGTTCATTAAATCCATAAATGCTGCAGGTGCGTTTGTTAGTCCGAAGGACATCACGAGGAATTCATAATGTCCATAACGCGTGCGAAACGCGGTTTTCTATACATCCTCCTCCCTTACTTTCAATTGATGGTAACCCTACCTAAGATCAATCTTTGAGAACCAACTCGCGCCTTGCAGTTGATCAAAAAGATCGTCTATTCTAGGCAGTGGGTACTTGTTCTTTACTGTTCGTTTGTTCAATTCACGGTAGTCGATGCACATGTGCTTGCTTCCGTCTTTCTTCTTTACAAATAATACCAGAGCGCCCCATGGTGAGATGCATGTTCTGATAAATCCTTTCTCTGTCAATTCTTCAAGTTGAGACATTAATTCTTTCATTTCTGACGGAGCCAATCGGTAGGGTGCTTTGGCAACGGGCTGAGCTCATGGCAGTAAGTCCATCCAAAAATCTATTTCCCGATCGGGCGGCAAGCCAGGTAAGTCCTTTGGGAACACTTCTGGAAAGTTGCACACCACGGGTATGTCTTTGAGCTCTTTCGTTTTCGTTCTATCATCAATAACATATGCCTGATAAGCTTCGCAACCGCGCCTCATGTAACTTTCAGCCTTGATCATCGAGATGATGTTCGGAATTTTGCAATTCCAATCACCATAAACCGGACTACCATCAGTGGCTTTGAGGTGTATCATCTTTCGCTTACATACGATTTGTGCTTCGTTGGCAGCTAACCAATCCATGCCTAATACTATGTCAAATCCTCCTAAGGTTAGAAGGTACAATCTAGAAGGAAACTTATGGCCCTTGATGTCGCCCAGAAGGTCAATTAAAATAATAAAAAAACCTAACCTAGACTCCTAAGTAATAAAAGGAGTACCTATGAACTAAGCCGCACTGACAGGAAAGTGTACTTATCGAGTGTAGCACAGCTTAACTGTAAACCGAGTTATCGAACCCTAGAGACACTAAATACTAATACTAGACTCTGACTCGGACTAAAGATTGTATTGGTTTGGGGGGTTTACTACACTACTGAATTAACTAAGAATGCAATAAACTAAGGTCGACTCAACTAACTATACAAAGGACAAAGGTAATATCAAGAATGGGAAGAATATCACCTAGGTTGGAATCCTAGTCGCAAAGCAAAACTTCTATCGGTTATGAAAACTATAATGGATCTGAGTTTCTAAAGAAACAACTCTAGACAGCCTAGTGGATCCCTAATCACTCTTAGGGTGTCACCAACTAAGGAACTTAAAGATGTACTAACTCACCATATTGTTGGATCACTTCTTAGGTATTTCTAACTATGATAAAGTACCCTAATAGACAGATTACTCTCAGTATCTCCGTTCACCAATACACTCGAAGAATGCACGGGGTAATCTCAAGATAACAACTATGTCACGAATAGCAACAATCACTAAACACCTAATACCGGCTTCCTCTCAGACAGCTGACACTCGGATTCCTAATGATTAAGACTAAACGACTAATTCTCACCTCTCGGGTATTGAACTAGGATACACATTCAATTCTAATCAGCAATCAATGACAACTCCTATGGCTACTACGTTTAGCAAACCACCCTAATCACAAACCCTAAGATCTATGGCCAAGATACGCTAATTAAACTGGCAGACAACCACAATTAACGCAAGGAATTATAATCAATCACACAATCAGATCAAAACATGCAAAAACATCACAACAATCAACTCAAAGATTTCTTACAAAATCATTAACCCATTAATTGAATCCAAAAACCGATAAAAATCAAAACTTTAACAAGTATTCATCAATTGAGTTAGGCAATATCAAAGTTTTAGCCTAGAATCAAGGTCAAACAACTAAAAACAGAAGTATAAACAATCATCATAGTTTCAAACAAAGCAAACAAAGATAAAAATCAAATCTTTAACACCTAGAATGCTTAAACAACGAACCCGGATTCAAAAGCTTCAAACTTTACCTCCACTTGACCTCCAATCACCCAAAATCGCCCTATTGCTCTCTCTGGACGTCTAAGAATCGAACTCCCCTCATAATGGCTATCAAAATCTATTTAAATCAAAATTAGGGTTTTTCTCGGAAAATAGCTCTCTCGCGTACCGCAAGAGTTTTGGGTTGGGTTCATCGCGTACCGCGAGGTTCTTCTAGATTCCCTCACGTACCGCGAGGTTCTTGGTCTCCAATCTTCGCGTACCGCGCATGACCTATTTTCTTCATTTTTCACTTTTGATCCTCGGGCTTCGTTCTCGTGCTCGGTTTCTTCACATATTCACTTGTATTTCATACGAGCACCTGAAAAACATAACATAAACTCAAATGTACATCAAAACGACTCAAAATAAAGACAAAACTAATAAAAACGCACGAATACAATGGGAATAAAGATGTGTGCTTTGCACTAAATCAAACATCCTCACACTTAACCTTTTTTCTTCCCCGAAAAAGCTGCAATGGAATAATAACTCAGATCTACTTAACAAACATCAATTACCAATTAGCAAAATATACTCACGCGTTAGAAAGAAATAATCAGTATTTTTTGTCCGATTAAACCCAAGCACCAACTTTCAAGCCCCCGTTACGTGTTCTAATATTACATTACCAAGCATATCAATCAATCTATGTGACTCACACTTAATAGTTACAGCTCTACCTAATCTCGTCTCACGGTTATGTTTAGGCACGGATCAAACCATATAGATTTACCCAACCACGTTAAACTAAAATTTATAGGTTTTTAGAAATCAGATGAATTCACGAATGAATGGATGATAATGAGCATTATTAAGCAAATTAAAATTCATCTAGAGGCGTTTCAACCAAGTCACTATCCCGGAAGGTAACACATAGACTAAGTCATATCAATGAAGCACACAAGAATCAACCCAGTGGTGTTTCAATCAGGCTGGAACCCGACATGTGACACGTAGGATAAACTTAGGTTTTAATCAAATAAGCTCAAGAATTATGGAATATGGATGGGGGCGCCACCAAAACTCGAATTTATTCTCATAAAAAGAGAGTGGTGTGCCAAGAAAATTCAAAAACCTCTAAATTTTAACTTAATGTGGTACCTATCACCCTATGTTGACAGTTTCAGTATTACCAATTACTCTAAGATGAATACCCACACGATATCAAGATTTTATTCAATTAATTCCTAAACAACACAAAAAGGATATTTAAGCTATCAAATCTGTTGGGTCTACCAAAACATCACTAATTAGACGCGTTTTCAATTATTTAATCATTTAAACTCACAAATAGATCTAGTTGTACTATCATTTTCCTAGTATATGCAATTATTGCCAAGGACATTTTTTTTCAAAATTTTTCAATTTTTTTGTATTTTTGAATTTTTATAAACAAGACAAACTAGACTCGACTAGACACTCACATCCCCACACTTGAAAGACACATTGTCCTCAGTGTGAAGCAAAACACAACTACAAATAAAAATGCAAAAATAAAAGGAATCGACTTAGCTGGTAATGTTGCATGAATGGTCCAACATTACTCTTCCACATGTGCACCATATAGCATTTTGGTCGTGGTTGCACAAACTGCCGGGTTGCCTTTTCAAACTTTGTATAAGTGATGATCAATCCCGCCCGAATGGAGATTGAGTACGAGCGGAATGACAAAACCTGCAAAATAAACCTCACACAAACCCACAACATTAAACTTACTCAAATTAAAAATAAAGACTCGACTAACTCACTAAGAATTAGAGACTCAAGATATATAGATGCAGAAAAACATACTCGATGGGTGGCAAACATATAGACATGAATGCCACAGCAAGGTAGGTCATCGGTCACGAACGTGTTCAAGTTTCACATGGTAGTGATGGTGGGATGGTATGAATGGTGATGGATGGTAGATGATCCATGGTAGATGAAGAATGGTGGTGTAGTGGATGATGGGTGGTGGTGGATGGTTCGTAGTGGTGAATGACGGTGTGCGGTGAGGGATACCATGGAAAACAAAGAAGAAAGTCACTTCCAGGGGTGCCCCGCGTACCGCGAAGAATAGGCAGCCACTCCTCGCCTACCTCGAGGGAGTGGCATTTAAGCCGACAATGTCTTTTGTCTCTCGCGTACCGCGAGTAACCTCAAACACACCCACGCGTACCGCGATGGACCCCTGATGACAGAAAGTTAAGGGGGTTTTTATACCTAGAAAATTTTTCACCCCTTAACTTTTTCTCACCCAAATTCCTATAGAACCCTATTCCAAGCATAAAAACCAATGTAAAAATACCTGGAACTTTGCTCCTGATGATTTCCTTTGCCGAATCGAACATGAATCCCTGCAAAAACGGACACAAACAAAACACATACCGAAAAACACCGAAAAAGACACAGACCCAGACCAAGTAAAGCACACAAACTCTACATCCCGGGTACTTGCCCAAGACTCAAACAAGCCTATCAGGAGGCTTCTCCTTGATCCTAACCGGTACTGCCTTCATCCTACGCGGCCTACCGATCCTCCAACTCTTCAACATCCTCATACTCCTATCAAACAGTGGACCTATATCACTCAGGTCCTTCCACCACATCTTATACCTACCCGGTACGAAAATGATACGCATCAAATATCCTAGCAGCTTCTTACCCCTCGACGTCTCCACACTTGGGCTTTGTATTGCCCTCAACTCACATGGATCTTCCAACATACGGGTTCTCTTACGCGGTGGCCTAGACTTAGGGGTACTAGAATTATGCCTCGGCTCAGGAGCTCTCCCCTCAGAATGAGCAACTATGGTGGGCAAATGCTCGGGTAAGGGTATTTCTAAGGATGTGACTTCTAAGCCTCCACCAGGATCTTCGGGATCCTCTACAACCTCCACCAACTTCCCCATAATTGGGGTTTTACCTATGATTTCTTTGAATTCTGTCATCATCTCCAGCAGATCATCAGGCACCTCATCGCCGTAATCGTCCAGCTCATCTAACAATCCTTCTAACTCTACCGCTCACTCAGATGGTTCTTCTAAATTAGGGGCGGGTTCACCTACTTCTATCTCATATGGATTTGAGTCCTGATGGTAGTCCGTGAAGGCATCAAGCATGCACACGGAGTGGCTATGCTCGCCAACATCCTTCTCGGACTTTTCAGCATAAAAAATGACCGTCTCACCCCCCACACGAAGTGTGAGCTTCCCGTCAAAGACATCGATCAATGCCTTGCCGGTGCGTAAGAATGGGCACCCGAGGATGAGTGGGACTCTATCATCCGTATCCATATCCAGAATAACAAAATCCAAGGGGAAAACAAACTTGCCTACTTTCACTAATAGATTCTCCACAATTCCCCGTGGATACTTGACTGAACGGTCAGCCAAGGAAATACTCATGCGTGTCGGCTGTGGTTCACCAAGGTCTAGCTGCTTGTATAACGAATAGGGCATCAGATTGATTCTAGCACCTAGGTCAGCCAACGCGTAGTGTAAGGGCAAACTGCCTTGGAGACACGGAATCGTGAAACGACCTGAATCTCCCAATTTCTCGGGCAGCTTGTTCTGCACCATCGCAGAGCATTACTAAGTGAGACTTTAGAGACCTCCTCGAGCTTCTTCTTGTTGGAAAGAAGATTTTTGAGGAACTTGCCATACTTAGGCATATGCTGGAGGACCTCTATGAATGGGAGATTGACATTGAGTTGTTTAAACATATCAAGGAACGTACCATATTCCCTAGCATTCTTATAAGGCAGCACACGTGCTGGATAGGGGATACGACTCAAGTCAATATCGAGGGACTTCATCTCCACCCTCTTCTTCTTCTCCACTGCCCTCTCGACAGGCTTCTCCATCTCTATCTCTTCATCCACCGACTCTTATTCTTCTACCACCGGTGGGCTCTCCTTTTCCTCGACTCTATGACTTCTTGTCGACACAGCTTTTAACTCAGGCTCCTCTATCATCCTAGCATCGATCTCAGCAAATCGAGCTCTCCAGTCTACCTTATTCACTTCCTCTACTGAAGGTATTCCATACTCATGGGAGTGGGAGTCCTCCTCTACAACCTCTTTCTTCTCCACACTCCTGACTGACATGGCCATCACTGAAGCATTGGAGCTTGAAGATGGACTTCCCTGTCGATCTTTCAACCTCTGAGCGATGTCTCCTACCGTGGATTGCAGATCCTTGAATGCCGACTGCTGATTCTTCAATAGAGTGTCGTGGCTATCCAGTCTTTGCCGAGCATCCCTATCCTTTTTCACTAACTAAGCAAGCAACTGTGTCTGATTCTCTATCATCTCCTCAATCTTCCTTGTGTTGACACTGCTTCCTAAACTTGCTCCTCCTTTAGATCTTCCATATTGATACTAGCGGGCATTAAACCCAAATGAGTTGTTACCAGATCTCCATCCCGAGCCAAAAGATTATAGTTGTTGTACCCTCGGTTCTGGTTGCCAGCATAGCTCACGTGCTCCGGATTATTTGCGGGGCAAGCTCAGGTGTTGTGGCCTCCTCTGCACACTTCACACCTAAGAGCACTGAGCTTCATCTCCTTTATCTCGTTAGCCATAGAGGAGAGTGCAATAGCCACGCTAGTATCAGGAGTGACCTGATGCACACCTCTAGAAGAAGAGGCGGGTGCTCTAGCAGTAGGAATGGAATTCCTAACAGAACGTGGATGCTGTTGTTTGACTTGAGCGAAGCTCTCGAACATTTCCTTGCACTCATCAGGCTCGAGTCTCTCCATGATATGACCTCCCGCAGCTGTGTTGAACATTTGCTGCTTCTCGAAAGTGAGGCCATTATAGAACTTCTCCACTAGCGCCCAGTCGGAAAGACCGTGCTGAGGACATTGGCTCAACAGCGCGTTGAACCGCTCCCAGAACATGTGATAAGGCTCGTCAGGGTCCATCCGGAACGAATGGATTTGGTCCCGAAGGCGAGTGGGGCTGGAAGGTGGATAGTATTTCTTAAAGAACTTGGCTTCGAGATCCTCCCATGTGGTGATTGAGTTATCTGGGAGAGTGTCGAGCCAAGTAGATGCACGCCCAGAGAGGGAGAATGGGAAGAGACGCAAGTAGATTGCATCTTTAGACACACCCGTGATATTGAATGTAACACATATCCACGCGAAGCGGGACAAATGTATGGGTGCATCCTCATCCTCGAGGCCATGGAATTGAGTAGCATGAGTGATCGTACTCATGACATGTGATGGGATCTGCCATGTATTGGTGTTCGGAATAGTGGGGCGAGTGATCGAAGAAATTTGATTTGTGTTATAACGGCAACGGTGGGAAAACCAGATTTACTTGTACTGTACAACTCATTTACTTTTCACTATTTTATAGTTGTAACACACTGTAGCAGCCATGGTAAAGACTAAAGGTGGTTATTACAGCGGGTAAAAGTTAATTTGAACCATTTTTACCCATCCACAGCAAACTTGGTTGATGCGGAATGTTAAGTATATCAGCTGCAAAACTTGATTGCTGTTGATGGATGTACTGGTTTGCAGCAAAGATATTGCTGCTGATTGCCTTGAAGCTATCGGCAGCAAACTTGTTCCTGCTGATAACTTAAGGCAGTCAGCGGCAAATACTTTACTGCCGATGACTAAAACTATCAACAACAAAAATGTTTGCTGCTGATCATTTAATTTCAGAAAACTTTATTTACAACAAGAGAGAGACAGACACTTTTATTTTAAAGTTTTTAGAGAAAGATTTTAATTAAAGTTCACCATGCCAATGGATTCAACTAGATATCTGAATCTAGCTTCATCAAAGGCTTTTGTGAATAAGTCAGCATACTGCTCATTGGTATGAACTTTGGTTAAAATGATTCTCTTTTTCTCAGCTTGATCGCTTATGAAATGATACCTGATGTCAATGTGCTTTGTCTTGGAGTGCTGAACAAGATTGTTTGTAATTGATATAGCACTCATGTTGTCAATGTGAATGGGAGTTGCCATGAAAGTCATCCCATAATCCAACATTTGATTTTGTATCCAGATGACTTGTGCACAGCAACTGGAAGCTGCAATGTATTCTGCTTCTGCTATAGAGGTTGATAAACAAGTTTGCTTTTAGCATTGCCATGAAATCAGTCTTCCTCCCAGAAATTGACATCCTCATAATGTGGACTTCTTGTCCAAGTTGCATCCTCCATAGTCACTATCAGTGTATGCATATAGATTGAACTTGTCATTTTTAGAATACCATAGCCCAAGTCTTGGGGCTCCCTTTAGGTATCTAAAAATTCTCTTGATAGCTTGAAAGTGTGTATTCTTTGGAGCTGCTTGGAATCTTGCACACAGGCATACTGCAAACATGATATCTGGCCTTGAGGCAGTTATATACATGAGCGATCCTATCATTGCACGGTACTGATGTTGATCAGTGTCTTTTCCATCTTTATCTAGAGTCAGTTGATGGTGCACTTGCATGGGGGTTCTTGTAGCAGAGCAGTCAGCCAGTTTGAATCTTTCCAAGATACTTTTGACATATTTGGATTGCCTGATGAAGATTCCATTTGGAACTTGTTTGACTTGGAGACCCAAAAAGAAATTTAGTTCACCCATTGAACTCATTTCAAATTTTGAGTGCATTAGAATCTCAAAGTACTTGCATAATTTCTTCTTTGTTGATCCAAAGATGATGTCATCTACATAGATTTGCACCAATAGAATTTCTCCCCCTTCATCTTTAATAAACAATGTCTGATCAATGGCACCTCTTCTGAAATTGTTGCTTAGTAGATATCCTGACAAGGTCTCATACCAGGCTCTTGGGGCTTGGTGTAGTCCATATAGAGCCTTGTCTAGTTTGAAAACATTATTTGGATGTGAGGGATCTACAAAGCCTGGAGGCTGTCGGACATACACTTCCTCACCAATCTTCCCATATAGAAAAGCACTTTTGACATCATTAGATAAACAGTAAAGATTTTGGATGCAGCATATGCTTGGAAGATTCGAATAGCCTCCAGTCTGGCAATAGGAGCAAATACTTCATCATAGTTAATTCCTTCTTCCTGAGTGTATCCCCGTGCCACAAGTCTGGCTTTGTTCTTGATTACAATCCCTCTTTCATCTAGCTTGTTCCTGAAGACCTACCTTGTGCCAATAGCAATCTAGCCAGGTGGGATATCAACTAGGGTCCACACCTCTTGTCTTTTGAATTGCAGCAACTCTTCTTGCATTGCTTCAATCCAACTATTGGGTTGCAAAGCTTCATCAATCTTCTTTGGTTCAACGTGAGACAGAAAACAGAAGTATAGGCAGATATTAGCTTCATGAGTCTTGCTTCTAGTTTGAACTCATTGTTGAACTTGACCAATGACATTTTCTAAGGGGTGTTCTTTGTTGATTCTTTGTGCGGGAACAACTTCCAATTGTATTCCATGGTCAAGATTGCTTTGATTTTGGTCAGGAAGATGATGATTGTCAAGTGGGTTGTTTGTAGAAATTTCTTCAACAGCAACAACATCTGTAGGTGAGTTGTCAGCAACATCAGCCGCATCAGCCGCATCAGCAGTATTAGCAACATCAACAACATCAGCAGTATCAGCAACATCAGCAACATCAGATGCAATACCCTCATCTTGATCTTCATTGCCAGAGAGATTGTTTCTGGTAACATTAGAGTTGCTTGTTCTGGCTTCATTGGCTTCAATAGCATCAACAACAGATGGAGGATCAATGGATGGTCTTTTGATTCTTATAGATGGACCATTGAGACCCACTCTGTAGTCATAAAATGATGTAGATGCTTGCTTTTTGGAAGAGGTAGATTCCATATTTGAGAAGATGAGAGGCTCAAATTCTTGTGAAAAGGAGTCAATATCTAAAAGCCAGTCTGGTCCTTTACCCTTTTCACATGGAATGTGTTCCCTACATTCCACATTTGCTGATTCTTCAACTATTCTTGTTCTGGAATTGAATACTCTGTAAGCCTTGGATTGAGAGGAATAACCCACAAAGTATCCTTAATCTGATTTTGCACCAAACTTTGGAAGACTTCCATTGGTGATAAGAATGGTACGTGGACTTACAAAGGGTTTCAAGAATCCAATGTAGGGAACTCTTTTGAACCAAAGCTCATAAGGTGTTTTGTTGAGAGGCTTGACAATGAGAACTCTATTTTGCACATAGCAAGTTGTGCTTACTGCTTCTGCCCAGAATGTGAGAGGCAGTTTTGAATCAGCCAACATTGATCTTGCTGATTCAATTAGAGTTTTGTTTCTCCATTCAGCAATCCCCATTTTGTTGAGGAGTTCTTGGAGCACTGTTTTGTCTTTCTATACCGTTGCTCTCACAAAAACAGTTTAGGGTGTGGTTTTTGAACTCGGTACCTTGATCACACCTTATGAATTTGACTTTCTGATTGCTTTGATTCTCCACCCTAAGAATGTAGGATTTAAGGATCTCAGCAGTTTCATCTTTTTTTCTTAAGAATTGTACCCATGAGAATCTGGTATAGTCATCAGTTATCACCAGACAGTATAACTTCTTGCCCATTGACATGACATTTGTAGGACCAAAAAGATCCATATGCAACAACTGTAGAGGAGTGTCATTTGTATTCAATGTCTTGGGCTTGTGAGAACTTTTGTGTTGCTTCCCCTTTAGGCATGCTATGCAATAATCTTTAAGTTGGAATTCCTTGTTAGGAAGGCCTCTGACAAGATTTCCCTTCACCAACTTGTTGATGATTTTTACATTAACATGGCTTAATCTTCTATGCCAGAGAGCTGATTTATCAACTGATTCCTTAGACAGAAAACAAGATATACTGCCGGATGCAGTGACCTCATTCAAGTCAAGCACATATAGGTTATCTTTTTCTTTGGGCAGTTTATAAAATCTTCTCTGGAGGAGTTTTGCTTAAACCAGGGGAGAGCACAAAGCATTCTTTGTCTATGAAAAACATCCAATGCTTTTGATCACAGATCTGAGACACACTCATGAGATTCAAGTTCAATTCTTTGACAAAGTTTACCCTTTAAATACTCATTCTTTCATTGGACATGGTTCCTTGTCCAGTTATAGATCCTCCCTTTGAATCACTCCTAAAGGAAACATATCCTCCATTGAAATGTCTGAAATTAGAGAAAATGGACCTGTTGCCGGTCATATGCCTGGAACAACCACTGTCTACAACCCAGGTGTTATCCTTGTGACCTGGTTGTCCCTGCACATGAGAGAGTTCTAGTTAGAGGGAGGAACCCAAGAACTTGTAAACTTGGGTAAGTGTAGCTTTGAGCCAATATCATCGGTATGCTTGCATTCAATGGATCCTATGATGATGCTTTTAGATATGGAAGCAGTGAACTTGGCTTTCCATTGTTGAGGAAGTGATTTTCCCGACCCTTTTACTCTATCAGCGGCTGATGTGGCTTTTGGTGCTGATGGCTTTGGCTGATCAGCAACAAACTTGGCTGCTGCTGATGGCTTGTTATTGGGCTTCTTTAACTTTACATGATCAACAACATTTTTGCTGGCTGCTGATGGTTCAACAGATACATGCTTCTCTTATTTTACCTTTCTATTAAAAGTGGGTTTCTCTGTGGGAGTTCTTCTATAGATAGACTTCTGTTTTGGAGTAGCATGAACTGCTATAGAGGCTGGTTGAAAAATTTGGCTGAAAGGATTGAATTTACATTCAGCAGCAAAGTGGTCTGATTCACCACATATGATGCAGGATTGTTGAGGTTTTTGAAGCTGCTTTCTTGGAAGAGAGAGATACTTTCTGAATTGAGTTGTTTTGGCTTCATAGTTTCTTACCTTCTTGGTTTTGTTTGTCTTCTCAAAAGCATTTTGCTTGAGGTTTCTTTGCTGCTGAAGGTAGTAGAAGCATGTGCTTGCAGTATGATTGTATTTGCCACAGACAAAACAGGATTTAGCTGATTTATCTCTTTGAAAGTATACATAATCTTTTCTTTTGAATAGATCTTTGAAGTTCCAGGGACGAGCATTGCTGTGATCAAAAGTGGCTTTCTCCAATGTTTTTTGAAAATATGGAGGTCTCTCTCCAGGGTCATGACAAATGTCAAACACCTTCCTGGGTTGATTGGATTTTGATTAAGGAATGGTGGGGGTTGAAGATTCTCCCTATTCAACTTTTAACTTTCTTCCTTCAGGAGGATAGCTAATTTTCATTTGTTTGGTGGAAGCAGTTACTGGTATAGAGGGAATAAAGGGACTTGGACCATTGATTTGGATTACTTTACCAGATTTGGTGGTTTTGAGAATTACTTCATTGGTAGGGAGTAATGGAGCTTCACTTGTTTGAGTGGATTCTGAGCATGTGGACTCAGATTCAGAGGGGTTATTGCAGTCTTGCACTGATGATTCTTCATTGGAAGGATCAAGGTTTCGGTTTGCATGGTCAAGATTTATGAGATTGAAGTTTGGTTCCTGGATGGTTACATAGTCAGCTGGTGGGGGGACGATGTTGTAGGGCTTTTCAGCTTGAAAGCCAAGGCCAGCAGTTACCTTTTCATGAATTTGAGCATCCAAAAGTCTTTGCAGCTTTTTGGATGCAAACTCATATTTGTCAACATGAACCTTTTGGTCTGCCAACTCAGCTCTTGTAGCTTTTAACTTAACCAATAGATCATCAATCTGAGTTTCAAGATTTGTTTGTTCATGTTTTAGTGATGAAGTCTCTTTCTTTTGGCAGTTAATCTTTTCTTTATAACAGTTTTTAACCTTTTTAAATTCAGATTTCATTTGGTGAAACTCTTCATTTTGATCTATAAGGTTTTGATTATGTTTCCTGTATCCTAGAACCTTATCAATGCAAGCTTGAGTACAAAGATGTTCATATACCTGAGGTGGTATCTCTGTTGTGTCTGCCATGAGTGCTTGGTTGTTGGTATGAAGATCTTCATACTGGAAGCTCCAATCAAAATCAGCTGTTCCAACAGCTGCACAGGCTGCAATTTGAGCAGGAGTGGTTTTTCCTTGACTTGCTTGACCATGATGGGTCTGTCAAGGTTGTGCCACAGCTGGGTTTGCCTTTGGTGCCTTGCATTCTCCGGCAAAGTGACCAAGTTGGCTATAATTGTAACATCTTAGCTTGCTCTTGTCCAAGCCAACTCTAGTGTTAGATTTGTTGCTTGGAATTGGTCTTCCAGTCCTATAGTAGAACCGTTTTGCTCTGAGAGAAAGCATGGCATAGGAGTGTTGTATGTCAATTTCTTCTAAGTCATCTGGATGAAAGTATTCCAGATCTTCTTTGATGAAGGACATGTTGCTAGAATTTTCGGAGACAAAGGCAGCTGAGTTTGGTTGAGGTGGAGCTTCAAGAAGAAATGGTGAGTTTCTTTTTATGAGTTGGGAGTCTGAGGGTGGGTGACAATGGGAGGATAATAGTTACTAGAACTGGGAGCTGAGTGGTCAGAGTGTAGTGCAGATGAAGTGGTTTTTGTTGATGAAGCTGTTGAATGACCTGAGCTTCTTTCTTTGGCTTGAATCATTTCTAATTCATATGTCTTTAGCATGCCATACACCTCAGTCATTTTTAGAGTTTTCAAGTTTTCAGTTCTTCTAATTGACACTGTATAGAGTGTCCAGCAGCTTGGAAGAGATCTGATTAACATTTTGAGAATGTCTTCATTCTCCAGCTTCACTTTAGAGCACTGTAGCTCTCCCACCAAATAGGTGTACCTGTTGAACAAAACAATAAGAGACTCACCTTCCTTCCAGACAAAGTTCTCATATTGTTGCTTCAGAATGTCTCTTCTATTCTCCTTCACCTCCTCAGAACAGGCAAACATCTTCTCAAGAGCTTCCCATAGCTCCTTAGCAGTCTTGTATTCTCTGGAGTTATGGAAAACTTCGTTTGGCAAGCACATCTGAATGGCTCCTAAAGTTTTGAAATATACCTCAATCTTCTTGATGTCTTCCTCTGAGTACTTTGAGGCTTCTATAGGGACTGATGGACCTCCGGAATCAGCAGAAGCCACCATAGGCACATATGGACCATCAACTATGGATCTCCATATTCCATATTCTTGGTAGCAGAAGAAAGTTTCCATTCTTTTCTTCCACATATCATAATCTTCTCCAGACACCAGTCTTGGTGCTCTGTGAAAGCTTCCAACATCATCAAATCCAATATTCTGTGCCATACTATGGATAAATGGTTCAGCAGCAAAGAGATAACAGAACCATATAGTGATTAAACAAGTGTTAGTTTGTTTAATCTGAGAGCCAAAGCTCTGATACCACTTGTAGGATCGGTGTTTACAAGATGATTCTGTTCTTAGTTGAGATTGGCGAAAACAATAACAACTAATGAATGTAAACAAGAAAACAAGGATAATACTGATAAATGCAAAGTGTATTAATCTTCAGTGTTTACAAGTTTATAGAGAAAGCTTTAAGGAAGCACACACTGTAAAATGAAAAGAAACAATACATATAAAGGAACTTAGAATCAAGACAGACCCTTGATTCTAAGGATCAGATCAAACACAAGCCGATGATCTTTAACAGTTACAAGTTACACTACTATTGGTAGACAACTAAAAGACAAGTAGCTAAAAGACAACTACAGTGAAAAGACTTCTTCACAGAAAAGACAACAGCAAAACTAAGGTCTTCTCATAAATCATTGCAGGACAGATCAGA
Source organism: Smallanthus sonchifolius (assembly GCA_023525975.1). Classification (NCBI taxonomy): domain Eukaryota; kingdom Viridiplantae; phylum Streptophyta; class Magnoliopsida; order Asterales; family Asteraceae; genus Smallanthus; species Smallanthus sonchifolius. Next base: position 91,221,384 of record CM042024.1, on the reverse strand, counting down.
ATAGGAGCATTGTCTTTTGTCAACTGCACCAATAACATTCCTTCTGCTGATAGATGTGTAAGTGTTACAGCAGAGGTGTCAGTGGCAAAGTCAAAGCTGCTGATGATTTGCCTATCAGCAGCATCAAATGTTTGATGCTGCTGAGAAGCCTATCAGCAGCAACTTTGGACTTCAGCAGATAAGGCTATCAGTAGGAAACTTGTTCATCAATAGGAGAACACAACTATCTGCAGCACTTAGCCTTATTTGCAGCAACTTGTAAGTCAGCAGCAAAATTGTGCAGTACTTAGAGAATTTTGCAGCCATCAGTCTTTATCTCTACACACGTTTTAAGACTGGTTCAATAAATATGTCACATTGTGTAGCTAAAATTAATTATTTACAAGTGTTTGGATTCATGTTTTAAAAGTGATTATTATTAGTTTAGAATCAAACAAAGTTGTTAACCAATTAATATAAACAATAATCAATTTTCTTATAAAACTATAAAGTTTTTACACTATTTTTAAATTCATTAGGGTGCATAGAAAAAGAAGGAAAACGAAGATTGAAGGAAAATTAATTGATGAAATTATGAGAGTAATTTTAGGAATCAAATTATTGATTGTAAGGAAGAGAGAGAGAGGCGAGAAAACCCAAAATTGGGTGCACAAAAAAAAAGAACACGTGGCATATTAGTTAGTGATTTATTAGAATAATAAGGATATATATGTATATATATATGTATATATATATATATGTATATATATATATATATACAAGGTAATAGACCCGTGTATTACAAGGTGTTGTATAATAGAAAACTGAAATTTCAATAATGTATAAAAGAAATTTACAACTATGTGTTTAATAGAAATTACATAATTTTATAATGTGATTAAAATTTTTTACATAAATGCAGAATTTTTATTGCATAGAACAACAAAAAAATGAAAGTATAATCCCAAATATCATAGCGACATACACCAAAACATTAAAAATTCTCAAATGAAAGCAATCAGTATGCCACCTTTCACACATATGTATAAATGCCAACTTAAAACATCTCAAATGAAACTAAATCATTCAAAAAAACAAAACAATCTTTGAAATTACACCGGACAAATAACAATTATAAATGCATAAAACTTTGACAAAAATTAGAACTTGAATTAAGCTATACATTACCAATCTCCAATGTGATGATGAGAAGAACCAAATTACAACAAACAATTCCATGGGGTTGTGTACTAAAAAAAACTCAATCAAAAGAAAGTCAACAAAAAATGAAATAAAGAAATTTCACATTCACAAATACACAACACTTGCCTTTACATTTCAATTCCTTTCAGTTCATGATTAAGATACTGAAACCAATTCCCTATTTATAGAACTGCAAAAATAAAACCGGCTTACATCAAAATTACTTTAATTTCTACAACCAACATTTTTAAAATACAAAAAAAAAAAATTTAGATAAATAAACTCCTACCGTGAGTCACCGACATCATGTCTAGCAAGCTTCTGTAAAACATCAATTTCAATCATGGTAGCTTCATGATACTTATTTATTGATCGAATGATGTTAATTGCTACACGCTCTTTCTTTTCATTATCCAAACACTCGAAAACTTGCGAGAAAGTACATGCAATTAAATTCATCAATAAAACATCCGTGAAAAAAATTAGTTATAAATCAAGACGGAAAATAAAACAAATAGAAGATAGCTAACCTTCACCCGTTTTGTTGAATATCCTATCTGCAACAAAGAAACAAAACATCATTAACATATGTTATGTACATAAACTAAATTAGAGGACAAAAAACCATAAACCTACATATATTATTAGAACATGAAAAAACACAAAGGTTAATGATGTCCACGCTTCGCGTCAGGTTTTTTTTCATCTGAAATGCTTTGATTCTTATGATCGAATTATCACTATATGTAAATATTAACTATTTGTTAAGTGATTAACTGAACCTAGTAGGAGACTTAGAGAATATCAATAAACATTTATGAGTTGCATCTCAAGCAAAAGCAAAAACAACTTCAAAATCAAACAACTTTTATGCAATACAGCCTAACTATTTGAAAGACCCCTTTCTCAGGAGACCTCACTTGTTGGATTTACTCATAAACATAGTCATTAATCACTGAACTTTAATTAAAAACATTCAAACACATCAGAAGCATTTATAATTCAATTACATTGACAACGGAAGTCTTAACATTTAAGTATAAAACATTGTCTTAACATAAACGTAATTAACAGGATGTGAGTCTTGTAGCGAGGTAGCCTTCATGGCTTCGCACGTCCTTTCTTCTTTTTACCTGAAGTGCATACTAAAAGTCAGCTAACGCTGGTGAGTTCTAGTTTAAGCATTTAGGTATAAACATTATTTCTTATCATACTTACAATTGTATAAATATATTTATATGCATATATTTGTCATTTCAATTCCTCCATTCGTGTTTCATTCAATGTAGGTATATATAATAACAATAATACCTACATTCTTGTATTCATTCGAATATTCTTTGAACTTTCATAGAATTACACATAAGGGTGATCAACCCGTCATTTTGTTTACGTAAATCACAAAGACAAACACTTCATCCTACCGTCGTACTCCGTGCTTCATAACGTCCAACCAACCTTTGGTCGCCCGTCATGCTTTACCGTCCGACCAACCTTCGGCCGTCTGTCTTTTTCGTATGACCAACCATCGGCCATCCGTCTTAACTGTTTGACCAACCTTTGACCATCCGTCTTAACCGTCCTACCGTCGTAGTCCGTCATATTCGCCCGTTTGCCTTAAGACATCCGTTTCCCACCCTGGCTAATTATAGAACCGTGCATCGATTGAGGGACTGACTCTACTATTGTGGCCTTAGTTTTAGTCTACTTTTCTAGACTTTCATTTGTAGTTGCCTAATACTCGAGTGGTCATCCGTCTACCGAAGTAGCCGTTGTCGTCGAAGCGTCCATGACGTTTACTTATACATGGCAAGCAATATATACATGGATATAAAGCAAGATTTCATTCTTACACGTTATGTTATTCTTTTCATACTTGGCAAGCAATATATACATGGATATAAAGCAAGATTTCATTCTTATATGTTATGTCATTCTTTCATTTCATAGCTTTATACATACTTATCATTTATTGTATTCACAATGCATCGTCACATAACACATAAGTTTACATATAATATTTATATCTTTTAAACATTTAAAATGATTTACACGTAACATATAGGGGGCACATAGAACTCACCTACTTTCCGGTGTTTAACCCGAAGGTGATGTTTTAGCTACTCTTAATGCGTATACCGATCTACACATAAGTCAAAGTACAATTTCTATTATTTCATGCAAGAGTCGATAGTTTTGTGGGTATCGTCGAGAGTGTCGGCTAGGAGAGTTGCTAGCCACACTCATGACTGTCGCCTGAACTTGCGTTCAGGACTTTTTGGTGTAATGGGTCGATACTCAGCGTTTTTCTTATAGGGTCGATTCTCAGACAGTCGACTTTCTGAGAGTTGGCTCTGACAGTTGATTCTGACTTTCGACTCTGATAGTCGGCTCTGACAAGCCGACTCTTTGACAGTCAACTCTCTTCTTCTTCCTCGCTGAGAGTCGCCACATGCAGTCGGCTCAAGAACAATGAGCATCTGCAGGTCTGATTTTTGATCCAAAACATTAACTTTTTACGTTCAAAACGTTTATCTAGCTTCCATGAAGCTAGATCTAAGCTTTAATCCACTTTTCATAAGTAAAAATCCTTCCTTTATGTGTATAAACCCCGTAAACCCTAAAACCCCATTTTTGAAGAAAACTCAGATCCGAGGTTGATTCTTACCTCAAAACTCGTGGTTCTTCGTGTAGAATCGATCAAGGATGACGGAGAAGCAAGATGGAAACATGATCCAAGCTTGATAGTGCCTTATTGAGCTTTCTCTCTCTAGAACTCTCTCTTTCTTTCTCTAGGGTTTCAAGTTTGAAGGAGGTGGAATGAGGAAGATGGAGCTGATCTTGCCTTTATATACACGAGCTATATCGGCCCATTGGAGCCGGGCCCAAGCCTGCTCCCTTTTCTTTCATTTTTCCTTTATATAATTCCGACCTCCCATCCATTATATCTATTTATTATTTTGGGATGTTACAAGCCTACCCACCTTATAGAGGTTTCGTCCTCGAAACCTGCTACAAGTTAAACAGTTGAGGGTATAGTTCCTTAATCTCATTCTCTTTTTCCCATGTAGCTTCTGACCCTTTTTTGTGCTTCCATTGTACTTTAACCAAAGGAATCGACTTATTTCGTAGTCATTTTTCAGCTTGGTCAAGAATAACTATTGGTTCTTCTACATAGTTTAAACCATTATGTAATTTGATCTCATCATATGGGATGTGAGCCGTACCGTCCGCAAGGCACTTTCGTAAATGCGATACGTGGAATGTGGGATGAATTCCACTGAGCTCACCGGGCCGGTCAAGTCGGTAAGCAACGTGACCAACTTTTGCTAGGATTTTGAAAGGTCCGACAAACCTTAGACTTAGTTTGCCTCGTTTCCTGAATTGGATAATTCCTTTCCAAGGCGACACTTTCAATAGTACCATATCCCCTACTTGAAACTCTAAATCTCTTCTTCTCTTATCCGCATACGATTTTCATCTATCTTTAGCGGCTTTCATGCGTGCATTGATCTGGTTAAATTTCTCGGAAGTAGCCTTGACTACTTCGAGACTTGCAAAGTCCTTTTGTCCAATTTCTCCCCAACAGACCGGGGTTCGACATCTTCTTCCATATAGCATCTCAAATGGCGGCATGCCAATGGTTGAGTGATAGTTGTTGCTATATGAAAATTATGCCAAAGGCAGGTGGCTATCCTAGCTCCCACCGAAATCAATGATACAGGCCCGGAGCATGTCCTCCAAGGTCTGAATGGTCCTTTCTGACTGACCGTCAGCTTGGGGGTGGTAAGCTGTGCTGATATGCAATCTAGTGCCCATTGCTTCGTCGGGTGTCCCTGTCGGACACGATCGACACAGGCATACCATGCTTGCTCACAATTTCGTTAACGAATAAATCTACTAGCTTCTCAGATGAAGAAGCCTCACGTATTGGTAAGAAGTGAGCACTTTTCGTCAAGTGGTCGACGATCACCCAAATGGTATCATTGCCTTTAGCTGTTCGCGGTAGCTTGGTAATGAAGTCCATTGTGATCTTCTCCCACTTCCATTCCTGTATTGGCAAAGGTTGCATTTTACCGCATGGTTTCTGGTGCTCGGCTTTAACTAGTGAACAAGTTAGGCACTTGCACACATATTCGGTCACATCGTTCTTCATGCCATGCCACCAGTATTCTTTCTTCAAGTCTTGATACATTTTGTTCGTTCCAGGATGGATAGAGTAGCGAGACTTATGGGCCTCGTCGATGATTTTGGCCCTAAGTTCGCCAATATTGGGTATCCACATCCGGCCAAAACAAGTTCGTACACCGTACGCATTAGTCTCTAGATCACTTTGTTGTCATACTATTCTTTCTCGCTTCACATTCCTTTCTAACAGTGCTTCATCCTGTACTTTTGATATGTCATTCTTCAGGTCCGGCGTGATAATTAGTTGACATGCTTTGATCCGGATAGGTGTCGACTTTTCCTTTCTGCTCAAGGCGTCAACCACTACATTTGCCTTGCCCGGGTGGTACAATATTTCACAATCATAATCTTTTAATAGTTCTAACCACCTAATTTGTCTCATGTTTAATTCCTTTTGCTCGAAGAAGTACTTCATGATTTTATGATCGGAGTAAATGGTGCATTTAACCCCGTACCAATAGTGCCTCCATATCTTTAATGCGAAAACTACTGCCGCCAACTCCAAATCGTGAGTCGGGTAGTTAACCTCGTGAACCTTTAACTGCCGTGAGGCATAAGAAATCACTTTTCCTCGCTGCATAAGGACACAACCAAATCCCTGACCCGAAGCGTCAAAGTAGACTACCAAGTCTTCGTTTCCCTCAGGTAAGGTCAAGACCAGAGCTTGGGTTAATCGTGTCTTCAATTCCTCAAATGCATTGTTTTGGGTTGGACCCCATTCATACTTCACTTCCTTACGCGTTAGCTTTGTCAATGGCGAGGCTATTCTTGAGAAATCCTGAATGAATCTCCAATAGTAACCTGCCAATCCTAGGAAACTTCGTATCTTCGTTGGTGTTTTCGAGATGTTCCATTCTTTAACTAATACGATTTTTGCAGGATCTACCATAATTCCGTTTGGGTTTATGACATGGCCTAGGAATTGAACTTCCCTAACCAAAACGCGCATTTGGAGAATTTTGCGTATAACTTCTCCTGCTTCAGAATCTCTAGAACTTCCCTTAGGTGACAGTGGTGATCACCTTCGTTCTTTGAGTAGATGAGAATGTCATCTATGAAAACTATTACTGATCGATCCAACATTGGTCGGCATACTCTGTTCATTAAATCCATAAATGCTGCAGGTGCGTTGGTTAGTCCGAAGGACATCACGAGAAATTCATAATGTCCATAACGCGTACGAAACGCGGTTTTCTGTACATCCTCCTCCCTTACTTTCAATTGATGGTAACCCTACCTAAGATCGATCTTTGAGAACTAACTCGCGCCTTGCAGTTGATCAAAAAGGTCGTCTATTCTAGGCAGTGGGTACTTGTTCTTTACTGTTCGTTTGTTCAATTCACGGTAGTCGATGCACATGTGCATGATTCCGTCTTTCTTCTTTACAAATAATACCAGAGCGCCCCATGGTGAGATGCTCGGTCTGATAAATCCTTTCTCTGTCAATTCTTCAAGTTGAGACATTAATTCTTTCATTTCTGACGGAGCCAATCGGTAGGGTGCTTTGGCAATGGGCTGAGCTCATGGCAGTAAGTCCATCCGAAAATCTATTTCCCGATAGGGCGGCAACCCAGGTAAGTCCTTTGGGAACACTTCTGGAAAGTTGCACACCACGGGTATGTCTTTGAGCTCTTTCGTTTTTGTTCTATCGTCAATAACATATGCCTGATAAGCTTCGCAACCGCGCCTCATGTAACTTTCAGCCTTGATCATCGAGATGACGTTCGGAATTTTGCAATTCCAATCACCATAAACCGGACTACCATCAGTGGCGTTGAGGTGTAATATCTTTCGCTTACATACGATTTGTGCTTCGTTGGCAGCTAACCAATCAATGCCCAGTACTATGTCAAATCCCCCTAAGGTTAGAAGGTACAATCTAGAAGGAAACTTATGGCCCTTGATGTCGCCCAGAAGGTCTATTAAAATAATAACAAAACCTAACCTAGACTCCTAAGTAATAAAAGGAGTACCTATGAACTAAGCCGCACTGACAGGCAAGTGTACCTATCGAGTGTAGCACAGCTTAACGGTAAACCGAGTTATCGAACCCTAGAGACACTAAATACTAATACTAGACTCTGACTCGGACTAAAGATTGTATTGGTTTGGGGGGTTTACTACACTACTGAATTAACTAAGAATGCAATAAACTAAGGTCGACTCAACTAACTAGACAAAGGACAAAGGTAATATCAAGAATGGGAAGAATATCTCCTAGGTCGGAATCCTACTTGCAAAGCATAACTTCTATCGGTTATGGAAACTATAATGGATCTGAGTTTCTAAAGAAACAACTCTAGACAGCCTAGTGGATCCCTAATCACTCTCAGGGTGCCACCAACTAAGGAACCTAAAGATGTACTAACTCACCATATTGTTGGATCACTTCTTAGGTATTTCTAACTATGATAAAGTACCCTAATAGACAGATTACCTCTCAGTATCTCCGTCCACCAATACACTCGAAGAATGCACGGGGTAATCTCAAGATAACAACTATGACACGAATAGCAACAATCACTAAACACCTAATACCGGCTTCCTCTCAGACAGCTGACACTCGGATTCCTAATGATGAAGACTAAACGACTAATTCTCACCTCTCGGGTATTGAACTAGGATACACATTCAATTCTAATCAGCAATCAATGACAACTCCTATGGCTACTACATTTAGCAAACCACCCTAATCACAAACCCTAAGATCTATGGCCAAGATAAGCTAATTAAACTGGCAGACAACCACAATCAACGCAAGGAAATATAATCAATCACACAATCAGATATAAAATGGAAAAACATCACAACAATCAACTCAAAGATTTCTTACAAAATCATTAACCCATTAATTGAATCCAAAAACCGATAAAAATCAAAACTTTAACAAATATTCATCAATTGAGCTAGGCAATATCAAAGTTTTAGCATAGAATCAAGGTCAAACAACTAAAAACAGAAGTATAAACAATCATCATAGTTTCAAACAAAGCAAACAAAGATAAAAATCAAATCTTTAACACCTAGAATGCTTAAACAACGAACCCGGATTCAAAAGCTTCAAACTTTACCTCCACTTGACCTCCAATAACCCAAAATCGCCCTATTGCTCTCTCTGGACATCTAAGAATCGAACTCCCTTCATAATGGCTATCAAAATCTATTTAAATCAAAATTAGGGTTTTTCTCGGAAAATAGCTCTCTCGCGTACCGCAAGAGTTTTGGGTTGGGTTCCTCGCGTACCGCGAGGAACGAAATAGTCGCGGCCACTTCTGGATTCCCTCGCGTACCGCGATGTTCTTGGTCTCCAATCTTCGCGTACCGCGCATGACCTATTTTCTTCATTTTTTACTTTTGATCCTCGGGCTTCGTTCTTGTGCTCGGTTTCTTCACATATTCACTTGTATTTCATACGAGCACCTGAAAAACATAACATAAACTCAAATGTACATCAAAACGACTCAAAATAAAGACAAAACTAATAAAAACGCACGAATACAATGGAAATAAAGATGTGTGCTTTGCACTACATCAAACATCCCCACATTTAACCTTTTTTCTTCTTTGAAAAAGCTGCAATGGAATCATAACTCAGATCTACTTAACAAACATCAATTACCAATTAGCAAAATATACTCACGCGTTAGAAAGCAATAATCAGTATTTTCTGTCCGATTAAACCCAAGCACCAACTTTCAAGCCCCCGTTACGTGTTCTAATATTACATTACCAAGCATATCAATCAATCTATGTGACACACACTTAATAGTTACAGCTCTACCTAATCTCGTCTCACGGTTATGTTTAGGCACGGATCAAACCATATAGATTTACCCAACCACGTTAAACTAAAATTTACAGGTTTTTAGAAATCAGATGAATTCACGAATGAATGGATGATAATGAGCATTATTAAGCAAAATAAACTTCATCTAGAGGCGTTTCAACCAAGTCACTATCCCGGAAGGTAACACTTAGACTAAGTCATATCAATGAAGCACACAAGAATCAACCCAGTGGTGTTTCAATCAGGCTGGAACCCGACGTGTGACACGTAGGATAAACTTAGATTTTAATCAAATAAGCTCAAGAATTATGGAATATGGATGGGGGCGCCACCAAAACTCGGAGTTATTCTCATAAAAAGAGAGTGGTGTGCCAAGAAAATTCAAAATCCTCTAAATTTTAACTTAATGTGGTACCTATCACCCTATGTTGACAGTTTCAGTATTACCAATTACTCTAAGATGAATACCCACACGATATCAAGATTTTATTCAATTAATTCCTAAACAACACAAAAAGGATATTTAAGCTATCAAATCAGTTGGGTCTACCAAAACATCACTAATTAGACGCGTTTTCAATTATTTAATCATTTAAACTCACAAATAGATCTAGTTGTACTATCATTTTCCAAGGACATTTTTTTCAAAATTTTTCAATTTTTTTGTATTTTTGAATTTTTATAAACAAGACAAACTAGACTCGACTAGACACTCACATCCCCACACTTGAAAGACATATTGTCCTCAGTGTGAAGCAAAACACAACTACAAATAAAAATGCAAAAATAAAAGGAATCGACTTAGCTGGTAATGTAGCATGAATGGTCCAACATTACTCTTCCACGTGTGCACCATATAGCATTTTGGTCGTGGTTGCACAAACTGCCGGGTTGCCTTTTCAAACTTTGTATAAGTGATGATCAATCCCGCCCGAATGGAGATTGAGTACGAGCGGAATGACAAAACCTGCAAAATAAACCTCACACAAACCCATAACATTAAACTTACTCAAATTAAAAATAAAGACTCGACTAACTCACTAAGAATTAAAGACTCAAGATATATAGATGCAGAAAAACATACTCGATGGGTGGCAAACACATAGACATGAATGCCACAGCAAGGTAGGTCATCGGTCACGAACGTGTTCAAGTTTCACATGGTAGTGATAGTGGGATGGTATGAATGGTGATGGATGGTAGATGATCCATGGTAGATGAAGAATGGTGGTGTAGTGGATGATGGGTGGTGGTGGATGGTTCGTAGTGGTGAATGACGGTGTGTGGTGAGGGATACCATGGAAAACAAAGAAGAAAGTCACTTCCAGGGGTGCCCCGCGTACCGCGAAGAATAGGCAGCCACTCCTCGCCTACCTCGAGGGAGTGGCATTTAAGCCGACAATGTCTTTTGTCTCTCGCGTACCGCGAGAAACCTCAAACACACCCACGCGTACCGTGATGGACCCCTGATGACAGAAAGTTAAGGGGGTTTTTATACTTAGAAAATTTTTCACCCCTTAACTTTTTCTCACCCAAATTCCTATAGAACCCTATTCCAAGCATAAAAACCAATGTAAAAATACCTGGAACTTTGCTCCTGATGATTTCCTTTGCCGAATCGAACATGAATCCCTGCAAAAACGAACACAAACAAAACACATACCGAAAAACACCGAAAAAGACACAGACCCAGACCAAGTAAAGCACACAAACTATACATCCCGGGTACTTGCCCAAGACTCAAACAAGCCTATCAGGAGGCTTCTCCTTGATCCTAACCGGTACTGCCTTCATCCTACGCGGCCTACCGATCCTCCAACTCTTCAACATCCTCATACTCCTATCAAACAGTGGACCTATATCACTCAGGTCCTTCCACCACATCTTATACCTACCCGATACGAAAATGATACGCATCAAATATCCTAGCAGCTTCTTACCCCTCGACGTCCCCACACTTGGGGTTTGCATTGCCCTCAACTAACATGGATCTTCCAACATACGGGTTCTCTTACGGGGTGGCCCAGACTTAAGGGTACTAGAATTATGCCTCGGCTCAGGAGCTCTCCCCTCAGAATGAGCAACTATGGTGGGCAAAGGCTCTGGTAAGGGTATTTCTAAGGATGTGACTTCTAAGCCTCCACCAGGATCTTCGGGGTCCTCTACAACCTCCACCAACTTCCCCACAATTGGGGTTTTACCTATGATTTCTTCGAATTCTGTCATAATCTCCAGCAGATGTAACATTCCAAAAATAATAAAACGAATATATATAGCGAGACCGGTGACTTAGTCGGAACATTTAAACAAAAGGGAGCTGGCTTGGGCTCGGCTTCAATGGGCCGAGGGAAGCCCAGGCATATAAGAGGCAAGACAGCCCTCTTCTCTGCTCATTTCCCCACTCACGCAAGTTCTAGAGAGAGAGAGAAGAGAGCTCGGGTCTAGGGAGAGAAAGTGACGGATCAACTCGGGAATTCAGGAGAACGTTGCTGCTGTGCTCGTGACCATCCTCTCCGAATCAGAAATCCAATCCAGGTAAGCGTTCGATCATAATCTGAGTTTTTATGATTTTTTTGGATTTTCGGTTTTAGCCCATTAGATGACGATCTTGCGGATGAAACTTTAAAATGAGCTTAGGTATAGCATCTAGAATGAAAACCGAACGTTATGATCTAAGAAAAATCAAGATATTGGCACGATCAGATTCGCATGCAGAAACTTCAGATTTTTGGGGAAGATGGTTTGTGCAGACCCATCGAAACTACTTAGTTTCGATATGTACAGACCCATCGAAACTACTTAGTTTCAATATGTGCAGACCCATCGAAACTACTTAGTTTCGATATGTGCAGACCCATCGAAACTACATAGTTTCGATATATATTCAGACCCATCGAAACTACCATAGTTTCAATATATATATATATATATATATATATATATATGCAGACCTATCGAAACTACCATAGTTTCGGTATGCCCGTGATATGAAGCTAAGATTACACCTAAGTTACCTATCGAAACTACCAAGTTTCGACTTAAGCAACCTATCGAAACTACCAAGTTTCGATATAAACTGTCACACCCCGACCGATGGCGGAATCATCGGGGCAGGGACATGTAAGACTGTTCATAGCACATGGTTGACTAAATTGAAATATATTAAAGTCAAATTTGCATTACAATAAATCCAAGTACAAGATCAAATTCAAACAAGAAACATAAACAATTCATAAAATCTTGATTTATTTTGCTAAGTCTAAATCCTATGTTGAACACGTCTTGAATCAATCTCACATATTGGGGCCTGAAACATGAATAAAATAAAGTCAACTAAAAAGTTGGTGAGTATAACACAGTTGTATATAGATAGCATATAGTTGAAAACAAATCCTTTACATGACATGATAAATAAGGCGTTCATGGGGAGTAACTATTGTGTAACCAAATGTACAATCAAACCTTGTAACTAGCATGCAAAACAAAGTGTATTGTCGGTTTCAATCACCGCGTACCATGGGTGGGTTTGTCAGACTCAATAGATCCATCATTGAAAACCGTCGGCTTGTATAGTTAATGATTGCACATAAGAGCATACAAAGGTTAAACACACCTAGCACTCGGGCACAAAGCTCAAATTTTTGCACACATGTATGTAAATAGGATTTTTTTTGCACTTGTGTAGTTTGTGTAAATGTAAATGTGTAATGTGTAATGAGTATAGAGTTCATGTTCCACCCCAAAAGTGTAAAAGAGTAAAAGGGGTTGTGAATACTCACTTGGTATGGAAGTGAAGCTAACAAGGAATATAGATAGCAAAAAAGATCCTTGAAAAGCACACTTTAACCTAAATAGTAATATGCATTGAATCACATAGATGCATAAAGTTTAAAAATGAAAGTTGGATTTGTATATAAAACCATTGGTTTGTATTTAAAAAGGATTGAATAAAATATATAAAGTTTGAGGTAAAATATGTTTGAAACAATTTAATTAGGTTTGAATTAAATAAATAAGTGTATAACTATAGTTTATGAAATAATGTCAATATTAATTGTAATTAAGTATAAATAAATAAAACGATTTTGATTTAAAATGTAAAGTAAATAAGTCATCATTATTTATAAATTTTGTAACTTAATTATTTAAAATATCATTTAAGTGTGAGATGATAAATATAAATTTAATTTTTATAAACTTTTCAATAAATTACATTTATGCCAAGATTAAACTTTTAATCTATTTTTAAATACAGAAAACATATTTTTATAAAATCTGAAACATTTACTGATTAAAATATAAAAATTATAATTCTGTTAAAAATTCTGAGCCTAGCACGACCGTGCCTCGGAAGGGCACGATCGTGCTCAAGCCACGGGCGCGACCGCGCTAGTCGGGGCGCGACCGGGTTGATCAATCAGGAGCACAATCTAGACAAGTCATCAGGCACGACCGTGCCTTAGCCCGGCACGGTCGCGTCTATGATTTTTAGACACAACAGAGACTAGCCCAAAGGGCATGACAAGGTCTGGACGGATGACACGACCGCGCTGCTAGTCGACACGACCGCGCTAAAATAGGCACGGCCGCGCTAGATGATTAGCGCGACCGTGTCTATTCCAAATCAGACACGAATCGAGAGTTTCTTGTATTTTGAACACAGGAATTGTTAGGGATTTTGATTAATGGGTTATTAAGAGTCTTTTCATATAACTTAATTGTATGGAAATCGAGTTTAAGCATGGGTTCGATTAAATCATTTTTATTAAAATATGATTTCTGATTCTGATCGAATTCTATAATGGAAGCCCAAATTGAATGAGGGCTTTTGATAACGTTACTGAAATGAGTGAGATGGAGAGTATACTTACCCTGAAACGTAACGAATCGATGAAGAACGGCAGAGATGAGTTCCGGCGACGGAGGTAAAGGTTTCCGGTGACTTCGACTACGATTCCGGCTAGGCCAGAGAGTCCAGAGTCTTGGAGAGAGCCGGGAGATGATAAATCCTTTCTTGATCGGGAGAATTTGGGTTCCAGGAGGAAGACTCGAGTTTTGTTTGAATTGCTTGAGAGAGAATTCGAGATTGATGGAGAAAAACTGAGGCGTTGAGTAATTGAAAATGGTATAACTCGCGTTAAAGGAAAAGAAACGTAATCGGATTTGAAATTCGAATGATTGAGCGTTTTGAAATCACATTTACGTTTCGACTGTTTCGCAGGCGCGACCGTGCTTAGGAACCGGGCGCGATCGTTCCAGGACCAGCCGCGCGATCGTGCCGAGGCACTTAACGCGACCGTGCTAGAACGAAGCACGACCGTGCTAACTAGGGTTTCTTGATAAATTTTTAACTTTAGTCCTTGACTTTTCAGATTTTATAAATTTGAAATATATAGTTACTTGTATAGCGTTTATGTGCATATAATCGAGTAAAACTTGCGAACTTGTATAGAATCATTGCATTTTATTTACCGCGGGAAAAATATTGAGACATTGCACGAGTATAGAACTTGAAATTTCATTACATTGAATTGAAATATGAATACTAAAAATCAGAAATGTTACAGTCTCCCCATGTTGAGAGAATTTCGTCCCGAAATTTAGCTAGAGGAAACAACATTAATAGTAAAAAGATGAGGGTACTTGAGCTTCATTTGGTCTTCTCGTTCCCAAGTGTACTCAGGACCACGCTTAGACTCCCAACGAACTTTGACGATAGGAATACGACTTCGCTTGAGTTGCTTGACTTCACGATCCATAATTTCCACCGGCTTCTCAACGAAGTGCATCGTTTCATCAATGCGCACGTCGTCAAGCGGTATATGGAGATTTTCATCAGCGAGACACTTCTTTAGATTAGATATATGAAATGTAGGATGCACATTGCCAAGAGATGGAGGTAACTCGAGCTTGTAAGCCACTTTCCCAATCCTTTCAAGGATTTTGAATGGACCAACATAACGAGGTGATAACTTGCCTTTCTTTCCAAAACGGATCACACCCTTCCATGGAGATACCTTAAGAAGAACGAGATCACCGACTTGAAATTCCAAAGGTTTTCGACGTTTGTCGGCATAACTCTTTTGCCGACTCCTCGCTACTCGAATATTGTCACGGATTTGAATAATTTTGTCGGAAGTTTCTTGAATTAACTCGGGACCGGTGATTTGTGCTTCACCAATCTCGTTCCAACAGATCGGAGAACGACACTTGCGACCATAGAGAGCTTCGAATGGAGCCATGTTGATACTTGTGTGGTAGCTATTGTTATAAGAAAACTCAATAAGGGATAAATGTGAATCCCAATTGCCACCAAAATCGATTACACAAGCTCTAAGCATGTCTTCAAGAGTTTGGATTGTTCGCTCGGTTTGGCCATCAGTTTGGGGATGGTAAGCCGTGCTCAAATCCAAACGAGTACCAAGAGCAGATTGGAGA
This sequence comes from Smallanthus sonchifolius, assembly GCA_023525975.1. Lineage (NCBI taxonomy): Eukaryota > Viridiplantae > Streptophyta > Magnoliopsida > Asterales > Asteraceae > Smallanthus > Smallanthus sonchifolius. The sequence goes on along the minus strand of CM042024.1, from coordinate 91,205,789 downwards.
GATTGCCAAAATCGAGAAGTGAACCGAGCGTCTCTATCAGATATTATGTTCAAGGGAACACCATGACGGCTCACAATTTCATCAATGTAAATTCGGGCAAGTTTCTCCACTTTGAAGTCTTCACGAATAGGCAAAAAGTGGGCAGATTTGGTGAGTCGATCAATGATCACCCAAATACTATCATAACCACTCGAGGTGCGAGGGAGCTTGGTAATGAAATCCATAGCTAAATTCTCCCATTTCCACACGGGAATTTCCGGTTGTTCAAGCAAACCAGAAGGACGATGATGTTCGGCTTTGACTTTGGAGCAAGTTAAGCATTTGGCAACATAAAGAGCAATGTCCTTCTTCATACCGGGCCACCAATAAAGCTGACGAAGATCTTGGTACATTTTATCCGCACCAGGATGAATAGAATAACGAGTCTTATGAGCCTCGTTCATGAGAATTGCACGGAGATCATCGCGATCGGGAACCCAAATACGGTTCAAGTAATATAGTAAGCCATTGGGTTTAGATTCAAGAAGAAGTTCAACACCACACGACATTTCTTCATACATGTTACCCTCGGTAACCAAGACGTGTTGAGCTTCCAGGATACGGGTTTGAATATCGGATTGAATACGGGCACAATGAAGCATAACATGGTCCTTTCGACTCAAGGCATCGGCTACAACATTCGCTTTGCCGGGATGGTAACGAATCTCGCAGTCGTAGTCGTTAAGGAGTTCGACCCAACGTCGTTGCCTCATATTGAGTTCTTTTTGGTTGAAGATATGTTGAAGACTTTTGTGGTCGGTGAATACCACACTTTTCGTGCCATATAGGTAGTGTCTCCAAATCTTTAACGCGAATACGACCGCACCCAACTCGAGGTCGTGCGTCGTATAATTCTTTTCATGAATTTTGAGTTGTCTTGATGCATAAGCGATCACTTTGCCTCGTTGCATGAGGACACAACCAAGACCTTGGTTAGAAGCATCACAATAGACAACTAGATCATCATTTCCATCGGGGAGAGTCAAGATGGGAGCATTGCACAACTTTTGCTTAAGAGTTTGGAAAGCTTCTTCTTGCTTCGGTCCCCATTCATAAGCTTTACCCTTATGGGTCAAGGCGGTAAGAGGGACAACAATCTTTGAGAAGTTTGAGATGAAACGACGATAATAACCCGCAAGACCAAGGAACGAACGAACTTCGGTAGGAGTCTTCGGGGCATTCCAATTCTTAACCGTTTCAATCTTAGCAGGATCAACATGAATACCCTTGTCGTTGACGATGTGACCAAGAAATTGAACTTCTTTTAACCAAAATTCACATTTGGAGAACTTGGCATATAGTTGTTCTTTCTTTAAAAGGTCCAAAACCAATCTAAGGTGTTCTTCATGGTCGGCTTTAGTCTTGGAATAGATTAAGATATCGTCAATGAAAACGATCACGAATTTATCAAGGTACGGTTTGCACACACGATTCATGAGGTCCATGAAAACTGCGGGTGCATTGGTTAATCCAAAAGGCATAACCATGAACTCGTAATGACCATACCTTGTTCAGAAAGCAGTCTTAGGAATGTCATCTTCTTGAACACGGAGCTGATGATAACCAGATCGAAGATCAATCTTCGAGAAACACGTAGAACCTTGAAGTTGATCAAAGAGATCATCGATTCTAGGCAAAGGATAGCGATTCTTGATAGTAAGCTTATTGAGTTCGCGATAGTCAATACACATGCGAAATGATCCATCCTTCTTCTTTACAAATAAGACGGGTGCACCCCACGGTGAATGACTCGGGCGAATGAACCCTTTATCGGAGAGTTCTTGAAGTTGACTTGCGAGCTCTTGCATTTCGGAAGGTGCAAGACGATAAGGAGCTCTAGCAACAGGGTTAGCTCCGGGCATGAGATCAATACGGAACTCGACTTGACGAACGGGAGGAAGACCGGATAAATCTTTAGGAAACACTTCGGGAAAATCTCGAATAATGGGAATGTCTTGGATACTCTTCTCCTTGACATCCTTTTGAACAATATGAGCTAGGAAGGCGATGTACTTCTTTCGCAAGTACTTTTGAGCAGTAGTACAAGACATCAATTTAAGACCCTTGCAAGGCTTTTCACCAAAAACCCTTAAGGTTTCTCCCGAAGGTAGCGGAATTCAGATGCACTTTTCAAAGCAAATAACTTCGGCATGATGATTTGATAGCCAATCCATACCTATGATAATGTCAAAGCTTCCTAGTGGCATTGGAATAAGGTTGATTGGGAATGCATGATCATTAAGTTCTAAAGAGCAATCATAGATAATAGACTCAATTGTAAGGGAGTCACCATTTGCTATTTCAACGGTGAAGGTTTTCTCTAATTGGGATCGTGTCTTTGCAAGAAAAGGCTCAAAATTAAGTGACACAAAACTTTTATCGGCACCGGTATCGAACAAAATGGAGGCATATTGACTATTAACAAGGAACGTACCATTAACCACGTCGTTGTTGGCTTGAGCTTCGTTGGCGTTAATGTTGAAAGCACGCCCACGAGCTCCACCTTGTCTAGTATTTGCGAGCCTTGGACATAGATTACGAAAATGATTCGGGTCACCACACTCATAACAAGCACGCCCATTAGCAATGGCGGGAGCACCTTGATTAGCCACTTGAGGTACGGTTTGGTTTGGAGGGTTGACTTGGCCCGTAAGGGCTTTGGTCCTACAAACATTAACCGTATGACCATATCTCCCACAATAAGTACAAAGGCGACATGGGATGTTTTGGGGATGATGATAATTGCAGGTGGCACAAAGTGGGTAAATTCCACCATATGGCTTTTTGACTGGTGCTTGAACCATAGGTGCAGCTTGGTTCACGGGAACAGCAGGAGTAACCACAGCAAAATTTCTAACCTTCCTCTTTCTAGTGTTGCGAGAGGGCTCGGTTGTAGCTTCTTTGGTGTGGTTAGGAGGGGCTACGGTTTCAGCAACTTTCTTAGAACCCTTTTTGGTAAGAGTTGCAGCTTTAATATGATTATCGGTTAGGGTAGCAGACAGGCGGATGGCATCTTCCAAAGTAGCAGGATTTCTACCTAAGACAGTATCTTGAATTTGTCTTGGTAGCCCACCAATGTACTTTTCGATGCAACGAGATAATGGAGTGACCATGTGGGGCACAAGAAGACTCAATTCATGGAACCAAGTTGTGTAAGCCAAGTGTTCCCCACTATCTTGGGCAAGATCCCAAAATTCGGCCTCTAACTTCTTCACTTCATTGCGAGGACAGAACTCCTCGGTCATAAGCCTTTTGACCTCATCCCAAGGTAAGGCCATAGTTACATCAACACCCCTATTCCTTTTCTCCCCATTCCACCATGTAAGTGCCCGCTTTTGAAGGACACTAGTAGCATGACGAACACGGAGGTTGTCGGGACAGTCACTATTGAGAAAGGTATTCTCAATACTTTCGAACCATTGGAGGAGTCCGGTAGCTCCTTTGGTTCCATAAAACTTTAGGGGATTGCACGAATTGAAGTGCTTGAAGGTGCATTGGGATGGATTACCACCATTTCCACCATTACCACCATTATTACCACTATTGCTTCCATTGCCATTAGTGGCACCATTGGCTTGGGTGAGTTGTGTCACCAATTGAGTAAGGATAGCAGTAATGTCGGAGTTGGCGTTAGCGGCGGGAGCACGACGAGGAGGCATTCTACAGATTTGAAACACAAGACAAGAGAGATTGTAAGAACTTATGAGAATTGCTAGGATTTAATAGAATGAGATAACAAAATAAAAGATAGATAATCATAGTTTGGATTGTACTCAAAAGTGACAAAAATTCACTTGAATACTAAGGCATATTAAGGTTAATTTAAACTCATATAATTTTCAAGGAGACATGCTTTAGCCTATAGGTAAACACTCATCTCGAGAGTTCCCAGGAAAGCATACGGGTCCCTCGGTTGATTGGGATTTATGCGAAATGCTTTCCTAGACAGAAAACCCAAAATACAGGTGTCACCCTTCCAGATTGCACGTGTCCTCAAATAATTTAACAAGTTTAAAAACCTGAACGAAGAAATAAAAATTTTATTTAAAGATTTTTGCTTCAAGAATTTTCCACATGCTTAGAAAGGATAAAGATAGAAAAAGAAGATAAGAATAATAAGAGGTTTAGGCCATAGGAAAGGATGTTATTTATTTAATTATTATTTAAGAATATCCTAATAAGTCATGCATTTCTAACAAAGAAGGTAGCAAATATAATAATAATTAATCATGGTAAGCATGTAGCACATAGCACAAAATCATGAAGCATAACATAAGTGGGTGTCCTAAAGTTATAGTCTAGGTCAAGATGTCTAATAACCTAAATCCCTATAACCAAGGCTCTGATACCAATCTGTCACACCCCGACCGATGGCGGAATCATCGGGGTGGGACATGTAAGACTGTTCATAGCACATGGTTGACTAAATTGAAATATATTAAAGTCAAATTTGCATTACAATAAATCCAAGTACAAGATCAAATTCAAACAAGAAACATAAACAATTCATAAAATCTTGATTTATTTTGCTAAGTCCAAATCCTATGTTGAACACGTCTTGAATCAATCTCACATATTGGGGCCTGAAACATGAATAAAATAAAGTCAACTAAAAAGTTGGTGAGTATAACACAGTTGTATATAGATAGCATATAGTTGAAAACAAATCCTTTACATGACATGATAAATAAGGCGTTCATGGGGAGTAACTATTGTGTAACCAAATGTACAATCAAACCTTGTAACTAGCATGCAAAACAAAGTGTATTGTCGGTTTCAATCACCGCGTACCATGGGTGGGTTTGTCAGACTCAATAGATCCATCATTGAAAACCGTCGGCTTGTATAGTTAATGATTGCACATAAGAGCATACAAAGGTTAAACACACCTAGCACTCGGGCACAAAGCTCAAATTTTTGCACACATGTATGTAAATAGGATTTTTTTTGCACTTGTGTAGTTTGTGTAAATGTAAATGTGTAATGTGTAATGAGTATAGAGTTCATGTTCCACCCCAAAAGTGTAAAAGAGTAAAAGGGGTTGTGAATACTCACTTGGTATGGAAGTGAAGCTAACAAGGAATATAGATAGCAAAAAAGATCCTTGAAAAGCACACTTTAACCTAAATAGTAATATGCATTGAATCACATAGATGCATAAAGTTTAAAAATGAAAGTTGGATTTGTATATAAAACCATTGGTTTGTATTTAAAAAGGATTGAATAAAATATATAAAGTTTGAGGTAAAATATGTTTGAAACAATTTAATTAGGTTTGAATTAAATAAATAAGTGTATAACTATAGTTTATGAAATAATGTCAATATTAATTGTAATTAAGTATAAATAAATAAAACGATTTTGATTTAAAATGTAAAGTAAATAAGTCATCATTATTTATAAACTTTGTAACTTAATTATTTAAAATATCATTTAAGTGTAAGATGATAAATATAAATTTAATTTTTATAAACTTTTCAATAAATTACATTTATGCCAAGATTAAACTTTTAATCTATTTTTAAATATAGAAAACATATTTTTATAAAATCTGAAACATTTACTGATTAAAATATAAAAATTATAATTCTGTTAAAAATTCTGAGCCTAGCACGACCGTGCCTCGGAAGGGCACGATCGTGCTCAAGCCACGGGCGCGACCGCGCTAGTCGGGGCGCGACCGCGCTAGTCGGGGCGCGACCGGGTTGATCAATCAGGAGCACAATCTAGACAAGTCATCAGGCACGACCGTGCCTTAGCCCGGCACGGTCGCGTCTATGATTTTTAGACACAACAGAGACTAGCCCAAAGGGCATGACAAGGTCTGGACGGATGACACGACCGCGCTAAACGAGGCACGGCCGTGCTAGATGATTAGCGCGACCGTGTCTATTCCAAATCAGACACGAATCGAGAGTTTCTTGTATTTTGAACACAGGAATTGTTAGGGCTTTTGATTAATGGGTTATTAAGAGTCTTTTCATATAACTTAATTGTATGGAAATCGAGTTTAAGCATGGGTTCGATTAAATCATTTTTATTAAAATATGATTTCTGATTCTGATCGAATTCTATAATGGAAGCCCAAATTGAATGAGGGATTTTGATAACGTTACTGAAATGAGTGAGATGGAGAGTATACTTACCCTGAAACGTAACGAATCGATGAAGAACGGCAGAGATGAGTTCCGGCGACGGAGGTAAAGGTTTCCGGTGACTTCGACTGCGATTCCGGCTAGGCCAGAGAGTCCAGAGTCTTGGAGAGAGCCGGGAGATGATAAATCCTTTCTTGATCGGGAGAATTTGGGTTCCAGGAGGAAGACTCGAGTTTTGTTTGAATTGCTTGAGAGAGAATTCGAGATTGATAGAGAAAAACTGAGGCGTTGAGTAATTGAAAATGGTATAACTCGCGTTAAAGGAAAAGAAACGTAATCGGATTTGAAATTCGAACGATTGAGCGTTTTGAAATCACATTTACGTTTCGACTGTTTCGCAGGCGCGACCGTGCCAAGATTGGCGCGACCGTGCTTAGGAACCGGGCGCGATCGTTCCAGGACCAGCCGCGCGATCGTGCCGAGGCACTTAGCGCGACCGTGCTAGAACGAAGCACGAACGTGCTAACTAGGGTTTCTTGATAAATTTTTAACTTTAGTCCTTGACTTTTCAGATTTTATAAATTTGAAATATATAGTTACTTGTATAGCGTTTATGTGCATATAATCGAGTAAAACTTGCGAACTTGTATAGAATCATTGCATTTTATTTACCGCGGGAAAAATATTGAGACATTGCACGAGTATAGAACTTGAAATTTCATTACATTGAATTGAAATATGAATACTAAAAATCAGAAATGTTACATAAACGAATCCATCGAAACTACTAGATTCAAGCATAGTAATGTCTAGTGTCATCTAGGAGCACTACCTTACATGTATGACTTTATTATATAGATCGTGAGTGACATTAGTGACGCTCAGTAGCCAGCTAAGTGTATTTCAGAAACTACTCATCAGGTGAGTTCTATGTGCCCCCTTCTATGTTATGTGCAAATCATTTTAAATATTTTGGGGCTGAAGTGTATACACTAAATGATTAAATGTTATAAATGTCAATGTGATCATACGTATATATATAAATACTTATATATGAAAATGAATTATGAATAAAGAAAGAAGCGTATGATTTTAAAGAATGAATGAAAGAAGGACATAACGTAAAAGAATGAAATCTTGCTTTATATTACATATATATTGCATGTTATGAATGAATGTAAACGTTATAAACCCTTCTATGACAACGGCTACTTCGGTAGACGGACGACCACGTGACTATTTTGCAACCGGGACAAAAACGTTCCTTCGCAAGCTAGGACGTATGAAAAGGTATTAATGGACGGTCGAAGTAAATGCCTTAACTAAAGTAGAACAGTTGCATACATAATGGTCGCGTGGGAAACGGATGCCCTAGGGCAGACGGAAAAAATGACGGACTACGACGGTAGGACGGTTTAAGAGCGGACGGACAAAGGTTGCCAGACGGATTAATGAATGACGGACGATTTTCTAGAGCCGGACGGTAATGAAATGGGTTACGACGGTAGTTCTGACAACGATGTCTTCGTGACATTCGCGACAAGTATGACGGGTTGATCTCCCTTAAGATTATGACCAATATGTGTTCTCTCAAAGAAAGTATGTATATACATATGTATATACCCTCAATGAATGTTATGTGAGAACAGTAAAGTAAAGAATATTTAAAAGTACGAATATACATATATACATTATATTCATGATAAGATAAATATTATGTATGATTGTCTTTAAACTAGAACTCACCAGCGTTAGCTGACTTTTAGTATACATTTCAGGTAAAGGAAGAAAGGGTCGTACGATGGCGTGAAGGTTACCCGACACAAGACTGACATCCCACTTTAATATATGTGTTAAGACTTCCGTTGTCAAGTTATGTTATATTATGTAATTGAATGACGAATGATTTGTAATTGAATGATGATTGTTTTTAATTTAAGTTCAGTATTTATGACTATGTTATGAGTAAATCCAACAAGTGAGGTTACCCGGAAAAAGGGGCCTTACAGCAGATCATCAGGCACCTCATCGCCGTAATCGTCCAGCTCATCTAACAATCCTTCTAACTCTACCGCCCACTCAGATGGTTCTTCTAAATTAGGGGCGGGTTCACCTACTTCTATCTCATATGGATTTGAGTCCTGATGGTAGTCCGTGAAGGCATCAAGCATGCACACGGAGTGGCTATGCTCGCCAACATCCTTCTCGGACTTTTCAGCATAAAAAATAACCGTCTCATCCCCCACAAGAAGTGTGAGCTTCCCGTCAAAGACATCGATCAATGCCTTGCCGGTGCGTAAGAATGGGCGCCCGAGGATGAGTGGGACTCTATCATCCGTATCCATATCCAAAATAACAAAATCCAAGGGGAAAACAAACTTGCCTACTTTCACTAATAGATTCTCCACAATTCCCCGTGGATACTTGACTGAACGGTCAGCCAAGGAAATACTCATGCGCGTCGGCTGTGGTTCACCAAGGTCTAGCTGCTTGTATAACGAATAGGGCATCAGATTGATGCTAGCACCTAGGTCGGCCAACACGTGGTGTAAGGGCAAACTGCCTTGGAGACACGGAATCGTGAAACGACCTGAATCTCACAATTTCTTGGGCAGCTTGTTCTGCACCACCGCAGAGCATTACTAACTAAGTGAGACTTTAGAGACCTCCTCGAGCTTCTTCTTGTTGGAAAGAAGATTTTTGAGGAACTTGCCATACTTAGGCATATGCTGGAGGACCTCTATGAATGGGAGATTGACATTGAGTTGTTTAAACATATCAAGGAACGTACCATATTCCCTAGCATTCTTATAAGGCAGCACACGTGCTGGATAGAGGATACGACTCAAGTCAATATCGAGGGACTTCATCTCCACCCTCTTCTTCTTCTCCACTGCCCTCTCGACAGGCTTCTCCATCTCTATCTCTTCATCCACCGACTCTTCTTCTTCTACCACCGGTGGGCTCTCCTTTTCCTCGACTCTATGACTTCTTGTCGACAGAACTTTTAACTCAGGCTCCTCTATCATCCTAGCATCGATCTCAGCAAATCGAGCTCTCCAGTCTACCTTATTCACTTCCTCTACTGAAGGTATTCCATACTCATGGGAGTGGGAGTCCTCCTCTACAACCTCTTTCTTCTCCACACTCCTGACTGACATGGCCATCACTGAAGCATTGGAGCTTGAAGATGGACTTCCCTGTCGATCTTTCAACCTCTGAGCGAAGTCTCCTACCGTGGATTGCAGATCCTGGAATGACGACTGCTGATTTATCAATAGAGTGTCGTGGCTATCCATTCTTTGCCGAGCATCCCTATCATTTTTCACTAACTGAGCAAGCAACTGTGTCTGATTCTCTATCATCTCCTCAATCTTCCTTGTGTTGACACTGCTTCCTAAACTTGCTCCTCCTTCAGATCTTCCATATTGATACTGGCGGACATTAAACCCAAATGAGTTGTTACCAGATCTCCATCCCGAGCCAAAAGAATTATAGTTGTTGTACCCTCGGTTTTGGTTGCCAGCATAACTCACGTGCTCCTGATTATTTGCGGGGCAATCTCGGGTGTTGTGGCCTCCTCTGCACACTTCACACCTAAGAGCACTGAGCTTCATCTCCTTTATCTCGTTAGCCATAGAGGCGAGTGCAGCAGCCACGCTAGTATCAGGAGTGACCTGATGCACACCTCTAGAAGAAGAGGCGGGTGCTCTAGCAGTAGGAATGCAATTCCTAACAGAACGTGGATGCTGTTATTCGACTTGAGCGAAGCTCTCAAACATTTCCTCGCACTCATCAGGCTCGAGACTCTCCATGATATGACCTCCCGCAGCTGTGTTGAACATTTGCTGCTTCTCGAAAGTGAGGCCATTATAGAACTTCTCCACTAGCGCCCAGTCGGAAAGACCGTGCTGAGGACATTGGCTCAACAGCGTGTTGAACCGCTCCCAGAACATGTGATAAGGCTCGTCAGGGTCCATTCGGAACGAATGGATTTGGTCCCGAAGGCGCGCGGGGCTGGAAGGTGGATAGTATTTCTTGAAGAACTTGGCTTCGAGATCCTCCCATGTGGTGATTGAGTTGTCTGGGAGAGTGTCGAGCCAAGTAGATGCACGCCCAGAGAGGGAGAATGGGAAGAGATGCAAGTAGATTGCATCTTTAGACACACCCGTGATATTGAATGTATCACATATCCACGCGAAGCGGGAAAATGTCTGGGTGCATCCTCATCCTTGAGGCCATGGAATTGAGTAGCATGAGTGATCGTACTCATGACATGTGATGGGATCTGCCATGTATTGGTGTTCGGAATAGTGGGGCGAGTGATCGATGATCTCGCGCCCATGACCCGATCACTAGCCCTCTGGTGTACTGTACGCCTCGCTGGTGGGTCAGCGTCGCCCATTTGTGGAAAGGGGATTGGGCTAGTAGGACGTACCTGGGTGCTGCACAATGCTTTCAAACGCTCCCGGAAGTCGCGGGTGCGCTCGTGTAGCTCTTGCTCGGGCTCTAGGAAAGCTGAATAAGATGGTGATCCCTGCGAGCGAGTATGGTGAATAAACAGAAAGACTCTAGAAGGAAACGGAACAAAGACTCAAAGACACACAGAAAGACTCGATTCTAAATTAGACACTCAGATAAAACTCACTAGTAGCACAGAAGACAAGTAGCACACAAGACTTAACCGAAAACTAAACAAACCAAAGAATCACTAAAAGAACTAGTGAAAGCTAATATTGCTATTGCCAAGTGTCCCCGGCAACGGCGCCAAAAACTTGATGTCGCCCAGACGGTCTATTAAAATAATAACAAAACCTAACCTGGACTCCTAAGTATTAAAAGGAGTACCTATGAACTAAACCGCACTGACAGGCAAGCGTACCTATCAGTGTAGCATAGCTTAACGGTAAACCGAGTTATCGAACCCTAGAGACACTGAATACTAATACTAGACTCTTACTCGGACTAAAGATTGTATTGGTTTGGAGGGTTTACTACACTACTGAATTAACTAAGAATGCAATAAACTAAGGTCGACTCAACTAACCACACAAAGGACAAAGGTAATATCAAGAATGGGAAGAATATCACCTAGGTCGGAATCCTACTTGCAAAGCACAACTTCTATCGGTCATGGAAACTATAATGGATATGAGTTTCTAAAGAAACAACTCTAGACAGCCTAGTGGATCCCTAATCACTCTCAGGGTGTCACCAACTAAGGAGCCTAAAGATGTACTAACTTACCAGATTGTTGGATCACTTCTCAGGTATTTTCAACTATGATAAAGTACCCTAATAGACAGATAACCTCTCAGTCTCTCCGTCTACCAATACACTCGAAGAATGAACGAGGTAATCTCAAGATAACTATGACACGAATAGAAACAATCACTAGACACCTAATACCGGCTTCCTCTCAGACAGCTGACACTCGGATTCCTAATGACGAAGACTAAACGACTAATTCCCACCTCTCGGGTATTGAACTAGGATACACATTCAATTCTAATCAACAATCAATGACAACTCCTATGGCTACTACGTCTAGCAAACCACCCTAATCACAAACCCTAAGATCTATGGCCAAGATATACTAATCAAACAGAGAGACAACCACAATCAACGCAAGGAATTATAATCAATCACACAATCAGATCTAATCATGCAAAAACATCACAACAATCAACTCAAAGTTTGCTTAAAAATTCATTAACCCATTAATTGATTCCAAAAACCGATAAAAATCGAAACTTTAACAAGTATTCATCAGTTGACCTAGGCAATATTAAAGTTTTAGCCTAGAATCATGTTCAAACAACTAAAAACAGAAGTTTAAACAATCATCATAGTTTCAAACAAAGATAAAAATCAAATCTTTAACACCTAGAACGCTTAAACAACGAACCCGGATTCAAAAGCTTCAAACTTTAACTCCACTTGACCTCCAATCACCCAAAATCGCCCTAATGCTCTCTCTGGACGGCTAAGAATCGAACTCCCCTCATAATGGCTGTCAAAATCTATATAAATAAAATTAGGGGTTTTCTCAGAAAATAGCTCTCTCACGTACCGCGAGAGTTTTGGGTTGGGTTCCTCGCGTACTGCGAGGAACAAAATAGTCGCGGCCACTTCTGGATTCCCTCGCGTACTGCGAGGTTCTTGGTCTCCACTCTTCGCGTACCGCGAAGGACCTATTTTCTTTATTTTTCACTTTTGATCCAAAGGCTTCGTTCTCGTGCTCGGTTTCTTCACATATTCACTTGTATTTCATACGAGCACTTGAAAAACATAACATAAACTCAAATGTACATCAAAACGACTCAAAACAAAGACAAAACTAATAAAAACGCACGAATACAACAGGAATAAAGATGTGTGCTTTGCACTACATCAGCCCTCTATTTCTATCATGCAATCTTCAGTTACTCGAAATACTATCGAGTTTCTACCAACGGCGGTTTCTATGCTAAACGCCTTCACTATAGTATCAATTGAGCAGTCTATTTTGGGACAAAAGTTGTTCGATATAAAGCTTTTACTAGCACCAGAATCAAATAAAATAGTCGCATGTTCATCATTAACTAGGAACGTACCTGACACGACATTAGGGTTTCCTCTTTCCTCCTCCTCAGTTAGGGCATAAGCCCGAGTCCTAGCCTTTGGCTGTTCCTTTTCCTTCTCTTTTCCCAAACCAGATTGTCTGGTCTTCCTACAATCCTTAGTCAGGTGTCCCATCAGTCCACAACCCTGGCACTTGGTGCTGCTTAAACATTCTCGAGAAAAGTGCCCTAGTTTCCCACACTTGTAACACATGGTGGAGCCAACTCGGCACTCGCCGCGATGTTGTCTCGCACATTTCTGGCAAGTTTCATACTCATCTGTTCTTGGCTTCTTAACTTCAGTTACTAAATTCCCTTTCCCAGTACCCTTAGACTGGTTCTCCCATTTCCTTTTCTGTTTCTCAGGTGCCCGGTCCTCATGTGCATAATCGTCGTAGACGATTCCACTCAGGTTCACTACCGACTCGAAAGTTGAGAGTAGGTTAGATTTTACATGAACTCGGACCCTCTGTGGCAGGCCGTTGACATAATACTTGATCAGCCGTTCTTCAGTTTCTACCAGGTGGGGCAGTTGAGCCAGCTCATTGAATCTAGAAGTGTACTGGCGATGAGTTTTGTTGCCAGCCTTGAAGTTTAGGAATTCATTTTCCATTCTATCAATTTCGTTCTTGGGGCAGAACTTTTGGATTATTAGCTTCTTCAGGTCTTCCCAAGTCATCCTACTAAGAGCGTTCGGTGACTTAGTCCTCTGGATGTTCCTCCACCAACTTAGTGCCTCGTTGGTGAAAGAGTGAGCAACATACTTAACAGCCTGGTCAGGTCGACACTAGCTTAGGTTGATTACGCCGTTCATCCTCTCAATCCATTCAAACGTAGCCACCGAATCCTTGTTCCCGTCAAACTTGGGTGGGTCACCGTCCTTGAATCCTTTGTAGGTACACCCACGGGTGTTCAGTCCCACAGTCACCTCATCCTCATTGCTATCATACACTTTCTCCTCATGGTTCTTTTCCTCCTCCTCCTTGCTCTTCTTTAGTGCCTCAGATAACAGATCAGGCAGTACGTCCTTAAGAGTTAACACAACCTCATGGGAAATAGCATCCCTAACTTCGGTTTCCAGTCATAGAGATCCTTCGTTGCCTTCACATGGTGGAGTGACATTAGTTTCGTGCACACTCTCAGTACGTTCTTCGTGCACGCTTTCCTCCAGTTCCACATGCACACTTTCCTCATCATTACGTCTTCGGTTCAATGGTGGTCTACCGACTCGGCCAGTGCGACTGCCTCCTCTACGAGCCATAGTTTTCTAGATTTCCTGATAAGTAAAAGGGTATACATCAATGTCATTCATTAAGATCATAGTTTAGAACATTACGAGCAAGGTAAATTCTTAATTACAGTGACCGGTTTGTGATTAATATTTTGCTTTGCTTTTCGGGTTCAAAACTCTTCACATCAGTAGTGACATTGACATCTAAGCATTCTAAGTGAAGGCATCTACCCCTATCTATAGGCATTAACTTAATTACATACTTACTGTGTTGGAGTCGGCGTTGGCTACCTATACTGACATCCATGCGTTGGTCCCATTATCAGCTTGAGTCCAGACATTTAGGGATGTCTGAAACTCTCAAACTATTGCTCTGATACCAACTTGAAAGGCCCCTTTCCCGGGAGACCTCACTTGTTGGATTTACTCATAAACATAGTCATTAATCACTAAACTTTAATTAAAAACATTCAAACACAGCGGAAGCATTCATCATTCAATTACATTGACAACAAAAGTCTTAACATTTAAACATAAAACATTGTCTTAACATAAATGTAATTAACATGATGTCAGTCTTGTAGCGGGGTAGCATTCACGCCTTCGCACGTCCTTTCTTCTTTTTACCTGAAGTGCATACTAAAAGTCAGCTAACGCTGGTGAGTTCTAGTTTAAGCATTTAGGTATAAATATTATTTCTTGTCATACTTACAATTGTATAAATATATTTATATGTATATATTTATCATTTCAATTCTTTCATTCGTGTTTCATTCAATGTAGGTACATATAATAACAATAATACCTACATTCTTGTATTCATTCGAACATTCTTTGAACTTTCATAGAATTACACATAAGGGTGATCAACCCGTCATTTTGTTTACGTAAGTCACAAAGACAAATGCTTCGTCCTACCGTCGTATTCCGTGCTTCATAACGTCCAACTAACCTTTGGTTGTCCGTCATGCTTTACCGTCCAACCAACCTTCGGCCTTTCTGCCTTTTCCGTATGAACAACCTTCGACCATCCGTCTTAACCGTATAACCAACCTTTGGCCATCCGTCTTAACCGTCCTACCATCGTAGTCCGTCATATTCTCCCGTTTGCCCTAAGGAATCCGTTTCCCACCCGAGCTAATTATACAACCGCGCATCGATTGAGGGACTGACTCCACTGTTGTGGCCTTAGTTTTAGTCTACCTTTCTAGACTTTCATTTCTGGTTGCATAATAGTCGAGTGGCCGTCCGTCTACCGAAGTAGCCGTTGTCGTCGAAGCGTCCATAACGTTTAATTATACATGGCAAGCAATATATACATGTATATAAAGCAAAATTTCATTCTTACACGTTATGTTATTCTTTTCATACTTGGCAATCAATATATACATGGATATAAAGCAAGATTTCATTCTTATATGTTATGTCATTCTTTCATTTGATAGCTTTATACATACTTGTCATTTATTGTATTCACAATGCATCGTCACATAACACATAAGTTTACATATAATATTTATATCTTTTATTCAATTCGTGTATACACTTCAGCTCCAAAAAATTTAAAATTATTTGTACGTAGCATATAGGGGACACATAGAACTCACCTGTTTTCCGGTGTTTAACCCGTAGGTGATGTTTTAGCTACTCTTAATGCGTATACCGATATGCACATAAGTCAAAGTACAATTTCTATTATTTCATGCAAGAGTCGACCGTTTTGTGGGTATCGCCGAGAGTGTCGGCTAGGAGAGTTGCTAGCCACACTCATCAGTGTCGTCTGAACTTGCGTTAAGGACTTTGTGGTGTAATGGGTCGATACTCAGCGTTTTTCTTAGAGGGCCGATTCTCAGACAGTCGACTCACAGACAGTCGACTTTCTGACAGTCGGCTCTGACAGTCAGCTCTAACAGTTGATTCTGACTGTCGAATCTGACAGTCGGCTCTGACAGCCGGCTCTCTGACAGTCAACTCTCTTCTTCTTCCTTGCTGAGAGTCGCCACATGCAGGTGGCCGACTCTCGAGAGTCAGCTCAAGAATACTGAGCATCTGCAGGTCTGATTTTTGATCCAAAACCTTAACTTTTAATGTTCAAAACGTTTATCTAGCTTCCATGAAGCTAGATCTAAGCTTTAATCCACTTTTTATACGTAAAAATCCTTCCTTTATGTGTAAAAACCCCATAAACCCCATTTTTGAAGAAAACTCAGATTGAGGTTGATTATTACCTCAAAACTCGTGGTTTTTCGTGTAGAATCGATCAAGGATGATGGAGAAGCAAGATGGAAGCAGGATCCAAGCTTGATAGTGCCTTCTTGAGCTTTCTCTCTCTAGAACTCTCTCTTTCTCTCTCTAGGGTTTTCAAGTTTGAAGGAGGTGGAATGAGGAAGATGGAGTTGATCTTGCCTTTATATACACGGGCTATATCGACCCATTGGAGCCGGGCCCAAGCCCGCTCCCTTTTCTTTTATTTTTCCTTTAATTAATTCCCGACATCGCTTCCATTATATCTATTTATTATTTCGGGATGTTACACTATTGCTAAAAGTATCCGAAATAAAAAGATAAACTAAAGAAAACTGGTTACATCTGATTCAGATTGTCCCAAAAAGAAGCAGAAAATGAAACCTAACACCATCTGTTACATCTAATTACCATATATAAAAGCATTTAACTTACGATTATTTTGACGGCTGTTGTTCAAAATGGCTTGGATTTTAAGCATTGCAGTAGACCTGCCATTACTTTTGTCATGTTAGTAGTTATGGAAGCTATGGAAAAAAGTGCCCTAGAGCTATATCAGTTGAAGAAAGAGGAGATTACATATTGAATTGCATCCTCCTGTTGTAGCAGCAAATATAAGGTGCGTAATAGAAGGGGTTCTAAAAAATAAGTAGAATAATGAAGTAAATCTTTGAATAGAAACAATAAATGAAGGCTTTGAGCGACTTGCAACGCGTTTGATTCATTTCCCATGTAGTTAAATGTTTTTCGTTTTACCCATTTGACCCGTTTAAGATAAAACAAAACAAAAATCAACTCATTTTTAAAACAGTCAAACCGGTCAGCTCTAATAGATATCAATGTAGCATGCACAGGTCAAAGTAGGAACGATGAACAATCCTCAATCAATGGCAGCCTTTTTTTTTTTCCGGAAACCTTCACATGTTCAACCCTTCTACTTTATTAAATTTCAATATCCTGTAAAGATACATACAAAACAACAAAAACTAACTTTTATACTACCATTTATCAAAATAAGTTCCACTTAGAGTCAACTCCATTTCAAGTATATTGCACATTTTAACTCATGTCATGAACTTTATTTATGAGAATAAGTTTCATCCTTTTTCATGAAACATCACTCACTCAAAACATCCACCCTTTAAGGAAAAAGTACCTAGAATTGGTCATGATCTTATCAGCATGTATAACTACAATTACACCTCACAAATGAAAATAAATAAACTCGAACTCAAGCAAATTTGCGCATTTTAACTTCTTTCACGAAATTTGGCCAATTGGAAACCTAAGAAAATTGTAGTGACAAAAGTAGAGCAGCGTCAAGTTCACTAATTTGAATAAAGTTCACTAATAGAAACAACATATAGACCAATATCATAATCATACTAATTTGAACAACATAAACCCCGATAGAGAATTGCAGACTATTACCTATTCTATGAGAAATAATCAAATTAATGCATCAACAGAGCGTAACTCCACTCACTACAAACCACCATCCACAACTTATGTGCCTGATTAGTGAATACTGACAAATTTGACAATAAATACTATCAGAAGCTTTGATGGAACACAATATGGTGAGCCATGTTCTTCATTTTTACTTTGTGTTAAAGCAAGGGCAAAGTTATGGCGAATCAATTGAACCACATTTTAATAATACACAACTTTTCTTCATTTTTACTTCCAACATTTCCTCGAGAAGAAAAAGCAAGGGCAAATAGGGCTATTATCACCTGCTACAAAATTTGCAACGACATGGTAAAATAAAATAAAATCGAAAGAACAAACATATTTTGAATACATGAAATTACCTGGTGAATCAATGAGAATTGTGGTCTATGCTTTAAACAACTTGCGAAGAAAAAGGAATTGATACCTAATTTTGAAATAACATCTACAACCATTAAACATGAACAAAAGTAGCAAATACGATTAGACGATTGTGTGAAGGAGAACTTGGAAGAGAACGATCCTGAAAGCAGATCGTTGAAGAAGATCCTGGAAGAACAAATATGTAACGATTGAACAAATACATGAAGGAGAACAACAAAGAAACATGGCGGTGACTACAATCGTTGATTTTCATGACCTGGAAGCAGATCGGTGGGGGAGAGTACGGTCCTGGCGGCTAACGGCGAAAGGAAAGGGTGGAGAAGAGGACGCTCGTGGAGGAACCCTAAATTGGTGGAGAGGACAGTCCTTTACTTGCTAACGACGATCTGTACTGTGGAGAAACCCTAAATTGGAGATAGACCAGTTAATAGATCCGGGTTTAGAGACATGGGGAAAATCGGGTATTAAGACCCGCGTGTACCCATTTAGTGAAAAAAAATTTAGGCGAGAAAATGGTAGGAAGGTGGTCTAGAAATTTGATATGTGACACCCCAAAAACCTTGATTTATTAGTATGTATAAATATAGAGAATCATGTTAAAATAAAAAGTACCTAAAAAACTTAAGAAGGAATGTGGACATTTGATCAATGGAAATCAATTGTGGGGATGACGAAATGGTGCCATGTAGTGAAATTCACTAATTAAAATAGCTAGAGTGGTAAAATGGGTACAATCAAACATTGTTGACCTTTTTAGTGTTCCACCATTTTTTAAACGTAAATAACTTTTTTATGCATTGTTAACTTTTCTAAAAAATCACACCATAAAATCAAACCATTTTTTAAACGTAAATAACTTTTTTATGCATTGTATTGTTATATTTAAAAATAAAAATAAAAAACATTTTTTTAAGTGTGTTGAACAGGACGCGGTTTTCTAAAGGGTATTTTAAATTTCAACTTGGTGTTTAAGTTATTTCAACATGGTGTTTTATTGTTACCCATGTGTTTTAATTTATTTCAACACATTTTATTTATGCCCAAATGTTTTAATTTATATTTTTTTTTAAAGGTAAATTTTAATTTATATCAACACGGTATTTTATTTAAGGTCCAATTATTTTAATTTATTTTTAAATAGTGTTTTAAGTATTAGAATATGGTGTTTTATTTTTACCCATATTTACGTATTTACTCTTACCCGTTAGATCATGTAGTAGGGATCAACTTAGATCTAATACACTGCACGTGAGAATGTATGAGAAACTTTAATGCATAGGTGTACATCTAAAATTGCCCCACTATAACCAAATCATTCGACACAATGGTTGATTAAACTCAGATGATATACAACACCTTTTCTCCCTCTCCTTTAACGTCCCAAACTGATCATTTACAAGTTACAACGAACATCGTATGTCACAAGAGTGAGGTGAGATTCGGAACTCTACTGCGCGAACCGAGCTTTTAAAGATGAGAGCTCTTGGTATGGTAAATGAGCTTTACCTATCGAGCTTAAGCAGGCTTTCAAGCCCAAATGAGTCTTGGAATGGTAAATAATTGTAAACGAGCCAAGCCGGCTTGCGAGTTACTCGAGACCGGCTCGCTGAAAACTCAAATCGAGCCGATCTTAAACGAGCTCGAACGCGAGCTCGAGCCTAAAAATAAGTTTGTTTAATAAACGAGCCCGAGCTTCACTTATCGAGCTCGAGCTGCTCGCGAGCCTTAACGAGCGTATTTTTTATATAATTTTTTATTTAATTTATTTAATATATATTTATAAAATAATAATAATTAGTATATATAAAATTATAATAAAAATGACTAAGTAATATATATTATGTTATATATAAAAATTATAATAAAATTTATATAAAAATAATTATATATATATATATAAATTAATTATTAAATAATAAACGAGCCGAGCCCGAGCTTCAGAATTAGAGCTCGAATCGAGACGAGCTCGAACTCGAGTTCACGTTAAGTTAAACGAGCCGAGCTCGATCCTCGGCTCAGCTAGTTTACACCCCTAGGAGGAATCTATACAAAACACTATATATTATGAGAACATATAAAATAGAATAAATCATCATTTTATTAATTTTAAAAATTTCAAAAAATAAAATAGTTGAAATTCAACGCTTATTCATATCTCCATAAATTAAAAAAAATATGTACAAGTTTTGTTTATGTATAGAACCTACACATATGCAGGTAAACGCTTAAAAATTAAACAAATTAGTTTAGTGATTTTTATGTATATAACATACTCATTTGTATGTAAAAAGTTTAAAGAATATTAAACTAAATAATATATATATTGTGTTATATACAAAAATTATAACTACAGATATATATAAAAATAATTATATGAATATGTAAATAAAATAATTGAATAATTAATAAATAATAAACGAGTCAGCTGAGCAATATGGGTGTTTTTTACTCTTAATTCCATGTAATGAATCATATGGTGGTTTTGGTTTGTCTCATAAATCCATATTAAACTCTTTTATTTTGTTGATACAAATTAAAATATAGAGTTATGATTTCTATTTGTGTGAATATAAAATGAACATCAAGGTTCATTATATCTAGTTGTGGAAAAGATCACACATTAAAAAGGAGAAAAACTAGAAAAAACATGTGGTTAACAAGTTTTATAGAATTTAGAGATGAATACTATCTAATTCTTCCTCTTTTTCTTGAACTTCATTTTTTTCCACAAACTCAAGAACACCATTAACCCGGTGAAACCTCAGGCACGTGGATATCTCTGACAGTACACATACTGTTCCGGTTATTGTCCCTAGGAGACAGATGCATTTGTCTAAGAGGAGGCTCGAAATATATTTTAAGGGACCCATGTTAAACATGAATCTTCAACCAAAACCGTCAACGATTTAGTATGCTCATTGTTGCAGTCAAGGAGCATAATTGAAGACTCAACATTTTGGTGAAGCCATTTTTTTTAAAAATTGACGGGAATCAGATAAATGATTCGACTGTTAGTGTTAATCGTAGTGAAAACTTACTATTTTGGTGTCAAAGTCATACTTCCATAAAAGATCTGGCAGGAGCACCTATTTACACTATATGCATTTGAAGAAGGGTGTGAACAATTTTTATTTGCTATTGGTTGGCTTTAGCCGTTTTGCAACGTGTCATATGGATGGTTTTTTTCCTTTTTTTTGCTTTACCCAGATTTGTGTTTGAATAAAGGAGTAAATGGGGGGCATTAAACACAAAGGGTCTGTGGTCCAGTGGTAAGCGCGCACACTATGCCCCCCATCAACTCGGGTTCGATCCTAGAGGGCAGTAGTGTTTTATTCGATTTTTTTAGCTTCTTTTTTTATTCCTATATTTTAATTCTTAATTTCTTTTTGTTATTTTTAATTCAGTTTTTTTTTTGTTTTTTTCCAGCCTTTTTTCCTATGTTTTTTATATGAAGAGGTATGGTATCACACCCGGCATATGTCGAAGACCAATAGAGCCCAAGCAACCGTAAAGGCCCGAGATGGGCATAGGGATTTGCATCCCACATCCAATGGTATAATATGTCCACCAATAAGAGGAGAGAGATGATAACAAATTCAGGTAGAATAATGGGCCCTACAAGCAATCATCATGATAACACGCGAATACATGCATCATATGAGGGGTATAAATAGGAGGAAAGGGTTCTCTCTCAGGTATATGCTTGAGACTCTCTCTCACCCAATTCACCCTAATCGGAACACAGTTACTTATTCTCACGTCGGATTCGGAGTCGGGTCACAGGGACTCTTCCCTCCATGTGACGAGGCTAATGGTGTTTTGGTCTTGTAGGTCGAAATAGATCATCAGCTAGGTTATCTGAAGTCTGAATCCAGGGGAAAATTCCCATCACTCCTCAGTGGAAGGTCTTGTTTATTCATTGGTGCCATCCATTCACGAACGTTTTTTTCTACTCACAATCTCAGATTTCATGGCATCTAGCGGCATTCCTACCCTTTCGATAAGCCCTCGCTATCCCCATGGACGATCTACAGGGAGATGGGGGCACAATCGTTTCACCGTCACCTCCAATCCTTCCTAGCGCCACCCGGTTACCAAAGATCCCCCTCCTCCACCAGTCTCCAACCAACTACCACCTTCCTTCGCCTAATACCTCGAGTTACAGAAATCACTAGCCACCACCGGGGATACTGTCATCGGTACGAGACAACCACTTTCAAACATACAGACGAGGACGCCATCCTTATCACCTTCACAGCCATCACACTCAACCTCACCCATCACCCCCATTTTACCTACCTCGAGGTCTCTATCGGTACCACCCCAAGTCCAACTCACTTCCTCCACTCCTCCACTCCTCCTATACCCATTCTCTCGTCAATCTCTTCTACACCATCCTTCGTCCTTCATCTCATCCCTAGTTCCATCCCTCTGGGAGTCACACCATAATACCTTGGAACCATGTTTCCTTCTACTTCTGTGGCCTTCCCTACCCCAGAAATGATGTTTTACGAGCATTAGAGATACTCCGCTTGGTGTGAACATGCGGCAAGAAAGCACTGTCTGGCTGGGTAGCGCACCCAGTTATCTTTTGGCGACCTTACCTACAGCATCATCACACCACCTTCCAGGGTCGGTACTAACCCCTCCATGGGAAGTGGGGTAATACCGCGCATACAGGGAAACAATACATACCTCTCCTGGCTTAGGATGACCTCACCAAACCTTATAAGCTAGAATCGTTGGTTTCCAAGTCCAAATTCATAGCCCGGATTGCACAGGAGGGCTTTCCAACCAAACTGAAAATGCCTTCCACGGTTGGTAAATATGACAGTATAGAGACATGAACAACCACCTCAACATTTTCGTCAGTGCCGAAGTGTGGAGCGTTGGTCCCTTCCCGTTTAGTGCCACATGTTCGTCCAAACACTGGTCGGCCCGGCACGGCTATGGTATGACAGCCTACTCGTGGGAGGTATTGATAGCTTTAAAGACCTCATTAAAAAATTCATGCAGTAGTTCAGCCAACAATGGCGCTACACTAAAGACAAAATAGAAATTCTGCACATTCTCTAGAGGGAAGGGGAGTTCGTAGAAGATTTTATCACCAAATACAATAGGGAAGGTTTACAAATCGATGGGGTGGGGGAAGACCTACTGATTGCGGGTTTTATCCAAGGTGTTAGAAGTGACGAACTTATCCGACGGTTGCACGGCAGTGAGGGCATGCCGAAAACCATGGATACGCTGATGGCTGCGACAAAATGTTCATCCACGCGAAAAAATACGTGGTGGTCAATAGAGTGCTAGACAAAAAAGTAACAAGAAGCGACACATAGAGGCTAGCCAAATCTATCCGGGTCAGGGAATCCTTAAAGTGGTCTCACTCACGCAAACCCGTGTCGTACCGACGCTACACCAACCCTTCACGGGGGGGGGGGGGGGGGGCTACGCCAGACATAACCGTCGTAGAACAGCTTTGGTACACCACAGTTGAGGTAGTCATGTCCATAACGCCTGAGGCTGGGAGCCTACCGATCTGGTCACACCATTAACAAAATCACCTTTCGAAATCCTCACCCGCGGTCATGAAGACAGACACCAATAGAGATAATTCCAAGTATTGTTATTACAACCAGGACAAAGGACACAACACCAACCAATGTTGGCAATTGCAGAAACAGATAGAGCAGGCCGTTCGAACAGGACAATTGGCGAACGTGATTCGAGGAATACGAAATGGACCACAACCGGAGGAAACACAAAATCGAGCAACCCGAAAACCACCACGTCACGTTAACATGATTCGTGGCTCAGAGCACCATAAAGAGCGGTCTCTCAAGCGTCACGGAAGTCATATAGAAGCATGGATGTAAGAGCCAAGCAAAGTTTGCTTGAGGACAAGCAAAGTTTAAGTGTGAGGGGTTATGATATGTCATCATTTATACATATTTTGCATGCATAATAATCCCCATATTATGGTACTAATCGAATAATAACCTTGCAATTGATACTTAAAACATTTATATTTTGTAATTGCAGGTTCTTCGGTGTTTAAAATATAAATCAAGATAAAATCTATCAAAAACACCAAGAATTCAAGCTTCTAGAAGGATCATTCCCGAGATTTGACTCCTAAGAAGTCAAAATTGGTCAACAGGGACTCAACCAGCAGCTAAAAGAAAAAAACTGGGCAGCAGGAGGGCAATGCACTGCTGTACATCCCTATGCACGAGCGTGCATTTGCCCATCTTGCTCCCCACGGCTCCCAGTACACTACCACTCGTACCCTATGATTCCCTAGGTGTTTGCACACCCGTGCAATCTGAGGCCTATAAATAGGAGGCTTGGGTTCTTCGTTCCACACACCTTAAAAACAAGCAACACACTATCTAGAGAGAGAGAGTAGCTCGTATTTAGAGTAGAGAGTAGAGAGGCTCCACCTCTTTGTTCCGCAATAGGGGAGCCTACGAAACTCAGCGTTACGCTAGCTAGTATGGCCATTCTTGGCTAAACTTCTTGTATTGCTAGGGTGAAGATGATGTTTGGTGCATGTTAATGTTTAACGTATTAATTTAGTGGTAAGTTTATGTCTTTAATTATTCACTCTTAAAACCACCATTTGGTGGGCTTTTATTATTGTCTAAATCCGTCTTTATATTTGTGAGTGTCTTGATTTTAAAGCGTAATATCGTAAAACCTTTTTAATCAAACTTCCTTTGAAGCTTGTACGTCTTTATACAAGCTGAGATTGATAAGCCAAGGCTTGGTCTACATTATTAAGGTCGTACGTCTTTATACGCACTTATTATGCGACCAAGAATTGGTGAACTCATGTTGGAAACGGTACGTCTTTATACTCTGTCCCATTGTTACACCGCCTCCCGGTGAGCAAAATATAATCACCTATTTAACTATAATATAAAGCATTTAAGTTCGATGTCTTAAACCAACTCGGAGATAACATCAAAGAGTTTAGGGTAAATGTTGTCCCTAACGGGAGGCACTACTATTTTAATTTAAAGATTTTAATTCGTGAATCAAATGTCGTGAGGACGAGGCTCTAGCGGTGACCCGGGTCACAAGTTTGTAGTAGTCATACCACTGATTAGTCAACTTAACATTATCACGTACCAAGCAGATTCGAATTCCAAAGCAATACTCTTCGTAACCTGATCATTTGCGAGATATTTACTTTTCTGCGATTTACTATTCTGTTCGTTACATTTCTTTTATACACATCACACACGTTTTTACTTTTCTGTTATTTACTTTACCGTCATTTACTTTTATGTCATTTACTTATCTGCTTCACAAGCACACAAAACTCATTTACTAATTAATCCGGCTAAACGAAAACAAAAGTTGAGCATTGGAACTCGACCGTGTCCATTGGTTCGATACTTGGTTCTTACCTAAAGTATATTACGCTACGATAGGTACACTTGCTTGTTGTGAGTGTTTTATGTTAAAGTAATTATTATTTTAAAAATTTAAAACCTGATCTCGTGAAACCATCTCAAAAATATATTTATTATATTTTTACTTATTGCACGTGCACATCAAGTTTTTGGCGCCGTTGCCGGGGACATGGTGATTTCAAGAAAGATTCGAGTTAACGGATTAGCCTTTTTAACCTTAACATTTATTTTTATGGTTTGTTTTGAATGTTCTTTACAGCAACTTTCATGGATGACAACTACGAGAGTTGTTATAGAGGGTTCCAAGACAACTATGAGTACCACTATTCGGAGGTTTGATGTGAGATCTGTGGGGAAGGCCACTACACTCAAGATTGTTATCACTATCAAGGGTATTCCACAGATTTTCACCAACCCTACTAGCAACCATTTGAGGAAACCAAACCGCACCAAGAAATTCAACACTCAGTTCTAGATTCCGACTCATGGATCCCAGGAAATCTGTTTCATCATTTGGAAGAAATTAAGGTTCAACTCCTAAAGAGCTTTCCAACTGAACAACAAGATGATCCATTAAAAATCCAAGAATCAAAAGTTATAGCTTCAACATCTTTAGTAGGGTCAAGTGACTCTAAGGGGCAAGAACCTTCCAACTTCACAAGCATAGATCAGTCGGAAGTGAGACCGGATGATTCAGAAGAGAGGGTTACTGCGACTTTACAATCACTTCTTGACTTTTCTAAGAAGCTGGAAGCTAAATAATCAAAGGAGCCATAAGAGCGAAGATCTAAAGAAGAACTGGTGGGAATCCTCAATATGGAAGCACAAAAAGGATGTATGGAAGAGTCTGGAGTTCCTGCCACTTCAGAGACAACATCATATGAAGAACCAGATTGTGAGAACTACATCTAGAAGGAGATTATGCAAGAGAATGTGATCACCAACAAACAAATAACAATGTTAGCACCTCTTCCTTGCAACAGTGATAGCTGGCCTGTGACCAAGCATATCAGTGAATCATTCCATGAATCACATAAGCCACAGGATAGGGCACATCACTATAAGGACCACTTCTCATGGAAGAAGCAACGTTCATCCAATGAAAATTACGTGACAAAATTATCATACCGGGGTGACCGTTTCCTTCACTACATGGGTTTCTTTAAGTTTGGTCTAGGAAATTTCACATGGTGGTGGCGTGATTTAATTACACTATTTTCTTTAGGTGCTCTTCTATAGAGCATTCTAAATTTAGCAGGTTTTCAAAAATTTTCAAAATTTCAAATCAATCTATACAAACTAAAATTAAATCTATAAAAAGACCTTGGAAACATATAAATCAACGATTCAACCGTTTTAGCACAAAAAACGTTGAAGGTAACTAAAATAGAAAATTGGGGAAAATCTTTGATTTCTGAAATTGGGCCACTTAATGGGGGAATTGGCTCGAACCACCGGGACAAACCGCCTACGGCGTTTGCCACATGATCCGGCTCGTCTAAACCTTTCCGTCCCCTGGTGAGGGGACCTCTAACTCCAAACGTAGCTCAAGTTATGACCGTTTCAAGTTTGAACTCTTTTTACCCTATTTTCCCTTGTCCAGCTCGTCCAAGATGGACTTCACTAATTCCTGGATCAACTTATTATCATTATACGCATGGTTATCAAATGAGTTGGATAAACCTCTACATATCACAAGCAACCCATTTGACTAATTATTCCACCACGAGCACTAAATTGGAAATTCACGAAGCACGTACGGGTTGTCACACCCTGAAATTCCACAGCGGGTTACACGCGGGTCGTGACTGTCCAGGATCATTGGTCCTGGTCATTTCAAACGACCTCTAAATGGTTTTCTAAAAGACATTCCGTTTGAACATCATACACAAGTAAATAAGTAATACAGAGTTTGAAAATTCAGAATGTAAAGTGCGGAAGCAAAAGTAATTGTATCAAAATACAGAAGCATAAATATTTAGGTTCCCATAAACCTAAGCTTCTAATGAAAAACATGAAATGAGACTCCAGACATGCAATCCTAGTCCATGTGAGAATGCTTAGCGACCTGAGATAAACATGCTTAAAAGTGTCAACACAGGGTTGGTGAGTTCACAGGTTTAAGTAACAGTAAAAGAAATGTAACAGTGTAACAGTCCGTATTCCTACTAATGATTCGATTGTTGATCAAACAAAATACAATAATAATATAAGCATTCACCGAAAGCAAAGCTCAACGAAGGATGCAGAAACTAGCATTTTGCCTCTTACATGCCCCGCGCGCATGGATTAGGTCAATGATGCACCTGTTAGACCTCCGGTCAAAGTTAGCGCGACTAACCCGGGTGGGGATTGTTAAACCCAATAGTACTATTTATGATTACCTCGATTGGGAAATAATTAACGGTTCGATTGTGAGAGGACTTTTCGTGCGGGAAATGCACCCACTTATATATTAAAGCGAAATCAAAAGGTAACATCAACGACTAAGAAAATGGTTTTAGCATGTATCTCCCCTAAATGGAAAGTAAGTAAAACGAGGCCGTGAAAACTCACCTGGGAATGAGGTGATGTGATATGGAAAGCAATATGAGAAACCTAGCAAAGTCCGGACAACCGCCCTATCCGAGCCCTAGAAACATTAAGGCTATAAGGTCTATGAAAGGTAACGTGGTTTATGTAACCATGTTCATCCAAACGACTTAATGTTGAAAGGTTACATTGACCTTTTGAAAAGGTTTGAGAAGGTTGGCCAAGGTTGACCAAGTTTGACTAAGTTTGACTAATGTTGACCAATGTGTGACATGACGACCCGTTGGTGACATATGGTGAAGACATGTACAAGTATCACATAAGTCACACCTTATGACATAACACCCATGTTTCAAGTAATTGCATAAGTAAGTAACACATACTAAGTAACATAGTTGCATATGTTCGTAACATAAATGGTAACACATAGTTTTAAGTAATTGCATAAGTAAGTAACACATATTAAGTAACATAGTTGCATATGTTCATAACATAGATGGTAACACATAGTATTAAGTAATTGCATATGTAAGTAACACATACTCAGTAACATAGTTGCATATGTTCATAGCATAGATGGTAACACATAGTCTTAAGTAATTGCATAAGTAAGTAACACATACTAAGTAACATAGTTGCATATGTTCATAACATAGACGGTAACACATAGTCCTAAGTAATTGCATAAGTAACACATACTAAGTAACATAGTTGCATATGTTCATAACATAGATGGTAACACAGAGGCTTAAGTAATTGCATAAGTAAGTAATACATACTAAGTAACATGGCATTTGTACATACATGTTAACAAATAATCCCCATAAATCATGCTATTGTACTAGTCATCCAACAATACCATTTCAACCCATTTGAACAAACAACATAACATGACATTTTGGAACAAACAACATAACATGACATTTTGGTACTATAATTCATAACATGACAAAAATTCCCTTTTTGGATAATTAGGGTTTTAGTACACTTTAGGTGTCATAGCTCAAACAAATAAACTATACATGAGATTATACTAATAATATGGTATTAACATGATTTTACACATACACTTTCCATTTAAAGCAAAGGTGAAATTTCTAAACCAATAAAGTTTCCTTTATTAGCAAGGTCTTCCAAAATAGGTCATGGCAACACTTTAAATCACATATTCTTTCAATAATCATCTAAAAATATTATAACAATGTTATTTAACCTATTTAGGACATTTATAACATACAAATTCAAAATATGTTCCAATAAAGTTTCCTTTTTAGGAAAGTTGTCTAACGACCTCCTACACATGTGTAACTTCAAATATCCTTAAATAGCATGTTAATAGATATTATAGAACAATTTTAGCATGTTATTATCCATTATAACTCAATAACTCAAAATCCAAAACAATAAAGTTTCTATTTATAGAAACGACTCCAAATGATGCAACCAAAACCTTTCAACAACAAAAATCATATTTCTCATCTATTCTAACATTACTAGAAACATTCAAACCATCAAACACATCATATGAACATAAATACAAATCTAGATGTAATAAAGTTTCCTTAAATAGAAACAAGCATATAATACATCAAACAACACTTTTCCTCCAGATTACCGAAGCATGAATTGAATTGTAATGAATGGACTTTGCTACATGAAATATGTACTTAATTACTCTATATTTAAGTATGATGCATGTGTAATTATATGAAATCAAGAATTGGTCGGATATAGATATTAACCTAAAATTGCCGGGTATCACATACTCCCCCTGTTAAAAGGAATTTTGTCCCGAAATTCAGTTCGTGTCACTGGTGGATGGTGTAGCTTTGAATAGGTGGGGGTATTTATGCTTGAATTGATCCTCGCGCTCCCAAGTGAACTCTGGTCTGCGTCTAGAATTCCAACGAACCTTAACTATGGGAATGCGACTTTGTTTTAGTTGTTTGACCTCACGGTCCATGATCTCGACTGGTTCCTTGGTGAAGTAAAGTTGATCGTCTATCTGAATCTCCTCCAATTGTATGACCATTGTCTCATCTTATAAGCACTTCTTCAGATTTGACACATGAAACACGTCATAAACACCATTGAGGGTTTCCGGTACGTTAAGCTTGTAAGCAACGGGACCAATCCTTTTCAGGATCTCGAAAGGTCCAATGTAACGAGGGTTCAGTTTCCCAAGCTTACCGAAATGTATTACTCCTTTCCATGGAGAGACTTTCAACAGAACTCCGTCTCCCACTTAAAATTCTAACGGTTTGCGTCTCACGTCTGCATAACTCTTCTGACGATCACGCGCAGCTTTTATGTGTTCGTGTATCTGTACATTCTTCTCTGTAGTCTCATGAATGATTTCTGGACCTATGAGTTACCTATCTCCCACCTCAGTCCAGCAAATTGGTTACCTACACTTTCTTCCATAATGTGCCCAACCGTTTCCGAAGTCAACCACACAAGCTCTAAGCATGTCCTCGAGGGTCAGGATGGTCCTTTCGCTCTGACCGTCCGTCTGAGGATGGTATGCGGTGCTCATGTCCAACCGAGTACCCAAGGCTTTTAGTAGAGATTGCCAGAATCGGGATGTAAATCGACTATCCCTATCTGAAATGATGGAGGTTGGCACTCCATGCCTCGAGACTACTTCTTTCAAGTAAGTTCTGGTCAGTTTTTTTTTTCAAATTTGTCGGTTTCTTTTATGGGAAGGAAGTGTGTAGATTTTGTTAACCGGTCGACAATTACCCAGATCGTATCGTAACCGCTGGATGTTTTGGGCAATTCTGTGATGAAGCCCATTGAGATCTATTCCCACTTCCATTGTGGAATCTCTGGCTGTTGGAGTAATCCTGACTTTTTCTGATACTCCACTTTGACCTTAGCACAGGTCAAGCATTTACTGACATAGGTAGCAATTTCGGCTTTCATATTGGGCCACCAATAATGCTCCTTTAGGTCATGATACATTTTGTAGGCACCAGGGTGAATCTAGTATTTGGACTTGTGTGCTTCGTCCATCACTAGATCCCTTAGATTCCTAAAGCTCGGTACCCAAATCTGATCCATAAAGTAATGAATGTCATCGGATTTGACCTCAATTTGCTTGTCCATACCTCGTAGGGACTCGTGTCTCAGGTTCTCCTCTTTGATTGCTTCGAGTTGAGCGTCACGTATTTGGATAGGTAAATTCGTGTGAATAGTCAACTGTAACATTCACACTCATTGCGGTTTTGGTTGTTCTTTCCTGGTCAAGGCATCAACAACGACGCTTGCCTTTCCGGGATGGTAACGGATAACGCAATCGTAGTCGTTTAGTAATTCGACCCATCGATGCTGCCTCATGTTAAGCTCCTTCTGATCAAAAATGTGTTGAAGACCGTGATTAATGAAAATCATACATTTCGTGCCATACAAGTAACGTCTCCAAATCTTGAGTGCGAATACTACCGCTCCCAACACTAAGTCGTGTGTAGTGTAGTTTTTTTCTCATGCACTTTCAGTTGTTGAGAAGCATAAGCGATGACCTTCTCCTTTTGCATCAACACACAACCGAGTCCTTGAGGTGACGCATCGCCGTACACCACAAAGTCTTCCATTCCTTCCGGTAGTGATAGGATCGGTGCACTACAAAGTTTTTGTTTGAGCAATTGAAAAGCGATTTATGCCTTGTCGTTCCATTCGTATTTCTTATCCTTGTGAGTCAGAGTAGTGAGAGGTTGGGCTATCTTAGAGAAATGTTTGATGAATCGTCGATAGTAGCCCGCAAGACCTAAGAATTGTCACACCTCAGTTGGAGTTTTACATACTTCCCAATTCTTAATCGCCTCGATTTTGGATGGGTCAACATGTATGCCCTTCTCGTTGACCACATGTCCAAGGAATTGAACTTCACGAATCCAGAAGTCGCACTTCGAGAACTTGGTGTATAATTTCTCTTCTTTCAGCAATTCCATGATTAACTTCAAATGCTCAGTATGCTCCTCTTTACTCCGTGAGTAGATTAGGATATCGTCTATGAACACGATCACTAATTTTTCCAAATAGGGTTTGCACACTCGGTTCATGAGATCCATGAATACTGCTAGCACATTGGTTAACCTAAATGGCTTCACCATGAACTCGTAGTGACTGTGGCGAGTTCGGAAGGTGGTATTTGGAATGTCATCTTCTTGAATTCTTAGCTGATGATATCCCGACTGCAGATCGGTTTTTGAGTAATAACTCGACCCTTGTAATTGGTCAAACAAGTCATCGATCCTTGGTAGCGGATATCGGTTCTTGATCGTTACTTTGTTCAGTTCTCGTTAGTCGATGCACATACGGAACGATCCATCTTTCTTCTTGGCAAGCAAGACTGGGGCTTCCCAAGGCGAAAGGCTTGGTCTGATGAATCCTTTGTCTAACAGCTCCTGTAATTGATTAGACAACTCCTGCATTTCCGATGGTGCCAGTCGGTAAGGTGACCTTGCTATCGGAGCAGCTCCTGGTGTGAGATCAATCAGGAACTCGACTTGCCGTTGTGGTGGAAGTCCGCGAAAATCTTTGGGAAACACTTCCGGATAGTCTCGAACGATCGGAATATCCTCGATCTTCCTTTTATCTGCTTTCTTTTCGATCACGTGCGCTAGGATCGCATGGTAACTCTTTCGTAAGTACTTCTGGGCCGTCATGCAAGTAATGATCCTTAGTGTTGTACCACTCTTTTCTCTTTGATCGCTAGTGTCTATCCATTCTGCAATGGAATGCGAACGTTTTTCTCATGACATACAATCTCTGCCCGGTTCTTGGACAAACAGTCCATACCAATGATTATATCGAAACTCCCAAGTGTTACCGGTAATAGGTTTACCATGAATGGGTGGTCAGCTAGTGTTAGAACACACCCTGGGATTATCTGTTCAGTCTCAATCAACTTACCATCAGCTAATTCTACAATATACAGGTAATCTAATGTGGTCAGTGTATTACCAAGTAGTGGGCTAATCTCAATGGACACAAAGCTCTCCTTAGCACCCATATGAATTAAAATGGAAACTTAACAGTTGTTCACAAGAAATATGTGAGTGACAATGTTCGGACTCCATCGAGCTCCTCCAGCTTTTACAATGAACACTATGCCACATGCATTGTTATCACCAGGTCTTCTAGACTTTTGGGCAATCCTTGCGGAAATGCCCAAGCCTACCATATTCGGAGCATCCATTATTTTCTACTGTGTTCGTGGCTTGATCAACAGTCCTGCAATTGTGGGTGGCATGGCCGAAACTCTTGTATTTCTGGCACTTGGAATCTTCATATGAACTCGTGTGGTGAAAACCTCACTTGTTACATGTCGGCCAGTTCGCAGTGTATCCACCTCTAGTTTCCTTATCTGGTTGGCGTGCGGCAAAGTCCTTAACTTTTTTTTGTCTCCTCGGGGCTGGTGGTGTAAGGGTTTTATCGGGAGTGTCGTCTCATTTCCTTTGGTTATCAAATGACTTCACAAGAGATCCATTTCTGAATAGTATGCCTTGTCGAACTGCTTGGCCTGTCAGATTGAGCACAAGTCTCGTTGCGTTTCAGGTGGTGATAGGTTCAGCAGATGTCACTATACTTTGGATCTGAGGCATTAAACCCCAAATATACCTTTCGATTCTCTTGGACTCCGGTGTAACCATATGTGAGCATAATCGAGCCAAGTCGTGAAATTTTGTGGTGTATCTTTCCATATTCACACCTTTTACTTACAAGTTTCAAATTCCTTGTTCTAACTTTTGCAGTTCATTTTAGGGAATATTCCTATTTCATAATTTTCTTAAATTCTTCTCATAGGATTGCGTTAGTAGCTCCTAGACTTAGAGTGTGGTCATGTGAGTTTCAACATGTGAGGACTTGCCCTTCGAATATGCCGGTGGCGAATCTGACTTTTTAATCCATGGTACAATTGTTCATGCTGGGAACATATTCTCACTTATCAATCCATTTGGTAATACCCCCGACTCCTCCATTTTCGTGGGAACTTCGGGGTCTGTATGCGAAAACAGCCTTATATGAACCGCCCTTTTGGAGGTTCTTCGCTTTTGGCTACGTTTTGATTCAAATATATAAATGAGAAAAGATGTTGGATAATTCCATGCCATTAAATGTGGTGTGTTGTGTCAGCTGATATCTTTTGACTCGATTCATTTGCAGTATCCTACGAGATAGAAAATCGGACATCTGAGAATCAGAAATAGGAGTACTAGTCGTACAGAAAAGTCAACTCAGATTGTAGGATTCACTAGAGTTTTCATGCATTACAATTTATGATTACGTGTGCAGCCGTGATAATACTTTACATTGCATGGTCCCACTGATGTTTCCCTTATTCCAAGTTTCCAGATTAAAAGAGTTGTAATGTTCATTATATTGTACCATCGGGTACAGAGTGTTAACCGTGCCTAAGGACATAGTAGGATTTAGCCACTGTACTAAAGCTGACGAGTTTAGAGTCATACTGAATAGATTCGAAAGTAGGAATTCCAGTTACGAACTTCCTTGAGTTGGGACATATGAGTAGGGTTCAGTTCACAAACCGAAGTAGAAGTTCTTGGTTTCTCTGAGTCCTTCCAGTCCTCCTTGGATAGACTCTATCTCTCTGCATGAATCTCCACCTCGAACTCCTTGTGGTCCGTGTGAGGTGCCGGTATAGGTGACATTGGAGTATGATGAGGTAGTGTGACCCTCATCCTCGGGGTTTGACAATGTAATGTTTCTCCTGAATGCGCAAGGTGCGAGGATGGAATGGGGTGAGGTACCACCTTGGGGTCTCCTCCTCGGCCTTTATGTGTATGAGAGCCTCAAGCTGCTCGTCGAATACAGCCTCAGGAATCTTGAAGGGCTCCTCCTCGTCATACTTGTGGTTGTCGGCCATGTGCTCCCCCGAATACTTGCATTGGAATGCTATCGTCATCGGATGCGCGCGGGAGTAGTGGTGCGGACGGTGAGTGAAGTGACGATTCAGCTGATGACGGTTCCAACGGTGTGTACTCGTACTTCTCCTCAGAGTTGAAGATGACAAATGGGTGAGATGCGGAAGACATAGTTGTGATAGTAACACTGTCTAAGTATTAGCTAATATAGATTATGTGAATGTATATGAAATGTCAATGATGTGATGTGAACTATGTGAGCCTGTAGTTATAGTCTAAGTACACTAAATGCAACTTAGTTCTCTATGACCAGGGCTCTGATACCAATCTATCACACCCTGAAATTCCACAGCAGGTTACCCGCGGGTCGTGACAGTCAAGGATCATCGGTCCTGGTCATTTCGAACGACCTCTAAATGATCTTCGAAAAAACATTCCGTTTGAACATCATACACAAGTAAATAAGTAATACAGAGTTTGAAAATTCGGAATGTAAAGTGCGGAAGTAAAAGTAATTGTATCAAAATACATAAGCATAAATATTTAGGTTCCCATAAACCTAAGCTTCTAATGAAAAACGTGAAATGAGACTCCAGACATGCAATCCAAGTCCATGTGAGAATGCTTAGCGACCTGAGATAAACATGCTTAAAAGTGTCAACACAGGGTTGGTGAGTTCACATGTTTAAGTAACAGTAAAAGAAATGTAACAGTGCAATAGTTCGTATTCCTACTAATGATTCGATTGTTGATCAAACAATATACAATAATAATATAAGCATTCATCGAAACCGAAGCTCAACGAAGGATGCAGAAACTAGCATTTTGCCTCTAACGTGCCCCGCACGCATGGATTAGGTCAATGATGCACCCGTTAGACCTCCAGTCAAAGTTAGCGCGACTAACCCGGGTGGAGGTTGTTAAACCCAATAGTACTATTCATGATTACTTCGATTGGGAAATAATTAACGGTTCGATTATGAGAGGAATTTTCATGCGGGAAATGCACCCACTTATATATTAAAGCGAAATCAAAAGGTAACATCATACGACTAAGAAAATGGTTTTAGCATGTATCTCCCCCAAATGGAAAGTAAGTAAAACGGGGCCGTGAAAACTCACCTGGGAATGAGGTGATGTGATATGGAAAGCAATACGAGAAACCTAGCAAAGTCCGAACAACCGACCTATCCGAGCCCTAGAAACATTAAGGCTATAAGGTCTATGAAAGGTAACGTGGTTTATGTAACCACGTTCATCCAAACGACTCAATGTTGAAAGGTTACATTGACATTTTGAAAAGGTTTGAGAAGGTTGGCCAAGTTTGACCAAGGTTTGACCAAGTTTAACCAAGGTTTGACCAAGTTTGACCAAGTTTGACTAAGTTTGACTAATGTAGACCAATGTGTGACATGACGACCCGTTGATGACATATGGTGAAGACATGTACAAGTATCACAAAAGTCACACCTTATGACATAACACCTATGTTTCAAGTAATTGCATAAGTAAGTAACACACACTAAGTAACATAGTTGCATATGTTCGTAACATAAATGGTAACACATAGTTTTAAGTAATTGCATAAGTAAGTAACACATACTAAGTAACATAGTTGCATATGTTCATAACATAGATGGTAACATGACAAAGTTTCCCTTTTTGGATAATAAGGGTTTTAGTACACTTTAGGTGTCATCGCTCAAACAAATAAACTATACATGAATTTATACTAATAATATGGTATTAACCTGATTCAACACATACACTTTCCATTTAAAGCAAAGGTGAAGTTTCCAAACCAATAAAGTTTCCTTTATTAGCAAGGTCTTCCAAAACGGGTCATGGCAACACTTTAAATCACATATTCTGTCAATAATCATCTAAACATATTATAACAATGTTATTTAACCTATTTAGGACATTTATAACATACGAATGCAAAATATGTTCCAATAAAGTTTCCTTTTTAGGAAAGTTGTCAAACGACCTCCTACGCATGTCTAACTTCAAATATCCTTAAATATCATGTTAATAGATATTGTAGAACCATTTTAGCATGTTATTATTCATTATAACTCAATAACTAAAAATCCAAAACAATAAAGTTTCTATTTATAGAAACGACTCCAAATGATGCAACCAAAACATTTCGACAACACAAATCATATTTGTCATCTATTCTAACATTACTGGAAACATTCAAACCATCAAACACATCATATGAACATAAATACAAATCTAGATGTAATAAAGTTTCCTTAAATAGAAACGAGCATATAATACATGAAACAACACTTTAGGTGTTAGTCGGGCGGGGTTTGGCTAGGGACGCAGGCGATGATGGCGGTTGTGGTGGTGCACCATGTGCGGCGGAGGACGAAAGAGGGGTTGTACCCGACGAGTACGGTGGCTCGAGTGGAGGCCGTGTTGATGGTTTAGGTGTTAGTCGGTTGGGGTTCGGCTAGGGATTTGCTCGACCAAGAAGACGGAGATGGGGTGCATGGTGAGGCACCACGAAGAAGATGAGAACGGTGTGCATGGGACAATGGAGAGATTAGGGTTTGCATGGTGGGTTACGTGGATGCATGGAAACCCGAGTCTGGTGCACGGTTTCTGAACGAGTTTATGACGATCCAATGCGTGCATTCGTGGAACTAAGGGTTTGGTAAATTGAATGGACGAGAGAGGAGATGAGTGTCGGAATTTATTTATATTTCTTCGTTTTGACATAAGTTTAGAACGTGTCTGATCATGTGATCATACGTTTGACAGGTTCGGGTTTCAAAGTTGAATGGACGAGTTGCAGAGCAAGGACTGAGACTCAGCATAATCACTGAGTTTCTAATCCCCTCTTTTAAGTGTTTTAAACGTTTTGGGGCTATCGTACATACCATTGAGACATGTTTTATTACATTAAATGTATACCGCTCTATGGGGTCTAACCCGATGAGTTTATGAAGTTAAATATTTAAATATGGGACTAAGGGACTGTGTGTGTTCATATGACGTGCAGGTTACAGGTGGGGATATGGTCACAGGTCGTATAGTGACCTAACAGGGGTGAGTCGAGATTGTAGTTACTGGTCGTACGGGTATGACTAAGAGGTGTCACAGGGTGTGCATGTATGTGGTATGTGCTTAAATAATGAGATATAGTATTTGTATGTGTCTTGCTATATTAGTAGTGTATTGTGTTATGAGTTAGTCGGGGTGAGTCGGGATATAAGCTAAATGCTTATGAATACGTGTAGGATATCTTGTCCTAGTGCTATGTGTGAAGTGCAGGTGAAGTTAATGAATCATGTATATAGAGTATATTGTTATGTGATTATACATGTGTTGTGTGAATTGTGTCGTTGTCCTTGTGACACGGCGGGTAATGTGTTTGCATTGTTGTCATTATGACATGACAAACAGGATTGTGGAGGACTAAGTCCTT
Organism: Smallanthus sonchifolius; assembly: GCA_023525975.1. Classification (NCBI taxonomy): domain Eukaryota; kingdom Viridiplantae; phylum Streptophyta; class Magnoliopsida; order Asterales; family Asteraceae; genus Smallanthus; species Smallanthus sonchifolius. The sequence goes on along the minus strand of CM042024.1, from coordinate 91,167,460 downwards.
CGTGAGGTCACCAAAGGTGACGATGTCCAACAGGACAGTGATGAGCTCGGGGTGTGTCAAACGCCCTGACGAGGGTAACCCTGACGAGGGTGCATCGAAGAGGTATGTGTTTGTGTGCTTATATATTTGTGTTAAATTGCATATAAGAGTTGAGTTATATTTATTGTGCTTGAGATAGTATTAATGTGACGAGTAGAGTTAGATTGACCGTGGTGCCAGGATTGTGATGTGATGTTCATAATGATTACGTCTGTTGATTTGTAGGAGCCTTGGTCAAGGCTGAGTAAGTTGAGGTCTAGGGGATTGTGGTGTTAACCAAGTGTCGAGTTAATACATGTACTTGAACATGAGTTATTAGAATAGGTAGGTTCGACCTACGTCGATGAGACTGCGTGATTATTATTATTATGGGACGAGTCTTGGGTAATAAGTTATTATGGGATATCAGGTGATAACAGGGGATATCTATTGGTTAATGAATTGTGGACCTATTTTATAAGGACTGTGGGTCCTGAGTGAAGTTTAAATAACTTTTGAGATGAGTTGGCTTTTAATTAAACTAAACTATTTGAACTTACTCAGCGTAGCTGACTTTGTGTGTACGAAAGATTGTTTTACAGGTAAGCGTTGCATTGACGTATCTTGGCTTGGGAGCGATGCTACTCAGATTGGTGTGCAAGCATTCGTGGGGTAACTTAATGACATTAAAGACTAATTAATGTTTTTAGAAAGACTTCCGTTGTAGTTTAATATATCTAAAATGAGTATTTTCAAGGGAATAACCTGTTATGAAAACCAACTGTAGGGTGCCCGGTTTGGGGCCTTACAAGTTGGTATCAGAGCCGTGGTTTAAGAGAAAACTGGTGTTTTTAAACAAATAAAATTCCTTAACTTAAACTGAAAATGGGACGAGGGTGAAACGAATGCCACCATGAGTAACTGCGAGCCAAGAGGTACGTCTTTCAAGTTGAGCCGTAATTATTATTTACCATTTGTGTAGTGTTACACTAGGTAAAGTAATAGGTGTGAGTAAATGATTTATGGTTCCGTGTGGGATCATGTAGTGTGATATGTGTTGTAGTATTATGTAGAACAACTTGAAGTTGTGTGGTATGATTGAATGAGACTATAGTGTGAGTTGAGTAAGGTGGAATAGCATTAGTTGCAACTATGTGAGATAGTGGTATGTCGATATGATTTAGTAATCTTGTGTGTAACCTTGAATGGTGTGAAACTGTGATAAGATGATGACTTGCTAGAATATTGTGTGGTTATATGTTTGTTGTGTGGGATGCATGTGCATCCAGGTGTGTGAAATATAGAAAGCTGGTGTGAATATGATGGGGAAGGTTTAGAATCTGAGCAGTAATGTGGACCACCAAATTGCATTTGATCACCGTGATTTGGCAGTCTATGAGTACTCTCATATTATGAATTTAACGCCCATAGTAATCACTCCAACGTTCTATCATGTGCAGGTACCGATGGCCATGACGATTCAGACTAGATGGGTTAGGCGAGGAGCCCTTATCAGGAGGTTGACAGAGCAGCAGGCTAGACATTTGGTTGCCGTTCGCACGGTTATCTTTGGAGGGAGACGAGTCATAGCACATGTTCCATTGACGGTGGTTCCACCGGCGGCTGAGTACGAACAGGAACTACCAACACAGGAGGTAATCTTAGCGCTTCCAGTGCTAAATGCCCTAATACTACTTGGGCAACTATGAGGGGCGGGCTCAGTAGTTCCTTTTACAGGAGAGGAAGAAATGCAATTACAGTCAGGAGTCAGCCCTCGAGATACTACGCAGAATCAGGAAATGGATGGTAGGAGGAATCTGATTATGAGGAGCAAGTGGGGGATAACATCGACTTGTTCACTGACTAGAGCAGTGGTGGTTACCACGAAAGGACTAGAGCATTTTGAGAAATGGCCGTCGAGTACTTTTGAGACGAAATATTTGTTCTTGGTTTTTCAATTGCATGATTTTAACCTTGACAGTGAATCTTACCATGGGATGGTTTAAAACATAGTTAATGATAGTTGCATGTGTGATAGCTTGCTATTGGTGGTGCAGTGTTAACTATGTGTGATTATGTGATTACCTTTTGAACGACGTAAGTTCATACTAAACGTAATCTTTGATGTGATGCTAGAACTTGGTTGATTAGACGGTATGAGTAAACCTGTGTAGACCTAAGTTGTGATTACTAGTGTGTGTCTACGGTCTTACGATAGTTTCACCTATGTGTTATGCTTAGGTGATGTGTGAAGTGTAAGGGGCGTGTTTAGCCTTACTATGACATTAAATTTCCTTATATCTTAAGGCGTAGAGTTTTGCGAGGTAAATGTTTTGGTGCTTAAGGACATGAAAGTGTTTGTGAATAAACTTGTATGTCGATAATTGAGTTGCTTATGAGTATGAGTTAATTGTGTCACGTACTTAATAGTCGTGGCAGGAGATCAAGCGTAAGCTTGATATTGTGTCTAGCATTAGTCAGGCGGGAAATCAAGTGTAAGCTTGATATGGTGTTGACATTTATCAACAGGTTATTGTGTCTGACGGCAGTCGGGCGGGAGATCGTGTTTGCTGGTGCCTTTGGGCCAGACAACATGATATACTTGCGTGTCTATAAATGACGAAGTCATATGGTATGCGCGTAGATTTACCCAGATCTAGCTAATTGTGTATGTGCACTTTGTGCGAGTTAGAAGGTTGAGTTACTAGTACATGTGAAGAACATTGTGTGTTCTGTAGTTATGTGTGTCGGTGTGTCCTCATAGTACGTGCTTAGTCATGCATAGGACAGGCATCAGGGTGCTCAAGTATAGTATTTCTTTCTTGATGAATTTCTTGACGTTGATACATCGAGGTGATGCGAGAAGTTTTGATGTCTTCCTAGACGATCGGTGAGGTGCTCTTATGAGATGCCTATGCTTATATCTCAGAAAAATCGGAGCACGAAGCCAATGGGCGGAGCTGTAGAGTTAGTGATGAAAACAGTTACATGGACACTGGACTAGAGATATCCATGATGAGATTAAAGAGATGACGCTGAAGATTTCCGCACGAAGTAAACAAGGTGACGAGAAGGCCTTCATGGAAAATGCTCCATATGAAGAATTCAGTCTAGGAGAGACACCAGATGAATAGGGATGTTTTCCCTGGACGAGACAACGGATAGATGAGGTTGGTGAGTAGATGGACTTCATGTGCGTACATGATAAATTAGACGCGGTCAGTGATCGCGTGGTAATGGTAGAGCAACATAGAGGAAGGCAAAACTAGGGAGGGATAAGCGCATGATTGCACATAAGTGACTGGGAAGGAGATGTCACACCCCAACCGACGGCGGAATACGTCGGGGCGGGACATGTAGATTGTTCACAGCTCATGGTTTACTAACGTTTGAATAATTATCAATCACATTTCATTTCAATTCAAGTAACACCAACATTCAATCCAATAACTCAACAAAGTAGATTACAAAAGATAAATTGTTCAAATTAATACTAGGCCAAATCCTAAGTGTAGCAAGACTTGAAGCACCTCAAACATTAGTACCTGAAACATGGTTAAAACAAAGTCAACTAGAAAGTTGGTGAGAATACATAGGTTTTCGTGTCATGTAATAGAATATAGTGTTGTGTGCATACAATTCATACAAACATGGCAATTAAGGCATTTATGGAGAGATACCATCGTGTGACCTAAGTATACAATCAAACCTTTGTAACTAGCATGCAAAACAAAAGCGTGTTGGCAGTAACAGTCACCCTACCTGGGTGGGTTTGTCAGACTCAATAGATCTATCACTGTTTACCGTCGGCTAAATAGTTAATGATTGTACAGTAGCATAAAGATGGTCTACACAACTAGTACTCAAGCACAAAGCACAAAATTGTAACACATGGATGTAGGGTGGAATTGTATTGTGTAGTTTGTAAACATATAGATTGAACTCATGTTCCACCCCAAAAGTTTGTAAAATAGAGTAAAAGAGGGGCTATGCAACTCACATGTATAAAGAACGTAGATTGCACAATCAAATAGATAGTAGCGGTGAGTTGTAGGTCACTAGGTGCGACCTAATGAATAAATGTATAAACATGTATTATTGTTATGTACAAAGATCTAAAGTCTAAGGTTTTAGTGGGTTTATAAGTGTAAGGACTTGTGCTGATGGTTTGTGACATTCTTTGTCAAAAATGGATTCGTTGGTGGTTATATAAAATAAGTTTAGGGTTTGTAAGAATAATGAATAAATAAATTAAATAATTTATTTATTTAGAATATTGCTTTTAAAGAAATAGTGTGGTATATATATTTATTTAAATATAATATAAATAAATAATTTTTTTTTGTTTATTTATTTATTTATGAAAATGTCTCAAAATATAAAATAGTTATTTATTAGTTTATATGTTTTGAAATAAGTTTTATTCGTTTGAATATGGTTTCTACACTATTATATTTGATTTAATAACACGAATGGTTTATAAAAGTTCGTTTTACAATAAAGCGATTTACAAAAATCTTGTCATAATTTTTATAATTTAGGAATTTAATTAAATAGTATATTTCCTTTTGATAATTAAAAGATGGAATTTTTTGTATTGAGAAGTACATTGGTGGATTGCCTAGACAAATCCAAGACACTGTTTTGGGGAGAAATCCCGCTAGTCTGGAGGATGCGATTCGCCTAGCTGCTACTTTGACCGACAACCATGTTAAAGCGGGTACTCTTACCCGAAAGGGTGCCAAGAAAGTCCAAGACACCACAACCCCTCCTGCTCATGTCAAAGAAGTCCAAACCGAACCTTACCGAAACACTAGAAAGAGAAAGGTGAAGAATTATGCGGTGGTCACTCCGGTTAATCAAGTTGCACCTATGGCTCAACACCCAGCCAAGAAACCTTATGGGGGCACCTACCCACTCTGCAACAACTGCAACTATCATCACCCCCAAACTATCCCATGTCGCCTTTGCAACCATTGTGGGAAACTTGGCCATACGGCCAATATTTGCCGATCTAGGGCACTTGGTACCCAAGCCAACCCAGCTAATCAACCAAGAGCTAATCAAGTGATTCCAGTCAACGCAAATGGACGGGCTTGCTTCGAATGTGGCGACCCGACTCACTTCCGGAACCAATGTCCGAAACTTGTGAATGCTAATCAAGCCGGAGCTCGTGGGCGTGCTTTCAACATCAACGCCAATGAAGCTCAAGCCAGCGATCATGTGGTTAACGATACGTTCCTTGTAAATAAGCAATTTGCATCCATACTATTTGATACCGGAGCCGATAAGAGTTTTGTGTCACTTAACTTTGAACCCTTACTTGCAAAAACACGATCCAAACTAGAAAGAACCTTCACCGTGGAAGTAGCGGATGGAAATTCCATCACTATTGACTCCATTATTCTTGACTGCTCCCTAGAACTCAATGGTCACACACTCCCAGTCAACCTTATACCAATGCCACTAGGAAGTTTTGACGTCATTATCGGCATGGATTGGTTGTCTAAAAACCATGCCGAAGTCATGTGCTTTGAAAAATACATCCGAGTACCTCTTCCATCGGGAGACATATTGAAAGTCTTTGGCGAGAAACCTTGCAAGGGACTCAAACTGATGTCATGCATAACTGCCCAGAAATACATTCGAAAGAAGTGCACGGTTTTCCTAGCCCATGTGATTCAAAATGAAGACAAGAAGAAAAATGTACAAGATATTCCCATCATTCGGGAGTTTCCCAAAGTCTTTCCCGATGACTTGCCCGGTCTTCCACCTGTTCGGCAAGTAAAGTTTCGCATCGATCTTGTACCCGGAGCAAACCCAGTGGCTAAAACTCCATACCGACTTGCACCTTCCGAGATGCAAGAACTTGTAAGTCAACTTCAAGAACTCGTCGACAAAGGATTCATACGCCCAAGTCATTCACCGTGGGGTGCACCAGTTCTATTTGTTAAAAAGAAGGACGGTTCATTCCGCATGTGTATTGACTACCGAGAACTCAACAAGCTTACAATAAAAACCGCTACCCTTTACCTAGGATTGATGATCTCTTCGATCAGCTCCAAGGTTCTACTTGTTTCTCGAAGATTGATCTTCGATCTGGCTATCACCAACTACGTGTACGAGAGGAAGATATTCCCAAGACCGCCTTCTGAACAAGATATGGTCACTACGAGTTCATGGTTATGCCTTTTGGGTTAACCAATGCACCTGCTGTTTTTATCGATCTCATGAACAGCGTATGCAAACCATACCTTGACAAGTTCGTGATTGTTTTCATCGACGACATCTTGATCTATTCCAAGAATGAGGAAGAGCATGAGCAACACCTTAGACTGATCTTGGACCTCCTGAAGACGGAACAATTATACGCCAAGTTCTCAAAATGTGAATTTTGGCTAAAGGAGGTTCAATTTTTGGGTCACGTTGTTAATAAAAAGGGAATTCATGTTGACCCCGCCAAAATCGAAGCTGTTAAGAATTGGAGTGCTCCTAAAACCCCTACCGAGGTTCGTTCGTTTCTTGGTTTAGCGGGTTATTACCGAAGATTCATTTCTAATTTCTCCAAGATTGCTGTTCCCCTCACCGCCTTGACGCATAAAGGTAAACCTTATGTATGGGGGTCAAAGCAAGAAGAAGCCTTCCAAACTCTTAAGCAGAAATTGTGCAATGCTCCCATCTTGACTCTTCCTGAAGGAAATGATGATCTAGTCGTCTACTGTGATGCCTCTAACCTAGGTCTTGGTTGTGTTCTCATGCAACGAGGCAAGGTAATCGCTTATGCATCGAGACAACTTAAGATCCACGAGAAGAACTATACGACGCACGATCTGGAGTTGGGTGCGGTCATATTTGCTTTGAAGATTTGGAGACATTATCTCTATGGCACAAAATGTGTGGTATTCACCGACCACAAAGGCCTCCAACACATCTTCAACCAAAAAGATCTCAACATGAGACAACGACGTTGGGTTGAACTCCTTAGTGATTATGATTGCGAGATTCGTTATCATCCCGGCAAGGCAAACGTTGTAGCCGATGCACTGAGCCGTAAAGAACATGTCATGCTTCAAAGTGTCAAGATTCACTCCGATATCCAAACCCGTATTCTAGCAGCTCAGCACATCTCGGTTACCGAGGGCAATATGTATGAGGAAATGTCTTGTGGTGCTGAATTCCAATTGGAGACTAAAAACAATGGCTTACTTTATTTCTTGGATCGTATCTGGGTTCCCAATCGCAATGATCTTCGGGCATTCCTCATGACTGAGGCACACAAGTCTCGGTATTCTGTTCATCCCAGTGCGGATAAAATGTATCACAATCTTCGACCACAATATTGGTGGCCTGGTATGAAGAAAGACATTGCACTCTATGTTGCAAAATGTCTAACATGCTCTAAAGTCAAAACCGAACATCAACGTCCTTCCGGTTTACTTGAACAACCGGAAATCCCCGTGTGGAAATGGGAGAATCTAGCCATGGATTTCATTACTAAACTTCCCCGCACTTCAAGCGGCTATGATAGCATTTGGGTAATCATTGACCGTCTCACTAAATCCGCACACTTCTTGCCCATCCGTGAAGACTATCGAGTTGAGAAATTGGCCCGAATCTACATTGACGAGATTGTGAGCCGTCACGGTGTTCCTTTGAACATAATATCCGATAGAGATGCTCGTTTCACTTCCAGGTTTTGGCAATCTCTACAAAAGGCACTTGGCACACGATTGGATTTAAGCACGGCCTACCATCCACAAACTGATGGTCAGACCGAGCGAACAATTCAAACCCTTGAAGACATGCTGAGAGCCTGTGTCATAGACTTTGGTGGCAATTGGGATTCACATTTGACACTTATTGAATTCTCCTATAATAACAGCTACCACACCAGCATCAACATGGCCCCATTTGAAGCTCTTTATGGTCGCAAATGTCGTTCTCCTATCTGTTGGAACGAGATTGGTGAAGCACAAATCACCGGTCCCGAGTTAATTCAAGAAACAACCGACAAAATCCTTCAAATCCGTGACAATATCCGAGTAGCGAGAAGTCGACAAAAGAGCTATGCCGACAAGAGACGAAAACCCTTGGAATTCCAAGTGGGTGACCTTGTGCTTCTAAAGGTATCTCCTTGGAAGGGTGTGATTCGCTTTGGGAAGAAAGGAAAACTAGCACCTCGTTATGTAGGCCCGTTCGAAATCCTTGAAAGAATTGGGAAAGTGGCTTACAAACTCGACCTACCTCCGGAACTCAACAATGTCTATCCAACTTTCCATGTGTCCAACTTGAAGAAATGCCTTGCTGACGAGAATCATCACATACCCCTCGACGATGTGCGCGTTGATGAAACGATGCACTTCGTTGGGAAACCGGTAGAGATCATGGCCCGTGAGATCAAACAACTCAAGCGAAGCCGAATTCCTATAGTCAAAGTCCGTTGGGATTCTAAACGTGGTCCTGAGTTCACTTGGGAACGTGAGGACCAAATGAAGCTCAAGTATCCTCACCTTTTCACCAATCCAGCAGCCTCAACTAGTTGAATTTCGGGACGAAATCCCCTCAACATGGGGAGACTGTAACATCTCTGATCTTTCCATGTATTTGTTTTAAGTGCAATAAACAGTGTTTCCATTTCCAACTTCTAGTACAATTCTCTATGTTATCTACACAAATATTATGGTTCAGATTTCCGCAATATTATCCTGTTTATATACAAGTTAGAATTTAAGGATTTCATATCCTTATTCCATATACATACTTATCCACATAAAACAAATATACATATATACATGTAAGTCAAGTTACCTATCTATATGTAAACAAATATATATATATATATATATATATATATATATACATGTATAATTACAATGTAACGGTACAACCCCCCCCCCTTTAAACATTGAACCTAATAATTAAATCCTCAATTGGACCTTTGGAATTGAACCTTGACTTTCAATTTTGACCTACAACACCAAATGTGACCCTGTTTGACTTTTAAAAGTCAAACAGGCCAAAATCAATGCAATCCGGAAGGAGGCTTGTTTAAGCCGGTTGGATTGGACCTGTTTTGGGTGTTAGACCAAGTACTAATCAGTCCCAGGCCCAAACAACAATCCAATTCGATCAAGTCGCGCGGTTAATTTCAAATCCAAACACGTTTGACTCGGCAGAGTCAAACCGAGCTAAATTAGGAATGAATTCAGGGAATTAAGGCGTGTTGATGACAGCAAATCATCCCTAAACGGTTCGCGCATGACCCCAGACCACAATCTCGACCCAATACATTCCCAATTGACTGAATTAACACGTAATTCGTCTAAACGGCTGTCATCCTCCAACTCCTAATCGAATTCTGCTATCTAGATGAAATCAAGCCAATTAGACCATACCCACACCTTCGCATACTCACCCACAAACTCTCCCGACCCCAATTCAATCGGCATTACACCTCTGAGACGCTGTCGAGCATCAGGAACCGCCGGAGCCAAGTCCTAGTCGTTCTCACCCGATCCTCCACTAAATCGAATAAGGTTAGTCTCGTTTGATTCGTCCTAGGATGTAGTCCGATAGCCCCATAACAATTTGGGATTTCAAATCGAATCGGGACCAAAGGGGGATTAGGGTTCATATCGATCGATTGGATTTAGGGCCGGGGACCGGGTGTTCTATTTAGAATTTCGAAATACATATTCAACAAGCGAAACCATCCGGCTCAACTGGTTACGACACTGCACCATTGAACCGGGTGGCACGGGTTCGAAACCCGTACACCGAAGCCTTTTTGCGCGTTTAAACCTGACCAGACCCGACCCCCTCTTCGCCCTCGATTAAGGTCCATTTGAACCGAGATGTTACACGGGATGGTACCCTGGTCCGGCGGTAGAGCACGACCCACACACAGAACCCACCCGGGTTCGAACCGGGTGGAGTTCTTTTTATAAAAAAATCATTTTTAACAGGTTTAAAAATTGTAATTATACATGTATATATATATATATATATATATATATATATATATTTGTTTACATATAGATAGGTAACTTGACTTACATGTATATATGTATATTTGTTTTATGTGGATAAGTATGTATATGGAATAAGGATATGAAATCCTTAAATTCTAACCTGTATATAAACAGGATAATATTGCGGAAATCTGAACCATAATATTTGTGTAGATAACATAGAGAATTGTACTAGAAGTTGGAAATGGAAACACTGTTTATTGCACTTAAAACAAATACATGGAAAGATCAGAGATGTTACAGGAGATGCCTACGCTCGTAAATTTACAACTAGCTTAAAGTGAGCTTATGTGGAGCATTCAAGTAAGGCAATGTAAGGCCCCAGACTGGGCACTCTACAGTTGGTTCTCACAACGGATTATTCCCTTAAAAATACTCATTTTAGATATATTAAACTACAGTGGAAGTTTTTCTAAAAACATTAATTACTATTTAATGTCATTAAGTTACCTCACGAATGCTTGCACACCAATCCGAGTAGCACCGCTCCCAAGCCAATATACATCAACGCAACGCTTACCTGTAAAACAATCTATCGCACACACAAAGTCAGCTAAGCTGAGTAAGTTCTAATAGTTTAGGTTAATTAAAAGCTAACTCGTCTTAAAAGTTATTTAAACTTTACTCAGGACCCACGGTCCTTATAAAATAGGTCCATAATTCATTAACCAATGGGTAACCCTTGTTATCACCCGATATCCCATAATAGCTCACTACACAAGACACATCCCATAATAATAATAACCCCGCAGTCTAATTGACATAGGTCAAACCTACCTACACTAATAACTCGTGTTCAAGTACATGTGTTAACTCGAAACTTGGTTAACACAACAATCCCCTTGACCTCAACTTACTCAGTCTTGACCAAGGCTCTTACAAATCAACTGACATAATCATTATGAACATCACATCATAATCCTGGCACCACGGCCCATCTAACTCTACTCAGCACATTAATACTATCTCAAGCACAATAATTATAACTCATCACTTGTATGCAATTTAACACAAATATATAAACATACCTCTTCGCTGCACCCTCGCCAGGGCATTCGACACACCCCGAGCTCGTCACTGTCTTGTTGGACATCGTCAGCTTTGGTGACTTCCCGAAGGACTTAGTCTTCCACAATCCCGTTTGCCATGTTATAATGAGAACAATGCAAACACAATACCCGCCGTGTCTCAAGGACAACGACACAATGCACACAACACATGTATAATCATGTAACATTATACTCTACGTACATGACTCATTAACTACACATGCACTTCTCACATAGTACTGGGATAAGATATCCTACACGTATTCATAAGCATTTAGCTTATATCCCGACTCACTCGGACTCACTCATAGCCCAATACACGGATAACATAGCAACACACATACAAATACTATATCTCATTATTTAAGCACATACCACGTACATGCACACCATGTGACACCTCCTAGGTGTACCCGTACGACCCGCAACCTACACGTATTAAGGGTAACATCTAGTCCCTTAGCCCATATTTAATTAATTAACTTCGTAAACTCATCGGGTTAAATCCCGAAGCTCGATATACATTTAATGTAATAAAACACATCCCGAAAGTATGTACGATAGCCCTAAAACGTTTAAAGCATTTAAAAGAGGGGATTAGAAACTCACCGGTTAAAGATCCCTTGTAGGTGCTGCAACGCTGCCTTGTACGAATCTGAACCTGATACGTATGATCACATTGTAGCGTACATCCTAAACATAAGTCACTACGTAGAACATATACGTTCCCGATACTCGTTTCATCCGCACCACTCATTCACCATGCAACACCCTAGTTCCCATGCATAAACCATAAGACCATGAAAATCGAAATTTCATGGGAGCACACGTACTCTAGTCGGGTCTCGTGCCCACATACCAGCCATGCAACATAAAAGTGTAACCATGTGAACGTATGAACCCGTGTCGGGTTCTTATTGCGCGTATAACTTACGAAGCCCAAGCCGAACCCATCGTGCGCCACTGTCTCATGTCCTGTACTCGTCCTCCTTGTCTATCCGAGACCCTAATCGGCCACCACCAACACAAGCCACAACCGGCTCGTCGTCCCACCACTACTGTCGTCCCCTAGCCGCCGCTGCCATCGTGTTCACCACAGCATCCTCCACGGCCACCACCTTAGTTGGCCTCCCAAGCTCAGATGTGAACCACCGTGAAAGCCACACTCATTCTCCGATCACCGTGAACTACTTAAACCCTAATCGGGTCCTTTACATTACAATCATAACAAAAAGCGCAAATGTAGTGTACGGGTATTACCTTAACACATAGCAATGATTTCCTCCTCTTGACGCCGCCGTATGACCGCCGCACCAACACCACAATCGTCCCCCTCCTCTCTCGCTCATCTCTTTCTGCCGTTTGCACAAAATGTAGGCCACACCCCTAGGGTTTCTCCTAAAATGGTTTAAATACATCTAGTAGTTGCATCCAGGTCCTTCATTATTCTTGATTGTGTGTTTTTGGTTCGAACTGATTATTACGCGGCTAACCGTCCCATTACTTCCGTCACACCATGTCTCACGGGTAAACCCCTACTAACGGCTTCATTTACTAGAGATCCGGATTATCCATTAACCCGAACCGTCAATTTATAGATTTTCGGGATATTACAAGTCTACCCCCCTTAAAAGAGGATTCGTCCTCGAATCCTGCGTTGGTACGAACCGACCCAACATGTACTTTCGTTCTTACCCGTGCACCAAATCCATTCGATGCTAAGAATTTACCTTCACGATGATCATTCTTATTACTCGGCTTTGCAACGTGACCACCCACCTTTGTTTTCAAAGGAGTCTTCTCCATTTCCCGCTTCCTACTTTAGGACTTGCAGATTTCACCTACACATCCTCCCGTCTCTCGACTACCTAGCCATTTGTCAAACGACTGCCTCTCTAGTTATCGCTATCATGGCACTTGCTAGAAGTTGCCATACATGATTTCCCTGATTAAAAACCCTCTCACGAAGGTCTCGTTGTCCTTGTCCTTGACAATACCTCGTCGCTCTTAATGTCTTTAAGAATACTGCACATATCATCTCTAGTACTGTGTAGCACAACACCACTAACTACCCTTTCACATGTCACGTTTTATTCCAATTCATGGGCACAATTGCCCTTGTCTCTCGTATAATCCTAAAGGTCTCGTCATTCCGACGATCATCCTCCCAAGTAGGTTCCTTAACTTTCATGGATGGATTCATTCATCGTCCTTCCAAAGTGAAGTCATCGTACTTCTCGCCTCATACCTTGATCACCGCCCTGTAATGATTTCTCAAACTCTAGCCCGTTGCTCTACCCATAAAGGCATCACTAATGTCTTTCTTCGATGATCTTAAGGAGTGCAAAGCTACCCTAGTCTCCACTAAATTTATGTATCGTAGTATCTCTTTACTTCATTATCACAAATTTAATACGTCCCGTAAGTACGTACACACTCAACGCTAGGGTCATCTTCATTTGCTCTCGATGTTTCTTAAGGCCCATATGCCTTTGTCGTGTCCGCTTCGATCATCTAAACACTTGCTTTCCTTAAATGCTCCACGAGAGCTCATATTAAGCTGGTCTTGGATTTACTAGCATAGGCATATCCTTCTTAGTCACTTACGTGCAATCTTGCACTTGCCCCTTCCGAGTTTCACCTTTCTCTATGTTGCTCTACCATTACCATGCGATCCGCGACCGCATCTCATTTATCATGTATGAACATGAAGTCCGCCTGCTCACAAGCCTCAACTATTAGTCGTCTCGTCCAGGGAAAACATCTGTGTTCCTCTACTGTCTCACCTTTGCTGAATTCTTCATATGGAACGTTTTCCATGAAGGTTCTTCTTCACCTTGTTAAACCCATGCTGAAATCTTTAGCGTCATCACCTCGACCTCCTCATAAACTTTTCTAGTCAAGCGTCCTCATAAACGCTTTCATAATCTACTCTCACTGCTCTGCCCTTTGGCTTCGTGCTCCGAATTCCGGAGATATAAGCGTTGGCATCTCATAAGAGCACCTCACTGATCGTATAGAAAAATGTCAAAACTCCTCGCATCACCTTGACGTATCAGCGTTGAGAAAATCGTCAAGACAGAAATACCATTATTGAGCACACTAACCATCCGTCCTATGCACGAATAAGCGTTTACTACAAGGACACACACCGACACACATAACTATAGAACACACATTGTTCTGCACATATACCAGTAGCTCAACCTTCTAAGTCGCACAAAGTGCACATGCACAACTAGCTAGATCTGGGTAAACCTACACGCATAAAATATGACCTCGTTAGTTATAGACACACAAGTATATCATGTTGTTTGGTCCAAAGGCACCAGCAAACACGATCTCCCGCCTGACTGCCGTCAGACACAAGAACTTGTTGACAAATGTCAACACTATATCAAGGTTACACTTGATCTCCCGCCTGACTAATGCCAGACACAATATCAAGCTTATGCTTGATCTGCCGTCATGACTATTAAGTACGTGACACAATTAATTCATACTCATTAGCAACTTGATTATCGACATACAAGTTTATTCACAAAACACTTTCACGTCCTTAAGCACCACAACATTTACCTCGCGAAGGTCTATGCCTTAATATATAAAGACGTTTATTATCATAGTAAGGCTAAACACACCCCTTACACTTCACACATCACCTAGCATAGCACATAGGTGACACTATCTTAAGACCATAGACGCACACAAGTAATCAAAACTCAGGTCTACACAAGTCTACTCATACCGTCTAATCAACCAAGTTCTAGCATCACCTCAAAGATCACATTTAGGTGTGAACTCATGTTGTTCAAAGGTAATTACATAATCACCTAATTAACACTGCACCACCAACAGCAAGATATCACATATGCAACTATCATTGATCATACCCAAGTCACTCGCGGTATAGCCCGCACTAAATGTCAAAATCAAATAGTCAATATTTGAGATAAACATCACACCATGTAAACGTCTAATCACTCAAAATGTTAAATCACCCCACAATCTCTCGTGACAACCGTTACGTTCAAAAGTCATCTTGAAGTTCAATGTCTCAAACAACGCTCACAAGATTACTACGGGACCACATTAGGTGTATCTACTGTGTCCTCCTCTGGTTCCTCCTCATCGGACTCCGTGTCAATCACCGGGTCCTCTTGAAATAAAGCTCTCCTAGCTGACGCACATGGTCGATCTTTCAGCCATACAGGTCCACATCCTGGAGGGAAATCACGTACTGCCAACACGGCCCTCCTTTTCCATCCTGTCACTCTAGTCTCAGCACCATGCGGGATGCTGCCATTCTCAGCTCTAGTCACACTTGACGCGTGAAGCGCCAACACCACTTCTACGTCACTTTCCTTCTTGTCTATAGCAGCCGCCTGTATTTCCTTATGATCTGCCCCTCTCCCAGCCGGTGCTCCCCGTCTGACAGATCTGGTACGCTTTGTGTTAGCCATCAGTACCTGCACATGATAGAACGTTGGAGTGATTACTACGGGCGTCTAATTCAAAATATAAGAGTAATCATAGACTGCCAAATCACGATGATCAAATGCAATTTGGTGGTCCACATTACTGCTTGGATTCTAAACCTTCCCCATCATATTCACACTAGCTTTCTACCTTTCACACACCCAATATGCACATACATCCCACACAACTCACATAGCACCACAAAATAATCTAGCAAGTCATCATCTTATCACAATTTCACACCATCCAAGGTTACACACAAAATTACTAAATCATATCGACACACTAAACTATCTCACATAGTTACAATTAATGCTATTCCACATTACTCAACTCACACTATAGTCACATTCAATCACACCACTCAACTTCAAGTTGTTCTACATAATACTACAACACATATCCCAACACGGAACCATAAATCATTTACTCACACCGATTACCGTACCTATTGAAACACTACACAAATGGTAAATACTAATTACTGCTCAAAAGGCGTACCTCGTGGCTTGCGGTTACTCGTGGTGGTATTCGTTTCACCCTTGTCCCATTCTCGGTTTAAGTTAAGGCATTTTATTTGTTTAAAAACATCAATTTTCTCTTCAACCACAGCTCTGATACCAACTTGTGAGGCCCCAGACTGGGCACCCTACAGCGGAAGTCTTTCAAAAATATTAATTACTATTTAATGTCATTAAGTTACCTCACGAATGCTTGCACACCAATCCGAGTAGCACCGCTCCCTAGCCAAGATACATCAACGCAACGCTTACCTGCAAAACAATATATCGCACACACAAAGTCAGCTACGCTGAGTGAGTTCTAATAGTTTAGGTTAATTAAAAGCTAACTCATCTCAAAGGTTATTTAAACTTTACTCAGGACCCACGGTCCTTATAAAATAGGTCCACAATTCATTAACCAATGGGTAACCCTTGTTATCACCCGATATCCCATAATAGCTCACTACACAAGACTCATCCCATAATAATAATAATCCCACAGTCTCATTGACATAGGTCGATCCTACCTACACTATAAACTCATGTTCAAGTATATGTATTAACTCGACGTTTGGTTAACACAACAATCCCCTAGACCTCAACTTACTCAGCCTTGACCAAGGCTCTTACAAATCAACTGACATAATCGTTATGAACACCACATCACAATCCTGGCACGACGACCCATCTAACTCTACTCATCACATTAATACTATCTCAAGCACAATAAGTATAACTCATCACTTGTATGCAATTAAACACAAATATATAAGCACACAAACACATACCTTTTCGCTGCACCCTTGTCAGGGCATTCAACACACCCCAAGCTCATCACTATCCTATTGGACATCGTCACCTTAGGTGACCTCCCGAAGGACTTAGTCCTCCACAATCCCGTTTGCCATGTCATAATGACAATAATGCAAACAAAATAACCGCTCAAGGACAACGACACAATGCACACAACATATGTATATTCATGTAACATTATAGTCTATGTACATGACTCATTAACTACACCTGCACTTCATAAATAGTACTAGGATAAGATATCCTACACGTATTCATAAGCATTTAGCTTATATCCAGACTCACCCTGACTCACTCATAGCCCAATACAAGGCTAATATATCTCATTATATATCTCATTATTTAAGCACATACCATGTACATGCACACCCTGTGACACCTCATAGTCGTAACCGTACGACACGTAAATACAATCCCCTACTCACCCCTGCTAGGTCACTATACGACCCGTGACCCTGTACCCACCTTTAACCTACACATATTAGGGGTAACATCTAGTCCCTTACCCCATATTTAATTAATTAACTTCGTAAACTCGTCGGGTTAAATCTTGAAGCTCGATATACATTTAATGTAATAAAACACGTCCTGAAAGTATGTACGATAGCCCCAAAACGTTTAAAGCATTTAAAAGAGGGGATTAGAAACTCACCGGTTAAAGATCCCTTGTAGGTGCTGCAACGCTCCCTTTTACAAATCTGAACCTAATACGTATGATCACATAGTCAACGTACATCCTAAACATATGTCACTACGTAGAACATATACGTTCCCGATACTCGTTTCATCCGCACCACTCATTCACCATGCAACTCCCTAGTTCCCATGCATACACCATAAGACCATGCAAATCAAAATTTCACGGGAGCACACGTACTCGAGTCGGGTCTCGTGCCCACATACCAGCCATGCAACATAAAAGTGTAACCCTGCGAACGTATGAACCCATGTCGGGTCCTTATTGCGCGTATGACTTACGAATCCCAAGCCGAACCCGTCGTGCGCCACTTTCTCATGTGCCGTCTTCGTCCTCCTTGTCTAGCCGAGACGCAAATCGGCCACCACCAACACAAGCCACAACTGGCTCCTCGTCCCACCACTACTGTCGTCCCCCTAGCCACCGCTGCCGTCGTGTTCACCACATCATCCTCCACGGCCACCACCTTAGTCGGCCTCCCAAGCTCAGCCGTGAACCACCGTGAAAGCCACACTCATTCTCCGGTCTCCGTGAACACACTTAAACCCTAATCGGGTCCTTTACATTACAATCATTACAAAAAGCGCAAATGGAGTGTACGGGTATTACCTTAACACGTAGCAAAGGTTTCCTCGGCTTAACGCCGCCGTATGACTGTCGCACCAACACCACAGCCATCCCCCTCCTCTCTCGCTCGTCTCTTTCTACCGTTCGCGCACAATGTAGGCCACACCCCTAGGGTTTCTCCTAAAATGGTTTAAATAAATCTAGTAGTTGCGCCCGGGTCCTTCATTATTCTTGATTGTGTGTTTTTGGTTCGAACTGATTATTACAAGGCTAACCATCCCTTTACTTCCGTCACACCATGTCTCACGGGTAAACCCCTACCAACGGCCTCATTTACTAGAGATCCGGATTATCCATTAACCCGAACCGTCAATTGATAGATTTTTGGGATGTTACAGGCAAGTGCTTGGCTGTCGAAACAGACATGACATAGGTAAGTGAGCTTTTTGAGAAACATCTAGAGCTTATGAAGATGGCCCTAGTGTTGGGTGTATGTACATACTTGAGGGGCATAATGAACGTGTGATATGAAGTAAAGAGATACTATGGTAAAGAAATTTTGAGGGGGCCAGTGTAGCTTAGCACAAGCTCCTGGAGATCATCAGAGAAGGGCAAAAGTAATACCCTTATGGGTTGGGCAGTGGGATTGAGTTGCGAAATCATCGTAAGATGGCGATTGGAGCATGATAGAGGGGAGTGTGATGGACACACTTTATTAAAGCAACAATTGTTCCAGTCTGTAAAAGAAAGAACCTACTTGGGGATGACCATTGGAATGATGAGATCATCAGGGTTATAAAAGAAATGATGGCATATGCGTAGTGAGTGGATCATGAAACGTGATAAGTAAGCAACTAATTGACAATGTTGTGCCATAAAAGTAAAGGATGAGAGACGAGGGAACGTGTAGGAGAAACCTACAAGTCCCAATGTTGAAAGCAAGCGACTGAGAAGACTTATTCTAACACCGAGGATGGTGGTCGAGTTGTAAAGTAAAGTGACGGTGATGATAAGTACAAGGGAGAACGGGGAGCACCAAGGGGGTTGGGTGCACTAATGGGATCAGAAGGATAAGTTGGGTTGGTTTGTGCCGACGCAGGATTTGAGGACGAATCCTCTTTTAAGGGGGGTAGACTTGTAACATCCTGAAATCCATAAGCGAGTGGTTCGGGTTAATGGATTAACCGAATCTTTATTAAATGTCCCGGTTAGTAGGGATTGCCATGTAAATCTTGATTCAACGAGGATAAAAGGACCGGTTAGCCGTTTAATGTTTAGTTCAGGATCAAAGCGCATGAAAAAGAAACCCAGGGACCCGAGTGTAACGTTTGGTCCTTTAAATACCACTTATGTGGAAACCCTAGGTCATACGACCTAGGGGGAGTGCGCTGCCAGGAGAAACACAGAGAGAGAAACTTTCGACAAAAAGGAAGGTGGCAAGGGGTGGTTCTCGGCGGTAGTCCCGTGACGGCTTCGTACCGGTGAACCCAAGACATAAAAAGGTAAACCTCGTTTATGTTTCGTTAAGTATTCGCACTCATTTGCTAGAGTTTTGGTTTAGGGTTCTGGGTGTTGGCGACGGTGGTGTACGACAGGGATAAGGGCCGACGACGGCTGACCCAGAGACGTGTGCGGCTCAGAGATGGTACGACGTGACTGTGGCAACCTGTTTGGGTTGGGGTTTGGTGGTGGATTACGCCTGAGTATGGAAGGCCGATGTGGTGGTGAAGGTGGCGGACGGAGACGACGGGGACAGTTGGTGATTTCAGAGGTAGGGGGTGCAGCGACGACCACGAGTGCCCAACGGTGACTCAAAGCCGACTACGATGGTGCCGATGATGGCGGTTGTGGTGGTGCTCCATGGTGGCGAGCGGCGGAGGACGAAGGAGGGGTGGTACCCGACAAGTACGACGGCTCGAGTAGAGGCCGACTGTGTTGGTGGTTTAGGTGTTAGTCGGGCGGGGTTCGGCTAGAGATTTGCTTGACCAAGAAGACTGAGATGGGGCACATGGTGAGGCACCACAAAGAATACGAGAACGGTGTGCATGGGACCGGCTTGAATACGCGCGTTCCACGGTATTTGAGTTACAAAGGGAAGATTAGGGTTTGCATGGCGGGTTATGTGGATGCATGGAAACCCTGGTCTAGTGCATGGCTTCTGAACGGGTCTATGACGGTCCAATGCGTGCATTCGTGGAACTAAGGGTTCGGTAAATTGAATGGAAGAGATAGGAGATGAGTGTCGGAATTTATTTATATTTCTACGTTTTGACGTAAGTTTAGAACGTGTCTGATCATGTGATCATACGTTTGATAGATTTGGGTTTCGAACGTGAACGGACGAGTTGCAGAGCAAGGACTGAGACTCAGCATAACCGGTGAGTTTCTAATCCCCTCTTTTAAATGTTTTAAATGTTTTAGGGCTATCGTACATACCATTGAGACATGTTTTATTACGTTAATGTATACCGAGTTTTGGGGTCTAACCCGATGAGTTTATGAAGTTAAATAGTTAAATATGGGACTAAGGGACTGTGTGTGTTCATAGGACGTGCGGGTTACAGGTGGGGATATGGTCACGGGTCGTATATTGACCTAACAGGGGTGAGTCGGGATTGTAGTTACGGGTCGTACGGGTACGACTAGGAGGTGTCACAGGGTGTGCATGTATGTGGTATGGGCTTAAATAATGAGATATAGTATTTGTATGCGTGTTGCTATATTAGCAGTGTATTGTGTTATGAGTTAGTCGGGATATAAGCTAAATGCTTATGAATACGTGTAGGATATCTTGTCCTAGTGCAATGTGTGAAGTGCAGGTGCAGTTAATGAATCATGTATATAGAGTATATTGTTATGTGATTATACATGTGTTGTGTGCATTGTGCCGTTGTCCTTGTGACACGGCGGGTAATGTGTTTGCATTGTTGTCATTATGACATGGCAAACGTGATTGTGGAGGACTAAGTCCTTCGGGAGGTCACCAAAGGTGACGATGTCCAACAGGACAGTGATGAGCTCGGGGTGTGTCAAACGCCCTGACGAGGGTAACCATGATGAGGGTGCAGCGAAGATGTATGTGTTTGTGTGCTTATATATTTGTGTTAAATTGCATATAAGCGTTGAGTTATATTTATTGTGCTTGAGATAGTATTAATGTGATTAGTAGAGTTATATTGGCCGTGGTGCCAGGATTGTGATTTGATGTTCATAATGATTACGTCTGTTGATTTGTAGGAGCCTTGGTCAAGGCTGAGTAAGTTGAGGTCCGAGGGATTGTGGTGTTAACCAAGTGTCGAGTTAATACACGTACTTGAACATGAGTTATTAGAATAGGTAGGTTCGACCTACGTCGATGAGACTGCGTGATTATTATTATTATTATGGGATGAGTCTTGGGTAATGAGCTATTATGGGATATCGGGTGATAACAGGGGATATCTATTGGTTAATGAATTGTGGACCTATTTTATAAGGACCGTGGGTCCTTAGTGAAGTTTAAATAACTTTTGAGACGAGTTAGCTTTTAACTAAACTAAACTATTAGAACTCACTCAGCATAGCCGACTTTGTGTGTACGATAGATTGTTTTGCAGGTAAGTGTTGCATTGACGTATCTTGGCTTGGGAGCAGTGCTACTCGGATTGGTGTGCAAGCATTCGTGAGGTAACTTAATGACATTATAGACTAATTAATGTTTTTAGAAAGACTTCCACTGTAGTTTAATATATCTAAAATGATTATTTTCAAGGGAATAACCTGTTATGAGAACCAACTGTAGGATGCCCGGTTTGGGGCCTTACACAATATGTACTAACTTATAATAAAAACTCTTTATCTTTTAAAACCTTGACTAAAACATAGTTTAAAGACACAAAACATGGATTTTGTTTGGATGGATGGTTCATAACCATTTAGGGCCGAAAATATGAAGAAAATATGGATTAAATACTTACAAAACCGAAGTATAGTAGGTAGATGATGATGGTTTCTTGCTTGGACACCTTGAAAACACCTTGAAAGACCTTGAATCACTTGGATGGATGAAGAAGGCTTGAAAATGGTGGAGAGAGGGTGAGAGGGAGGTGGCAGCTGAATTAGAGGGTGGGGGCTAGGGTTTTTGCAAAAGTGTGGAGATTAGGTTAAGCATGGTACTTATAGGGAAGGGTTTTAGGGCTTCTTGCAAGAGTTGGGCATTTTTTATAAAATTTAGGCCTTTTAATAAAATAATTAGACTTTTACAAATAAATTAACTTAAAATATGAAATAAATAGTTTATAATGTAAAACAAGTCAAATTTATAAAATTTCATTTGAATTTGTCCCTACATATCGCGTATCTGCTCGACAACGTTAAAAATGAAAGTTTCTTTAAAAATTCCCAAAAAATTAATCTAAGCACGCAATAATAAATCATAGTATTACATGTGATTTATACACACCAAATATATGTCCAAGTATTAGTTCTAGAATTCACCAACATTTGTGTGACAGGAGGCGTATGTGATCCGGTAATCCTCCATATTACCGATGCATGAATTGAATGGTAATGAATGAACTTTGCTACATGAAATATGTACTTAATTACTCTATAATTAAGTATGATGCATGTGTAATTATATGAAATCAAGAATTGGTCGGATATGGATATTAACCTGAAATTATCGGGTATCACACGGGTCTGGCCAACGACCCTTAAATAAATGTGGTGCTTCCGAGAGGCAACCCGATGATCATGAATAAATTGAGAAGTTGGTGCATATGACAGAACACATGGACCTCAGGTTTGGTTTTACAAATTTATGTTTCTCATACTTCAGCCCCTAGGTATGCCTTCTCGATACTAGGACCTTTGTAGCTTAATTACTACCTGTTATTTCCGTTTCTGTTTTTATGTTTTTCTTTATATGTAGCATAACGTCACCAGGTAGCTTCTCTACTTCTTTGAGGAGTTACACTCCACCTCTACGAGCTGGGAACCGAAAACCACATCAAATTTCTGAGAAATTCGATGAAGTTTTTAAAGCAACGTGTTGACAAGAGGCTGATAGGCACAACCTGACAGCAGCAATAAGTTTTGGCCTTAGGTTATACACCAAATTGACCAGGGGAGTACCGGTTTCTTTTCCCTTAAAACTTCATGCATTTAAATTCTTGCATAGCATTCCATTACATGAATTTGTACATTGAGGGCAATGCACAGTTTTAAGTGTGGGGTGGGGAATTAGAGATTCAGGACTACTTGTAACCTCAAAGCAGTAAAACTTAACTTGTGATTTTCTACCCATTTGACTAAAAGCTTACTGAAAACCTACCTTTCGTAAAAACCAAAAAATTTTCAAAAATTTTAAACCCTAAAATCTAAATCTCTTTGAGTTCGCCCTTAATTAAATAAAATGAAGACATGACAAGTAGAAACAAATGGATATTATGCATAGCAAATCACTAAACCCTATCCCATCCGTTTTCAAGTGAGCATAATCTGAGCCTTTTCATGAGCGTTATTATCATTGTTTTTCGCATGCTCTTTCGTTTGGTAAACTGAGTGTTTATTCGATGGGATTTTATGCATAATTAGAACTTTTGTGACTTATACATATTGAGATCATGAACTAGTAGAAGTATGAAAATGATTGAGGCACCTAGGACTTTATTACCCTTATATATTATCCTTAAAACCCAAAAATATCATCCGCATAGAATGCCCTCTAAGCCTTAGCTTTTTCTTTTCTACTACCCACATTTATCACCCAACCAACTTTTCGTAAACACCGTTTATTGGCTAACTGTGTTCGAAATGGAAAATTTATCCTATGTCGTTATTTCAACTTCATTACCATTGAGGCAAATTTGGAAAGAATCTGTATTACTCAAAAGAATTGGAATATATAAGAAAGTGGATGTATTAGGAAGAAACAAACGAACTATCCGCAAAGAATTTATGAAAATATTATTTCAAGAAAATTGAGGAAAAATAATTATTGAAGAATTTGTCTTGACACAAAAAGAAAAAAATAGAAAAAGAAGAAAAGAAAAAGAAAGAGGGAAGTGGGTCTTTTACCGGCTAGAGCTTAAAGAACTGGATGTGCATTCTTTTGATTTTAATTTGCTTTTCTGCCTTCATTTCACAAAGCCTGAATTACCAACTGAACTCCGAGAGAAGATTTTCCAAGCAATTAGTGATGAAAGAAAATGGTGGCGCAAGCAAGAACAATTGCCACCATTCTGCGGCCTGTCAAAAAGCGCTGCTAAAAGAAAAGCCACAAGATATAACAAATATGTGAAGTGTAGCAACTGGAGCCATGATGGAAAGTGTAGCAAGAATCAAACTTATTCCCAACATGAGTATACGCATCTGATCAAAATAGGAGCTGTTAGGCTACAAGCTGAAGAAACCATACGGAAAGGCAGTAATGTGTACTACGTAGTAAGGGAAGAGTTAAGAAAGATAAGAGATCTTGGTCTTGGCAATCTGACCATAAATGTGCCCTCAGATTAGTTATACCCTCATTATCTGAGTACTGTAGAGGGACCCACTAGTATTTTCCATTTTAAGCCAGGAAGCCGTAGCTTTGTGTTCCACGATAGCTGCAGCCTTTTCAAACCCTTTAAAAATCCACAAAAATCTAAAAACATTTTCATTTTCACCCTTTATTTTTATTTTAGCCACATTACAACCCTTTTAAAGTCCTCTTGATTCATACATACTACTTAGTTAGTTGGTGGAGACATGATTTGCATACAAGCTTATGACCATTGTATAATTCGATTTGAACTTAAGTGTTCCACTTAACTTACATTATCCATACATATATAACCCTAGAGTTGAGTGAACATTGTGAGGACTGAGGGTTTATGCATAATTGAAGTTCTAGTAGGCTTGTCATGGATTCCATAATAGAAAAATACAAAAATAGAATAAGCGACTCAAGAGTTATCCAGGGGCCTCCAAACTCCATCACCTTTGTAAAGTTTTAGTTATGGGTATGATCATCCATAAGTTTGATTTAGAACATTGTGAGGGCAGCAGGAGGGCAATGCACGGCCGTGCATCCCTATGCATGGGCATGCATTTGCCCATCTTGCTCCCCACGGCTCCCAATACACTGCCACTCGTACCCTATGATTCCCTAGGTGTTTGCACGCCCGTGCAATCCAATGCACGGTTGTGCATTGCTCAGTCTGAGGCCTATAAATAGGAGGCTTAGGTTCTTCATTCCACACACCTCAAGAACAAGCAACACACTATCCAGAGAGAGAGTAGCTCGTATTTATAGTAGAGAGTAGAGAGGCTCATCCTATTTGTTTCGCAATAGGGGAGCCTACGAAACTTAGCGTTACGCTAGCTAGTATGGCCATTCGTAGCTAAACTTCTTGTATTGCTAGGGTGAAGATGATGTTTGGTGCATGTTAATGTTTGACGTATTAATTTAGTGGTATGTTTATGTCTTTAATTATTCGCTCTTAAAACCCCCATTTGGTGGGCTTTTATTATTGTCTAAATTCGTCTTTATATTTGTGATTGTCTTGATTTTAAAGCGTAAGATCGTAAAACCTTTTTAATCAAACTTCCTTTGAAGCTTGTAAATCTTTATACAAGATAAGATTGATAAGCCAAGGCTTGGTCTATATTATTAAGGTCGTACGTCTTTATACGAACTTATTATGCGACCAAGAATTGGTGAACTCATGTTGGGAATGGTACGTCTTTATACTCGGTCACATTGTTACACCGCCTCCCGGTGAGCAAAATATAATCACCTATTTAACTATAATATAAAGCATTTAGTTCGATGTCTTAAACCAACTCGGAGATAACACCACTATAATATAAAGCATTGGTTCGATACTTGGTTCTTACCTAAACTATATTACGTTGCGATAGGTACACTTGACTATTGTGTGTGTTTTGAGTTAAAATAATTATCATTTTATAAATTTAAAACCTGATCTCGTGAAACAATCTCAAAAATATATTTATGTCATCATTTATACATGTTTTTCATGCATAATAATCCCCATATTATGTTACTAATCGAATAATAACCTTGCTATTGATACTTAAAACGTTTATATTTTGTAATTGCAGGTTATTCGGTGTTTAAAATATAACAAGATAAAATCTATCAAAAACACCAAGAATTCAAGCTTCTAGAAAGATCATTCCTTAGCTTTGACCCCCAAGAAGTCAAAATTGGTCAACAAGGAGTCAAGCAGCAGCTAAAAGACAAAACTAGGCAGCAGGAGGGCAATGCACGGCCGTGCATCCCTACGCACGGGCGTGCATTTGCCAATTTTGCTCCCCACGGCTCCCAGTACACTGCCACTCGTACCCTATGATTCCCTAGGTGTTTTCACGCCCGTACAATCCAATGTCTGAGGCATATAAATAAGAGGCTTGGATTCTTCATTCCACACACCTCAAGAACAAGCAACACACTATCCAGAGAGAGAGTAGCTTGTATTTAGAGTAGAGTAGAGAGAAGAGAGGCTCCTCCTCTTTGTTCCGTAATAGGGGAGCCTACGAAACTCAGCGTTACGCTAGCTAGTATGACCATTCGTGGCTAAACTTCTTGTATTGCTAGGGTGAAGATGATGTTTGGTGCATGTTAATGTTTGACGTATTAATTTAGTGGTATTTTTATGTCTTTAATTATTCTCTCTTAAAACCCCCATTTGGTGGGATTTTATTATTGTCTAAATCCTTATTTATATTTGTGAGTGTCTTGATTTAAATCGTAAGATCGTAAAACCTTTTTAATCAAACTTCCTTTGAAGCTTGTACGTCTTTATACAAGCTGAGATTGATAAGCTAAGGCTTGGTCTACATTATTAAGGTCTTACGTCTTTATACGAACTTATTATGCGACTAAGAATTGGTGAACTCATGTTGGGAACGGTACGTCTTTATACTCGGTCCCATTGTTACACCGCCTCCCGGTGAGCAAAATGTAATCACCTATTTAACTATAATACAAAGCAATTAAGTTCGATATCTTAACCCAACTTGGAGATAACCCCAAAGAGTTGAGGGTAAATGTTGTCCCTAACGGGAGGCACTACTATTTTAATTCATGAATCAAATGTCACGAGGACGAGGCTCTAGCGGTGACCCGGGTCACAAGTTTGTAGTAGTCATAACACTTGATTAGTCAACTTAACATTATCACGTACCAAGCGGATTCGAAGCCCAAATCATTACTCTTCGTAACCTGATCATTTCTGAGATATTTACTTTTCTGCTATTTACTATTCTGTTTGTTACATTTCTGTTATACACATCACGCACGTTTTTACTTTTCTGTTATTTACTTTACCGTCATTTACTTTTCTGTCATTTACTTATCTACTTCACAAGCACCCAAAACTCACTCACTAATTAATCCGGCTAAACGATAACAAAATTTGAGTATTAGAACTCGACCGGTTCATTGATTCGATACTTGGTTCTTACCTAAACAATATTACGTTGCGATAGGTACACTTGCCTATTGTGTGTGTTTTAAGTTAAAGTAATTATCATTACATGTGCACATCAATAGTCGTAGAGCCGGAAACTCCACAAGCAGAACAAACATCAACAGCCCCCATTCCAGAAAAGTGGGTTTTGAATCCCCGATTCCCGGAACAGACCGTGACACTTGGAGCGTCCCTTTCCCAGAACATCCGAACATATCTCAAGCAGCTAATAACCAATACATGGATGTCTTCTCCTGGCAACCATCTGACATGGTTGGAGTCCCACGAGCCATGGGCGAGCATAAGCTAAACACTTACAAGTCAATTAAACCACTTGAACATAAGAAACGTAGTATGGGAGCAGAACATAGTAAAGCGGTGGAAGAACAAATTTTGGAGCTAGCTAAGGCCAGAATACTTAGGGAGGTCAGATATCAGACATGGATCTCCAACCCAGTTCTCATTAAAAATAGCAATGGCACGTGGAGAATTTGCGTCAATTATAAAAGACTCAATGATGCCTGCCCTAAAGACGCTTACACGTTGCCAGAAATTGACCTTAAAGTTGACTCCCTGGCTCCTTTACGGTTTAAGTGTTTTCTCAATGCATACAAGGGATACCATCAGGTATAAATGGCTACATCAGACGAGGACAAAACCACATTCCACACAGATATAGGTATTTTCTACTAAACTAAAATGTCGTTTGGCCTCAAGAATGCGGAGGCTACATACCAACGAATGAGGGATAAGGCATTCAAAAACCAAATCCGAAAAAATCTAGAGGTCTACGTCGATGACCCAGTGATAAAAAGCAGGGAGGAAGATGTTATGTTGGCTTACATAAAGGAAACTCTTACACGACTGCGAAGCTTTAACCTCAAGCTCAACCCGGGAAAATGCTCCTTTGGGATGGAGGAAGGGAAATTCTTAGGGGTAGTGGTTACCTATGACGGTTTTCAAGTCAACCCCAAGAAAATTTTAGCCATCACCCAAATGTCATCACCCGTGTCACTCCGTGAGGTCTAAACTCTCAATGGGAGCCTAGTAGCCATTAATATATCTTGGAAAAGCATGCGGAAAGAGCATTACCTTTCATAACTACATTAAATAATTGCAACAACAACAAAAATTTTCGTTGGACAGCGCGAAAGCCGCATTCCAACAAATGAAACCGTATATAGCACAACTGCCCACCCTCACTGCTCCTGTCCCGAGAGAAACCCTGATATTATACATCTCCATCTTGGATTTGGCAGCTAGTGTCGTTTGAATGGTAGAATGGAAAGATGTCCATACCCCGATATACTACATCACTTGGGTCCTCACTTCCCTAGAAACATGCTACACTACACTTGGAAACCTCACCTTCGCTCTAGTCTACGCATCACGTCGCTTGCGGCGCTATTTTCAGGTTCACACCGTGGAGATCCGGACAAATTTTCCTTTACAACAAGTC
This sequence comes from Smallanthus sonchifolius, assembly GCA_023525975.1. NCBI lineage: Eukaryota > Viridiplantae > Streptophyta > Magnoliopsida > Asterales > Asteraceae > Smallanthus > Smallanthus sonchifolius. The sequence goes on along the minus strand of CM042024.1, from coordinate 91,138,386 downwards.
CTCAGGAGGCCGGAATTATCAGGTAGATTAGCCCGATGGGCCGTGGAGATCAACCGTTTTGACATTACATTTAAGTCCATGCCAACTATAAAGGGATAAGTGGTGGCAAACTTCATAACTGAAATTCCTATAGATAAAGAAGAAATAGTCTAGAAGGAGTTGGCAATCCCCCCTCCCATCCCTCATCAACAAGACATATGGAACCAATACACGGACATAGCGTCAAACTCCTGGCACCAGATTAATCCTTATCGGTCCGGAGGGATCGGAGCTCACATACGCCCTACGGCCCTCCTTTAAAAGAACCAACAATGAAGCCGGGTACGAAGCTCTCATAGCTGGGTTGGAGCTTGCAATATGGATGGAGGCCAAGCATATCCATGCTCATGTCGAGTCTTTTTTAATAACCAATCAAGTGCAGGTCACTTTTGACGTCCGCAAGCCGAACATGATTCCCTATTTTTCCAAAGTAAAGGAACTACTCAAAGAATTCCACACAAATGAAGTCATACATATATCGCCAAGCCAAAACAAGATGGTTGACGCCCTAAGCAAGCTGGCACCCATGGCTTTCGATCATCCAGGAAAGGATATCCGGGTAGAGTTACAAGACCAACCTTTTGTCCACACCGGCACAGTACTAATGATCCAGCAAGCACCGTCCTCTTGGATGACCCCTATAATTGAATTTCTACGCCAAGGAACATTGCCAACTGACAAAGGTGAAACCCACAAGATAATGAGCAAGGCACTACAATGTAGAAATAAAGACAGATTGCTACAAAGTTCTCTAAGTACAAACTGCTGCGGATAAGCTTATCTGCAGCGGATACTTGTTCTTCTACTGAAGAACAAATCTGCTGCGGATAGCCCTATCTGCTGAAGACCAAAGTTGTTGCTGATAGGCAAATCATCAGCAGCTGTGGACAGTTTTGTCTTGCTGCTGATCAACAACATTGCTACTGACAGCCATTCCCACTGAAGATCAAATGTTGTAGCTGACTGGCTTTGATAAAGCAACCATTACCACTGACAACTTTCTGCTATAACACTGACACACTCCACACAGAAAGAATAGTACTGGTGTAAGAAAATAAAAGACAACGACGCTCTTCTTCCAAGGACTCAAGCATTAATGCCTAAGAAGACGTTTGAGTAAAGATAACTTTTGTAGTTTTTATTGTCGTTACATGTAGAATAGCTTCAATACAAGATCACCGGCTTGTGTTAGATCTAATCCTTAGAATAAAGGGTCTGTCTTGATTCTAAGTTACTATATAAGTAGTACTTAGAGTCATTGTATACCAATGCTTTTGCTTAAGAGTTTTCTCTGTAATCTTGAAATCTTTGAAGCTTAATACAAATTGCATTATTTCAGCATTCTTCTTGTTTACTTGTTTACATTGCTTAGTTGTGATTGTTTCCGCCAATGTCAACTAGAATAGAACCATCTTGTATTCACCGATCCTACAAGTGGTATCAGAGCTTTGGCTCAAAGATTAAACAAACTTACACTTGTTTAATCATTCTCTGGTTCTATTCAAAACTATCTCTTTGCTAAAGTCACCCATTATCACAAATCAAAATTGGCACAAAACAGTGGAATTGAAGACACTGAAAGCATCAGCAGACCACCAAAACTGGTGTCTGGAGAAGACTATGATATGTGGAAGAACATAATGGAAAGCTTCTTCTGCTATCAAGAATATGGGATGTGGAAATCCATAAAAGATGGACCATACATACCCATGGTGGCCTCCGCTAATTCCGGAGGTACACTGGTTCCCAAAGAATCCTCCCAATATTCTAATGAAGACATCAAGAAAATGGAGGTAGATTTCAAGGCCTTGGGAGCCATCCAGATGTGCTTACCAAATGAAGTTTTTCACAACTTCAAAGGATACAAAACTACAAAGGAGCTATGGGAGGCTCCTGAGAAGATTTTTGCTGGTTCGGAGGAAGTAAAAGAAAATAGAAGAGACATCCTGAAGCAGCAATATGAAAACTTCGTCTGGAAGGAAGGTGAGTCTCTAACTGTTTTATTTAACAGATATACTTATCTTGTAGGTGAGCTGCAGTGCTCAAAAGTGAAGCTGGAGAATGAAGATATTCTCAAGAAGTTCATCAGGTCTCTACCCAGTTTTTGGACACTCTACACAGTGTCCATCAGAAGAACTGAGAATCTGAATACTCTTCAGATGACTGAGCTTTTAGGTATGCTAAAGACCTATGAATTAGAGATGATTCAGGCCAAAGAAAGAAGCTCAAACTACCAAACAGCCTCAACTTCCACCACCACCTCTTCTGCCCTCCACTCCAACCACTCAGGTCCTAGTTCAAACAACTCACCATTTCTTCTTGAAGCCCCACCTTAAACATCAACCTCTGCTGCTTTTGTCTCTGAAAACTCAAGCAATATGTCCTTTATCAAGGAAGATCTGGAATGTTTTCATCCAGATGATCTAGAAGAAATGGATATACAGCACTCCTATGCCATGCTCTCTCTAAGAGCAAAAAGGTTCTACTCAAGAACAGGAATACCCATTCCAATCAACAACTCTAACACTAGGGTTGGCTTGGACAAAAGCAAACTGAAGTGTTACAACTGTAACCAACTTGGTCATTTTGCTAGAGAATTCAAGGCACCAAAGGCAAACCCAGCTGCTGCTCATACCAGACAAGCTAACCAAGCTCAACCAAGACAGCAACAGGCCACTCCTCCTGCACAAACTGCAGCTTGTGCAGCTGTTGGAACTGCTGACTTTGACTGGAGCTTCCAGTATGAGGATATTCCTGCCAACAATCAAGCTCTCATGGCAGACACATTAGAGGTACCACCTCAGGTATATGAAAATCTATGTACTCAAGCTTGTATTGATAAGGTCCTTGGATACAGGAAACATAACCAGAATCTCATAGATCAAAATGAAGAATTTCACCAAATGAAATATGAATTTAAAAAGGTTGAAAACAGTTACAAGGAAAAGATTGATTGTTTAAAGAAAGAAATTGCATCATTAAAACATGAACAAACAAACCTTGAAACTCAAATTGATGACCTTCTGGTTAAGTTAAAAGCTACAAGGGCCGAATTAGCATACCAAAAGGTCCATGTGGAAAAATATGAATTTACATCCAAAAAGCTGCAAAGACTTTTGGATGCTCAAATTCATGAAAAGGTAACTGCTGGTCTTGGATTTCAAGCTGAACAACCCTACAATGCTATTCCTCCACCTGCTGACTATAAAGCCATCCATGAACCAAGTTTCAATCTTTCAAACCTTGACATGGCTAACCGCAATCTTAACCTTGTTGTTCAAGAAACCCATGTGCAAGAATGCACTACATCCGAGTCTGAGTCAACATGCTCAGACTCCACTGAAACCAATAAAGTTTCATCACCTCCTACCTGTGAAGCTATTAAAGCCAACAATCCAAGCCCTTTCATCCCTTCAAAAACAGTACCAGTACCTCAACCAACCAAACAAATCAGAATCAGCTATCCTCCAGAAGGAAGAAAGCTAACTGTTGAAAGGGGACAATCTTCAACCTCAATCCAACAAAGGAAGGTGTTTAACATATTTCACGCACCTTGAGAGAGAGCTCCATATGTTCAAAAGACTTTGGAAGAAGCCACCTTTGAGCACAACAAAGCTCACCCCTGGAACTTCAAAGACTTGTTCAAAAGAAAGGACTATGTGTACTTTCAAAGGGACAAACTGTCTAAATCATGCTTTGTGTGTGGGAAATACAATCATACTGCCAGCACCTACTTCTACTACCTTCAGCAACAAAGAAACCTCAAGCAACATGCTTTTGAAAACAAGAACAAAAAGGTAAGAAGCTTTGAAGCCAAGGCAACTCATTTCAGAAACTCCCTCTCCCCACCAAGGAAGAAGCTGCCAAAACCTCAACAATCTTGCATCATTTGTGGTGAATCAGACCACTTTGCTACAAATTGTAAATTTAATCCCTTCAACCAGATTAACCAAAAGCCTATCGACAAAAGAACTTCTATAGAGAAACCATCTGGTAACAAGGTAAAGAAGGATGGGCATACATCTGTTGTTAAACCATCAGCAGCTAGCAAAAATGTTGTTGATTAAGTAAAGCCCAAGAAACCAAAGGACAAGCCTTCAGTAGCAACCAAGTCTGCTGCTGCTCAAGTAAAACAATCAACAGCAACAAAATCTACTGCTGATAAGCCAAAGTCCTCAGTAGCAAAATCTGCTGCTGATCAAGCAAATCTGTCAGCAGCCAAAGCAACACCAGCTACTGACAAAGCAAAGAGAGCTGGAAAACCACCAATTCAGCATTGGAAAGCCAAAATTTCTCCAAGAATCATCATTGGTTCCGTTGATTGCAAACATGCTGATACTGATAATCCGAGAACCCTTTTTTACAAGGATGCAAGCTCTTAGATTCCTCCCACTAACTAGATCTCTCTCATGTGCAGGGACAGCCAGGTCACAAGAATAACACCTGGGTGGTAGACAGTGGTTGTTCCAGGCACATGACAGGCAACAGATCCATCCTCTCCAACTTCAGAAATTTCAATGGAGGATATGTTGCCTTTGGAAGTGACTCAAAAGGAGGATCTATTACTGTGTCCAATGAAAGAATGAGTATTGAAGGAGTCTATGTCAAAGAGCCAGTAGACTCCAGGCTTTGTAGATCCTGCACATCCTAACCAAGTGTTCAAACTAGACAAAGCTCTGTATGGCTTATATCAAGCCCCAAGACCTTGGTATGAAACTTTGTCTGGATATCTACTAAGCAACAACTTCAGAAGAGGTGCCAATGACCAGACCTTGTTTATCAAAGATGAAGGGGGAGAAATCTTACTGGTACAAATCTACGTAGATGATATCATCTTTGGATCAACAAGGAAGAAGTTGTGTAAAGACTTTGAGATCCTGATGCACTCAAAGTTTGAAATGAGTTCAATGGGTGAACTAAATTTCTTTCTAGGTCTTCAAGTCAAACAAGTTTCAAATGGAATCTTCATCTGCCAATCCAAATATGTCAAGAGCATTCTGGAAAGATTCAAGATGGCTGACTGCTCTGCTGCAAGAACCCCTATGCAAGTGCACCATCAGCTGACTCCACACAAAGATGGTCAAGACACTGATCAGCATTAGTACCGTGCAATGATAGGGTCTCTCATGTATCTCACTGCCTCAAGGTCAGATATCATGTTTGCAGTATGTCTTTGTGCAAGATTCCAAGCAGCTCCAAAGATTTCACATCTTCAAGCTGTCAAGAGAATTTTTAGATACCTAAAGGGAGCCCCAAGACTTGGGCTATGGTACTCTAAAAATGATAAGTTCAATCTGTATGCATACACCGACAGTGATTATGGGGGATGCAACTTGGATAAAAAGTCCACATCAGGGGGATGTCAGTTTCTGGGAGGGAGACTGATGTCATGGCAGTGCAAGAAGCAAACATGTGTTTCAACTTCTACAGCAGAAGCAGAATACATTGCAGCTTCAAGTTGCTGTGCACAAGTCATCTGGATACAAAATCAAATGTTGGATTATGAGATGACTTTCATGGCAACTCCAATTCACATTGACAACATGAGTGCTATATCAATCACAAACAATCCGATGCAGCACTCCAAGATAAAGCACATTGACATCAGGTATCACTTCATAAGAGATCAAGCTGAGAAAAAGAGAATTATTTTAACCAAAGTTCATACCAATGAGCAATATGCTGATTTGTTTACAAAACCTTTTGATAAAGCTAGATCTAGATATTTAGTTAAATCTATTGGTATGATGAACTTTGATTAAAATATGTCTCTAAAAAATTGTTTTTGTAAATGTGTTTGTTTTCTGTTATAAATATAAGTTATAAGCCAGAAGCATCCATTTCTTGCTGCTGACAGGTTTAATCATCAGCAGCAAAGAATTTGCCACTATGCTTTAAGTTATCAGCAGGAACAAGTTTCCAGCGGATAGCTTTAATGCTGTCAGCAGCAACATCCTTGCTGCAGATCATTGAATCCATCATCAGCAATTGAGTTTGCTGCTGACAGACTTAACCGTCCGCCGCAACCAAGCTTGCAGCGGATAGGCTTAACCATCCGCAGTAACCAAGTTTGCTGCTGATGGGTAAAAATAAGTCTAAATTAAATTTTACCCGCTGTAAAATTACCTTCAGTCTTTACCATGACTGCTATAGTGTATTACAGTTGTAACAGTAAAAGGTGAATGAGGTTGTACTGTACAAGTAAGTTTGCTTTTTCCCTCCTCTGCCGTTATAACTCAAATCAATTTCTCCATAACCTCTTCACATTCAATTTCAACCTAACCCTCATCATTTTCTCTCAAACCTCCATAAGCATTCAAAGCCTTCCATACTTAACCACCTTTCAAAACCTTCATCCTTCCCTCCAAACCCAACAAATGGCAGAGGTAAACATAAACCACCCCGATGATAAGTTTTCTCCATACCACAACCTCACAACATACTTAATAAAAGGGAAGAAGTCCGAGGGGTTCGATTATATGATCGATTTTCTTTGTCGATCAAAGATATATTTTGCCCTAACCGTCAACCCACCCATTTACATTTCTCACATGGAAGATTTCTGGAAATCTGTCGTCTTCTCTACCGAACAGGGGATACCCCAAATCAAAGCCCAGGTAGATGGTAAAGACATCACCATATCTGAAGCTACTCTCCGCAAACACCTCAAGCTTCAAGATGAGGGGGCCTCCATTTCATACTCAAAATAAGTCTATATGAGGACCTTTGTATCCATAGGGTACACTAGAAATCAGAATGAGTACACAATAGAGAAGGCACTGATGGGCCCCCCATGGAAGTATCTATTCCACACTCTTCTATAATGCATATCTCAGAAGAGAAGTGGATGGCATCAAGTGAGCTCTGCACTTGCATCTGCTGTTCACGGTATGGTTACTGGCCAAGGATTCAACTTTGCACATCTCATCTTTGAAGGTTTAAGATACAACCTTCAAGAGGGTGCAAAGTAGCAATTTTATATGTACCTAAGGTTCTTGCATGAGGTTTTTAACAATGAACTAAAAGAGCTTTCAAAACCTATAAAAATCTATCTTATGCTGGGTCATAAAAGTAATATTTTTCAAAGTATGAGAACTGTTTCCAAAAAGTTCCCAGGGGTCAATGTTCCATTGTTATCTACAATGATGAACATACAAAGTACCCAGGGTGACAGTTCAGCAATCCCAGCTGATACTGAGCCCACACCCTCCTCTTCACATCCTGAACAACAATCTGATTCCACTGTTCGAACCCCTGTGCATACTACTAAGGAAGCACAGGCACAGAAATTACTTACACCTGTTTTAGATGTTATCGTTCAACTGGAACAAAGGGCCCCAGTTGCAGCAAAATATACTAGAAAGAGGAGCAAGAAAACTCCTTCTCTTCTTGTCTCAAAGGCCTAATCCCAACCTAAAAGCCCTCATTCAGAATCCCAAAATTCTGATGAGAATATCAAAAGGGATAGCCACATCATTAGAGAGACTTCCTTGGAAGCTTCTCTATTAGGATCAGGATCACATCCCAGATCCATAGAACAACCCACTGAGCCATTCCATTATCTTTCTTCTCTAAACTTAAGTGCAGAGGCACCTTGTCAAGATGATATACATTCTCCAACAACCACTATCTCGGATGTATTGATTGAATTGGCTGCTAGTGCACCTATCCCAAGTTCATTACCCAAGAAGGTTCACTCTGGGAGTACTGATAGAGTGAATGTGGAAAGGGCTGTCACTACTCCTGGTACATCAGCTGACCAGGAGGACAGTGATAACATCATTAAGACCCTAACCACGGCAACTCACAGTGAGGATGTTTCCTTTGAAACACTCTTCACTGAGAGGAATCCCAGGTGCCAAGAAAACCAGGGTGATGGGGATGCAGAGGCTAGGCCTAAGGCCCCATCTGGATCCAAGGACTCCACAACTGTGGATGAGTATAGACTGAAACTTCATAACTTGGAATTGACGGCAAGGGTGGAAATGCTAGAGGCCGAAGTGTCAAAACTAAGGCACCAAGTCTTTATGCATGAAGCCCATCAATGCCCTCTAGTGACTACTCCCTCCCTTGTCTCAGTGGGCACTCAAACTGACCAGACTCTGTGCACTGATGCAACCAAAAAGCGGGAGATAGTTGCTGTGGAAGACGATGCTGATAGCCTCGACGAATGGATACAAGAGCAGACAGCCTTTCAAAGTTCTCTATTCAGACCTGCTTTCGTTCAAGTTCATGACTTGCCAGACTCAGTAAATGAAGAGGAAGAAATCACTGAGGATTGGAAGTTAGTTGTCCGAGCTGTTGATGAGGTGCTAAAGGATGAAAGTCAAAATGAAGACACACCTTCATCATTCAGCATACTTCCCACTGCTGCAGCCATATCAAGACAGACCATTACCCCTCAATTCACACTGTCCTTAAATAAGCTAGAATTTAACTCCATACTAGCTTGGGGGTATGATGGCTTAACTGAGAGATTCTGGATCAGAAAGGAGTTCAGTGGGGTAGAAGAGCTGAACTGGAAGGCACTAAATCCACTCCAAGTGCTTGAACTGTACCTATCCAGCTGCACCAACAACTCTACATATCTCTCAACAGAACTTGCAATCGACAGGTTCTACGTCTTGATGGAGGATAATCTTTCCTGGTTTGAAAGGCTCCTATAAGAAGCAAACAGGGTGGCCTATCCTAAACACCATGCAGAATCTTCAACAACATCAGAACAAAGACTGACTCCAAGACTTGCCTTGATCAGGAGCAGTGCTTTAACAGAAGAAGAAGTTCTATGTTGGAGAAGATTTCTCTACAACACAGTGGTCAGTGACTTGGAAGTGCTAGGATGGTCAAACACTGGGTCTTCTGACTTCATATTCTTCCTAAGTAATGGATCATCTCTCTCAATCAACATCAATGAGATCCTACTCTTAAATTCAGACTTCCTGCACAAGATTAAACACAACAGAAGAATCTAGAAGAAGAGAAAAGGAAAAGATGAAGAAAGAATGGAAAGCAGTGACATGTCTTGAATGGGAAGAAGATGAAGAAAGTATCCTTCCCTTGTCTATTCTACAAAATGCCAATGAAGCTGAAACTGAGATCCCAACAGCATCTCTTACATCTGCTGTTGTGGTCTATGAAGCTGAAGCTGAGGCATCCAGCAATGACAAGTGGAAGAGACCTATGACAGAAGAAGATGAAGAAAGGTTATTGAAAGAGAAGAAGGAAAAGGAGGAAAGAAGAAGAAGAAAAGAAGAAGAGGAGATAGCCGAATTAAGAAAAGCACAAGAAAGAAAAATTGCCATACTCCTTAGAGAACACAGATCCACCTCTATACTAAGAAGCTAGATGATCTGAAAGTCAAGATTCCTGCAGCTTCTCAAATTCAATAAGATGAAGCTCTAGCTCTTCAACTACATGAACAATTCAATAAAGAAGAAGAAGAAGAAGAAGACAGAGAGAAGAAGAAAAAGGAAGAGGCTAAGTTCAGAATAACTGATTCTGAACTAGCCAAAGAAATGAGAGAGGAGTGGATAGAGGCTCTGATTTGTCAAGGTGAGGATGCAGACTACCTTGAGAAACTATCAAATAAAGAAATCTACAGGGCCTTCATGGGTCAGCAAGGTCAATTGGTAACTAAGAAAAGGGCTAAAGAAGAAGAAAAAGCCAAACAGAAATCCAAGAAGACCATTTCCTTTAACAGAAGATCCCATGAAAAAAGGAAGGTCATGATTGACTTCCTAAAGGTTAGAGGAGAGAGTGGAAAAAGGCTGGGTCCCATGAGTTTCATGAACCTGCAAGCCCTTTACTTTAAAGTCAAGAAGGAGGAGGAAGAAAGACTGGGGAAGAAAGGCTCAAAGAAGAGAGTGATTAATCAAGAAGATGAAAGGAAACAAAAGAAACCCAAGCCTTGTCCCTCATCCACCACTTCCTCTATTCAACAACCTTCCACTCTCAATCCTAGACCTCCCTCCTCTCCACCCACAAAGTCCAAATCCTTCCACCCAGCTCCTCCTCATCAGCAGCCTTCCAAGAAGAAAACCAAACCTACCATCACACCAGAAGACTCAAGAGAAATAATTGTCTGGTTCTATAACAGTCAAGATAAGTGGTTTGAAGTTTTCAGGGGAAAGGAAGAATTGAAAAGATCAGTCTATAAATTTGTTGATGAGGTACTGCAACTCCCAGACTCATATCTAAGAAGAATATTAGAGTTGGGTGAAGCCCATAAGACAGAAAATGAAGGTGGGAGACATCTTTTGCTAGTGATCAAACATCACTTCAACCCTAGTAAAGATGTAATCATTGATGCCAAAGCACTTCAAACCCATTCTCCATTCACCAGTTGGTCCTTTAAGGCTGATACCAACGAGTTTATCCTGATTGATGTTAAAGGACAGAAGATGATATGTTCAAGCAAGGCCATCTTCAAAATGCCAAGCAAAGACATAAAGACTCTATCTAAGCTTCCTCTAAACAATCCCAGCCAGGACCCAAGAGGCTATGAGGTAGAAAGGATAGTCTGCAACATGGAAAAGCTTCAGCAGCAAAAACAGTAAGAGAATTTTGGTAGCATCAGTCTAGGGGGAGTTTGTAGAAATAAAGACTGATGGCTACAAAGTTCTCTAAGTACAAACTGCTGCGGATAAGCTTATCTGCAGCGGATACTTGTTCTTCTGCTAAAGAACAAATCTGTTGCAGATAGCCCTATCTGATGAAGATCAAAGTTGCTGCTGATAGGCAAATCATCAGCAGCTGTGGACAGTTGTGTCTTGCTGCAGATCAACAACATTGCTGCTGATAGCCATTCCCACTGAAGATCAAACGTTGCAGCTGACTGGCTTTGATAAAGCAACCATTACCACTGACAACTTTCTACTGTAACACTGACACACTCCACGCAGAAAGAATGGTACAGGTGCAAGACAATAAAAGACAATGATGCTCTTCTTCCAAGGACTGAAGCATTGATGCCTAAAAAGACGTTTGAGTAAAGATAACTTTTGTAGTTTTTATTGTCGTTACATGTATAATAGCTTCAATACAAGATCAACGGCTTGTGTTAGATCTGATCCTTAGAATCAAGGGTCTTTCTTGATTCTAAGTTACTATATAAGTAGTACTTAGAGTCATTGTATACCAATGCTTTTGCTTAAGATTTTTCTCTTTAATCTTGTAATCTGTGAAGCTTAATACAAATTGCATTTATCAGTACTCTTCTTGTTTACTTGTTTACATTGCTTAGTTGTGATTGTTTTCGCCAATCTCAACTAGAATAGAACCATCTTGTATTCACCGATCCTACATACAATATCAACTAGTTAACGGGATGTAAAGTCTTTACTGTTTCGTTATTACGGTGTGTTAACGAGGAAGAATCCAACTATTTAATAAAGGAAATCCACATGGGTATTTGTGGTATTCATGCCGGCCCATAGATGATTGTGGAATAACTACTTAGCACCGGATATTATTGGCCGAGAACGCACTTGTCTGTTGCGGAAGAGCTGAGGAAATGCCTAAAATGTCAACAACACGCCCCTTTATGCATGCGGCTAAAGAACAACCTCATCCCAGTCACTGTCGCATGCCCTTTCCAGAAGTGGGTCGTGAACCTAGTTGGCCCTTCCCAGAAGCACCGGGGATGGTAAAATTCTTGATAGTAGCCATAGACTATTTCACCAAGTGGTTCGAGGCAAAACCCCTCGCCACCATCAGCGCCACGCATGTTAAGAAGTTTTTATGAATCATATTGTGTGTCGATTCGGTTTACCTGTTTATATAATCAATGACAACGGTAAACAATTTACTAACAAGACCAATAAGGAATGGTGTGAGGAACTCCAGATCCAGCAAATATTTACTTATGTGGCATACCGGCAAAGAAATGGCCAGATGGAGTGGGAAACAGGAGCATCATGGAGGGAATAAAAAAGAGGCCGGAAAAATAAGGCTCCGAATGGGTGGACGAGCTGCCTCATGTGTTATGGGCTCACTGTACCCTCACAAAAACAAGAACGGGTGAAACAGCATTCAACCTGACATATGGCTCGGAGGTAGTTATCCCTGCAGAGATAGGCCTTCCCTCGGCCATAACATTATTTACTGCCAACAATGATAATGATATATAACTCAGAATTAACTTGGATATGTCTGAAGAAAGAAGGGAGGCCACGACCATCCTGAAAGCGAAGTATAAATCAACTCTGGAGCGTTTTTATAACAAATGGGTGTGCGGACACCATTTCAAAGTTGGGGAATATGTGCTAAGAAGCAATGAAGCTAGCAAAATGTCCTCACAAGGAAAACTAGGACCCAATTGGGAAGGTCCGTACATTATCAGTGAAACCTTGGGAAAAGGAGCATACAAACTAGACACTACTGAAGGGAAGCAGGTACCCCGCACATGGAACAGAGCACCTATGTGGAAGTCGTACATGTAGACCTCGCCTTTTCCTTTTACCTATGTCGTAATGAACCAGTATGCTTCAGCATTTTATTTTGATCAAATAGGACCTTTCGTATATGGGCTCGAATACATTATTTACAAGTGTGTCCGGTTAACATGCTCCAGCACACTCATGTACCATCATTTAAACATATTTTACATGCACAATTATCCCCATATTGATCATAATTATAGACAAAATGATAAGAATTGATATTTAATCTATTTAATTGTGTTACAATAGGATAATTACCCCTTACATGCAAAAACATGGAGAATTCACTCAAAATCAAGAAGAAATCAGCATTCGAAGGACAATTGAACGAACCTGGGACAAGAAAGTCAAACAGGAAGTCAAAAGTCAACAAGGAGCAGAACTGGGCCAATGCCCGGGCATGCATTCCAATGCACAGCCGTGCAAAGGCCAGTCTGGCTCCCTGTACTCCTAAAAGCTGCCAGATTATCTCACGTGAACGAAATTGGTACTTTGCACGGCCGGGCAATCCAATACACGGCCGTGCATTGGCAAAATCTTAGCCTTTAAATAGCAAGCTCATTCTAGTGCTTTAGGGGTCCAATATTGAGAGGTGTGAAGGCCTTAGTGCTCTGCTAAGAGTCGGAACTCTCTTAGTTTTGGTCCATTTTAGCTTTTCTTTGTTTATTTTCCTTTTTTAAGTCTTGTAATATGAAATGATTCTTCTTGTTCGAGTAAACAAGCACAACCTATACCCACTCTCCCTTGGTGTTGGAATACTTCCATACATTATCTAAGGGTTAGTGGAGTCACTTGTATGGTCATTCATGGCTAGTCCTGTTTCGTTGCTTGGAGTCACTTGTATGTCATTCATGGCTAGTCTTGTTTCATTGCTCGGGTTATGAAGTATTTTTAGTATGTTATGTTCTTAAAGTCTTTATTTTAACTTATCTTAAAAAGACAAGAATAAGTGATCTTTAAACCAACTTAATAATCTTAAATCTTATAAGTTCCGTAGGAAAGATTTCTTGTTTGGGAAGCTTATTCGAGTTTGTACGGTCTATATACAAATCTTGGTGTTAGCAACGTCTGAGTTAGTATTTATTTATTATTATGGGTTGATTGGAGGTTTGGGTATTCAACGGGTCATTCGAGTCCTGACTGGACCTTATGAAACGTGTCGGTATTTCTTTATTTTTCTTGTGTTAGCTTGTAGAGGTCTTCTAGCGGGAGCCATGGGGCTTGATATTGAGATCAAAAGTTATATTTATTTAAAATAATATTATAAGTAAAGATAACTAATTTAAGAATATAAATTGTTAGGTCCGAGCGTTCATAAAGTACCTTTGGAGGAAGTTGCGCATTCCGACTTTTCGAAAGAAGTTACAAGACATGACGTACGCCAGTCAAAGGATAATCTTAGTCCGAATAATAAATCACGGGATAGCCGGCGGACTTGAGACCCCGTTAGGATCCCGAGATCTATTAGAAACAGTTGGCCGACCGTATCCACTGTTCTGTTATTAAATATTAACTCCCCTATCGAAATGGTTAGTACTATTAACTTTGACTAAACCCCATTTTCCAACTTATTATCCTAGTCAGAAAATAGAGAGGGTTGAGTAAGGAATCTGTGTCCATGGTTCGATACTTGGTTCTTACCCAGTCTATACCACGTTGCGATAGGTACACTTGCCTATTGTGTGTGTTTAGTTGAAGTATTTATCATTTTAATTTATAAATTTAAAACCTGATTTTGTGTAACTCTAAATATTTTACACTAAAACACGCTTATCAAGTTTTTGGAGCCGTTCCCGGGGACACAGTAATTCTGCAAAAGATCTAAGCCATTGGACTGACTATTTCTTTTTTCTCTATGTTTTCTTTCTGCTTTGTTTTCCCCTTTTAATTTTATTTTCATATTTATTTTCTCTTTATTTTATCTTAGCCTTGTGGTTGTAGTATAGTGATAAGTATTCCCACCAAATATGCATCCTTGGTTGATTTTCGATCTCGACAACGCTATTGAGGCTCATGCTTTCCATACCATGCCTGGCCTTATGAAACAGGAATTTGGAACTCACAAGACAATCTGCTATGCCATTCTAGAAAGTATTGGTCTGTTAGAAGAAGCATTGCCACTAATCACAAGACCATGGATCAAGTTCTTCGAAATCCAACAGCCAACCTACTATGATATGACCCTAGAGTTCTTGGCATCATTTCAATTTGATAGGCCCGTGCTTATCAAACTAAAGCACGATTGTGTAAGGTTTAGGATGGCTCGAAAATAGTATGAGATGTCTTTGGGAGACTTTGGGATTCGGATGAGATTGCATAGGCATCGAGATTTGCGTCTACTGGTGTTCGCAGATAGCATCCATGAGTTTGGAGAGGGCGAGGCACAACAGGTGTGGGCGAGGATTGGTTCGGGTCCATACAACCCGCATAGGCAAAAAAGCACAAAGATTCTCCATCCCTTACACTGATATCTACATCGAGTGATCGTCCACACTATTTGTGGGCGCAAGGATAGTACCGGAGTTATGACAGTCAGGGACCTCTTCCACTTACATTGCCTCATTGATCAAGTCCCCTGTAATTTGGCCTATAGTCTTGCCAAATTCTTCACCCGTTCTTACGGGTACTCTTCCAGCAGCCACATCTATGGAGGTCCCCATATCACTCACTTAGCAGCATACTTAGGGGTCCTAAGTCCTGTAGACCTTGGTTTGCTCACCAATATGGACCTACCAATGGAGGAGGTAAACAGGAAAATGTTGATCAACATGAGGATGATGAGGAAGATACAGGGGTTGTATAGACTGGTCAACCACCGGGGTAATCCTTGGCAAGGAGCAGTTATTCCATCAGATGAAGAAGGGGAACCAGTATCACAGCTGCAACATCAGGCATAGGAGCCAGGTATGTACCATACTACTTCTGACCCCACCATGCTTGATATCATGATCCGTATGAGTGAATTGGGGAACACTATGGATGGCATACGACATGACTTTCACGATCATACCCACGACCTGTATGCCCACCAGAGGTACTAGCAGCAGACTCCCGGCCCTTACCAGCAGTGGCAACGTCCTCCATCCAGTAGCAGCTTTCTCCTCTTTCAATCATGATATCTATGGTTCTTTTCAGTTGTAATTTGTGGTTCTTAACCCTTGACAGTGTTTGTTTGTTTGTTGACTAGACACAGTACCATTTTTACCGATTACAGGGGTAAACGTGGACATGGTGGCACCACCACCACCCTTTTCGGCCGCCTTATTGGGCAAATATTAGTTTACCTCTTTTTATTTTTCAGTACTTATCTTATATTGAGCTTTGCACAGCAGCACAGCTATACAGGTTTTGGTTCTTACCCAAAATTATAATCTAGGCAATGATGAAAACCTACAACCCACGTTATGACATCTCATCAAGGGAGTATCAATTTCACCACCCTCTATTTATTATTTGTGACACATATTATATTGCATACATTCATATTGTCAGAAATTAAGTGTGGGGTGGAACCCCACCAATGATTCGACTACCTAGTTTTATCCCAGGTATTACAAGTGCATGATTAACAACCACCCTGTCCGTTGAATCAAAATATAGACGTAATAAAACATTTTCAAAATTAATCTGCAAAGTTTAGCAGTTTCATAAATAATCTAAAAGGCAAAGTCTTAAAAATCATTTGGTTTAAACGGGCTTATAAAAACAGTAATTTGAAATACCGTCGAAGTGAATCAAGGAAACAAATATGGAAGATTAGTTAGCACAACAGAAAGAAAGAAATAAGTTTATGCACATTTTTACTTTTATACCCCTATCTTCCATTTAATGAGAGAATTTTAACCTATCCGAGCATTACTACATAACACATCAAGTTTTTGACGTCATTAATAATTACATATTTCATATGCTCGTTTCGTTTGATAGAGTGTTTGCTAATTATTGTTTTGCATGTTAGAACTTGTGTAAAATATACATTTCAAAATCATAGACTAAAATAATGCATAAAAATGATTGAGGCATTAGGATTAACCCATTTTTCTGTAGCCTTTTCCTTTTCTTTCACCTACCCTAAACATTACCCCCTAGTTAGCCCTTTGACCATAAACCTTTTCATTTCTAAATCCACATTTTACACCCATAAACCCGAAAAATTAGCCTTTTTATCTTTTTAACCCTTTTCGTTGTAAATCAACTTGGCTATGATTTAAGGAGTAATTGTCTGCTAGAAGTCTATAGATTCATCTTATGTTTAAAGAATGAAACTCATTCAATTTGTATGAAAAGAAGAATTATTGTGAAAAAGAAAAAGGGGCAACAAAAAGAAATTCATAAATCACCCAAGATATTAAAGAAATCTCATCAAAAAAGAATCAAACTTACTCGAAAAATTGGAGTATGCAAAGCTGATCAAAGTGAGTGTACTAAGAAGAAACAGCCGAACGATCCATGAGTAATTGATAGTAATGTATATTACAAAGACAAGAAGGAGTCGACATTCTTGAAGAAGGGATTTGGTCTTGTTGATCAGACCTTAAAATAGTCCTTAGATTAGTCACAATGTCTAATCTAAGTTGAATAAAGAAGTTGTTTACCTTTAAAATCATTAAGCCAAGTCAGCTTTTCAACATTTAGCCACTTTTCTCAAATACTTCCTACCCAAACCCTAAGCCAATCTTTACAACCCTTTACAAAGCCCTCTTGATTTATGCATATATTTTATGTTAATTGATGGAGATTTGATTTTTATACAAGCCTATGATTATGCAAGCATTAATTATAGCATTGAGTGTTCTTCTTGACATACAGTATCCATATATTTAACCCGAGTGTTGAGTGAACATTTGTGAGACTGTAACTTTGTGCATAATCGTAGTTCCATTGAGTATATTGGGCTTGCTACCCTCTTATGGAGAAACACTCGAAAGGTATAACTAGCAAATCATTGTTTTTAAGAAGGTCATTCAGCCATTTAGGACAAAAGCTTTAGATTAACATTTAATCAATACTTTACTTCTATGGGTATAATCATGCATGAGTTTGCTTGAGGACAAGCAAAGTTGAAGTGTGGGGTGTTATGATGTACCATAATTTATACATATTTTATATGCACAATTATCCCCATATTGATCACAATTATAGACAAAATGATAAGAATTGATATTTAATCTATTTAATTGTGTTACAATAGGATAATTACCCCTTACATGCAAAAACATGGAGAATTCACTTAAAATCATGAGGAAATCAGCATTTCGAGGACAATTGAACGAACCTCGAACCAGAAAGTCAAAGTAGGAAGTTAAAAGTCAACATGGAGCAGAACTAGGCCAATGCACGGGCGTGCATTCCAATGCATGTCCGTGCAAAGGCCAGTCTGGCTCCCTGTACTACCAAACACTGCCAGATTTTCTCACATGCAAGAAATGAGTACTTTGCATGCCCGTGCAATCCAATGCACGGTCGTGCATTGCCAAAATCTCAGCCTATAAATAGCAAGCTCATTCTAGTGTTTTAGGGGCCAAGATTGAGAGGTGTGAAGGCCTTAGTGCTCTGCTAAGAGCCGAAACTCTCTTAGTTTTGGTCCATTTTAGCTTTTCTTTGTTTATTTTCCTTTTAAAAGTCTTGTAATATGAAATGATTCTTCGTGTTCGAGTAAACAAGAGGCAACCTATACCCACTCTCCCTTAGTGTTGGAATACTTCCACACATTGTCTAAGGGTTAGCGGAGTCACTTGTATGGTCATTCATGGCTAGTCCTCTTTCGTTGCTCGGGTTGGTTGAACTTTAATTAATTAATGAAGTATTTTTAGTATGTTATGTTCTTAAAGTCTTTATTTTAACTTATCTTAAAAAGACAAGATAAGTGATCTTTAAACCAACTTAATAGTCTAAAATCTTGTAAGTTCCTTAGGCAAGATTTCTTGTTTGGGAAGCTTATTCAAGTTTGTACGGTCTATATACAAATCTTGGTGCTAGCAACGGCCGAGTTAGTATTTATTTATTATTATGGGTTGATTGGAGATTTGGGTATTCAACGGGTCATTCGAGTCCTGACTGGACCTTATGAAACGTGTCGGTATTTCTTTACTTTTCTTGTGTTAGCTTGCAGAGGACTTCTAGCGGAAGCCATGGGGCTTGATCTTAAGAATGAAAGTTATATTTATTTAAAATATTATTATAAGTAAAGACAAATAATTTAAGAATATAATTTGTTAGGTCTGAGCGTTCATAAAGTACCTTTGGAGGAAGTTACGCATTAATTGAGAGAACATTCCTAATTACTTTTCTTTTCCTTTTTTCTTTATCTTTAAACAAAACCCCATTTTCCAACTTATTATCCTAGTCAGACAATAGCGAGGGTTGAGTAAGGAATCCATGTCCATGGTTCGATACTTGGTTCTTACCCAGACTATACTACGTTGCAATACGTATACTTGCCTACTGTGTGTGTGTTTAGTTGATGTATTTATCATTTTAATTTATAAATTTAAAACATGATTTTGTGTAACTCTAAATAGAATATATTTTACACTAAAACATGCTTATCACACACCAAGGCACACGGCTAACATGCTCAGCTGACCTTTAAATTATTTACAATTGTGCCCAGTTAACATGCTCCGGCACACCAAGGCAGCCGGCTAACATGCTCCGGCTGACCTTTACATTTTTTACAAGTATGCCTGGTTAACATGCTCCGATACACCAAGGCAACCGGCTAACATGCTCTGGATGACCTTTACATTATTTACAAGTGTGCCTGGTTAACATGCTCCAGCAAACCATGGAAGCCAGCTAACATGCTCCGGATGAGCTTTACGTTATTTACAAATGTGCTCGATTACATGCTCTGGCACTACAAGGAAGCCGGCTGATATGTCATAAATTATACATATCTTACATGCATAACTACCCCCATATTCATCACAATTATTGACAAAATGATGGGAAATGATACTTAATCTATTAAATTGTGTTACAATAGGATAATTGTCCTTGGTTTACAAAAACATGAAGAAATCACTCAAAATCAAGTAGAAATCAGCATTCGGAAGTCAATTGAACGAACCTGGACCCAGAAAGTCAAATCAGGAAGTCAAAAGTCAACATGGAGTAGAAGTGGGTCAACGCACGGGCTTGCATTCCAATGCACGGCCGTGCAAAGGCCATTCTGCCTCCCTGTACTCCCTAAACCTGCCAGATTCCGCACGTGAAAAAAAAGGGTACTTTGCATGCCCGTGTAATCCAATGCACGGCCGTGCATTGCCAAAATCTTTGCCTATAAATAGCAAGCTCACTCTAATGTTTTAGATGTCCAAGTTTGAGGGTTGTGAAGGCCCTAGTGCTCTACTATGGCCGAAGCTCTCTCAGTTTTGGTCCGTTTTTAGCTTTTCTTTGTTTATTTTATGTTTCTAGTTTTGTAATATGGAATGATTCTTCTTATTTAAGTAACAAGAAGCAACCTATACCTACTCTCCCTTGGTGTTGGATCATTTCCACACAAGATCTAAGGGTTAGTGGAGTCACTTGTATGGTCATCCGTGCCTAGTCTTCTTGCGTTACATGGGTTGGTTGATCTTTGTTTAATTAATGAAGTATTTTTAGTATGTTATGTTCTTAAAGTCTCTCCTTTAATCTATCTTAAAAATACAAGAATAAGTAATCTTTAAACTAACTTAATAACCTTAAATATTGTGAGTTTCTTAAGCAAGACTTCTTGCTTGGAACATTATTTGATTTATATGCTCTATATATAAATCTTTGTGCTACCAAGGCCCCGGTTAGTATAGGTTTAGCATTATGGGTTGATTGAAGGTTTGGGTATTCAACGAGTCGTTCGAGTCCTTGCTGGACCTTGTGGTTCGTGTCGGTATTTCTTTATTTTTCTTGTGTTAACTTGCAGAGGACATCTAGTGGGAGCCATGAGGCTGGATCTTGAGAATGAAAGATATATTTATTTAAAATATTATTATAAGTAAAGACAACTATTTTAAGAATATATTTTGTTAGGTCCGAGCATTCAAAAAGTACATTTGGAGGAAGTTGCGCATTCCGACTTTCTAAAAGAAGTTACCGTTAGGACATAGAAGTGTGACAATAGGCCTTGTAATAGTTTAGATCTTATATTTCTATGTTTTTGTAATGTTTTAGTTAAGTTCTGCAATAGGCGAACTTAATAAGTTCGCCTAGGCCTAGTTTAGGCGAACTTGTTAAGTTCGCCAGTGGCAGAATGCTTGTGTATAAATAGACGTTTACTTGTTCTGTTTTAGAGAGCTTGGTAATCGACTATCTGTAACTCTATGTTATGGTGCTATTGAAAGAGTGATTATTTACATTGTGTGTGATTGTCATTGTTAGGGTTGTCTCATATACACAGTCATCGACACGGTTGGATTCCGCACTCCGTGTTCTTGTTACGTCATGTCTCGAGTTTGATCCATAGGAGAGATGAGTGGACCTACAAGTGCTATCAGTGCTCTTGCTCGTGATTTTGTGATTGATTTGTGACGAATTGTATATGATTTGACACAAAAATGATTGACTTTTGCATATTTTTCATATCCATGGAGTTTTCGAGTTCTTGAGAGTTTTTTGGGTCTGAATTCATCAACTTGGAGGTGTTTTTGAAGAAATTGTTCCATTGAAAGTGTTCTATTGTCATATATACTCAGTCCTACGGTTCAATTTCATTAAATTCTATCAATTCAGCAAGTTATGATGTTTTTTGGAGGTTCTGGTTCGTGTTTTGGCTGAAGAGTTCTTCTTCCTGAGTTTGTTCAGCTGAAACAGGCAAACTTAATCAAAAAGTCAGTTACAGGCGAACTTATTAGGCGAACTTAGTACAAATTCTTGGTTAAGCGAACTTATCTAGTTCGGTTGAAGGGTGTGAAGCGAACTTATCAAGTTCGCCTCAGGGTATTTTTGTTCTAAACCTTTGTTTTTACTTGTGATATTTGTGTATTTGTTGTTATGGCTAACATGGTGCAGGTTACAAACATGTTCAACTATGACAATGAGATTGGTACTTCTCAGAAACCACCAAAGCTGCTAAGTCTTGCTGATTATCCAAACTGGAAGGATCGTTTTGATTAGTTTGTGTCATTCACTGATACCGGTTTATGGATTCCTATTCTGGAAGGATATACTCATCCGACTTATTCATGGATGGATAGTGATAATGTTCCTAAGCCTGTATCTTCATTAACAACTGAAGAAAAATTGTTATTTGATCGTGAAAAGAAGACAATGGAGAGCATTTCTATGTCATTACCAAAAGAGATTTATCATAGCTTCAAACAGTTTAAATCTTCTAAGCAGTTATGGGAAGCTTTACAAAAACGATGTGAAGGAAGTCTCGATGTGAAGAAAAGTCGAAAGGAGTTATTGAAAAAGCAATTATTGGTATTCAAACATTTTCAGAATGAATCTCTGGGTGATCTAGCAACAAGATTTTATCATTTACTGAGTGAGTTAGCAAGTGCCAAGGTTGTTTATGAACCTGAAGAAATAAATGACAAGTTCTTGGAAGCTTTTCCATCCAAGTTTGATGTGTACTCAGTTCTAATCAAAGAAAATGACAAATACAAAACTATTTCTCTTGAAGATGTGTTGGGAAAGATACAATATCATGACTTAAATTTGAAGAAGAAGGAAACTAATATGGAGCACATTCAAGATCCTTCAATGTACTTTGCTAAAACATCTGGAAAATCTGGATCTGGAGTTGCATTGTTTTCTAGAGATGGTCAAGATAATTCAAATGAGAATGTTTCTAGACATTCTTACCAATCAGGTTTTTCTGCAAATACATCTATTACTTCATCTGGATTACAACCATCTAATTCACAACATGTGAGTCAGAGGGTAGCTGAAGATTATATGGCGATGTTTTCATCCTTTGTTGCTTCGTATGAAAATTTTATCGGAGGAAAGATTCATTATCCAGAAGCAATTGAAGAAGACTATCGTCAGATTGATCCTGTTAATTTAGAAGAGATGAATATTCAATGGAACATGGCAATGCTGATGAGGCAAGCAAAGGATTTTCTTAAAAAAACTGGAAGAAAGTACATCGGATCAAACAGCAGAACATGAATGGGTTTTGATAAGGCAAAAGTTTGGTGTTACAATTGTCAAGAATATGGTCACTTTGCTAAGGAATGTAACAAGCAAAAGGTTGAATTTGATTCTCAAAAGAAGAAAAATTATCAAAACAACATAAATCAACAACAAGGATCTGGAAATTCTGGTAGTTCAGCAAATGTTTCAACATCTTCTGCTTTGGTTGCTCAAGGAGATGATAACTACGACTGGGGAATTCATTTAGAGGATCTAGTTGGTGATGTGAGTCAACCTTTTGTAGTTGAAATTCATACTGGTGAGACATCTGAGGATGATAATTCAAGTGATGAAGAAAGCTCAGGGAGTGAAGTAGAAAGTCAGAATGATGAATCTTCTAAGAATTTCACCGCAGAAGCAACTTCTGAAGAAAATGATACTGAAAGTGCTGATGAAGTTCATTCTGAAGATAATGTATCCACAACAAGTGTATCTGAAGGACAAAATGATAAAAGTCATGGATGATAACACAAACTTGATATGTGATATGAAATCGATGCACACAGTGAATCAGAAATTAAAGGACAATGATAAGCTGTGTATTAATAGAATTGAATCACTCAAGAGAGACATTAATTCTCTGACTTTAAAGATTAAGGAACAGGCATATCGTTTGGATATGGCCTATGCAGAGATTGAAAAGAGAAATGAAATTGTTGCTGAGAAAAACAAAGAAATGTCAAACAAAGAAGCAGAGGTGATCAGATTACTTAGAAAACTGGAAAGTTTTGGAAATTCATCACTATTTTTGGGTTATTTCAATGAAAATGCTGGTCCTGTTAAGAGAACAATTGGAATTGGATTTGCTCCTCCACCATTTAATGGAAACTATGTTGTAGAACTAGAGATCATTACTGAAGAGGATATTGATCCAAATATAATTTTGAAGATTAATCCAGTCACAGGGGAAGAAATGGTCTATGATTCTGATAGTGATGATAAGATATTTGATGCTTAGAAAATTGATGGTGTTCCTAAAGATGTGAAGATTGATGAACCAAAAGTGGTAAAACAAGTCACAAGAGATCGATGTATTCTTACAGAGCCCGATGAAGTTGAACAACCAACTATTTCACCAAGTTTATCTAAAAGTGGTTTTATAAGTGCTGGTGATATCAAGAAGGAGGTTTCAAAAGTTGAAAATAAATCAACAAGTGATTTCATTAATCAGAAGGTGAATATGGCAAAACCCAAAGTTGTTCAGTCTCAAGTTTCAAAGACTTATGCAGGTGAACCATCCAGAAAGATTTATGTTCCAAAGAAACAAGGAGGTAATGATGTTAAATCTACTGAAGGTTATTCATCAGGAAGTTCTTCAACTTCAACAAGGGTTCCTTATATCAGAGAATACAAGGATAAGAGAGTTTGCCTTCATTGTAATAAAGTGGGGCATATAGTGTTATATTGTCCTTAAAAAAACAAAGAGAAGAATTCTCTTATTTCAGAGAAAGTTACACCAGCTGTTGTTCATGGTCAATCAAGAGTAGTAAAGATTATGCAAAGACCGAATGTGAGAAAGCCTACATCTGATAATGTGATGAAACAATCTGTCAAGGAAAATTTGCCTAAGCAGCATGTTATTAAACCTTCTGGGTTTAAGAAAGAGATGACACAACATCTTCATGGTAGATTTGTTGGTTCTAAACCAGAGTTTGTCCAATCTGGTGTTAGAAAAAATGTTACTTTTCATAAATTTGTTGAGAATCCTAAAGTTGGATTCACAAAGAATTCACAACGTGAGGTCAAACTTTCAAGAACTCAAAGGCAAAGAAGGAACAGACGGTTAAGAAAACTTTTAGAAACTGATAAATTTGAATCTGAATTTCAAAATCAATCAAATTTTGATAAGAAAAAGAATGTTTCAAAATCCAAAATGTCTGATTCTGATTTGCCTAAATCACCAAGGGTGGATGATAATAGAGATTGTGAATTGCTTGAAGTTATTTATTTTGATGCTAATGGTAGACCCAAGACCACAATGGCTTGGGTCCCTGTTTCTAACTGATTTCCTTTGTTTGTGTAGGGTCAACCAAGGAGGACTATCGACAATACTTAGTATGTTGATAGTGGTTGCTCCCGACATATGACAGGAAATATTCGTTTGCTTGAAGATGTTATTAAAATTGATGGTGTTTATGTCGCCTTTGCGGGAAATAAAGGTGGGTACATAACAAGCTAAGGAACGCTGAAGAATGAAAAGGTGAAGTTTGAGAAAGTCAATTATGTAGAGCAACTCGAGCACAATCTCCTTAGCGTATCCCAAGTGTGCGACAAGAAGTTTATTTTCCATTTCAATGATTCTGAATGTTACATTTTGAAGCCAGGATTTGTGATACCTGAAGAATGGATTCCGATGAAGGCTCCGAGAAGAAATGACACATATGTTTTAGACATGAGTGTTGCTACAACAACGGATTCAATTCCTACATGTTTACTCTCGAAAGCATCTGAATCTGACTCTGTTCTTTGGCATCAGAAGCTAGCTCACATCAACTTCAGAAAAATGAATTACTTAGTGAAGAATGATTTGGTTACTGGTATTTCGAAAATGAAATTTTATGTGCCTGATGACTGTATTCCTTGCAAGAAGGGCAAGCAACATAGAAAGTCCCACAAATCAAAGAAACAAAATTCTATTGTTACTCCTCTGGAGCTACTTCATATGGATTTGTTTGGGCCGATAAGTATTTGAAGCATTGGAGGAAAATCGTATTGTCTAGTGGTAACGAATGATTTTTCCAGATTTTCTTGGGTTGAGTTCTTAGCAACCAAGGCTGAAACAATTGATACAGTTCAATACTTGATCTTGGTTTGGAAAATATTTGTAAGCAAAAAGTCAGGCGTATTAGAAGTGACAATGGCATCAAGTTCAAGAATAGCAAGATGGGTTTCTTTTGCTTACAAAAGGGAATTCATCATGAGTTTAGTGTGCCATATGTTCCTCAACAAAATGGTGTTGCTGAGCGAAAGAACAGAACTCTGATTGAGGCAGCTAGAACAATGTTGGCGGATTCGAAGCTACCTGTTACTTTTTGGGCCGAGGCTGTGAATACGGCATGCCATGTCCTGAATCATGTTCTGACTGTGAAGCGTCACAACAAGACTTGTTATGAATTGTTAAACAATCGGAAGCCTAGTTTGATATATCTTCTTCCTTTTAGGAATCCGTGTACTCTTCTGAAGATCGGGGATTATGTTGCCAATTTGTTGAATAAACGAGTGTATAACAAGGAAACACGACAGATCGAAGAATGGTTCAATATCGATTGTTCTAATCGATCTATTCCCCAGAAGGCAGCTGGTCCAGAGTGGGCATTTTATTATGATACCTTATTCAAGTCTTTCAATTTTACTTCTGATTTATCTGCTGAAGAAGTTGCATTGTTATATGAGTCATGTCATGGTGAGCAAGATTGCGGTTTTCTACCAAGATCAACGGTTCCATTATCCGTTTCATCCTCATCTATCCCTGATCAGAATGTACCATCTACTTCGGGAAATCACGAGTCTGAGAGTGAAGATGATGAAGCAATTTTTCAGGATTCTTCGGTTGATCCATTAACTGTTGATGATTCGTCCACTTCTCCACATGTTCAGGGGGAGATTCCTACCAATCTGGAGTCTGTGATACCAGTTACTCAAAATGTTCTTTCTCAAAAGGAAACTACTCAAGTTGATTTTCTACATGTTCCTGAGGTGGCTTCCATAAAAGAATTGAAAGATCATCCGGTGAAAAATATCATTAGGAATCTGCTAGACGGAATAGAACCGAAGAATGTGGAGATGGCGTTACAATATAACAATTGGAGTGAATCAATGCAAGAAGAGCTTGCACAGTTTGATAAGCTAAAGGTGTGGAATTTGGTTGATCTTCCAAAGGGCATGTATCCAATCGGCACCAAATGGGTTTTTAAGTGTAAAAAGGATGATTATGGTGTCGTAGTGAGGAACAAAGCAAGATTGGTTATTCATGGGTTCAATCAACAAGAAGGTATAGATTATACTGAGGTGTACGCGCCTGTTGCACCTTTGGAAGCAATTCGTTTGTTTCTAGCATTTGCGTCATTTAAAGGATTTAAGGTATATCAATTGGACGTCAAAAGTGCTTTCTTGTATGGAAAGGTTAAAGAAGAGGTGTATGTGTGTCAACCACCAGGGTTTGAGGATCCATTGTATCTCTCACGAGTATTCAAGCTAGATAAGGCTCTTTATGGTCTACATCAAGCACCTCGTGTGTGGTATGAAACTTTGTCGCATCATATTTTGGACAATGGTTTCGATCGTGGTCAAAATGATTCAACCTTGTTCATCAAGAAAGCAGGGGGAGATTATCTGATGGTTCAGATCTACGTGGATCATATTAAATTTGGTTCAATAAACGAATAGTTATGCAAAGAGTTTGAGAGTGTTATGAAATTGAAGTTCGAAATGTCCGCTATGGGGAGTTATCGTTCTTTTTAGGATTGCAAGTTAATCAAAAACAAGATGGTTTCTTTATTCATCAGTCTAAGTACGTGAAAGACAACTTGAGCCGGTTCAAGATGGAAGACTGTACACCATATGATACTCCAATTCCTGTAAATCACAAGATGTATCCATGTAGATGCATAATATGTCCCTAATCCCTTGTAATATGTATTTCATCTATGTTTAATGTAATTATTTGATGTATTAATGAAATTACATGTTTATCCTTAATGTTTACTCATATATAACGACTATGTATTAAACGATCTGATAAATAGCGATAACGTTGATCAATCGTGCTAATGAAAGGCCCATTCGCACGAATGGATCATGAGAATGATCCATTCGCGCGAATAGCTCATGAGAATGATTCATTCGCTAGAATAAGTCATGAGAATGATTCATTCGTACGAATGAACCATTCTGATGATTCATTCTTAAGAATGAACCATTCTGCTGATTCATTCGCACGAATGAGTCCATTCACATGGATCATTCGTACGAATGGCCTCAGCACTATATATAGAACTTTCACTTCATGAGCACACACAACACAAAAATGACAACAGATATACAACACAAGAGACAACAGAACACACAAACTCTTTGCACCTGTATTGTCGAATCTCTGTCCGTTGAGAGTTTCCAGGTCTTGTATCCAACTTCTCTACACCAAAGGGTCGATAGAAACCTTCGTTTCGACATCTAATCCGCTCGTTTCTTACGACCCGATCCGTGTCATAAATTGGATTGCCAATCAAATCGGATTCCGCACGATTTGGTTCGGTTAATGTGTTGAATCATTGGATCAAGGCAGATCCCGATCTAACAAAGTGGTATCAAAGCCTGATTGTGCTCTAGATTCAACATAGAAAATCTAATCTTGTTTTTTCTAGATACTTGAATGTTATAAAGATCACTTGATCGTTGTTTAGCCACGTTCAAAACTTGTGATTATTGCTTCTGAGTGATCTGATCGTTTCAGTTTCCAGATCTGATAATAGGCTCAATCATTGGTGCTTTTTGGTGCAAAAAAGTCAAACAGCCCTCTGTCGTACGAATGGCTACCATAATGAACTTCATTCGCACGAATGGCTCCTACCATTCGCACGAATAGATCCAGTCTCCCGCTCATTTGTTCAAACTTCCAATCGCACGAATAGAAAATTCCATTCGCACGAATAGAAACTTCCATTCGCACGAATAGAAAATTCCATTCGCACGAATAGAAAATTCCATTCGCACGAATAGAAAATTCCATTTGCACGAATAGAAAATTCCATTCGCACGAATAGACCCATTCGCATAAATCTCTTCTGAATTTTTTTTTTTGTGTGTCGAAAAACTTCGTTTTTTTACCATGTCGGACTTAGCTTTTGTTGCCAGTCAGAACAGTAAAATCCAAAACTTGTTATTAATTGATAATGAAGCTGGAAATACTAACAAGGCTCCAAAACTCATGACAATGGACGAATATCATCACTGGAAAAACAGGTTTGAGATACACATTAATGGAGTTGATACAAACTTATGGATGATGCTAGAGAACGGATATCAAAAAGTGTTGAGTGAGGATGGAACTCCTGTTTTGGTTTCCCTTTTAAGCGAACAACAAAGAAAAGATTATGACTTAGAAAAGAAGGCATATGCTATCTTATCTCAGGCCATATCAAGAGAAATATTTCATCAATTCAGGCAGTTTACATCTTCAAAATCTCTGTGGGTTGCCTTAGAACAACGTCACGAAGGAAATGCTTCGTTGAAAGCTATCAATGCTAAGGCTATTAAGAAGGAATTTGATAATTTCATGTATATTGGGAATGAGTCCTTAGATGATCTATTTGAGAGATTCTATCACTTGATGAGTGAATTGCATGCTCATGAGATCAAAACAACGAAAGAAGAAAAGGTTCAATGCATGGCAGATGCGCTACCACCAAAATGGGATTCATTCTTCATGGTTCTCAAACAGAACAATACTCTTGAAACCATTGATATCAATGAATTTCTTCAGAAATTGAGAGAACAAGAGGTGATGAATAAGTGGAAGTTAAAGAGAGGCGTACAAGCTCAGGATCCTTCATTGTACTATTCCACATCAACTCAACAAAATGCTCCTTTGCAGACTGCGTTTGTATCAAACATGTCAAATGTTTCAGCCAGCCAGTCTTCAATAGCTCATGCTTCAGTTTCATCAAGCTCAGTTCCACAGCAGGGAAATACTGCTAGTACTCCTTCACCAAGCCCCATTAAATTGCAAACAGACAACTTCAACAAGGTTACTATCGAAGTGGCCAAGGAACACATGGCACTGTTGTCTACCGTTGTCAATTCATATGACAGTCTTGTTGCTGGACAGGTTGGAAACAGTCATCTGACAGCAGAAGACTATGCTCAGATTGATAAGGATGAAATGGATCGAATTGATATAATGTGGGCTCTTGCAAGTGCAGTCAGAAGAGCGAGAGATTATGTAAAAAGGACAGGAAAAACTCTCGAAGGGAACAAAGACACTACTTATGGTTTTGATCTGTCTGCTGTTGTTTGTTTTAACTGTGGTGAGAAAGGGCATTTTGCTAGGCAATGTGAAAAGCCTAAACAGACTGGAAACCGCAACCCTTTCAACAACCGTCAAAGCCAACCGAAGCCACAAAATCTAAATACAGAAACAAACCTTGTTCCAGTTACTCTTGCACAAGATAAGGACACTTCAAGTGGAACAAAAGCTATGGTTGTTCAAACAGATGAGACTGTTGATTGGTCTTTTAAATTTGGAGCTGATGGCAGTTCAGGGGATAGAGCTTACATGGCAAAGGCTGTAGAAATTAATGAAGAATCAGATTCTGATGCTGAGAGAGAGATTGCTTCAGAAAGTTCATCAGCTGAAGACGACACATCTTCAAACAGTTCTGGCTTCACAGCTGAGAATGAAGAAAAATCATCTGTCGTCTCTTCAAGTCAATCGACAGCTGATGTGGATGATAACAATTCCTCTTCTGAATCTACCTATAGCTGTGCTTTTATGGTAAAAACATCCACAGGCATTCAGGTAAATTCTGACAGTTTTGAAAGTGAGTCTGAATCTCAACCGTGTTTAATTTGTGATGAACTTGAGAAGAAAGTTGAGACACTTAAAAGTCACAACACAGACTTAATTGCTGATTTAACTAATTGTCTTGAAGCAAACCGTGTTTTAAAGGGAAACGAACTTGCTTTCAAAAACAAAATTGATCTTTTAAACAGGCAAGTTCATGAATTAGAAATCTGTGTTATCAACAAACAAAATGCCATCACTTTTTATTTAAACACGATTGATGAAACAAAGAAAAAGCTGGCGCTTGTCGAGTGTGATTATGAAACTTTAAATCAAAAGCTGAAAAGTTATTCAAATTCTGCTTACATTCTTGATTACATGATTTCACGGCGTCCATGAAAGAAAAATGATGGGTTTGGGTATAAAAATTGTCCTCCACCGGTGTTGAATACTATGGTAAACACACCGGATGATAACCTGTAACATCTCAAATAATGACAAGACAAATAGAAAAGGGAAATAAAGTGGGCTTGGCCAAAATTTCGGCCCATGGGCCGAAAAGAAAAGGGGGAACCCCATTACAAAACAGCAGCTTCAACCCAAACCCCTCTCATTTCATTCTTCCTGCGCAAGAATACTAGAGAGAGAGAGAGAGAGCGATCGGCTTGTGAAGAAAACCGCAAGGAGAAGACTCAAGGGCTCGGGAATCATCCGTCTCCACCATTTCAACGCATAGCAACAGAAATCGGGCCTGTTGAGGTAAGCATCGCCTCTGATTCTGAGTCTTTGCATGTCTCGGGTTTAAATCAAATAAAGATACGATTTTTGCATATGAAACTTGAAACAAATCACGTATTCGAACTCAAGAACGATAAAGGAAGGTGTTTAACGTAAAATGTTCAAGGTTTAATCGATTGGAAATAAGTTGGCTGGAGCAAGGTTCTGGTCAGGGAAGATGCAGACCCATGACTCGAAACTATAGTTTCGATACATGCAGACCCATCGAAACTACTCTAGTTTCGATAGTCATGTTTGACTCGAAACTATCTAGTTTCGATAGCAGCCAATGACTCGAAACTACTATAGTTTCGATAGGAACTCAGGACTCGAAACTACCTAGTTTCGAGTGTCACCTTGAACCTAAACTAAGATTTTTCATAAGTTAATGACTCGAAACTACCATAGTTTCGATAGGATCTCATGACTCGAAACTACCTAGTTTCGATAGAAGGATTATGACTCGAAACTACCTAGTTTCGAGTGTAAGACCATAGCTCGAAACTACCATAGTTTCGATGCGACCCACCTCCCGAAACTACTGAGTTCAAGAACAGTAATGTCTAGTGTCATTTAGGAGCCCTACCTTATATGTATGACTTTATTATACAGATAGTGGGTGACCTTAGTGACGTTTCGAAACCAGCTATTATACTTCAGGGACCCGCCTATCAGGTGAGTTCTATGTGCCCCCTTCTAAGTTATGTGCAAATGATTTATAAATGTTTTGGGGCTGAAGTGTATACACTAAATGAATAAATGAAATGAATGTCA
This sequence comes from Smallanthus sonchifolius, assembly GCA_023525975.1. Classification (NCBI taxonomy): domain Eukaryota; kingdom Viridiplantae; phylum Streptophyta; class Magnoliopsida; order Asterales; family Asteraceae; genus Smallanthus; species Smallanthus sonchifolius. The sequence continues at coordinate 91,106,733 of CM042024.1, read as the reverse complement.
ATGTGACCATACGTGATATATTAAGGTATATGTGTAGAAACATATGAAAGTGAATAATGAATTATGAACAAAGAACAACACGTATGTTTACAAAGAATGAATGAATGAATGGTATAACGTAAATGAATGAAATCTTGCTTTATAAATATATATATTGCATGCTAAGAATGTAAGTATACGTTATGGACGGAAACGAAGCTAACGGCTACTACGGTAGACGGACGACCACTTGACTATTATGCAGCTAGAGAAGGAAGTCTAGAAAGTTAGACTAATTAAAGGCCACTACGGTGGAGTAAGTCGCTAAAACAATATGCGGCTGCATAATTAGTTCAAGTGGGAAACGGATGCCTTAGGGCAGACGGGCGAATATGACGGACTACGACGGTAGGACGGTAAAGAAGGACGGCCGAAGGTTGGCCGGACCAAAGTTAAGGCGGACGGTTTCTAGGACCGGATGAGTAAAAGGGCTACGACGGTAGCTCGAGGGCGTATGTCTTTGTGATATACGTATCGTAAGATGGGTTGATCACCCTTATGTGTATGACCAATAAATGGTAAAGAAAGTAAAGGTGAATGCATATCTATGTAATCACGTAAGAAAGATAAGGAAAGAATGTTAAGAAAAGTGAAAGAAAAAGGGTGAACGCATATATATATATATGTAATCACATTAATAAAGAAAAGAAAGATGAAAGAAAAGCAAAAGCTATGAATACGTATTTATATGAATGACTTTATAATAATGCTTACTTATGAAGTAAAGAAAAGAATGTTTATATCTAAACGCATTAAACTAGAACTCACCAGCGTTAGCTGACTTTAGTATACATTTCAGGTAAAGGAAGAAAAGGTCGTGCGAGGGCGTGAAGGTTACCCGACACAAGACTGACATCCCACTTTTGTTTGTTAAGACAATGTTGTGCTTTTAATTGTTAAGACTTCCGCTGTTATGAAATGTAATTGAATGATGAATGTTTTTAATTTAAGTTCAGTATTTATGACTATGTTTATGAGTAAATCCAACAAGTGAGGTTACCCAGGAAAGGGGCCTTACATAACCCAATCATTGACTTTAAGGTCAAAACGCCACTTGTCGTTGATCCAACCGAAAACAAAATTTCTCAACCAAAGGTTAACGATAATGGTGTTTCAACCTCGAAGTCCCAGTGTGTTGATGGAATGGTAGAAGAGTGGGATGAAGAAGACGATGAGTGTCCTACTCGTGGTTTGGGACACAAAAACTCGTCTGCTCCACAGAATGACAGCATTGGTATTTCAAAATCTGCTTCTAAAAATGTTTTTAAAATTAAACCAACCAATTGCAGTCCATCTTATCCCACTACTTCTGATCAGAAGAGTCAAGTAACCAAAGCCTCAATCAAAAAGGTTAATTTTGTTAAAGCTGGAGAGTCTGTTCAATCAAACAAGTCACTCTCTTCGCTGAACAAAAAGAAGCTAAGGCTGGTGGTTCAAAAACTCACCAAAGTGAAAATCAATACAGATCTCCGAGGTTGGTTGAGCGGAGATACTGTTTTGAGTGCGGTACACAAGGACACGTTGTTGTCAACTGTCCTTATCTTCAGAAGCCAAGTAAAAGAGTTAATCATTTTCAAGAAAATAAACAAAAGTTTTTAAAGTCAAAATCTAATTCTTTTACCCAACAACAAGTGCATCAAAAGAAAGTTAAACAAATGATGCATGACTTGTTGATCTCTGATTCGAGTTCCACACCTGTACAAATCGTTAAGCAATCCACTGTTTACCACAAATAGTCGTTGCACAAACAACATGTGTGGAAAGCAAAATCAGATAATGCTTCTGACGACTGTACTTCAAAGTCAAATGGTTGTTCCAAAAGTCCACAAGGACAGTGGATGGATTGTACTGTTGTAGATGAGACTGGGAAACCCAAGACTGTAAAGGCTTGGGTTCCTAACCTAAACTAATTACTTTCCTTCTTGTGCAGGTTGTCCTTTATAATCCTATTAGCAATAATTGGATTATTGATAGTGGGGCATCCAGGCACATGACTGGGAACTTAGCTCTCCTTTTCGACGTCAGAAATATCAAAGGGGGCTATGTTTCATTTGCAGGCGATAAAGGTGGTTTTATCTCAGCTCAGGGAACACTGTCTAATGGAGCTGTCAGTTTTGAGAAGGTTAACTTTGTCAAACAGTTGGATAACAACTTACTTTCTGTTTCTCAAATCTGTGATAAGGATTTCAAGGTTCTTTTTGATGACAAGCATTGTTGTATCTTGAAAAAGGAGTTTATGATTCCAGAAGACATGGTGGTTATGTCTGCTCCAAGAGTGAATGATCTTTATATTCTTGACATGTCACAAGCATCATCCTCAGTGTCCACAGCATCATGTTTTGTTTCAAAAGCCACTGAGAAGGATTCTATTTTATGGCACAAAAGAATGGGACATCTCAGTCTCAGAAAAATGAATCATTTGGTGCATAAAAATCTTGTTGAAAGAGTCACTGTGAAAAGTTTTCATCTTCCTGACGTGTGTGTTTCTTGCAAGAAAGGCAAACAAACCAAGAAATCTCATAAACCCAAATCTCAACATTCCATCACTATACCACTAGAGCTCTTACACATGGACTTGTTTGGTCCTATCAGGAAGAGCATTGCTGGAGACTTATATTGTTTGGTTGTGACGGATGAGTATTCAAGATATTCTTGGGTGATGTTCTTAAAAGAAAAATCTGAAACTTTTGAATATGTGAAGATTCTGATTACCAAATTGGAGTCTCTGTATAAGTTAAAGGTTAGGAGGATCCGTTCGGACAATGGTACTGAATTTAAAAATCATCTTATGGAAACTTTCTGTCAAAAACTTGGTATTCTCCATGAATTCAATGCGCCATATGTTCCACAAATGAACGGTGTTGCTGAGAGGAAGAATCGAACCTTGATAGAAGCTGCAAGGACTATGCTCGCTGACTCAAACTTACCCGTGCAGTTCTGGAATGAAGCTATTGCTAATGCGTGTTACACGCTCAACCGGGTTCTAGTTGTCAAGCGTCACGATAAAACTTGCTTTGAATTGTTGCATCGAAGGAAACCGAACTTACAGTATCTTGAACCGTTCGGCGCTCCATGTACCATGTTGAAAAAGGATGCTCATGGCAAGTTTAACGAGAAAGTAGAGGAAGGTTACTTTTTAGGGTACAGCACTCCCAATAAAAGAGTTTACAACAAAGCTTCTGGGAATGTAGAAGAATGGTACCATGTTGATGTTCAAAAGTATACCTCTCCTGCTGCTGGAAAAGGTCTTCCTTGGATGTTTGATTATGAAGAACTTTTTGCCTCGTTTAATCTTCCTCCAAAATGTTCAGATGAGGAGGTTGTTGTTCAAATGATGTATGATGCTCAAAACGCACCTGATGAACATGTGCAACCTACTCCCTCATCATCTGACATTCCTGAGTCCTTCAATAACACACAAGTCACACAGGATGATGACTCTTATTCTTCTTCAGAGTATGAGGGTTCTCGACAAGAAATAGACCAAGAAATTGAAGATACTTCCCATGATGTTGTACAATTGAGTGATGATGTTTCACATTCTGTGGCAATTGAACAGAGTATCACAAACCTTGATCAAACTGTTGAGGTTCCTGCTCATCCTGTGGGTAGGATTGATAGAATTCATCCTCAACAGAACATTATTGGTGATCCCACATCTGGTGTTAAAACTAGGGGTCAGATCAACTCTGGAGTCTACTCAGAAATCATGGAATCTGGTGTAGTCAACGATTGTGCGCATTCATGTTTCGTCTCGCAAATCGAACCACGGTCTATAACAGATGCTTTAAAAGAAGAATCTTGGGTAAATGCAATGCAGGAAGAACTACTCCAATTTCAGAAGCTCGGAGTTTGGAAGTTAGTTGATTTACCAAAAGGAGCTAAGAAGATTGGTACTCGATGGGTTCTTCGTTGCAAAAGGGATGATCAAGGAATAGTCATAAGAAATAAGGCTCGTTTGGTTGTTCAGGGATTTAGGAAAATTGAAGGTATAGATTACAATGAAGTGTTTGCACCGGTTGCTCGTCTGGAAGCAATTCAAATTTTTCTTGCTTATGCATCCTACAAAAGGTTCAAAGTCTATCAAATGGATGTAAAGAGTGCTTTCCTTCATGGAGAAATCAGTGAAGTCGTATACGTCAGTCAACCTCCCGGGTTTGAAGATCCTATGCATCGTGACCGTGTCTACAAATTGGACAAGGCACTGTATGGATTGCACCAAGCTCCGCGAGCATGGTACGAGACACTTTCCACTCATCTTTTAAATAATGGATTTAGAAGAGGTGTCATCGACTGCACGTTGTTTATTCGGGAAAAGGGTGGAGAACTTTTAATGGTACAGGTATACGTGGATGACATTATTTTCGGATCGACGAATGATGTTTTGTGCAAAGAATTTGAAAGAGTTATGCAGGACAAGTTCGAGATGAGTTCCATGGGAGAGATGAAGTTCTTTCTAGGGCTACAAGTAGATCAATCTGAGACAGGGATTTTCCTTCATCAAACAAATTATGTTGGAGACATACTGAGCCAATTCAGTATGACTGATGCCAAACCTGCTGGTACTCCATTGGCGATCAATCACGGGATTTCGCCTGATGACAAGGGGGAGTATATTGATGCTACTCTCTATCGAGCCATGATCGGATCTCTACTGTATCTCACGGCATCTCGACCAGACATCATGTTCGCCACGTGTCTCTATGCCCGATATCAGTCAAAACCAAAAGTCTCCCACTTAATTGCTGTCAAAAGGATTTTTCGCTATCTGAAGGGTACTCCTGATCTTGGATTATGGTACTCTAATGATGATAACTTTGAGCTTACTGCATATAGTGATTCTGATTATGGTGGTTGCAAAACAGACTTCAAGTCTACATCTGCAGGGTGTCAGTTCTTTGGAAACCGTCTTGTGACATGGCAATGCAAAAAAGCAGACTTCATTGGCTACATCTACATGTGAAGCTGAATACATCGCTGCTGCCAGTTGCTGTTCTCAGATTATCTGGATTCAACAGCAACTTCGGGACTATGGTTTGCAATTCTCTAACACTCCTATTTATGTAGATAATTCTGTTGCTATAGCTATCACTAAGAATCCGGTTCAGCATTCAAAAACCAAACACATCGGCATAAAATATCACTTCATTCGTGATTGTTTTGAAAAGAAACTGATTGATGTGGTTCAAATTAACACTGATTTCCAAAAGGACGACCTCTATACAAAAGCCTTTGACAAACCAAGATTTTTATTCTTGTTAGAGGTAAACGGCATGAAAAAGAAGGATGACGTTGTTCCGGACCAAGAGTCGAGTCAATAATCATTTTTATCAATTACATTCCTGTATATATTTTCTTTCTTGCGTTTATTAAAAATCTCAAAAACTCAAAAAGATTTTTCATTTTAAAATTTTAGGGGGAGAAAATGTCAGTGAGAAAATGATCTCTCGCTGAGAAAAATGATAGTACACAGACGCTAGTTATCTGAGACTCCAAAAAGATTTCTAAATTGTGTACAGTTTGTAAAAAATAAAAAAAAATAAAAAAAAAGTGGATTTTCCATTTTTGTACAGTCTAAAACCCAAAAACATCTGAAAAACTCAAAAATGAGAAATCGTATCCAACCTTTGGGAAGTGATGGCACACTAACCATATGTATGAAGCACATTGCATTTAATGTCATAGTGAATAGTCACACTAAGTCGACATGTGATGCATTGATAGGCTTATCTTACTGAATCTCGACCATTGATGATCAATCTATACCATATTAGATATTGTCTTGTGAGTCACATAATGGTGAAAGGATTGACGAAAATCAACAATAGAAACTGAAGGTGTTTCTCATTCTGTGCACACCAGTTATCATCGGTTTAATGAGATATCAGAAAGTAGTTATAAAATTAAAAATTAGATTCTGAAGTCGTATACGTGCCATATTTCCTTGTAAATACCTGGCTGAAGCCGTCCATGCGATTAAGAATAAAATAAAAGTATGAATCCGAATCCGTATATGTGCCATATTACCGGGTTGCAGCCTGGTTGAAGCCATCCATGGGATAGGATGAACACAAACACCGTTAGCTGCATACGTGCCATATTGCCTTGTAAATACCTGGCTGAAGCCGTCCATGAGCTGAAAGCTGTCACTGTGAATACCAAAAAAAAAAAATTGAGTGTAGTAAAGAAGTAACAGGGAATAACTGAGATCTCATGAACGTATGATGGCTGGTTAAGTAAGTTGTGCTGATTTGAAACATTAACATGTTTTGAAAAGTAATTCAAGTCAATTCTTAACTAGTGTGGGACACACAGATAATGGACTTAATCCTTCAAGATCATCTTGTAAGTGTTGAGAAGAGGTCTGCATAAGTTTAAGATGGACAAACATATCAATGATTGCATTTTGACTAAGTGTACTTAAAGCTCAGATAATTTGCAATGTTGCTGATTGCTATGAGTTTAGTACTGATCCTATGTTCGGATCTTTCTCACAAAAAGATGTGTAAATACCATTGTATAGTTGTATCTACAAAATTCAAAATGTCTGAGATCATTAGTCACTAAGTCTGTATGATTTCTCATAAGGATCATTCTTACTAAGACATTATAGGAGTGTTAGATATTATTTTCAGCATTACATATTCAAAAATCCAAAAAGATTTTACTTTTCCTGAATTTTAGATTATCTGATAAGACTCGAACGACTGTCTGAAAATCAAAATTTGAAAACCGCTTGACTTCCTGATTGATCAAATCGTTCCTTTACTTCATAAACTATTCCAAAACTTCATAATTGATCCCTCACTTCATAATTAAATGTAAATTACTTCATAATTAAATTTTTGTTAAAACCGATGTGGTCGGATACCCCATTTAACTTGAAAAGTTTAATTTGCATAAGGGGATTGTCCCATTCGTATGAATGGGATGAGCAAAATGGCTCACTCGTACGAATGGATGAGGAGAATAGCTCATTCACACGAATGGACTGACCAGAATGGTCCACTCGTACGAATGAGTGGCAGAATGAATCAAGTCTGGGTCACTCGCACGAATGGACTGACCAGAATGGGCCATTCGTACGAATGAACCAGGCCATCCTATAAAAAGGCCATTCATTCGCATTCTCAGCATCATTCGCACAAATCAGAAAACATTCGCACGTCTGTTTCATCAAATTCTGATTTTGAACAAAACTTTGTCAAATCTGTAATCTAATCATTCGTTTTCATTTTACAGGTATAAACCCACAAGTATTCATCGATTGTATACCGATTCGTGGATGTTCGACTAGATTTAGGGTTCAAAACCGAAAACCAAACCTAAAAAACGTAAAAAGTGACTTAATAAACCAATTAAAATGCTAAATATTGGTTGAAAATCATAGTCGAGTGTGTTGGTGTCTTTTTCGGCAAATCCTTTCAAGTCTTGATCAAATTTTTGGACAAGTTGGATCGCCACCCTTCTGTCATACGAATGGACACACTCTTCATGTTCATTCGTACGAATGAAAACTCATTCACACGAATGAGAACTCATTCACACGAATGAAAACTCATTCACACGAATGAATACTCATTCATATAAATGAAACTCATTCGCACGAATGAATAGGCAGAATGATCCATTCGCATGAATGAACCAACTCTTAGGGTTCATTCGTACAAAGGGAAAATGGTCCAAAAGTTCATATTTCCAAAATCTTGCATGTACTGATCTGATGTGCTTCATGTTTTTGTGTTTGCAGACTGATCGTTATGGCGCACAGAGCTCCAGTTGTTCTTAAGGCTTCAATAAAAAGCAACATATGTGTGTACATGATTCCTACATCAAGGAATGCACGTCCGTTTGTCGGGATGATCGAGTTTTTATCAAGATCAAGGATTGCTCATGCTATATCCCATCACCGGACTCTATATATGCCGCATCAAAGGGAGTTCTGGGCCTCTGCCGAGATTGACTGCGAGGTATCTCCACCGGTCATACGAGGGAAGATCGCAGGTCAAGATGTGGTTGTATCGGCAGCTCATATTCGTCGATTGTGTAAATTCAGTGATCATCCTGAAGATCCAGTGACACTGGATAAATATCTGGTCCGCGGATGCTTCATGAGAATAAAGTACGACGGGAATGTAGCCGAAGGAGTTTTAAACAAAGCGAACCTCTGTCCTCAGTACAAGTATCTAGGACATGTTCTTCTGCATTGCCTCGGTTCCCGTCGTGGCGGTTTCGACGACATGCGCGAAACAATTCACAGCGCATTCGTTGCTCTGGTGTTGAACATTCCGTTCAACTTTTCCGAAATGGTGTTCACTCATCTTAAGGAAAACATCTATCTAAAAGGGGACAATGCGTATCTTATGTACCCCAGATTCTTACAAATGATAATAGATGACCAACTTCCTCTTCTGCCAAGGTCAGACATCGACATGATCAAGCTAGAACACATGACGGATGTCACTCTAAATAGGGTACAGACCTACAGGGGCAGACCAACAAAGCCACCTCACAAACGACTCATTGGACATCTGGTAAATCCAGAGTATGTGGCACCAGCAAACAGAAAATGGCGTCACGCTAACAGTGATTCTGACAGGGAGGATATTGTTGTACCTCCAGCTGACGACCAAGATGGTCAGGGAGATGGTGGCAATGCTCCTAATGTTCCATCTACCGCTGCCACCACCCCCACTGTTGCTGCTATCGATTCTTCCCTTCCAACTAACCCAGAAGACGTTAACCTGGACACCGTCCTGTTTACTGATTCTGAGGACACTGAAGACGAATTTGTAATCAGTCAACAAGGGGCACGATTGGTTGCAACAAAACGAAAAAGGGGAGCAGATCAAGGAAGCTCAAGGGTTGATGATGACGTCAGGGATGCTGACTTTGTCCCTGACTGTCCACAAGTATCTGCTGCTCCTTCTTCCCAATCTACCCCAGTCAAGAAAGGAAGAGGAAAGAGAATGGCCAAACGCCAAAAGTTTAAACTTGTTAGAACGACGGAGAGCACCTCTGCTACTACAGCAACTGCCACCAGGTCTGAGGCTCCAATGTCAACATCTATGCCTCAGATACAAACTGTGCCTCCTCCCATCTACACAACTGCTCCTACATCACAGCCATCAACTATTCGAGCTGAATCTTCAATGTCACTGCCGACTGTTTCTTTACACGACCAGATCAGTACTTTAAACAGTTTGGTACTTCGTTTACTGGCTCAGAATGAAGAGCAATCAAAGCGTATTGACCAACAGGGCTCGCAGATCAGTCAGTTGACTCTGCAAAATACTGAACAAGCCCAAGCCATCACAAGTCTTTCCACTAGGTGTAATGATCAACAAGCTCTTCTTCTCACTGCTACAAACCAGAATCAACAGTTGTCTAAAACTGTTGATGCACATGCTCAGAGGATACAAAAGCTTGAGGAGGATAATAAGAGACTGTTGGAAGACTTAGAAAGCAGAAGAGACCCGACACCCAGAATTGAGGGTGCTCGCAATGATGGTGATGATGGTGATGATGGTGACGATGATGATGATGATGATGATGACGATGATGATGATGATGACGATGATGATGATGATAGTGATGATGATGATGATGACAATAATGACAAAGATAAGGATGATGGTGCCAATGATGGTGCTGCATCAAGTGCTTCAAAGACAGCAGAAGCAGAGGCACGCACAAAGAAAAAATCAGACAAGTCAGAAGGCCCATCATCAGATACACAAAAGGGCACTGAAGGTTGATAGTTTTTGTTTTAAATGTTTTAAGTTGTCTTATTGTAAATATTAGATTATTATGTAAATAATTTCAGTTTTATTTTGATTAAATCAATGAAATTTCAAATTCTCACATATTTATTCTTTGTTTGTTTATGAAAATAGTTTTGGATGTGATGCCTCTCAAGCAACAACCTTCAAAGTTAACTTATGTGCTTGACATGCAAGGGATCATCCAACATTCAGTTATTTATGACAAAGAGGAAGGGGAAATCGTACACTGCTTATCAAAAGAACAGATTGCCGAGCTATTTCAAATGAATCCCGACGAAGTCATCACTGAAGAGGCATCTGTTCCTACAACTAATTATCCCTCCTCTGACGAACTAGAAGACGTTGATGAGGTTGAAGTCGAAGACATCACTGATCAAGAATATCCAAAGTACACATCAGTAGATGGTGATGATCTTCCCTCCTTCGCAGACTTATTCACTCAGCAGTCTGACGAGGAGGTCAACCGCATTATCGACAACAAAGGAGATGAAGCCGGTCCCTCCACTATTGACATTGACGAGCTGAATGAACGTAAAAGTCAGTGGATGGAATACATGGCCAAATTAAAGAAAAACTCAAATCCCTCTCCTCCAACCAAGTACACTAAAGTTTATCGACTCAAAGGACACAAGTCTGACGGTCGTATAATCAGTTGGGCATACTTCAACGACTTAAGCTGCTATGCTATAAAAAGAGAGAAGGGCATACAATATTTCAGGTACCCTCATGATTTCAAGACGCTGCCCGCATTTGAAGTAAATCAATTGGCGCGTCTAAAGCTTCTATACAGCGAATCTTCCGGTCTATCCGAATGGTTTGAACGTCAATTACAATACGAATACCGGAAGAAGTCGGTGAACTTCAAGCCACAAATGCCTACACGTTACATTCATAAGGAAAAGGTTCATCCAATCACCAAGAAGCCCCTAATTGTCTTAAAGTGGAAACCTCCAACGATCATGAAGAAGATTCCTTTAAGGAAAATGATCCAGGACTTCTCAGATCAGTTCAAATGGTGGTACTATGATGGGCGTACTGGTGAAGCTGTTATAGTGCTTTGTAAATAAGGGTCATGGGAGACCATCAGGGTCTTTGATCCCTTGTGGCTGACCAACTTGTCTGAACAAGATGTTACAACTCTATACAAGTGTCAACCGTTTTTTGAAGTTGCAGATATAGACCAGGCGTTGCAGTATGTGAAAGTGATACGTATATGCTTTGCTTTTCACATACACGCCGGAGTTAACTGGAAAACTCGTACAAAAGAGATGTTGAAGACCAACTAATGTTAGTTAGGTCATTTTGAAGGGATCTAGGTCCAAGGAGGAGTATGTAGATGCATAATATGTCCCTAATCCCTTGTAATATGTATTTCATCAATGTTTAATGTAATTATTTGATGTATTAATGAAATTACATGTTTATCCTTAATGTTTACTCATATATAACGACTGTGTATTAAACGATCTGATAAATAGCGATAACGTTGATCAATCGTGCTAATGAAAGGCCCATTCGCACGAATGGATCATGAGAATGATCCATTCGCGCGAATAGCTCATGAGAATGAGTCATTCGCTAGAATAAGTCATGAGAATGATTCATTCGTACGAATGAACCATTCTGATGATTCATTCTTAAGAATGAACCATTCTGCTGATTCATTCGCACGAATGAGTCCATTCACATGGATCATTCGTACGAATGGCCTCAGCACTATATATAGAACTTTCACTTCATGAGCACACACAACACAAAAAAGACAACAGATATACAACACAAGAGACAACAGAACACACAAACTCTTTGCACCTGTATTGTCGAATCTCTGTCCGTTGAGAGTTTCCAGGTCTTGTATCCAACTTCTCTACACCAAAGGGTCGATAGAAACCTTCGTTTCAACATCTAATCTGCTCGTTTCTTACGACCCGATCCGTGTCATAGATTGGATTGCCAATCAAATCGGATTCCGCACGATTTGGTTCGGTTAATGTGTTGAATCATTGGATCAAGGCAGATCCCGATCCAACAATCCAGATCCGAAAGGAAAAGATATTGACAGCCGCTTGTATAGGGCAATGATTGGATCTCTCATGTACTTAACCGCATCAAGGCCAGATATAATGTTTTCCGTGTGTCTCTGTTCCAGATTTCAAGCAAAACCAAAGGAATCTCATCTGATTGCAGTCAAACATATTTTTCGGTACCTGAAAGGGAAACCGAGATTAGGATTATGGTTTCCGCATGGTTCTAATTTTGAATTTAATGCTTATACTGACTCAGATTTTGGAGGTTGTTGTTTGGACAGGAAATCTACGACATGAGGTTGCCAATTTCTGGGTAATCGGCTTGTTTCATGGCAGTGTAAAAAAGAAAACCACAGTTTCCATATCAACATGTGAAGCAGAATACATCGCAGCTTCAAGTTGTTGTTCCCAAATTTTTTGGATCCAGCAACAATTGAGAGACTACGGTTTGAATTTTACTTGCACCCCTATGTTCATAGATAACAATGCCACCATGTCCATAACTAACAATCCTATTAAGCACAATAAAACTAAGCACATTGAAATAAGACATCATTTTATTCGTGATTGTGTAGATAAGAGGTTGATTGAGCTGGTGAAGGTACAGACTGATGACAATTTTGCTGACCTCTTCACCATATCATTTGATCGAACTAGGTTCGAATTTCTGGTAAAAATGATTGGTATGATCAATCCCAAATAAAAGGTTTTCAAAAATAATTTTTCAGGGAAGATTTTTTTTTTTATTAATTGCTTTATTTCATTTCTGTACTTTACTTTCTAGTCAAAAAGTTGTTATTTATAAAAATTCCAAACAAATGAAAAAGATAAAATTCGACTACATTTGAAGTTAGAGAAGAAATGATAGTACATCAATTGAAAATTTATCACACATGACCATAGATGACCTGTTGATATGATATTATAATTTGTGTTTTGTTGATTTGATCTAAATTTCAAAGTCTGCATGAACAAGAAATGATAGTGTCATAAATGCTCTAATCTTGAAAATCTATTTTATGTTTAATTTAGATATATGTATGTAATTTAGATTGTTAGTAGACTAGAAGCGTTTTTGGACCATTAGTAGTGTGAAAACATAATGATTCTTGATAACAATTGTGATTTGAACGCATTTTATGCCTGGGTGTGTGTGTTAAAAGATCATTATCATATATAGAATATGAGGCTTAAAGTGTTTCATGAGACCAGTATCAAACTATGTTGATTAGCATAATTTTTCAGTTCACTTCACTGCTCATGCCCCCGAAAAACATGCAATGTGATGTTGAACTAAGATATGTTTCTGACAACATCTGTTGGAACATATACTTGCCCTTGGATCAATATCTTGATTCCATTGAATATCTAGATAACAGTTGGACCACATTACCCAATATTACTGAATCAATCGATTCTTTAATCATTCATTATACTGAAGAGTTTTTCTGGCACACTCAATCATGATATACATCCAAAACTAAGAAATTGAATCATTCTGAATCCTGATATTCTTCGGGATATGATTCTTTTTCTGTGCTAATTGAGATAGTTTCATCCTAGAGATTGATATTATCTTTGCATAAGTTTCATATGTCTTGAAGATAATGCAAATTTATATTTCTGTTGGCATATATGTGGGGTACATGTTGTTGTTCATCAAATTGGTACCTTAACTCACAAGAACATGGAAGAAAAACGCTTTTAGTTTCAACTTCTATAATATTGACAACCTAGATTTACATGCTTTATATTACAAATTCGGTGTGAATATTTGAGAATTTCTATGATCTGATCTTGTTTACTTTGAAATTTATCGCGTATCATTTCATGACTAAGTGTCAAAATTGAAAAGAATATGATCTGAAAAGTTTGTAAGATATATAACTGTGAAATATGAGAATTTGTATCATATGTTACCCATATATCTAATTAGATTGTGTGACTGATTTCTCCTTTACTGATATGATCTTCTTACTCATAATGTTCGAACAAAAATATGTGATTTTGTTGTTGCTTTCAAAAATCCAAAAATATGTTTTTCTGTTTGTATAGATAAAATCCAAAAAGATGTGGTTTTTTTTTCATTTCGTTTATCAGTTTTAAATTTCATTTCTTTCAATTACATTCAAAAATCCAAAAAGATTTTCTTTCGGGCTTCCATGAAAATTCCACTTTTTTATATGCTCAGGATTGGATCAGATACATGTTCCAGGTGGAAGACAAAAGGATCGGTGTTTGAAAGTTGAAGCTTGAAAAGGATGAAATTTCAAAAATTCTCTAAGTGTTCGAGATTAAGCGAACTTATCATGTTTGCCTGTTAAGTGAACTTACCAAGTTTGCCTGGTAAGCGAACTTAGTGACTGAGTATATATATAAGTTCAAGCGAACTTGTTCATTTACCCAATTTCAAATCTGAGCGAACTTATGCGTGTTTTGAGCGAACTTGTTCTGATTGAGTTCAGTGGTTAATGAATCAGTTGTTATGTGTTAATCTTTTGATATTAAAGTGTTTGCGCTTCAAACCAAGGTAGATTCAAGGTCTTTTAACCGTTAAATTGTTCACATGAATCATGTTTAAGATCTGACCATATGTTTTATTACATAGTATCTGTTTTGTCGATTATAGAGGTGTTGTTGTGGCTTGAGAATGAAATTGAAGGTGTATTATGTTGTATCGGTGGGTATAGTAGCTATTTGGGTTGCTAATTGCTTCGGATTTCATCAATTAGACAAGTTTGGATTTCTGATATGGTTAAGTGCTTGGAGCGATCTTGCTCAGGCGAACTTAATAAGTTCGCTTCTTGCAACTCTAAGCGATCTTATTAAGTTCGCCTCAGTGTGCAGTAGTGTTTTGAGTTAGCAAAATTTTTTTTGTTTGTTTAATTTTTTTTTTGTTTTAATATGTTTGTGACTTTGCTATTTCATCATTGCTATGTACAAATGGATCGTAGAGTGGAATATAAGCATAACCAGGTGGCATTATTGGATCCAAATATGTCTGAAGCCGTTAACTACCGTGAGATTATAAATTTTCTGAATAGATCAAGAATCAGTGTTGCTTTATCTACAAATCCCTACATTAGCCTGAATTATATTCAACAATTCTAGGATACAGCACAACATGATTGCACTGTTGATCCAAATGTGATTAGAGTTACTGTCAATAACACTGAAGTGGCAATATCTGTTGACACTATCCGACAAGCTCTGCATCTTGGAGGTAATAATGAAGAACCGTTGGGGTTATCGTCTTAGTTGATTATGGGATGTTTTCAAAGGATGGGTTACAGGGGAAGAGCTAACGATACTCAGGCACGAAAAGGTGGATTTGTAGGTCAATGGAGGTACTTTATGCATGTACTTATTAAGTTTTTATCACCGAGGAAAGCTGGATCTGACGGGTTGAAGACTTCTTTACAATCAGCCATGGTGGCTCTCATTCTTAATAGAAGCTTCAAATTTGCTCATTATTTATATAAGGAGATCGTTGCACAAATTACACGGCCAAAAGGTCAAGGCTTCTTAATGTACCCTAGGTTCGTTCAAATGATTTTGAATCATCTTATTCCAAATCTACCTCAGCTACAACACCGTCTGACTCTCACCCCAATGATAAAGAGGATTTTTTCTGATTGTAACAATATTAAGCAACAGAATCCGACACTGATCCCAGTTCCTACACCATTATTTGGGCACATAATTAATCCTGATTATGTTGCACCACCTCATGATAATTGGATTAATCTGGAAGAACAACAACAACAGCAACAACAACCTCAAGTACAATTACAACAAGTTCAAGAACCAGTTCAAGAGAATGTAATAGAACCAAATGTAGAGGTTCATGATGAGATTCAAGCTGATGTTCATGATGATCAACATTAGGAGAACATGCATAACATTGAAGAAGAACAAATACACTCTCCTCCACAGGATCAAGACGGAAAGTCAATGATACTAGCACTAGTTCTTTTGAATCTGCTAATAATGATGAGTCTGATTCTGATTCGGAAGCTACTAAAGATTTTAGCTCAGATCATTATGACAGACTGGTTAACATTCTAGTGGCAAATGCTGGGAAAAGAATGAAGTCTGTTAGTACAAGAAAAGTAAAGAAACCAAGACGCAAGTCTGCTCGGGGTCCTCCTCCTAGTGCAGTACTTGGTAAAAGAACATTACGGGATGAATCGTCGTCTGATTCCGAGTATATCCCTTCTACAAAATCAAAGAAGCTAATGTCTGCTTCTATAGCTGCTGCTCGTACTCAGGTAGCTGATGATGTGGATTTTGTGGAATCAGTGATTATATCACCACAACCGTCTTAGACTACTTCTCCACAAGTTACTCCTACTCCAATTCCTCCTCATAATTTTTCACAAGCTGGTCCGTCTACATCAAAGGATGCTAAGATTGTTGCTCTACAAGGCAAAGTCTCTTGCCTAGAAGCTCAAGTTGTGGGTCTTCAAGGTATTCTTCAGTCTCAAAGCAAATAAATATCTGAGATGCAGATTCTGGTTTCACAGTTAATAGAGCGTATTGACGCTCAGGGGGAGATGCCTGTAGTGATTAAAGATGCTTGTCATACAGAGGCAGTTCAAAGAAATGACAATGAAGATAATGATCCCAGTGGGAACAAGGGTGATCGTAAATACTCTGACGTTGCTCCGATATCTCAGTTTCAGGGGGAGTCTACTTCAAATCAGGTTGAAGCTTCTGGTGATAAAAGTACAAGACAAAATGAAGAGGTATTGCTTCTAGAATTCTTTAGAGAAGATTCTGATCTTGATAAAGCTAAAAATATACACTGTTTAGATGGTCTAGATGAGTTGTTTGATGATTTAGAAGATGAAATGAATAACTCAGAGATAGAAGAAGGAGAGATAGTAGAATTGGAGATTACTAAAGATACAACAAGGTTGACATATGAAGGATGTGATGGTCTTAATATGCCTTTTGATTTCATCCAAGATGATATTATTCCTGAAGTCACTTCTGATTGAATGACTGACTCTATAGACTCTACTGAAGATGTCACAAAGCCTAATTCTAGTTCTGACACTGCTCAGACTAAGACAACTGAAAAGCATGTGATGTATAGGGATACAGGCATGACCAAAGAGAAATGGATAGAGTTGGTGAAGAGTTAGAAGAAAGTTTTACCTGTTTCATCATCACCACCTGTTCTTAAGGAAAAGTATGTGAACAAAGATAGATGTGTTGGGAGGATTATAAGTTGGTTCTTTGATGAAGAAATTAATCTTTTTGCTTTGAATAAATCTGATGGTGTACAATACTTGAAGCCAAGACTAAGGTACTTCAATACTTTACCAAGGTGTGAGATGAATGGTCTGGCAACAAAGTGTTTAATCAATAGATCTAAGCATGGTATTGCTGATGCGATTGCAAAATTGATAAGGATAGAAGGTGAATCTATAAAGTATGAAAAGCTTAAACCACAAAAGGGAAAGAGAATAAAGAGTGTTGACTCTAAAACTGGTAAGGTGATTTGGAATTACAAGTTCAAACCAGTCAAGGTAGTGAAGAAGATACCTTTGAGGAAAATACCACAAGACTGTCTGGGTAATATGAAGTGGTGGTATGTGGATGTGAACACTGGAGAAGCAAGGATTGAAGATCAAGATAATAAGGTCATAACTTGTTTTTATGATGCTATGAACCTTATAAACTTTTCAAAGAAAGACCAACTGATGCTGAAAAGAAAGGAGATTATGTTTACAAGTGAATGGCGTGAATAGGGATTACAATATAAACGTGTGTTGGAGATTTGAGTGAAACATGGAGTATACGCAGGGAGAAAATTACCGGAGATGTGAAGACAAAAGATCAAGCTATTTTCAAGGGGAGTCTGTTAGGACATAAAAGTGTGACAATAAGCCTTGTAATAGTTTAGATCTTATATGTCTGTTTTTGTAATGTTTTAGTTAAGTTCTGCAATAGGAGAACTTAATAAGTTCGCCTAGGCCTAGTTTAGGCGAACTTGTTAAGTTCGCCTGTGGTAGAATGCTTGTGTATAAATAGATGTTTACTTGTTCTGTTTTATAGAGCTTGGTAATCGACTATCTGAAAACTCTATGTTCTGGTGCTATTGAAAGAGTGATTATTTACATTGTGTGTGATTGTCATTGTTAGGGTTGTCTCATATACACAGTCATCGACATGGTTTGATTCCGCACTTCGTGTTCTTATTACGTCATGTCTCGAGTTTGATGCATAGGAGAGACAAGTGGACCTACAGTTACATGACTTGGCGTACGCCAGTTGACAGGATAATCTTAGTCCGAATAATAATTCACGGGACATCCGATGGAATTGAGACCCCGCTAGGATCCCAAGAATTATTAGGAACAGTTGGTCGCCGTATCCACTGTTTCGTTACGAAATGCTAACTCCGCCATCGAAAGGGTTAGTATTAGTAACCTTGACCAACCATACAAAACTATAACATTAATTAACAAGTGATAACAACCAAAGTAGCATCTTGTATAAGACGATATTCCTAATTACTCTCATTTTCCTTTTTCTTTCTTTAAAACAAAACCTCTTTTCCAACTTATTATCTTAGTCAGATAATAGCGAGGATTGAGTAAGGAACCCATGTCCATGGTTCGATACTTGGTTCTTACCCAGACTATATTACGCTGCGATAGGTACACTTGCCTATTGTGTGTGTTTTAAGTTAAATTAATTATCATTTTAATTTATAAATTTAAAACCTGATTTTGTGTAAATTTAAACCTAACATCAGGAATAGTAAATGTATATGTATAAATTATATCTCTTGTATTCGCCATCAAGTTTTTGGTGCCATTACCAAGGGGTGTATATATATGTGTGTGTGTGTGTGTATTTTATACACATAAAACATGCTATCAAGTTTTTGGCACCGTTGCCGGGGGCACGGTAATTCTGCGAAAGATCTAAGCCGTTGGACTAACCATTTTCTATTTTCCTTTTGTTTTATTTCTGCTTTATTTTTCCCTTTTATTTTTATTTTCATATTTATTTTCTCTTTGTTTTATTTTAACTTTATTTTCCTTTTTTATTTTTCTTTTTATTCTTCTCACTTTTATTTTTATTTTTATTTTGGTGCTTGTATTAATTGATTTAACTTTGCACTAACTTTCAAGGATCGCTACCACGAAATTATTGTTAAGAAAAATGAATAGATATACGTGCCGTCATTTGGTTTGGATGTTTGTTTGATACATTGACACTCAAGGTTTTTTGTCGGTTAAATAGATAACCGTTGATATGGTGGCACCATCACCACCTCCTCCGGCCGCCCTAGTTGGCAAATATTAGTTTAATCTTCTTTTTATTTCCAGTAATTAGTTATGTCTTGAGTTTTGAATAAACAAGTAAAGGCAATTTTGGTTCATGCATAGAAATACGCTTTAGGCAATGATGAGAGTCGATCACACGCATAGCGATGACATCTCATTAGGGGAGTCTCAGTTTCGCCACACCCTTATTATTCATGACACATATCATATTGCATACATTTATATTGTCAAGAACTAAGTGTGGGGTGGAACCCCACTGATAAATTGACTACCTAATTTTGTCTTAAGTATTACAAGTGCATGATTAACAACTACCCAATCCATTGAATTAAAATATATAGAAGTAATAAAAACATTTTCAAAAAATCATCTGTAAGCATGACACCTTCTTAAATAGTCTAAAAGCAAGAGTCTTAAAAATCATTTGGCATAATCGGACTAATAAGAACAGCAATTTGGAATACCGTTAAAGTGAATCAAGGAAACAAATAGGGAAGATTAGTAAGCACAACAGAAAGAAAGAAATAAGTTTATGCATATTTTTACTTTATTACCCATTACCTTCCATTTCATGTGAGAATTTGAGCTTATTCGAGGAGTATCATATATACATATTTCAGATGCTCCTTGTTGGGAATCAGGGTACCGGTTTGAACTTTTAAAACAATAATTATTTAAAACTTTTAATAAATCATATATATTTAAGCGGAACCAATTTAATGGTACAAAACACATATCAGATCTGGATTCCTTTCAGTGATCCGATTACACGCGTATAAACAATATTAAATAACCAACCATAGGGTGTTCAGATATTATACCTTTGACGATAACCAGATCTGAAACACCTTATTACAACGAACGTCACGCTAGTTGAATCGTACACGAAATCCTGCAGCAAAACATCACACGGTTGCGCAGAAGGGGAGCCGATCACGGCGGCGGTGTGCAACAGTGGTGGCCGGCTCGACGGCGCACGGTGGTGGAGGTGGTCGGCGTCGGAATTTCAAGGAGGGGAGAGGGTGGCGCCGATTTGGGTGTACGGGAGATTAGGGTTTTAGGTTTGATTATAATGTTATATTTATAAGCATTATAATTACACTCCAGTCCCCTATGGTATTAACAGTTAATACCCTTGGTAATAACTAACTATTTAATTACTGATCTTTTTATTTTACTAATTACTAATAATCAGTAAAATCTAATCTTTGTAAATGTTTAATAGATTAAACATTTATTCCCCGTAAATAATTAATTAATCGGATAATTAATTATCTCAATCTTCGATAACTATTTCTCTAAATATTTATTCACCATATATTATATCCATCTTTCGTGAACTATAATATTTAACAATTAAATATTATTACTTGCTCGTTGCCTAAGGTGTAACTCTTTGGATCGTATCTTGTTAGTAACGTTGACTTAATTATATTCGGACATCATATATCGAACAATCTCCCACTTGGTCAAATCATTAATTAATCGGTTCAACGTAGACAGTGGAGGACCCCTAGCTGCATCTCACTGCCCCTAGCAAGATATGACGTATTTACATTCGTCAAACTATTTCTTTACATACAAGTAACCTTTACTTCACCAAGTCTAACAGTCCTAGTAAACATATGTATCCTTCCTGTTTAGGGCATTCGTTGAACATGATACATAGATACAATTCAGTTCTCATATGTGGTTCAACTATTCTTGTTCTCCTTCTCCAATTCAAAGTGGTCTAAACAAACTACTCTTTAGTTTCAGCATGGCCATGCATTTCACACCAGCTTGAATCAACAAGGGCGCCAGAATGTCCAACTCCTAATTAAAGAAGAACAGAATTCCTTTGGCCACGTATAACTCCCACTAAACTTCAGATTATTCCTGATCATACCCTTATTACTGCCTGTCAAGGTACAATGTTAGATAAGATCAAAGAAAAACCTTTAGTCAGAGTTAGTTCTAATAAGTGTCTCGGGTCGAGGATCAACAGATCTTACTTTATTTAAAACATCTCAAGACTTTGATCCATGAAGATAGATTTTAAACGAGTTACGTCAAATAATTATTCTCTAATAATTATCTGTGAATATGGTTTCCAACTTCTTGGTCTTTTATTCATAATGAACCAACCATCCGATTCACAGTAGTCTTACGTTCAGATTGATTCCCATGAATCTGATCGACTATGGACATTTAGAATAATCTATATATTCAAGGATTTCTAAAACATATAAACTATAGAACACAGTAACATCTAATAATAATGCATTTAACCATTAAATCAAATATTAAAAAAAATGTAACTGTATTGTTCAAATACACCAAATACTAAATACAGATCAAACCCGTTGTCTAGCAAAACTAAGGCCTATCTTGTCAGCATGCTCCTCATGTTTAGAATGAGGCATCGGCTTAGTGAATGGGTCGGCTAGATTCTGATCAGTGTGAACTTTTTTTAACACGATGTCTCCCCGTTCTAATATATCCCTGATATAATGAAATCTCCTGAGTATGTGCTTCATGATGTGGTGTGACCTTGGTTCCTTAGCTTGAGCATCACATAGTATCTCGATCGGTTTCTGAATGCTAGGTATTACTCTGAGATCAGCAATGAACTTTTTCATCCAAGCAGTCTCCTTTGCAGCTTTCGAAGCAGCAATGTATTCTGACTCAGTGGTGGATTGAGAAACAACACTTTGCTTAATACTTTTTCAAGTGATCGCACCTCCATTTAGAACAAATACAAATCCCGTTTGTGATCGAGAATCATCTCGATCAGTCTGGAAGCTAGCATCAGTGTAACACTTAACATCTAGTTCTTCTTCTTCTTCCAGTCATCCATATATCAAAAACATTTCCTTAGTTCTTCTCATGTATTTGAGGATGTTCTTCACAGCTATCCAGTGACTCTCACCAGGATTCTGTTGATATCTACTTGTCATGCTTAAAGCGTACGATACATCAGGTCTAGTACATAGCATGGCATACATAATGGAACCAATTGCAGAAGCATGTGGAACCTTTCCATTTTCTTCTTGTCCTCATTAGACTGAGGGCACTGTTTGTTATTCAGTATGGTTCATGTGCCATAGGAAACGACCCTATCTTAGAGTCTTGCATGAAAAAGCGTCGAACGACTTTATCAATGTATGTACTTTGACTTAAACCTATAAGCCGCTTTGATCTATCTCTATAGATATTTATTCCCAGAATATAAGCAGCTTCACCAAGATCTTTCGTTGCGAAACATTTTCCTAACCAAGACTTTACGTCTTTTAGCATAGGGATATGGTTTCCAATGAGCAGTATGTCATCTACATACAGAATTAGAAAAGTCACATGGCTCCCACTTGCCTTCTTGTAGATACACGGTTCATCTCTATAGAACGACTTTATTAATGTATGTACTTTGACTTAAACCTATAATCCGCTTTGATCTATCTCTATAGATCTTTATTCCTAGAATAAAGCAGCTTCACCAAGATCTTTCGTTGCGAAATATTTTCTTAACCAAGACTTTACGTCTGTTAGCATAGGGATGTTTCAAATGATCAGTATGTCATCTACATACAGAATTAGAAAAGTCACATGGCTCCCACTTGCCTTCTTGTAGACACACGGTTCATCTTCGTTCTTGACAAAACCAAACTCTTTGATTTTCTGGTCAAAGCGAAGATTCCAGCTTCTGGATGCCTGTTTTAACCCATAAATGGATTTGTTTAACTTGCATACCTTATTAGGATTCTCTGGATCTTCCAAACATTCCGGTTGAACCATATAGACATCTTCAATAAGATGCCCATTAAGGAACGCGGTTTTGACATCCATTTGCCATATCTCGTAGTCATAATACGTGGCAATGGCAAGTAAGCTCTTGATAGACTTAAGCATGGCTACTAGCGAGAAGGTTTCATCATAATCAATTCCTTGAGTCTGAGTAAAGCCTTTCGCTACCAGCCTTGCTTTGAAGGTTTGCACATTCCCATCAATGTCGATTTTCTTCTTGAAACTCCACTTGCTTCCTACGGTCCAACTTTCGGGAGGAAGGCAACCAAGTCCCATACATGGTTGTCGTATATAGATTGAATTTCAGCATCCATAGCTTCAAGCCATTTCTTAGATTCAGAATCCAAGATTGCAGATTTGTAACTAGCGGGTTCTGCCTGATCAACTACCAGGATGTCGTTACTCTGGTGAATACCGATATACCGGTCTGGTTCATGATGATCCTTAGCACTTCTGCGAACAGCTTGTGTCACATTTGAATCTTGATTATTTCCAGATTCAGTTTCAGCAGTCTCATGCTGAACTACAGGTTCAATTTTTGGTTCTTGGATCTCATCCATATCCACACGGTTATCTCCAATCCCTCTCGTAAGAAGTTCTTTCTCCAAGAAAGTAGCTCTGCGTTTGACGAAAACTCGATTTTCAACAGGATTGTAAAAGTAGTAACCGATTGTTTTAGGGTATCCAATGAAAACAACTTTATCGACATGGGGATTTAGCTTATCCGTAGATTCACTTATAACATATGTGTTACATCCCCAAACCCTAAGGTAGGACATTTTGGGTTTCTCCCAATGCCATATCTCATAAGGCGTCTTGTCCACCTTCTTTGTAGGAGCTAGATTTATGATTCTTGTGGCAGTCTCGAGAGCACAAATCCAGAAGGAGCGTGGGAGGTTTGTACGACACATCATTGATCGAATCATATCAAAGAGAGTTCGATTTCTCCTTTCAGATACACCGTTAAGTTGAGGTGTTCCTGGTGGAGTAAGCTGAGAAATGATCCCACATTTCTTTAGATGTTCGTCAAATTCTAGACTAAGATATTTACCACCTCGATCAGATCGAATCATCTTAATCGTCTTACCAAGCTGATTTTGTACTTCGTTATGGTATTGTTTGAACGTTTCAAACGTTTCATGTTTATGCTTCATTAGATAAACATAACCATATCTACTGAAGTCATCAGTAAATGTCACGAAGTATCTCTCTCCACATCTAGACATTGTTCTGAATGGACTACATACATCAATAGGTACAAGTCCTAACAGATCCTTAGCCCTTTGACCGATACCGGAAAAATGAGCCTTGGTTAGCTTTCCACTTAAAAATGACTCGCAATCATCAAATGACTCTTGACCAGTAGAATTTAGAATTCCGGCGGTCTGGAGTTTCTTCATGTGATTCTTGTTTATGTGTCCTAGTCTACAATGTCATAGATATGTATCATTGAAATCATATTTCGTACGTTTGGAGGAGATATTACATAGTACGTTATTATCATGGACTTCTATCTCATAGATTCCATTGTGAGGCTTTGTAGAAAAATAAAACAAACCATTCAAATACGCAAAAATGAAATCATAGTCAAAAGCATAATTAAATCCTTGTTCCCGCAAAGCGGATACTGAAACAATATTCCTAGTCAAAGTAGGAATGAAATAAATATTGTTCAAAACAAGTTCTAAACCAGAAGGAAGTAAAAGAGTGTATTCTCCTACAGCCTTCATAGAAACCTTTTTTCCATTTCCCAAATGGAGCTCCAGGTCGCCTTGCTTTAGCCTCCTAACCTTCTTTAGTCCATGCAAATTATTACAAATGTGATAACCACATCCAGTGTCAAACACCCAAGATTTGCTAGACAAAGAGAAGATTTTAATAACGAACATACCTGAAGACTGTCCTCCAGCGGACTCAACTAGGCTAGATACTTTGGGAAGTTTCTCCTCCAGTGTCCGACTTCATCACAATGAAAACATTTGACATCCTTTAGAGGTTTCTTGGCAACAGCTTTGCCTTTTCCCTTGCTCTTAAAGTTTTTCTTGCCTTTTCCATTGGCTTCTGATTTCTTGACCTGACCCTCCTTGATCATTAATGCTGGACCAGACTTAGTAGGAGCTGGTATGTTCATCTCAGCAGTATTCAGCATCATATGCAACTCTAGGATGGTCTTGTCCCAAGCATTCATATTGTAGTTCAAAGTGAACTGATCATATGACTATGGCAGCGAGCTGAGGATAATATCCCCGACCAATTCATTGCTTAAAGAGGGAGTCAAAACATGCTATATGATCAACGTACCCCTTCATCTTCAACACATGTGTGCTGACTGAAGAACCTTCTTGCATACGACAACTTATTATTGATCTTATCACTTCAAAGCGTTCATGACGGGCCTGCTGCTGAAACATTTCTTGCAGTTGCCTAATCATGTCGTATGCTAGCATGTCCACCAGATTCTTCTAAAGTTCTGGTATCATGGATCCCAGCTTCAAGCAAAAGACCTTGATAGAGTCATCAACATGCTTATCCCAGGTCTTACGGGCTTGGCCCGTAGCAGCAGCCGGTTCTTCTGGGATTGGTTCCTCGAGAACATATAGTTTGTTCTCAGCCTTGATAATTATTGTCAAGTTTCGGTACCAGTCCATGAAGTTGGAGTTGTCAAGCTTATCCTTCTCAAGGATAGATTTCAGGGAGAATGAGGAATTTGTATTGGATTCGTTAGATATCTATAAAATTAAAAAATAAAAGCTTTAGTATTTTCATGAATAGTTTTCTAATTAAAATTTTATGACCCAATTGCAAAATTATATAATTAGGAATGAGATCTCGGTTCCCCATGTCTCACTGAATCACCCAGCACTTTTCACTGGCATAGCTAGATGGGTAGTTAACGATTATCAATTGTATCAACTATACAACTATCGGTTTGAGGGGCATGACGAGTATTGCCAAGATTGGATACGTTTCCCTCAACTACACCCACTTAAACGATTTAAGTGATATTTCTCCTTCAATTGTAATTGTAGACCCGACCTAAGTAACTCAGGAATCGCGGTTCTACCTTCAACTAAAACCGTAGGGCCGGATGCAGGGTAATTCACTAACACCGGGGGTTCGGATAGATTAGTTGAAGTGTCACAATTAAGGGTGGCGCAGAAATATTAATTTTATATTTGGGATTTCTTTAATGTTTTTTAACATTACCGTTTCGGGTCAAAAACATTTTGGTTAACTAGTAGCATGATACAAGTCACACAATTTTAATAAACCTGATTTTACTAATTTTAGTTCATGAAACAACTTTCAATACTCGAAACGATCCAATTTCAAATACCTTATTTAATCTAAATTGGTTATTCGTCGCGAACCGATTTTAAGCTAATCAACTCTTTAATTAATTTAAAATTGTTTTAAATAAAACTATTAAATTTAAAACTTGTTTTTACTTTTAAATAAAACACCTTTTTATTTAATTACCTTTCCAAAAAAATAAACAACTTAATAATCTCGTCGTTTTAAATTGTGTCAAATGTTTTATAAAAATTTTGCGGTTTAATTATTATCCTAACTAATTATAGTCACAACCACAAAATAAATAAAACACAGAACCGAGCAACTAGGAAAAAATGTTCGGATTCGTTCGAGCCATCAAACGATAACCGGACCGGTCAAAGTGATAACAAAATAAAACAAATCTGCTATCTCCCACTTAGTCTAATGTCGCCGACTTTAATCCTGTCATTGTCCGGCTTGGTCTTCTAGTCTTCGTCTCTTTAAGATTACAATATTTATTTATAAATACACTAAAAATAAATAAATAAAAATAAACCTAACTATTACATCAGGGTTCCAAATAACTGATACAAATACAAAGAGAAACAACCAACACAAACAATACAACCACATGTCTCTACTGCTTGATTCATTCAACACAATAACAAGAAACGAAAAAGGCTCGATCTATTGTCAAACAAAAGTTTTGGAAAATAAAACAATAGATCGATAAAAAAGAATAAGTCTAAACGCGTGTAAATCTGACTCTGATACCACTGTTGGGAATCAGGGTACCAGTTTTAACATTTAAAACAATAATTATTTAAATCTTTTAAATAAATAAATCAAATATATTTAAGCGGAAGCAATTTAATGATACAACAAACAGATCAGATCTGGATTCCTTTCAGTGATCCGATTACATGCGTATAAACAATATTAAAGAACCAACCATAGGATGTTCGAATATTATACCTTTAAAGATAACCAGATCTGAAACACCTTAGTACAACGAACATCACGCTAGTTAACTTGTACACGAAATCCTGCAGCAAAACGTCACACAGTTCCGCAGAAGGGGAGCCGATCACGGCAGCGGTGTGCAACAGTGGCAGTCGGCTCAGCGGCGCACGGTGGTGGAGGTGGTCGGCGTCGGAATCGCAAGGAGGGGAGAGGGTGGCGCCGATTTGGGTGTAGGGGAGATTAGGGTTTTAGGTTTGATTATAATGTTATATTTATAAGCATTAACAGTTAATACCCTTGTTAATAATTAACTATTTAATTACTGATCTTTCTATTTTACTAATTACTAATAATCAGTAAAATCTAATCTTTGTAAATGTTTAATAGATTAAACATTTATTCCCCGTAAATAATTAATTAATCAGATAATTAATTATCTCAATCTCTGATAAATATTTCTCTAAATATTTATTCACCATATATTATATCCGTCTTTCGTGAACTATAATATTTAACAATTAAATATTATTACTTGCTCGTTGCCTAAGATGTAACTCTTTGGATCGTATCTTGTTAGTAACGTTGACTTAATTATATTCAGACATCATATATCCAACACTCCTTTCGTTTGATAGATTGTTTGCTAATTATTGTTTTGCATGTTATAACTTCTTTAAAATATACATTTCAAGATCATGGACTAAAAAAATGCATAAAAAATGATTGAAGCATTAGGATTAACCCATTTTCTTTAAACCTTTCTTTTCTTTTTCTTTTACCTACCCTAAACATTACCCCCTAGTTAGCACCTTTGAGCCTAAACTTTTTTTGTTTCTACACCCACATTTCACACCCTTAAACCCGAAAAATTAGTCTTTTTATCTTTTTGACCATTTTAGTTTAGCTATGATTTAAGGAATAATTATCCGCAGATAGTTTATAGATTCATCTTATGATCGAAGAATGAAACTCTTTCGATTTCTAAAAAAAAGAGTTATTATGAAAAGAAAAGGGCAACAACAAGAAATTCATAACCGCCCAAATAATTGAAGAAATCTCATCAAAAGAGAATCCAAGTTACTCAAAAAATTTGAGTATCTAAAGCTGATCAAAAGTGGATGTATTAGGAAGAAACAGCCAAATGATTCATGGGGATTGAAGGTAATGTATATTTCAAAGAAAAGAAAAAGTTGAAGAGATTGTTTACCTTTTAAGCCACGTTAGATTTTTAACATTTAGCCACTCTTCCCACATACTTCCTATCCTAATCCTAATCTAATCATTACAACCCTTTTACAAAGCCCTCTTGATTTATGCACATATTTTATGTCAATTGGTGGAGATTTGATTTTTATACAAGTCTATGATTATGCAAGCATTGATTGTAGCAATCAGTGTTCTTCTTGACATACCTTATCCATATATTTAACTCGAGTGTTGAGTGAACATTTGTGTGACTGTAATTTTGTGCATAATCATAGTTCCATCAAGTATGTTGGGCTTGCTACCCTCTGTTGGATATTAGATGTCCGATCATCATTAATATCAACGTTGCTATCGAGGTATGATCCGAAGAGTTACACTTCGGGCAAAGAACAAATCATAATGTTTAATTGTTAAACGTTATTTCATGAAACGCGAATTTAGTATTCAGTGGATTAAATATTTAGAGAAATATTTATTGGTTGTGTCATATTTAATTATTTAGAATAGTTAAATTAACAAAAGCCGGAATACGGTATTGTGTATATATATTAGTAGAATATATATTAACGGGTGTTGGAACAATAAAAGCAGCATTGGTTGGTGCCATGGTTTTGGTGTATCCTGATTGATTCATTTGACGCTTTTCGATGTCCATTTCAAAGGACTTTAGGGTGTTGATTATATCAGATAGGGTAGAGGCTTCATTCACATATTGCCTTTTGATCAACATACATTGTATGCTCCATTCCTGAGGTAAATAGTCTAGAAACTTCTTGATCAGATCAGAATTTCTAATGACTACCCCGGCTTGCATCAATTTGCTTGAAATTTTCATGAACCTTGAGATGTGCTTAGACAAACCTTCTCCTTTGATACTTCCGAAGGTATCATATTGTTTTTGGAGCATGTCTTTCTTCCCTTCTTTTAGGTCAGAATTTCCCTCATAGAAATCACACAACGCCTGCCATAGATATTGAGCAGTCTTATATTCCTCGAACATGTTCATGATGTCGGCTGGAAGAGCCATATTGATAGCACCGAAGGCTTTATAATCTCTTAGGATCAGAAGTTTGTCATTTTCGGTATAAGCAGCGGGATCAGTTTGAGCTACAACACCATCAGCTCCAGTGGTCATAGGACAGTGTGGACCAATGATAGTCGAGACCCACTGACCGAAGTCAGTCATGTAAAAGTACGCCTTCATGCGGTTCTTCCAGTTAGGTAAATCATCGGTGGTAAGAAGCTTAGGAGGTCTAGACATGGAGGCGGTCTCCAAATCAGCTTGGTTAATAGAAGTAACAAGACATCTTGAATCAAAGAAATCACAAACAAGTTCAGAAAATGAGAAAATCTAAGAGTCAGCTCAGAGAGTCGGCTCGAAACAAGCAAGACAGTCGGCTCGAAGAGTCGGCTAAAGACAAGGAACAGACGGCACCACCACAAGGTGTTTGGAAAGCTCACTCGAAGTGTCGGCTCAGAAGAGTCGCTACCTCACAAAAGTGAGTCGTAAACTTGCGTTTACTGAGACAATCACTAGAAGAACAGACAATCGGCCCGGACAATCAGCCAGATCAAGTGACAGTCGGCTCAGGCAATAGATTCAACCCTGGACAATCGGCTCAAGAACATCAACATACTCTTCTACACAAAACAATGCAGAATCAATCACTGGATGCTCAAATCTAAACCAAATTGACTATTAGATATGTCAAACTTTTCACAAACAAATTTCTGAGTGAATTTCACAATCAATTTTTGAACTTGATACAGATCAAGCCAAAGATCAAAGAAATT
This sequence comes from Smallanthus sonchifolius, assembly GCA_023525975.1. Taxonomy (NCBI): domain Eukaryota; kingdom Viridiplantae; phylum Streptophyta; class Magnoliopsida; order Asterales; family Asteraceae; genus Smallanthus; species Smallanthus sonchifolius. The sequence continues at coordinate 91,076,553 of CM042024.1, read as the reverse complement.
CAGCAATCACAGAAAACCCCAAAAACTCACAAAAATCAATAAAATCAAGAGCACAGAAGGCTCTGATTCCAAATTGTAGGTCCTGATGATAGGGTCCCTGTGCTAGAATGATTCTAGTTAGGTAACAATCAACAGATCAGCTGATTGTTGAAGAAAATAGCAAACATAAGATGAAGAGCAACACAAACAAGAACATAAACCACTTATTCTATTACATCCACTGTGAAACGATTACAAATAAGCACCTGGATTACAAAGAAAACAACTACAACCTCCTACCGGCTTACTAACTGACTATAGTAACAACGGGTGAATCAAGAGCTTTGAATTAGGTTTTTGGGTTGCTATTTATAGACAACATAGCAAGAGTCGGCATGAATATTACCGACTGTCGACAGTTGGCCGATAACCGACATATCGACTCTCAAGAGTCGACTCTTGAACCAAAAACCTTTCTTTACAAAAGTTACAAACTGGCCCCTATAGTTATCAGGAATGCATCGGTTATTCAGGTTCCAATAACGGGTTTTTTGTATTTAACAGTTGAATATAAAACAAGTTCGGTTTATGCAAGATAGTTTGTTAATTAGTGTAATTATAAACTACAGGGACTGGAACTGATTAAACGTTAATCAGTTAGTAATTAAATCTTAATTACACAAGGGTTTAAGATGTAAATATTCTAATTATATATACATGCAAACTCTTAAACCCTAAAAACACTTTTGGTAGCCTCCTTGCTCTCCCCTTGCGATCGTCGACCGAACCCCCCCTTCGATTTTCCGTCTGACGCAACCACCGGCCGCCGTTGTTGCCACCGTGACCAGCCGCCTCATGCCACTGTTGTGTTCCCCTTGCTTTCTCGTGAGCCGAACCGGAAAAGGAAACAAGAACCGGGTTCTCGTTTTGGAGAGTGTTCATGTGACGAGTTCGTGTGTTGTCATCTAGCGTACCTAAGTGTTACACTCGGCTGTTCGTCAAAGGTATAAATCCTAAACACCCGATGGTTGTGCTTATTTATTATTATTGTCTAAACGTTGTGTAATCGGATCACTGTCGGATAAAGATCTGATCTTTATTATCGTGTGCCATTATTTACGTTTCCGCCATTGTAAATCTGATTTTAGTAAGTGATATGCCCTAAATTATACATGTTTTGCATGCACAATAATCCCCATATTATGATACTAATCAAACAAAAGCCTTGCAATTGATACTTAATGCGTTAATATTTCATAATTGCTGGTTATTCGGTGTCCTAAGAGAAACAAAGCAAAAACCAGCTTAAAACATGAAGAAATCAAGCTTTTGGAGGACCAAACCCGAACTTTGACCCCCAAGAAGTCAAACCAAGTCAACACAAGTCAACCATCATCTAAAAGACGAAGCAGGAGAGCAGAAAGGGGGATGCATTTCATGATCGTACAATCCCTTTCTTGCTCTCCAAGGACCCAGGACAATGTCCTTTGTACCCTGTTTGATTCCCGAGGTGTTCGGACGACCGTGCATTGCTCATTTTGAGGCCTATAAATAGATGGCTTAGGTTCTTCATTCCACACACCCAACCAGAGCTAAAGAAAGTCCGTTTCTATAGTCTAGAGTAGAGAGTAGAGAGGCTCCTCTTCTTTGTCCGCAATAGAGGAGCCTACGAAACTCAGCGTTACGCTAGTTAGTATGGCCACTCGTGGCTAAACTCTTTGTATTGCTAGGTTGAAGATGATGTTTGATGCATGATAATGTTTGACGTATTAATCTAGTGGTATGTTTATGTCTTTAATTATTCGTTCTTAAAACCACCATTTGGTGGGCTTTTAAGCTTGTACGTCTTTATAGTGTGGGGTGGAGAATTAGAGATTCAGGACTACTTATAACCTCAAAGCAGTAAAATTTTAACTTATGATTTTCTACCCATTTGACAAAAACCTACCTTTTGAAAAACTCAAAAAATTTTCAAAAATTTAAAACCTTAAAATCTAAATCTCTTTGAGTTCGCACTTAATTAAATAAAATGAATACATGGCAAGTACAAACAAATGGATATTATGCATAACAAATCACTAAAACCTATCCCATCCATTTCCATGTGAGAATAATCTGAGCCTTTTCACGAGCATTATTATCATTATTTTTCGCATGCTCTTTCATTTGGTATATTGAGAGTTCATTCGATCGGATTCTATGCATAATTAGAACTTGTGTGACTTATACATATCGAGATCATGAAGTAGTAGAAGTATGAAAATGATTGAGCCACCTAGGACTTTATTACCCTTATATATCAACCCAAAATCCCAAAAATATTATCCTCCTAGATAGCCCTCTGAGCCTTAGCCTTTTCTTTTCTACTACCCACATTTATCATCCAACCAGCTTTTCATAAACACCGATTATTGGCTAATTGTCTTTAAAATGGGAAAATTATCTCATGTCGTTATTTTAAGTTCATTACCATTGAGGCAACTTTGGAAAGAATCTGTTTTACTCCAAAGAATTGGAGTATACAAGAAGGTGGATGTATTAGGGAGAAACAGCTGAAATATCTGCAAGGAATTTATGGAAATATTATTTCAAGGAAATTGAGGAAAAAGAATTATTGAAGAATTTGTCTTCATACAAAAAGAAAAGAAAAAAATAGAAAAAGAAGAAAAGAAAAAGAAAGAGAGAAGTGGGTCTTTTACCGGCTAGACCTTAATGAACTGGATATGCATTCTTTTGATTTTAATTTGCTTTTCTGCCTTCATTTTGCAAAGCCTGAATTACCGCCCGAACTCCGAGAGAAAGTTTTCAAAGCAACAAGTGATTTAAGAAAACGGTGGCACAAGCAAGAACAATTACCACCATTCTGCGACTTGTCAAAAAGTGCCACCAAAAGAAGAGCCAAAAGATACGACAAATGTGTGAAGTGTGGCAACTGGAGCCACAATGGAAAGTGTAGCAAGAATAAAACTCATTCCCAGGATGAGTATACGTATCTGATCAAAGTAGGAGCTGTTAGGCTACAAGCTGAAAGAACTATACGAAAAGGCAGTAATGTGTACTACGCAGTGAGGGAAGAATTGAGAAAGAAAAGAGATCTTGGTTTTGGCAACCTGACCATAAACGAGCCCTCAGATTAGTTATACCCTCATGATCTGAGAACTGTAGAGGGACCTGCTAGTATTTTCCATTTTAAGCCAGGAAGTCGTAGTTGTGTGTTCCACGATAGCTGCAGCCTTTCAAAACCCTTTTAAATTCCCTAAAAATCCAAAAAGATTTTCATTTTCACCCCTTATTTTTATTTTAGCCACATTACAACCCTTTTAAAGTCCTCTTGATTCATGCATACTACTTAGTTAGTTGGTGGAGACTTGATTTGCATACAAGCTTATGACCATTGCATAATTTGATTCGAACTTGAGTGTTCCACTTAACTTACATTATCTATACATATATAACCCTAGAGTTGAGTGAACATTGTGTTGAGTGAACATTGTGAGGAGTGAGAGATTATGCATAATTAAAGTTCTAGTAGACTTGCCATGGATTCCATCGTAGAAAAATACAAAAATAAAATAAGCAACTCAAGAGTTATCCCGGGGTTTCCAACTACTTGGAACTCCATTACGATTTGTAAAGTTTTTAGTTATGGGTATGATCATGCATGAGTTTGCTGAGGACAAGCAAAGTTTAAGTGTGGGGTATTATGATATGCCCTAAATTATACATGTTTTGCATGCATAATAATCCCCATATTATGGTACTAATCAAACAAAAGCCTTGCAATTGATACTTAATACGTTAATATTCATAATTGCAGGTTATTCGGTTTCCTAAGATAAACAAAGCAAAAACCAGCTTAAAACGTGAAGAAATCAAGCTTTTGGAGGACCAAACCCGAACTTTGACCCCCAAGAAGTCAAACCAGGTCAACACAAGTCAACCAGCAGCTAAAAGACGAAGCAGGAGCGTGCATCCCATTGCACAGTCGTGCAATCCCTTTCTTGCCCTCTAAGGACCCAGTACAATGTCCTTTGTACCCTATTTGATTCCCGAGGTGTTTGCACGCCCGTGCAATCCAATGCACGGTCGTGCATTGCTCATTTTGAGGCCTATAAATAGATGGCTTGGGTTCTTCATTCCACACACCCAACCAGAGCTAAAGAAAGTCCATTTCTATAGTCTATAGTATAGAGTAGAGAGGCTCCTCCTCTTTGTCCGCAATAGGGGAGCCTACAAAACTCAGCGTTACGCTAGTTAGTATGGCCATTCATGGCTAAACTCTTTGTATTGCTAGGGTGAAGATGATGTTTGGTGCATGACAATGTTTGACGTATTAATCTAGCGGTATGTTTATGTATTTAATTATTCAATCTTAAAACCACCATTTGGTGGGCTTTTATCATTGTCTAAATTCGTCTTTATATTTGTGAGTGTTCTTGATTTTAAAGTGTAAGATCGTAAAACCTTTTTAATCAAACTTCCTTTGAAGCTGTACGTCTTTATACAAGCAGAGATTGATAAGCCAAGGCTTGGTCAACATTATTAAAGTCGTACGTCTTTATACGAACTTATTATGCAACCAAGAACTGGTGAACTCATGTTGGGAACGCTACGTCTTTATACTCGGTCTCATTGTTACACCGCCTCCAGGTGAACAAAGTATAATCACCTATTTAACTTTAATACAAAGCATTTACATTCGATGTCTTAAACCAACCCGGAGATGACCATTCGAAGGGTTGAGGGTAATTGTTGTCCCTAACGAGGGGCACTACTATTTTAATTTAAAGATTTTAATTCGTGAATCAAATGTCGTGAGGACGAGGCTCTAGCGGTGACCCGGGTCACAAGTTTGTAATAGTCATATCACTGGATTAGTCAACTTAACATTATCACGTACTAAGATGATTCGAAGCCCGAAGCAATACTCTTCGTGACCTGATCATTTCCAAGATATTTACTTTTCTGCTATTTACTATTCTGTTCATTATATTTCTGTTACACACATCACACACGTTTTTATTTTTATGCTATTTACTTTACCGTCATTTACTATTTGGCTTCACAAGCACACAAAACCCACTCATGGCTAAACTCTTTGTATTGCTAGGGTGAAGATGATGTTTGGTGCATGATATTGTTTGACGTTTTAATCTACTGGTATGTTTATGTCTTTAATTATTCGTTCTTAAAACCATCATTTGGTGGGCTTTTATCATTGTCTAAATTCGTCTTTATATTTGTGAGTGTTCTTGATTTTAAAATGTAAGTATAGAGTATTGTATTTTTATAAGCTGATGTCATCAATGTATTTTTGAACAATGTTTAGTTTAGCTTATTTGCTTGTGATTTCATTTGATGTAATTTCCTGCTTTTTAGTCTTAGTCTGGCCATCGAAACTACTTAGTTTCTACTGAGGTTTGTTCAATCGAAACTAGTAGTTTCGATAGATAGGAAGTTTCGACAGGCTTGTTTTCTACTTGTAAATGCTCAACCGAAACTACGAGTTTCGGTGAGCATAGTTTCGATGGCTGCCAGCTTCCTATAAAAAGCCTAGTTTGAGAATGTTTAGGGTGTGGATAGCGGCTGTAACCCTGAAATTCTCTCTTTCACAGTTTTTTTTCTAAATCAATACACATTTGGAGTTAATTCATCTGTTGTTCTTACAATTTCGTATCAATACTTGTGTTGATTTATGTGTGGTTTGCCTATTTATCTTGACCAATTCTGTTTCTACCCTCTGTTTCACCACCATACATACAGATTCCGCCTGTGTGTGTAATCGATCTTCTGTGTGATTTCCTATTGAATTCCGGACCTACAATTGGTATCAAAGCATTATGCTCTTGCTTTCTGAGTGTATTCAGGTTTTTGTGATCGATTTTAGGTATTTTTCGGTATGTTATTGAAGTTTTTCTGCATCTGAGTTTTGGAAGCACTGTTCCATCGATTTCCGGTCATATCTGTTCAAGTTTTCGAGATTAAAGGGTATTTTCGTGATCAGGAGTATTATTAGAAGCTTTTCGCTGGATTGGATTGCTATTTCTTTGCTACTGTTTTTGAAGGCGTTCTTCAATGGATATTTTCTGAGTTTGGGAAGAAGACATCGAAACTACTGAGAGACAATATCTACCTTTCCGTTGGTCATTGAAACTTCCTGTCTGTACTTTTTTCTGGAGAAGGTATCATCGAAACTAGTTATTTGTCCTGTTATATCGAAAATAACCTGTGCAGATTGATCACCCGAAACTGATGCACTATCGAAATGAGTTTCAATCGAAACTTGTAGTTTCTACTGAGTTTGCTGGATTTTCTGCTGTCTTCATCATCGAAACTAGTTGTTTATGGATTTTGTTTCTTCTATCGAAACTAGAAGTTTCGGGCAAGCCTTGTTCTATCCAAACTAGGAGTTTCGGGCAAGCCTTGTCCTCACTATCGAAACTAATTGTTTTGATCACCCCTGTTCACCCGAAACTATCTATTGTTTGATTTTAATTTTCTGAGTTATGGCATCTTCAAGCAACAATGAATATGTTGGGGGAAACAAACCACCTGTCTTGGTGTCCACTAGAGACTTTGATGATTGGACCAAGAAAATGAAGACCTTCTTTCAGTTTCATGACCACACTCTTTTGCAGTCAATCACGGATGGTCCACACAAGCCAGTTACTACCACTACAGATGTTCGGCGTCCCAAGCTTGTGTCTGAATATGATGAAAAGGATATTGCCTTAATTGCCAGAGATAACAAGGCTTATGGATCTATTGCTATGGCTCTTCCTATGGATGTGTTTAACATATTTGATGAGTATACTACTGCTAATGATCTTTGGGTTGCTTTATGTACAATGTATGAGGGAAGTGCTGACGTTAGAGAAAGCAAGAGGGATTTGATCAAGAAGCAATATGAGATGTGTAGTAGTGTCCGTGGAGAACCCATGTCTGAGTTGATCAACAGATACTCAAGCATTGTATCTAAGTTAAAGGTTTTGGGAACTGAGTATCCCACTGTTGAGTTAAACAAGAAGCTGCTTGATTCACTGCCCGAGGAATGGAATATGTACCGAATTATGATCAAGAAAACTGAAAATCTAAGTGACTTGTCACATCAAGAACTCTACAGCATTCTGGAGTCTTATGAGTTGGAGATAAAGAAAGGAGCAGTCACTCCAACTAATCAGTCTGGAAACACGGCTCTTCTTGCTGGTCAAGGTTCCACCACTTCATCCAACAAAACTACGATGGCATACTTTCAAACTGATGTCCCACCTTCAATTCCTAGAATTCAGCCTACTACTTCATCCACCTCTCAGAAGCCAACCACCATGATCCCCGATGAGTATCTGCCTATCATGATGATTTCTGAAAACCTGACACCGGTCAGCTTTCAACCTAATGACTTGGAGCAGATCAACCCGGATGATTTGGAGAAAATGGATATTGATTGGTGCATGGCTATGCTGACTCTGAGGGCCAAGAGATTCATCAAGAGGACTGGGATGGATAGATTCAAGCAAGGAAAGACTCTCGGGTTTGACATCAAAAAGGTGAGATGCTACAACTATGACCAGCTGGGTCATTTTGTAAGGAATTGTAAGGAGCCATCATCAAAGGAGCAGCATGAAAAGAAGAACTCATCTGGAAAGCAAGCTGTCGTCTCTCCCAAATCCACTACAACTTCCAGCTCCACATCTTTAGTCTGTCAAGCTGATAGACACTATCATTGGGGAGATCAAGAAGGGGAAGCAACTGACAAGGCACTGATGGCAGACATTGAAGAAAAGGAGAAATGTGTCATGATTGAACCAGCTGAGGATCTCACCGTTGTACCAGCTGAGGTAATGTCTAGACTTTGCAATGTTAAATCTTGTTTAAATGAAATTCAGAAATATAGATTCATCAACCAGGCCTTGGTCGATGAACGAGATCACATAAAGGTGATGTATGATTCTATGGCTAAAAATGAGAAACTTTACATAAAGAAAATTCATGATATTTCTGGAGAAAACCGATCCTTGATTGTACAACTTACTACACAAAAGAATAATAATCAAATTTTAACTGAAAGACTTCAAATGGCTGAAAAGGAAAATTTTCAAGTTGAACACATGGGTATGGATCAGAAAATTCTTTTTAGAATCATTGACAACCAAATTCATAAAAAGGTCACAGAAAGCATTGCGTATAACTCTCACTCCCCTCCATATTCCAAGTCTGGTATATTTGCTGATATGCCAGTTCCTCATGTTTCCACACCCTTTGTTTGCAAATTATCTGTTGATGATTGTATCCAAACTTCAGATTCTCACAGTTTTGCTTCCTGTGCAGAGTCAGATTGTGTAGGTTCCGAAGATGATTGTGATAAGAGTTCTAGTAAGGGAAATATTTTAAATGAACTTGAGTCAGATGTGTGACAATCCGAACTTTTCCAGTTAACTCCGTTAACAAAATCCAGTTAAAGTTAACTAAATTAACTTAACTCAAACTTCAGGGACTAATTCTGTAAATAATCCAAACTTAAACTCCAGGGACTAGTTATGTAATATCCCTAAACTATCATTTTGACTTTTAGAAAGTCAAAATCCTAATTTTGTTGACTTTCGAAGTCAAACTAACCAAGTTCTAACTCCATCCAAACTTGAGGGACCAATTCTGCCATTGTCTAAACTCAAGAACATGAAACCTCAAGGACTAGTTCTGTAATTAAGCTAATTTTGATTTCATTGACATTCAAAAGTCAAACTGTGCGTTCTTTGATCCAAATTCGAGAGTGATAACTGAAATTCGTCCAAATTAATAAACGAATTGGACATTAACAACATTAATGATCGTCTTTAAACCCCTAATCATCGACATTAAGTCGAATTAAACCTAATAATGCTAATTCAAGTCATAACTTTCGACACGTTCATGGTAGACAATCAAATTCGACAAATTCGTGTGATAATCTCACAAGCTAGCACTCTACGCACTTCATTCGATCATCATTAGAGCAATTGCACACACCGGACGAGTCGGAATCACTGCAGAAGCCGCCGGAGATCAACCCAGTTGCCGTCGACACCTGTTCTAGCCGATCTCCATCAATCTGACACTTGTTGTGGTAAATTCTTGAACCTTTAGCTTTGTTTTAATCCTCTGATGGAAAGCCCTATCACAATTAGGACTTATACCATCCAATTCGATCAATCTAAAATCTAGGGTTCATCCGAATACAGTTTAATCGAACCCTGCTATAAACACAATCTCAATCCAATTACTTCATATGGGTAGCTTCGCAACCAGGCACTCATTGAAAGCCCTATGCTAATTGGGTTCTATAACATCGAATTGTTCAAGATCTGTAACTTAGGGTTTGTTCATAAACAATTTAGGGTTTTTGATCTTAGACACGAATTCAATCAAATTAAATGGTATGGTTAGTTTCGCAATCCCTCGTTTGATAAAAGCCCTATGCTAATTCAGTCCCGTATCATCGAATTTTTATAAATCCAGAACCTAGGGTTCATGAACTTCCTGGTCGATCGAATGCTAACCTAAGCACGTTTTTAATCCAATTAAAATATATGATCAGTTTCGCAACCTTTTGTTTAGTAATAGCCCTATGAATCTAAGACATTTCAATATCAGGATCGATCAAATCGATTCAAGATCAGATTTAAGGGTTTTCGGACTTTTAACCTGAGATTAATCGATCTTAAACTCATTAGTTTTTCAATCAAACACGCACACAGACGCGTATGGACCCGATTAACAAAACCCCTAAACCAATTTGATCGATCAATATCAGATTCGAGAGAATTAACACTGGGTTCTATCAGATTGTAATAAGAGGGAAGAACCCACTGAAGTTTGTGATTAAAACCCAATTGATCTGGATATCTAACGCGATACCCTAGCGGTCGAGACTGGTTGGGTCAGTGTGCGTGTGTGGGAGAGACCCGGGTTCGAGACCGGGCTCCACAACTATTTTTTGAGCATTTTTCTGATATATTTAATTTACAAAAATCAAACTCTATAATATTATATTATTATATAAATGTGTTTTAGCCCGGGAAACAGCCCGTAGACTCGGGTTTGAATTATTAACATATTTTTATTCCCACTTTTATAAATAAAATATTTTTTTTATTATCAACTAAAAATAATATGTTTATATTATTTTCAAACCGTAATTTCGTATAAAACAATATGTTTATATTATTTTCAAACCGTGACCCGTAATATTAAATAATATACATATTTATATTATTTCGAATCATTTTATAACATCGTGTATCGATTGAGACTAAATAATAATATAATTAGTTATATTATTTACTCGTATATATATATATATTATTTTCTTAATTTTTGTGAATGACAAAACACCCGGTTATATTTATTATTATTTGTGTCATTCGTCGCGTAAAGTAATTCCTAACTCCGTGGACACTTTCGTCCACTCTTGAATATTAGAGCGTTTCTTTAGGACGTTTCTCATTCCGTGTCGCTGTCACAATTCCCATTTTTATCCCTAATTTATGTGTTTATAATTTTAGGGCATTCGTAAGTCTTTTGAGACTTACACACGTGGTTCCAACTTATCCTTTGTGTGATACTACCTACAACGCAACGCAGGTGAGTTTTCACGGCCCCTTTTTACTGTTTTAATCTGGGGGAGAAAACATGATTAAACTATTTTGAGATTTTTCAATTCATATGTTATCAATGTTAAAGCTAAGCGTAACACGCTATCACAGAAAGTCCTCATCTTATATCGGACCGTTAATATGGATCTTAGCAAGGTAATATTTAGTAGTACTACTGGGTTTGCTAAATCCCACCCGCGTTAGTCGCGCTAACTCGATTAGAGATCGAACGGGTGAAATGTTAGCCTACTCACACCGCCAATGTTGATAGACCTGGCAAGAGGCAAATAAACAAACAGTCAGCTTCGGTTGTGAGCGCTTGAGTTAAACATGAACATAGGTTAGCTACCTATAGATACATACTGAATGATCATAAATCTGGTAAACGCTTATTTATATATTGAAACCTGTAAACTCACCAACCTCGTGTTGACATAATCTCTTACATGTTTTCTCAGGTCGCTAAGATAAGGCACAGGTGCACATTAGGGCATGCATGGGATTCATCTATTTTGATTATTGCTTATTTATGTTTGTTTGGATTATTTTGTATTGTACTTGGCTTGGTTGGACGTTTGGACTTTTGGTTTGGGCGCGTGTGTTTTGCGCATTTTCTTTTCTTTATGCTTCCGCATTGAAACTCTGATTGACATGATATTTTCATTTGAGTCCCATGTAGAGTCGTTCAAAGTAACTAATGTCTGAGATCCTGGTTCGTCACTTCCCAAACGGTAAAACTCTGTTAGTTGAAATTGGGGGTGTGACAAGATGAATGTAATAATATGTCCGTGTCAAAACCAGATATTTGTGAGCATGTTGAAAATTTGTATTTTGGTTCTATGCCTTCTGAGCATGACAGTTTGAGAAATGCTATTTCTAAGTTTAAAAATGTTTTACCTTTTGTTCCTAAATCTGTAAATGCTATGAGTTGTATTGCAAACTTTAAAAGTGCAGGAGTTGTTGTGACTGATATTCCACAAGAATCAATGAGCAATGTGGAATTTTTCAGATTAAAAGAAGATCAAAGTCTTCAAGAAAGACTTGTAGAAGAAAGAGTTGCCTCTAGTTCTGATGTCTCAGCATCACAATCATCTTCATCATCCCCTGATGACAATTACCAGGATAAGACGTCTTGTGATAAAGTTTGTTTTAGTTGTGGTGAATCCAATCATGTTTCAAAAAGTTGTAAATTGACAACATTTTAGTCTAAAGAAGACTCTGTTCCTCAAATTGCCTTAAATTCAATTGCTCAGTCTAAGTCACCACATACTAGAGTTTTGAGACATAAAAGAATAAAAAATGCTAAAAACAGATTGAAGAGGATTTGGAAAGTTAAAAATAATGTTCTTTATGATGATCATACTTCATTAAAAGAGGATTCTGATTATAATTTTCGAGAAATGTCTTATCATGATAAGAAATTCCAATTCAGCAATGGCTGGGGCACATATATCTAAATTTTGTGCTCTGTATAGTGCAATCAAGAAGGACTGGAGACAATATCTGGCATGTCGACAGTGGTTGCTCAAGATATATGACTGGTCATTTTTCGTTACTGCAAAATTATCATCCAATAGACAGAGATTTTGTCGCCTTTGCAGGAAATCCAAGAGGAGGAAAGATTGAAGGACAAGGAACTGTGTCCAACGGTGTAAATAGCTTGGAGAATGTCAACTTCGTCCCACATCTGAAGTATAATCTGATGAGTGTGTCCCATATTTGTGATAAAGACTTTTGTGCCCTCTTCAACTCTAGAGAATGTTTGATTCTGAAGCCTGGAGTGGTTATTCCTGAAGACCTTATTCTTATGCGTGCCCCGAGAAGATACAATACTTACAGTCTGGACATGAACAATCCATCTGGAATCGAATCATGTTTTCTCTCAAAAGCCTCTGACGATGAATCTTTTCTTTGGCACAAAATATTGGGGCACGTAAACTTCAAGACCATGAATCATCTCGTTCGAGGAAATCTAGTCACCGGTTTGCCTCTAAAGGATTTTTCTCCTGTGGAACATTGTCTTTCCTGTTCCAAGGGCAAGCAACAAAAATCTTCTCACAAACCCAGAACCACAAATTCTATTGACTCTCCTCTTCAATTGCTTCACATGGATCTCTTCGGTCTTGTGAGTGTCATGAGTCATGGAAGAAAATCATACTGCTTGGTGGTAACTGATGACTTCTCTCGATTTACTTAGGTATTCTCCCTGGCTAGGAAAGATGAGACGCTAGAGACTCTGAAGATTCATCTGCTACAAATCGAGAATCTGTTCAATCTAAGTGTGAAGACTATCAACTGTGATCATGGCACAGAGTTCAAGAATGCCATTCTAGATTCTTTCTGTGAAAGTAAGGGTATATCTAGGCAATTCAGTTCACCTCGTACTCCACAAAAAATGGTGTAGCTGAACGAAGAAATCGTACGTTGATAGAAGCAGCAAGGACTATGATTGTTGATTCAAAGCTTCCTGTCATGTTTTGGGCTGAGGCAGTCAATACCGCATGTTTTGTGTAAAATCGAGTTCTCATCACCAAAAGCTACAACAAGACACCTTATGAAATTATGTACAAGTGCAAGCCTGTTATTGATTTCTTTAGGAAGTTTGGGTGTGTTTGCACAATGTTGAACATTTCTGATCAGCTGAATAAGTTTGAAGCCAAAGTGAATGAGTGCTATTTCGTGGGCAATTCCTCTAACCAAAGAGCTTTTTGTGTTTACAACAATAGATGAAGGATTGTGCTAGAGTCCATTGATATCAACTGGCATCAAAGCAATCATACGGACGCCGGGAACGGTCCTGATTGGCTTTTTGATGTCGATTCTTTGTTTAAATCATTTAATCTTCCTGATTTCACTAACACATCTGTCTCAGCTAATCCTCTTATGTCTGTGAATATTCTAGGTACCTCTACTGCTTCAGCTTCTTCTTCGTCAAGTTAACATATAGATGTTCCTCCTACAATAGCTAATGCTGAATCCACTCAGGACAACTCAGACTCTGTGGCAACAAGTGAAACTGTTGAAGAAACTCCTCCAATAGTGGATATTACTCCACAATCATCTGTTGAAGGTCCTATTGATGATGAAGCTGACTTTCCTGACAATAACATTACCAATCTGGATGAACACTTGGAAGAGGATGAGATTCCACAGTTGAGAATTCACAAGAATCATCTTACAGACAACATCATTGGTCCACTCAATGTGGGAGTCCGAACTCGTTGTGCCACCGAAGCAATGAATGACGGTCTCTTCTCTTGCTTCATATCTCAAGTTGAACCTAAGAATATAAAAACTGCTTTGCTTGAGAACAGTTGGGTATAGGCCATGCAGGAAGAATTGAAACAGTTCAACAAGCTACAAGTGTGGAATCTGGTGGACCTTCCAAAGAACAAAGTCCCAATCGGCACTCGTTGGATATTTCGTAACAAGAAGGATGAAGGAGGAATAGTGGTTCGAAATAAAGCCCGCTTGGTGGTCCAGGGGTTTTATCAAGAAGAAGGGATTGACTTTAAGGACGTCTTTACACCAGTGGCTCGTTTAGAAGCTATCAGAATGTTTCTCGCCTATGCAGCCTATATGGACTTCACAGTTCATCAGATGGATGTTAAAAGCGCATTTCTGTATGGAAAGGTTCAAGAGGAAGTTTATGTCAAGTAGCCACCGGGTTTCATTGATCCAAACTATCCTGACATAGTTTACAAACTTGACAAGGCATTCTACGGTCTCCATCAAGCACATCGCGCGTGGTATGAGACGTTATCTAAGCATCTGCTTGATAATGGTTTCACACGAGGGGCGATTGACCAAACTTTGTTCAAATGAAAGGATGGTGCGGATACCATTCTGGTGCAGATCTATGTTGATTATATCATTTTCAGATCCACAAATCCTCGGTTGTGTAAAGAGTTCGAGGAAGTGATGCGTTCTAATTTTGAAATGAGCTCTATAGGAGAAATGAAGTTCTTTCTTGGTTTGCTAGTATATCAGTCTGAGTCGGGAATTCTTATCAATCAAGAGAAATATGTCAAAGAAATCCTAACCATGTTCAAAATGACTGAGTCTCATCCTTACAAGACTCCCGTGGAAGTTCGACACTATCTGTCTCCTGATTTGGATGGTGAAAGCGTTGATCAGCACCTCTATCGCTCGATGATAGGATCTCTCATGTATCTCACTGCTAGCAGACCAGACATCATGTTCACAGTGTGCTTGTGTGCACGCTTTCAGGCTAATCCTAAACTCTCTCATTTAACTGTTGTCAAACGTATTTTAAGATATTTGAAATACAAGCCAAAACTTGGGCTTTGGTATCCCAAAAATAACTTGTTTAGGTTTTTGGCTTATTCAGTTTCAAACTACGGGGGATGCAACTTAGACCGAAAATCCACTTCTGGGGGTTATCAGTTCCTACCGCCTTGTTTCCTGGCAATTCATGAAACAGACCACTGTTTCCCAATCCACAGTCGAAGCCGAATACATTGTCGCAACCCTTTGTTGTTCCCAAGTGAGGTGGATCCACCATCAAATGCTTGATTATGGGATCACCTTCCATTAAACCTCCATCCTGTGTGACAACACCATCGTTCCGCATATCACTAAAAATCCCGTTCAGCATTCAAAAACCAAACACATTGAGATCAAACATCACTTCATCCGTGACTGTGTCGAAAAGAAACATATCAAAATTGTTGATGTCAAAACTGACAAGCAAACCACCGACATCTTTACAAAAGCATTTGATTCTGCCAGATTTGAGAAATTGGTGGAGATGCTCGACATGATCAACTTTCAGTAACCCTTGTGCATATTGTATTTTCAATTTAAACTTGTTAATCGGGAAGATTTCCAAAATGATTTTATTTTTCTGTATAGTTGTTTCCTTTATCAGTTTGTGAAAGCAAAACTTTTGGGGGAGAAACTGGAATTTGTAGTTAGTAAGAAAAAGATTTGCTTTGTATAGTCAAAAAGAAAAGAAAATATTTGATTTGTTTATCGTTTGCTTAAGGAAAAACTCACTGTAAGTATCATGTTTTGTTTTAGGAAAATCGGATCTAACCTTGTGAGAAATGATAGAGTCTGATCACACTTCTTGAACATGGAATGGACCACAAGCGATGGTGTTTACTAAGGTATAGCCTGTAGGCCCGACTTACGGTTATAACTCTTTAGTAGTGTGAATATCTAATTCTCAATCGTACACGTGTGCTTGAACCCATTTTTGAAACATCTAACCCATTTTTAAGCTAAGAAAACTAATTCAATCAGATATAGGCTTACGTGTTGGATTCTGATTCATGCGCTAGGTGACCGTCAAAGTAACGAAAGTTACCGCCGATGACCCCGTCTGTTTTGCTTACGTAAAGATCTCTGGAGTTCATCTTTTTCCCATCCACTTGGATGATTTGGCCCCGTCTGTTTTGCTTACGCAACGATCTCAGGTGTTCAACATTTTCCTATCCACTTGGATAATTTTACGGCTTCTTCTGTTTTGCTTACGCAAAGATCTAGAATGTTCGTAACTTTTTAATATCCACTTGGATATTTTTCATTTTACAACTTCTGATATCCAGTTGGATCTTATTTTAATTTTGGCGGTGATTTTGACTTACCAAGATGGTACCCTGGTTAACCTGTAAGAGATGATAAGATGAATGCGGGTATTTCTTCAAGATTAATAGGCTTTCAAAACCATTTTATTTCAAAATGTGGGTACGCCGTGTTTCGTGCTCAAATGGTACCACTTAATCACATGAAATCATTGTACAAACGAATGTTCGGGTTTACCTTGCACAAATATCGGCTATCTTCAGGGATTCACAGTAGCTAACTCCAAAACGAAGTGTTTCAAGGGTTTGACCAGACCTGATCTCACGTTCGATCTTTTCCAAGGCTAAGTGTTCATATCCTTTTATTTGGTTGTTTTTGCTTTTATTTTTCCATATGAAATTTTTAATCTTCCTTATTAGTTTGTTTAAGTAGTGTACATATGAAAGTTTTTTTTTCTTTTCTTTTCTTTTCTTTTGATTTTGTTCAAGTATATCAAGCCACCCGAATTTATCAAGCCACCCGAAACTATCAAGCCACCTGAAACTTCTCAGCCCTATCAAAATTAGTAGTTTCGATAGGGGCATTTTAGTCTTTTGTCAAGCTTAAATTGAATGCCTTCATAATCAGGTTCTTTTTCATGCTTCGTTCACTCTCACTCTTCCGAAATCTTTTTACACCTTCCATTTCACACACAAAAGTTCAAAATCATCGGTCTAAGTTTGCGATTTCAGAGTACCTCATATGATTCCTCCGTCGTCGTCTCTAGCAGGTACTATTGTTCTTGTTTGATTAAGTGCAAAGTCAAGTGTTTGAAACTAGGGTTTCAATTTTAAATGTTTACGACTGAAACTTTATATTTACGGTTGTTTGGAGTTTAAATCTTGTTTATAAAATCACCATAGTTGATATCTCATTCTTTTATTGTTTACTTTTGCAGATTACCTTAAAAAACTCTTGGTAAGAAGGAGTTTTGACATCTCATAGGCTCCGTTTACCATTCTTCTTTTTCTGTTTAATTTTTGATGATTTGTTTATGTCTGTATATAGTTTTTACTTAGCTTTTTCTGCTTTTTGAATGCTTGTATTCCTGTTCAGGGTTTGGGCATCGAAACTAGTAGTTTCGGTAAAAGGTGTTTATCTTTTAAAATTTCTTTTCAAAAATTTGAACAGGTTTCCATCGAAACTAGTTGTTTCGATACCCAATGTAACCCGAAACTATGTAGTTTCGATATGGTTTCTTCACCGAAAACTAGTAGTTTTGGTCAGGCTTTTCTGAAATTTTTCCTAAGTGTTGGACTGATTTTTGAAAATTTTTGTTTTTGTGCAGATATGGATCTTTTATTTGTTAAGAGGCACAATGTCTGTGCTGTCTTGAATACTATTGATCCTAAGAATGCAGATTTCATAACTTTTCTCAACTTTTTAGCCAACTCCAACATCAGCTTTGCTATAAGCCACAACCTGCCCGTATATGAAACAACTATAAGGCAATTCTGGAATACTGCAACAACAATAGTTATTGACAATGTAGAGCATATCCGTGCTACAGTTTATAATTAAGAAATACTACTGTATGAGGCTACTATTAGAGAGGTGCTGCACTTTAATGACAATCATGAAGCACTAGTGGAATTTCCAAGTTTCTATGTCAAGAAATGTTTTAGAAGACTGGGTCACCCTGATGAGTTCAAGAGTGGGCAAATCATCAAGAATTCCCTTCCACCTCGCTGGAGGTATATTGTGCACATCTTCATCCACTGCTTGTCCATTCGGAAAAGTGGATTTGACTCAGCAAATGCCATGGTGGCTTCTGCAATGCTAGGGCTGATCAAAGGAAGGGACTACAATTTCTCAGGTCTAGTCTTTAAACAAATGAAAGAAAATCTAACCGGGGGTGCTAGAGATAAATTTTTGGTCTATCCAAGATTTCTCCATATCATCATCAATCATCTTCATCCTAACCTACAACAAGATGATCATGTGTTCTCTTTTAATCATATGACAGCTAAAACCCTAAGCTATATGAAAAGATCAAGTAAAAGAACCAACAGAGTTATTGCCGATATTCCTTTGTTTGGTCACATTTTGGGTGAAGTGGAAGAGGAAGTTCTTGACGTGGATCAATAATTACATGTTGAGTCATCATCATCTGAGGAAGAAGAAGAAGCAGAGCAGGTTCAAGGGAACCAAGAGGCTGAGTTTGAAGTTGAGCAAAACATAGAACAAGAAATGGAGCAACCAGTTCAAGAAGCTCATTTTATAGATCAAGAAATAGAAAATCTAGATCCTTTGGATTTCTAAGTACATGATGAAAACATAGAAGCTGAAGCACATGCTGATGCTGAA
This sequence comes from Smallanthus sonchifolius, assembly GCA_023525975.1. Taxonomy (NCBI): domain Eukaryota; kingdom Viridiplantae; phylum Streptophyta; class Magnoliopsida; order Asterales; family Asteraceae; genus Smallanthus; species Smallanthus sonchifolius. Next base: position 91,058,047 of record CM042024.1, on the reverse strand, counting down.
GTTCAAAGTAATGTGGAAGTTGAAGTTGAATCAAGTGAAACGTTGGACGAAGGCATCTATGGTACAAAGTATGATCAATCTGATTATGAGTCTAAAGAAGAGGAGCAGACTGAACCTCCTGCATCCTCCTCCAAGAGACAAGCTGACTCAAGTTCTGACTATGAAAAGGATGAACCCCTTACCAAGAAAATCAAGACAGGACTGGAGTCTTTAACCTCTTCATCAGAATCACTTTTTGACATTCCAGAACACCTAACACCCATTCATTCACCTATCCATGTTCCACCACAATCATCTCCACAACATGCACCCGTTCCTACGCCACCTATATCACATGTACATGAAGCATCACCTTCTGTACCAAGAGTCAAGACCTTAAGCTTGGATGTAAAGAAGCTGCAAAAAGAAGTAACAAAAAGAGATGAAGTAATAGAAAGCTTAAAGACAGAATTGAGTGAATGCAAAGAAGAAGTTAAAGATCTTAAGCTGGAAGTTGGAGGTTTGCATACCCAACTAGATGTTCAGCAGACTCAACTTGAAACTCAATAGAAGTTAATCTCTTGACAACAACAAGATTTTAAGGCTATATCTGATATAGTTGAGCAACTCAAGGCTTCATTGGTTAAATCGTCTCAGCAAGAAACCCCTTCCACAGCTCAGGGGGAAACCACCTCTGCTGGTGGACCTTTTTCCCCTGCCTTTGTTACAAATCCTCAGTCTGCATTGACTATATTCACTGGCCCGGTTGCCAAGACAAAGGAATCTGTGGAAGTCAAGGTTGAAGAAACTGAGTTTGATCTTCCCTCGACTAGTGAAAGGAGAGCCGCTAGAGAAAGAGGAAAGGGAAAAGAGTCAGATATTGAAGTAGTAATTCTTGATGAAGAGGAAATTGGGTCAGATCATGAGATGAATGCTCTTCTGGATGAGATTGACAATTATGGCTTTAATGATGATTATCCAGAGATTATGGCTACAGAAGATTTGCATAAGGAAAAGGTGAGATACTTCACAGAGGAAGGAGATGAGATCCAGGCACTTTCTGATGATGATAAAGATGAAGCAAGTGTAAAAGTTGATCTGGTAAATATTGAACCAACCCCTACTGAACCAACTCTAACAACTCACACTGAGCCAACATCTACTGAATTCACCCCAACTGAACCAATCCAATCTCCTAAACCAAATCCAGACTATCCCGATCCTAAAAGGCCTTGGATGAGGAAGCTGCGTGTAGAGGAGTCTCCCAAGTACTATGAGTGGTTCGCTGAATACCAGGAGCTGAAAAGACCACCTGTGGGATGGAAATATGATAATAAGAGGGGTTTATATATTGTAAGGAGATACAAAGGAAGAGTAGAACACTTTAAAACTCTCATGAGTTCAGCTCCCTTCTAGATATGATCTTAGGGCTCTTGCCAAATTACCCTTTCAGAATCCTGGTAAAGCCAATGATGTGACACCCGACAATTCAGGTCAATATCCGTACATGGTCTCATTTCATATTTTGGTAATTCTAGGAGTTACCGGTTCACGTACCAGGATAACCCGACTAAATACGAACACTAGTGGTTAAAATTACACTTAAATCAAATGGTTTGATTTATTTAAATCCCAACCCACTTGCTTGACTTTCTCGACCGAAAGTCAGGGGAGCCATTCCCCCACTTGCAAGTTCACTCAATCTCAGATTAAGAACCATACCTCTTCAGTCGAAATCCCACAATCCCTTCCATACTTCTCATTTTCATACGGCAATTTCCCAATTCTCCTTCTAGTCGAAGTCCAGTTTAAGGCAGAAATCCACCACAATTCGGTATTTTAAGAAGATTTCAAGTGTTCTAAAGAAAGTTTAACAGAAGATTCAAGACTCTTCTCTGTTTTCTTTCATCATCTTCATCTCGGTTTTAAGGTAAAAACTCGATATTATCCACTTTATTTTCTTTAAAACCGTATCTAAGCCTACAAAAGGTTCAATCGCAAGTAAGATAACAAGAAAAGTGTGTCAAATTCAAGATTTGAACATAAAAATATACAGGACGAATTCTGTCAATCAAAGTGCAGTAATCGAAACTAGGAGTTTCGATACCTGTTATTCAATCGAAACTAGGAGTTTCGATACCTATTCAATCGAAACTAGGAGTTTCGATACCAGTTTACTCAATCGAAACTGGGAGTTTCGATACTAGTTGTTCAATCGAAACTAGGTAGTTTCGATACATATTGCTCAATCGAAACTAGATAGTTTCGATACCCTTCTTGCCAATCGAAACTAGATAGTTTCGATACCTAACTACTCAATCGAAACTATGAAGTTTCGATACTCAATTGCCCAATCGAAACTAGGAAGTTTCGACATCTGTTCATCAGTCACATTGGGCAGTAACTTAGAACTGTTTTTATAGCAAAACAAGTGTTGAAAATCTAAGAAGATATTTAAACAAAAGCAACTAGATTTACTAGGTCGATGAACAATTTGCAATATGAGACGTTCGGTCTTAACACAATTTACCCTTTGGTATCTAGGGTACGAATAGTCAAGTTCGGCTAGAACAATTATCATTGCAAGCATACACAAAATCAAGGCGGCCCCCTTTTAACTCTTTACTGTTTTGTAAACATCGGGGGAGAAACATACTTACTTATTATGTTTTGAAAACATGAATTACATTGTTTATACGTTTGACAATATGAACATTTTGGTTTAACTTCTTGTGAGTCTCCCAGCCCCACTTTTACTACTAGTTTTTAAATTGTTTTTAAACAAACGGGGAGAAAACTTGCTCAACTAAAGAGCTGGACACAACAACACACAACGATTCTTCGGATGAACAACACACAACGATTGTTCGGATGAACAACACTCAACGATTGGGGGAAACACATACATACAACTATTTTATGGGATAACAAGAGAATAAGACACGACTTGTATGTTTACATGAGATGAGAACAACAATTTGAGGCCGGAAAAGTCCCCTGGAACAACGTAGTAACCATTAACTGTAGCCTAGGGTCCTATGAATAGTACTATGGAGAGTGACGTCTCCCGGTCATGGTTAGTCGCGCTAACCACAATCTGGAGGATTTATGGCCGCATAGAACCGGATAACGAAATTAGGGGCGTGTACAATTGTCATGGTTTGGTTACGCCTCATGTATGAACATATTATTTGTATTCCTAGCTAGTTTACAAATGGGTCAACAATTCTTATTCTGTTTATCACATACACCTGAAACTATTTACGAACAATTGAGTTTAAACAAAAGAGTTTTGGATCCGGTTAAAGTGATCATGTTTATACAAAAGGGTTCTGATTAGTTAAAATGATCAGGTTTAAACATATTTTATGACGGCTAAGTCATGGTAATGTTTTCAAAGGAAAACTACTTATTTCATGACGGATAGGTCATGGGCATGTTTTCATATGAAAACTACTTATTATTATGACGGTTAAGTCATGTATAGTTTTTCGGGGAAAACTACTTAGTTTTATGACGGTAAAGTCATGTACATGTTTTCGGGAAAAACTATAAGAACTAATATAACTAACTCTGTGAACTCACCAACCTTTGTGTTGACAGTTTTAAGTATGTTTCTCAGGTGACCTCTAGCCATGGCGCGGTTGGAATAGGCTAGCTATGTTGGATCAATTCCTAAAGACTGGAAGGACGTAGAATATCAAGTCTCAAGTCTGTCATTGATCTAGAAGAACTTAGATCACAGTATTACTTAGTTTTAGTAATTGTATATGTAATCAAGTCTTAGAAATCATTATTACAGCTTCCGCTATCGTGTAATGAACCAATCGTTACAACCTGTATTTATTTAATAAGTAAATAAAATATGGGGGTGTGACAGATTGGTATCAGAGCAATGGTTTTAGCGAATTAGGTGTCCTTAGTGATACCTAGGCTCTAACCGGACTCATTTAGGGACCAAGATTTCTAAGACTTGCATCACATTAAAAACACCCAAGACTTGAGCATAGGAATTCCAACCGTTGCCGAACAATTTGTGTAGACTATTAGTGTATGGAGTTACACTAGGGTACCATTAGCTACACTAATACAATTACATGGCACACATAGTGAACACTTAAACACATACAATAAAGTGAAAATAATAAACACTTATAACATGTTATTGTTCGGGTTACGAGTCAAGAATAACGGGTACTCAGCATACTGCAACCTTAGAAGATCGAGTTACGAGCTGAGCTTGAACGACGACGGCGGCGATCGTCAGTTACCGATCTTGGTATCACAACAGGTTGAACTCGTACCAGAATCTGTACCTATACCTGCACCACAACTACTCCAGCCTTGGAGGCAACTATCTTCCAAACGTATGTACGGTATAAATAATCTCCTTCATAAGTTGTCGGATCGGATGCCTAGACTCTCGCCATGATGTATGGCAGGCATGATTGCCCAGACAAAAGGGAATTCAAGGTGAATAAGCAGGACTAAATGGGAGAGAACTCCAAGGGTCAGGAGACCCAGACATACATCAGGATCATGTGGATCCATGCATATACATGGACTTGGAGCATGAGTTGCTCGACACTCGTTTGAGGATCTCTGCCCAACACATAGTGCCTGAATTTCACCATGCACATTTTTTAAGAGACACTGGTCGTGCCTCTCTACCCTTAGCCTCATCCGACAACTGCCATATTCGGCAGATTCATGAGTATTGGTACACATAATTAACAGTAATCCGATAAAACAATACACACTCTTGTACAAATGAGCAAACGCAATCTAATGATCGTTTCAAATCACTTTTGATTAAAAGCTAGGGATAGAAGAAACACTATAGGGACCAGGCAAGGCAAATCATCATTTCGGGTGCACATGTAATCATAATTTGCAGTGCATGGGAACTTTAGTGAGTCTTGCTGTCTAAGCTGATGATCAACTCATGTTCTCAATCACTTGATTAAGGATTGGATCTCAACAAATCAGACTTCTCAATTAGGTGCTCACAAAGCAGTCTCCTAGTTTTGGAGGAACGAGAGAAATTCAAATTGAATTCAACCAATCCTTAGTAAATCCTGATCGACGAAGAAATTCGCACATTCACTCTTTAAGATTCTACTTGTCAGGAATGCTTCAAATTGAGCGTTACCACAACTAACACTTACAGTAATTGCACAACTATTGTGGGAGATTATAGCATAATCTCAGGATCCATCATACAGTTCAATCTCACAATTGATTGAAAGTTACGCCAAGAGTGTTATGCACTAACTTCAGTAATAGGGCAGGATATTATTCTGACCCGCATACACATGGCACCTATGGATATTGTGGAAGCTCAACATGAGACAAGTAGGAAATCAGACATTTCAGAATGTCGGTCGAACAGGATTGCTCTCGCAGCCATTGACATTCAATATACCTTTAAGTCTGACTATTCTCTCTGCAATGGATAAGCCGGGGTTGATGCTCAAGCGAATGCCAAAGAAACCTAAGTGTGGACTAACAACTATTGTCGCACTAACCAAAACGACATGCAAAACTCTTAAAGGAGTCCCAAATGCGGAATTTCATGCTAATCTCATTAGTTCATGATATGCATAAAGGACGTAAGCTCGAGCTATTCACAACAGGCCACTGTCCACAAAGAGTTGAGGAGAATAATTTATTACTCTTTCGTACTTGCACTTCCTCAAAGTTCATCTTGTTGGATGGATCCCAGATTTAGCCTAGAAAAGATGTGTGATTGCATCTTTCACTCCTAGTTTTCTATAATTGGGAAGCTCTAGAGCATCTATTGTTAAGAAATGATCTCTTAGAGTAGACTCAGTTAGAATACAAAAGTCTCGACGTTCAACACTCATTACCTCAAGTTTATCCTTGTGCTAAGGATTTTGAGGCTATAACCTGAATGAGTGGAATACGTAATGGTATGTCACCAAAGTACCATTCAAACCCTAAGGAAGTGCAGATGCACTGAATGACATCAAGATGGCAATGGTAAAACTCCCAAAACATCTCAGCCAACTTAATGGGTTGACAAGCCCATAGCCCATTTTGGGGAAAGCACTAATTCGATGAGACCATTCTCACAGTATCACTATTCATTCCTTCACATAGACAGAATATGAATATTCCAATCAAACATCGAACTTTGTATGGCTTACATACTTTGAATGTAGGGTAGTCGAGACATGAGTTTACATATCAAGACGCTACAACCCAAAGGCTAGTCTGCCTCGAAAGGTAGGGCGAGCAAAGGGGTAAAGTGGTGATTAGACTCGAAGTTCGCAAATAAGAGCTCCCAAGGAACATCAATTCCTAGCTCCATGAAGGCACATGGAGAGGAAAATCATAGAAAACATGAAACCTGAAATAAGAGAAAAGTCTTAGTCCGGGAAAATGCTTTCGAAAAGCATAAGAGGGACAAACATATAGTTTCATTTTCATACTTTTTCATTTCTACCCAATATACAACAAAAACTTGGACACCTCGTCGAGTAATTTTTTTCATAAGACCGAGTTTCTCACCATGGGGAGTTCCGGTCCTGTTTGTAAAGAAAAAGGATGGAACCTTTAGAAGGTGCATCAATTATCGGGAGTTGAACAAGCTGACAATCAAAAACCGGTATCCTCTTCCTCGAGTAGACGATTTGTTTGATCAACTTCAAGGGTCCAGTTTCTATTCTAAAATTGATCTACAATCAAGATATCCTCAACTGAAAATTCAGGAAGAAGATATACCAAAAACGACTTTTAGGACTCGTTACGGTCGCTACGAGTTCCTAGTTATGCCATTTGGCTTGACTAATGCACCAGCCGTTTTCATGGACCTAATGAACCGCGTGTGCAAGCCATACTTGAATAAATTCGTGATTGTGTTTATCGATGACATATTGATATATTCACGAACCAAGGAGGAACATGAATATCATTTAAAATTTATCTTGGAACTACTCAGGAATGAGAAGCTTTATGCTAAATTCTCTAAGTGTGAGTTTTGGATCCAAGAGGTTCACTTTCTCGGACATGTCATCAATAAGAATGGTATCCATGTGGATCCATCTAAGATTGAAGCTATCAAAAACTGGGAAGCACCAAGAACTCCGACTGAGGTGCGTCAATTTCTGGGTTTGGCAGGCTATTACAGGCGATTTATCGAGAATTTTTCAAAGATAGCCTTGCCTTTGACCACGTTAACTCAGAAGGACAAAAAGTTTGATTGGACTGATAAACAAGAATCAGTGTTTCAATTGTTGAAGCAAAAACTTTGCAGTGCACGAATCATATCCCTTCCTGAAGGAACTGACAATTTCATCGTGTACTGCGACGCATCACACCAAGGTCTGGGGTGTGTATTGATGCAGAGAGAAAAAGTCATAGCGTATGCATCCAGACAGCTAAAAGTACATGAGAAAAATTATACGACTCACGATCTGAAATTGGGTGCTGTCGTGTTTGCACTCAAGATTTGGAGACATTTCTTATATGGTACAAAATGTACTATCTTTACAAACCACAAGAGTCTCCAGCACATCGTTAATCAGAAAGAACTCAACATGAGTCAACTTCGTTGGGTAGAACTACTGAATGATTACGACTGTGATATCAAGTATCACCCTGGTAAGGCAAATGTCATAGCAGATGCCTTGAGTCGTAAGGAACGAGTTAAAACACTCCGTGTTCGTGCCCTAGGATTGACAATTCATGCGAGTCTCACGACTCAAATCCGGATGGCACAACAGGAGGCAATCAAAGAAGAAAACATTTAGAGTGAAGCTATACGAGGAATGATCAGACAATTAGAGCCAAAATCAGATGATACTTTATACTTTGCAAATAGAATTTGGGTGCCATGTTTTGGTAACTTACAGGAGTTGGTTATGGACGAAGCCCACAAGTCCAGGTACCCCATTCACCCATGTTCGGATAAAATGTATAAGGATCTGAAAGAACTCTACTGGTGGCCGAACATGAAAAGAGAAATTGCTATTTACGTCGGTAAATGCCTGACATGTTCAAAGGTAAAGGCAGAACATCAGAAACCGTCGGGATTGTTATAACAACCCGAGATACCTCAATGGAAATGGGAACAAATTTCAATGGATTTCATTACAAAGTTACCCAGAACACCTAGCAACTATGATACTATATGATAATCGTCAGTCGTTTGACGAAATCCGCGCATTCCCTACCAATAAAGGAGATAGATAAAAGTAAGACGCGTGCAAGGCTAAATATTAAGGGAATTAAGGCTAGGCATGGTATGCCAGTTTCCATTTTCACAAAAAGGGACAGTCGATTCATGTCAAGAACCTGACAGTCTGTACAAGAAGCCTTGAGCACACGCCTTTACATGACCACTACATATCATCCCCAGATGAACGGTCAAAGTAAAAGGACTATCCAAACTTTAGAAGATATGCTCCGTGCATGTGTAATGAATTTCGGAGGAAATTGGGACACTCATTTACCATTAGCTGAGTTTTCCTACAATAACAGCTACCATACGAGCATTAAAGCAGCTCCGTTTGAAGCTTTATATGGTCGTAAATGCCGCTCACCGTTATGTTGGGCGGAAGTTGGTGAAAAACATTTGACAGGCCCTGAGATTGTCCAGGAAACCACTGATAAGATTTTCAAAATTAAGGACCGTTTGAAAGCAGCCCGAGATAGACAAAAGAGCTATGCTGACAACAGACGAAAACCATTAGAATTCCAAGTGGGAGACAAAGTCATGTTAAAGGTCTCACATTGGAAAGGGGTTGCAAGATTTGGCAACCGTGGCAAGCTTAACCCTAGGTACGTTGAACCATTTGAACGTGAGGATCAAATGAAAACAAAAATACCCATCCTTGTTTAAGGATACAACAGTTCAAGAGGACACAAATTGAATTTCGGGACGAAATTCTTCTAACATGGGGAGAATGTGACACCCGACAATTCAGGTCAATATCCGTACATGGTCTCATTTCATATTTTGGTAATTCTAGGAGTTACCGGTTCACGTACCAGGATAACCCGACTAAATACGAACACTAGTGGTTAAAATTACACTTAAATCAAATGGTTTGATTTATTTAAATCCCAACCCACTTGCTTGACTTTCTCGACCGAAAGTCAGGGGAGCCATTCCCCCACTTGCAAGTTCACTCAATCTCAGATTAAGAACCATACCTCTTCAGTCGAAATCCCACAATCCCTTCCATACTTCTCATTTTCATACGGCAATTTCCCAATTCTCCTTCTAGTCGAAGTCCAGTTTAAGGCAGAAATCCACCACAATTCGGTATTTTAAGAAGATTTCAAGTGTTCTAAAGAAAGTTTAACAGAAGATTCAAGACTCTTCTCTGTTTTCTTTCATCATCTTCATCTCGGTTTTAAGGTAAAAACTCGATATTATCCACTTTATTTTCTTTAAAACCGTATCTAAGCCTACAAAAGGTTCAATCGCAAGTAAGATAACAAGAAAAGTATGTCAAATTCAAGATTTGAACATAAAAATATACAGGACGAATTCTGTCAATCAAAGTGCAGTAATCGAAACTAGGAGTTTCGATACCTGTTCAATCGAAACTAGGAGTTTCGATACCTGTTATTCAATCGAAACTAGGAGTTTCGATACCCTTCTTGCCAATCGAAACTAGATAGTTTCGATACCTAACTACTCAATCGAAACTATGAAGTTTCGATACTCAATTGCCCAATCGAAACTAGGAAGTTTCGACATCTGTTCATCAGTCACATTGGGCAGTAACTTAGAACTGTTTTTATAGCAAAACAAGTGTTGAAAATCTAAGAAGATATTTAAACAAAAGCAACTAGATTTACTAGGTCGATGAACAATTTGCAATATGAGACGTTCGGTCTTAACACAATTTACCCTTTGGTATCTAGGGTACGAATAGTCAAGTTCGGCTAGAACAATTATCATTGCAAGCATACACAAACTCAAGGTGAGTTCACGGCCCCCTTTTAACTCTTTACTGTTTTGTAAACATCGGGGGAGAAACATACTTACTTATTATGTTTTGAAAACATGAATTACATTGTTTATACGTTTGACAATATGAACATTTTGGTTTAACTTCTTGTGAGTCTCCCAGCCCCACTTTTACTACTAGTTTTTAAATTGTTTTTAAACAAACAGGGAGAAAACTTGCTCAACTAAAGAGCTGGACACAACAACACACAACGATTGTTCGGATGAACAACACACAACGATTGTTCGGATGAACAACACTCAACGATTGGGGGAAACACATACATACAACTATTTTATGGGATAACAAGAGAATAAGACACGACTTGTATGTTTACATGAGATGAGAACAACAATTTGAGGCCGGAAAAGTCCCCTGGAACAACGTAGTAACCATTAACTGTAGCCTAGGGTCCTATGAATAGTACTATGGAGAGTGACGTCTCCCGGTCATGGTTAGTCGCGCTAACCACAATCTGGAGGATTTATGGCCGCATAGAACCGGATAACGAAATTAGGGGCGTGTACAATTGTCATGGTTTGGTTACGCCTCATGTATGAACATATTATTTGTATTCCTAGCTAGTTTACAAATGGGTCAACAATTCTTATTCTGTTTATCACATACACCTGAAACTATTTACGAACAATTGAGTTTAAACAAAAGAGTTTTGGATCCGGTTAAAGTGATCATGTTTATACAAAAGGGTTCTGATTAGTTAAAATGATCAGGTTTAAACATATTTTATGACGGCTAAGTCATGGTAATGTTTTCAAAGGAAAACTACTTATTTCATGACGGATAGGTCATGGGCATGTTTTCATATGAAAACTACTTATTATTATGACGGTTAAGTCATGTATAGTTTTTCGGGGAAAACTACTTAGTTTTATGACGGTAAAGTCATGTACATGTTTTCGGGAAAAACTATAAGAACTAATATAACTAACTCTGTGAACTCACCAACCTTTGTGTTGACAGTTTTAAGTATGTTTCTCAGGTGACCTCTAGCCATGGCGCGGTTGGAATAGGCTAGCTATGTTGGATCAATTCCTAAAGACTGGAAGGACGTAGAATATCAAGTCTCAAGTCTGTCATTGATCTAGAAGAACTTAGATCACAGTATTACTTAGTTTTAGTAATTGTATATGTAATCAAGTCTTAGAAATCATTATTACAGCTTCCGCTATCGTGTAATGAACCAATCGTTACAACCTGTATTTATTTAATAAGTAAATAAAATATGGGGGTGTGACAAATGAGGCCCGTAACTTTGAGCAGTTCCTGCAACAACAAGCCCTCAATGACTTCAGGTCAATGAATACCACTCTTCCAAAAAGAATTATATCCAAAACCAGGATTCATCCTAGAACACAAAAGCCCTGGGTAAGCCTTCGGTACAAGCCTGCAGAGACTGTCAAATCCATCATACTGCCACGATCAGTACCAGTCCAACTTTAGAATTTCAGAAAATGGTTTTACAACTCAACTATAGGAAGTGATGTGATCGAGTGTGAAGGCAAGGAAGACATTCATATATTTGATCCCATGGAGCTTTTAAAATTTCAACCTGAGGATCTTGAAGTATTATTCAACAACCCCATCAAGATCTTTCATGGAGATGATGAAGCTGATATTAAGGCCTATCAAAGAGTGGTGTCATTGAATGCCAAGCCATTTTTCCAGAAACCAAGTCAAGATCCAACTACTTAGCGAAGAGTTGAAGACATTGATGCAGCAGCTTAGGGGGAGATTGTAGAGTCTTGTATTTTTATAAGCTGATGTCATCAATGTATTTTTGAACAATGTTTAGTTTAGCTTATTTACTTGTAATTTCATTTGATGTAATTTCCTGCTTTTTAGTCTTAGTCTAGGTCATCGAAACTACTTAGTTTCGATTGAGCTTTGTTCAATCGAAACTAATAGTTTCGACAGATAGGAAGTTTCGACAGGCTTGTTTTCCACTTGTAAATGCTCAACTGAAACTACTAGTTTCGGTGAGCCTAGTTTCGATGCCTGTCAGCTTCCTATAAATAGCCTATTTTGAGAATGTTTAGGGTGTGGAGAGCGGCTATAACCCTGAAATTCTCTCTTTCACAGTTTTTTTCTAAATCAATACACATTTGGAGTTAATTCATCTGTTGTTCTTACAATTTCATATCAATACTTGTGTTGATTCCGGTGTGGTTTGCCTGATTATCTTGATCAATTCTATTTCTACCCTCTGATTCACCACCAAACACATAGATTCCACCTGTGTGTGTGTGTAATCGATCTTCTGTGTGATTTTCGATTGAAATCAGGACCTACAGTAAGATTGTAAAACCTTTTTAATCAAACTTTCTTTGAAGCTTGTACGTCTTTATACAAACAGAGATTGATAAGCCAAGGATTGGTCAACATTATTACGGTCGTACGTCTTTATACGAACTTATTATGCGACCAATAATTGGTGAACTCATATTGGGAACGATACATCTTTATACTCGGTCCCATTGTTACACCGCCTCTCGGTGAACAAAGTATAATCATCTATTTAACTTTAATACAAAGCATTTACGTTCGATGTCTTAAACAAACCCAGAGATGACCATTCGAAGGGTTGAGGGTAACTGTTGTCCCTAACGGGAGGCACTACTATTTTAATTTAAAGATTTTAATTCATGAATCAAATGTCGTGAGGACGAGGCTCTAGCGGTGACCCGGGTCACAAGTTTGTAGTAGTCATATCACTGGATTAGTCAACTTAACATTACCAAGCTGATTCGAAGACCGAAGCAATACTCTTCGTGACCTGATCATTTCCAAGATATTTACTTTTCTGCTATTTACTATTCTGTTCATTACATTTCTGTTACACACATCACGCACGTTTTTATTTTTATGCTATTTACTTTACCGTCATTTACTTTTCTGTCATTTACTATTTGGCTTCACGAGCACACAAAACCCACTTATGGCTAAACTCTTTGTATTGCTAGGTTGAAGATGATGTTTGGTGCATGATATTGTTTGACGTATTAATCTAGTGGTATATTTATGTCTTTAATTATTCGTTCTTAAAACCACCATTTGGTGGGTTTTTATCATTGTCTAAATCCGTCTTTATATTTGTGAGTGTTCTTGATTTTAAAGTGTAAAATCGTAAAACCTTTTTAATCAAACTTCCTTTGAAGCTTGTATGTCTTTATACAAGCAGAGATTGATAAGCCAAGGCTTGGTCAACATTATTAAGGTCGTACGTCTTTATACGAACTTATTATGTGACCGAGAATTGGTGAACTCATGTTGGGAACGGTACGTCTTTATACTCGGTCCCATTGTTACACCGCCTCCCGGTGAACAAAGTATAATCACATATTTAACTTTAATACAAAACATTTACATTCGATGTCTTAAACCAACCCGGCATTCGAAGGGTTGAGGGTAATTGTTGTCCCTAACGGGAGTCACTACTATTTTAATTTAAATATTTTAATTCGTGAATCAAATGTCGTGAGGACGAGGCTCTAGCGATGACCCGGGTCACAAGTTTGTAGTAGTCATATCACTGGATTAGTCAACTTAACATTATCACGTACCAAGCTGATTCGAAGCCCGAAGCAATACTTTTCATGACCTGATCATTTCCAAGATATTTACTTTTCTGCTATTTACTATTCTGTTCATTACATTTCTGTTACACACATCAAGCACGTTTTTATTTTTATGATATTTACTTTACCGTCATTTACTTTTCTGTCATTTACTATTTGGCTTCACAAGCACACAAAACCGACTCACTAATTGATCCGGCTAAACGATAACAAAAGTTGAGTACTGTAACTCGACCGTGTCCATTGGTTCGATATTTGGTTCTTACATCAACTATATTAGGCTGCGATAGGTACGCTTGGCTAATGTGTGTGTTTTTAGGTTAAAGTAATTATCATTTTATAAATTTAAAACTTGATCTCGTAAAACCATAATAAAAATATATTATATTTTTATATATTAAAAACGACACATCAGTAAGTATTGTTTTAAATGTTAAAACAGGTGCACGATATCCCAACAGTGATATCAGAGCCAGGTTTACGCGCGTTTAGACATAATTATTTTTTTTTCGATCTCCATTTTATTTGTTATCACTTTTGGTTAACAAAAGATCGAAACTTTATCGTTTTGGTTGTGATTGTGTTTGGTAAATCGAGCCCTAGTGACCCGTGGTTGTGTTTGTCATAATTTTGGTTTTATATTTTTTGTATTTTATTTTGGGGTATTTGGAACCCGGGTGTAATAGTTAGGCTTCATTTATTTATTTATTTTTATTGTAAAAGTATATATGCTGTAAACCTAACAAGACGAAGAATTGAAGACCGGAGATTGACAAAGGACGGGATTTGAAGATAGAGATCTTGACTAAGTGGGAGGCGACAAGTTTATTTATTTATTTTGGTGTCCCTTAGACAGGTTCGGTTTTCGTTTGATGGCTCGAACGATACCAGACATCTTTACTAGTGGCTCGATGGTTGTTTTATATTTTGTGGTTGATACGATTATTTAGGATAATAATTTAACTGCAAATATTTTTATAAAATGATTAACATAATCTTATAAAACGACGAGAATATTAAAAGTTTTAAAATTTCTCATAAAGGTAATTAAATAAAAGTAGTTTTTATTTAAAAGATTAAAACGGGTTTTTAAATTTAATTATTTTTTTTAAAAACATATTTAAATTAATTAAAGGTTAATTAGTTTATAAATTAAGTTCGCGACTAACGACCAATTTAGTTTAAAAATAAGGTATTTAAAATTGGACCGTATCGAGTGTTGAAAGCGTTTCACGAACTTATATATATATAGTAAAATTGGTTTACCAAAATTGCACGACTTGGCTCATGCTGCTCGTCGTCCAAAATGTTTTTGACCCTTAACCGGTAATTAAAAATGTAAAAGAAATCCCAATCAAAATCGATATTTCTACGCCACCCTAAATTATGACACTTCAACTAATCTATCCGAACCACCGGTGTTAGTGAATTACCCTGCATCCGGCCATACGGTTTTAGTTGAAGGTAGAATCGTGATTTCTAAGTCACTTAGGTCGGGTCTACGGTTACAATTGTAGGGCAAATATCACTTAAGACGTTTAAGTGGGCGTAGTTGAGGGAAACGTATCCAAAGCTTGACCTTGCTCGGCATGCCACTCAAACCGAGAATTGTGTAGTCGACATAATTGGTATTTTCATACTTACCTACCTAGTTATGCCAGTGGAGAATGCTCAGCCATTCGCTATGACATGGTGAGCCGGGATATCATTCCTAATTATATATATTTTTGTCCTTGGTCATTAATTTATTAGGAAATTCAACCATGAAAATACTAAATTTTATTTGAATTTTGTAGATGTCTCAATCTGCTGATGTGATTATCCTAGAGCGCCTTAACGATATCCTTAAAATCAAACTCGTTGGAACAAATTTCTTGGATTGGTACTACAATCTGAAGAACGTCCTTAGATTCAACAAGAAATTACATGTTCTTAAGTTCCCCTTACCTAAGCAGCCACCTGAAGATGCTGGCGAGTTTGTTCTAAATGCATGGAACAAACTTAGGGATGATACCCATGTTATATCAGACCTTATGCTGGCATATGTTAACCCTGGGATTCGAGCTTCAATCTAGCGCTTGTCTGCTTATGACATGATCCGTAACTTGAAGGAAAGATACCATCAAGATTACAACAAGGATCCTTCTCACTCTTTGATGTCACACATTAGAGACGTTGCTTTGGAGAATCCGAGACGTGCTATGATCATGAGGAGGAAAGTGGTAGACCTCGAGAAAGCATCCATTCCCATAGATGATCACTTGATCATAGATATTACTGTTGATGACGTATTTGATGACTACAAATAGGAAAAGCATCTACTTAGTCGTTATGACGAAGTTAGGGATTTCATCTCTTGGTACGCCAAGGTAGAACCCGAGGATGCTTTGAGAATGACATGCTTCATTGACCAGCTTGAGAGGATCGGGGGTTTACCCTAGTGATAATATCATTCGAGCTATATTCAATGATGACCTTCACTTGTCCTTCGCAAAGCAAAGAGGTACCGGACGACACTGTCAAAACCGGGGATAAGGGCAAAGCTATTGGTGAGACCAAGACGCACCTCTCTAAACCGAGATGCCGTGTGAAAGAGATGCTTGAAGCTGATGTTGCTAGAGAAAGCTTTAATGCATATACTCTAGGTATCTTGGCAACTTTTCCATTGTTTCTATATCACTTAAAAGTTAGACTTTTAACACATGGGTAAAACTTGCTATTTTGCAGAGATAAAAGAAAATCAGGAAAGGAAGAAGAAAAAGAAGACGGACAAAGCTTGAAGATTGTTTCAAGTTGTTGATTACACCATTTGATGATGTTATTTCATTTTGTTTAAAACAAATTTGAATTTCGGATTTATTTTCTTTTGAATATTGCTTGATTATTTTAAGTATGACTTATTTAAATCTTTTATGCATTATGATCATTGCCTTACTATGAATTTAGATTTTAATATCTTCTATCCGACATGAAATGTTAAAAACATATGAGACATGTTATTCAGGTCTAATAGATATTACATTAGATCAGATCTAATAGATATCGTGAATCAAATTAATTGAATCCTGTGAAAAGTATATATGAGATATAATGTTTACATATGACTTTACGAGTGAAATGGTTTCAATATAATTTCTCTGGAAACGATCTTATAAGATAAGATGTAAAAGAAGCAATAAAAGTTATCACTACTTCAAGACTAAGTGGTTAGTCGTATGAAAACAGCTACCCAAAATTGACATTATCCAAATCACTAGCCTTGAACCATAAGGTTCATCCAGAACAGGTATAATAATTCATATGGGATACAAATTTGAAGGAGAGAGTCCTGTGAATAATTAAGGATAGGATGTTATGAACTCCTATACGAAAGAGTTTCGCATGCCACCTTAATAAGCATTCAAACTTATGAATAAGATTGAAACTGTTCATGACCGTAATATACCTGATCCTTGAACAAAAAGCAATTTTTGTTTAAAGTTTTGAATAAATGGAATTATTCAATTGCATAAACATAAAATTCATATACAGGCAAGGATGATATCCTTGATAATATATGAAAGTTTATCGTAAGCAAAAGATGAGATCTTTTAGAATAGACGTATGATATCATGTGATGAAAGAATGAGATTCTTTAGTAAATCACTTCATGATAACCTAGAAAACAATCCATACTATGACAAATAAGATTTGATCACACTACAACATGAATGAGATTCATCAAGTTGTAGAAGTTGTTTTGGAAACAACAAAATGGATCGTTAATACTAGAAGCATGACATATTATCAAAAGTTGATAAGATAGGAATTGAATTCCGAGTATCCTTAAGAGGAAACACATTACAAGTTTTGAACAGTTGAACAAACTAATCAAAATAAACATGTATTATGAATACTAGAATGTTCTTGTAATAAAGTAGCTTCAAGGAAAGTATAAAAGTCTAGATATGTCTGAGACCGTTGAATCATTGAATTTGATAAGATCAATTCAAAGAAGATTCAATATGATAGATGCAAAGGCCAGTAGGAGTAAGTACCTACGACAATGAAAATGTGTAAGATACACATTGTTAAGAGGAGTGTATAGAGATACACAGAACACCGCGAAAAGGGATGATAAAAGTTATCATAGAATGTATAGTGATACATTGCTAAAATCACGAGTTTAAAACATATCATTGAAAGATAGAGTATCTTTAAAGATTAATTTCAAAGTTTTTATTGATTGCATCCGTATATAAGATATATAAAAGAAAGATTCCAGAATAGGAATCACAGCAATCCATTGACATTAATAAAGTTGTCTTAAATGTTTTGTGTGACAAATCAATAAAGACAAATCGTTAACATTTTTGTTAACATTATCTGTAACCCCTAATTATTGGGATAGGATGAAAGTGAAAAGGTTCATGTAGTATCATCAGATAAATAATGAGCTTTGTCAATATTTTTCATACGATGAAAGAACTTTGAAATTTAATTATAACAGAAGAAAAGGATAATACTTGAGAAGTACATAATGGTGATGATCATAAAGTGTTATGATAAATACTATCTTATTGGATAAGATGCCAAGAGTACCAGCTTTGACTATCAAGAAGGGTTCTTGAAACAAGATCATAATTAGTTATGACAACTTGTCAGTCAAACACAACAGTCTTAAAAGGTTAAGATATAAACACCATGAGACGATCATTAAGGATGATTACACGATACATCAGCGTTATCTAATAAAAGAGTTTCATCAATAACAATTACACAAACATGTGATGTTGTGACCTGGAAACATTAGAAGATAGTATTCTGAAAAGAGTTCAGATAACTTCTAATAGTTTGGAAAGAATTTTCGAAAGAGGTTTTTTCCACTGTTAAGTTTCATTAATGGGATCATGAAACTTATATACATCAAATTCACACAAATCAATATCTAGCTGACCCATTCGCTAAACATATACCTCAATCTGTATATGAGGAAGCATGTTGATAGGTGTTAGACATGCTAGACTTGAGTTTGATCTATTAGTATTGGGTGCTTTCGAACATCATATAGAAACATTAGTGTTTTATATTGATTTAACGGTTAAATCTATACATATTAATAAATCAAGGTTTTTGGAGGGACACTTGTCATATTTCTAGACCTCCACATTCTCATTTTTTTCGCCTCTCTATCCTATTAATAATCAACTCCACTATTTTAGGCAACTAAATTAATTATTTGTTTCAATTTTTATCTACAGATTAGACAATTAAATCAACTCCACTATTTTAGACAACTAAATTTAAAACTGTGTTTATCATCAATTAAATTATTCTATCATATTTTTATGAATTCTACAAACTGAAAACAACTTTTAGCCATCTAAGATCCAAATAAAAACTCTTTAATCATGTATATACATATTCACATTGTTCCATTTTGATGAGTGTATGTGTTAACAAATAAAAACTCTTTTATTCAACCCATGTAATACACGGGCTTATAAAGACATATTTTTTTATTACTAAGTATATAACATTACATTTATTCAATCCGTGTAATACACATGATTCTAACCTAGTGCATTATAAATAGACGATTCTATGTTCGACATTTTGTACGTTTTAGAAATCCTTGAATATTGTATTCTAAATGTTCGTAGTCGATCAGATTCATGGGAATCAATCTGAACGAAAGACTATTGTGAATTGGATGATTGGTTCATTGGGAATGAAAGTCTAAACGGTTGGACATCATATTCACAGATAATCATTAGAGAATGATTATTGAACGTAACTTGCTTCAAAACTATCTTCATGGATCAAGGTCTTGAGAAGTTTTGAATATGGTAAGATCTATTGATCCTCGACCCAAGGCACGCACTAGAACTAACTCTGACTGAAGTTTGTTCTTTGATCTTATCTAACGGTGTACCTTAACAGGCAGTAATAAGGATATGATCAGGAATAATCTAAAGTCAAGTGGGAGTTGTACGTGACCAAAGGAATTATGTTCTCCTTTAATTAGGAGTTGGACATTCTGGTATAAATCACTGGTATAAATCACGTGGCCACGCACAAACTAAAGAGTAGTTTGTTTAGACCATTTTGAATTAGAGAACAAGAACAAGAATAGTTGAACCACATATGAGAAGTGACTTATATCCATGTCTCATGTTCAACAGATGACCTAAACAGAAAGGACACATAGATATGTTTATCATGGCTATTGTACTTGGTTAAGTAAAGGTTAGTTGAACACGAGGAATTAGTTGACGATTGTAAATACGGCATACCTTGTTAGGGGCAGTAAGATGTAGCTAGGCGTCCACCACTGTCTACGTTGACCTAATTAATCGATGAATCGTCCAAGTGGAAGATTGTTGGATATTAGATGTCCGGTCATCGTTAATATCAACGTTGCTATCGAGGTACGATCCGAAGAGTTACACTTTGGGTAAAGAACAAATCATAATGTTTAAATGTTAAACGTTATTTTACGAAACGCAAATTTAGTATTCGGTGGATTAAATATTTAGAGAAATATTTATTGGTTGTGTCATATTTAATTATTTAGAATAATTAAATTAACAAAAGACGGAATATGGTATTATGTATATAAATTAGTAGAATATATATTAGCGGGTTTTTGTATTTAATAGTTGAATATAAAACCAGTTCGGTTTACGCAAGATAGTTTGTTAATTAGTGTAATTATAAACTACAGGGACTGGAACAGATTAAACGTTAATCAGTTATTAATTAAATGTTAATTACACAAGGGTTTAAGATGTAAATATTCTAATTGTATACACATGCAAACTCTTAAACCCTAAAAACACTTTTGGTGGCCTCCTTCTTCTCCCCTTGCGATCGTCGACCGAAACCCCCCCCCCCCCCCCCCGCCTTCGGTTTTCCATCCGACGCAACCACCGGCCGCCGTGACCAGCCACCGTCAGCCTCCTCACGCCACTACTGTGTTCCCTTTGCTTTCCCGCAAGCCGAACCGGAAAAGGAAATGAGAACCGGGTTCTCGTTTTGGAGAGTGTTTGTATGACGAGTTCGTGTTTTGTCATCTAGCTTGACGTTCTTTGTACCTAAGGGTTACAACCCGGTTGTTGGTCAAAGGTATAAATCCTAAACACCCTATGGTTGTGCTTATTTATTATTATTGTCTAAACGCTGTGTAATCGGATCACTGTCGGATAAAGATCTGATATTTATTATCGTGTGCCATTATTTACGCTTCCGCCATTGTAAATCTGATTTTATTAAGTATTGTTTTAAATGTTAAAACCGGTGCACGATATCCCAACACCCTCTTATGGAGAAACACTCTAAATGTATAACCACCAAATCATTGTTTTTAAGAAGGTCATTCAACCATTTGGGACGAAAGCTTTGAATTAACATTTAATCAATACTTTACTTCTATGGGTATAATCATGCATGAGGATAAGCAAAGTTTAAGTGTGGGGTGTTATGATATGTCATAAATTATACATATTTTACATGCATAGTTATCCCCATATTCATCACAATTATAGACAAAATGATGGGAATTGATACTTAATCTATTCAATTGTGTTACAACATGATAATTGACCTTAGTTTGCAAAAAATGAAGAAATCACTCAAAATCAAGGAGAAATCAGCATCCGAAAGTCAATTGAAAGAACCTGGACCAAGAAAGTCAAATCAGGAAGTCAAAAGTCAACAGGGAGTAGAAGTGGGCCAATGCACGGGCGTGCATTCCAATGCACGGTCGTGCAAAGGCCATTCTGCCTCCCTGTACTCCCTAAAGCTGCCAGATTCCACACGTGAAAGAAAATGGTAGTTTGCACTCCCGTGCATTGTCAAAATCTTTGCCTATAAATATCAAGCTCATTCTAGTGTTTTAGATGTCTAAGATTGAGGGTTGTGAAGGCCCTAGTGCTCTGCTAGGGCCGAAGCTTTTTCAGTTTTGGTCCGTTTTTAGCTTTTCTTTGTTTATTTTATGTTTCTAGTATTGTAATATGGAATGATTCTTCTTATTCAAGTAACAAGAAGAAACCTATACCTACTCTCCCTTGGTGTTAGATCATTTCCACACAAGATCTAAGGGTTAGTGGAGTCACTTGTATGGTCACTCGTGGCTAGTCTTCTTGCGTTACTTGGGTTGGTTGATCTTTATTTAATTAATGAAGTATTTTTAGTATATTATGTTCTTAAAGTCTCTCATTTAATATATCTTAAAAATACAAGAATAAATAATCTTTAAACCAACTTAATAACATTAAATCTTGTGAGTTTCTTAAGACTTCTTGCTTGGAAGCTTATTTGAGTTTGTACGGTTTATATACAAATCTTGGTGCTACCTGCAAAGGCCCGGTTAGTATAGGTTTAGCATTATGGGTTGATTGGAGGTTTGGGTATTCAACGAGTCACCTTGTTGTTTGTGTCGGTATTTCTTTATTTTTCTTGTGTTAACTTGCAGAGGACTTCTAGCGGGAGCCATGAGGCTTGATCTTGAGAATGAAAGATATATTTATTTAAAATATTATTATAAGTAAAGACAACTATTTTAATAATATATTTTGTTAGGTCTGAGCGTTCATAAAGTACCTTTGGAGGAAGTTGCTCATTCCGACTTTTCAAAAGAAGTTACACGACTTGGCGTACGCTAGTCGACAGGATAATCTTAGTCCGAATAATAATTCACTAGTATGCTCGATTAACAAGCTCCGGCACGCTAAGGCAGCCGACTAACAGGCCTCGGCTGACCTTTACATTATTTAAAGAGTGCGCCCGGTTAACAGGCTCCAGTACATCAAGGCAGCCGGCTAACATGCTTCGACTGACCTTTACATTATTTACCAGTGTGCCCGATTAACATACACGGGCACACCAGGGCAACAACATCATCACACACGCATCATAAAAATATACATAAAGCTACAAGGATATAATTACACATCTCATTTATTTAATACAACCGATAAAAGTATGCTACATAGCAGAAAGTCAACAAAACACAAAGAGGTACGTCATATGACATGCAGGCCATCGAAACAAAAAAAGGGTAAGTCACAAGTGTCACCCAACTGCACCTGATCCTTCCCCAGCACCCCCATTGGACGATTGAGAAATTTTCGTAAACCTTCAAGATCCATTTTGTTCCCAAACTCTGCCAAAATCTCCATCACTGAAAATTTGGCATCATCAAAGGCGACATTTGCCTTAGCCAACCTTTCCTCTGACAAAGGATCAAAGCAAGCGTGAACCTTCACATCAGAATTAACGACAGACCCAACTAACATCCCTTCGTGATGCCCTAAATCTTTTGCAATTCCCACTATAGCGGCCACATGATCCAAAAAACAATCACTATCCCTAATAGCCTCCACCGTGGCAGGAATACCTGACTCAACTAACCAATCACACTCAGCAGTCACGTCAAAAACCTCTTGTTTTGATCGCTCTAGCTCCACCCGAGCCTTTTCCTTCACTTCCGCCAATTGGTTTTCCACGAAATAGTTTCCCCCTGTAACTTCGTCCGGGGGCCGGCAGTCTCCCTCAACATAACGAAGTCAGCTTCGTTACGTTCCGCTGCAACTCTCGCCTCCTCTCGGAGAGTACATATAAGGGCTAACCTCTATTCCAAAAGCTGATTGGTTCGCTCACAATCCGCTTTATATTCTAACGCGACAGCGGAATGAGCGGCACTCTGACTCTGAAGCTTAATCACCAAGTGGGTGTTCTCCTTTTCAAACTCATGCACCCTCGCTCTCATTTTCCTCTGTTCCTCCGCCATACCCTGATTTTAAAGACGCGAAGCGTCCGCACGCTGCACCGTCATGTCCCACTCCCGGCATATCAATGGCATATATGAAAACACCCTAGCTGTTGGATTTTATGGACCGACCCGATGGACAACGCGGCTGACCGAGCTATGACCCGTAAGAGTTACACCTAGGGCAACGAACATTAAATCCACTTAACCCGCTTAACTGGTAATTACGAACTGTTAGCGAGACGATATATATTTATATATATTCGTTAGAAGGGAATTATTATTTATACTAGTTTATAAATAATAATTTTATATTATTTTTAATCTTTCATTAAAAACATTAAAAAGGGTTCGGGCTTTACATCTCGTATTAGACTTTGGACCCGGAAACAATTAGTAGGGTTTATAATTATTATATATAATTATAAATCTATTGAATAGGTTTACGGCTTCTAGGGGAAAATAGCCGCCAAGACTTACGAGAAGATATCAGCCAAAAAAGGCAAAAAAAAGTGGTTTTCCTTTTTTCGTGTGGGAGCCGCCAAACAAGAAGAGTTAAGAAACAAAAGGTTCCAGCCTTTGATCTTTCCGGCCACCACCCTTGCCACCGTCCGGCGCTTCCCGGTGCCACCCGTTCTCGCGTTTCGGTTCGTGATCTAGCATCGGTTTGTTGTACCTAGGTGTCTCAACCGGTTAATCATTAACCACTAAAGGTATAATTAATCTTATCAGTAGATTAATTGTTTTTTTTTTGTGCTTGCGTGTTCATAACCAGATCATGTTTGGTTCGTCAGTGCTGTTAAATAGGTTATGATTTTATTTTTCGCTGCGTATTTATTAATTAATTGAATTATTTAATTTCTCTGTCAAAACTCGTTTTTACAAAAGTCAAACTGATCACCACTGAATCCCAACAGTGGTATCAGAGACTGGGTTATAACACGTAAATCGGAACCGGTCTGGTTTCACCGGTTAGATTAATCACAAACTTTAACTATCTTAAAGTTTCTGATCTGATCTGTTTTTTGAGGCATTTTTTTATTTATTAATTTGGTCAATTTTTATTTTATTTGACCAAATATACTGCCCGTATGTGATTGTGTTGAATATGTGAATCTAGCCCGACCCCTGTGATTGAGTTGTTTGTGTTTATTATTCAATTTTTGGTTTTATGGTTTTAGCCCACTTTTGATGGCTCAAAGTTGTAATAGAATAGGTTTTTTTATTTTATGTAATGTAATAAAAACCCGAAGACAAATCTGAAGACGCAACAGGAATCATGGATTCAGTGGGAGTCATCCGAGACGACTAGATGCACGGAAGTCCATCCTTGTGGTTGTTTTAATTTTGTGAACCCCGTGACCCGTTTGGTCTTGTTAACTGGCTCTAGTAAGATCAAACAAACTTGGACCTAAAAGATTTACATATTTATTTGCTTTATGGTTGCTTTTAATTTTTTATAACTTAAATTTATTATAAACCAACCAAACACCAAACGTTTTAAAAGGAGTTTTAAAATGTCATAATCTGTCACCACAAGTTCTAATTTTACAACTTGTAGAATTTTATAAAAAATAACAACTGGCTTGTTTTTATAAAATAAATAACCGCTAAAGTTTTGCAATTTAAACTAAATTTAATTTCAAAACTTATAACTTAATAGTTTTCAACTATTAACTTTAACTGGTTATTCAAGTCGCGACAAACTTAGTTTTAATAGGTTATTTAAAATTAAGTGTCCTGAGAGATGAAAGGGTTCATAAAATTTTTAATGACTTTAAATAGTAAAACTGGCTTTTACAACACACGTATGATTTAATCATTCGTTGTGTTTGACCCTATTCGGTAAACACTAAAATTGGAACCCATATTTAAAACCAATGGTCTATGTCATCCTATTATAAGGAACACTTGGAGCATAAAACGAAACATCGGTGTTTAGAGTCACAGCACCGCACTAGATGCGTAGTTTATCCTTCCAAGACGCAAGGGTTTCGTTGACACATCTGGCCCTTCCGCAAGTACCTGTTTTAGGACGACTATTACTTTTCTCTCTTGTTACATGCCCCAGCTGTCAAGAGATTAAAAGTGGGCATAGATGAGGCTAAACGTATCAATGCATAGACATGTCTTGTCTTAGCGGCCTCATACATGAGAGTTGTGCATCTTTCCACAATTGACACTAATTGTCAGTCTAGTTACTCACTTACTAATGTTGTATGCCACAGCTACCATTAGTGACTGATTTAGCTAGATTCTCACTCCTTATTCTAATTTCTGTAATTGGGTCATAAATTAATAAGGGCTTTTCACTTTCTTTATACTAATTTATTTTCTTTGCTTATCTTGACAGATGTCTACTAAAAATAATAATACTAATAACTCCTTCGCTCTCAAGTCTATCCTTGAGAATGAAAAGCTGGATAACACCAATTTTCTCTCGTGGCAGTGCAATCTGAGAATAGTTCTCAAGATGGCCAAGAAGCTCTATGTTCTCGATGCACCAGTCCCTGAGGCACCCGATGGTAACACGGCTGCTGCTCGTAAGGCCTGGGAAAAACAAAGAGATGATGCCACTGAGGTGGCCTGCCTTATGCTAGCTTGCATGTCCCATAAGCTTCAAAAGAGCATGGAGGACCTGAGTGCCTTTGACATGATTGAGCAACTTGAGGGCATGTTCCTGAAACAAGCCCGACAAGAACGCTATGAAACCATGTCTCAGCTCATTCGTTGCACGATGCAAGAGGGCACGCTTGTTAGTGCTCATGTACTTAAGATGAAAGGGTACATCGACCAGATGAACAAACTTGGATATCCCATGAAGGATGACATGGCTACTGATTTCATCTTAAACTCTCTCCCAAGCTCCTATGCTCAATTCGTAATGAATTTCAACATGAATGGCTTGGAGAAGACAGTGGCCGAGCTACATGGTATGCTCAAAACGGCCGAGATGAATATCCAAGGAAAGAAAAATCAAGTTCTGATGGTCAGATATGCTGGTGTTAAAAAACCTAACCCCAAGAAAAGCGGTTATAATAGCAAAGGCAAGAAGAAGGTTAATGTTGCTGCCAAGCCTACCACCAACAATAACAAGAAAGCTTCAAAAGCACCCCTCCTGAGGAGCGCCAATGCTTTGAATGAAACAAAATGGGACACTGGAAATGTAACTGTCCTGAATATCTAGCCAAGCTGAAGCTGCAGAGGGCCAGTGGTGAGGGCACCTCTTCAGGTATTCTCATTTATGTTATTGAAATTTTTACTGTTTCTAGCAACACATGGGTATTTGATAATGGATGTGGATACCACATCATTAATGTCTTGCAGGAGCCTAAAAGTTAGAGGAAGCTGAAACAAGGCGACATGGAGCTCATCGTTGGTGATGGGAAAAGAGTACCAGTTCTTGCAACTGGAACATATCATCTCTCATGTCCTTCTGGCCTTGTGATTGTTTTGAATAATTGTTTGTTTGCACCTGGTTTAACCAGAAACATTATTTCAGTTTCTTTATTGTTTGAACAAGGATTTAAGTACGTTATTAATGGTATTGCTATTTCTGCCTACTTAAATGATATCTTCTATTTTGAGGCTAAACCTCAAAACGGTATTTATGAGATTGACGTTCAAACTGACAATAACATATATAATCTTTCTAAATGTATCAAATCTGGCATTAATGATACTTTTCTATGGCATTGTCGACTTGGCCACATAAGCAAAGCACGCATTAAAAGACTCCAATCCGAGGGAATTCTTGAACCTACCGGACAGGACTCATTTGATAATTGCGAGTCTTGTTTAGCTGGCAAACTCACAAAGGATCCCTTCACTCATGTTGGTGAACGAGCTAAGGATCTGCTAGGCCTTATACTCACTGATGTGTGTGGCCCTTTCAGAACCATGTCTAGAAATCATGAAAGATATTTCGTTTCATTTATTGACGATTATAGTCGATATGCTTATGTCTATCTTATGAAACATAAGCATGAAACATTTGAAAAGTTCAAAGAGTTTCAAAACGAAGTAAAGAAACAACTCGATAAATCTATCAAGACACTTCGATCAGATCGAGCTGGCGAGTATCTCAGCTTAGAATTTCTTAATCATCTGAAGGAGCATGAAATTATTTCTCTGCCCACTCCTCCTGGCACACCCCAACTTAATGGCGTGAGCGAGAGGAGAAATCGAACCCTACTTAATATGGTTCGATCGATGATGTGTAGAACTAACTTGCCTCGCTCCTTCTGGAGTTATGCTCTTATGACCGCCGCCCGCCTTGTAAATCTGGCACCAACTAAGAAGGTGGACAAAACCCCATATGAGATATGGCACGGGTCTAAACCCAATTTGTCTTACCTTAGAGTATGGGGATGTGATGCATATGTCACCAGCGATTCTGATGACAAGCTCGATCCCAGAGGTGAAAAGGTTGTTTTCGTCGGTTACTACAACAAAAGCGGATATTATTTCTATCATCTTGATGCAAACATTGTTTCCATCAAAAGGAAAGGACGCTTTCTCGAGAAAGATCTTCTAAATCAAGGAACCGGAAATAATATTATGGATCTTGAAGAAATTCGAGAAACACAAACAACCGCTGAGGAAGTCGGAGCGTCTGATCAACAAGAAGTTGTTGCTGATGAATCAGACATAAACACAAGCATTCACAGAAGTAGCAGGTCTCGTAAAGAACCTAATAGATACCTATGGCATCTTGAAGCTTCTAAAGTCCTGTTAGTAGCTGAGTCAAATGACGAACCTACAAGCTACAAATCTGCTATCTCAGATCCTGAATCCGAGAAATGGCTTGAAGCCATGAACACCGAGATGCAATCTATGCGTGATAATCAGGTCTGGGACTTGATTGAACTACCCCCCCGGTTCTCGGGCAATAAGGAGCAAATAGATTTTCAAAAGAAAAACCGACATGCATGGTAATATACAAACCTATAAAGCACGGCTAGTTGCAAAGGTTTTCACTCAAACTCAAGGTATTGACTATGATGAAACTTTCTCACCCGTTGCTATGATCAAATCGATCAGGATACTGCTTGCCATAGCCGCGTACCATGATTACGAGATATGGCAAATGGATGTCAAAACCGCTTTTCTTAATGGACATCTCTCTGAAGATGTCTATATGGTTCAGCCTGACGGTTTTGTTGATCCAAAGTATCCTAGTAGGGTCTGCAAACCGAATAAGTCCATTTATGGACTTTAACAGGCATCTCGAAGCTGGAATCTTCATTTTGATCAGAAAATCAAAGAATTTGGTTTTGTCAAGAATGAAGATGAGCCTCGTGTTTACAAAAAGGCTAGTGGGAGCACCATATCATTCCTCATCTTGTATGTGGATGATATACTTATCATTGGAAACAACATCCTTATGCTTAACGATGTTAAACACTGGTTGGGAACTTGTTTTGCAATGACAGATCTTGGAGAAGCAGCTTACATTCTAGGAATCAAGATCTACAGGGATAGATCTAAGCGGCTTCTAGGGCTAAGTCAAGGCACATACATAGACAAAGTCATGGCACGCTTTCATATGGAAAACTCCAAGAAAGGAGGTGTTCCTATGACTAAAGGAACCGTGCTGAACAAATCGTGATCTCCTTCAATGGACATTGAAACCAAGCGTATGGAAGCAATTCCATATGCTTCGACGATTGGTTCTATCATGTATGCTATGTTATGTACCAGGCTTGACGTCTCGTATGCTTTAAGCATGACCAGTCGTTTCCAGCAAAGTCCTGGCATTGCCCATTGGACTGCAGTCAAGAACATCCTAAGGTACTTAAGAAGGACCAAATACATATTCTTAATATTTGGAGGAGTGGAAGAAGAGCTCATTCTAAGATGTTACATTGACGCAGGCTTCCACAATATACGAGAAATTGTGGAACGTGGTGACATCATGATAAGAAAAGTAGACACAGATCAAAACCTAGCGGACCCGTTTACTAAGCCCATGACTCAGGACAAGCATGATCTTCACAGAGATGCTATTGGTCTTAGATTTTCTAGTGATATGTTTTGATTTAGTATTTTGAATGTGCGAACATTTAAACAGTTGTACTTTTGAATTCTTTTTGGTTTACTGATTTAAATGCAATTCTGAATTCTTATAACTGTGTTCGATTTTAATACGTTTAATCCATGAATCTTGTATTCTTAATTATCCGTAGTCGGTCAGACTCGTGGGAACGTCTCTGAATTAAGACTTTTCTGAACTTCGGCTCAAGGAGTTGACTCCGAACTTCATAGGCCTCATTTTGAATGACGTTGGATGTAACTCGCATCAAATCATCTTCATGGATCTTTGTCATAAGATGTTTTGCTATTGGTATAGTCATTAGTATCCTCTGACCTGAGATACATACTAGAACTGCCGTTTACCAAGAACCATTCTTTAATCACAGTCAAACGCTGTCGCGTAACTGCCAGTCATAAAGGCTTTGATTAGGAATAGTTCTGAAGTTCAGTGGAGTTGTATGTAGTCAATAAGGGATTATGTACTCTTACATTATATGTAACAAATAGGCATCGTGGCGCCCTCGTTGATTCAAACTGGTGAAGTGTAAAGCCTTACCCAAACTTACTGTGTGTTTGATTGGACCACTTTGATTCTTGATCGAGAACAATAATAATTGAACACCATATGAGAATGAACTAAATCCATGTCTCATTGATTCAATTGATGTTTTATACGGAAAGGATGAATGACAACTATTGCCATAAGTCTATTGTCTTGCTTTAGTTAGCTGTTACTAACACCGAGATATTTGGTTAATGACTGTAAAGCGTCATACCTTGTTAGGGACAGCCATGTGCAGCTAGAGCGCCGCTGACTGTTCACATTGATTTATCGTGGATAGTCCAAGTGGGAGATTGTTGGATTTTATAGACCGACCCGATGGACAACGCGGTTGACCGAGCTATGACCCGTAAGAGTTACACCTAGGGCAACGAACATTAAATCCACTTAACCCGCTTAACTGGTAATTAAGAACTGTTAGCGAGACGATATATATTTATATATATTCGTTAGACGGGAATTATTATTTATACTAGTTTATAAATAATAATTTTATATTATTTTTAATCTTTCATTGAAAACATTAAAAAGGGTTCGGGCTTTACATCTCGTATTAGACTTTGGAACCGGAAACAATTAGTAGGGTTTATAATTATTATATATAATTATAAATCTATTAAATAGGTTTACGGCTTCTAGGGGGAAATAGCCGCCAAGACTTACGAGAAGATATCAGCCAAAAAAGGAAAAAAAAAAGTGGTTTTCCTTTTTTCGTGTGGGAGCCGCCAAACAAGAAGAGTTAAGAAACAAAAGGTTCCAGCCTTTGATCTTTCCGGCCACCACCCTTGCCACCGTCCGCCGTCTTGTCCGGCGCTTCCCGGTGCCACCCGTTCTCGCGTTTCGGTTCGTGATCTAACATCGGTTCGTTGTACCTAGATGTCTCAACCGGATAATCATTAACCACTAAAGGTATAATTAATCTCATCAGTAGATTAATTGTTTTTTTGTTCTTGCGTGTTCATAACCAGATCCTGTTCGGTTCGTCAGTGCTGTTAAATAGGTTATGATTTTATTTTCCGCGGCGTATTTATTAATTAATTGAATTAATTAATTTCTCTGTCAAAACCCGTTTTTACAAAAGTCAAACTGATCACCACTGAATCCAACACTAGCCAGGTGCGTAGCCCCCAGGTCAGACTTCTCTTGCCGACCGATAGAAAACCAAAAGTCCTTCTCTGCCAGAGGAATAACACCTACAAGAAACTGGCAGCATAGATCCAGAGTTGGCAATCTGGTGCCATGGGTAATAGACCAGTCTCGTAAAAAACGGGCCTGGAGAGTATGGGCGGCATTGAGAAGGGGTGCGAAGAAAGCACTACCTGCTTTAAACACCCCACTATCACTGGTGGTTGCATGCACCGAGTGTCCAAGAGAAGCTTCCCCAGTTATCTGCATAACCTCAGGATCAACGAGCCTTTTACCCTTATTGCCAATCACACCGGCACTCACTTCCATGGACACCTCTTTCTCAAGCACTAGATTCCCCGGCATAGTCAGTACCTCCCCATGATCAGGAGACGTACGGCCCTTGTCCAACTCCCCCACTCATATGACCCTCCAACCTATCCAAGAGGGTAACACCGGTCTTCCCCACATCTTTTCCAGCTAAAATTACCTACACAAACACAAACCAAATCCATCAAAACAAAAACAAGGGTATTCAAGGATTATTAATAGGCCGGATGGCAAACCAGCTATCACAGGTAGGATAACGTTTAGGACCGCCCAGGACACCATCTGCACACGGTCACTCATACGACGCCTTTTGGCCCCAGGAGATCCTATATATATTGAACTGACATCCTTGCTCTCAAACCTTGCCTTCAGCTCCTTGGCCACACGTTTATCACCAACGTTAAAATTACGTGGCTCGCCTCGAAGCGCAGGTGGTAACCCTAGTTAAAATACATAATATATTCGTTATTGGTCTTGTTTTTTTAAGATTTTAATAAGATCTTTTTAATCATAAAATGTATTTAAGTAGTTTTTATTTTAAATATTCAGTTCACATTCCGTAAATTATAATTCTTGACTTATAATAAACTAGTTTATACAAAGTAAATTTGATCATTTGTGTAATAAACTAAAAAAAGGGAGGTAAAGATAAGAAAGTTGATGGTTATATATATGGTGGTCTGAAAACCGTAGGCTACGCTACGATGGCTAGTCGATATGCAACATGTACAGATCTGAGGCAACAATGGTATGCAAACTACCCCTACAGAGGGGTTTTCCCGCCCGACGAGAAGTTTGAGGAATTCCAGAAGATCCGGGGTACCTTTAAGATTAAGCCAATTCATAGAACACTGTTACATATGTCATAGGAAGAGAGAGAAATGTTTACCGATAGCCTATTACTCGAGATAGAATGCCACTCAAGGTACCCCTGGGAGGGGTGAAAGAAAATGCTACTGTAAAATGCCCGAAAGACATGAAAGGGGCACAAGAATCTACGGTGAAAATAATGGTCCGTCTTGCCGAGCTTGAGGCTGAGCTAGTATGTTTCCTTTTATTCAATAATGGGTGGTTATTTAAATATATATATATATACACTTTTTGATTGGCGTTGTGAGATCTATACTTTCTTCATGATTTCGATCGCTAAAATGTTATTTTATTAACTTGATAGGACGATTTGAAGGTTACGTTGGATGTTGTTGAGGCTAGGGCTTGGGATGCGGAAGCAGCTGCAGCTAGTCCTAGCCCTAGGCTGAGCTGGAGGCCTCCACCGGACTATTGCAGCAGGGGTGATGCGAGTGGCAGTGGCATGGTGGCACTTTCTACCAGGGGTGATCATTTCTTAATTTTACATCATTTCTTAATTTTACTATCTTGTCAGACCGTTTTCTTAATTTTTATTTGTATTTTACTTATTTCGCTTGTTATGGATAATGTTTTTATTAATTGTTGATCTAACCCTTTGTACCTAAAATTTCATTGGCATCCGATTTTCTTGGGTTACCCGAACCGATTTTCTTGGGGTAACCCTCATAACCTAATGTTTTCATTAATTTTTGATCTAACCCTCACTATCATAACTAGTTTATATGATTTTATGATCTTAAGTGGCTCGTCTCGAAGCGCGGGTGGTAATCCTAGTTAAAATACATAATATATTCGTTATTGAAAATCGGACGCCAAGAAATTCGGTTTGGGTAACCCAAGAAAATCGGACGCCAATGAAACTTTAGGTACTGAGGGCTAGATCAACAATTAATGAAAACATTATCCATAACAAGCCGAAATATGTAAAAGACAAATAAAAATTAAGAAAACGGTCTGACAAGATAGTAAAATTAAGAAATGGTCACCCCTAGTAGAAAGTGCCACCATGCCACTGCCACTTGCATCACCCCTGTTGCGATGGTCCGGCGGAGGCCTCCAGCTCAACCCCAGGACTAGGGCTAGTTGTAGTCGCTTCCGCATCGCGAGCCCTAGCCACAACAACATCCAATGTAACTTTCAAATCTTTCTGTGAAGTTAATAAAATAACATTTTAGTGATCGAAATCATGGAGAAAGTATAGATCTCACAACGGCAATCAACAAGTGTATATATATATATATTAAATAATCATCCATTATTGAATAAAAGGAAACATACCAGCTCAGCCTCAAGCTCGATAAGACGGGCCATTATTTTCACCGTAGATTCATGTGCCCCTTTTGTGTCTTCCATGCCTTTTACAGCAACATTTTCCTTCGCCCCTCCTATGGGGTACCTTGAGCGCCATTCTATCTCGAACAATAGGTTATCGATAAACATTTCTCTCTCTTCCTCCGACATACGTAACAGTGCGCTATGAATTGACTTAATCTTAAAGGTACCCCGGATCTTTTGGAATTCCTCAAACTTCTTGCCAGAAGGGAAAACCCCTCTGTCGGGGCAGTTTGCATAGCATTATTGCCTCAGGTCCGTACATGTTGCACATCGACTAGCCATCTTAGCGTAGCCTAGGGTTTTTAGACCACAATATATATATATATATATATATATATATATATATATATATATATATATATATATATATATATATATCAACTTTCTTATCTTTACCCCCTTTTTTAAGTTTATTACACAAATGACCCCTGATCAAATTTACTTTGTTATAAACTAGTTTATTATAAGTCGCGAATTATAATTAACGGATTGTGAACTTAATACTTACAATTAAAATTAAAAACTAATTAAATAGATTTTATGATTAAAAAGATCTTATTAAAATTTAAAAAAAACTAGACCAATAACGAATATATTGTGTATTTTAACTAGGATTACCACCAGCGCTTCGAGGCGAGCCGCGTAATGTTTTATGCATACATGTAGTCGTAAAATTCATCATCTTTTCTTTTCAACTATCTCCGTAAAAAAAGTGTATATCATATCTTTGCACCTTTTGCATTTTGAAAAGGATGACATGCTTAGCCATGTATTATGTACGAAAACCGCGGATGCGTGTAGGAGGTGTAGAAGTGAACTCTCCGGGGGACTTTTTCTCCTAACGTAGAAAGAAACTTAGGAACAGATGTTGCTGAATTACAAAGAGTTTTCTGTTCTAAGTAACGAAGCCCCACGATGGGCGCCAACTTGTTGCTACAACAAGAATTAGGTTAGAAGAGAAGTTCAACGTTCCGGGGTGCCAGCCTCGTCACCTACCTTGCTCGTTCCTATAAAGATTAAAGAACTCATTAAAAGGGGTTTCGAGACCGGGGTCCCAGAACCACCCTCTGTCACTCAACATTAGTGATTTATCCAACACAAGTGTATATGTAAGCAAATAGACAACATACGAATATATATATATGGGAGGGTTATATTAAAAAAGATTTTTTTTCCTAAGAAGCCTAAAAGGGAGATTTTAGACATGTGTTTTTTTTTATTTTAGGTATGGTGTTTTTGTTGTATTTATGTGAAAATATTTAAAAGTTGAAGAATCCTTTTTAGGTTTTTTAGGAAAAAAGTTATTTTTAGTAAAACTTAACTCTCTCTCTCTCTTTCTGTCTCTCTCTCTATATATATGAGTAAATTTTATTTTGAGTCCATATGGTTTGCTCTAATTTACTATTTGAGTGTAATAGTTTTAATTTGACTTTTTGCGTCCTTTTGGATTTATTTTAGTTTCAATTAAAGCCAGATCTTTAACATCGTTAGAATATTTATGTTAACATTATATAAAAAGACCAAACTACCCTTATTAATAAATAAAAATAAAAAAAAATTAAAAAATATATATAATTCCCAATCCCTTATCATCTTCCCCAACCCTTTCACCCAGTGTTTGCAGAACCGGACCAGACAACGAACCGGACGTCTTAGAGGTTCACTGGTCGGACCGGTCAGACAGGAATCAAGAACTGGATGACGCAATAAATAATATAAATATTCATAAAAATATATAGAAAAATATAAAAAATTCCAAATACTACATATACAACCATTTAAACAATTTTGAGTCAAGGACAAGGGTTGTAAGTCTGTAGGAATTTTAATTCTTTTGAATCTTCAATTTTAATTTTGATTAGGGTTTTGAAGGACCTGTGACAGCGTATAAGTTAAAAGGAAATAGCCAAATTGGGTTAAAATTGTAAATAGAAGTAAATAGGAGGACTATATGATAAAAAAGATAAAAAAATAGTAAACAAAAAAAAATTAAACTACCCGGTTCGACCACCGGTTCGCGGTTCGACCGCTGATTCGCTTGGACCGCCCGGTTCAACCAGCAAACGGTCTTAGAGCATGTAACCGGACCGGTGGAGGTCACGGTTTCCGGTCCGACCGGCCGGTCCGTGTCCGGGTTTAAAAACATTGCTTTCACCCCACCCCTTCACACCAAATCGCCGGCAACTTCTGCCCCCTTGTTCCGGCCGCTGAACCACCGTCGGCCACCCTACCACCGACGACAACAAAACCTGCCACCCTCGGATCCAAACCCTCACCATTTTCATATCCGGCCAGACCATTGCTGTCGGCCGGATCCACCAACTCCAACCCGATATCTGGTCTGAGCACCACACATAAACAACGACATCTGGTTGAATGGGAGGGGGAAGTGGCCACCATTATTTCTCAACGCCCCCACCACTGCTCATCATTACCACCATCGCCTACAGATCTCGTTCCGATCAAAAGCCCCATCACCGGCTTCGATCTCGGGTTTTCATCATTACCCCCATCGTTGATCGGATCTCCCTTGCACACAGGTTAGGATTTGCCGGATTCGGATTCAATTGGTGGGTATTGGGTTTGAAGATTAGAGATTGATTTGGAGAATTTGGTTCACGAAATTGGTCGACCCACTATTTGTGCTCAAAATAGACTGATGGGGTGTGGTGGGTGCAGCATTGGGTCGCCGAAAGTGCAAGGGTGTTGGTGGTGAAGTTTCGCAAAGGGGAAGAAGAAGAAATAGGAATTTGGGAAAGTATTTAATATGTATTTTTTAATAAAAGGGTATTTGTCTTTTTACAAAAATTAAAAGAAAAAATCAAACGGCGTTAGAGATGTGTAGTCAATTGGCAAACCACAAGTACTTAAAAAGTGAAATTGAAACTATTATACTCAAAGAGTAAATTGGAGCAAACCACAGGGAATCAAAATAAAATTTCCTCTCTCTCGGGAAAGGTTTCGCTAAAAAGTGAATTTTAGCTAAAAAAAACATAAGAAACTGGGCCAAACGAACTCCGATTGAACTAATTCCAACGGCGTTGGAACCGGCTCGTCGAAATAAAGCCTAGAGCTAAACCCTAAACGCTAAAGCTAAACCCTAAAAGCTAACCACCCCACCCCCACCCCACCCAAAAAAAAAAACTAAATCCTCCAACCCTCACCCCCAAAAACCTAAACCTACGCACCCCACCCCCTAAAAAACCTAAATCCCCCCAACCCCCAAAAACCTAAACACCACCCCCAAAAAACCTGAATCCTCCTACCACCCCCTCCCCCCAAAAAAAAAACCTCGACGAGGCAATTTCAACGTCGCTGGAAATGAACTCAATCGGAGTTCGTTTGACCCGGTTTCGGTTAAAAAAGAAATCATTTCTTAGGTTTTTTTACAAAAATTCACTTATTATTTGATTCTTTCCCTATATATAATACTATATTATAATTCATATTAGAAGGCAGAATGATCTTTTTATCACAAAGTAATAATTTTAAGACGTTTACAAGTATTTAACCAAAATGTAGAACTCTTTAAAGCAAAAGAAGGCAATATGCTGAAGTGGGGCGCGGACCTTTTGATGGGTCAGGTTTGAATTCAGGGTTACATGCTACTGTCTGATCCCTTGATCCCTCCCTCCATCCCTCCCACACACAAACATTTCGAATTCAAACGCCGCATGAGAGAGAGAGAGAGCGCGGCCAAACGCTAACTGTGGTGTTTCATCGACGATGACGACGGCTAGGGTTGAAGCCGATCGAAGAGAGAGAGAGAGCGCAACGTCATGTGGAAACGGCGACGTCAAAGAGAGAGAGAGCGGCCAAACGCTACCTGTGGTGTTCCATCGACGACGACGGTGGTGATACTGATGGTAGCAGACGATGACGGCGGGAGATTCTAGGGTTCCGGCTAGGAGGTGTGTACCAAAAATCTCAAAATGTTTTCAAATTCTTTTTTCTATTTAGTTTGTACTTTTATTATCGTTTTTAGTAGCCTTTTTTTTGACTTGATTTGCAGTTGGATATTGTGGTTTCTACCCCCTGGTGTATTTTTCTTACGAGAGCAATTAGGTTTGTAAAACTGAATTATATTCCCTTTCTTGGTTGATCCATTATGGTGTTCTATTTATTTATTTAACAAGTTATGACGATGCTATACTATTTGAAGAAACTATACTATCAGTCTGACAAGACGGAAACTAAGCAAACTGTTGAAGAAGCTGCTAAAGAAAGTGAGATTGATGGAATAAATGCACATAAAAATGAGAAACCTGAGATAAATGGAGGAGAAAAATATGTATCTCAGAAATCTGCTTGTGTTTTTGCAGCCAAAGACGGTAAATGCATTTCAAAGGGTGAAAATTGATGAAGTTGAATTTTCTCATGAGAAATTGCAAGCAATTCATATGTATGACTTCCTTGTTAGTTCCTAATTGAACTGTTATTATACATTGACTTATGTTCAAAAATATTACCAGGATGGTGCTGATGTTGGACATGGTGCTAAAGCAAAAGAAGTTCTTGGTCAAGTGAGAGGAAGGTATAATTACACATTTCTAGATTTTTAATGGAGTTTATCAATAATCAAGATTTGAAGCAACTAATTATCTAATTGTTACAACTTTAAACACAATCTTTAACATCCCGTTTTATTACGGCCCGATATCGAATATGTTAAGTTTTGTAAATTTTAAACTTATGTTGTGTGTAAGGACTTTCGGCATGAAAAGACAAAAAAAGAAGCAAGGAAGCTATAGGGGAGGTCAAATAGATTTACAGTCGCACTCGATAAAGTTTAACTAGTCTGATGAAGAACAGGGTTGTTTTGTTATTTATTTATTTTTGTATATGTTTATGCTGTTATCTATCCAGGTTGCACATGCTCTTCACGTCCATTACTCTGACGAAGCTCCGGTGGGATTTTATGTAGTTGTGGTCGAGATATGGAAGGTGCGTTTGATTCTTCATTATACTATTATATCCGTTTTGTGAAAGTTATTGATTATTACTAACAACTATATATATATATATATGAATAAAAAGAAATAAACATAATGTACTTTTGGCATTTGATGTGTTGCAAAACACATCTCTTTTT
Source organism: Smallanthus sonchifolius (assembly GCA_023525975.1). Lineage (NCBI taxonomy): Eukaryota > Viridiplantae > Streptophyta > Magnoliopsida > Asterales > Asteraceae > Smallanthus > Smallanthus sonchifolius. The sequence continues at coordinate 91,019,385 of CM042024.1, read as the reverse complement.
CCTTGTATTCTGTAGCGTTTTTCATATAGTTTTAGAGTCGATTTCGGTCATTTATAGCTTGTACTTAATAATGTTGTATATGGTAGGTGTTCGTGAGTAATTGGACCTTAAACAAGCAAGAAGTGTGAAGGAAATGAGCACACGAGAACACGGGATGAGAACGGCAAAAACCAGGAAAGAGTCCAAACTTCATAGAGGCATATCTCGGGCTAGAAAATTAGTTACGGGACCCATAATATATGGATTTGGGGTATTTCGACAAGAGGAGTACAAAAATCTGCACGGTACGCAAGGTTTGGAGCCCATTCTCTCGCGGTACGCGAGAGACCGGCCAGAACCCCCCGTGGTACGCGAGAGACCCCAGATACGGGCATTTTGGCCTATTTTCATGGTTTAAAAGATTAGAACCCATTCTAGGGTTTATTATTCGAGTTCCGGTCGTCAAGGTATGTAGGATCGTGAAATTACAAGATGGTTCTGTTCTTAGTTGAAATTGGTGGAAACAATAACAACTACACAAATGTAATCGAACAGACAGAAAGAATACTAATAAGAACACTGTTGTATAGGTAAACGATTACAAGTGAAACTCTATCAGAAAGCATAAAAAGCACACTTACAATGAAGTGTTTACTGATTATTTATACTCACTTAGAATCAAGACAGCCCCTTGATTCTAAGGATCAGATCTAACACAGACCGTTGATATGTTGTATCTAGCTAACTATTACACGTTTTGTCTATATCTAGTTAACTTTATTGAAGCGTTTTCTTTATGCATCATTAATTGCATGCTTGGAGAAGAGCATTGTTGTCCGTCATTTGTTGTGCCATTGAGGTTCCTTCTGCTTTGAGTGTGTCAGTTGCTTTTGCAGAAAGTTGTCAGTGACGTTTGGTATGGATAGTCAGCTGTAACAATTTGTCTTCAAGGCACACAGCTATCAGCAGCAAGAATGAGAATGATGCTGTTGATAAGCTTATCAGCAGCAACAAGTGTTGAATGCTGCTGATAAGCCTATCAGCAGCAACATGTGTTGAATGCTGCTGATAAGCCTATCAGCAGCAACATGTGTTGAATGTTGCTGATAAGCCTATCAGCAGTATTTGTGCTTAGAATAATTTAGTAGCAATCAGTCTTTGGTTCTACAAACTCCCCCTAGACTGATGCAACCAAAATTCTTCTAATCACTTTGCTGCTGAAGCTTTTGCATGTGGCTGACTATCCTTTCAACCTCATAGCCTCTTGGATCCTTGCTGGGATTGTTTAGTGGAAGTGCAGACAGAGTCTTGATGTCTTTGTGTGGTATTTTGTAGATTGTTTTGCTTGAACATATCATCTTTTGCTTCCTTACATCAGTTAAAGTGAACTCATCCAAATCAGCATTATAGGACCAACTTACAAATGGAGAGTGGGACTTGAGTGGTTTATTGTCAATGATCACATCTTTGCTAGGGTTGAAGTAGTGTTTAATGGCTAGCACAAGAAGTTTCCCACCCTCATTTGCAAGCTCATGAGCTTCACCCAGCTCCAAAATTCTATCAAGATCTGAATCTGGCAATTGCAGAACTTCATCAACAGATCTGTAGATAGATCTTCTTCTTTCAGTTCTCCCCCTGAAGATCTCAAACCTTTGATCCTGTGGATTATAGACCCAATCAACTATGTCTCTTGAGTCTTCTGGTTTAGGTGTGGGTTTGGATTTCTTTAAGAGAGGTTGTTGATGAGTGGGAGTTGGGTGGGATGGTTTGGACTTTTTGGGTGGAGGAGTGGAATGTTTGGGGAGGAGAGTGGAAGGTTGTTGGACTGAGGAAGAGGTAGGTGAGGGAGAAGACTTGGGTTTCTTTGCTTTTGATTCTTTTTCTTCCTGAATAGGTACCCTTTTCTCGGAGCCCTTATTCCCCAATCTCTCTTCCTCATCCTTCTTGACTTTGAAGTAGAGGGCTTGCAGGTTCATAAAGTTCATGGGACCTAGCCTCTGTCCACTCTCTCCTCTAGCCATAAGGAAGTCGATCATGACCTTCCTTTCTTCATGGGTCCGTTTATTAAAGGCAATGGTCTTCTTGGACTTTTGTTTAGCCTTTTCTTCTTCTTCGGCCTGTTTCTTCTTTGCCAACTGACCTTGCTGACTCATGAAGGCTCTGTAGACTTCTTTATTTGATAGTTTCTCAAGGTAGTCTGCATTCTCACCTTGAGAAACTAGAGCCTTTACCCACTCCTCCCTCATTTCTTTGGCTAGTTCAGAATCGGTTATTCTGAACTTAGCTTCTTCTTTCACCTTCTTCTCCAATTCTTCCTCTTCTTTGTTAAATTGTTCCTGTAGTTGAAGAGCAAGAGCTGCATCTTCTTCAATCTGGTCAACTGCAGGAATTTTTTTTTCAGTTCATCCAGCTTTCTAGCATACAGCTGGATGGTTTGTTCTCTGAGGAGAATGACTGTTTTTCTTTCTTGAGACTTTTTAATGTCAGTCATCTCCTCTTCTTCTCTTCTCTTCCCTCTCTCTTTTATCTTTTAGCAATCTCTCTGCATCTTCATCTGTCATAATTCCCTTTCCCTTGTTTATATTGGATGCCTCTGCTTCGGCTTCACTGACCACAACAGCAGATGATGGTGCTGCTATTGGGATCTCAGCCTCAGCTTCATTGGCATATTGAGAGGTGAACAAGGGAAGGTCATTGGCTTCATCCAATTTGCACTCAGGACCTGTGAATTCTTTCAGCATTTCTTTGATAGTTGATCTTGACTCATATGCTGTAGCAAAGATGTCTACTCGAGGGGAAGCTGAGTCGGTATCAGTTTCAGAGTTTGACATATATACTTCCTCATTAATTCTTCCTTCTTGTTCAAGATGGGCTCTGACAGTAGCTATCATTGCCTGGCTTTCAAGGGAGTTGACATTGCAGATATTTGCCCTGAGTTGAAAGATCTTGTAAAGAAAGTCTGTAGGAAGTGACAGGATTTTCCTGGTGTTGATGGTGAGAGAGGAGTCGTTGCTCAGTAAGAAGGTGTGGTCAGAAGACTTAGTGCTTATCCATCCCAGCACATCTAAGTCTTTGACAATGAAGGAGTACAGAAATCTTCTTAAAGAGCAAACTTCTTCTTTAGTGAGAAGACTGCTCCTTATAATTTCAAGTCTTCTAGGAGTCGGTCTTCTTTCTGATGCTGCCGAAGATTCAGGATAAGCTACCCGTTTTGCTGTTTGTATGAGTCTTTCGAAGTTGGGTAGATTATCATCCATCAAGTTATAGAACCTGCCAATGACAAGTTCTACTGAGAGATCTGATGAAATGTTGATGCAGTTAGTTAAATACAGTTGTAGGACTTGGAGGGCATTGAGAGAGTTCTAGTTTAGCTCTTCTACTCCACTAAACTCCCATCCAATCCAAAATCTCTCAGCTGATCCATCATACCCCCAAGCTAGAATGGAGTTAAATTCTAGCTTTTGTGAAGATTGAAAGAGTTGGGGGGTATTAGATTGACTTATGATGGCTGCTGCTATAGGGAAGATGCTGAAAGCTGTATATTTTTGTTCTTTGTCTTCAGCTTCATTCAGCACCTCATCAACAACCCTGACGACTAACTTCCAGTCTTCAGTTGTTTCTTCTTCTTCGTTATCTGAAACTGGCAAGTCATGGACCTGTACAAAAGCTGGCTTGAAAAGTGTACTTTGAAAAACAGTCTGCTCTTGAATCTAGTCGTCAAGACTGTCTTTGTCCTCCTCCATTGGGACCATCTCCCCCTTTTTGGTTGCATCAGTGGACAAATAAGCATCAGTTTGGGTGCCCACTGATACAAGAGAGGGAGAAGGTATAGTTGGGCATTGATGGGCTTCAAGCATAGAGACTTGGTGTCTTAGTTTGGACACTTCAGCCTCTAGCATAGCCACCCTGGCCGTCAATTCCAGGTTATGAAGTTTCAGTCTATCCTCATCCACAGTTGTGGAATCCTTGGATCCAGATGGGGCCTTAGGCCTAGCCTCTTCATCCCCATCACCCATGGTTTCTTGGCACCTTGGATTCCTCTCAGTGAGGGGAGTTTCCAAGGAAGCATCCTCACTGTGAGTTGCCGTGGTTGAGGTCTTAGCAATGTTGTCACTGTTCTCCTGGTCATTTGATGGACCAACAGTAGTCACAGCCTCTTCCACATCCACTCTTTCATAACTCCTAGAGTGGACCTTCAGGGTAGAGGAACTTGGGTTGGGTGTGTTGGAAGCAAGGTTTAAAAGAACGGAATCGCGCCTCGAGGCGTTTTCCCTTCGCCTCACGAGGCGTAAGCCCGAGACGGAATTAAAAAATAAATATAAAAATTATATATATTATAAACACACATCAAAAACAAAACAGAGCTTATTGGTTGTCAAAGTAGCAACTTATTATGGTTAAATTTATACAACATATGAGTATACAACCAAATATCCATTACTAATTTAATGTAAAACCATCTAAAGTTAAATGATGAATAATCTTCCTTCTAATAAATTATTCCATGAAAACACGTGTCTATCAACACATTCTCCTCATTTGTGTTTTCCTATAAAAAAAGTTAGCTAGTGATAGGGCTGCTGATAGGCACATGGGTTAAGCACTAGTTTCCAAGAAATTTAGATAATAAATATTATGTTTTAGTTTTCAAAAGCACTTATTGCAGTCCTTTTCATCTTCTTCTTCATTTTAACACTCATCTATCTTCTTCTTCATTTGGTTGGAAAATCGAAAGTTGTTGACTGCAGGCTTCAAAGGATTCAAATCGTAAGGTTTTAGACTGCAGAAAGGCTTCAAACCGGAAGCTAAAAATCCGGTTCGATGTGACTATGCTATTAGCCATACACATATGAGTATATGACAGATGAAGAACAGACCAGCAATCATATTAAGAACAGATGAAGAAGAGACCAGGGGAAGAACAGACCAGGAGAAGAACAGCCCAGATGAAGAACCGCCTCAACCCTTCGAACCGCCTCGTACGTTTTCCGTACCGCCTCAGTCCTAGACGCGTACGTATTAAAAACCCACCTGAGGCGCCGCCTCAGATACGCTATCCTACCGATTCGCCTCGAGGCGTACGCCTCGTCCGTTTTTTTAAACCATGGTTGGAAGCAATATCAATCAGTACCTCCGAGATAGTGGTAGTTGGAGAAGGTACATCATCTTGATCGGGTTTCTCAGCACTTAAGTTCAGAAGAGAAAGAAAGGGCTCAGGGGGCTGTTCTACAGATCCGGGAAGTGATCCTGATCCTAATAGAGAGACATCCGAAGAAGCCTCCCTAATGATGTGGCTTTCCCTTATGATATTCTCACCAGAATGTTGGGATTCTGAGTGAGGGCTGTTAGGTTGGGTTTAGGCCTTGGAGGCAAGAGAAGAAGGAGTTCTTTTACCCCTTTTTCTAGTATAAGTTGTTGCAACCGGGGCCCTGTGTTCCGGTTGAACGATAACATCCAAAAGAGGTGTAAGTAATTTTTGTGCCTGTGCATCCTTAGTAGTATGCACAGGGGTTCGAATGGTTGAAGCAGACTGTTGTTCAGGATGTGAGGTGGAGGGTGTGGGATCAGTATCAGCTGGGATTGCTGAACTGTCACCCGGGGTTCTTTGCATGTTCAGCATTGTAGATAACAATGGAACATTGACCCCTGAGAAATTTTTGAAAACAGTTCTCATTCTTTGAAAAATGTTATTTTTATGACCCAACATGATATAGATTCTTGCAGGTTTTGAAAGTTCTTTTAGTTCTTGATTGAAAACTTCCTGCAAGAATCTTGGGTACATAAAAAATTGCTGCTATGCACCCTCTTGAAGGTTATATCTCAAACCCTCAAAGATGAGGTGTGCAAAGTTGAAGCCTTGGTTAGTGACCATACCATGGAAGGCGGAGGCAAGTGCAGAGCTCACTTGATGCTATCCACTCCTCTTCTGAGATATGCATTGGAGAAGAGTGTGGCAGAGATACTTCCATGGAGGGCCCATCAGCGCCTTCTCGATCGTATACTCGGTCTGATTTCCAGTGTATCCAATGGAGACAAAGGTCCTCATATATTCGTCCTTCGAGTATGAGATCGCTGCTCCTTCATCTTGAAGCTTAAGATGTTTTCTGAGTGTGGCTTCCAAGATGGTGATATCCTTGCCGTCTACTTTGGCTTTGATTTGGGGAATCCCCTATTCGGTAGAGTAGACGGCGGTACTCCAGAAATCCTCCATATGAGGGATATATATGGTAGGGTTGGTGGTGAGGGCAAAGTAGATCTTTGATCGACATAAGAAATCGATCATATCGTCAAATCCTTCAGATTTCTTTCCTTTGGTGAGGTATGCTGTTAGGTTATGGTATGGGGAAAACTTGTCATCTGGGTTGTTGATATCTGCCATAGCCGTTTGATTTTGGAGGGATGGTTTGAGTATGGTGGAGACTTGAGAATATGGAGAATATGGAGAGCTTTGAATGTGGTGGGGACTTAGGGTTGAATTGAATGTGAAGAGGTGGTAAAGAAAATTTGATTTGTTCTTATAACGGCAGAGGAGAGAAAAAGCAAAATGACTTGTACAGTACAACCTTATTTATTTTTTATTGTTACAGCTGTAATACACCGAGGCAGTCATGGTAAAGACTGACGTTAATATCTTTTACAGCGGGTAAAAGTTAATTTGGACTTAAATTTATCCATCAACAGCAAACTTGGTTGCTGTGGATGAATAAGTCTGTCCGCTGCAACTTTGGTTGCTGAGGAAGGTTAAGTTTGTCAGCAGCAGACTTAATTGCTGCTGATAGATGCAATGATCTGCAGCAAGGATGTTGCTCCTGACAGCCTTAAAGCTATCTGCAGGAAACTTGTTCCTTCTGATAAGTTAAAGCAGTCAAGGGCAAATTCTTTGCTGCTGAAAATTAGACCTGTTAGCAGCCAAAAGGATGCTGCTGAGTTATAACTTTTATTTACAACATAAGACAGACATATTTACACCAAAGGATAGATGCACTCAACTGAACCGATGATGATGCTTGGTGGTTTATTTACCTTCCATTGTTGAGTTGGTGGTTTTCCAGCTCTCTTTGTCTTTTCAGCAGCAGATGGTGTATCTGAGGATTTTGGCTTATCAGTAGTAGATTTTGTTGCTGCTGATGGTTTTACTTGAGCAGCTGCAGACTTTGTTGCTGCTGAAGGCTTTCCTTTTGGTTGCTTGGGCTTTACTCGATCAGCAGCAGTTATTTTTGCTGCTGATGGCTTAGAAACAGATGTATGCTTATCCTTCTTCACCTTGCCGATAGGCTTTTGTATAACTGGGGTTGGAAGAAGAATCTGATTGAAAGGATTAGACTTACAATTTGCAGCAAAGTGGTCTGATTCTCCACAGATGATGCAAGATTGTTGAGGTTTTGACAGCTGTTCCCTTGGTGGAGAAAGAGATTTTCTGAATTGAGTTGTCTTAGCTTCAAAACTTCTTACCTGTTTGTTCTTCTTTGTCTTCTTAAAAGCATGTTGCTTGAGGTTTCTTTGCTGCTGATGTCTTCAAAACCATTGCTTTGTGCCATTTTTGTTTCGTGATTTTGGGTGACTTGATCAAAGAGAGAGAGTTTAGAATAGAACCAGAAGTGATTAAACAAGTGTGAGTTTGTCGCCGCAGTAAAACCTGGACTGATAAACTAAAACGAGTACCGTGTTGTACATTGTCGCCGCAGTCGCAGCGTGCGGGTTTTCTACTAGTATATTATATATATATATATATATATATATATATATATATATATATAGGGATAGGATATAATGAAAACCCTGTGTTTCATATATAAAAGTTTAAAACGTAGGTAAAATATTTTTTTTGTTTTTTGGGATAGCTTCTATATTTAATTTCATCACTTTTGGTAAAAAAAAATCAAAAAAGCGTCGAGTGGTTTTTTTATAAATTTTTTATATGTATGTAACATTTTGACATCTGATGTAAAAACGCTGATTTTTTTTTAAATTTTTCAACATTTTTTAAAAGAAAAGGTACTCGGTGTTTTTTTATTTTTTTTATTTTTCTGGTGACGAAAATACATATAAAACTACCCTAAAAAAAGAAGTTACATATGAGTTTTCTTGGTTTTTTCGTCTCAAATGAGTTTTCATTTTATACTTTCTCTATATATATACACACACACACACACACACACGAGATGTAGAGAGTGTGGAGGTAGATGGTGGTTGAGACCCGACGGCTTAGCTGTAGGCAGTCGGTATGGAGTCTGATCAGCATGTGGTCGCTTTCCTCAGTGACTGTGAGCTGGTTGTGAGAACCAGTGTGGCTGCAAATAGCACTTATGATGCCTAAGCAGGTTGAAGCTGCTTGGTGGACAGGAGATCGCCTCAGCAGCTCGTTGGTTGCTTCCTTGGCTGATGGTGGAAGAGAGTTTAACTCTCAAGTGGGAGTGTCAAATGAGGGAGTGGCCTCTTTATTTATAGAGGAGGGAAACTCAACCCTAGTGGGCTTGGTTGTAATGGGCTAGGCTGGGATGGGCCAACAAATCCATTAGGCTTTTGGGATAGGCTACCCACGTCATCAAGCTCTAAATGAGCCAAGCACGAGCTTAGGCAAGCTCCTAAGTGTTGGAAAATTTAGTGAAAATGTAGTTTTTCACTAACTTTTGATACAAATAATTATATGTAATTATGATTTATATAATTATTATTTTATGCGTTTGTGTTCTATTTTGTGAGAGTTTCATAACGAAATAAACCGTGTCCAAAATGGAGCTAAGATGAATGAGATATCGATACTCGAAGTTGAGTGGTTGGAATGAAAAATGTGAAACTTGGGTGATTCTAGTAGAAACTTGTTGCATCTTTTTTTATTAAATACTAACAAATTTTGTCATAAAACAATATGGGTGTTCTGTTTTTTGAATCTTAATTCCATGTCATGAATCATACGGTGGTTTTAATTTGTCTCATAAATTCATATTAAACTCTTTTTTTGTGGTTAATACAAATTAAAATATGAAATTATGTCATATTAAACTATTTTAATTGTGTTTAATACAAATTAAAATATGAAGTTGTGGTTTCTATCTGTGTGAATATAAAATGAACATCAAGGTTCATTTTATCTAGTTGTGGAAAAGATCACAAATAGAAAAGGAAAAAAACTAGAAAAACATTTGGTTAACAAATTTCATAGTATTTAAAGAGGAGCACTCTCTAATTCTTCCTCATTTTCTTCAAATTTATTTTTTTTTTCACAAACTCAAGAACACCATTAACCTGGTGAAACCTCGGGTGCATGGACATCTTCTGCAGTACACATATTGTTCCGGTTGTTGTACCCTGGAAGGCAGACGCGTTCGTCTAAGAGGAGACGCGAAATTTGTTTTAAGGGACCGTGCTAAACATGAATCCTCAACCAAAACCGTCAATGATTTAGTCTGCTCATTTTTGCAGTCAATGAGCATAGTTGGAGACTCAATGTGGTGAAGACTCGAGTCGAGGATACTACAAGAAGGTGCGGTTGAAGTCATCTTATGAAGACACATCGAATCATTTATTTATATAAATTTGTATTTTATATTTATTTTTCCATTCGATTTTGTACTCGTGTATTTCCCATGTATAACGAGAGTATCATTATTATTATTTTATTAAAAAATATTCATATTTCCTACAGTTAAACAAGCTGAGCTCGAGCTTAAACGAGTTTGGATCCGACTTAGCTCGGCTCGTTTACCCCGGCGTTCTGGCGAAATTTTCAGAAATTAGATAAATGATTCGACTGTTAGTGTTAACTGTAGTGACAACTTACTATTTTGGTGTCAAAATCATACTTCCATAAAAGATATGGCAGGAACGCCTTTATTTTTTTAAACGGTAAATTTCTTTATTTAATAGGACTTGAACCCTTGACTATAAAGTCTTTAACTGTTTAAGATACGGCAGGAGCACGTATTTAATTATTTTATGATCTTATCTTTCTAGATATATGATCACTATCGTTTTTTGTTTTTTTTCTTTGTTTTTTTTTTCCTTGTATTGTTTTTCTATGTTGATTTACTTTTGTTGACGCGGTATTGATGGGCCATGTGCCATTCTAATGTTGACTTCATGTCTACGCTACGAATCTTCAATCTTCACGCATATTAACTAACTGGACTTTTTTTTAAACGGTAATTTGGATTACTGATGGGTCACTGACTCATTCGATCATCTTCACTTTTTTAGGAGAAAATTCACCATAGGTGAGAAAACCCTTTGGTCCAACCTGGACCCCCTATTTTTTTTGTCACAAGTGGGACTTGAACCCAAGGCCTCTCTATTTTAGTGAAGTTTTGGGTAAGTAGGATTTTTCCTATGATGTAGCGGAAACCTGTTAAGTTTATTTGTAATATATTAGGTTTGATTACACAAAAAATGTCTTATGGATCGGCAACATTATTATTATTATTAAAATTGGTAACTAAAAACATATAAGGATTCAGGAACATTATTATAAAAATTGGTGTCGAATCTGTCATTCCACTGGCTCGTGAAAGGTAGTTAAGCTTTAATAATAATAATAATGATAATAATAATAATAATAAGAGTAAAGTGCTATTTTCGTCCCCGTGACCATTTTAGTTATTTTCATTCAAAAAAAAAATTTAGCTTTTTCGTCCCTGACTTTTTAAAATCTAGCTATTTTTATCAAACTGACTAACTTCGTTAAAATTTTAACGTTAAATCATAGGCAATTTATTTTTTTCAAAAATCCTTTTTTAACCCCTTATTTTTTTAAAGAAAAGGCAATTTGGTCTTTAGTCTCTTTTGATGATGGCGGCGGCGGCGGCGGTGAAAAGAATAACAATAAATATTAAAGCCAAAATCAAATAAAACCATAAAAAATAATAATATTAAAGCCAAACTAAAAACATCAAAAATAATAAACTATAATTAAAATAATAAGAATAATAATATAACTAATAATAGAAGATGGTAACTAAAAAAAGGAAGAAAAGCATAGGGGAGGTAAGCATGCCAAATATTCTTAAGAATCGGTTACGGTTTCAGTTCGGTTCTTGGTTGAAAAACCTGACCCTATGTACCCGGTTTCGGGCATTCAAGAACCGGTTTCGGTAATTTAAGACGGGTATTTCAAGAACCTATTTCCGGCTATTCGAAAAACTTAGTTAAACATGTAAATAAATTAATTAAACATATAAATAACTAACTTAAAAAGTCCAATAACATTAAAAACTTAAAATGTTACAAAATAGATAAATGTTTAAAACATAAACTCATGTTACAAATGGTTATAAGCCACACTGGTTTGGTTTTATGAATTACCCCCCAAACAAATATATCAAATGCGGCAAAATTTGATTGAAGAAGTTGCTATACACGTAGTAATAAATAGGACTAGAGAAGGTTTTGGATCCTCTACAGTCTAGTCCGGCAAGCCGAACCAATCAAGGGTAGAGGTGCACAAATCGGTTTTTTTTTAGAACCGGATCCGGTTCGGATCCGGACCGGTTCCGTCAACGTTGGTCAATAACCGGATCCATTAGAACCGGTTCCGGTTCGGATCCGGTTCCGGGTGTGGAGACTTGGAACCTATTGGGACCGGTTCGGATATTTAGAACCGGACCGGATAAAAAAAACCGGTTCCACCGGTTCCGGAAAAAAAAAATTTTAAATTAACAAAGATACACTATAAAATACATGTTTTATTTATTTTGTAGATTTTTTTAAGTTATTTAACAATAGTTCGTACAAAAAAAATACAAAAAACATAATTGAATCACAAAGCATTAATTATTTATTATGTTTTCAATATTCTTCGCCGTAGTCTTTGTAACATCGGTTTTCATTCTTCTTCGCTTGAGATACGTTGGGCTTCATCGTAAGCTTGTTCTTCGTCCGAAAGTGGAGTCGCCGCCCCATGTTCTACTTCGAATTCATGTATTTCTTGTTCAACGTCAAGCTCGCCTTCTAGTTTTGCAACATGTTGTACACGTTCGGCGGCATCCAAATGGTCCTTCAAGCAAATACACATCTCCATAGATTCCGGTGTAAGCCTCGTTCTTCGAATAGATAAAACCCTGCCACTAAGAGAAAAAGCGGATTCCGAAGCTACCGTGGAAGCTTGGACGGTTAGTAGGTCACGGGCCATTGCGGCTAGAACGGGATATTGGGATTCCCTTCCTTGCCACCAACTCAAGATATCAAAGTTTTCAAACTCTTCGGATCTTAGAGTAGAAATAAAGTCGGTTGCTTGATATCTCCCAAGCTCGCTACTTGGTGTGGTTCCACGAGCTCGTTTAGTATTTTCGTTTCTTAAAGTGTTAAATAAATTTAGCATCGGGTTCCTTGAACTACTAGAAGTTGAACCCGAACCCATTGATTCACGTATGTTTGATGGATCACCACTTCCACCATATTTGCGTAAATAATAATCAAACATATTATTAAAAGCCGAATTGAAATCCCTTATTGCATTTGATTCAAAATTTGGGTCTTCCTCGAACATATTTAAATCATCCGATATTGATCCAATTAATGTTTCAACACCGGTTACATTAATCGTTGGGTTTAAGGCGGCCGAACATGTAACAACGGCCGGCATTTCTGAAAAATATTTTTTAAATTTAGCTTTCATAGGTTTTACCATTTTTTCAAAAATAGTGTCGTGATATTCAAACTCTTTTAATTTATTACATATTAAGTATAATTGTTGAAGTATTAGCGAAGACGTGGGATAATAAACTCCCGATAAACATGTAGTTGCATTTTTAAAAACCTCAAGCAAATTAGTTAGTTTCTCGATCATATCCCAACTTATATTATCAATTTTTTGTAAACAACGTTTCTTTTGTACAAGTTCATCATGGAAATGTTTTAAAGTAATTCTTTGCCTTAAGGCCGATTCAAACATTTTCCAAGTCGAGTTCCATCTAGTAGGTACGTCCCAATTCGGACCTAAAAAGATGGAATCCGTTTGTTGGCACAAGTTTCTATAGTTTATATATCTTTTTTTGCTTGTGCTAAAAACTTCACGTAACATCACTTTAAAATTTTCTTTTACGTCTCTTATTTCTTGGACGTTTAGACCGTCTTGCACAACCAAGTTAATGATGTGTGCAACACATCGACTATGAAAAAAAACACCGTTACAAGGCGGTTCATATTTTATTTTTAATTTTTCGACCGCGTTTGTGTTATTTGAAGCGTTATCAAAAGATATTGAAAATATTTTCGGTTGAATTTTATAAGTTTGAATTACCGAGTCTAAAATATAAAATAAGTTTTCACCGGTATGTGGATATCCAAAATAATCAAACGCAATCGTACGCTTCATCATTTGCCACGACTCCGGTTGAACCCAATGTGCGGTAACGCAAAGGTACGGTAAACCATGTGGAGCGGACCAAACGTCCGTTGTTAAGTTAATGCCGGTATTTAATTTTTCAAAACCTAAAATTAATTCTTTTTTGGCTCTTTTCCACATTTTTAAACAATCTCTTCTCAAAGTAGAACGACTTACATTTGTGTAATTCGGTTGAAGCGTCTCTTGTATCATCCTCGTCAAGCGCGGATTATCAAAATGATCAAAAGGCAAGCCTTCTTGAATGACGAAATGTGCCATTCTCTCACGAACACTTTCGACATTGTATTGCCAAACTCCTCCATCCCTACCAATTTGAGTTTGATTTTCACCTTCTTGAGTGTGTCTTGCGTGACTAGCAATATGTTTCCTCAAACTGCTATTTCTCGCCGCAGCCAAAAGTTTACCACAACGTTTGCAACGAGCCTTTTGCGAGCCGTTCGACATTTCGCATAAATCGAAATAAGCCCATATTTCTTGGTTTCGGGAGCAAGGAAGTATTGACACAACCGTAACATCGCTAGTAGAACCACCAACCGAATTTTGAGTGCTTGCGGAAGCGGAAGCCATGAGAACGTTTTTTTTTTTTGCTTAAAGTGAGCGTTTTTTTGCGTTTTGAGAGCGTTTTTGAGTTTTGAGAGCTAGAATGTTGTGGTGAACTAACACATACACCCAATACCTATTTATACTAAATTTCAATCCTTAAAAACAAAAAAACGGCCATAAAACGGCTATATAGCCGTTTTTTTTTTAACCCCAACGGCTAGAACCGGTTCCAAAATGTCCGAAAAAAACCGGTTCCAAAAAATCCGATTTTTAACCGGTCCGTCAAAAAACCCAGAACCGGTCCCGGAACCGGCGGTTCTAATAATATCCGGACCGGTTCTAAAAAAACCGGTTCTCGCCGGATCCGGTTTCGGATAATCCATCAGATCGGTTCCGGTTCTTTTGTGCACCTCTAATCAAGGGTATATAAAGTCATCGTTTTCAGAATTCCATTTCTAAATTTAAATAAAACGATTTATTAGGTTATAGGTAGATCGAAAAAAAAAACGCCTACCATGTTTATACCCAGATACAAATATGACGATTCCCAGAACTTCGATTCAACCGTGCGTCTTTAAAAGTTCAGCTTTAACATCATAATACCAGTATGTTTAGATGCAAAAAATAAAGGAACTTAAAACAATGACTCAGTCGAACACGATCAGTACATAAAGGATAAACAATACTAGGTAGAAAAACCGTTGGCTTATTAGAGTTTTCGTTTGATTACTTCCAAAGCTTGCGCAAAGACATGTTTTTCTCGGTTTCCTTCTTCATAACCTTGGCAACCGCCATCTCAAAATCTTCTTGTGTCACATGAACTCTCCTTTCCCTCAAAGCAAACATTCCAGCTTCAGTACAAACCGCCTACACAACCACAACAAAAAAGATAAAGATATTATTCACTTATCAAGAAGCACTGGTATTTTGGGTCAATTTGACCGGAACTCACCCGTGTAGAAACTAACCCGTTACCAAAACCCGTCCATTTTGCCACCTCAATGACCCTCGAGTTGTAAAGGGTGTAAAGGAGTAGAGCCGAGCCCGAGCTCGTCTAAGCTCGAAATCGGCTTGTTTAACTTAAGAGAGCTCGAGCTCAAGATCGGCTCGTTTAGAGCTCTATTATAAAGCTCAAGCTCGGCTTGTGAGTAGTTTTTCGAGCTTGGGTGGACTGGGCTAGGCTCGTTTCTTAATTATTTAAATATTTTACTTATATATTTTAAACCGGTTTTTTATATATATATTTAAAACCATAATTTTTATATGTAACATTATATATTACTTAAATATGTTTTATCATTATTTTATATATAATAACCACTATTATATAAATCTATACTCTCTAATAAATAAAGGTTTTGGTCACACTCTTGTGCATCCTCAACCTTTTTTCCCGCCTCTCCTATTAATTATACAAAGTTCTCTAATTGTTTTTATAATTTTTTGTTTCCTGCCTCTCTCTTCTATTAAATAATAATGATTTTTATAATTCTTTTTATAAAACGTTTTTTTTTATTTAAAAAAAATAGGTTTGTTCATAAAACATTTTTATAAATTGAATATTTCTTTCATTCTCTTTATAAAACATTTTTAAAAAATAACTATATAACATTTCTAGAATTTGTGTTAAAAAACTATGTAATATGTCATAAATATGTAACATGTAAATCTTTATTACTAAGTATATAACATTGCATTTATTCAACTCGTGTAATACACCGGGTTTCTAACCTAGTATTAAATCCATAAAATATGTGAAGCTCGAGCTTATTAAATAAGCCCCAATAAAAGTTCGAGCTCGTTTAAGCTCGGGTCAATACGAGTTTTAGCGAGCCAATCTCAAGCAGCTCATGAGCGGCTCGGCTCGTTTACACCCTTAGTTGCAAATCTTGCACTTATGCCTCTCTAATGGATAGCTTGTTAACAGGTTTTTGTTTTTTTTAGGTTCTTTTTTAGGCTGGGTGTTAATAAGTACTCTACAACCTTCTCACAACTTGAACATGGTACGCCTACTTCTAACCTCGTTACTAACATACTACCAATTGTTACTAAAGAGAAAAGGTTGAAAAATAGAACTTTCGGGGTCAAAGTCAACAGTATACGGAGACTTGAACTCCCTCGTAGAATTAGAAACCAAGAGGAATTAAAACAAAAGAACAAAGAAAATCATGTCAGGAACTGACCTTAAGCTCAGCACCCGAAGCCCCATTCATCTTCTCAGCTATCTTCTTCAGATCAATGCCACGCATTAAGTTCATCTTTCTTGAATGAATTTTCAGAATATCGAACCGTGACTACAAAAAAAATGCACGAAAATTAGTCCAAGAAAATATGCTGCAAAAAGATTATCAAAGATACTCACATCTTCATTGGGATTTGGGAATTCAATTTTCCTATCAATTCTCCCAGGCCTGAGAAGAGCTTGATCCAGGATATCAATACGGTTTGTAGCCATCAAAACCTGGTAACATTACAACAGAAATAAAATAGTAAGAAGTCAACAACGTTAAATATCTTTAGTCAAATACACACATCCCTCCAAGTACCTTGATTTTGTTTGATGCTTCAAATCCATCAAGCTGATTGAGAAGCTCAAGCATAGTACGTTGTACTTCACTGTCACCATTCCCACTTCCAGATTCCATCCGAGCAGATCCAATACTATCTATTTCATCCATGAATATGATAGATGGAGCATGTTCCCTGCACCAACAAAATAAATTGTAATAAGTACACTATTACATTAATAAAAAGAAGGGAAGAATTCACCCAATAGTAACCAAGTTTTCCATCTGTCCCACTAAATTCGCTCAGTTCTTTTGTCTCTCTAAAGTCAATCAACTTCCCTCGTGTGTTCCGATCTTGTGAAATTTTTTTTATAAATACTAGAGTTCTTTAAAATATGTGACCTGAACGGTACATATATGAATCTTGGTTATTATTTAGTGATTATATTTTTTCAAATCTAACTTGAAATAGAAGGTAATAGTGAAGGAAAAAATCATTAAATAATAACCAAGTTTCATAATTGATCAATTTAAGTCAAATTGGAAATATAATCACTAAAGAGTAACCGATTACCGCTATTCTTATATGTTCCATATTTTTTAACAACAATTTTTTACACCTAAATACTACCTAACCTTGCATTTGCAAGGATTTGAACCCACACCACTTTTGTGGTGGGTAAGCACCATAGTACCATACCACTAGACCACTAGGTCATGGGTATATATGTTCCATATAGGTCACTTAATTTTAAAAACTTCTAAAATTTATAAAAAAAATTCACAAACTTGGAAAACTAATGAAAGTTGAGTGACTTCAGGCAGAGAGAAAAAAACTATGAGTGACTTTAGGGGAATAGATGGGAAACTTGGTTACTATTGGGTGAAATTTTCCCTAAAAAGAAAGATACAACATCACACAGAGTACAAACCTGGCCATAACAAAGAGTTCTCTGACCATTCGAGATCCCTCTCCAATATATTTTTGTACTAGTTCAGAACCAGAAACCCTAATGAAAGTACAATCAGTATGATGAGCCACTGCTCTTGCCAACAAGGTCTTCCCTGTGCCAGGTGGCCCATATAACAGAACTCCCTAAAAATGATAAATATACAAAGGGTCAATATAACTATTATTAATAGTATGGTTTGAATGCTTACATCTAGAGATATCATGTGCAATTGTACCTTTGGTTGAGCGATCCCAAGACTCTCAAATAACTCTGGATGTTTGATTGGAAGTTCGATAACCTGAAAAAAAAAATTCAGGATGATTACTGATAAATACCCACAAATTTGAATATTGGCATCACCTGACAACTAAACTTGAAAGTTTCAAGATCAAGAATGAAAAAAAAGGAAACTTGAGATAACCTCTTTAATCTCTTTAATTTGCTGGTCTAGCCCACCAATCATGTCATAAGTAGAATCAGGGACTTTTTCAACTTTCATAAGGTTGACCAGAGGGTCAACTTTGCTTGGCAAAACCAAATGAAGAACATAGCTGTCATTGCGAAGGGCTACTCTGGTTGATGGAGTGATCTTAGTAATATCAATGCTTTTGTCTATATCAACTACATATTTACCCTCTGGGTGCACCTGCCATTAAAAAAGGTAAAAAGGAAATCAAAATCTTGATAAGTTTAAAGTAATATTTAAAGATTATAGCGCTAAATGGTCCTCGGATATAGAAAAGAAAACAGCACTAACCTTGACAAGTACTTTAGACTTCCCCATTACCTTAACAACTTCACCAACATAAGATCCGGGCTCTTGAAGCAGCTGCAACTCTTCCTTAAGCATCCTGACTGTAATTTAAAATTAAAATGTAATATTAGTAACCAGCCTATATAAGAACACTGAAAATTGTAACATTTCACAGACACAACACATGGACACAATAAAGATACTTGAAAAAATTAAACTAATCAATCAAAACCAATCACTTAATAAAGTTCAATTCAAGACTTCTACTGATAACACTGTGAATGTAAGAACAAGAAAACAGATGCTGGCTTGTAAGTTGTAACCACACATATAAATGTTTGAAGCACGTATTTATAGAACATCAACAAAATCAGTTTCCAAATTTTTATATCGCTTCCTACACAAACAAACAAACCACATAAACTCCAACACGATTAGAAGTTTAGAACACATTCCAGTTGTTAAGCAATTGATTCATTCTTTCAAATTTTTAAACATGTGTGCTCAGACAAGAACAAAAGTAAATTCCAGTTCAAATGGTCTTGAGTATCTTGAAATTGGTCCGTTCAACATTCTGGTGGCTACGTACAAGTTACAACAAAATGTACTGGAACAGGAGATAAGTAGATTCACATGAATTTCTATAAGTTGTTTTTTATTGTTCCATTGCAACGATTCACAAGCATAATAAGGGCACTTCACCAATTAGGTGTTTGGTTCTAAACTGCACCTACCCTCAAAAGTAATATACTGTTCCCCATTAGAAAAAGTGTCCGTTAGTCAGGTTTTCATATTCAGATCAGTTCATTATAGCGCACATCAAAGGCAATTCCTATTACATATAAGAAGTGTCACACACACAGACACCAAACAGAACAATGATAACCAAGATTATAAAATATAACAGGTATATAATATATATAGTTTCTCGAATAGTCCCCTACACAAAAGTCTAATATCTGGTGTACCTAGCTTATAGGTTTCAATTTTCTTGAGAATTGACCTCAATAACATGTTAACAGATACTTAAAACCATATGCCCTAATACTATGAAAACAACTTTTTAAGTTCAGTGAAATTGCCTTGTACACAAGCAATTAAATATTTCACCAGTTAACTAATTTCAAACCATACTAATACTATCGTAGCGAGATCAATCAACAGATTTCATAATCCAATCAAAGTTCCAACAATTCTAATTTTACTACCAAAGGCGGTTCAAATATTGAAAGAACACACAAATATTTCAAAACAATACAAACCTACAACACAACAGTATCATCCAATTTCAAACCCTAGGGTTCTACTTCAAAAACAAATTCAGGATTTTGAAAAAAACTACCTCGAGAATTGAGCTCGTTCCGCTGAGCTTCAAGGCGATTGAGATTATGAGTCTTCTGGCGAACCTGGAGTTGAGCATCGTGGATATGTTGCAGGTAATACTGCCTCAGACCTTCACCTGATTTCGCCGTTGTAGGCCTGGATGAACAGTTCTCATCTCTGTCCACTGAATCCGATGGCTTCATCGCTACATCTACAGACGCCATTCGACAATCTTGTGCTTTTAGATCTGAGAATTTGAAACCTAACAGCTTTCGTGTATAAGCGGCGATTTGATGTTCTTATTTGATGCCTTTCTCCGCAAGACAGGAGTACTGAGGGCTTGTTCAATATGAATCTGGTGGATATGATGAAAGGTTTTATGATTTTGGTCCTTCATCTTTTCATAATTTATAAATTTAGCACTCATACTTTGGCCAAAGTACTAAACTTTATCAAACATGTAGGTATTCGATTAAACTTAGGGGCTCTTTGTTTGCATCTGAATGGCTCCATTCAGATCTCACCTCTGAATCGGTCAGAGGTTAGGGCGTTTGGTTAAAAAAAGCCACCTCTTAATGGCTCCATTTAGGTCTGAATTGGTCAGCTAAAATATGAGTCTGAATGGAATATAACTTAATTTTTTCCCCTTTTGCCCATCCAAAAAAGAACGCCGCTACTGCTACTGCTCGTCTCTCTCTCTCTTCGCTACTGCTACTGTTCTGCTCGTCTCTCCCTCTCCTTGCTATTGTTTCGCTGCTGCTACTGCTCTATTCGCTGCTACTGCTGCTCTCGATTCTCCTTCTCTTCGACCCCAAGGTATGTTCCCTCTTCACTGGTTTGTTCGAACCATAGGTCTCCGATTTGGAGGATTTTTGATTTGTTCGAACCCTAGACTCCGATTTCTGTAATTTCTTCATGATTTGTTCGAACTTCAAACCCTATTTCTCCTATTTCTGTGATTATTTCTGTGATTATTGTCATTATTTATGTGATTATTTCTGCTACTGCTGCTCTCTCCCTTATGAGATTATTGCCGTTGTGTTTTAAACGATTGTTGATTATTTAATGTTCATATTTGATTTTAGAGAAGATGCATAGCATTTAGTTTCCTGTTTGATTATTAGATTTTGCCTAATTTCCTATTGGAAGGAGATGAATGGGATAGTGAGTGCGTGTGTTCTTGATTTTATAATATGCTTGCTCATTGCCATGGAAGAAACTCTTTGATTAGTTTTGATCTACATGATTGGTTTCATATTCATTGTGTTTTCTTTCATTGGATAGAGATTGATAAAACTTACTTATTTGCTTTGCCTGGTCATATAAGAGGTTTTAAATTATTGTCATTGTGTTTTAAACAGGATTTTGTGCCAACTGTATTTGATAATTTCATTGCCGGTAACCTTCTTAAATGTTATTAGTGACTTTTGTGTTGGTGGTATTTGTTATACTTATCCAAAGTGTGTGAGATTGGCATTATGTTGAATAGGACAGGAGGATTATAATAGATTGATACCATTGATTAATCCCATTCATCATCATATATTGCTAGATGTGTTGTATAATCCTGTCAAGTGGTTTCATGGTCATTTTTTTAGATATGGAATAAAAAAGGATTAGGATTAGGATTAGGATTAGAATTAGGATTAATTGGAAACAAGAAGGTGTGGAAAAAACTTTTCTTGAAGTATGTGTTCACGAAATAGCACTCAATGGGCGCGAGTGAAGCAGCCTTAAACCATTGTCATGGAAGAATGTTATGGAAAAATTAAAATAGAACACAATTTCATAGCGGATAAAAAACAAATAAAGAACCGCTATGACTATTTAAAAGGGAAATTTTTAGCTTGGGCAAAACTTAAAAACAAAACCGGCAATGTTTATAATCCCCGTGACAAACATGTTTAACTTGTCGGACGAAGAATGACAACTAGAGATGAAGGTATTTTTTTTTCTAAATAATAGTTCTTATTATATTTCAAGAATCTTATAGTATTTTATAATATTTTTCTACACAGTCCAACAAGTATGTAGAAGCCTTAAGAACTGCGTCACTTTCTTACCCCGAACTTTGTATTCAATTGTTTGAGGGCTCTACTTCTAATGGCTTTGAAAGTTGGGGTCCATCTTCTACACTTCCTCATCCTTATGATGAAGTGTTGGACAACACTTTAAATGGTATTGAGGACATCGAATTCACTCGAATGGACACCTCAACTCTAAGTGTTAATGAGGAGTCTTCCGTTACAGGGGAAGAGGAAAAGGTGAATGCTTTCAAAATGTTTTAGCAATTTGTGATTTTGATATGATATTCACCTTCGTATGAGTCGTATGAGAAGGCATTACACATGATTCGCGTGTTTTAAAAGAAGTTGCATTTAACCAAACGTCCGGCTTTCCTTTCCCCCCAACATGTTTTTAATCATTCTTTAGCTTTGATTATTAAATACATTATATGTTTTTTATGTAATTGTTTTGACACTAACGCATACAGATAAATATTACCTTTGCGACGCTGCATACACCAACACTCATAGATTTATGACTCCTTACCGTAATACAAGGTATTGGTTAGCCGATTTTCGACGACAACGTGCATTAACTAAGAAAGAAAAATTCAATCTTGCTCACGCACAACTCAGAAATGTTATTGAGCACTCATATGGTGTTTTGAAGGCGAGATTTCCAATCCTAAAGCAAATGGCTTCCTTTTCTTTTTCAAAACAAAGGGACATAGTGATTGCTTGCTTCGTCATCCATAATTTTATAAGGAAATGCAATATTTATGATCAATTATTTATAGATTACGACGAGAACACTCTGTTTTCTGAAATATGAAAGTGATGGCGAGTTAGTTCACGACATAGAATGGGGTTCACAAGACATTGACTATATGAATAGTTTGCGTGACCAGATAGCTAATCAATTAGTTTCAAATGATTAAAATTAAAATTGTACGCAAAGTATTAATTTGTATATGGATTTTAGTATGTGTTTTCATGGATTTTGAAGGATTTATGTCTAATTTGGATTTTCTATGATGTTTTGAATTCTCTTTTTATAATTATTTATCATTCAGTATAGTCATTCAGAGCTCTGACCAAACAGATACATTTCATTCAGCACAGAATAGTTCAGAGGGGTAAAGTAGTCATTCTGCACAGTCATTCAGATGTCCAACCAAATAGCTCTTATTGGTTCAACACTTAACTGGTTCAGAGTCTCTTACCCATTCAGACTTCTTAATGGTTCAACACTTATTGATTCAGAAGTTGTCAAACCTTAGGGTGTTTAAGTTGTAGTGACGGATCCAAGATTTTTAAGCAGTGGTGCAAAAACAGGTTTGCTAAAACGGGTTAGATGGGTCGGTTAAAACAGGTCAAATGGGCCAATTAAAAGAGGGTCAAGCGAGTTGGTCGATACGTTAACTTTGGGATAGTAAATGTTGATTGACTTTTTGTATCGGAAGCTATGTAATTTATCAAGATTCAATAAAATGAAGTTATGTTTTGATTGAAAACAAATTACGATAAAGCTATTTGTTATGTAAAATTCTAAATATGGCAGTTTAATTTGGCCAAATAACTCATTCCCTTCTTATATGTGTTTTGTATGTTGTGGTATGTTTTTTTGGCTTCTAGGATTATGCTTTTAAACAATAACATACAATTAACACTAGAATAAATTTGACTTATGAGTTCTTTGGCATTTCACTTGATTTGTAAGCAATAAATGGACCATTTTCTCCTTTGCTAACTTATTCTTAGGCTAAGGGGTATATTTCCATCCTTACTTCTCACTATTCTGTGTCATTTCAGTGTCACATCACACTTCATTCCACTTCACTCCATCAAAAAAATATGCACTCCACTCTTGATTTTTTATTTAAAAATGTATATGTATGTGAGGGAAACATGAAAAAGATGTCGAGGAGAGATAAGCGTGAAGATTCCACCACTTGGAACCACTCTAGCAGCGCCGCCAATGCGAGGGGTGGTGTTCCCCGCCAGCACCGCTGGCCACATCATCACCGCTTCCCAGCTGCGACCTCCATACCAGTTAGTCTTATTGGGAACCCCGTCAAGAAAAAATAGATCCATTCATGTTAAGTTGTGTTATAAGCTCATGCGTACTTGACATCTAGTTGGCAATCTTAATAACTATTTAATAATTTATAAATATTAATAATTGACACAACAATCCCCTCATCGGCCAATTACTAATCTTGATGGTCAACTTTTCGTCAACATTCTCTCTATTACACCCGCCACCAAATCAAAAAGTTGTTACACATTATCGGACCACCGTTCATCTCTTATCATTCCTTCATTCCCTTTTTCTCCAATAGATTTAGCGTTCTCACTCCAATAGATCTCCACCTCATAACCGTACACCACCCTAAATATTGATATATGTATCTCATTTTATAAGAACTTTCAGCCTTTTAAGGTGGGCCACCTCAAAGAAGATAAGAAGTTAAAGAATTGGAGGACAAAGGATCCCACGGTCGATGGATGGATGGACGGGGAACGAATAAGAAACACAATAACCATAGTTGATGGAGCCGTTAGACTGTGGATCGACCATGGAAGGTATGGGTAAATTAACCAAAGTCAAACTTGAACTCCGAAGTCAACAATGCGTCTATACATCCTTCAATATAAAAGACATCAACGCAAGGATAAATGACATGTGTTTAAAATGAAATTTAAGATCACTTAAAATTACTATATTTTTATAAAGTTTATGAAAACATCTTTTATAAACTAAACCAAAGCTTTAAGAAATAATTCAAAGTTTGTAAAAGACTAGGTTGATGAGGATATAACATAAATATCCAAAGTTGAAATGATCACTAAAACAAGTTTTACAAAATCAAGATATTTTGATAAAAATAGAACTATTATGTAACGCCCAAAAACTTAAAACACATTATTAAATGTTTTGCAGAAAATAGGATCAGAATTTTCAAATTATTAGTAATCTAAAAGCGTTACTTCCATATATTTTAACACTAATATACAACTCAACATACACACGTGATACACACGAGTTTTCTTACAAAAATTCGGTATGACCCGTTAGTAAAACAGGCTATCCTTACAAAACATAAACCTGTTAAAGCAAAACAACTACTAAAATTAACATGACACAAGCATCCATTAACATACAATCATTTGATACCACTACATAGTTAAAGTAACTATGCGGATATAGAAACTATAATAACACCCAATCTTTTTCCCGTTGACCAGCTCCAAAGACTTGATCACTCTTGCCTTAGATCATACACCCTGCCATAAATCACACAAGATCATTAACCCCAACTGCAAACCATTAATTCCTATGGTAAACATAATGCAAGTAAAGGTAATTGTTAACCCCGTCTATTCTTGGGTAACTTGAAAGTTAGTGACATTCACTTGGTGTTGTCCAATGCCACCACAATATCACCATGCCTTTATCACATATATCCTTAGCCACGTGTTGCATACTCTTGGACTTAAATACCAATTCGACATATGTTGGACTTTAACTCCATTTTGTTCCTTCCTTGAACTTCACCTAAGATGTACAACACCATGAGTTAGTGATAATGACATAACTTAGATTCACCAACAAACATCTTAAATATATAATTAGCACAATTATAAAGTGTGACAACATGGTGCCTTTAATTCCCTTATTTGAGACTTGAACCCCTTCATGTTAAAACTTGCCTGGGAGCCTTCCCCTACACCACATATACCCAATAATTATATGTTATTGTTAGTTAAATATTTCACATTTAACCCCAAGTGTATAACTCCAAAGTTGGCCTAAAAACCCCAAATCAGCGTATTAACCGGCGTAGCATAGCTACGCTGGCTTATGGCCAACACACACCATTTTGTTTTCCAACCCATTGCAACTCATGTGGTCCAATCCTCGAGGGTTTTGTACCCTCGATAACCATTATTAACACCCTATAATTCTCGTACACATTTCCGACATAAAATCATCCCATATGCATGTATTAGTTTAGACAACTAACTATAAATTCTCTACTTTAAAGTCAAGTATTTCAATTTGTACAATCTTCCTTTTAAAGATCAAAAACCTTACCCCATTGCCTATTAAGGCTTATACCCTGTAGAATTTACGTTCCTTCGGATTCAAAGATTCCAATAAAGATTTGGAATTTAGGATTATTTAATGTAAAATTCATACCTTAGAGTCACATCATGACAATCCAAGTTCCAAATATCATCCTCGTTGACCCGTTCACAATTTACGGGTGTTTTAACAACCTATTATCCCTCCCTTGCCTTATCTATTTTGCAAGCATATTAGTATGTAAGTTGTGAATCGCATACCTTACATTTGTCACGTCTTGAATTATGTTAACCTCTATGCTAGGGTTTAAGACCCTTCACTTCAGAGAATGGTTTTGATTTGATAAACTCTATTACGATCAGGCTCCTCAACCCTTATTGCATTATTACCAGAAAGTGAGGTATAATATCCAAAGTCGAAAATTTGCCGACATATGTTAACATCATGGATCATAGATCCATTTATTAGTGATTTTGAGAAAATAGATTTCACCCGCATATTTATAATCATTAACTATTGCCCCATCGTCTTATTAGTGAGTTTCTTCTCCTCTATAACAACACTCCTTCGTCTTTGAGACTTGCAAGGTGAAATTGTCAACAAACTATATTAAGTTTTCTTGTTGTCACCACATTATGCTTTGAGTTCTAAATTGCGGTTCAAATAACACATTAACGCACAACCTTGCTTATATACACTAAGCCCACATTATGAAAAACACACATGCATCTTTGGTTCCCATCTCGCCTCCAATTGAAAACATCACCCATCATATTAAGAGGACGATAGCTTTAAGTCTAAGCATTAACACTAGTTAAATCCCTAAAACCAACACTTTTATACCATTTATAACACCCACGTTTTCGTAAACCCTTTTTATATTATATTGCATCTTTTTATATCATTTCACCAAATACGGTCCCAAATATTTTAAACTTTTTAAAATATGCTAAAGAGGTCTATCAAGGGTTATGATGATCACAATCCAAGGTTTTAAGTTACAAAAAGTTTAACACAAGTTCATGTCAACATAAGTTGTAGAAACCTCATTAGAAATATTATATTACATCTTTGCCATATTTAGAGAACTTTATTAGTCATTGTACAACAAGTAATTAGTTGTAGATTGAGAGTAATTTTAGCATTGATTTAGAGTTGATTTAGCCTTATTTGTATATATATATATATATATTGTCTGTACCTTTCATTGATCGAATATACAATTTTCCACATTCATATCTTGCTCATGCAATTACCATTTATTTATATGGTATCAGAGCGTTAATCTGGTACTACCTCTTCTTCGCTCCTTGTTCTTCATTCCATGACAAACAAAAACCAAGACTCTGAAAAATCCGATTCCAAAGCAAACAAGATGGATCCATCAAATCCATACTATGTACACCATTCAGATCAACCGGGACATTTGCTTGTTCCAATAAAACTGAATGGGGTGAATTATCAATCCTGGAGCAAATCAATGATTCACACCCTTACTGCAAAAAATAAGATTGGTTTCCTTGATGGATCGATAAAGATGCCATCAGAAACCGACCAGCCATCAGAATTTGCCTCATGGAATCAATGCAACTGCATGGTGTTATCATGGCTAACACTCTCAGTTGAATCAGATCTTGCACAAGGTGTGATTCAGCTAAGACCGCTCAACAGGTCTAGAATGATCTTCGTGATCAGCTTTCTCAAAAAAAATGCCCCTACAATTTTTCAGATTCAGAAGTCTATAGCCACTATCTCTTAAGGTACCATGTCTGTTGCCTCTTATTTCATCAAAATTAAGGGTCTTTGGGATGAACTAGAAGCATATCACACCCCTATGACTTGCAATCAAATGAAAGCACCTCAAGAACAGAAAGAGGAAGACAAACTGATGCAGTTTCTCATGGGACTCAGCGAGTCTTACAAAACGGTCAGATCCAACATACTCATGATGTCTCCTTTGCCTAATGTGCGTCAAGCCTACTCCCTAATAATTCAAGAAGAAACTCAGCGGCAAATGACTTCAGAACCAACTGAAAGCTTCTCCATTGCTGCAGCTGTTCAAAATCGAACAACTCATGCAAAATCCAAAGATAAAGTTTGTGATCACTGTAACATGTCAGGGCACACAATCAACGAGTGTCGCACCCTCAAATTCCACTGTAAATTCTGTGATAAGAGGGGTCACATAGAATATCGATGTAGAATAAAACATGGAACATAAATTCAGAATGCTAGACCCCCTCAATCACAACAATTTTGTGGACAAAGAAATGGTGCCCAGAATGGTAATCTTCCCACAATTAATATGACGGAAGCATCACAAACAGAGAATCAATCTTAAAACATGTTATAAGGATTTACATCTGAACAACTTCAACAATTTACTCAAGCCTTGTCAGCTCTAAATCAGAACCGATCTTCGGTAATGGTGATGTTTTTGCATATGCAGCAGGTTCGTCTATACCAAATGTTTTTGTTAATTTCGCTGCTTCTAAACCTTGGATTTTAGATAGTGGGGCTACTGATCACATTATCTCAGATCCATCCCTTTTATCTCAAGCCAAATCATCTTCTGTTCCTATTGTTAATTTACCTAATGGTGCATCAACACCCATCACACACACATGCACTGTTTCATTCAGCCCTGGTATCCAACTTGAAAATGCCCTATATGTGCCTTCTTTTAATTTAAATTTGATTTCAACCAGCAAGTTGACTAATGCTTTGAAATGTTGTGTTATGCTTTTCCCAAATTTCTGTGTCTTGCAGGACTTGGCTACAGGGAAGATGGTTGGCTCGGGTAAGGAGCATGGAGGTCTGTATTACATGTCTCTAAAATACAAAACACCTTCCTTCCAAGTGTCTCGTCCAGCTAACTTATGGCATTTGCGTCTTGGCCATCCATCCATTGATCGTTTTAAATCACTAGCTTCTCTTTTACCTTCTGATAATGATTGTAATGTTACATTTCATGATAATTGTAGTGTATGCCCTATGGCAAAGCAAACAAGACTGTCTTTTCCTACAAGTTCAATTTCAACTAATTTTCCATTTGATCTTTTACATTGTGATGTTTGGGGACCACATAAAGTTCCTACCCATTCAGGGGCATGTTTTTTTCTTACAATTGTGGATGATTTTACTCGATGTACATGGGTCTTTCTTATGCAACACAAATCAGAGACACACCATATCTTAAAATGCTTTCTTAAATTTGTCCAAACTCAATTTCACACGTCTGTTAAAGCCATACGAACAAATAATGGGACTGAATTCCTTCCCTTGCAATCATTATCTCACACCCAAGGTATTGAGTTCCAACGCTCCTGTGTCTACACTCCACAACAGAATGGAGTCGTTGAACGGAAACACCGTCATATACTTGATGTTGCAAGGCCCCTCTATTTTCAGTCAGGTGTTCCTCTCACTTTTTGGGGAGAATGGCCTCTCACGGCCGTGTATCTTATAAATCGTCTCCCATCTCCCATGATATCCAACAAAACTCCTTTTGAAATTTTATACAACCGTCCTCTATCCCTCGGTCATTTACGTGTTTTTGGGTGTGAATGCTATGCCACAGTAGTTCATCCCAACCATAAGTTTGACCCTCGTGCCACAAAATGCGCCTTTGTTGGTTACCCTCGTGGACAGAAAGGTTACATGTTATATGACTTAGCGTCGAAGAAATTCTTTGTCAGTCGAGATGTCAAATTTCATGAACATATCTTCCCTTTCTCTTCACTTTCTACACAAACTACTTCTTCATTACTTCCCAACCTTGGCTTTGATGCTCCTCATGTGCCCCTTCAAATAGCCACTACACCTGAATCACCACAACAAACAGATCCAATGCCTTCATCATCAATCCCTTCCAACTTTCCTACTACAAATCCATCAGATACAATAGATGGCAATGGAGGTTCTCCCTATGAAACTAAAGCAAATCCTGAACCAACAGGACCTGATACAAGCCATTCAAATCCTGAACCACCATATCCTCTACGACGCTCTACTCGTGACAAACAACCTCCGGCATGGCATGATACATACTCCATGCCTTCCCAAGCTAATCATTTATCCTCTAGCACAAGTACTCGCAAAGGGACCATGTATCCTCTTTCTAATCATCTTTCGTTTTTACGTTTTTCACCTTCTCACCGTGCTTTTTTAGCCAACATTACTACACAAACAGAATCTCGATCTTATGATGAAGCCATCGGTCATCCTCACTGGCAGCAAGCCATGGCTACAGAATTGAAAGCATTAAAGAATAATAAAACTTGGTCTCTTGTTCCACTTCCTATGGGTCACAAAGCTATTGGTTGTCGTTGGGTTTACAAAATAAAATACAACTCAGATGGAACTATCGAGCGTTACAAAGCACGTTTGGTGTCTAAGGGCCACACACAAGTTGAAGGGATTGATTACAAAGAAACGTTTTCTCCCACAGCGAAACTCACAACACTTCGCTGCCTTCTCACTATTGCTGCTACAAGAAACTGGTTTACACATCAACTAGATGTCAAAATGCATTCCTTCATGGTGATTTACACGAAGTTGTTTACATGACACCGCCTCCCAGTCTTCTCCAACAAGGGGATAATGTCGTGTGTAGACTTAATAAGTCTCTATACAGTTTAAAACAGGCGTCTGGCAATTGGGTCTCCACATTTTCTGATACCATTCAAAAGGCCGGCTACACCCAATCAAAAGCTGATTACTCTATTTTCACAAGGGCACAAGAAGTCTTTCACCACCATCCTCATCTATGTTGATGACATTCTCTTAACGGGCAATGATCTTCATGAAATAAAACGTCTTAAAGAATGTCTGCTCAAGCGATTTCACATTAAAGATTTGGGAGACCTAAAATATTTTTTAGGCATTGAATTTCCTCGTTCAAAGAATGGCATCTTTATGTCACAAAGGAAATATGTTGTAGACATTTTGCAAGATTCTGGACTCACAGGTTCTCGACCCGAAAAATTTCCAATGGAACAAAATTTAAAATTGAACCTAACAGATGGGGATAAATTGCATGATGCGACAAAATATAGAGGGTTAGTTAGAAGATTAATTTACCTAACAGTCACTCGACCGGATATAGTTTACTCAGTTCGTACCCTAAGTCAATTCATGCATGAGCCTCGCAAGCCACATTGGGATGCAATAATGTGGGTTCTTCGATACATTAAAGGCACTCCGGGACAAGGGTTACTTTTACCTTCAACTAATAATCTTAGACTGAAGGCCTTTTGTGACTCAGATTGGGGAGGTTGTCGCATTACAAGACGATCAGTTTCAGGATATTGTAGATATTTTTCTTGGAACTTCAATCATTTCATGGAAGTCCAAGAAGTAGACAAATGTTTCAAGGTCATCAGCTGAGGCTGAATACAGGGCAATGGCGAATACATGCTTGGAATTAACCTGGTTACGGTACATTTTACAAGATTTAAAGGTCCCTCTTTCATGCCCTACGACTCTACACTGTGATAATAAGGCGGCTTTACACATAGCAGCAAATCCTGTGTTCCATGAAAGGACAAAACACATTGAAATTGACTGTCATATAGTTCGAGAAAAAATCCAAGCAGGTATGATTAAACCTTCCTATGTCCCAACATCACTACAATTGGCAGACATCTTCACAAAGGCATTGGGTAGAGTCCAATTCGAGCCCTTGCGAAACAAGTTGGGAGTTCATGATCTTCACTGTCCAACTTGAAGGAGATTATTCTTCACTGTCCAACTTGAAGGGGATTATTGAGAATATCTTTTTATCCAAGTTTGGAGTTCATAACTTCACCCACCAACTTGAAGGGGATTATTAGAAATATCATATTACATCTTTGCCATATTTAGAGAACTTTATTAGTCATTGTACAGCAAGTAATTAGTTGTAGATTGAGAGTAATTTTAGCATTGATTTAGAGTTGATTTAGCCTTATTTGTATATATATTGTCTGTACCTTTCATTGATCGAATATACAATTTTCCACATTCATATCTTGCTCATGCACATACCATGTATTTACAGTTTATGACACATAAGCAGGTCTATCTAAAATGCATTGTTTGATCCCAACACCTTTACCGAGGGTTTTTTTAATCACATTCTTCCCTTTAAGGTGATTTACTTGAAACACGTTTAACTTAATCACATTAGCCATTGATAAATGATAACTGAGAACATACATTTCAAATCAAAACACCAATTGAATTTGGAAATTCCATTTTAAACAATAACACACCAATTGAATTTGGGTCTGGCGTACACCTAGCCGACACTTAATTAAGCTATTTAGGAAGTATGGTCAATGTATAAGCGGTGTAGGTAGGGCCGGCCCTGAGCAGGTTTTTCGGGGGCCTAAATTTATAAATTATATATATATAAAATATATTTAATATAAACTGTAAGTTTAAAAAAAAAATAACTAATGAGCCAGTAAAAAAAATTTAGAATCATTAATAGGTTATTGGGCCATCGGTCCAAAACCATTGTTAAAATTAGAATCAGTCCAAACAAATTGTTAAAATTAGAATCAGTCCAAACAAAATTAGAATCACTAGTGGGCCACTGGGACATTAGAGCTAAACCAATTAAACTAATAGTAACAATCAAACAAATAATCTATATCCATACTATATAATAAATAAAGGTTTTTGTCTTATCACTCTTTTATGCATTCTTATTATTTTTTTTCGTCCCTCTCTCATATTAATTACACAAATTTTCTCTAATTGTTTTTTATAATTTTTTTCCTAACTCTCTCATATTAAATAATAATGATTCCTATAATTTTTTTTATAAAACGTTTTTTTATTTAAAAAAAAGGTTTGTACATAAATCATTTTTATAAATTAAATATTTCTTTCAATCTTTTTATAAAACATTTAAAAAAATAACTATACAACGTTTCTAGAATTTAAAAAACTAGGTAATATGTCATAAATATTCAATATGTAAATATTTATTACTAAGTATATAACATTTCATTTATTCAACACGTGTAATACACCGGGTTTCTAACATAGTTACCTAATAAAAAAAACTTGTCACTCCTGTTATGAATTTCAACCGTCGATGACCTGGACTTCGCACCTTCGATCAGGACCAAAGAGTGAGAGACCTTTTTGAATTGATTTTTTTGGAAGTAAAATTAAACCGAGTGCTTTAATCAATCGTTTGAATAAAAAGGATGACTCAATTATTCTTGATCTTTGAAGTTTTTCTCATCTCCAATCAAGTAAGGTTTTTTTGCTTTTGTTTTTTTTTATTTCTTAATTCCTATGAGTTTACTTGAGTATTGATTCTTGATTAGTGATTTAGTGATATTGTTTTGCACCTACAAGTTATAAACTTATAATTGATTATTGTTTTGCACCTAGAAATTATGCCTCCTAAACCATTGTCATGTACTCAAAAACGTAAAAAGAGAAAACTAGATGAAGAATTAACGAAGTCTCAAGCCGGGACTCTACATAGATTTTTGTTGGGTATATTTAAGATTGATGCTTTCAATTAAACTATCGCAAGTATGGAATAACAAGTAACTTACAATTGAGCACAACACTTGTGATTGATATCGTTTTTCATGTTATTTGGCGATGGCTTGAAGAATAAGGTATGGACTTCATATAACTAGGCGCTTACATCATATTAGCAGTGTGTGTCTGTATTGTGAATCACCACCCCAGGGGGAGCTCACATCGGGTGAAAATAATCGTATGGAATGTGTGAGGAGATTTTGTAAAGGAATCATACACATTTCATCAATCTATCTTTTTGTTTTGTTTATCATTATTATCTATTTGTTTGTTTGATTCACAACACCCGTCTCTACCCATTTTTTTTATTCAAGAGTGATGTTTGCTATAGTTTCGATCCAGATCTGATTGTTAAGTGTTATTCAGTTCTAATCACCTCTAATCAGATCTAACAATTGGTATCAGAGCCATGGTGCTCACCATTGCTCTTGAATCTGTTCTAAAATCGAAAACCCGCCATTGAGACGTTAAAAACTAGAAGAAGATGATGTATAACAGGTTTGTGACTGCTGTTCTGTGTTCGTGATGGTTTAAAGGTGAAGAAATTAGTTTGTTTGATGTTGAAGAACACACTTGTGTGTGTATTCTTAGGTGTTAGCCATTGAAGCATCTTCAGACCTTGTTTCAGGCCAATTGAAAGTAAGATGGCGGCTGAACATGTTTAATCGTATGTCCAGAAACCTTAATCGCAACTAGCCCTTAATCGTAACTGAGTGGCCATCGTAAGTACATATTATCATCGTAAGTTTA
Organism: Smallanthus sonchifolius; assembly: GCA_023525975.1. Classification (NCBI taxonomy): domain Eukaryota; kingdom Viridiplantae; phylum Streptophyta; class Magnoliopsida; order Asterales; family Asteraceae; genus Smallanthus; species Smallanthus sonchifolius. Next base: position 90,985,590 of record CM042024.1, on the reverse strand, counting down.
TTCTATTTGCAGCCAGGGGTGGACTTACTTAGAGCGGGGGGGGGGGGTGTACCGGAACCCCCCGAGTTTTGAAATTTTAATAGAACGGTATGTCAAAAAACTGGGGTGAACCCCCTAAATAAATTATAGGGTGAACCCCTATACAAAGTGATCTTGTCAAAATGGGGTAAGTGATCTTACCAAAATGATGGTGGAAACAAATAAACACACTGTTTATCCGTTGGTCTATCGTTTAATAAAGTTGTCATTAGTGTATCGGTTGCAACAACAAGTGTTGAAAGATGTTTTTCTTCAATGAATCATGTGAAGACGGAATTGCGTATATGATGGGTGCTGGATACATGAACGATTCATGCATTTATTACATAGAAAAGGAGTTCTTTCAACAAGTTTCGGACGAAGATGTAATGCAACGATTTCAAAAGATGAAAACTCGTAGGCAACAACTCTAGTTTTTTTAATTCATAAAGACTATTTTATTTATATTATGTGTTTTTTAATTTATAATGATGATGTGTTTTTTATTATTATATCGTATTTTTGTTATTTGATGAACCTTACGCGACTCGAACCATTGAACCGACCCGAAATTTTTTATGTCTGGCCCTATGAAATTGTAGTATTTAAAAACAGTGAACCATTTGGAAAAAATTTCTGATCCGCCACTGTTTGCAGCCATTATAAGTTTAGATTCAATCGCAACTCTAGACCCATCGAAACATCGAAGGTCGTCGAAACATTAATCCGATGGTAATTTTTGTTCAATCGAGAGTCTTCTGGTTCTCGCGTGTTTGAACAGAAGAAAACGAGATCTGATGCTATCTGGTTCTACTGTGTTTGTAAGAAGCAGATACGATGGAAAGAAAGGTGTATGCAGTGTTAAACAGAAAGGTAGAAGTAGAAACTATGGCGACCGAAGAAGGAATTAAGGTTTTTGTTATTCGCGAGAGGTAGAAGACGAAAGCAAGGAATCAAATTTTTTTTTTGGATACTGTGATATGTCTGCGAGAGAAGGACATTAAAAAGTCAGCGGGAATTAATTCATCATCCGACATCCATTTAATCATTATTTGAAACCGGCATGGCAAATGATTTGAATTTGGCGATAAGTTCCGGATCAATTGGTTTGGAAAAAGGTACTCTCATAGCCTTTTAATACGGATAGTGGCGGAGATTAAAAAAAAACGTACGGGGGTCGGGATTTTTTTTCCTATCTGGGGGGCCAGAACTATAAAATTTTCGGCCGAATACATATAAATTAACATTACTGAGCAAAAATCGGCCGAATACCTGTATATTAACACTTCTGAACGAAAAATCGGGGCCCCCCGGGCCCTCACTATCCTCCGCCATTGAATACGGAGGTCATGGATTAGAGAATCACTTGGTGTAATATGCTCAGGTGGGCCAGAGGTTTTACCACATTGGGCCTTCGGGTGGTGGGTTTCCCCTGGAACGGTGGACGGGGCCGGGTCACCAGCGCTGTCTGCGTTCACGGATATGGGTGACCTTTCGCCAAAGGGATAAGCCCGGATGGCCGGGATTATAGTATTCATTGGCCGTTTGAATTTACTTTTCAGTGTGGGCCTCCAACTGTTTCATACGAAAGAATGAATGTGAACATGGGCCGGAAACTTTGACTAAATAATCAGAGTGGACTTAATGGGATTCTAAATATTATTTGTTGGGCTGCAAGATGTCTTGAATGAATTATGGGCCTGTGAATTTTGTAATACTTTGGGCCATCAGATTAAATTTACCAAGACGTGGGTTATTATGTTGCTTGTGGATCAATGCTAAATTTAGACCAATTATGTCAGATGGGTTAGTCATAATGGGCCGTGAATTTAAGTTTGTGATGGGCCGCGGCTATTGTGATTCACATCGGTAAATTTGGTCTAATTCGTTTTGATGGTGGGCCGATGGTTTACATTTTTATTTTGGTTTGGTTCGTTTCTTTTGAAAACGGGCCGTAATTTCTGTTATGGTTCTCTTTTGACAATTAAATTTTGATGGGGGCATGTGTAACAAAGTCGAACATATTGTGACGAGCTGGTTATTTGTTGCTGATTAAGCGGTGTTTCAAACCGTTATCATTTGCTTACAAGTTAGCATAGTCTACACTTGAGGGAGAGAATCACCACGAAAGGCTTCGGGTTATCAGTCGAGTTATGAAAACGCAAGACAAAGTGAATCACCGACTTAAAATTGACATTTTTTAGGGGGAGAGAAGACACAAAAGATTAAGTGTCTGACGAAGTCAAGCATCCTTGTGACAAGACTGTTCGAGACTCTATCTATACAACATTGATTCCAACATTTTTTAGTATTTAGATCCTGAATATCTAGTATACGAGCATCTGGGATGCTTTATAATAAGGTGACGAATACGTGAAGATTTGGAATTACATGACACAAATCCACTGATTCAATATTTCAAACTTGAAAATCTGGGCAACGAGTATCTTAGATACTTTATTATAAGGGGAGAATTACTTGAAGCTTTTGATCTACATTATTCAGAATCCTATCAGTTGGTTCATGAAGATGCAAGACAGAGTCGGGCAAGAATTGCTAATATCAGTCTAGGGGGAGATTGTTGGGTATATTTAAGACTGATGCTATCACAAGTATTAATCACAAATATGGAATCACAAGTAACTTACGATTGAACACAACACTTGCGATTGATATCGTTTTTCAGGATGTTTGGCCGTGGCTTGAAGAACAAGGCATGGACTTCTTATAAATAGATTCTTACCTCATATTAGGAGTGTGTGTTTGTAGTGTGAATCACCACTCCAGGGGGAGCTCACATAGGGTGGAAATAATTGTATGAAGTGTGTGAGGAGATTTTGTAAAGGAACCATACACATTTCATCAATCTATCCTTTTATCTTGTTTATCATCATTATCTGTTTGTTTGTTTGATTCACAACACCCCTCTCTACTCGATTTTTTTTATTCAAGAATGATGTTTGCTATAGTTTCGATCCATATCTGATTTTTGAGTGTTATTCAGTTCCAATCACCTCTAATAAGATCTAACATTGATTTATCTAAAGGTTTTATAAAAAGACCAGCTTTATGCTCCGACGAATCAACCGAGACTACCTTTATATATCCTTTTCCAAATGCATCATGGATTGCATGGATTCTAATCTCAATATGCTTCATTTTGGAATGTTGAATGGCAATTTTGATGATTACGAGCACAACTTCATTGTTGCAGAAAATGGGAGTGTGCATGAAGTTAATGCCATAAACCAGCATCTGGTGTTGAATCCAAATAACTTGTGAACAACAGCTTGAAGCAGCCGTGTACTCCGCCTCAGCGGTAAAAGTAGAGATAGTGGTTTGCTTCTTGCATTGCTAAAGACCAAACGATTCCCCAGATATTGGCATCCACCAGTCAACAATTTGAGATCCAATTTGCAACTTTCGTGGTCACTGTCCGAATATGCGTAAAGCTCGAAAGCACTATCCTTTGGATACCAAATACTAAGCTTCGATGCTCATCTCAAATAACAGAGTATGCGCTTGACTGCAATCTCATGGGATTCTTTTGAATTCAATTGGTACCTAGCATAATAACACACCGCAGACAAAGCATCCGGTCTACTGGTAATGAGATACATCAAGGACCCAATCATGGAACTATAATAATGTCGATCAACGTCTTTTCCTTGAAGATCCGAAGAAAAGGGAGTTTGAGCAACAAAATAAGTAAATGCAGGTGTAACACCAAAAAATTTCAACCGATTTTAGTTTTCAAAATCACGCGGAATATAGGTCCCATTAACATCCTTGATTAAACACCACTAAGTTATTTGAAAAACAATTCAACAACGACATAACTTGTTTAAGAAAGATCAACCAACATTACAAAAAAATTAACAACAAGTTTAACATCAACAACACAGTACAAGTTTAACGACTCCTCTTAAGGGGTTCAACCCTTAACAAACTACAACCACCAAAACAAGTGAGAATCCAATCCAACACGAAGCGTGATCCGAGATATCAAACCGGAGCTTTACGTACAATGAAAACACCATAAATAATACCATTAGTAATGATATACAACTCCCCAACGATCCCCCATGTCCTTAAAAGAACAATCAGCCTAAAACGACAAATTCAGCAAAGTTGGGCTTATGGGTAGCGTTGGCAGAGGGTTTTGGGCGTACCATACGCCAGTGGCGTATGGTACCCCCTACATCAACACATCATTTTGCTGTCTTTTGGCCTAGCAAACCCGTTAGTTTGCATCCCCGACTTGTTTTACCCCCGATTACTTCCTATTACATACATTACTATCTATGTATGTAAACTTTACTTAGTTTTCCTCCCATTAACTTGACCTTACTCCTTTGTGAGGTTCTAAAGACCTCAAACGCCCTAAGATGACATTGTGAAGTTCATGACCTCAATTAACTCCCGGGTGAGGTTCTTAGACTTCAAACTCCTTCATATGAGCATATTAACTCCAATGTGAAGTTCAATGACTTCAATTATCCACCACAACTCATATGTGAAGTTCAAAGACTTCAAGTGCCAACGACATAAGTGAAGTTCAAAGACTTCAAATGTAACACCAGAAAACTTCAGGTTAACCTCGTTAACCTAAACTCACAAACTCAGTTACAAATCACAAGGACTAAATCTGTCATAGTCTCAAACATTTACACAGAAAACTATAAGGACTAATCCCGACAATACCAAAAACTCAATTCGTTGACTTTTGAAAGTCAAAATTGGGTGTTCTTGATCCAAATTCAGTTCGTAACCTCCAAGCCTATTCGAATTCAGGACTATTATGCATAGCATTGATGATCTCGACCTCATCCTAACCGTTTCCATACGTTATTGATTGATAATGATTACGAATTAACCACATTAAGCTCATTAAAACCGAAACCGTCGAACTCGTTACTAAAACTCCTAAATTCAATCATTTAGACTATCAATATCGAAATCAAACACTCCACACACGTTAGTCGAACCTCTCTGATCATTTCCCCCACACCAATTTGGCTGGAGAAACAGCCGGAGACGCCGGAGACCAACCCGTCAAGGTCGCGACTGTTGCTTAGTCGATCTCCATCAATTCGAACCCAATTCAGGTAATCAAACACACCTACAGTTTCATTTTCACCTCTAGAATAAAAGCCCTAATCTATTCAGGGCTTACAACATCGAATTGAACTAGAACCGATTCTAGGGTTCATCGCATAAACTGAGTAATCGAACCCTAACCTACACTCTGTTTCAATCAAATTAAATTACATGGATAGCTTCGCAATCCTCTAATCTTTGAAAGCCCTATGAATTCAACTCTTAATCTTATCGAATTTAACCGATTTGATTACGTGTTCAAAACCTAGGGTTTCGGTTATTTGAACAAGAGATTACTCGACCTAAACTTGACGTTTTTGCAATTAAACTCACCAGTAGACTCGAAATACACCGATTAACAAAACACCCAAGCCCCTATGTTCAATCGCGATCGAAATCAGTGGGGTTTAGAGTGATTTTGATCAGGTTCGCGAAAAGGGGGAAACTCAGGGTTTTTAGGTGTTAAAACCAAACGGAACCGGTCTTTAATGCGATACCCTAGCGGGCGGGATTGGTTAAGGTGTTGTGCTGTTATGGGTGAGACCCGGGTTCGAATCCCACAACCTGTTATTTTTTTTGAGCAGCTTTTTGATGTGTTAGGATTTACACATCTTTTTGGCACAAAACTTCGCTCATTTCACGATCAATTCTTGGTTATTTTCAACGTTTGGACACTTATTTGCTTCATTTCCTGTTTAGTAGGTTTTTGTGAAGCTTGGTGAATAAACAAGAGGATTCCAGGATAAAAAATTGAATTTTTAGGGTTTCTGTGATGGAGGAACGGTCGTGCCCCCTACTTGGCACGACCGTGGAAAGCTTGCAAACCCTAGGCACGGTCGTGCCCACATCTTGCACGACCGCGCCAAGCCAAAATTCAAGGCACAACCGTGCCTTGGCTCCCCACGGTCGCGTGTCACCACTTGAGTCTGAACAGCCGTACTTCCTCGATCAATGGTACCCAAAGGAAGCTCCGGATCGGTCAACCCTCTGTCACACGGTCGTTTTAAAGCCTAGACACGACCGCGCCTTGGTACCTGGCACAGTCGTGCCTTCTTTCTTGTCACGGTCGTGCCTCTCCTTTTTATATAAACATAACTTAAACTCTCATTCAGATATCCAGCAACCAGGGAGAAAAACCCATTGTTGCTGCTCGTATTATCTCTGTTCCAGCCACATTTCAAGCTTCTTGGAGAGGATACAACATCAAGAGGATCACCATACATCATCAACAACATCTAGGCTTGGAGGAGTGGTTTGATTCTTGTTTTCATATCATGTTTCTCACTATTTTTCCCTGCTTATTTGTAATTTTTGTGCTCATGATGAGCTAAAACTCTTGTTCACTTTGGTTTAGATGAAGTTTAGATACATTTGACAACATTCACGGATTATTGGCAATTATTGTGTTAATGTTATGACAACCGTATGATTATTCTTCGATGAAATTATGTATTCAAGTATTTTGAGTTGTTTACAAGACTTGTATTTGTGTATGCCATATTATGTTGAAAAACTTGTGGTTTATGGTTATATTTATGGATTGGTGTATGTATTTATACTAACTTATGGCATTTGACTAGAAATTGTGAATGAAGTCTTGTTTATGAATCACTATTTTTGTATGTGTATTCTTATGCTTATGTTTGGAAAGACAAAGTGTTTGTTATGATGTTTCATGCTTAGTTTTATGTTTATCTAGGAATTGTTGATACGTTCTCCTAATTTATATAACCTTTGTACGAACATTGTATGTTGAAGAAATGCATATTGTTGTCTAATTTAATCAACTTGAGGTGGGTAGTGTGTTGTTCATATTATCTTTCCAACTAGTTGTAGGATTAGTGTACCTTAATCGAAAGCTAGTTCAATCTATAAACATTGACATGATTGTTAAACACGTGAGCTTCATTGTATGACTTTAGGTGGTTGGTTTGTGTAATTCATGCTAGCTTTCCGAATGGTCATTTGATTAGATATCTTTGACGAGAATTTAGTCAATTTATGTTTCGTTTATTTGCCATGTTTCTATGAGTGTATTGAATGTATTCTAGATGGATTCGACACCGAAGTGATATCTTCTCCTTAATTGTGTGACTTGTGATCCTAGCTTAGTTTATATATTTGCATGCTAGTTAATTAAAACAAACTCTTCAAAATATCTTTATACCATCACTTGATTGAATCTTAGTTCCGATCTATTATTGCTTCCCACCGTGTCCACGGATTGATATCCGGTTCTTACCTTAACTATATTGCTATCCGACGGGTACACTTGCCCGACGTGTGTGTGATTAGTCTTTGGTGAAAACCCATTTTAAAACTCAAATTGTGTGAAAAATACTTATAAAAATATATACACTTTAACACAAATCTAGTTTTTGGAGCCGTTTCCGGGGACACGGTTTTGCGAGAATGATTGAAATTAATTTTTAGTCATTTAGTATATATATTTTTGTGCATATCGTGTTTTCTTGTTTGTTATTTTGCAATTTCTTTTTGTGTATAGATATTTTGCAGTTTACTTGTTAATTTTAGCTGCATTTGTATATATATATATTTTAGTAAAGTTTTTATTCCATTTTATTTTTCATTTTTATTTTTCATTTTTATTTTTTTATTTTCAATTATTTTATCTTTGTTTTTGTTTAACTTGTGTTTTCTTTGTCCTAGGTTCGCGTATTCAAATCTAACTTGTCATGCAGATCGTGTATGTTCTCAACTCCCGTCGAGGAGGTTCCTGAGCCGTCTTCCGAGCCGGAGAGTGACCTTCCTCGGAGATTACGAGCCCGTTCCCGATTTGTGGCCCGGTTACTCGAGTTTGACGAGGTAGAGGAGATGGCGGGCGAGGATGCGGGTCGGACGCTTTCGGATTTTGGCAAACCGACACTTGAGGGTTTGGAGTCGAGCATCAATAGGCCGATGGTTGGAGCACATCAGTTCGAGATCAAATCCAGCATTATACCGATGGTGCAGAACATGTGTCAGTTTGATGGCAAGGATCACGAGGATCCTAATACTCATTTGGTCGATTTCTTAGAGATTTGCGCCACTTTCAAAATTCATGACGCTACCGACGATGCCATTCGGCTCCGGTTGTTCCCGTTTTCCTTACGGGATCGAGCCAAGGCTTGGTTACTGTCACTTCCCCCTAGGTCCATTAGTACTTGGGACCAGATGGCTGCTAAATTCTTAGAGAAGTACTTCCCTCCGGAGAAAACATCAAAGTTGAGGGCTAGGATTCTTTCTTTCCAGCAGGACGACGGGGAGACGATCTATGAGGCGTGGGAGAGATTCAAGGAACTGATGAGGAAGGTTCGCCACCATGGATTGTTGAAGTGGCAGCAGTGTGAGACCTTCTACAATGGTCTAGAGATGACAGGATCGACGCATAGGCGGGTGGAGACATTGGAACGAAGACACCCCAAGAGGCGTATGACTTGCTAGAGAAGGTGGCACCAAAGAGCTACACTCAGCATACTTCCCGAGCGAGAACTCAGAGGTAGGGTGTCCATCAAGTGGATGGAATTACCTCTTTAGCTGCCCAGGTGGAAGCACTTTCCACCAAGATTGATCAGATGCACGTCCACAAGGCCCAGTCCTTGTGTGATTTTTGTGGTGGGGCGTATCCCACGAGTGCTTGTCAGGTGGGGATCAGGGGGCCCATGAGCAGGTTGATTTCATGTCCAACCAGAATCATCCCAAGAATAATCCCTACAACAACACATATAATCTGGGGTGGAGGAATCACCCGAATTTCAGTTGGAAGTCTGGCAACAATAGCCAACAACCACCCAGATTCACTCAGCGCCCCCCATTCCAGCATCAGTCCCACCAGTCTCAGGGATAGAGTTCCCAGTTTCGATCTCAGTAGGGCCAGTTTCAAGGCCAAGGTTCTAGCAGCGGTCCACTACCCGCACCTGAGGGTAAATCCAGTTTGGAGGACATGGTTGCACGGCTACTTGCCAACTCGGAGAGTCAGAATCAGTTGGTAGAGAAGCAGAACTGTTACATAGAGGATCGTTTTCACACGCATGAGACTGAGTTGAGGAATCAGAAAGCTTCGATCCAGACCATATAGAACCAGGTCGGGCAGATCGCGAAGCTTCTTTCTGAGAGACCGCTAGGTGGCCTGCCTAGCAACACTGAGCCCAATCCCAAGGATCATGTGAAGGACATCACTTTGAGGAGCGGTAGAGGCACAGGACCGGATCCACAGGTTTCTGTGCATGAGTCATCCGAGGAGGAGGTTGCGATTGAGATTCCTGATGAGACACCGCCGAGGGGTAAGCCGGCGAGCACATCGCGCCCTCGTGAGCCTGTGAGGGATTACACCCCCGCCGTTCCATACCCAGGCAGATTGAAGAAGCAAAAGATGGAGGAGCAGTATGGTATGTTTTTAGGGTTGTTTAAGCAGTTGCATATCAACTTGCCATTTGTGGAGGCTCTAGCTCAGATGCCTAAGTATGCGAGATTCTTGAAGGATATCCTCACGAATAAGAGGAAATTAGAGGAGTTGTCTCAGGTGACGCTGAATGAGGAGTGTTCGGCGGTGATTCAGAACAAGCTACCGGAGAAGAGACGAGATCCGAGGAGTTTCACCATCCCCTGTTTGATAGGTAGCTTGTCGGTTAGCAATGCCTTATCTGACCTTGGTGCTAGCATTAATCTCATGCCATATGCGGTCTTTGCTAAGCTTGAGTTGGGAGAACCTACACCGACACGCATGAGTATCCAGCTGGCCGATCGTTCAGTCAAGTATCCGCGAGGGATAGTGGAGAATATGTTGGTTAAGGTTGATCGTTTTGTGTTTCCTGTAGACTTTGTGATTCTGGACATGGATGAGGACAAGAATGTCCCTATTATCCTAGGTCGACCGTTCTTGGCCACCGCCAAGGCCCTGATTGATGTGTATTCAGGGAGGCTTACATTGAGGGTGGATGAAGAGGAGGTGACCTTTGAAGTTGGGAGATCCATGCAGCACACCCAGAATCAGGATGATTTACTTTACTTTGTTGAGACTGTTTATTCTTGTGTGAGTGATCATTTCTAGGACACAGCTGAGGAGGAGTACCTGGACACCCAGATTGTAGGAGGGGAGACATTTGATCTAATTAGTGAGGATCAGTTTGATAAGCAGTTGCATAGCTAGGAGAGCTATGAGTTTCCCCAATGTTCAACGGTTTTTGCGATGGTTGATAGAGAGTCTGATCCGACTGAGCGACCTTCTGTTAAGGACCCACCACCTGTTGAGCTTAAGGAGCTCCCGAGCCATTTGGAGTATGACTTTTTAGATGGTGAGTCTCGATTACTCGTCATTATCGCCTCTGATTTGATGAGTGATGAGAAGGAGTGGCTATTGGAGGTGCTGAAGCAGCACAAGCGGGCTATTGCATGGAGGATTATGGACATTAAGGGAATTAATCCCTCTTTTTGTACCCATAAGATCCTTATGGAGGATGACTACAAGCCCGTTGTGCAGCACCAGCGGAGGTTGAGCCCGAACATGCAGGAGGTAGTGAAGAAGGAGGTGATTAAATTACTTGACGCTGGTTTGATTTATCCCATCTCCGATTCGCCTTGGGTTAGACCGGTTCAGGTTGTCCCTAAGAAGGGAGGCATGACTGTTATCACCAACGAGAGGAATGAGCTGATTCCTACTCGTACAGTCACAGGTTGGAGAGTTTGCATCGATTACCGCAAACTCAATGATGCTACTCGGAAAGACCATTTTCCCCTCCCGATCATTGATCAGATGTTGGAGAGACTAGCGGGGAAGATGTTCTATTATTTCCTGGATGGCTTCTCTGGCTACTTCCAGATCCCGATTGCTCCTGAGGACCAGGAGAAGACGACATTCACATGTCCCTATGACCCATTTTCTTATCGGCGGATGCCCTTTGGATTGTGTAATGCTCCGGCCACTTTCTAGCGTTGCATGGTGGCCATTTTCCATGATATGATTGAGGACTCGATGGAGGTTTTCATGGATGACTTTTCTGTGTTTGGGAGTTCCTTTGATCACTGTCTCGGGAATCTAGAGAGGATGTTGGCCAGGTGCGAGGAGGCCAATCTAGAGTTGAACTGGGAGAAATGCCACTTCATGGTGAAGGAGGGCATTGTGCTTGGGCACAAGGTTTCACGCGCGGGGATTGAGGTCGATAAAGCTAATATTGATACCATATCTAAGCTGCCCCCGCCCACTTCTGTGAAATCTATTCGGAGTTTCCTTGGTCACGCGGGATTTTACAGACGCTTTATTATAGATTTTTCTAAGATTGCCCGACCGATGACCCAGCTTCTTGAGAAGGAAGCCTAGTTCGTGTTCTCTAACGAGTGCCTTAGTGCATTCAATTTGTTGAAGGAGAAGTTGGTGAATGCCCCTATCATGGTGGCTCCTGATTGGAAGCTGCCATTTGAGATCATGTATGACGCGAGTGACTTCGCTGTTGGGGCGAGCTTAGGAAAGAGGAGAGAGAAGCAGTTTCACCCGATTTATTATGCGAGCAAGACGCTCAATGATGCACAAGAGCACTACACCATGACGGAGAAAGAGCTCCTAGCCGTTGTCTTCGCTTTCGATAAATTCCGGTCTTATCTCGTCCTATCAAAGACCATTGTATTCACTGACCATGTAGCTCTTCGGGACCTTTTCAATAAACAGGATGCCAAACCCCATCTAATTCGGTGGGTTTTGCTGCTTCAGGAGTTCGACATTGAGATCCGCGATAAGAAGGGTGCGGAGAATGTTGCAGCGGACCACTTGTCCCGTCTTGAGTGCTCAACTTCTTCTGAACTTGCGGGGTCAACCATAAATGATAATTTTCCCCACGAGTTTCTCATGCACATACAGACACATGATGAGGAGTGTCCGTGGTTTGCTGATTTTGCAAACTTTCTTGCTAGTGGGATTGTGATTAAGGGCTTAACGCATCAGCAGAAGCGAAAGTTCTTTGCGGATGTGAAGCACTATCTTTGGGAGGATCCCTATTTGTTTTGAGTCGGGGCAGATCAGATCGTACGCAGGTGTGTGTTTGGAGATGAGGCACGTCAGGTGCTTAGACACTGCCACGAGGGCCCGACAGGTGGACATCATGGAGCTACCTTGACCGCAAAGAAGGTCTTTGACGCCGGTTTCTTCTGGCCTACCATCTTTCGGGATGATCACGAGATGATCCGAGCTTGTGACGGTTGCCAGAGGGTGAGCAACATTTCGTCAAGGAATGAGATGCCCCAGAACAACATTCAGATTTGTGAGATTTTTGATGTCTGGGGTATTGACTTTATGGGACCTTTCCCAGCTTCTCGTGGCAACCGGTATATCCTAGTGGCTGTTGACTACGTTTCTAAGTGGCCGAGGCTCAAGCCTTGCCTACTAATGATGCTAGGGTGGTTGTTCGATTTCTGAAGAAGCTGTTCTCTCGCTTTGGTGCCCCCAAGGCTCTTATTAGTGACCGTGGGACCCACTTCTGCAACTCCAAGTTTGAGAAGGCACTATCACGATATGGTGTGAACCATAGATTCTCCACAGCCTACCATCCACAGACCAGTGGACAGGTGAAGGTCACGAACCGGGGCATAAAGCGGATTCTCGAGAAGTCAGTTGGTCAGAACCATAAGGATTGGTCGGATAGGTTAGATGATGCGCTTAAGGCCTTCCAGACTACGTATAAGACGCCTATTGGTACCACACCATTTAGGTTGATCTATGGGAAGGCGTGCCATCTTCCGGTGGAGTTGGAACATATGGCTTATTGGGCGTTGAAGGTAGTGAATCTTGAATTGGTGAGCGCGGGAGAGAACCGGTTCACTCAGATTCATGAGCTTGATGAGTTGAGGAATCAAGCCTATGCAAACTCCACGATCTACAAGGAGCGCACTAAGAGTTTACATGACCGACGCTTGAAGGACAAGAAGGAATTCCGAGTGGGTGGTCGTGTGTTGCTTTACAACTCTAGGTTGCGATTGTTTCCCGGGAAGTTGAAGTCCCGATGGACGGGTCCCTACACGGTTAAGGAGGTGTTTCCATATGGGACCGTCAAGATTGAGCACGAAGATGGGTGGATCTTCAAGGTCAACGGTCATCGTCTTAAGCCATACACCGACGGACCGGTTGACCCGGCATTGGAGGTAGTTGACCTCCACCCCAAGGACAAAAGAATTTGGGGACTTGAGTCTAGCTAACGACTCGTTAATAAACCTAGCCTGTTTCGGTATCATCTTTGGTAACAATTCTTAGATTTTGTTTATATGTTTATTTTCCTATTTTTATTTTATTTTTAGGATTTTACCATTTATTTTTGAGTTTAGGTGATCGGAACGTGTTTTGGATCTAGCGGACTTGGGTTGATGATTGGAATATCACAGGTATGTTTTCTAAATTTTTAGAAATTTTAATTTGGAAGGATCGCAGACGGGTTTGGCAATTCCTGCATAAAAAAATCAGGTTCTGTGTCTTCTGGGCAAAAGACACGGTCGTGCCCCTCTGTGTGGTGCGGTCTTGCCTAAAACCACAGGCGCGGTCGTGCCTAGACACATGGCATGGTCGTGCCTTAATTTTTGGGGGTCGATATAAATTGGTTTTTTTTTCAATCGAGACTTTTCAAGCCCCCCAAATACCCCACCAGCAGACCGAACTCCCCCCTCGGCGATCTTCTTCCCTGTCACTATTTTCGGCCTTCATTCGTTTCTTCGATTTGAGGTACGTTCTAACCTGTTACTCTATTTTATTTTTGTTTAAACCTAGGACGGTATTCCATTAGTGTTTAAAGATGTAGGGTTTTTATTATTTTTAGGTTTTCTCCAATTTTCCCGTTTCTTTTTTGTTTGTAGCTTGTAAATACTTAGAATCACTGTATTAACGTCCTAGAATGTTATGGTTGCAAAAGCCCCTTCATAAACGTATAAAAAATGGATCAATTTTGACTCTGAAAACCCTAAAATGGGTTGAGCACGATCGCGCTCATGACCAGGCGCGGTCGTTCTCGACTTTTGTAGTTTCCAGGAAGTAGTTTTTGGTTGAGCGCGGCCGTGTCTCCCACTAGCGCGGTCGTGCCAACTTGGGTTTGTAGGCGCGGCCGTGTGTCTCCCTAGCGCGGCCGTGGTCTTCATTTTTGACCTAGGCGCGATCGTGCCCTGCGCGACCGTGTTTCCGGGTTGGGACTGCCCGTGGTCGGCCACAGCGCGACCGTGGGCTTGGATTTTGACCTTGGCGCGGTCGTGCCCCTTTCCGGGCGCGACCGTGCCCCCTTCATAATTGGGTCAGAAACTTCATAATTCCGTCTAGCGTCTTCATAACCATTCTGATTTCAATTATTTGCTTGTGCAGATGGCCGGCAACCGAGATCACCCATACTTGGAGTTTGATCTCAACGAGCATGAGTACGATGCTCGTCTTGATGTTTTGTGGCCCCGTCGGGGCCGGATTTTGGCTGCACGTCGCCTTGAGCCAGCTGCTATTGACGCCATCGGTCAGCGGGACCGATGAAACGATCTTGTCACCGCCCCCTGGCGCCGTTTGTTCATGTTCCATGCTATCCAGTACGTAGAGCTTGTGATGGATTTTTTCTCCAAATATGAGTTCGATTATACTTGCGCAGACCTAGAGCATCCCGAGACGATTAGGTTTAGGCTAGGCGGGGAGTGGCGGGTGATGTCCGTTGCCAGGTTCAGGAGACTTTTGGGTTTGTACACGAGACAGGAGCTCCAGACAGAGATATTCACCGAGAGTATCACCGAGTTTCCGACAGAGGAGGACAAGGATCAGTTTTGGCATGAGTTTGGTTTCGGGATTTATGACCCGAGTCTGAAAAAGGCTTCGAGCCTTTGGGATCCTTTGCACCGTGTTCTTCATCGTTGTATTGTGTATTCTATTTCTGGTCGAGGACAGGGAGAGACGGTGGTGAATTTGAGGGAGTTGTTTTATCTGTATTGCCTTGTACGCCCTACCTGCAATCTTGCGCATTCTACCACGGGGTACTTGGTGAACAGTTCTGGGCGCGATGTTACCAGTGCTATCTGTGGAGGTCACTTTGTGACCAAGCTGGCGAGGCACTTTCAGTTGTTGACCGATGATTTGATAGGGGACCTGACCCCTATGGCAGAGACCGTCGTGATGACCGTGCATACACTAAGAAACATGCACGTAGCTTGTCGTGGCGCAGGAGGGATTCAAATGGTTGACAGATGGGGACGGATATGGGATCCAGACCGTCCGGGCCCTGATCCAGATGTTGTCCAGGCCGAGGCCGAGGCTATAGCAGCCGCCCATCAGGCGCATGCGGTTCAGCAGGAGCACGAGCAGCACGAGCATGATCACGAGCACCATGTTGAGGATCCGATTGCCCCTCCACCTCCTCCGCCTCCACCGCCTCCTCCGCCTCCTCCGCCTGCACCACCACCTCCGGTTACCGTCACCCATGATTTATTCATGCGCTACTTGGCCTGGCAGTATGAGGTCCGGTGCGCCGCTGCTGCCGCTGGCGGGGAACCATACGTGGTTCCCCTGCCATTCTTTATGTAGCCAGAGCAGTAGCCCATCCAGCCACCACCATCACCACCACCGCAGCATCAGTCACCACCACCATCAGCACCCGGAAGAGGTGGAGCCGAGGGGGGCGAGGGTGCCGGCCTTGTTCTCGAGGATTTTGAGATGGAGGAGTAGTGCCCTCCACTGTTTTGGTATCACCTTTTGTTGAGTTGTACTTTTGTTGTATTGTACAAACTCTTATTACACGCTTCGGTGTTTGTTGTTGTTTCCTTGTACTTTTGTTTCTGTGTACTGTTATATATATTTGTCTTTACATTTCTATTTATATTTTGGCTTGATGTTACTGATCTGTGTTTGATGTTGTTAGTATTGATTAGATCTTGGAATCGTGGAACTACGTGGAATGTCATTTTTGTGGGTAGGCTTTTTGCTTGTGCCATGATCGACATGAGGGAAGTTTCAGTTCTCCCTTCACACTTCATTGCATTGCATTCCATTTCGCATAGCATGTTTTTGTATACATTGAGGGCAATGTATGTTTCCAAAGTGTGGGGTTGGGTGTTTATTCTCTACTTTGCATTATTTTTTATTGTACATTGAGGGCAATGTACAATTCTAAGTGTAGGGTGAGAATTTATTCACGCGATGTTTGTCCTTTTGAGCATTTTATCACTTCATTTTTTGCAAAATCTTCCTTCATAATTTTTATTGGCACTAAATTAGTTTTATAAAATTAAAAAACACAAAAATATAATAAAAGTTAACCGTTTAGTATTCACAATTTTTAGTAAATAACAGAGGTTTGATTTTTCGAAAGCAATCGAGATAGAAATTCAATCGAGTCAAACCCAATTTTTTGTGATAACAATGAGTTTTAGTGGGCTAAACGAATGAATTGCATGTAACCTTTTACTTACACCCATTCCTTTCCATTTCCGTGAGTTTATTTTTGAACCTTGATAGCTTTAGACATTGTTTGCCCTTGTTTTTGTGAATTTGAGTGTGCCGGATGTTTCATGCTTTTTAGAACTTGCTTTTAGTATACATTTCGAAATCATGAACATAAATATTGCATAAAAATGATTGAGGCATTAGGATAAACCACTTTGTTAGCCTTTTATTTTATTTTTCCCCTCATCCGAACACATCCACTAGTTAGCCACGTTGAGCTTATCCCATGTTTTTCTTTTATTACCCACATTACACCGCCATTAAACCTTCATTAGCCTTTTTATTTATTTATTCTATTTTCAACCGTGTTAGAAATCCGGTTGGCTAATTTTAATTTTATAGCTTTTATTTTGTTGTAATCTTCAAATTCTTAAGAAGTTTTTAGCAAGGAAAGATGCATATTGACTTAGTTCTCTTCAAAAGAAAAGAAAAGAAATAGTGTAAAAAAAAAAAAATAATCACCAAAATTAGGTGAATTATAGCCGATTAGAGCAATTTTGTGAGCAAAGATGAAAAAATTAGGTTGTTAGCTCTTATCTATACAAAAGTATTAGTTAGTTTATTTTTCATATTAGAAGTTGTTTTAGTTTTTGAGTTAGCATAGCCGCCGGGTTTTTAGCCATTTAGCCACTTTTAAATTCCATTTCCCTACCCCTAACCATTGCCAAGTCACAACCCGTTCAAAGTCCTCTTGATTTATGCTTTGTTTCATGTTAGTTGGTAGAGATTTGATCTTTTAGCAAGCTTATGATTTATGCATGATTCATTGTCTTGGCATTTAAGTGTCCTATACATACACCATTACTTGTATGATCATATATATACCCGAGTGTGTGTGAACATTGTGAGAGCATTAAGTTACATGCCAATGATTTCCTAGGCATATTCATTTACTCATTCGGTTGTTACTTTATTGGGCTCCTTGGGTTTCATTCAGTCAATTTTGCATTTCTTGAAAAGCTTTTCAAACCTTTATAAGTTTATACGCTTACGGTTTTCCGAATTGATCCATAGCGCCAATGGAAGTTTTGTTTTATTTTGATTTCTTGCTTGAGGACAAGCAATGTTCAAGTGTGGGGTTGTTTGATGTGTTAGAATTTACACATCTTTTTGGCACAAAACTTTGCTCATTTCACGATCAATTCTTGGTTATTTTCAACGTTTGGACACTTATTTGCTTCATTTCATGTTTTGTAGGTTTTTGTTAAGCTTGGTGAACAAACAAGAGGATTCCAGGATAAAAAATTAAAGTTTTCGGGTTTCTGTGATGGAGGAACGGTCGTGCCCCCTACTTGGCACTGCCGTGCCAAGCTTGCAAACCCTAGGCTCGGTCGCGCCCACATCTTGCATGACCGCGCCAAGCCAAAATTCAAGGCACAACCGTGCCTTGGCTCCCCACGGTCGCGTGTCACCACTTGAGTCTGAACAGCCGTACTTCCTCGATCAATGGTACCCAAAGGAAGCTCCGGATCGGTCAACCCTCTGTCACACGGTCGTTTTAAAGCCTAGACACGACCGCGCCTTGGTACCTGGCACGGTAAGGCGCGGTCGTGCCTTCTCTCTTGGCACGGTCGTGCCTCTCCTTTTCTATATAAACATAACTTAAACTCTCATTCAGATATTCAGCAACCAGGGAGAAAAACCCATTGTTCCAGCTCGTATTATCTCTGTTCCAGCCACATTTCAAGCTTCTTGGAGAGGATACAACATCAAGAGGATCACCATACATCATCAACAACATTTAGGCTTGGAGGAGTGGTTTGATTCTTGTTTTCATATCATGTTTCTCACTATTTTTCCCTGCTTATTTGTAACTTTTGTGCTCATGATGAGCTAAAACTCTTGTTCACTTTGGTTTAGATGAAGTTTAGATACATTTGACAACATTCACGGATTATTGGCAATTATTGTGTTAATGTTATGACAACCGTATGATTATTCTTCGATGAAATTATGTATTCAAGTATTTTGAGTTGTTTACAAGACTTGTATTTGTGTATGCCATATTATGTTGAAAAACTTGTGGTTTATGGTTATATTTATGGATTGGTGTATGTATTTATACTAACTTATGGCATTTGACTAGAAATTGTGAATGAAGTCTTGTTTATGAATCACTATTTTTGTATGTGTATTCTTATGCTTATGTTTGGAAAGACAAAGTGTTTGTTATGATGTTTCATGCTTAGTTTTATGTTTATCTAGGAATTGTTGATACGTTCTCCTAATTTATATAACCTTTGTACGAACATTGTATGTTGAAGAAATGCATATTGTTGTCTAATTTAATCAACTTGAGGTGGGTAGTGTGTTGTTCATATTATCTTTCCAACTAGTTGTAGGATTAGTGTACCTTAATCGAAAGCTAGTTCAATCTTTATAAACATTGACATGATTGTTAAACACGTGAGCTTCATTGTATGACTTTAGGTGGTTGGTTTGTGTAATTCATGCTAGATTTCCGAATGGTCATTTGATTAGATATCTTTGACGAGAATTTAGTCAATTTATGTTTTGTGTATTTGCCATGTTTCTATGAGTGTATTGAATGTATTCTAGATGGATTCGACACCGAAGTGATATCTTCTCCTTAATTGTTTGGCTTGTGATCTTAGCTTAGTTTATATATTTGTATGCTAGTTAATTAAAACAAACTCTTCAAAATATCTTTATACCATCACTTGATTGAATCTTAGTTCCGGTCTATTATTGCTTCCCACCGTGTCCACGGATTGATATCCGGTTCTTACCTTAACTATATTGCTATCTGACGGGTACACTTGCCCGACGTGTGTGTGATTAGTCTTTGGTGAAAACCCATTTTAAAACTCAAATTGTGTGAAAAATACTTATAAAAATATATACACTTTAACATACATCACTTTTTAAGCAATTATTTTATTCAAATCAATCCCCATATTATTTTAATATTATATTAACACGATTTGTTACCTAAAAACAATCGTATGCCCGGGATTAATTTTCTAATTAATATACCTATCATTTTATTTATAAAATAATACATTTATCTATTTTGTCAACTATTCCGCTCACGAAAACACATGAGTCACTATTTAATTTGTCCGTCACGTATCAAGTGGTGTTTCACGCATACCACGTTATTACTAGATACCAAACTAGGGATTTCTTAATCCCGATGTCAAGGCCCCTTTTCGTTAATCATTAGTGTATTTAGAACATCCGATCTTCCTGTATCGTCGTCACATATCCCTACGTGTTCCTAACGATCGCAATCATATTCTAGGGAATTTGTAGGCAGTTCACTTGCAATCTATTGTGGTTTTGTTGCATTCTTTGTTGTGGTGCTATCTATCCCCAATTTAACTCCTTTATTATTTATTTACTACACTCTACACATCTCAGGTGAGTTTCACGACCCCTTTACTGTTTTAAACCAGGGGGAGAAAACATGACGCAAACATTAGATTCTAGTAATTCTTATGTATCACCTGTTAAACTAAGCGTAACATTCTATCATGAAAGTCCTTACACATTGAACCGTTTAATATGGAATTAGCGAGGTAATCTTGAGTAGTACTACTGGGTTTGACAAACCCCACCCGCGTTAGTCACGCTAAGTCGACTTGAGGTCGAACGGGTGTAAAATTGACCTAACACATCACCACTTTTGATAGACATGGTGGAAGGCATCAAACACAAAACAGTCAGCTTAGGTTGCGAGCGCTTTAGTAACTTGAACATAGGTTAGCTACCTATTGATATATCTAGAATGTACATTATCTGGCCAACATTATTTATAACTGAAACCTGTGAATTCACCAACCTAGCGTTGACACATTTTTTTAACATGTTTTTTCAGGTCGCTAAGGCACAAGTACACGATAAGGACATGCATGGGAGTCCTTTATTAATGCGAACATTTAAACTATTTACTTATTTTTAATCAACTTGGTTTTGGGCGCGTTTGTTTTGCGCATTAAATATTTTACTTTACGCTTCCGCATTTACTCTAAACGTTTAATGGTTTTTATGAAATTCATATAGTGTCGTTTGATATGATTAACGACTGAGATCCTGGTTTGTCACACGCCTCGCTGTACAACCCCTCAGGTGGATTTTGAGGGTGTGACAGATTGTATCAGAGCTATTGGTTATAGAGAACTAGGATTGCCCACTAGACTATAACCACACATGCATTAGTTACACGTCACAGACATTCAAACATGGCACTTACACCTTACATTATAGGAATGTCGACTCCACCTACATCCCAAGATAACTAGGAACCTGATGTTCCTACTATACCTTCACTCGAACCTAAGAGGAGTCGGCTGAACCCTGTTGACAACACCGTGGTGTACGAAGAGCCCTTCACTGTACGTGTCAGGGATAACACGCAGGACTGACATTGTATCCTGACATGACCAGGAGCTGGATTCGTCAGGAGCAGACCCCACCTCCTCACGTTGCTGAAACTCCTTCTTATTCACACACCCTACCACCTCTATCATACCCACTAGAGCATGCCTTTGTATCAAAAATAGACCGGGAGATCTGGAACATGCGCGATGCGGCAGGCGAGATTACTGGGTTGTTTCTACAATGAAGTCAAGATGACTAGAAGATTGAGAAACTGGCAGTGGATCTAGGAGAGACTGACAAGGTGTATGACAACCTGGTGGTAGCATTCCAGGAGTTAGAAATCCGTGTGAATGTACTACATGTTAATCTTGGAGTGGCTGAGACTAGAATTGAGGAGCTGGAGGCACAACTTGCGGCTGCCAATGCAACAGGAGACGCACATGATGATGAGCCCGAGGGAGAACCATCTGAGGACGATGATGACGGATCAGTTGTTTCTTCAGCAGCAGTGGCATATGATATTCTAGCTTTATTTATATGTTCTTTCTAAACCTAGATGGGCAGGGTTTTTCCCATCCAACAAATATTTCTGGATTTTGATGTTTTGGTTGAAATTACTTTGTAGCCCTTACAATTTATTTACATCAAGAATTACGATTGAAATATTAGATGTTGTGGTTTAGTTCTTCTTTTGCTTACTTGTACTTGTATGATGATAATATGCGATATATTTTCTCATTATTGTATTTGTGAATGTAAAGATCATGTCTGGACGTGGCCGTGGACGTGGTGGACGTAATGGTGGTCGTGGTAATGTCAACATGACCATAGCCGAACTTACTGCACTCATCAATGAACGAGTGGCTGAAGCCTTAGCAGCCAACCCAACTGGAGGTAAATTTATCATCTATCGACTTTACCGGGTCGACTCAAAATTTTGTTCTCTCGAATTCGGTATCCTTAAACAATATCTAAATTTCCAATCCAGGTCAACGCAATAACCAGCAGACTTGCACTTTCAAAACCTTCATGGACTGCAAGCCCCACACGTTTAGTGGTGCTGAAGGAGCTGTTGGTTTGCTCCGTTGGATTGAGAAAGTTGAATCGGTATTTGCTATGTGCAACTGCCCCTAAGCAAACCAGGTCAAGTATGCCCCCGGTACACTCGAGGGTCCCGCCCTTACTTGTTGGAATTCTTAGGTCCAGATGTTAGGTTTGGACATGGCTAACACTCTACCTTGGGAAGAGTTCAAAACTATGCTGAGAGAGGAGTACCGTCCTCGTGATGAAATTCAGAAACTCGAGGGTGAATTTTGGAACTTAAACATGGAAGGTTTCGAGATTGAGATTTATACTACCCATTGTCATGAGTTAGCAGTCATGTGTCCACAAATGGTAACTCCAACATACAAGAGGATCGAGAGGTACATCGACGGCCTAGTACCTCAAATTCAAAGCATGGTTACTTCCTCTAACCCTACCACCATTCATCAAACTATCAGGCTAGCCCACAGACTGACCGACCAGGCTGTAACTCAGGGTACCCTACCCCCGAGAGGCACAACTACCAAAGCTACTGACAGAAACAAGCGTAAGTTTGATAGCAACACCAACTCCAAGACTTTTTAGTCTAACCCACCCCCACAACAGTAACAACGTAGGTGTGAGCCTACAAAGACCTTTAATCAGTCTACCTCTTCAAGTCAGAATCAGGGTACCTATGCTGGAAAGTACCCTAAATGCAACAAGTGTGGTTTTCACCATAATGGACCATGTGATAAGAATCGTTGTCAACGGTGTAGTAAAATGGGTCACGCTGCAAAAGACTATAGGGGTGAGCTTCGACCTAAGCAACCGTCTCAGCAACAAGGATCTGCAAGGGGTTGCTATGAATGTGGAAAGGAAGGACACTTAAAGAAAGATTGTCCTCAGTTGAAACGAAACGGTGGAAATAATAACTGCAACAACCAGGGCAATGGAAACGACAACAACAATAATGATAACAACAATGGAAATGGTGCAAAGGGTCGAGCCTTCATGATTGGTTCAGGGAAGCAAGGAATGACCACAACGTGGTTACCGATAAGTTCCTTCTAAACGATTGTTTTGCTTCTGTCCTTTTTGATACTGGTGCTGATAGGAGCTTCATATATAAGAATCTTAGTAATCTATTAAAAGCAACTCCAACCCTATTAGAAACCAAGTACACCATAGAGATAGTGGACGGTCAGATAATCGAAGCAACCCATATCCTTAAGGGATGTAAACTAGGATTGGCTGGTCATAAGCTTGATATCGATCTCATGCTGGTCACACTTGGCAGTTTCGACATAATTGTAAGCATGAATTGGCTATCCAAAAATCAAGCCGAGATCATCTGTCGAGATAAAATTGTTCGCCTTCCTCTTCCTAGTGGAGAAGCCCTTTCTGTCCTAGGCGAAAATAGTGGTGCAGTCGTGGGCATCATATCCTTCATGAAAGCTTTTTAAGCAATTATTTTATACAAAATCAATCCCCATATTATTTTAATATTATATTAACATGATTTGTTACCCAAAAACAATCGTATGCTCGGGATTAATTTTCTAATTAATATACCTATCATTTTATTTATAAAATAATACATTTATCTATTTTGTCAACTATTCCGCTCACGAAAACACATGAGTCACTATTTAATTTGTCCGTCACGTATCTAGTGGTGTTTCACGCATACCACGTTATTACTAGATACCAAACTAGGGATTTCTTAATCCCGATGTCAGTTTTCGTTAATCATTAGTGTATTTAGAACATCCGATCTTAATGTATCGTCATCACATATCCCTACGTGTTCCTAATGATCACAATCATATTCTAGGGAATTTATAGGCAGTTCACTTGCAATCTATTGTGGTTTTGTTGTATTCTTTGTTGTGGTGCTATTTACTACAATCTACACATCTCAGGTGAGTTTCACGGCCCCTTTACTGTTTTAAACAAGGGGGAGAAAACATGACGCAAACATTAGATTCTTGTAATTCTTATATATCACATGTTAAATTAAGCGTAACATTCTATGTAGGTCCTGACGATAGGGTCCCTGTGCTATGATGATTCTAGTCAAGATCTGATCAACAAATGGCTATAGATCAGGTGTTATTGATGAAATCAAGAGAAAAGCTAGAAAAAGGGCATGAAAAATAAGAACAGAAACTCTTAAATCTCATTATGATTCCACAAGGATGAATACAATATGCTCCTGGAATGATTACAATGATCTACCACTGCCATCCACCAAAGGTGAGCTCCCCCGTGGTGGTGGAACAAACACAAACCAAAAACGCTCTCTAGCTAGCTAATCAAATGAAAATTACAGAGAAAAATGTGTTGAAGAAGGTCTCTGAGCTATGAAAATGGTTAGGTATATACAAGGAACCCGAGAGAGTCGACGAGCAGATTGCCGATTCTCGCTGAGAGTCAGCCGTAACCGACCTAGCGACTCTTGAGAGTCGGCTGAAGCCAGCTGAGCGACTCTCATAGAGTCGGCTGAAGATAACGTAGCGACTCTCAGAGAGTCGGCTGAAACCAGCCAAGCGACTCTCAGAGTGTCGCTAGCGAGTCTCAGACACATTTTCATACGTGAACCTAAACATCTCGTGATCGCATTAATTGATTAACATCATTCTCAAACTAGACCCAACATTCTATCATGAAAGTCCTTACACATCAAACCGTTTAATATGGAATTAGCGAGGTAATCTTGAGTAGTACTACTGGGTTTGACAAACCCCACCCGCGTTAGTAGCGCTAACTCGACCGGAAGTCGAACGGGTGTAAAATTGACCTAACACATCACCACTGTTGATATACATGGTGGAAGGCATTAAACACAAAACAGTCAGCTTCGGTTGCGAGTGCTTTAGTAACTTGAACATAGGTTAGCTACCTATTGATATATTTTGAATGTACATTATCTGGCCAACATTATTTATAATTGAAACTTGTGAATTCACCAACCTAGCGTTGACACATTTTCTTAACATGTTTTCTCAGGTCGCTAAGTCACAAGTACACGATTAGGACATGCATGGGAGTCCTTTATTATTGCGAACATTTAAACTATTTACTTATTTTTAATCAACTTGGATTTGAGCGCGTTTGTTTTGCGCATTAAATATTTTACTTTACGCTTTAGCATTTACTCTGAACGTTTAATGGTTTTTATTAAATTCATATAGTGTCATTTGATATGACTAATGACGGAGATCCTGGTTTGTCACACGCCTCTCGGTAAAACCTTGTAGGTGGATTTTGAGGGTGTGACATCAAACGCCAATGATGCAAGTGAAGTTGAAAGACTTCACACAACAAAAACACAAGTGAAGTTCAAGGACTTCAAGCACCGACTCTTAACATACATATAAGTGTACACACACGACTTCAATTCATCTTTTATAACCCTTATGTTATTTATCAACATGTGTGATTCAAAGACCCCAATTCACAATTTATACTTGTGAAGTTCAAACACTTCAATTATACCTTAATCACCCCACCCTTACATTCAACATGGATATACAAATAACACCATTATACTCATAAGTAATTCAATTACTATAACTACCATATAACATTGTGAGGTTCATAGACCTCAAGCACCCACCCTTTGCGTACATTCACCATATGCAATTTCACCAAATCAACATACACACAATTACACACATGATAATCAACAAATCAACATGTATAACAAATATGTGCATTTACTACCACCGATCATTACTAAGTAAGTGCAAAGAACTTATATTTAGCTAGAGACGATTACGCTTGGTCTTCAAAGCTAGATCCTTTAATACCTTGATCACCTAAACAATCCAATTGCAATTAGCAATCCTGTGATCTCAATCCATACACCAAACTGGGATTCAAGACACACATATGAGCTAAAGATCAACACTCCAACTTAATTTGGTTAACACAACCTCAACCAAACCTTTAACACCCATATACAACCTTTCAACCCATTTGACCCGCTAAGGTCTTTTCCAATTTCCCTAAAGACTCGAATTTCATAAAACACCAATTTCATGTGGGGGGGGGGGGGGGTTACTAAATTAAGTGTCTAATAACACCGTAGACACTTACCAACCCTCAATTCATCATTCATACATAACCAATTAGAAAACCCCCAATTCTTCACCTCAATAATCCTAATTATTGAATCAACAAATTGGATGTTATTATGATGTTATCAACCTCCCATTACCTTTAATTAAGATAGGTTGTCACTTTTATCAAGTTATTAACCTTCAAACTCACCCAATTCAGCCCCAAGTCTTGATTCACCAAAACCCCACCAAGAACACCATTGATGGTGATTTAGAGACGATAAAGCCACTTACTTGATGTTTGGAAGAAGATGATTGCACCATAATCACTGATTTCACATGTACTTTCTTGATTTGTGATTTCAACATCATATCCTCCTTCTCCTCTTGCTTTTCACGACCAAAACACACACACACACACACACACACTCCATAGTGTGTGTTGTGCAAGTCCCCTCCCCACCTAAAATCCAAATTTTGCAATGTTACAATTCGGTCCTTGAACTTTTGAATTGCCTCCCTCTTCCAAAGTTAGTAAAATTAACCATTTAAAACAACCCTCCACTTTGTTTTATTCTACTTTCACCCATATAATATTATTTAGGCAAATAACATTATATTTTGGATTTTGGTTCGTGATGCGTTGTGTTTATAAGTATATATAATAATATATTTAGAAAAAGATTTCCACGAGATCAGGTTTTAAATTTATAAAATGATAAATACTTAAATTTAAAAACAAACACACAATAGGCAAGAGCATCTATCGCAACGTAATATAGTTTAGGTAAAAGCCAAGTATCGAACCAATGGACATGGTCGAGTTTCAATACTCAACGTTTGTTTTCGTTTATCCGGTTTAATTAGTGAGTGGGTTTTGTGTGCTTGTGAAGCGTAAATGTAAATGATAGAAAAGTAAACGACAAGTAAGTAAATGACGGAAATGTAAACTACGGTAAAGTAAATAACAGAGAATGTAAAACATGCGTGAAGTGTGAAACAGAAATGTAAATAACAGAAAAGTAAACAACAGAAATGTAAATAGCTCAAGAATAACCAGATCACAATGAGTATTGCTTTAGGCTTCGAATCTGCTTGGTATGTGATAGTGTTAGGTTAGCTAATCCGATGGTATGACTAATACAAATGTGTGAATGGTACACCGCTAGAGCCTCATTCTCACAACATTTGGTTCACGAATTATGTTCTTTAGAAATAAAATAGTAAGACTCCTAGTCAGGGACATCATTATCCTCAACTCTTTAATAGCTCCGTACATTCGTATGCTTAAGATCTATCTCAGAGTTGGTTTAAGACATCAAACTTAAATACCTTTATTTTTATTAAAAGAGTGATTAAACTTTGTTCACCGGGATCGATGCGGTGCAAAAACATGACCATGTATAAAGACGCACCGTTCCCAATATGAGTTAACCAAATCTTCGTTTCATGAAAAAGTTCAGATAAAGACGTACGATCTCTATCAATATCAACCATGTGTCGGCTTATCAAAATCCGCTTGTATAAAGACGTAAAAGTTTCAAGAGAAGTTTGATTAAAAAGGTTTTACGGTCTTACACTTTAAAATCAAGAACACTCACAAGTTTAAAGACTAATTTAGATAAAGATAAAAGGTCCACCGTGAAGGTGGTTTTAAGAGAGAATGATTAAAGAACATAAACATACCATTAGACTAAAAAGTTAAACATTAACATACACCAAACTTCATCTTCACCCAAGCAATACAAAGGGTTTAGCCACGAATGGCCATACAAACAAGCATAAAGCTAAGTTTTGTAGGCTCCCTTATTGCAAACAAAGCGGAAGAGTCTCTTTACTCTCTACTCTAAACTACAAAAAATTGACTAAGGAGTGTGTATTTTCTTCTGGATAGGGTGTGGAATGAGTAGCCCATGCCTCCTATTTATAGGCCCCAAAATGGGCAATGCATGGCCGTGCATTGGGTTGCATGGTCGTGCAAACACCTAGGGAATCACAGGTACACATGGCAGGGTACGGGGCATCTTGGGACACACGGCAGGCCAATGAACGACCGTGCAATAGGATGCACAGCCGTGCATCCCCCCTTCTTTCCCTCCTTTTGTCTTTTGCTCATTGTTGACTTGTGTTAACAAATTTTGACTTCTTGGGGGGTCAAAGCTCGGGTGTGCTTCTTTTTAAAGCTTGATTTCTTGATGTTTTAGGCTGTTTTCGCTCTGTTTCTCTTGGGACACCGTTTATCCTGCAATTAAAAAATATAAGCGATTTAAGTAGCAATTGCAAGGTTTTTATTCAGTTAGTACCAAAATATGGGGATTATTATGCGTGCAAAACATGTATAATGTAGGACATATCAGTTCATTACAAATCACCCCCTAACTTTGAGTTTTGTCCACAGAACCCGCTACCACATAATCGACTTAGGGTAGTAGTTCAACTTTCCTTCTTAACTTCGCCTAAACCAATTCCGCCTCTCATCATGCTCTTAAGGAATAAAACATGGTTAATCCCTCATTGCACGATTAATTCGCCCCACTATCTAGGATAGTCATCGGTTCTTCTGCATTATGCGAAAGTCATCTACCATGGTATTACCATGATAAGCAACAATGGCTTCCCTCACTAAACATTTCCATGAATGAATGATGTGAATTCTACCGTGGAGATTACCCCATTTCCTTTGGTAACTCCCAACGGTAAACCACTTACCAAAAATAATCAAGAGCTTGAACGGTCCAACAAACGGGGACTTAACCTCCCATGTTTTCGAACCTGATTCACCCCTCTTTCAAGGGAAAACTTTTATAGCTTCAAGTTTCCCACTTGAATATCAATACACCTCCTCCCTATATTCGACTAGGGTTTTCTATCGATCTTGAGCGAATTTTCAATCGCGCTCACTTACAAGATCTTTTACACCAAGTCTTGAACCACACCATTGATTCTTAGTTCCCGGTAATCAATTCCAGCCCAACCAAACGGTGTTTTACACCGCTCACCATTTAGTAATTCAATTAATAGCATATGAATACTCAAATGATAGTTAATATGAAACCATCTTTTAACCAACGGTAACTAATCACCTGATTTCCTCCAAGTCGATAAATGAAACCGACATCTCAATCCGACTCAATAGGTATGGTTACACCATGTCGTTTCACACCTTTCTTGAGTCAAAGTTCTCCGACCACTCGGGAGAGTAGGTTTCCCTTGTGAATAGGAAATGTGTACTCCTGGTCAAACAACCACCACTACTCAAATCATAACATGTTCCCATCATTTTCATATACTCTTGTAGTCAGAATACTACAAGCTTATCCTACCTCGCATGGGTGTATGAAGCCATTGAGGCTTCCCATACGACATTCATTTAGCGTTTGGACTTAGTACATAAGCCGACGAGACATTTGTCAACATCCTCGACTATGTCTCCTTTCATCTCTGGCCACCAAAAGTTATGCTGCATAATCAAGCTTTAATGTTACCCCGAGTGCATAGATTACTTAAATTTATGAATCACCTCATAACAACAGTCAATACGTTTAACAACTAAGGAATCCAAGTTCTATCACATCGCTTCTCCCACCTCATAATTGAAAGTTTCATAACCTCCACACCAAACCGTCTATTGAGGTTCAAGGTCTTAAGTAGCGGTGTGCATGGGTCGGTTCGGTTCGGTTCGGTTTTCAGCCTCCACCGAAACCGTAACCGAAGTGTTCGGTTAATGTAGTCTCTTAACCGATCGGTTTTCGATTAATCAATTTCGGTTAATCGGTTTTTCCTCAGTTTCGGTTCGGTTATTGGTCGGTTAACCAATATCCTGTAAAAACTTTGTTCTGTTAAATGTCATAAAATTCCCAAATTAAAACTATATCCTAAACCACACTTACTGGTTTTCTATAACCACACTTAATGGTTTTCTATCTTCTTCCTAAAATGAAATTTTCGTTACTGTCTTGCGTCTTCCTGTCATTTAGATACATGTAAGGAAAATCAAACAAGATTGTTGGAGTATATTCTAAATGTAACCTGTAATCCGTAAAGTATATATATATATATATATATATATATATATATATATTAAGTACACGCATCAATATTAATTAGCAAATCAATATAGCGGAACTCCTCTCACACTAACAAATCTTGAACATATTACATAATTACAAGGTATGTATCACGTTCAAAAGGTTGTATTTGTATATGAATAAGTTAATTAAGAAGGTGAGCATCTGGATTCCTATTAGAATAATGGGTGGTATTTTAAATTTATTACAAACTAATGACTTTCGGTTCGGTTAATTCGGTTATGACACACACCATAACCAAAACCGACCCATAATTTTTGGTTAATAGGTTATGACTTAACCGAACCATCGGTTAATTGTTCGGTTCGATGAATTTGGTTCGGTTAAGTCGGTTAATTCGGTTATGGTTCGGTTAATTCGGTTATTTTCTCACCCCTAATCATAAGTGTTTCATATTATTGGGATTCAAGGATCCCATCGCCTACATACAACACTCCTTTGAAAGTCGGGACTTCAACTCAACCACCTAATATTCGCCGCGTATACAGTCATCTGTTCTATCCTTTAATTGCTATAATCAAGCTCACAACTGTCTAGGAGAACACATGATAATCATGCCTCGTTGTAAAAGGACGTAACCGAGTCTAAAGCGTGAGGCACCAAGATAAACGACAAAGCATACGATCTCTCCAAGTAAGGACACCACGACTGCCTTACCCAAATCCTCTTTCACAACTCTAAAAGGCAGATCCATATCCGTGGCTCATACACCCAGTTTATCTCCCACGACTTAATTATAAGTCATCCTTTAAGATTCAAGGATCTTAATCACACAATTCCTCTTTGAAGTTCAAAGACTTCATTTTCAAATACTGTTTATGAAGTTCTAAGACTTCAAACACCACCTGTGAAGTCTAATACTTCAAACACTACTTGTGAAGTTCTAAGACTTCGAAAACCACTTGTGAAGTTCTAAGACTTCAAACACCACTTACCCCTCGATTATCTCTATCTTTGATTGGTCTACAGATATCAAAACACCCATGAGGACTATGATTTCATGTATCACCCGTGAAGAATACATCCTCAAAACACCCATGAGGACTATGACATCACATAAACACTCATGAAGAACACATCCTCAAAACACCCATGAGGACTATTTGTCCAAAATAAAAGTGAAGGGTTCATTGTGTAATTGAGCATATTTAAGTTTTGGCAAGAAGGAGTCAAAGTATGAAGTCTAGGGGCTATTTTGTACTTTTGGCAAAACCCTTTTTGCCTTAAGGGTGTTTTATATGCCTTTATAATTCACCACCTCATATAAAAATGGATTTCCACCAAAGCCAAAATGACGCAACAACCCCATAGTGTCTGTAATGGATTTCATAACCATTCATGGGTTGGGTATCGCCCTCCTCTACACTCATTGGTTGAATATATGATTGAAGTCACTTTGTTCAACCCTGACAATTAATGCACAACACATTCATCCATTCTTCAACTCCACAAAGAATGGTTACACCCCGAGAAGAGTCACTCGATTATAAAACCCTTAATGAACTTCTTCACAACTCGACCATCAAGTATTCCATTGCTTCGGTTGGTGTCAATGGCATAAGCTAGGCATACACCAATTCATGCGTCATGTGTTTCACCGTCTCTAGATGAGAACAGATCGACACGTCACCCCTTAATCACACACAAAATTGATTTGGTTACTAAGTAACTACACAATTTCCACTACAATCGTAGGACTCCATTCGTTAACATTTAACCCACAATGTTGATCACCTCCGAATCCACTGATCTACATAGCTTCTCACCCGACAATAAGACCAAAGGACTTCAGTCTCGTCCATGGTAGTTAGAAATGTCCGACCCGAAGACTTCAGAAATTTCTATTTTCTCCCCCATATCATCCTTATGCTGAAACATCCTACTTATTTCTTATTTTATCAGAGTATTATATTGTGAAAAACGGGTCCCAGACTTTTCAAAACTTTTCCATAATGACAAAGATAACTCTTTATTATAATATTGTTTTTACATAGGATAATACGATTACATCATATTACATAGGGATCTCTTAACTCCGACTGTTCTGTACTCAGGAAGCTTTATTCTACGTGCCTCTTTCCTGCAGTGTTTGAAAAACGTTTTTTAATTAGCTTACCCTAAGTAAGTACACTGCATCATTCATTTTATTATGAACCCTTTAGGTTCTTATTATTATTCAAGTTTTCCAGGCTCTCGGCGCCCCATGACCATCTCCGGACGTACCTCCGGTCACGTCATTTGTATATTTTATGGGTGTGCTAACCCCCTCGCGACCATCTTCGGACGTACCTCCAGTCCGAGTTTTGGGCAAGGTTTTTATACTCGTCAGTATAGACCCCTTGCATTTGTTATGAAGACTTATTCATTCCTCAGCCCCGTAGGGTTGGAATCTTTTCCTCCTCAGCCCCGTAGGCTTAGAGTCCCTTTTTCCTCAGCCCCGTAGGCTTGGAATCTTTTCCTCCTTAGCCCCGTAGGCTTGGAGTCCCATTTTAGTTTTCTTCTTTATTATTGAGATCCACCTTACAGGCCGGGTATCTTATTTCATTTGGGACCTTGAGTATCTCAGACTCACAGCCTCCCAAATGTATCAAGCATTTATTTTCATTTCACGTACATGCTTGATTTATTTCCCAACCAGTCCCTACCTTAAAACTTCGTAACGGTTTCTCCACGAAGCATTAAAAGGGTTTATATATAGGAAGTACCAACGGCATATCCATCACCCCTTTAACACTTCGTGAGTACTCCGTTATTCCTTTTTAGGGTTTAGACTCGTTCCATCATACTCATTCATACTAGCACGTATCATCATGCATTCATGTATTCATATTTATCATGCATCACATGTTCATGTATTCATTACATATTCATACTTGTCATATATTGTAAACTGGGGTGATTATCCCTCCAGAGCAGTACCTCCAATAGAGATATTCCCAGGAAAGAGTGACGGGTCTAAAAGAGATTTATACACCACTCTTTCCTTAGACAGAACATTCCGTTTGTCAGATAACTACATACCGGTCGGAAGTTCTCCCGTACGTTTACTATATTTTCATTATTGTTTTTTAGTCTATACCCCTAAACATTCATAATGGTTTCACCATGAAGTACCAAGAAGTTTATATATTGGAAGTACCAGCGGTGTATCCACCACCCATTGGATACGTCGTGGCTACTCCATTATTCATGTTTAGTGTTTAGACTAACCTTCATTACCCCGTACCCTCGTCATATTCATATCACATAACACATATCATTTAAGCACATAATTCACATAATCGTGTCAAGGGTACGAGTTCAGTGTACTTACATTACCCTCGGGTAGTTCCTAAGTTCGTTCCTCGCTTGAACATTTCTCCGAACCCGAACCGCACTCGTAGCGTATCGCACTCGCACTTAAACGATCCACACCGGGTCTTCTAATCCTTTTCAGAGCGTGTGTGTGTTGTATGGTGTTGTGTGTTTGTTTCCTCATTTGAACGGCTCTAAGAATCTATTTATAGGCTGAAATAGGACTCATGTCGGACCGACATGTCGTGCCAAGTTGGTCCGACTTCGGCTGAAGTCGGTGACACGCGTCAAAACCTCTTTTTCTTTTGCTTCAGGAACACATATCGGATCGACGTGTAAACCATATCGGTCCGACATCCACATATCGGTCCGACTTCCCCATTTCGGACCGACGTGTAAAGCATATGGGTCCGACTTGAGTGCTGAGTCATCAAAACACGCGTTGAAGCCACCTAAATTGCTTTGGGAACACATGTCGGACCGTTATTCTTAGGATATCGGTCCGAAATACCTCATTTTCAAATTCTCCTTGTCAAAACACCCCATTTTCATATATTATGGCTCCCGTAACTCATTTTCTAGCCCGGGATATGCTTATGCGAAGTATTGGGCTATTTCAGGGTGAATAGTCTTCCCGTTTTGCACCTGATTAGGTTCTTAGGACACGTTTCTCAACCGACACGTGTCCCAACTTATATTCAGGAGTTTGGGATGTTACAACTCTCCCCCCTTAATTTAGGTTTCGTCCTCGAAACCTGTTAATCTTTGAATAACTTAGGATAACTTCTCCTTATTTCATCCTCACTTTCCCAGGTAATCTCTGATCCTTTTTCTGTGCTTCCATTGTACTAATACTTGTTTAATCGTTTTATGACGTAGCTGCTTTTCTTTTGTGTCTAGAATCTTGATAGGTTCTTCAACATAGGTTAGCTTATCATCAACTTCTATCTCTTCTAAAGGAACGTGTTCAGCTTCATCCGTTAAACATTTCCTTAAATAAGCTACCTTTCTGACTCGTTTGATGATTTTGAAAGGAGCAATGAATCGTGGACTTAGCTTTCCACGTTTCTTGAATCGGATTAGACCTTTCCAAGGAGATACTTTCAACAAGACATAATCTCCTTCTTGGAATTCTATTGGTCTACGTCTCTTGTCTGCGTATGACTTTTGTCTATCCTATGCAGCCTTCAAACGTGCTTTGATTAAGTCAAGCTTTTCTGACGTGGCTTGAACTATTTCTTTTCTGCCTAATTCTTTCTGACCAATTTCTCCCCAACATACAGGAGTCCTACATCTTCTACCATATAGCATCTCATATGGTGGCATACCAATACTGGAATGGAAGATGTTATTTTATGAAAATTCTGCTAATGGCAGACGACTATCCCAACTTCCACGGAAATCAATTATACAAGCATGCAACATATCTTCAAGAGTTTGTATTTTCCTTGCACTTTGTCCGTCAGTTTGAGGATGATATGCCGTGCTGATTAGAAGTCTAGTTCCCATCTCTTCGTGGAACTTTTTCCAAAAACTTGAAGTGAAACGAGTATCTCGATCAGAGACAATCGAGACTGGCACTCCATGTATTAAAACAATCTCTTTAATGAACTAACCAGCTAACTTTTCTGAAGAGCATGTCTCACGTATTGCTAGAAAATGAGCACTCTTAGTTAGCCGATCTACAACCACCCAAATGGTATCATAACCTCTAGCTATTTTGGGTAGCTTTGTTATGAAATCTATAGTGAGATGTTCCCACTTCCATTCTGGGATTTCTAATGATTGTAATCTCCCATAAGGTTTCTGATGTTCTGCTTTAACTTGAAGACAAGTTAAGCATTTAGCCACATATTTCATGACATCAAATTTCATTCTGGGCCACCAATAATCTTTGCGCAGATCTTAGTACATTTTTGTAGTACCCGGATGAATAGAATATTGTGTTTTATGAGCTTCATCGAGAATCTTAAGTCTAAACTTACCTGATCGTGGTATCCACATACGACCAAATTGAGTCTTGACTTTATACTCATTCTCTTCTAGAAACTTCTCTTGACCAACTATTCTTTCTTTCTTAACATTCACACCTTTTAATGCTTATATTTGTGCGTCTCGAAGCTGGCTCATGAAATCAGGAGTTATCACTAACTTATATGCTTTCACCCGAATAGGATGATGCTCTTCCTTACGGCTTAGAGCATCGCCTACCACGTTAGCCTTTCCGGGATGATACAAGATTTCACAATCAAAATCCTTGACCAGTTCTAACCATCGTCGTTGCCTCATGTTTAAGTCCTTCTGGTCAAAGAAATATTTAAGACTTTTGTGGTTGGTGTAAATCGTACACTTCGTTCCGTATAGGTAATGCCTCTAGATCTCTAGTGCGAACACCACCACAGCTAATTCCAGGTGATGGGTTGGATAGTTTGCTTCATGTGTCTTTAGCTGTCGAGAGCATAGGCTATCACCTTTCTTCTTTGAATTAGAGCATATCCTAACCCAAGTTTTGAAGCATCAGAATATACCACAAAATCTTCTACTCCTTCTAGTAAGGCCAGAACTGGAGCTTGTGTCAATCTTTCTTTCAAAGTATGGAATGTCTTTTCTTGTGCCGCATTCCATTCGTATTTCGAGTTCTTTTGAGTTAGCTTAGTTAATGGGGTGGCTATCCTTGAAAAATCCTGGATGAATATTCTATAATAGCCAGCTAACCCCAAGAAACTTCTAACTTCTGATGGATTCTTAGGTGGAGAGCATTTCATTACAGCCTCTACCTCTGCTGGGTCTACTGAGATGCCTTCTGCATTTACAACATGGCCCAAAAATTGAACTTCTCTTAACCAGAATGCACATTTTGAGAATTTAGCGTACAATTTCTATTTCCGTAAAGTACTATGTACTTCACGAAGATGTTGTGCATGTTCTTCTTCATTCTTTGAATAAATCAGGATGTCATCAATAAAGTCAATAAAAAATTTATCTAACATTGGCCTGACATACTCTATTCATGAGGTCTATGAAGACTGTCGGAGCATTTGTTACTCCAAATGGCATCACTATAAATTCATAGCGTCCATAACGAGTTCTGAATGCTGTCTTAGGTACATCTTCTTCTCGTACCTTAAACTGAAGATAACCGGATTTTAAGTCAGTCTTGGAAAACCATCTTGATCTTTGCAGTTGATCAAACAAATCATCAATTCTAGGTAAGGGATACCTATTCTTGATAATCAGTTTGTTCAATTCACGGTAGTTTATACACATCCTCATACTACCGTCTTTCTTCTTCACGAACAGAATTGGTGCACCCCAAGGGGATACACTAGGGCGTATAAATCCCTTGTCTAACAACTCTTGCATTTGTGACATTAATTCCTTCATCTCAGTTGGTGCTAACCGGTACGAAGCCTTAGCTACCGGTTTAGCTTCAGGAATTAAATCGATTTTGAATTCGATTTCTCTTTCAGAGTCTTGACTTTATACTCATTCTCTTCTAGAAACTTCTCTTGACCAACTATTCTTTCTTTCTTAACATTCACACCTTTTAATGCTTCGATTTGTGCGTCTCGAAGCTGGCTCATGAAATCAGGAGTTATCATTAACTTATATGCTTTCACCCGAATAGGATGATGCTCTTCCTTACGGCTTAGAGCATCGCCTACCACGTTAGCCTTTTCGGGATGATACAAGATTTCACAATCATAATCCTTGACCAGTTCTAACCATCGTCGTTGCCTCATGTTTAAGTCCTTCTGGTCAAAGAAATATTTAAGACTTTTGTGGTCGGTGTAAATCGTACACTTCGTTCCGTATAGGTAATGCCTCTAGATCTCTAGTGCGAACACCACCACAGCTAATTCCAGGTGATGGGTTGGATAGTTTGCTTCATGTGTCTTTAGCTGTCGAGAGCATAGGCTATCACCTTTCTTCTTTGAATTAGAGCATATCCTAACCCAAGTTTTGAAGCATCAGAATATACCACAAAATCTTCTACTCCTTCTAGTAAGGCCAGAACTGGAGCTTGTGTCAATCTTTCTTTCAAAGTATGGAATGTCTTTTCTTGTGCCGCATTCCATTCGTATTTCGAGTTCTTTTGAGTTAGCTTAGTTAATGGGGTGGCTATCCTGGAAAAATCCTGGATGAATATTCTATAATAGCCAGCTAACCCCAAGAAACTTCTAACTTCTGATGGATTCTTAGGTGGAGAGCATTTCATTACAGCCTCTACCTCTACTGGGTCTACTGAGATGCCTTCTGCATTTACAACATGGCCCAGTAATTGAACTTCTCTTAACCAGAATGCACATTTTGAGAATTTAGCGTACAATTTCTATTTCCGTAAAGTACTATGTACTTCACGAAGATGTTGTGCATGTTCTTCTTCATTCTTTGAATAAATCAGGATGTCATCAATAAAGTCAATAAAAAATTTATCTAACATTGGCCTGACATACTCTATTCATGAGGTCTATGAAGACTGCCGGAGCATTTGTTACTCCAAATGGCATCACTATAAATTCATAGTGTCCATAACGAGTTCTGAATGCTGTCTTA
Source organism: Smallanthus sonchifolius (assembly GCA_023525975.1). Classification (NCBI taxonomy): domain Eukaryota; kingdom Viridiplantae; phylum Streptophyta; class Magnoliopsida; order Asterales; family Asteraceae; genus Smallanthus; species Smallanthus sonchifolius. The sequence continues at coordinate 90,947,662 of CM042024.1, read as the reverse complement.
GGTACATCTTCTTCTCGTACCTTAAACTGAAGATAACCGGATCTTAAGTCAGTCTTGGAAAACCATCTTGATCTTTGCAGTTGATCAAACAGATCATCAATTCTAGGTAAGGGATACATATTCTTGATAGTTAGTTTGTTCAATTCATGGTAGTCTATACACATCCTCATACTACCGTCTTTCTTCTTCACTATCAGAATTGGTGCACCCCAAGGGGATACACTAGGGCGTATAAATCCCTTGTCTAACAACTTTTGCATTTGTGACATTAATTCCTTCATCTCAGTTGGTGCTAACCGGTACGAAGCCTTAGCTGCCGGTTTAGCTTCAGGAATTAAATCGATTTTGAATTCGATTTCTCTTTCAGAGTCTTGACTTTATACTCATTCTCTTCTAGAAACTTCTCTTGACCAACTATTCTTTCTTTCTTAACATTCACACCTATTAATGCTTCGATTTGTGCGTCTCGAAGCTGGCTCATGAAATCAGGAGTTATCACTAACTTATATGCTTTCAACTGAATAGGATGATGCTCTTCCTTACGGCTTAGAGCATAGCCTACCACGTTAGCCTTTCCGGGATGATACAAGATTTCACAATCATAATCCTTGACCAGTTCTAACCTTCATCGTTGCCTCATGTTTAAGTCCTTCTGGTCAAAGAAATATTTAAGACTTTTGTGGTCGGTGTAAATCGTACACTTCGTTCCGTATAGGTAATGCCTCTAGATCTCTAGTGCGAACACCACCACAGCTAATTCCAGGTGATGGGTTGGATAGTTTGCTTCATGTGTCTTTAGCTGTCGAGAGCATAGGCTATCACCTTTCTTCTTTGAATTAGAACATATCCTAACCCAAGTTTTGAAGCATCAGAATATTCCACAAAATCTTCTATTCCTTCTAGCAAGGCCAGAACTGGAGCTTGTGTCAATCTTTCTTTCAAAGTATGGAATGTCTTTTCTTGTGTCGCATTCCATTCGTATTTCGAGTTCTTTTGAGTTAGCTTAGTTAATGGGGTGGCTATCCTGGAAAAATCCTGGATGAATATTCTATAATAGCCAGCTAACCCTAAGAAACTTCTAACTTCTGATGGATTCTTAGGTGGAGAGCATTTCATTACAGCCTCTACCTCTGCTGGGTCTACTGAGATGCCTTCTGCATTTACAACATGGCCCAAAAATTGAACTTCTCTTAACCAGAATGCACATTTTGAGAATTTAGCGTACAATTTCTATTTCCGTAAAGTACTATGTACTTCACGAAGATGTTGTGCATGTTCTTCTTCATTCTTTGAATAAATCAGGATGTCATCAATAAAGTCAATAACAAATTTATCTAACATTGGCCTGACATACTCTATTCATGAGGTCTATGAAGACTGCCGGAGCATTTGTTACTCCAAATGGCATCACTATAAATTCATAGTGTCCATAACGAGTTCTGAATGCTGTCTTAGGTACATCTTCTTCTCGTACCTTAAACTGAAGATAACCGGATCTTAAGTCAGTCTTGGTAAACCATCTTGATCTTTGCAGTTGATCAAACAAATCATCAATTCTAGGTAAGGGATACCTATTCTTGATAATCAGTTTGTTCAATTCACGGTAGTTTATACACATCCTCATACTACCGTCTTTCTTCTTCACGAACAGAATTGGTGCACCCCAAGGGGATACCCTAGGGCGTATAAATCCCTTTTCTAACAACTCTTGCAGTTGTGACATTAATTCCTTCATCTCAGTTGGTGCTAACCAGTACGGAGCCTTAGCTACTGGTTTAGCTTGAGGAATTAAATCGATTTTGAAGTCGATTTCTCTTTCAGGTGGGGCACCTGGAAGATTGTCTGGGAATACTTCTGGGAACTCTTTTACTACTAGAACTTGATCCAGTTCTTTCCCTTTCATCCTCACACCAGCTACGTAGGCTATGAAGGCTTGATGATCTTGTCTCACGTAGCTACTTATCTTGGCCATCGTACATAGCGTGATCTGGTTCCGTTATTCACCAATGACACTAACTTCCTTTCCTGTAGACTTCATGAATTATACAATCTTCTGATTGCATATAATCGATGCAGCGTGTGAAGATAACCAGTCCATTCCAATGATCACATTGAATTCTTGCATCGGCATCGAAATTAAGTCGATGAAATATTCTTCTTCTTCTATCAGTAGTCGGCAATCTCGACATATTTAAGTCACTACGCAGTTGCGATCACTCGCAATTTCGACTTCTAATGCCTTTGCCAATCTACTTCTATTGAAGTTTCTAGAGTTCGCATATTTTAAAGAAATAAACGATCGACTAGCTCCTGTATCGAATAAAACACAAGCAGGTAGGGAATTCAAGAGGATTGTACCGGAACATTTTTCGCTTCCTCTATAGTGATCTGAAAAGCCCTACCCCTCGGCTTCGGAGCTTCGATTCTCTTGACTTCATTCTCTGCCACTCTAGACCCTTGCCCGGTCTTCTCTGCTCGAGATTTCAGCTCAGGACACTCCCTGCTAAAATAACCTGGCTTATAATAGTTGTAGCATAAACGGGTGCCACTCATACACTGCAATGCAGTGTGTCCTGCCTTTCCACACTTGTTACAAGTAGTAGACCTGGATCGGCACTTTCCCGGGTGCCTTCTTGTAACATCCCGAAAACATACACATTTATTATTTGAGTTAGAGTGTGACTTAAGTCTCTTGTAAATGAGACCGTTGACGAGGGTTTCATGTAAAACCCTATTAATAGAAATAAAGAGATTCGATTAGCCGATATAGGAGCGGTTCGGAGTCACTTTTAACGAATTAAAACTAGAAGGACCCGGGCGGAACTTGAGGTGGTTTAAATACCACATAATGAAAAATCCTAAGCCATTTTTTTGGCTAGGACTTGTGACGGCAAGAGCAGGAGCAGAAAAGGGAATCCGCGAAGGGAAGAGAGGACGGAGGTGGTTCCACGGTGGTCCAACGGTGGTAGCGAGCAAGGGGAAGACATCACACTTAAGGTAAACCTCTAAACATACCCGTTTACTATTCTTGTGTACATAGGAACCCGATTGGGGTTTGTTAGGAGTGGTTCGGCCATAGACGACGGCAATGGTGAAGGAGGAGGCCGATGGGTATGGGCGGCCGACTGTTCTGGTAGTGGTGGCGCGTGAGGGTGGCGTCCGGATGGCGGGATGGAGGTTGATAGCCGAGAGAGGGGGAAAGCAAGAGGAAAAGATCAGATAGCGTGGTGGTGGCCTCGTGAGCAGCCGGGATCAGGGGTAGCAGCGAGGGGTGGTGCCGGAGACTCACGGGAATCGGTCGTGGTGGTGGTTCACGGCGGCGGATGGCGGGAATAAGATGGTAGTGGTGTCCGGCACATACGTAACCCGATGGCACAATGGTGGTGCGTCGTTACGGCTGGCTAGGGTGGACGCGAGGATGAAGACGGGAGCATGGGACCCGTAGTGGTGCACGGGTGAGCTCAAGTGCGGGTTTGTAATGAGCCAGAGTTGTATGGAGAGGAATCATGGGCTAGGGTTTTGCATGGATTGCTTGCATGCGTGCATGGGAACCCGACGAAAGTGCCTATGTTTTACGTGGTTATGGTTTTTACCATGCATGGCATGCATGCGAGTATGAAAACCGATCCAGGTACGTGTGGGCTTGTGGGACTAGGGTGCATGATCACGTACGTGTATTCTTGGAAGCCTAAGTCCGGGTATATGAGTTCTAAACGGGTCACGAACGATCCGGTATGAAGGTGACATGAGATTAGGGTTTCATGGGGTTGGATTGACAAGAAGAGGGGACTCGGGGTTTTACTATATTGTTACCCGTTATCCAACGTACGTTTTAAATGTGTCCTGATGGTGTGAATATACGTTTGACAGGTTCGGGGTTGAGCGAGCACGCGTGGTGCAGAGCAAGGGTTTGGATGCAGTATAACTGGTGAGTTTCTAATTCCCCTCTTTTAAATGTTTTTTTTAACATTTTGGGGCAATCGTACATACTTTTAAGACATGTTTTATTAGATTAAATGTATATCGAGCGTTGGGGTCTAAACCGACGAGTTTACGAGTTTAACTATTTAAATACGGGGATAAGGGACTGCGTGTCGTCCTTGAGAGGTGTAGGATAAAGGTGAGTATATGGTCGTGGGTCGTATTGTGACCTAATAGGGGTGAGTCGGGATTGTATTTATTGGTCGTACGGGTATGACTAGGAGGTGTCACAGGGTGTGCGTGTACGTAGTATATGCTTAGATAACGAGACATAGTAACTATATGTGTGTTGCTATAGTAGCAGTGTATTGTGTTATGTGTTAGTCGGGGTGGGTCGGTATATGATACCTTATTCTTGTGTTATGTGTGAGGTGCAGGTGCAGCCAATGAGTCATGTACATAGGGTATAATGTGGTGTGTTTATACATGTGTTGTGTGTATTGTGTCGTTGTCCATGTGAAGTGGAGAGAATTATTATTGTGTCATTGTCCTTGTGACACGGCGGGTATTGTGTTTGAATTGTTGTCATTATGACACGGAAAACGGGATTGTGAAGGACTAAGTCCTTCGAGAGGTCACCAAAGGTGGCAAGTTCTAAGCTGGTTAAAGATGAGCTTGGGGTGTGTAGAACGCCCTGATGAGGGTAACCCTTACGAGGGTGCAGTAATGAGGTATGTGTTTGTGTGCTTATATATTTGTGTTAAATTGCATACAAGCATTGAGTTATATTTATTGTGCATGAGATAGTATTAATATGGTGAGTAGAGTTAGATTGACCGTTGTGTCAGGATTGTGATGTGGTGTTTACAACTGTTATGTCAGTTGGTTTGAGAGAGTCTTGGTTAGGGCTGGTTAAGCCGGTGTCTAGAAGGTGGTTGAGATAACCAGTGTGTGGTTAACATGTGTGGTAAACTTTAAGTAGTCAGTGTGGTAAGTTCCATCCATGTTGGAAAGATTTACTGGGTTAAATGGTGGGATGAGTCTTGGGTGGTTAATCCTTTGGGGATATTGTAATATAACGTGGGTTATCTATCTATTAATAAATGACAAATCTACTTTCTAAAGACAAGAGGGTCTTGAGTGTAAATAATTATTAAATGTGATGAGTTAGCTTTTGTTTAAATTAAACTATTAGAACTCACTCAGCGTAGCTGACTCTGTATGTATTAATTGTAACTATGTGAGATACTTTAGTGTGACAATATGATTTAGTTATTTTGTGTGTAACCTTGGATGGTGTGAAATTGTGATCGATATGATGCCTTACTAGATTATTGTGTGGTGCAATAAGAGTTGTGTGGGATGGATGTGTATCCGGGGTGTATGAAAGATAGAAAGCTAGTGTGAATATGATGGGGAAGGTTTAGAATCCGAGCAGTAACGTGGACCACCAAATTGCATTTGATCACCGTAATTTGGCAGTCAATGATTACTCTCATATTCTGAATTTGATGCCCATAGTAATCACTCCAACGTTCTATCTTGTGCAGGTACCGATGGCCATGACGATTTGGACTAGATGGATTAGGCGGGGAACTCTTATCAGGAGGTTGACAGAATGATGGGCTAGACGTTTGGCTGCTGTTCGCACAGTTATCATCGGCAGGAGACGGATCTTAGCACCGGTTCCCTTGACGGTGCTTCCACCGATGGCTGAGGGTGAGCAGGAGATACCAGCACATGAGGTGATTTTGGCGCTTCCGACGCCTAATGCCCCTAGTACTACCAGGGAAACTAGGAGAGGTGGACTCAATAACTCGTTTTACAGGAGAGGTGGTTGAAGAGGAAGAAATGCATTTGCAGTCAGAAGTCAGCCTTCGAGACACAACACCAAATCAGGAAACAGATGGCTGGAGGAATCTGACGACGAGGAACAAGTGGGTGATAACTTTAACTTGTTCAGTGATTAGAGCAGTGGTGGTTACCACGAGAGGAGTAGAGCATTTTGAGTAGTGGTCGTCAGGCACTTTTGTGACGAGATGTTTGTTCTTGGTTTTTTCAATTGCTTGATTTTAACCTTGACAGTGAGTCTTACCATGGGATGATTTAAAGTGTAGTTAATGATAGTTGAATGTGTGATAACTTGCTATTGGTGGTGCGGTGTTAATTATGTGTGATTATGTGATTACCTTTTGAACAACGTGAGTTCATACTAAATGTAATCTTTGATGTGATGCTAGAGCTTGGTTGATTAAACTGTATGAGTAGACCTGTGTAGAACTGAGCTTGATTATTCGTGTGTGTATACGATCTTAAGATTGTGTCACTTATGTGTTAATGTTTAGGTGATATTTAAAGTGTAAGGGGGTGTGTTGCACCTTGTATACATGTTCAGGACGAGGTCTTATGGGGAATCTTAAATATACATCTTTAGTATGTATAAATGTTCAGGATGAGGTCCTATGAGAAATTGTAGCTACATACCTTATGTCTAGGTATGTTTGTTCAGAACCAGATCCTGTGGGGAAATAAGATTTTTTATATCTTTTGTGTATGAATGTTTAGGGATGTTTTGTGTCTAGACTGAGTAGTGTGTCGTCTTGAAGTATGGGTACGACCGAGTAAACTCTGTATGAGTATATGATGACGTGTGGCAGGGGCCACCGTTGTAGCGAGTAAGAGGTAAGGTTCTGGAGTTTGTGTGTCTATAAATGACGAGGTTATATTGTATGCACGTAGATTTACTCAGATCTAGCGAGTTGTGTATGTGCACTTTGTGCGAGTTAGAAGGTTGAGTTACTAGTACGCGTGTAGAACATTGTGTGTTCTGTAGTTATGTGTGTTGGTGTGTGTCCTTGTAGTACACGCTTAGTCGTGTATAGGACGGGAAGTCTGTGTGCTCAAGTATAGTATTTCTATCTTAACGATTTTCTCGACGTTGATACATCGTGATAGTGCGAGAAGTTTTGACGTCTTCTAGGCGACCAGTGAGGTGCTCTTATGAGATGCCTATATCTCAGGAATTCGGAGCACGAAGCCAATGAGCGGAGATGTAAGAGTAGATTATGAATGCGTTTACGTGGACGCTTGACTAGAAAAGTTTATGATGAGATCAAGGTGATGACGCTAAAGATTTCAGCACGGATTTAACAAGGTGAAGAAGGACCTTCATGGAACACGTTCCATATGCAGGATTCAGTAGACGTGAGACACCAGATGAATAGGGATGTTTTCCCTGGACGAGACGACGAAAAGCTGAGGCTTGTGAGCAGATGGACTTCGTATTCGTAAATTATAAATGAGACGCGGTTGGTGATCGCATGGTAATGAAGTAAAGAGATACTAAGGTAGAGGAATTTTGTGGAGACCAGCGTGGCTTTGTACAAGCTCCTGGAGTTCATCAGAGAAGGGAAGAAGTAATACCCTTATGGGTAAGCAGTGGCCTCGAGTTTGAGAAATCATCGTAAGATGGCAATTTGAGCATAAAGTGAGGAACGTTATGGACACATGATAGTAAAGCAACTATTACTCCTGGCTTTGAAGGATAAGGACCTACTTGGGAGGATGATCGTCAGAATGAAGAAATCATGCAGATTATATAAAATACAAAGGGAAATTGTGCCCGTAACTCAGAATGAAATGTGACAAGTGAGCGGATAACTGGCGGTGTTGTACTAGGTAGTACTAGAGATGATATGTGCAGTATTGTTAAGGATATTAAGAGCGACGAGGTTTTGTCAAGGACAATGAAAATGAGACCTTCGGGAAAGGATTGGTATTCAAGACAATCACGGATGACAACTCCTAGCACATGCCGGAATAACAGGAGTGGGAAATGAAGCCGGTTGGCTAATGACCAGAGAGGCGAGAGGCGAAGGAATGGGTAGGTGAAACCTACAAGTCACCAAGTGGAAAGCGAGCAACAGAGAAGATTTCTTTAAACACCAAGGCTGGTGGCCATGTGGTAAAGTAAGGATCAAGATTATTCACATACTAAAGAGAACGAGTAGCACCTAAGGGTTTTGGTGCACGAGTAAGAATGGTAAGGAAGAATTGAGTTAGTTTGTGCCGACGTAGGATTCGAGGAAAAATCCTCTTTTATGGAGGTTAGACTTGTAACATCCCGAAAACATACGCATTTATTATTTGAATTAGCGGGTGACTTAAGTTTCTTGTAAATGAGACAATTTACGAGGGTTTAATGTAAAACCCTATTAATAGAAATAATAAGATTCGATTAGCCGATATAGGAGCGGTTCAGAGTCACTTTGATTGAATTAAAAGTAGAAGGACCCGGGCGGAACTTGAGGTGGTTTAAATACCACATAACGAAAAATCCTAAGCCATTTTTTTGGCTAGGACTTGTGACGGCAAGAGCAGGAGCAGAAAAGGGAATCCGCGAAGGGAAGAGAGGACGGAGGCGGTTCCACGGTGGTCCAACGGTGGTAGCGAGCAAGGGGAGGACATCACACTTAAGGTAAACCTCTAAACATACCCGTTTACTATTCTTGTGTACATAGGAACCCGATTGGGGTTTGTTAGGAGTGGTTCGGCCGTAGAAGACAACAATGGTGAAGGAGGAGGCCGATGGGTATGGGCGGCTGACTGTGCTTGCATGCGTGCATGGGAACTGACGAAAGAGCCTGCGTTTTACGTGGTTAGGGTTTTTACCATGCATGGCATGCATGTGAGTATGAAACCCGATCCAGGTACGTGTGGGCTCGTGGGACTAGGGTGCATGATCACGTACGTGCATTCTTGGAAGCCTAAGTCCGGGTATACGAGTGCTAAACGGGTCACGAACGATCTGGTATGAATGTGACACGAGATTAGGGTTTCATGGGGTTGGATTGACAAGAAGAGGGGACTCAGGGTTTTATGATACTGTTACCCATTATCCAACGTACGTTTTAAACGTGTCCTGATGGTGTGATCATACATTTGACAGGTTCGGGGTTGAGCAAGCACGCGTGGTGCAGAGCTAGGGTTTGGACGCAATATAACTGGTGAGTTTCTAATTCTCCTCTTTTAAATATTTTTTTAACGTTTTGGGGCTATCGTACATACTTTTGAGACATGTTTTTTTTATATTAAATGTATATCGAGCTTTGGGGTCTAAACCGATGAGTTTACATGTTTAACTATTTAAATACGGGGCTAAGGGACTGTGTGTTGTCCTTAATAGGAATAGGCTAAAGGTGGGTATATGGTCGTGGGTTGTATAGTGACGTAATAGGGGTGAGTCGGGATTGTATTTATAGGTCGTACGGGTACGACTAGGAGGTGTCACAGGGTGTGCGTGTACGTAGTATATGCTTAGATAACGAGACACAGTAACTGTATGTGTGTTGCTATAGTAGCAATGTATTGTGTTGTGTGTTAGTCGGGGTGGGTAGGTATATGAGCTAAAAGCTTATGAATACGTGTAGGATACCTTATCCTAGTGCTATGTGTGAGGTGCAGGTGTAGCCAATGAGTCATGTACATAGGGTATAATGTGGTGTGTTTATACATGTGTTGTGTGTATTGTGTCGTTGTCCATGTGACTCGGCGGGAATTATTATTGTGTCGTTGTCCTTACGACACGACGGGTATTGTGTTTGCATTGTTGTCATTATGACAGGACAAACGAGATTATGGATGACTAAGTCCTTCAGGAGGTCACCAAAGGTGGCAAGTTCTGAACAGGTTAAAGATGAGCTCGGGTGTGTCGAACGCCCTGACGAGGGTGCAGTAATGAGGTATGTGTTTTTGTGCTTATATATTTGTGTTAAATTGCATACAAGCGTTGAGTTATATTTATTGTGCATGAGATAGAATTAATGTGGTGAGTAGAGTTAGATTGACTGTTGTGTCAGGATTGTGATATGGTGTTTACAACTGTTATGTCAGTTGGTTTGAGAGTGTCTTGGTTAGGGCTGGTTAAGCCGATGTCTAGAGGGTGGTTGAGATAACCAGTGTGTGGTAAACTTTGAGTTGTCAGTGTGGTAAGTTTGATCCATGTTGGTGAGACTTACTGGGTTAAATGGTGGGATGAGTCTTGGGTGGTTATTCCTTTAGGGATATCGTAAGATAACGAGGGTTATCTATCTATTAATGAATGACAAATCTACTTTCTAAAGACTAGAGGGTCTTGAGTGGAAATAAATATTAAATGAGACGAGTTGGCTTTTGTTTAAATTAAACTATTAGAACTCACTCAGCGTAGCTGACTCTGTATGTATGTTAGATTGTTTTGCAGGTGAGTCTGCTAGACGAGGTATCTGGGCTTGGGAGCGGGCTACTCGGGTTGGTGCGCATGCATTCGTCAGGTAACGTTATGAAAATTAACGAGTTTAGAGATAATACTATTTCGAGAAAGTCTTCCGCTGCTTATTTAAATGAAAGTGAGAAGTTTTTAAAGAATATAACCAGTTATGAGAACCAACTGTAGGGTGCCTGGTTTGGGGTCCTACACTTCTTCCACAAGTTTTGCAATTTTGAATATTTTTCTTTAGGGAGGAACCGCCTCTCGGTTTATTGAACTTAAACCTCTTAAGAGGCATAGGATAAGGATAACTTTCTCCTTTCCATCTCTTTCAGTCTGCCTTTTGAGCTCCATCTCGCGTTCCCTAGCCCAATCAATCATTTCCTCCAAGTTCGCACACTTGGACGAATGGATAAACTCTCTAGTCTCTGTTTTCAAAACGAGATGGTATCTTGTCATCCACATCTCAGGGGTTGTTAATAAAGCCGGACAGAATCGGGTTTTGTCAAAGATGATCCCTGTGATCTCATCCACAGTCTCCGTTGTTTGACGGAGTTGAAGAAACTTCTCGGTAATTCTTTCAATTGCCGCTCGATGGCAATAGTGTTTCAAGAAAAGATCTTTGAACTCTTCCCAACTCATATCTTTAATTTAGTTTCTACCTTTCTCTCTCTTTTCTACTCCCCACCAATCGTCATCTCGCTCTTTTAATTGGTTGGTAGCGAATGTAACCTCATCTTCCTTTTCACAATAACATGTATCGAATGCCCTTTCTATTGAGGCGGTCCATCTCTGACTTTCTAAGGGATTAATAGCTCCCTTAAACTCTAAAGGTTTACAAGTCATGAAATCCTTATACGTACAATGAGTTGACTTCGTATCAACTTTTGGATTTCTTCCTTCTCCATTATGAGTAACATCTTTGTGGGTTTCAAACCAACTTTCTAATGAGTTCTGTAGATCTGCTTGTAAGATCGGGAAATTTGCATCGAATGCCTTTCCTACTTCTATTGCAATTTGTCTCCGGATATTTTCCGGGACTTGCTCGACTTCGTTCTCATCATGAAGTGGAGAATCAACTCTCCTGTGGCTTCCCTCATCACATATTTCGTTGTTTTGATGTTCAGCCATCGTTTGCTGAAACATGGCATCGTTTTAAATCTCTCGTTCGTTTACCCTAATCATAGTCTAGGGTTTTATACCACATGCCTTTTATCAGTTTAACCCTATTCAAGTAATCTAGGGTTTCACATAAGGCCCCATCTATGATTTTACACATATGCACATTCATTCATGCATTTTAATCATGCATAATCACATTCCCGGCTTACTATCTGCTGAAATAAGTAATCATATGATGTTTGCGATATCATGATGGTCCCATACATTAGCTCCAATACTGGCCAGGTATAAGGCAATGTATGTTACATATCATGATACTCCCAACTATCACATGGAGCTTATCTCATACAAATTTCTGCCCATGTATACTCATACATTTCTGTTCTAGCACCGGAATTTAAACATACCTGCTTTTGGACGGTCTCGGGTTGAATCCCTATTTATATCACGAGCACTTATGGTTTGAGTTTAAGTACCCCTTTTGATAGTTAAATCCCTCAAACCGTGCTCTGATACCAACCTAAAACATCCTACTTATTTCTTATGTTATCAGAGTATTATATTATGGAAAACGGATCCCAGACTTTTCAAAACTTTACCAAAATGACAAAGATAACTTTTTATTATAATATTTTTTTTACATAGGATAATACGATTACATCATATTACATAGGGATCTCTTAACTCTGACCTTTCCTTCATCAGGAAGCTTTATTCCACGTGCCTCTTTCCTGCAGTGTTTGAAAAACGTTTTTGAATTAGCTTATGCTAAGTAAGTACACTGCATCATTCATTTTATTATGAACCCTTTAGGTTCTTATTATTATTATTCAAGTTTTCTAGGCTCTCGGCGCCCCATGACCATCTCCGGACGTACCTCCGGTCACGTCATTCGTATATTTTATGGGTGTGCTAACCCCCTCGCGACCATCTTCGGACGTACCTCCGGTCCGAGTTTTGGGCAAGGTTTTTATACTCGTCAGTATAGACCCCTTGCATTTATCATGAAGACTTATTCATTCCTCAGCCCCGTAGGGTTGGAATCTTTTCCTCTTCAGCCCCGTAGGCTTAGAGTCCCTTTTTTCTCAGCCCCGTAGGCTTGGAATCTTTTCCTCCTTAGCCCCGTAGGCTTGGAATCTTTTCCTCCTTAGCCCCGTAGGCTTGGAGTCCCATTTTAGTTTTCTTCTTTATTATTGAGATCCACCTTACAGGCCGGGTATCTTATTTCATTTGGGACCTTGAGTATCTCAGACTCACAGCCTCCCAAATGTATCAAGCATTTATTTTCATTTCACGTACATGCTTGATTTATTTCCCAACCAGTCCCTACCTTAAAACTTCGTAACGGTTTCTCCACGAAGCATTAAAAGGGTTTATATATAGGAAGTACCAACGGCATATCCATCACCCCTTTAACACTTCGTGAGTACTCCGTTATTCCTTTTTAGGGTTTACACTCGTTCCATCATACTCATTCATACTTGCACGTATCATCATGCATTCATGTATTCATATTTATCATGCATCACATGTTCATGTATTCATTACATATTCATACTTGTCATATATTGTAAACTGGGATGATTATCCCTCCAGAGCAGTACCTCCAACAGAGATGTTCCTAGGAAAGAGTGACGGGCCTAGAAGAGATTTATACACCACTCTTTCCTTAGACAGAACATTCCGTTTGTCAGATAACTACATGCCGGTCGAAAGTTCTCCCGTACGTTTACTATATTTTCATTATTGTCTTTTAGTCTATACCCCTAAACATTCATAATGGTTTCACCACGAAGTACCAATAAGTACCAACAAGTTTATATATAGGAAGTACCAGCGGCGTATCCACCACCCCTTGGATACGTCGTGGCCACTCCATTATTCCCGTTTAGTTTCTAGACTAACCTTCATTACCCCATACCCGCGTCATATTCATATCACATAACACATATCATTTAAGCACGTAATTCACATAATCGTGTCTAGGGTACGGGTTCAGTGTACTTACATTACCCTCTGGTAGTTCCTAAGTTCGTTCCTCGCTTGAACGCTTCTTCGAACTCGAACTGCAATTATAGCGTATCGCACTCGCACTTAAACGTTCCACACTGGGTCTTCTAATCCTTCTCAGTGCTTATGTGTGTATTGTATGGTGTTGTGTGTTTGTTTCGTCATTTGAACGGCTCTAAGAATCTATTTATAGGCTGAAATAGGAATCATGTCGGACCGACATGTCATGCCAAGTCGGTCCGACTTCGGTTGAAGTCGGTGACACGCGTCAAAACCTCATTTTTTTGCTTCAGGAACACATATCGGACCGACATCCACATATCGGACCGACGTGTAAATCATATCGGTCCGACTTCCCCATGTCGGACCGACGTGTAAAGCATATCGGTTCGACTTGAGTGCTAGGTCATCAAAACACGCGTTGAAGCCTCCTGAATTGCTTTGGGAACACATGTCGGACCATTTTGCTTAGGATATCGGTCCGGCATACCTCATTTTCAGATTCTCCTTGTCGAGACACCCCATTTTCATATATGATGACTCCCGTAACTCATTTTCTAGCCCGAGATATGCTTATGCGAAGTTTTGGGCTATTTCAGGGAGAATAGTCTTCCCGTTTTGCACCCGGTTAGGTTCTTAGGCAACGTTTCTCAACCGACACGTGTCCCAAATTATATTTAGGAGTTTGGGATGCTACATATGCTTTAACTCGATACATTCACTTTGAATGCGTCTCGATTTGTAACAAATGTAGCACACGTTACTAGGACTAAAACACTGTAGCGTAGTGTGTCCCATTAATCCCTAATTTTAACAAGTCTATAACTTGTAGTAACATTCCCCATTTGTGTTACATTGCACACCTACGACAATAATAAGTATTACCTCCCCAAATGGCTTCTAGCTAGGCTAGAATATTTGGCTTCCTTACAGCGACCTCAAATTCCTCCTTACCCTCCACTTATCTCCTGAGTTCGATCTTCCTTGTAACATATAGCAATCAACTCCACCAGAGTTGTACACCACGTAGGAGAATTCTTTCTACAACGTCAAGTGATATCATCGAGCAAGCCGATCAATCTTCATTCCCTCTAATACTGCAAGATTCGGGCAAGACTGCGCCTAGTCATACAACATGGCCATAATTTTAATCAATTAATTCACCGGTCCACCATACATGAAGGAACTCCGCAATTACGCGATCCACTATGGCTTGTGGATAGAGCAAATCAAGAACGCCTCTTGATTTCACCTAGTTACATTGCCTTCACTCTCTTAAGCCTTTCTCCTTAAGGAGAACTTCTTACAAATCCTTTACCATGTCCCGGAGTCTACTCACCGCAAATAGTACTCCATCCGCCCATCACAATGGATCGCTTCTAAAGACAATACCATTATAGTGATGTATCGTTGACTAACCAACGAATAATCTCCCCATCGATTAACTCCTTTGGTTCTCCACCACGCACCCCTTGTAAAAACAAGTTTTTCTTCCTCCTCCATGCGCCAAAGTTGTTGCTCCTGCTCCTAAGGGCTCATACGTTTCGTTCAAAGGCTCACCTTAAAGAGCCCTATCTCCCTTGATGGAAGATTGGCACAATAAAATAGAAAGATTTAGTCATTCTCCACTAGAATGTTGCTCTCTAATTCTTCCAACTAACTCCATGCTCCTCACCATCCCCAAGGTGATACACACGTAGATTCTTTCATACATGAGTGTTTAAGACAACTCCCATCTACAAATCCACCTACTCACATCTGTCCTCGTCAGTCATTCCCCGAATGTGTTTGATTAGATTGTAGATGCCTAGCTACTTATAGGCCTCTAATCATACTCTATAAAGCACTACGTCCCATCTATATGTATATAATTACCCATGTATAATCATTCCTATACATACATGTAATATATACATACACATATAACCACCTACACCTACTCTTTGTCATCGGTCCTTATTATATGGTTATCACGAAGACACATACACATGTTATCTTTCTAATCATCCTGGCCAGACATGATTAGTAACATAATATGTCTTGTTGTATTCATCATATCCGTATAATAATTCACATGACAATGTTCAGCACACATAATTCACCTTGAACATCAATTAAACGACAAATAATTTTAATCATTACTAATCTCCACCTTTAGCTCCGTGTCTTGGTCATGCCTTCTTTGGATTCTCATTACACCCATCCTTATCAAGATCATATAAGTTTGAGTTTCGTGTCTCGCACACCCAAATCATTCAAACCATTGCTCTGATACCAAGTTCTAACACCCAAAAATTTCAATCGATTTTAACTTTCAAAATCACACGGAATATAGGTCCCATTAACATCCTCGATTAAACACTGTAAGTACGTGTGCGACTACTATGCTCGGATCTACAACAATCACTCTTGATTCATACGTGTATAAACGGAAGCAAGTGTCGAGTCAATCATACAACAAATGAAACATAAACAAAAACATAGAAGATGAAACATAAACGATCTTTTATTCATGATAAACGAGTCATCCCGTCATACGAGTACAAGACCGAAGGAGTACACATCTATCTCGTTTAACCTCATGTCCAACCCTAGGTGAGCTCTACCTAGGGTCGATGACTCACACCTATCAGAGCTCTAGCCCTCTGGCTCTGGCTCTATACTTTGTGCTTAACTACAAATGAAATGACAACATCTATTTACAGTTGCACGTGAGTCTATCCCAGCGAAACTACACATGTAGATTCGCTTGACATGCTAAAGCGAAACTGACTAGTTTCGCCCTAACTAGTCTCAGCGAAACTACCTCTAGTTTTTCCTAGAGAATTATAGCTTCGTTTACAGGAACTGCACCAACAAACACCACTAAGTTATTTGAAAAAAAATTCAACAACGACATCAATTGTTAAAGAAAGATCAACCAACATTTTAAAAAAATGACAAGAAGTTAACATCAACCACAACAAAAAAGAAGTTTAACGACTCTTCTTAAGGGGTTCAACCCCCAACAGACGACAACCACCAACATAAATGAGAATCCAATCCAACATGAACCATGACTAGAGACATCAAACCGGACCTTTACCTACAATGAAAACACCACAAATAACACCATTAGTAATGATATACAACTCTATTGGGTCTATTAAGACCGTTGTATACCTATTGACATAGAACAATGACTGTTTTGCAATTTCTATAAAGTTTTAAAAACCCGGTGACACTCCCAGATGACACTCTCAGTTTCGCCCAGGAGCACGACGACACTTCGGAGAGTGTCGCTCCGGTGAATGGCGACACTACTCGGGGTTTTCTATAAATAGGGCCCAAATTCATAAAATTAGGGCTAGTTGTCGAATTGTTACACCTTTTGTGTGTTTTTCTTAGAGAGAATTAGGGTTTTCATTGTAATAGTCAGGATATGATTTATTCATACAGTGGGCTTATAATCAAAGTGTTTTGTGTTGATCTTCAAGTGTTCTTCATCTTTTCTAGCTTTTATACTAACTTTTGGTTCTCAAATCACCTGATTAATAGGTGTTTTGTGGATCTAGTTTGTTCTGGAAATCATTTGTGTTAGATCTTGTTGATTTTGGACCTATAATATGGTATCAAAGTCTCTGTGCTCTTGATTTCTAGGTTTTTAGTGAGTTTTTGGGGTTTTTATATTTTTCATGCTTTTTCTTCAAATTTGGAGTGTTTGTTGATGGATTCATGTGTTATTTGAATCGTTTTTGTCTAGAATCAGTGGAGTAAACTTCCTCTCAGTTCAGACTTCCATTATATTGGATTTCTGAGCTATTTCGTGTGATTTTTGGGGAAAACATGGAAAAGGGGTTAGTTGTAGGTTCTTGTGGCGACACTATTCTTCAGGTGACATTCAAGTGGCGACACTTGTTCTTGATGTTTGCCTTGTTGATTTTGTGTCTGCTTGAGTTTATGTATTTGGTGACAGTCTTGCTAGCGACACTCTATCTTGGCGACAGTTGTTCTTAGAGACAGTCCGTTTCAGTGACATTTCCTTTATCCAAAGCAAGTTGGGTACTTTGTTTGTCAGACGACACTTCTCTGGCGACATTGTTCTTTGTTCAGGCGACTCTTGCCCTGACAATCTTATTTTCATCCAGTGACAGCCTTTGTTTTGGCGACAGTTCCCCAGCGACACTTTGCTGTTTGGCGACACTCAGAAACTTTTTGAATTTTGTCTAACTCTTGATTTGTTGTGTTTGTGTAATGTCTTTACCATTTGATGCTGATTCAGGATCCACAACTCGCCCTCCAAAGCTTCAAGGTCCAGAAGACTTACCTTTTTGGAAAAAAACCGCATGAAGTCATTCTATCTCTATCAAGATTAATATCAGTGGAACTCTATTCTGAATGGTCCTCACAGACCAATGATTACGTAAACAGATGGAGTTCGACCGAACACTAATCCGACTACATACACTAAGAATGATAGGAACTTGATTAAGTGGGATTGTCGGGCTTATGTAGCTCTCACCATGGCAATGCCCACTAACATCAACAACTTGTTTAAGGAGTATCGCACTACTCACTCTTTGTGGGAAGTGTTATGTGAGATGTATGAAGGGAATGTAGAGATGAAGGAGAACAAGAGGGATTTGGCTCAAAAGCAATATGACACCTTTGGGAGTGTAAAAGACGAAAGTCTGTCCGATCACATCTCTCGTTTTCTGACCGTGTTGAGTCTTTTGAAGAAGACTGGAGTGATTCTGTCTAATCCTGCATACATTAAGAAACTTCTAGATTCTTTGCCACAAAAGTGGAGCTTGTATTGTATAATGATTAAAAAGCAGTCCCAGACTGATGATTCTACCTTAAGCGACCTTAATAACACCCTCTTATCTTTTTAGATTGATATCAAGAAGAGGGAGTTGAATAAATTTGGATTTTTTGGCTCTGGATCTAGTTTCGATCTTTAAAATGCTACTTTTCTAACAATAACCATTTCTGGAAGCTAAAGCAAAGCTACTCCTACAAGCACACCTGCACCAATATCTCCAGCTACACATGCTACCAATCAATCTCTAAGAAATGTGGCATCCCAGATGCCAGCTGAACACATTGCCTTATTCAAAATGTTTGTCAACAGTTATCAGGATCTTGTTGCCGGCAGTTTTAAAAATCCAACTTTTTCTCTTGAAGATATGTAGCAAGTTGATCCTGTTGATATGGAGGAGATGGATTTAGAATGGCAGATGGCCATGCTTTCCTTACGAGCAAGAAGATGCATGGAACGAACTGGCAAGCAAAGACTGGGAGGACATAAGGCTGGGTTTGACAAATCCAAACTGCGTTGCTTTAACGGTAAGCAGCTCGGTCATTTTAGTATAGAATGTCCTTCATCGCTGATCAATGATGTTCCAACTACCACTTATAAGATTGTGGCTATTACTGAAAAGGGAGAAGGCATTGAGCTGGCTCAAAAGGAAGCCACAACTGCTCTGGTTGTCTAGGAATTTGACTGGAGTAGTGAGATCTAAGAGGTTTAAGAATAAGTTAACCATGCCTTGATGGCTAAGGAGGTGATTGAAAAGAAATATGTCGGTACCAGTTTTGGATCAGTGAAGACTGATGAAAAGCTAAAGGCTCCTGAAACTGAAAGCATCCGTTTCTCAGTACCTGTTACTGCTGATGACAAGAAGATGCAAATTGATGAGCTGGTTGTGAACAAAAAAGAAATGGTTTTGGAAGTAATGATGGCTGATAATCCGAGTGTTCCAACCAAGGTATTTACTGACCTATGCACTGACAATTGTGTTGATAAAGTTCTAAAATATCGCGGAATCAATGAATATCTCATTCGTGAATGCGATACTTTAAAAACCATTAATGATGAGATGAAAAAGAATGAATTTACTTTTAAGCGAAGATTGGATTCGTTGCTATCCGAGGGTCAGGCGTTATAGGAATTTGTCTATTGAAAATATTTTCTAATTAACGATCTTATCGAAAAACTTGGTGAATCTCGAAGTGAAACCATCAAACTTCAAATAAAATTTGATAAATGAAATTTAAGTCATAAAACTTTTGAAGGAATGCTTGAAAATGAGAGACCTACTTTTGTGAAAGATGGGGTCGGTTTTAAAACCAAAGTTTTTCCTCCACCTACCCCTAGTTTTTATATGACTATTCCTGAACCTCATCCGACAAATAATTTACTGAATCATTTTGTTAAATATGTGGATTCTAACAATAAAAATGCAGGTTTAAGGTCTGACAGAGAGAATGTAGATCGAGATGATAATGATTTTGTTAAAATTGCTGGCTTAGGTTTTAACAATTTTGATTTAAACAATTTGAACAATTTAAATTTGGTCTGTAATAACTCTAAAACCTCTAACTCTTTTAACAATGATGTAATTCTTGGTTGTGGCAATGAATTTGATGTTTCTGTTTCAAATATTGTAAATAATTGTTTCGAGAAATTCATGATTGAAGAGATTCCTTCATATACTCCTGTAAGTTTCATGTAGCTCAGATAACCAAGAAGAATCAAAAAGCTCTACAATAAGTGACTCTAACACAACAGAAGATGCAATATCTCAAGCTTCAGAAGACTCAGAAGCGTAAAGTGATTCAGATGCTTCAACATCAAATTATGAAAGCTGTGAAGAAGAGATCATTGATAAGTCAGAGATGTTCCTGTTCAAAGTGCACAAAACAATAAATGATGCGGATCATCTTATCATAACATTTGAAATAGATGCTGCTCCAGAACCAAAAGGATTCAACATTTAAAGATTAAAGCAGAAGTGTTGTTTTAAAGAACAATTACCTGGACCACAACATGTTTAATCAAAATCATCATCATCATCATTGCGACATTCATCTGTCAGACAAAAAATTCATCATGTGACCAGATGCTTTAAATGTGATCAAGAGGGTCATACTGCCAAGCAATGTAAAAGTTCTCTTAGGAACCAAATTGGGTTAAGTTCGGCTGACCGAAACCCAGTTATACGGCACATGGTTTGGGTAAATAGAATAAAACAGATGAATTTTCAAATAATTTATTAAATAAACTTGGAACTTTAAAGTTAAATTTTAAAAGTTTTTGGAGAAAGAAAATTAACATGAGTGGAACTGAATTTGATCAGCCTAAGTTGAAACAAACTTGAGATAGTGTTTCTCATTAATTTTCTATCTTATTGACAGAACAATCACAGGAGGCCTATTGACAACCATTTGCATGTCGATAGTGAGTGTTGTCGTCATATGATAGGGCTGATGGATCTTCTTACCGACTTCTGAATCATTGACGTCGGTTATGTGGCGTTTGCGGGTGATGAACGTGGTGGAAAGATTACCGGCCAAGGAAATGTTTCAAATGGTGCTTTTATCATAGAGAGAGTGAACCTTGTGCCAGAATTATGCTACAATCTTCTGAGCGTGTCGCAGATCAATGATAAAAAGTTAGCGGTGCTATTCAACGCATCCGGATGCCTATTCTTCAAGCCTGAATTTTCAATTACTGAAAAATTGATCTTAATGAGGACTCCTCGAAAAAACAATACTTATGTGGTCGACATGCACTACGCCAAAAGTGACTTACCGCCACACATATTCAAAAAACGCCCTGTCACACTTTCGATTAAATGTGTGGCTAAAGATCATTAATCAGATTTCAAAACCTTCTATCCTACTTTTGGCCACACATTTTATTTATTCATGTGACTAGTGTATAACAGTTCAAAACCTTTAGCCACACTTTAAGAAAAAACTGTGACACTTATTAGCCACACTATAAAAGTGTGGCCAAATATGATCTACGACCACAGTATTTGTTTGTTTTTTATACATGTGACCAAAAACACATCTATTAGCCACACTTTACGAAAAAACTATGATAGTTGGTAGCCACACTAGAAAAGTGTGGCCAAACATGATCTACGGCCACAATATTTGTTTCATGTGACCAAAAACACATCTATTAGCCACAATTTAGGAAAAAAATGACATTTAGTAGCCACACTAGAAAAGTGTGGCCAAATGTGATCTACGGACACAATATTTGTTTCATGTGACCAAAAACACATCTATTACCCACACTTTAAGAAAAAAACTGTGATATTTAGTAGCCACACTAGAAAAGTGTGGCCAAATATGACCAACTACCATATTGGTATTTATTTGAATTTATGTGTGGCTAAAAGTGATAAATGGTCACGGTAAAATGTTTTACATGTGGCTAAAAGTAATATATGGACACGGTTAAAGTTTTTATGTGTGTCTAAAGGTAATGAATGTTCATAATTTCCACTTCTCCCCGCCAATTAAATCAGAAGACTAAAGTCGCACACATTAATTACACTAAAGTTCTTGCTTATAAATTACGATCTCCAAATTAAAAACCTAAACTTGTTGCTTAATTAATTTCGTCTTCATTCGCCAAAATTATGGCATGGAGAATACGATCAGCTGTCCTGCAGCTGACTACAACGTGATGTACAGTGGTGAATATATATGATCGATATATATATATATATACATATATATAGGGGATGATTCAATTCAGAACACTAAATATTGCGAGAACACGCAGAACAAAATGAACCATTCACCTTTTCAATCTTAAAAAGTTTTAAAATGATATAAATGTAATGTTTATTCGTTTTTTATGGAATTCAAATAAAAAAATATAAACAAATTTCGTTTATATACATACCTACACATGTGTAATTCATGTGTAGGTTTTTTTTACCTACACATAACCTGCACATGTGTAGGAAACTTTTAATTATATAAAAACATATGAAAAAACTAGTTTAATGGTTTTTTATGTACATAAACATACATATGTGAATGTAGCAAGTATAAAATTTTAAATTTTTTTACTATGAATAAAAAAAATAAACGATTTAAAGTTGTTCCCTCTTTTCTCGTTGAATTTCCTTGTTCTGAAATGAACTTCCCTCCCTCTCTCTCTCTCTCTGTATATATATATATATATATATATATATATATATATATCTTCTATTCTTTAAAATTTCAACAATTTGGGTTTTTTTTAAGCTAATGTGTAAACTGTTTAGAAATTTTAAGCGACAATCGGACGTTGTTCTCTTTCAAAATCCATCACAGGGGCCGACAGTATTACGGAGGCCGTGTGACCTACCTGGACTACGTCGACATTGACGTATTGATTGTGGATCAGTTTAGAGAAATGCTCTCCGCCGTTGGGTGTTCGTCAAATTTAATTAACAGGTACTCCATTCACTATATGATTACAAAATTGACGCTGGACTATGGACTGGTTCCATTGTACGATGAATGGGATATAAGGGATTTGGCCCTTTACGTGAAGGATTTTGATGAAATATCCTTATACCTGGAGATGATGGAGGAGTCTAGCTTATATACTTCGTCTAATTGTCTAGGATGCTACCTGACGCTTGCTGTAAGTGATGATGGGTAACCATGTTCTATGTGCGGAGGCCTGAAGCTTGCTGTAAGTGATGATAGGATATGGTCAAGCAGCCACCATGCCACATCTGATGAGGATTTGATTTCAGATGCTAGGTCATGATATATAGGTTGATGAAAACAATATATTTTTTTGGACAATGTATGTTAATATATTTATGTGTATCTATATAGTTACCATTTAAATGGAAATCTTTTTGTAAGCTAATTTAGATCTTTTGGTGATATTGTTTGTATTGATCAGTAATCTAAACATTTGGTTGATGTTTGTGGTTTTGGTTGACGTGTACGTCTATATGAGCTAATAATTAATGATGATTGTATTCAATTGTGTATTTGGTTGATGTGTGTATTGCCATATATGTTGAGGTTAGGCAGTATGTACTTTGTCTGCTCTAAGAATAATGAGAAGTTGTTGCAGTTGAATTTAAATTATCTTTTGGATGCTTGTTTTTGGTGTTATGATGTTATGTTACTATTATTGTCAATAAACATGTTATGTTACTAATTTTGGAAACAATATGTATTTTGGGTCTCTTATCCATCTTTGGTTTATGGTCATATGGTTCATGTTTATGTCAAGTGGGCAATGGTCTGGACAAATGGGTCAGCAGGATGATTAGTTATGGTCAAATGGGTCAGATTGTAGGTTTAATGGCTCTAGGTGTAAACTGGTCATTTGGGCAGATTAAATGGGACAGTTGTAGGTTTAATGCATGGTGTGTAGGTTTGATAGTAGTCAGGTTATCTATGCATGTTTAATGCTATGCAGGTTTGGTCAAGCAAGGGTAAAATTGTTATCTGATTTTAAAATAGACAGCTGAGACTTTAATGTCTGCATAAATGAGTCCTTATATATGTTGTTTGAATTCCACGGTGAAAGAGCTGAGGTCATTATTTAGCTATATTTGGCCAAATAAGGATACTCTATATGTGAATATTGGTGATGGAATTGAGTTTGGAAAGGGTTTTATGAAGGCCTGAGACACACAGATGGCTTTATTAGTCAACACAGATGGGTCGAGTGATTAAGCCATCTATGTTGGTCTTAGGCTTTGATAAAACCCTTTCCAAAACTCAATGCCAGACATTTTGTGCAGGTTTAATACTATACAGGTTTGGTCAAACAAGGATACTATATATGTCGTTTGAATCCCATGGTTAAAGAGATTGTCATCCAACAAACAAATGGATCAAAAGCTACCATATTCAAAGTCTGACCAAGTTGATAATGTTTTGCAGGAAAAACATGTTCAAAAACAGGTTGTGCAAGAAACAAAACCAGATGTTTAAAAGGATGATGAATAAGCAGCAGAAGCCGAGTACTATGATCCATACGAAGACTATGATCCTGATGTATTGAAAAATACTTGGATTTACGACAGTCATGAAAAGGAGGTTGACTATGGCTACCATAATCCTTACGAAGGCGAGCATGATTCAGACTCAGACTGGTCAAACGATGACTGTCATTGGAAATAATTTTGGTTATTTGGTTTCAACATTACACTTCATGTATGAACTTAACATACCTGCATTAGTAGCCATACATGCCTGCACTTTTGTTGAAATATGAATGTTTGTTTGTGTGTGTTTGTGTTTTTCCAAATTGGTCAAATAGTAAATTCAATATGCAGCGGAAGTAATAAGATCAATTATTAACAAAACAAACAAGATGATAAAGGATGTTGTCATCACAGATTTCATTACTTCGAATTAAAAAGTACAAAGTGGCGACTGGTGACATCAAATGTGAACATTCTATTTATACATTAGTGATGTCTAACTAGGGTAACAAACTGCTGGTTTTGGGAGAACTACTGGTGGACAACCTCACTAGCAGTTTCCCTCACCATGTCTTCTGGGTAGCTCTTTCTTTAATCTTCAACCTCAATTCATTAACCAGCAGTTCTAGCCAGATGTTCTGTAAAAACAGCAGTTCTTGTAAATATTCTTCACTACATAAAAATACAAAGAAAATGATGTAGAAGCATGTTTTTGTAACTATAGATAAAATTCTATGTATCGGTGTATGTGGCTAGTACGCAAGAGGGTGTTCCTGAGTACTTAGCTTGCACACCAGTTTGGTCCTGCGTACTTAGTAAGTACGTAAGGCTTTTGCCTTGCGTACTTGTCAAGTACGCAGGTAGTGTTCCTTCCCCTATAAATAGAAGACTTGTCTTCATTTGTAGATGGAACTCTGGAACTAGGTTGAGAGGTGTCCGGGTCGGGACGAGCTCTCCCGACCCCTGGACCGTGAGCTTAGATGAGAGATGTGTGCTCCTTAGGTATGTAGTCTGTAATACGGGATGCCTTCTATGTTATGGATTACATGTCGTTTCATTGTCTTTTGTCTTTGTTCGTGTTTTCTCTGTCTCGTTTCTTGGTTCCCACACAAATCACAGAATAGATCCGTGTATATCCGCTGCGCGACGAGGCTCTCGGGACCTACAAGTGGTATCAGAGCCTCGGTGTTCGTTGATTTGTGCTCCAGTTTCGATTTTTTAGGGTTTCAAGCAGTTCGTACTTTTCAGACCTAAAATCCTTAAAATCGAGTTTGTTATCACTTCATTTGGTGTTTGGAAGGCTAAGGGTTTGTTAGATGATGATTTCTAAGCTTTTGGAAGAATCAATTTCTCACATCCATCACTTTTCGAGCATTCTCCTTAAGATCCGTCAAGAACACTGTTACTTTTTGATAAGTACGCAAATTCAACTTTTCTGCATACTTACTAAGTACGCATGGGTTTTGCCCTGCATACTTACTAAGTTCGCAAGAGAATTTGTCCTGCGTACTTGTTAAGTACGAATGAGTATTTGACTCTGCGTACTTAGCATGTACGCATGGGTTGGCTTTGTGAACTTATGAAATACGCATGAGCACTTGGCTTTGCATATTTACTAAATACGCATGAGCACCCTTTATATGTGTATTTACTAAGTACGCATGAACTAGCATCTGGGATTAAAAAAAAAATTTGTATACGAGTTTTTTGGCGGGAAAACTTTCCTTGGCAAAATTTTTTAGGGATAATTTGTACGCGTGTTTCGGGTCATTTTTGAGAAGATAGTAATTTTGGTTTTTCCGGACCAGAATTTGTATCCGATGTGGCTTGGCGAAACACGGATGAGATTTTTGTTGGATGATACCACTTGTCATACATCGTTTAAGTGTCCATACCTGAAAATGTAGGCTACGAGTATCCGGGATACTTATTTAATAGGGTATGAATGCTGAACTAATGGGAGGAATTGGGTCGTCATCGGCTAAAGGTCTCGTTCTATTTGTGAAGATGTGGCTGCTTTGGGTGTTTTGGAAAGAGAATCATCTTGTTTAGGTATTCAAACCTGAATATGTAGGCTACGAGTATCCGGGATACTTCTTTAATAGGGGAGGAATACTGGAACAAATTGAACCCAAGGATTTGCTGTTTTGGATCTTTGCAAAGGAATAAATGAATAAAATCATGGAGTTGGCTAGTTGTGCTTTTTAAGGATTTGAGTGAAGTGATGATGAAGCTGGTCATAGTTTACAGAGAAATGAGGGGGATAAAATCTAGTATTCATGAGACATTAAAGAGGTGGTGGAAAAGCCGTTGGTACTTCCTATATATATACCTCTTTGACGTAACATGGATCTCAACCGTGATTTCTCGTGTAAACTATATTTTTCGTGCTCATTGGTCAAGCCTGTGTTCAAGATTTGATGTGATTCAATTATGATGGGATTTCTCATTTGGGATCTGGGCGGAATCCAGATAGACAACCTAGTTATGGAACTTCACCGCGGTGAACGTATACAAATTAGGAGGTGTGAACCAGGAATGAAGATCTAATTGAAGAATGTTGGGCTTTGGATATTAGGTGATCACTGCTGAGCATGATTTTGTGTTTGATTCTCTCGTGTGTTTTCAAGATGAAGCTGGATATTCGTTGGATTATTAGTTGAAGATGGAACCTTTTATCATTGGCCGATGGGATAGGAAACATACCCTTGTTTCTAGTCTAGTCAGATGGAGCTTAAACTGAAAGGGGATATTGGAAATGAACATCTTCGGGAATTTGGTTAACTCGTGAAGATACATGATAGAGTTGGACACATCTGGTTGAAGACTTAAGTTTATCTTACTGGAATTCCTATGGGAGCTGATTAGTTTGATGCAGGTTATTGGAAATTCAAACTCTCTATCATATGCCAGCTGATTTGGAGTTGTCTTAGTCTACTATTGTTACCTGGTTAGGAAGACATTGTCAGACTCAGAATTCTAAGTCAGGGTGGAGGTTGCTACTGCTGAGAGGATGAACTACAATGAGTTGTGTTGGGTTAGTTGGTACTTATTGAAACACTTGGTTTGGTCTACAATGAAAGCTACAGTTATGAGGGAGTCGTGTGTATCACTCGACAACTGAAGACTGAAGTTTGAAGATTTGAAGATCTCAAGTGGAATGCCAGAAGATCAAGTCTCACCAGAAGACACGTGATGTCATTAGTTTAGAGGGAGTCTGTGCTTAGATGAGAGATGTGTGCTCCTTCGGTATGTAGTTTGTAATACGGGATAACTTCTATGTTATGGATTACGTGTCGTTTCATTATCTTTCGTCTTTGTTCGTGTTTTCTCTGTCTCGTTTCTTGGTTCCCACACAAATCACAGAACAGGTCCGTGTATATCCTCTGCGCGACGAGGCTCCCGGGACCTACAAATGACCAACGTAATGATAGGGTTCAATCGGCATTACGTAAAACTATACCCTTACGGTCGGCTCTAAAGTAATTATTGCGGGACTCATTACCCATGTCAAGTGGATCTACACGTGGCAATATATTATCATTGTGAGGAAAAGTTAGAGTACTAAGTTCCTCATCGACAACGTCATACGAATCTCTATAATTTCTCGGAGGTGTCATAAGGACAATATGCATATTTTTATGCAGCTGGTCTTTAACATAAAACATTTGTCGTGCTTGTGAGGCCAATATGAACGGATTATCCTTGTGGCCTAATCTGTTAAGTTTGACCAATGTGTAACCAAGACTATCATGTTTGACCCCATTTCTACTCTCAACCTAGTCGCACATGAAAAACATAATTTTTTAATATGATAATCTAGGACCCATATCTCTCGTAAAACCGCGTAATAAAAGTTTTGTCCATAGGTTACTAATTCTTTAGAAATGTGCATGTCAGTTGCCTCTAATCCAACCCCACTATTCTGGTAAACTCTATTTCACGAGCTTTTGTATGAAATGTATAGCCATTGATGTCATATGCCTCGTATTTCAATACGTTGTTGTGTGCTCCATGTGAAATTCACTTTACGGTTTCTGATATACTTTCTTGGTAGACCGCTGACTCTTTTTCGACCTGAATTTCATTACAAGGATGAGATTCACCTAACTTGTACAAAATACAACAGAGAAAAAACAAAGATTATGCGGAAATTTAATTTACCTTGTTGCGTAACCATTGACCAAAGGTTAAGCTATGCTCTTTCTCTAGCCATGCTTGTCGTTTACCGCCATGTTGGTTTTTCAAAAAGGTCATGTGTTGTCTGCAAGTACATAAATGAGTATCATATTTGATAAATCCTATTACGAAATTAAAAAAAACAAAAGAACAAACATGTTACTAATACTTACTCGATATACGGCAGAACTTCAGGCGTATTTTGCAATACATAGAAATGTGCTTTCAGAAAGAGTCCAGGAGAAACTTGATCCGGTTTACCGGCTGACAGAGGATTTCCCTCCCCAGTATCATTATCATTATGCTTATCTGGTGGAATACCAATAGTCTTTATGCTTTTTTGGTATTCGCTGAAAAACTCAATTGTTTCTTCTACAATATTCTCCTCTGTAATGCATCCTTCTGGATAAGTTTTGTTTCGCACATGCCCTTTTATAACCGTCATACACCTTTCAAAGGGATACATGCACCGAAAACATATTGGCCCACACAATTTTATCTCCCTAACAAGGTGCACAGTTAAATGAACCATAACATCAAAAAATGATGAAGGAAAGTATTTCTCAAGCAGGCACAGTATCACACATTGCTCTTCCTGCAGCTTATCAAGTTCTGCTACCATGATTTCTTTGCTACATAGTGACTTGAAAAAGAAACAAAGCCTGATTATAGCATATCTTATGGGTTCTGACAAGATAGATCGTATTGCAATGGGAAAAAACTGTTGCATAAGCATATGATAATCATGTGATTTAAGTCCCACAAGCTTCCTATCCTTACGACTCACCAAACTAGAAAAGTTAGAACAATACCCTTGTGGAACCCTTAAGTTATATCATGTTTCACAAAACATGTCTTTTTCTTCTTTCGTTAATGTGTAGCATGCTGCAGGAAGTATTGTATTGTTGCCTTCTGTTTTAGCCTACAACTCTTGTTTTAACCCAAATTGCACCAGATCCAATCGAGCAGGCAATCCGTCTTTCGTCTTTCCTAGAACGTTTAGCAACGTTCTGACAATACTCTCATCCACATTCTTTTCAATATGCATGAAATCAATACAATGTTGGACACAGTTATATCGCCAATACCTAAGCCGTCGACACCATTTGTTGAATTTCTTCCAATAGGTCGGTTCTTGGTGTCCGGAATTTGATGTTTTTCTTTTTCTCTTATTTGTATTCCCCCCCTCTTCCAGTCGAAGTTTGTAGGATTTCTGATTCTTTAAATCCCTTTCCCCATATATTCTTAACGTATTTAACCTCGTTGAATATTTCTTTCCCTGTCATAGGCTTTGCAGCAGTTGTCAACTTTTGTTTTCCATTGAACACCTTTGTTTGCTTTTCTGAGACGGTGGTAATGTGGTAGATATCTCCTGTGACTAGCATAACTCTGCTTGGCTGAGTAAGGAAGTCTAACATAGTAAGTTTCTTTCTGACACACTACACAACCATTGAATCCACTGTAAGGGCAACCACATGGTGTACCAAGAGCAGGGTAGTCATTAATTTTCCATAAAACAACTGCGCGTAGTGTAAACTTTTCTTGTGCATAGGCGTCATATGTTTCAACTCCTTCTTCAAATAAGAGTTCTAGTTCGTCAATCAAAGGATCAAAAACACATCAATATCGTTTCTAGGCGCTCCCGATATTAATAACGAAAGCACGATGAACTTTCTTTTCATACACAACCAAGGTGGAAGGTTGTAAATGACAGTTAAACAGACCAGACACTGTGATTTCTATTACCTCTATTTACGTCCACCCCATTAGTGGAAATGCCAAGCCGAAGATTTCTTTGATCGTTAGCAATTTCGGGAAATTTGTCATCTATGGCTTTCCATGCGGGTGAACCCGATTGGTGGCGTAAAACACCGGGTTTATTGGAACTGGTGGCGTACCATCTTAAATCTTCTGCTGTGCTCTTCGATTGAAAGATTCGTTTAAATCATGGAATAATGGGAAAGTACCACAATACATTTGCAGGAATATTTTCGTACATTATTTTAGTCTTCTCATCCACCTTCCACGTTGACTTCCCACATGTTGGACATACTGTCAAGTCCTTGTACTCCTTCCTGTAAAGAATGCAGTCGTTGATACATGCATGTATCTTTGTGTATCCTGAAACCATTGTCTTCATTATCTTTTTGGCCTCATATGTATTGTTCACCATTTCGTTACCATCAGGTAGCATCTTTTTCAACAAAACTACAAGTTCAGTAAAGAACTTATCGGATACTCCATGCTTACTATTCAAGTTGAGTAGTTGAAATAGTGCAGACAACTTTGTGAAGTTAGGACATCCTTCATACAGGGGCTTCTCAAGTAGTTCTTGAAACTTTTCATGGTCATCTATAAAATTGTCTTCTGTAGCTTTTACCATTTCTACTGTTTCATAGGCATCTGTTGGAATTTCGGTGTCAACAAAGTCTGTATGATCAATCACAATTTTTGTTGGCTCACCTTTTTCTCCATGTTTAATCCACCTTGTATAATTTGGATTGATTCCCTTCATGAAAAAGTGAAGCTCTATATCGTCCACAGGAAGAGAGTAGCGGTTTAAACAATTCACAAATGGACATGGAATTTTTGTTCTTTGTTTATTACATTTTAGTTTGTCCATCTTCGAATTGTGAATTGCATAATCTACAAATTCCTCAACTCCATTGGAATATGGTTTTTTGGTTATGTCGGTTAACATCCAAGACTTATCCATCAATTCCAGGAACTACATGAGATTAATACTAATTAATCACAATATTATGATATTAACATAACTCATAACATTAATTGGGAAATCCAAAGTCAAAAACTGATTAACATAACTCATAATTAACATCAATTTGAAGAAGACTAATGACATTAATACCAACATCATGAAGGTTAGTTCAAACCAGCTGCTTATTGTATTAAGACTAATTAATCCCATATATTATGACTAATCACATATTAAGACTAGCTAATTAATCACATGTTATGAGATTAACAGACCTCATAATATCTATGACATTAAAGACCAAAATCTAATTGATGAGACAAAAACCAAAGTCGATTACCTTCAATAACTACACTGGCAGATTAGGGTTTGGTGAGACGATAATTAATGAGATGAAAACCAAAGTCGATTACCTTCAATAACTACACTAGCATATTAGGGTTTGGTGAGACGACAATTAATGAGACGAAAAACAAATTCGATTAGCTTCAATAACTACACTAGCTGACAGATTTTGAAATGGGGGATGAAATGGAGAAATGACTTCAATAACAATCTTTTACAATTTGAAAAAAAGGAAATTTTAAGATCCCGCTTGCTTTCGTGTTAATTCTATTTAAATAAATCAAAAGCAATCTATATCGTTCCCAGGGTGCAACTCAAACTGTGTAGGCGCTTGTGATATATTTCATGTAATCCCCGAGGAATTTCCGACCTTATCTTAACTTCTCCGACATTGTAACATATTTAATTTTGGGAATATATTTGAATTCTTTTATATGCTCATATTTAATTCCATGATTTAACACAATTACATTTATTATTATAGATAAACGCATACATTTATAAATATATTAATACATATTTATAAACAAATTTCAATAATATTAAAGTATAATTATTAGATGATAATAATTAATAAATACATTTAAAAAAAAATAGATAGGATTTAACCATTAAAAATATGCTAAAACCATTAACTCAAATAATTAGTTTGAGTTATAGTTTTAAGAGTAAACTGCCATTTTCGTCCCTGTGGTTTGGTCAAAATTGCCACTTTCATCCAATAGTTTGTTTTTTTGTATCTGGGTCCTCGTGGTTTTAAAATATTGCCATTTTCATCCTCGTGGTTTTAAAATATTGCCACTTTCATCCAGTCAGCTAACACCGTCCGTTTTTCTCAATTAAATGAGGGGTATTTCAGTCCTTTTACATATTTGTTTTATTTCTTCATCTTTTTTACTCTCACTTTTTAATCATAGAAACAAGCGACGGAGGTGTTCCAGTGGTGCTCGTCGGAAACTGGTCAGGAAAAGAGGAAGAAGGCCAGCAGGTGGATGATTAAATTAGAGGTTAAATTCGGGATGATTAAAAAGTGAGAGTAAAAAAGATGAAAAAATAAAACAAATAAGTAAAAGGACTGAAATACCCCTCATTTAACTGAGAAAAACGGACGGTGTTAGCTGACTGGATGAAAGTGGCAATATTTTAAAACCACGAGGATGAAAATGGCAATATTTTAAAACCATGAGGACCCAGATACAAAAAAACAAACTATTGGATGAAAGTGGCAATTTTGACCAAACCACAGGGACGAAAATGGCAGTTTACTCTAGTTTTAATTTAAAATAAATCTATTACTTTTTTTTATATTATCATTATAATTAAATAACTTATATAACTTTATAAAGATTTATAAATTTACAAGTTTTTATGCTTTATAAAAGTTAGGGTTTGTTTTTGTAAAACTTTGAAACTTAAACTAAAACCCAACTTTGTACATAAAATAATAAAACATTGAAAGTTGAGGGCCTGTTTTGCAAATTCTGAAACCTCAGGGTCCCGGATTTTTCTTTCTTCTCCAAACCGCTTACAAGTTCGAAACCTGTGGAGACCGGTTCTAGCATACCAAGCTATGATCTCACAACTGAGATGATGTCGATCGACTCTGAAACCAGCTAAACGTTCGCGACAATGAACCGATCCATTTCCTCACGTTTAATCGGACTTTTATGATCGTGAAGACGGGTAAACTCGTAACCGTGATATCCTTGAATGCTATTTATTCGATCGATTCGTTTCCCCCTAAATCATCTATAAATAATGGCTCAAATCCGTCGACGATACCCACATCAAGCTTACCGAACCTCGAATCCCTTTGCTAATCGTCGCCGGAGCTCAAATCCAGTCGAAGAACACGCCGCGGTTTGTCTCAGTCAACCCCGCGATCCACACAATTAACTAAGGTAAAAATTATATCATTCGAACCGTTGGAACTAGAGGATCAAAAGCCCTATGAAATTAGGCACGACTGTTAGCCGGATCGACCGAAATTGCGGGCTAGGGTTTCGGTTGGATTTGGGGAAGATGATGGTCGTGGCCTTCAGGGTAGACACTAACTCGATCCGCGTTTAGGACAAGGCATCATGCCCAGTCCAGCGGTAAAGCGTGCGTGTTGGTGTTGAACCGGCAGAGGGCGCGGGTTCGAGTCCCGGCCCCTGCATAATTTTTTTAAGCCTTTTTCTGTTTACCTTTTTATACATTTTAAATTCCTGAAAAGTGTAAATAAAATTTATATAAATCCTAGAATCATAAAACTATAAATCTAAAACTTATAAAAATGACTTTTATTTATTCTAGGTATAAATAGGAATTTCTTTTAACTTTTAATATATTATTTAAATATTAAAAAATCCAATTAAATTAATTTTCAAATTATATTAATCTCTCCATTTTATAAATTAAAACCATAAACCTTTGTGTTTATTTTTAAATTAAGAATACATTATAAACCCGTACAAATTCCTAAATAAATTAATTAGTTAGTCGAATTTACTAAATTATCTTATAAACTAATAATGTTTATTATTAGACATTATTAAAATCTTTTAAAACATAAAAATAATTATTTTTGACAAAGAATAATTATTTAAATACTTAAACGATTATTTTTAATAAATAATTATACAAATCTCCTTTATCTCACTTAAATCATACAAGTCCTTATTAACTTATTTGATTAGTCGTTTTAAAACTTACAAAACATTTTAGTTGAACCTAAATGTATAGAACTGTATCATTTCAAAATTTCAAATTATGATATAAACTACTTTTCCCAAAACTTATATAACCTCATCCTCAACCTCAGACTTTACTATCTCATGCAAGCTATCTCAACCTTAGAACCCAATCTATCGTGTAGGTGTGTTGTGAGAAATTCTCATGATATCTATTCAACTTATCAAACTCAATCATCTTTAGCTCCTCATTCAAGTGAGTATTCATAGCCCCTTTTTACTGCTTTTGTTTTTGGGGTGAAACATGCATTAACTATCTTATCTACACGATTCATTAACTTGATTCTATGCTATGATCTACATGCTTATATCTTTAACTATTTGGTGACCATTGCATGAATGCATGCCAGTACGTTCATTAACTTGTGTTGCAAGCCTAAGGTAGTACCTAACATGATCATTTATAGGGGAAACCGAAACTAAACTAAACTTACCACACGACCTTGGCGGGTTGTTGTTGGTGTGAACTATTGTCATGGGTGTATCTCCCCATGATGGATGTGAACTATTATCATGGGTGTATCTCCCCATGTTGGACGTGAACTATAAAACTTCGGGTGTTATCTAACCCTTTTTATCAAAACGGCAATCCGTGGGATTGTGGCAGCTAGATTTCATTTACCAGGGTTGAACTGTACGCTTGGAGCCTTATGTGTTCTTATATATGCTTTAGATCTGCATTTGAATCTTCTGAATCGTAAACTATATCTAAACTTTAGTTTGGTGTCAAAACCTATGTTGCTCACCAACTACTTGTAGTTGACATTTACTCGCATGTTTCAGGTGCACCTGCTTAAGGCCATTGCTGCTCATGTAGGACCTGGACCTAGATAAGGAATTGAAATTATATTATGTTAGACTTTTGACTTTTCATTGTTCTTGTAACGGATCATTTAATATGGATTAATAAATACTTTCGCATTAAATAGATGATCATGAGCTTTTGAACAACCGTGTCAGCCCCGGCGTATAATCCGCCGCCGGCCGGGGTGTGACATTTCATAGGTCGCGAGTTCGAGCCTTAGTAACATTTTTTTACCTATTTTTTTAATCACTAAATTTCAAATAAAAAAATACAATATTGACGGTCAAATATCAACACAGTGACCTTGAGAACACACAAAGACCTTTGAACTAGATTTTTCTATATATTCACAAAGACCTTGAAAAACACTCAACAAAAAAATGGAGGTACTTGCAAACATTGATGCTATGATCAACACAGTGACCCGTGAAATCGAAGATCAAAGCCAACTACTAGAAGATCTCCGTGCCCAACCACCAACGGTGACCCGATATGAGTATGGAGCTCTGCTCCTTGAAAAAGTCGAGCTAACCAAAGCCACTCTTGAGAAACTAAACAAGCTCAAGATAGAAGTTCTACAAAGGTGGGTTGAGATTGCAAGAGGGGGTTGACCATGAAGTTCTGAAGATAGAAGTTCTGGAGATCGTTGTTAAGTTTTTGTTTTTGGTTGTTAATTTTTAGTTTTTGGTTGTTAGTTAAGTTTTTGGTACTTTGATCATGATCGTTGTTTGGTTGTTAAGTTTTAGTTTTTGGTTGTTAATTAAGTTTTTGGAACTTTGATAGTAGGTTGGCCCGCGCAAAGTGTCGGGTATCACCGAGGCTCATTTGGAGAGTGCAATCTAACCCGAAATGTCTTAAACACTGATTATATTTGGGTATTATTATTATTATTATAACTATGTAATATTTAGTAATTATATACTTAAGCATTTAAACAAGATAATACTTAATTTAAATAGTATTTAGTCATAAAAATATAAATAGTAGATGTAAATTTAAATCTTAATTTGAAGTATTATAAATAAAATACTACTTAATGTAGTGAATTAAATAACTCATGAGTATTAAATAATGATAATTATTGAGTGTTGTGCTTTATTTATGGGGTTAAATGGTAATTGAACACATTTTATACATTGGTAAGGTGTACCTTATGCACAACAATTTGTGTTAGGTGTCTTAAAATTTTTGGTAAATTACAAGTTTACAATATGTTTTATATAGTAGTATAGATTAAAGGTTTAATGGTAATGCAATATGTACCAAACTGCTGATTTCTAATGTACCAATGGATGTCCATTAAGAGTATTAAATGGAGACTTATTTTATTTATATTTCTATCTCTATGACTTGTCATATCTTTCATTAGCCATCATTACCCCATTTATTCCCCATTTATGCTAGTGGTGAAGGTTTTTTTGGTTGTTTTTTTGTATTTTGTTATAAGCTGATGTAAATGGTTTTGATGGATGTATGTTATGCATGTATGGATCAGGTTTTTAACAACAGTTCTATCGCGATGTAATAAAATTATAATAGTTTATAATAAAATTATAATAGTTTATAATTCCTAATTAATTTGCGTTTTTTGTTTTTTTAGTCAAAATACCTCATATGGTTTTTTGTTACATGATGTAAATGGTTAACCATGTAAAACTATTAATTAAATGGTTAACCATGTAAAACCATTAATTAAATAGAGAATCTGAAACAATTGGCATTAAATAATATTTTAAGTTCCAAGCAACGTATCGTAACTAGCTGTTCTATCCAACTTTTCTATCTAATCTTCTTAAACTGAAATAACGGTTTTGTTTACCCATTATTACCTATAAATAACCATCGTTCACCTGAAGCAACCACCATTCTATCCAGCATTCTTGTATTCTCCCATACACAATTAAAATGGCTACTTTTGGAGGTTTGATCGGGGATTTCTTTGAAATGTCTCAATCGGAGATACTAACAGAGGTTGATGGGCCATCAACACGGTGAGGAAGGCTATACAAGAAAATGAACAACTGCTTGATGATCTCCTGAAGCAACCACCCACTCAAGTACGCTACAGGTATGTCACTCTGCTGCTTGAAAAATGTACGCCAACAAAGCTACACTTGGGAAGCTCAACAAGTTGAGGTTGGAATTGCTGGAAAGCCGAATTGAGCTTGCAAGAACTATGGCTATAAGGTTTGGTCAGTGAGGGTGCTAAAGTTGGCCGGTTTTGGTTGTGAAGGTTTTTTGGTTGTAAAGCTTTTTTGTAACTTTTTTTCAATGGTAATTGTGGATGTAATGCTGGATCGGTTTATAATGAAATTATAACATATAGTTATTATAAATTAACAATCCCTAAAGTTTTTGCATTTCATTCATACTTACAAGCCCTAAAATTAACAACACCGATTACAAGCCCTAAAAAAACAGGTAATAAAGAGTTTAAACTGCAATCTCTTAACTTCTTTTATTAGTTCAGTCTCTGATTCAATCCTCGAAGCTTCACTTATTGCGAGTTGATTCTCTAATTCGTTTTTTTCCCTTAGCAAGCTAGGAATGATGTCCTTACATCTTTTGCACACCACAGGATCAAACCACTTAAAATAGCCACATTTTGATGATCCCTATTTCAAATACAGAGTGTGAGTCTTAGGTCAAGAGACGACAAGAATTCCAATTTCAATTTCACTTACCTCAGATGCATAAGTGTAGAACCTCCGACCTGGATTTTTTGAGGTCCATGATGTTCTTAGCATCGCTTCTTGACCACAAAAACAATAAACATGGTCATGATGACCATGAGATCGATTGCTTCTGCTACTGGATGTGGAAGATTCCATGGCGATCTTGACTTAGGGTTTTTATTTGCGATTGATGATGGAGATCTTCAAAGAATAAATGCTAAATTCTTTCAACTTAATAATAAAGTAAAACGAGAAAACTATGCCCGCGCTTCGCGACAGGAGGCGGACCTTAAACGGTTGAGGCGGTGACACTGACGTGGCTAAGCACAAAAAAACGTGGTTAAGTACATAAAAGAAATGTATGAAATTACGACGACTCGGTTGTGGAGATCGAAAAATAGATAAAAGATAGTTATATAAAACTAACTATGTTCTTCAGTCGGTTTCAGTCTCATTATTCATCGTATCAACACATTACCGTCAATCGATATAACCCAGGACACTTAAAAAAAATACTCTTTTTTGAATACAGGGGGTAAACTTAAAATATTAGAAACTTAAGGGAGTTAAAGTGACATTTTATAAAGTTAAGGGGGATTTTGGTTGTTGGAAAAGTCCACCGACCTTTCCATTTAAGATAGTATGTAATTTATGACCCATGCCTTGTAAAAGTCACATGTAAAACAATAGAAAAGTTAACGTTTAATTTAGTTTTATAAAATAAAAGTTACGTCTCACTTGTAAAAGTCTTAATATGTCGATTTATAAATGAATAATTTAGAGATATGCCTACGTCATAACTCATGTCACCCATGACCCATGACACATGACCCACACATAAGCCTTCTAATGCCATAACCCATGTGATGATGATGATGATGATGTATAACCCATATGATGATGATGATGATGACCCATATGATGATGATAATGATAACCCATATGATTATGATGATAACCCATATGAGGCTGATGATGATCATCATGACGACCCATATGATGATGATTAGGGGTGTTCAAAACCGGATATCCGAAATTTCGGATAGTAGACCGGATATCCGAAATCTGAAAAAAAAATTTTAGAGTTTTGTTTGAATTCTGAATAACCATACCAATCATTAACCATATATATTATAACTAAGAAAACTAGTATACTTAACAATAGCCATTTAAAAAAAGAAGTATACTAATTAATAAAGACAGTAAGTTTCAGCTAAATACCCAAAAACACCATAAGCCTCCTATTTATTTCCTTACCAAAACCTCCATTAACTCTAAATTAAACCTCTATTTTAGCTTCAATCCATACCTTGTCAATTGCAGTAAGTTTACCGAGTTTGGAGATGAAAAGAAGGAGCATAGTGTTAAAATTATCCGTACCTTTCAAGTTTCAATCGTGGAAGAACAGAAAGTAGACCAGGAGGCGGTCGTCGGTCGTAGAGCAGGATCAGGAGGCGGTATGTGCAGGTTGCCGGTCCCCGGTCGTAGATCCGGTCTCTGATCGTAGAGTTGGTCATGAGTGTGTCTGTGCGTGGGACGGATTTCCGGATTTGGAGTTGGGATGGCTCACGACAGGGATGAGATGATAGTGCTGTAGAACAATTAGGGTTTTTTAGGTTGAGTGTGTTATATGTATATATATTTAAATATAATAAATAATTAAAAAAATAAAATATTTCGGATTCGGATATCCGAAATATCCGAAATTTTCCAATATTACTATCCGAATCCGAAAATTCGGATATCCAAATTTCGGATGTCCGAATTTTCGGATAATTCAGATATCCAAATTTCGGATATCCGAATTTTTGGATAATTCGGATTCGGAATTTCGGATTCGGAATTTCGGATTCGGTTTTGGATTCGGATTTTTTGAACACCCCTAATGATGATGATGATGATGATGATAACCAATAAGCCTTGTAATGCCACAACCCATACCACCCATAATTCACAACCAAACCCACAACCAGTGTGACCCCTATAAGTCTTATGGGTCATACAGGCGGTCATGGGTGATATGGGATATGAAATTTTAACCCATGACCCATATGTCATGTAATGCCATAACCTATGCCACCTTCACTCATAACCAGTGTGACCCCTACAAGGCTTATTGGTCTTATGGGTCATGGGTGATATGGGTTATGACATTATAACCCATGACCCATGGTCATTAGGTCATGGGTGGTATGGGGTATGACATTATAGCCCATGACCCATGGTTATATGACCATATGGGTCATGGGTGATATTAAATAATGTTTTTATGTGGTTTATGTAATGAAGATGATGATGATGATAACCCATAAGATGATGATGATGATGATGATAAACCATATCAGTATGATGATGATGATGATAACCCATAAGCCTTGTAATGCCATAACCCATGTCAACCATAACTCTCAACCAATAACCCACGACCAGTGTGACCCCTATAAGCCTTATATATGGGTTATACAGGCATTGGGTCATGGGGGATATGGGATATGTCATTTTAACCTATGACCCATGAGCTGTATAATGCCATAACCCATGTCACCCTGACTCACAACCTGTGTGACCACTAAAAGGCTTATTGGTCATATGGGTCATGGGTGATACGGGTTATGACGTTATAACCCATGACCCGTGGTCATATGGGTCATGGGTGGTATGGGGTATGACATTATAACTCATGACCCATAGTCATATGGGTCATGAGTGATATAAAGTAATGATTTTATGTGGTTTATGTAACGATGATGATGATAACCCATAAGATGATGATGATGATAACCTATAAGATGACAATGATGATACTGATAACCCATATGATGATGATGATAACCCATCTGAGGATAATGATGGTGATGATCATGACGACCCATATGATGATGATGATAACCTATGTCACCCATAACTCACAACTAATAACCAACGACCAGTGTGACACCTATAAGTCTTATATATGGGTCATACAGGCCATGGGTGATATGGGATATGGCATTTTAACCCATAAGCCGTGTAATGCCAAAACCCATGTCATCCTGACCTGACTCACCACCAATGTGACCCCTATAAGGCTTATTGGTCATATGGGTCATGGGTGATGTTAAGTAATGTTTTTATGCGGTTTATGTAATCTTTTAATTTTAATTTATGTTTTGTGTTTTTAGGGGTTAATTATATATGTGGTATATGTAAATTTTTATTTTTTTTTAATTTATGTAATGGTTTAGGTAGGTTTATTATAAACTTAATTAGTTTTTTATTTTTTTACAAATATATTTTAGAAACCGTAATTAGTTTTTGGTTTAAAAATTCCCAAAACTACATGGTGGGATCTTAAACAAAATCAGCGGTAAAATTTTAAGAAAAATGTTGAAACTTCATTAGGTCACAAAATCAACGGTAAAATTTTAAAGAAAAATTTTAAGAAACTTGTGTACCAATTCGATTTCAAATCCGTCCTCTTCCACTCCAATTTCAAATTTGTCCTCTTCCCTACCGAGCTTTTGTATTTCCGATCTCAAATCCGTTTTCATTAATTTGAAACTCATGGACGGTGAAGGTCAATTAATGACTAAGGATCAATTCGACGATGATAGAGATACATGTTCAACAGACGACTATGAAAGCGATGATCTGGATAATCACAACGATGATGTGATGCTTGGGTCACAAGTCAACGACGATATGGATCTGGATCTCAGTTTAGCTACAACTAAAAAAACTAAGAGGGGGTTGACCAGGTTACCAAAGTTACATGCAGCATATACAAACTCTGGTGGAAGAAAACACAAAGTTACGTTTGATGAACTGGGTAGGTTAACTAGAGAATATAGATCAGAATTTCCAAGTTATCTGGGAGACCTGGTAAGGGCAAACGTCGGATTAAGGTTTCTAGCATGGAAGGCGGTGTCAAAAGAGGTAAAGGATAAGTTGTGGGAAGAAATAACGGTTAATCTACTTCTTTTAAGTTCTAATTATAAATATACATTTTTACAATTTCATTTTCGTGTGACTAATTAACTGAAGAAACTCATGGTAATCAGTTATGAATCACCATCTCATATCATCTCAATATATAGTAAGTTAATACAATAAGCATTCATTGTAAATCATTTATACAATAAGCATCATACCTAGGGCCGGCTCAACATATTTTGTGGCCTAAAGCGAACGTTGAAATTGAGGTCTTATGTGAAAGTTTTGTAAATATATAAAAAAATTTAAAATATAATTTAATGGATCGTCAAAACGTATAATGTTGACATAAAAGTTGTGAAATTATTATTTCTCCTTGAAAACACAAAAGTTGAGAATACAAATTAAAGTAGTTTTTTTAATTTTTGGGGCCCTTCAAGTTTGGGGGCCTAAAGCAGTTGCTTTAGTTACTTGTATTGTAGAGCCACCCCTGATCACACCTACCTATCTATACAAGCTAATTAACTCAACAACTCTAGCAAACTCTAATTAATACTAACAAACTAGTTTATGTTATATATTGCAGAATATTATGAGATTGATGCATGTCATAGGCGTTTTGTGATGAATCGGCTTGGTCACCTTCTTCAAAACATTAGAATAAAAGTGTATGTGGGATACATAGTACCCAACCTAGGTAAACCAGTGAAACTTAATATAATTCCCAAGCAGTATCGTACATTGGTGGAGTAAACAAACTGGCACAAGTTTGTTACATATACACAATCAGACGGATTCAAGGTTTTAATTATTTACTCAAATTAATGTTCATCATCATTATATTTTTAATCTTTCTCTTTTAAACTCTAATGAAATAATTAAAATGTGTGTTGGAAGAATCTGTCGAAAACAAGAAAATAAGCACGATTAAAGTAAGTTTATGATCATCAACTAGGACGAGGAGAATATACTTATCTAAGAGATAAAATGGTAACTTTATTTTCTAATTCACGTGTGTTTTTCTGTTGTATGTCTGATGTGTGAGTGTCTGCTGCATGCTTGCTGTTGAATATATTACAAGGTACAAAACAACGAAATTCTCCCGATGAAATCCCCTCTCGTGCTTTGATGTGGAGGAAAGAAAGGGAAGACAAAAAGGGAGAATACAAGAATACTGATGTCAAAGTCATGGCAGATAAATTAGTAAGTTTAACTTCAAACTTTTGGAAATTATGTCAAAGAAAAATCATTATCAAACTCAGTTAATAGAGTTAGAGTTGTGAGATAAGACTGAAGGGTAATTAAAACTGTCATTAGCCAGGATTCATGTTTTAAACTTAAAGCCGGTAACTCATAGTGACATCTAACTAGGATAACAAACTTGATTTTATTTATACACTGGTAAGAACTACGGGTTACATCACCTTGGTTGTGACATCTAAGTAGGCTAACAAGCTTGTTTCTCAGCACTTAGTAAAATTGTTGGAACAAGTAAATAAGTAGAATGGACACAACTGCTGGTGAACAACTTCCACAATAGTTCATGTATCCAGCAGTTATAGCCGGATGTTCTATGCTTGTAGAGAATCAGCAGTTTGCTCTTTGTAAAGTTAAAGCCCTATTCTTCTGTAAAGTTCTGGTCAACGCCTAGAGTTTCGGCTTTCAGAATCAGTAGTTCATGTAACCAGCAGTTACAGCCAGATGTTCTATGCTTGTAAGGAATTAGCAGTTTGCTCTTTATAAAGTTAAAGTCCTATTCTTCTGTAAAGTTTTGGTCAACGCCTAGAGTTTCGGCTTTCCGAATCAGCAGTTCTTTTCAGGATCCAACAATTTTCTGTAATACATGTTTACTTTGTTAAAAAACATCTCACTACAATCTTTTGACATTTTTTTGCAGATCAACAGTGAAACACAATTCATGGATGGAACCCCGAACCTTGAACCCGGCACAGATTCCCTCACAGTAGTACTTAGCAAGGAAAGAGGTGGATTTTTAAAAGAAATTGACTATGGAGTGACTTCCAATAGTGTAACATCCCAAAAATAAAACAAAAATTTTAATCACGGGTTAAACATGAGACGAGCCGAATAAACAAGCAAGGCATGGTGGCCCGGGCTGGATGGGCCAGGCGCGCATGAGGGTGGCAAACAAGGGAAGTGATCCCCTCCATAAATAGTAGACACCACCACCTTTTCTCTCGTTTGCAAGTTCTAGAGAGAGAAACCATAGAGAGAGAAAGTTGGCGGATCAACCCGAGATTCAAGAAGCGTGTTACCACATAGCTTGGGAGCAAGACCTCCAAATCAGACGCTCGATTCAGGTAACGACTCGTTCCGAATCTGGGATTTTGTTTAAAGTCGCGTTCCCAGGTATTTTTGGTAAAAAGGTTGGGTTTTTATTAACCAAAAGAGAAAAGGATTATAGATCTGGAATCATGAGAGGAAAATACGCGTTTTGAAGGTAAAAAGTTTTGAACTTGACGAAACCGTCGATCCAGATCTGAATCCTTGCAAAAACGGGCTGTTTGAATGAAGTTTGCGGTTTGGGTGAAGTTTGCGGTTTGGATAAAGTTTACGGTAGGGTGAAGTTTGCGGATGGGTAAAGTTTGCGATAGGGTGAAGTTTACGGATGGGTGAAGTTTGCGGTGTGGGTAAAGTATGCGATTTGGGTGAAGTTTGCAGTTTGGATAAAGTTTGCGGTTGGGAAAAAGTTCACGGTTAGAGTTCTCGGACCTGGTTCATGGGTAAACTCCTGAGAACTTTCCTTAAGCCGTATACTCCCATGCTCACGGGATTGAGCCGTGAATTCTCCAAAGTTTACGGGAAATAACCGTGTACCCTAGGTCCTCGGTATAAAAGGGATGAAATGTATGAGAAGTTAAAACTAGATTACATACGTACAGGTTAGAAGATCCTTTAGAGACCTTTGACCCAGTTTAGCTCAGGTGAGTTCTAGAGCCCTTATTTTAATGCTTTAAATTATATTTTGGGTTGGTGTGCATACTTACGAAATGATGTTTATGAAATGATGTTTACGAAATGGTGTTTACAGAATGATGTTTTTGAAACGTG
This sequence comes from Smallanthus sonchifolius, assembly GCA_023525975.1. Lineage (NCBI taxonomy): Eukaryota > Viridiplantae > Streptophyta > Magnoliopsida > Asterales > Asteraceae > Smallanthus > Smallanthus sonchifolius. Next base: position 90,903,193 of record CM042024.1, on the reverse strand, counting down.
TTACGAAATGTTTTTTCAAATGAAGTTTAAGAAGTGTTTACGATCGAAATGTTATTTAATAAAACGTATGATACTTTAACTAAAGAGAAGTAAAGGTTTTTATGAAAGTCACTCAAATGAACGAATCTACCATGGTTCCTTTGGGAATCAAAGTATGTATGTTATGTAAAGGCCTTACCTTTATAGGGGCCTTTGTGGCTGGCCAACAGTTGTACAATTGGGTGGGAAAGGGGTTACGACGGTCATCAAGGGGATTACCGTGATCCTTGAGGTGGGTATCGTTCTCTGCGAGGGAACGATGCTTGAAGTTTGGTACGTGCTATCATTTGGGACGCCGTGCTTAAAGGGAATTGACGTTTATGTATGGTTACGAATGGTAAAGGTTATGATGGTTTAAGTTGGTGCGTGTGCTCTATTGAGCGCCATACTTGAAGTTGGAATTGACGGTTACGAGAAGGCGCAGATTCGGTTTATTGTTGACTTATGTTTTATGTTTATGTTATTGTATTATTTACGTACGTTTTTATTAAATGAAGTCTGAAACTATGTTTTTGGCAAAATATTTAAAGTTAATGTTTTACATAAAGCTAGAACTCACCAGCTTAGCTGACTTTTAGTATGCACATTTAGGTTAAGGATAGACATGAAGGTTGAACGGTGATGTTTGGCTGGCAAAAAAAGTTACCCGGTTGTTCATGAAGATTGGCATTCCGTTATGAGTTGTTCATGTTATATTTATATTTAGACAATGTTTACGCTTTCGCATATTTGACTATGTTGATGTTATGTTTGAATGAAGTTTTTTCGCTCCGTTCATTGATATTCAAGTTTAAGAACTGTTTGTGAACGAGTGAGGCCTCCCGGGTTTGGGGCCTTACAAGTAGTTATTGACATGTTCCTCGAACAAAAGGATCATCAAAAGAACGAATTGCACTACTTGAGTGTCAACTATACAAAAAAGATGAAAATATTAACACCCTATCCATCCAGATAGAAGAAACACAAAACAAACTTAATCAAGTTCTACAACATTTGGCTGCACAAGGAGTGCCGTTGTTACCAACACAAGTAAAAGTGACTTATTTTATCCACAAATTAATTAATGCTTTAACATTTGCCCCTCTGTCGTTACATTTTGTAGGTGATTTCTTTGGACAATTATGTTGGATCTAAGCAAAGTACTAGTGCTACCACATATAAACCAGGGCAAAAGAAAATGGTAACACCAGTAAGTATTTGACAATTTCATTCTTTTTTTATAAGTTTCCATAACCTAATTAATTGAATTGTAGGTCAATTATGCAGATAACAATCTTGGCTCTAAGGACAATACTAATGCTACCCCATCTAACGGATCATGTAAAGCAGTGCAAACAGAAGTCACTCCTCAGGTAAGTATTTGACAATTTCATTCTTTTTTTATATAATTTTCCATGTGATTGCTAATTTTCCATGACCTAATTAATTGAATTGTAGGACAATTCTGCGGAGACCAAACTTGACAAAACAGCAGTGCAAACAGAAGTCACTGCTTAGAGTAATTTATCTAAAAGGGTGCAAAAAACACCGGTGAAAACCCAGAAAGGAAAGTTGATGTATCACAAGTAGATATCCCATCTCATTTGGAATCAAAATAAAATGTCCCACATGTACGTATTGCGTGAAATGCACATATATATTGACTTTAACTTTACCATGTTAATATATCCCACAAATTTTTATACACATTTAAGTGTATTCTGTTTTCTCTAAATTTAAATAACCGCGTGGCACGTGGTACAATTCATTGGTCAACGAAATCACAAACCATGCATAGAGTTCCACTACAAGATGATTGCTATAGAGTTTCTATTAATGAATCTATAAAGGGGATAGGATTTTTACCAGTAGAAACTAGTGAGTTCAAAACAGTTGAGGATGCAATAGGTTCTTTTATTCCTTGCCCAAAATTTCTTGTCAAAAGTGACCAGCAGGTTTGTTCGTTAATTAATATCTGATTAAATGCAACTAAAACATGCATTAGTATTTGTTTCCATGTTTTGTTGCTCCAGCTACCAGATCCACCATCCAATCAAACACAAAACACTACAACTAAAGTTGCTAAGAAGCAAAAGAAAACTTTTACAACGATAGAAGACATGAAAAAAAGGCAATGAACAAGAAGAAAACCAACGGACAACATATAAACATTCTTTAGTATTTAGGTTAAAAACTTATGTATAGATTTTGATTTATTATTTTTAATATAATTTAGTTTTTTGGTTTTCTCATGCATGTTTACTGCTGTTTTTAATTATTATATACAAAAAAATGAAAATAAAATGGTAAATTACACAAAAATGCCCACATAGAACCCCAGTAAATATGTGTGACCAAAGGTAAGACAATATCCTCACTTAAAATTACAAAATTTCGTGTGGCTGTAAATAACCATTAGCCACACCATAGTTACTTTGTTTTATGTTTGTGTGACGGAATGATAGCAAACGTCGTGGGAAAAAAACGATATGTGTGACCAAATTAGGTAAGACAATAGCCACACTTAAAATTACAAAATTTCGTGTGGCTATAAATGACCATTAGCCACACCAAAGTAACTTTGTTTTTTGCTTATGTGTCGGAATGATACCAAACGCCATGGAAAAAAAATTATGTGTGACCAAATGTTAGATAATAGCCACACTTATAATTACAAACTTTCGTGTGACTATAAATAACCATTAGCCACACAATAGTTACTTTGTTTTATGTTTGTGTGACGGAATGATAGAAAATGTCATGGGAAAAAAACTATATGTGTGACCAAAGATAAGACAATAGCCACACTTAAAATTACAAAATTTCGTGTGGCTATAAATGACCATTAGCCACATCAAAGTAACTTTGTTTTTTTGCATTTGTGACGGAATGATACCAAACGTCATGGGAAAAAACAATTATGTGTGACCAAAGGTTAGACAATAGCCACACTTAAAATTACAATAAATTTTTGCGTGTCAAGTAAAAGATTTTATCCACTCTTACAATAAATTCATGTGACTATATAATATAAACGGCTACACTTATAGTAAATTCATGTGGTCGTTACCATTTAACCACACTTATTGGGACAAAATGCTAGATCACAACAACCCTTTTGCCACTGTTTTATTAAATAATTGTGAAAACGAACTTTTTAGTAAATTCATGTGGCTGTTGCGACCCGTTAGCCACACTTAAAGTAAAGTCATGTGGCAATTGCTACCCTTTAGCCACACTTAATGGAGGGAATGCTTGATTCCAACAAGAAATGTTGATACCCTTTAGCCACACTTTTAAACTGCTACGACCAATAAAAAGCGTGTGGCCGTATGATATCTACGATGACTCGAGCTTTGGTCACACTTGAGCGGGACAAAAAAGTGTGGCGATAGGCCTACAGTCACACGTTTTTTGTGTGGCCATAGGCCATTTTTGACGCAGTGATGAGTGATGTTGTTCCTTCTAGTCCTCTTGGTTGTCTAATTTCTAAGGCGTCTGATTCAGAATAATTGCTTTGGCATAGACGATTGAGGCATGTAAATTTTAAAAATATGAACAAACTTGTAGAATATAATCTTGTGTGTGGTTTGCCAACGAAAGACTTTGTGTTTTCTAAAAACTGTATTGCGTGCACCTAAGGTAAACAACACCGAAAATCGCATAAGCCAAAGCATGATAATTCAATTTGTGCTCCATTGTAGCTGTTGCATATGGATCTGCTTGATCTCATTAGTGTTAAAAGCATTGCTAAGAAATCTTATTGTCTGGTTGTTACAGATGACTTTTCAAGATATTCATGGGTTAGTTTTCTTGGCAAGAAGGATGAAACTGCCGGATAATTGCAAAGTTTAATCTTGAAGGTCGAAAATATCTGTATTCTCAAAGTCAAGACTTTAAGCAGCGAAAATAAGACCGAATTCAAAACTCTGAGATGCATTCTTTCTGTGCCAACAATGGAATTTCTCATCAATTCAGTGCTACTAGAACATCGTAGCAGAATGAGGTTGATGAACGAAAGAATATAATACTTATCGAACCTGCTCGCACTATGTTGGTCGATTCTAAACTACCCATCATCTTCTGGGCATAGGCTGTTAACACGGTCTGCTACGTTCTGAATCGGGTGTTAGTAGTCAATTCTTAGCAAAAGACCACTTATGAACTCTTCCATAAGCACAAACCACTTATTGATTTCTTTAGACCGTTTGGATGTTCCTGCACGTTGCTGAACACTCAAGATCGCTTAAACAAGTTTTCTTCCAAATCTGATGAATGCTTCTTTTTCGGTTACTCTTCGTCACAGAAGGCTTACCATGTGTATAAAAAAAGCATGAAGATTGTCCAAGAGTCGTTCTACATAGATTAGCATCACAACCAATACAAGAACTGGTCCAAACTAGTTTTACGATGTGGATGCAGTTTCCAACTCCTCCAACATTCCGGAGTTTATTCCTTCAACTACCAGTTCTTTGTCTACTTCAGAGGATTTCTGTGTTGATTTATTGCCCTTTTCAACTCATCTTAATCCATATATGCCAGATCCGATTATTCTTGCTCAGGAGGCTCCTTCTACTTAAGAAACTGAGGATTTGACTAGTTTTCAAGATAATGGTTCTACTGATGTAATGATCGATCAGGTAATTATGGATAATTCTACTAATGCGTCAACTGATCTTGAGCCTATTAGTCCTATTAACGAAGACAATTCAAGTTCTCGTGAGGCTGAAGTTATTCTTGATCATCATTTATTGAGTTTACCAATGCAAACTAAAGTTCATTCTGGCCCTCACTCCATGATTCTTAGTGGCCACTCCTTGAACAATGTTATTGGTTCGATCACTGATGGCGTTCAAAGCAGAAGTAGGTCTGGTGCAATCAACAAGTGTTTGTACTCCTGCTTTTTGTCCTAGATAGAGCGAAAAAACATTTCCATGGCTCTGGTGGAACCTAGTTGGGTTGATGTGATGCAAGAAGAGCTGCAACAGTTCAGGAAACTCAAGGTTTGGGAATTAGTTGACCTTCCTGCCAACAAATACCCCATAAGAACAATATGGGTGTTCCGCAAGAAAAAGGATGTTGGAGGGGTTGTTATAAGTAACAAGGCACGTCTGGTTATGCATTGCTTTTATCAGGAAGAAGGGATCAACTATGAAGAGGTGTTCGTTCCAGTTGCAATATTGAAGGCTATTTGTATCTTCCTCGCTTATGCCTCGTACAAGAATTTTAGAGTCTACCAGATGGATGTGAAAAGTTCGCCTGCTAGCCTCTAGGGCTTCCGTGATCCAAAGTTTCTGGACTGAGTTTACAAGTTAGATAAGGCCCTGTATGGACTCTACTAAACTCCTCGGGTGTGGTATGAAACCCTATCCAAACATCTTCTTCAAAACGGATTTGTCCGTGGCACTATAGCCATGAGACTTTTCAGCAAGACAGTCGTAGAGGATGTGCTAATGGTTCATGACTACGTGGATGACATCATATTCGGGTCGACGAATGAGATTCTCTGAAGAGACTTCGAGGTTGTAATGAAAACTAAGTTTGAGATGAGCTCAATGGGAAATATGGCCTTCTTTCTCGAGCTCCAGGTGGTTCAATCTGAAGACGGTATTCTAATTCATTAAGTCAAGTATGTCAATAATATTTTGGCCAAGTTCAAGATATCTAATTGTTCACTTTTTCGTACGCCGTTTGCAGCTCAAACTCCTTTATGTCCATATCTCAAAGGAAAAGTGGGTAATCAACATTAGTATCGGTCTATCATCGGGTCTTTGATGTATTTAACTGCAAGTCGGCCTGATATCATGTTCGCTGTCTGTTGTTGCTCTCGGTATCAATCAAATCCGAAGGAGTCACATGAAGTGGTTGTCAAGAGGATCTTTCGTTTTTTTCAATGGGCACCTAAGCCGAGGTTATGGTATCCTAATAATGGTTATTTCAAGCTTTACGTGTACTCTGACAGTGACCACGATGGTTGTAAGCTCGACAGAAAATCTGTTTCCGGCGGCTGTCAGGACTTGGGAAATCGACTTGTATCCTGGCTATGCAAGAAGCAAACTACCGTTTCCATTTCCACCGCAGAATCAGAGTAAGATGATGGATTACAGAATCAACTTTATGTACACTATTATTTTTTGTAACAACGAAGTTGCTCTCGGAATTGTAAAGAATCTTGTGCAACATTAAAAAACCAAGCACATTGAAGTTCGAATTCATGCTATTCTAGACAATTTTGAGAAAGGCAATATCAAAGTGGTGTCGGTATCCATTGACGATCAAAAAGAAGATATTTTCACGAAGGCCTTTGACAAGTCAAAGTTTCTGTCTCTGGGCGAACTATTGGGATTGATATCCTTTGATTGACGCTTTTCTCCCTCTATCCTGTTTATATTGTGTATACTGTGCATATCTGCCTTTTATCCGCTTTTCATGCTTTCAAAATCATTTTTCAAAACTCCAAAAAGATTTTCAGACTCTCCACATACTTGTCTGTACTTCATAGTCTTTTCTTTCTTCTTCGTTGAAAATTTCTTTTTAGTGTTTGAGTCTTCCGCTATGCTACAAACTGTTGTTTCACTCTGATATGCATCAAAAATAAAATTTTCGGGGGAGATATTGTCTTTGAAAAAGAAAAGCAGGTTGTTCTTTGAAGTTGTAAATATTTCATGCTGGTATGCAAATGAAAATCCTTACAAAAAGATTTGATGTCTGAAAAATAGCGTATTTTGTGCTTTCTGTGTTTTGAGAAATGATAGAAACTGACTTGTTTATGTTATCACATGAATAGAATCTTAAGGAGAATGCAGCTACAACTGATGATATGTCGATAGGCTCGACATTTCAACAAAAGTAGAAAGGTTACTCTGTGATATAACATAAAGTTTGATGAAAAGTGGATTTCCCATCTCAGTCAAGGTCTGCATAAACAGAAGCATTTCACAAAGGGGTTGCGAGTTGACTGTTTACAGTCCTATATATATTATGCAATTACATACCATGCAATGTCATGAAGAATAAAAGACACCAATGTGTGCAAAAATGATCTACAAAGCAGTTTCTTGAGCAAAAAGACACACAATGTCGTGCAATAGGAATAAAATTAAAATATATGCAATGTCATACACCAAAAAGATATGCCTTTGTACGTACATAGTACTAGAATATATTTTTCAATTTTGGGCTCTAAGTGACTGTTTCTAAAAGGATTTATTGCGAAAGACATGGCATGTAAGTCCGTCGTGCTTGTAAGTCCAACAAATTTCATAAATCAAGGCACGTAAGTCCGTCGTGTTGTGTTCCTGAGCAAAACTTTAAAGATTTCCCGATCAGTTCACAAACCCGTGCTAGTTATGCTCTAAATAGTTATATATTAAGTTTTTGCGGTTATCATCTCATAGATCTCTCATCATTCGTACTCAAAAGACATGCGGATTGGTAGGTTTTATCTGTCTTAGTGTGGGGTCCACTGATTTCATCTAAATCTTACCAAAACATGATAAATCATCACGTGTTTATCAATTGAAATAAAAAATGCATGAACTTAAGATGACAGATACATCGGCAATCATCGTTAAGCTGTAACTATCCAAATGAAAATCGATGTGTTGACTAACTTTATGAGCCAGCAAGATCTAATAACAGATGACATCAGTATAAAGGTTTGACGTAAATAGTCATTTCGATTCTATTTTTATCTAGAAAAGCTTAAAAAATTTGGTTTACTTGTGTGTCTGTACATGTACTTCAAGAGGGTTAATGTTTTATCTTCTTATTTTGAGTCATGTGTTAAACGGTTTGCGTGTTGGAGGTGTCAAATTTCAGTTTTTCAAAATTTTCTGAGTTTTTTTCCTAATTTGGCGACACTAAAGAGTGTCACCTGTAATTAGTTGGCGACAATCAGGTTTGTCGCCACTCACCATGGCGACACTCCTACAACTGTTGCCGAAGATTCCTTTTTTCCTATAAGTTCAAATTTCAAACATCATTTGACGGTTCTTCTTCCCAAAGCTTCTTTACACCCATGAAACACACCCACTTACGCTTTCACTCCTTGTTTGGCTGATTTATTCTACTTTTGCGTGTTTTTGCTCCGATTTCTCTGATAGAAAGGTACTAATATTGCTCTTATATGTTTTGTATAGATTTTGGAGAACAAATAACTTTATTTGAGTGATTGCATGTTCAAAAAGAGGATTTTTAGGGTCTTATGCGACTGAAAGTTCTTCGGGCGACAGTCACCTTCGGCGACACTCTTGGGGCGACACTCAATTGAATGCAAGTTCAAACTTGGTCAACGACACTTGCCAGCGACACTTCATGTGTCCGGCGACTGTTGGGCAAGTGACAATCCTTTGTGTCACTTGCACATCTGACTAGCGACACTCCTTTGTCGGGCGACAATGTGTCCAGTGACACTCTTCTTTGTCGCCTGTATTTTGGTCAAACGATACTATTTGAAGACTTTCATGATTGTTTGTTGATAATTTCCTAGCGACACTACCATGGCGACACTCCATCAAAACTTTAATTTTTTTTGTTTTGACTTTGTTTATTGTGTTTTGCTTAGTGTTTCTAATATTTGTCATTTCTTGTGCAGATCAAATGGAAAATCTTATATTTGACCCACGTCACAATGTGGTGGCATTCCCTGAAGAAGAGGTTCGGGGATATCGAGATGTCATAAGATGGCTCAGGAAATCCAGAATCAATCACGCCATTTCTTGTGTTATTCCAGTTTATGAAGATTAGATCAGAGAATTTTGGTTCACTGCAGTCTCCAGAGTCAATGTATCTCCTATTTACATCCGAGCTACTATCAACGGTCAAGTTATGCGTATGTTTAAAGAAACAGTAAGATCGGTTCTTTGGCTAAGCGATCAAGCTGATGATCCATATAAAGCTGATGATAGAACGGTTGAGGAAGGTTTCAGGAGGATGGGTTATGAGGGACACTATCGAAAGAAGGAGATAAAGAAAAGTTAGCTATCGCGTGAATGAAGATTCATCACACATGTGTTCGCCGTATGCCTCTCTCACCGGAAGGGAGGATACTATCCGATTAACTACGAATGGGCAAATGCTATGCTGAGATTATGCAGAGGCAGAGCAGCCAACATCCCCCACATCATTTTTAGCCATATGTGTGGAAACGCCCAATCGAACCGTTGGTTGATGTACCCTCTATTTGTGCAAATGATGATTAAGGATCAACTCCCAAATCTGCCAAAAGATGGAGATTTGTTATCCTTCACAGAGATGAACAACATGATTTACACAGACTGTAGTAGAGGGCATGCCAACTTCTCTGGCAAGGTCACTCCCTATTTGACAACATGTATATTGTTGAACGATTGGAGCTACTTAAGAAAGTGGTTGCGAAGAGAACAAAGGAAGATGAGTTAAGGAGAAAAGAAGACAGTGAGAGAGAGAAAAATTAAAGAGGATGCAGAGAAGAAGAGAAAGGCTCTTAAGGCTAGTGAATGGTCTCCTCCACCTTCACAGCCTGAGGGGTTGCCTTCTCAAGGAAAACACAGACACTTATTCAAGCTATCAGAAACAGAGTCAGGTCATGATGTTCTGCTAAAGAGAAGAAGGATGGAAGAAAAGGGATTGTTTTGGAAGAGGTGGTACCGTGGCTCAAGAATCAGATTAAATCTTTGAAAGACAGAGAAGAGGACCGAGAGAATAAGATGTCTAAACTGAAGATTGTTATTAGCAAACAAGAGAAAGAGATCCATAAGCTGGGCAAAGACATTCTCTTAACTGTTTCAACAATAAAAGATCAAAATAATGACATGCTAAGGATCCTAAAGATTTTGGAAGAAATGAAGAATATTGAGAACTGGGAAGAGTTGTTAGGTGGTGCTCCTGATAAAGAATTGGTTGAGGAAGAAGAAGAAGAAGCAGAAGAAGAGAAGGTTGTGGAAGAAGAAGAGGAAGATAATGGTGATGATTCTAGTGATAGTGCTGGAGATGGTGCTGGTGATGGTGATGATGCATAAGGTGATGGTGGTGATAGTGATGATGTAGGAGAGACGGTGATGGTAATGATGTTGGAGGTGACGGTGATGGTGATGATGCTGGAAGTAATGGTGATAGTTATGATGGTGGTAACGGTAATGGTAACGGGGGAGGTGGATCTGATTTAGATTGGTTTGAATCCAACAATGAAAAGTCCGAATCCGAAGACGATACCGAACAATGTACTCCAGAGTATGAAAAGGATGGAATAGATGAGAAGATTGAATATGAAACAGTGGATGGTAAGAAGGTTGAGGCCGATTTCTCTATGGATAGGAGTAAATGGTTTAGGCCTATTAAACCAATCCTAGAACATCTTGTCCAGAACATTAAAGTGAAGAAGACAGAGGACACCAACAAGATAATCAGCTAGATGTATGATTTTGTCAAGGAACTCTTTTTTGTGAAGCGTCGTGGAGGGGACATTCAGTACTTCAAAACCTCTCATGACCTTCAATCCCTGTCGACATGGGATATTCGCTCTTTAGCCAAGCTCGACATCATCAATCCTCATAACATATCAGTTGCTAATTCCGTTCAGAACCTTATCCGTCAACAATGCGAGGAAGGCTTTACCACTTTCAAGCCTGCAAAGACCATCACACGGAGATCCAAGAAGATTATTGATCTACGTACCGATAAAGGCAAAGTCAGCATCCACGTCAAGCTGGCTATAGTGGTTCAAAAGGTCAAGATTCCGTTGGAGCTTCCGGTTATGCTCAATAACTTTGTCAAGTGGCATTACGATAATCAAACCGGTGAAGATGTAATCTGCACCAAAGATCAACCTGATTTCCGTGTCCTTGATCCTATGGACATTTTCATATTTTAAACATCTGATCAACAAACTCTCTACCCCAAGTCAATCAATCATGGTGTTGGTAATGCAAGTCAAGATGAGGCGCTGCTGTTCATGACAGTCGTGTCTTGAGCATTGGCCATGCGAAAAGAAGCTATGGAGGAAATGGAGAAAGACAAGCCTTCTGAAGATTGATCAAGAAGGTATGCAATGGTCTCGGAGGAGAATGTTGGGTCTATAAAGACCGTTGTATACCTATCGGCATAGAACAAAGAATGATTCTACAATTTCTATAAAGTTTTAAAGACCCGGGAACATGGAAACACTTCGGAGAGTGTCGCCCCGGTGAATGGCGACACTACTCAGGTTTTTCTATAAATAGGGCCCAAATTCATAGAATTAGGGCTAGCTATCGAATTGTTACACCTTTTGTGTGTTTTTCATAGAGAGAATTAGGGTTTTCATTCTAATAGTCAGGATCTAATTGTATTCATACTTTGGGCTTATAATCAAAGAGTTATGTGTTGATCTTCATGTGTTCTTCATCGTTTCTAGCTTTTATACTCACTTTTGGTCCTCAAATCACATGATTAATAGGTTTTTTATGGATCTAGTTTGTTCTACAAATCATTAGTGTTAGTTCTAGTTGATTTTGGACCTACAAACTCCCCAACGTTCCCTCATGTCCTTAAAAGAACAAAAAACCCAAAATGACAAATTCAACAAAGTTGGGCGTATGGGTAGAAGGTTTTGTGCGTACCATACGCCGATGGGCGTATGGAACGTCGGGGGTATGGTACGCCCCCTGCATCAGCACAACATTTTGCTATCGTTTGGCATAGCAAACCCGTTAGCTTGCGTCCTCGACTTGTTTTACCCCGGGTTACTTCCTCTTACATACATTACCACCTATGTATGTAAACTTTACTTGGTTTTCCTCCCATTAACCCGACCTTACATCTTTATGAGGTTCTAAAGACCTCAAACGCCCCAAAACGACATTATGAAGCTCATGACCTCAATTAACTCCCGGAGTGAGGTTCTTAGACTTTAAACTCCTTCATATGATCATATTAACTATAATATGAAGTTCAATGAATTCAATTATCCACCACAACTCATATGTGAAGTTCAAAGACTTCAAGCTCCAACGACATAAGTGAAGTTCAAAGACTTCAAACGCCAACGACACAAGTGAAGTTCAAAGAATTCAAACACTAAAAACACAAGTGAATTTCAAGGACTTCTAGCACCGACTCTTAACATAAATACAAGTTTGTACACATGACTTCAATTTATCTTTTTATAACCCTTATGTTATTTATCAACATGTGGGATTCAAAGACCCCAATTCACCATTTATACTTGTGAAGTTCAAAGACTTCAATTACATCTTATTCACCCCACCCTTAAATTCAACATGGACATACAAATAACACCATTAAACTCATAAGTAACTCAATGACTTTAATTACCATACGACATTGTGAGGTTCATAGACCTCAAGCACCTTAAGCACCCACCATTTGCATACATTCACCATATACAATTTCACCAAATCAACATACACATAATTACGCACAAGATAATCAAAGAATCAACATGTATAACAAATATGTGCATTTACTACCCCCTATCATTACTAAGTAAGTTCAAAGCACTTACCTTTAGCTAGAGACGATTCCACTTGGTCTTCAAAGCTAGCTTCTTTAATACCTTGATCACCTAAACAATCCAATTGCAATTAGCAATCCTATGATCTCAATCTATACACCAAATTGAGATTCAAGACACACCTATGATCTATAGATCTACACCCCAACTTAATTTCGTTAACCAAAGACTCCAATTTCATAAAACACAACCTTAACCAAACCTCTAACACCCAAAAACAACCTTTCAACCCATTTAAGGTCTTATCCAGTTTAACTAAAGACTCCAATTTCATAAAACACCATTTTATTGGGGTTTCTTTCTAAATTAAGTGTCTAATAACACCATAGACACTGACCAACCCTTAATTCATCATTAAGACATCCCCAATTAGAAAAACCTCAATTCTTCACCTCAAGAACCCTAATTCTCGAAACAACATATTGGATGTTATTATGATGTTATCAACTTTCCATTACCTTTAATCAAGTTAGGTTATCACTTTTATCAAGTTATTATCCTTTAAACTCACCCAATGCAGCCCCAAGGCTTGATTTACCCAAAACCCACTAAGAACACTATTGATGGTGATTTACAGATGATAAAGCTACATGCTTGATGTTTGGAAGAAGATGATTGCATCATAATTATCTGATTTCGCATGCACTTTCTCCTCCTTATCCTCTTGCTTTTCACGACCAAAAAAAATACACACACATATTGTGTGTCGTGTAAGCCCCCTCCCCCACCTAAAATCCTTATTTTGAAATGTTACAATTCAGTCCCTGAACTTCCTAAATTGACACCAAAGTTAATAAAATATACCATTTAAAACAAACCCTCCACTTTGCTGGTTTATGATTGTTCAACATGCAATCCTAAGAAAAACGACAATTCCCCCCATAGAGCTCATTTCAATATTTGACTTCATAACTCTCTCAAACTCCCTACACAATTCCTCATTAGTATAACTAAATATGATGTCATCCACGTAGACTGGGACAAGCAGTAAGTCATTCCCAGCTTTCCGAGTAAATAACGTCATGTTAATGGTGCACCTGGTATATTAATTGTTGAAAAGATGAGTTGCTAACGTGCCATACCAGGCCTACAGAGCTTCATATAGACCTTTTAAGGCTTTATCCAATTTGTAAACCCTGTCATGATAACCAGGATCTTCAAACCCTGGTGGTTGACACACATAAACCTCCTCTTACACTTTTCAGTACAAAAATGCACTTTTTACAACCATTTGGCAGACCTTGAAATTGTTGAACGAAGAAAATGCCAGAAATATAAAAATAGCCAACTGGAGTGAATACTTCGTCAAAATCAATTCCATCTTCCTATGTAAAACCTTATACAACAAGATGAACTTTATTTCTCACCATAACACCTCGATCATCACATTTGTTTCGAGTAACCCATTTGGTGCCAATCAGATACTTGTTTCATGGCAGATTAACCAAGTTCCACACTTTTAGTTTCCCAAGCTGATGAAGCTCATCTTGCATTGCTTCAACCCAGCTTGGATATTTTAAAGCATGTAATGCCCAAAGATTTAAGAAAATAGAAGAAACACACTAGAACTGCGTATAACCCAAACCCAAGGACCAAAAGTGAAAACTGAGATTTTTAGTCGATGACGAACCGTCACCAGGACCGTAACGGTCCACTACGGACTCATTAAGGAATTAATGAGAGAATGACATGTGTCTGCTGACTAGCGGATGCGAATTGACGTGTGTAATCCTATGACGGGCCGTCATGGGAACGCAATGGTCCTTCATGCCGCAAAATGGAAGGATTAACCGGGAGCCAACGTGGCAGGGCGATGCATGAGTTGAGGCAGTAATAGACCATCGCCGACATATAAATTTCTGTTACAGCAAGGCGATGACGGCCCGTCACCAAGCCATAGCGCTCCGTCACAAAGCAGAAATTGGCCTATAAATAGAATTCAAGTGTGAGGCCATTTCTCACACCATCACCCTCACAAATACACACATACTTTATGTACCCGAGTAGCACGAGCCCGATTTACATAACTATACGTAGTAGATAGTCCGAAGGTAAGGTTCTGCCCACTATATATGAGTAGGTTACTTACCACTAAGATAGGTATGTATACCTAAGTTATATTGTAATGGATTAGGACCTTGTTGTGCTATTTCTAATAACAAAGTAAAGCTACTGAAAAAGAGAATGAAGTTAGAGGTGAGTTCTATGAGGCCCTTGTTTTAAATGATTTTTAAAATACTCTGGGCAGGTATGCATGCTATAAAAAAAATTATGTGAGTTCTTTGATGTCTACTTTTTAATGTTTTAAATGTTTTGGGCTACTATGTAAGTATGTTATGAAATATTCATGAATTCTTTAAGCATTTTAAAGAATGAACAGAAGAAGGGTCTAAACCCTAATACGCATGAAAAGGTACATTCACGATATATCAAATGAGTGGTGGGTACGACGCTGGTACACCATGTACATAAATTCCTTTGATATATCGGGGATAAACCTGGACAAGGGTTTAGGGTAAGGACAAGTTTTAAAAGGTGAATTGAGAAGAAAGAGTTTTTGCAAGATTTGCCGTAGCAACGGTTTAAATGATTTTTACACGTAAAACGTTTCAAGAAGAAAGAGTTTTTGGCTGGAAGGCTTTTATAAAAACGTCTTCACACTGAGGTGTGCAATAGATAAGATTTTGTAAAGGGTTTTCCGAGGGAAAACTTTTAGATACCACTTTGTCAAAAGAAAATAAACATAAAACATTTATTATAACAAAGCCGACACTACATGGCTCCTTTTGGGGCATTTAGAAATGGGATGTACAGTCGATAAGATAACAAGTGGTGACGACCGCTTGGAGATTTGCGCGACCTTAGAAAAATGAAGTACTTTGTTATGAGAAGTTAGGAAAAAGTATACACGGTGCAAAGTTATGTTTTATTAAACTTGACATTACAGTATTTTACTTGGTCAAAAAGATAAGAGTATATCTTTACCTAAAACTTAGAACTCTCTAGCGTAAGCTGAAACACTTTATGTATATCAGAAAAGAATGTAGCTTATTGTAGCAAGGGCAAGGAGCTAGATTAGAGGATATCTTAAATCGATTAGAAGACTGGCATAAATGATAGCATGTAATCCTAAGAGGGGTTGTTCCTACAAAGCATTCAAGGACGGCAACCCTTTGAAGTTTGATGGAATGAAGGATGCTGCAGCCACCTACCAATGGATGAGGGAGATTGAGCCAGTGATTAAGATCAATGAATTTAGAGATGACCAAGAAGTGAAGTATGCTGCTCATTATTTCATGTCCGAAGCCTTGTGCTGGTGGGGTAATCTGGTCATAGCTATGGGAGAGAGAGCGATTGATAGAAAGGCGTGGGAAGAATTGAAGAAGTTGTTGATAGAACAGTTTTGTCCAAATAATGAAATGGACAAAATAGAGAGATAATTTCTAAGAATAGAAGCGGGTAGTATGACTCATCGATAGTAACCAAGTTCAACAAAATGGCTCGTTTAGTACCTAACTTAGTGACTCCCGAGGAGGTATGAATTAAACGATTCATACAAGGTTTTCCATCTGATATACGATGGTTGGTAAGACGTCTATCCCTAAGACGTATTGATCTGTCGTTCAACGTACGCCAACTGATGTGTGATGTTTGATATATAGTAAATAATATATAATAATATTTAGAGATTTTGGTTTCACGAGATCAGGTTTTAAATTTATAAAATAAAATGATAGTTACTTTAAACTTAAAACACACACAATAGGCAAGTGTACATATCGCAGCATAATATAGTTTAGGTAAGAACCAAGTATCGAACCAACGGACACGGTCGAGTTCCAATACTCAAATTTTTGTTATCGTTTAGCCGTTTAATTAGTGAGTGGTTTTTGTATGCTTGTGAAGTAGAAAAGTAAATGACAAAAATGTAAATAACGATAAAGTAAATAATAGAAAATTAAAAACGTGTGTGATGTGTGTAACAGAAATGTAAATAACAGAATTGTAAATAGCAGGAAAGTAAATATCCCAAAAATGATAAGGTCACGAAGAGTATTACTTTGAGCTTCGAATCCCCTTGGTAAATGATAATGTTAAGTTGACTAATCCAGTGGTACGACTAATACAAATGTGTGACCCGGGTCACCGCTAGAGCCTCGTCCTCATGACATTTGGTTCACGAATTATAATCTTTAATGATAAAATGGTAGGACTCCCAGCTAGGGACATCGTTACCATGAACTCTTTGGTGTTATCTCCGAGTTGGTTTAGGATATCAAACTTAAGTGCTTAGTTATTATTATTAAAAGAGAGATTAGACTTTGTTCACCAGGAGGCGGTGTAACAATGGGACCATGTATAAAGACGTACCATTCCTAACATGACTTCACCAATTCTTGGTATCATAACAAGTTCGTATAAAGACGTATGACCTTATTAATATTAACCAAGCCTTGGCTTATCAAGATCCACTTGTATAAAGACGTACAAGCATCAAGAGAAGTTTGATTAAAAAGGTTTTACGGTCTTACGCTTTAAAATCAAGAACACTCACAAGTGTAAAGACAAGTTTAGTTAATAATAAAAAGCCCACGTAGAAGGTGGTTTTAAGAGCGAATAATTAAAGACATAAACATACCACTAGATTAATACATTAAACATTAACATACACCAAACTTCATCTTCACCCTAGCAATACAAAGAGTTTAGCCACGAATGGCCATACTAACTAGCGTAACGCTGAGTTTTGTAGGCTCCCCTATTGCGGAACGAAGAGGAGGAGCCTCTATACTCTCTACTCTAACTACAAGAATACTCTCTCTGGATAGTGTTTCTTTGCTTCTTGAGGTGTTTGGAATGAATAACCCAAGCCTCCTATTTATAGGCCCTAGAATGAGCAATGCACGGCCGTGCATTGGATTGCACATGCGTGCAAACACCTAGGGAATCATAGGGTACGAGTGGCAGTGTACTAGGAGCTATGGGGAGCAAGGAGGGCCAATGCACGCCCGTGTATTGGGATGCACGACCGTGCATTGCCTCTCTGCTGCCCAGTTTTGTCTTTTAGCTGCTGGTTGACTCTTGGTTGACCAATTTTGACTTCTTGGGGGTCAAAGATCGGGAATGATCCTTCTAGAAGCTTGGTTTCTTGGTGTTTTTGATAGATTTCATCTTGATTTTTATTTAAAACACCCAATAACATACAATTACAAAATATAAACGTTTTAAGTATCAATTGCATGGTTATTATTCAATTAGTATCATAATATGGGGATTATTATGTATGTAAAACATGTATAAATGATGACATATCATAACACCCCACACTTAAACTTTTCTTATCCTCAAGAAAACTCATGAATGATCAGACCCATAACTAAAAACTTTACAAGAGGTAATGGAGCTCCAAGTAGTTGGAAACTCTGGGATAACTCATGAGTCGCTTAATTCTATTTTTGTGTTTTTCTAATTTAGGATGATGGAATCCATGACAAGCCCACTGAAATTTTAATTATGCATAAAGCTTCACTCCTCACAATGTTCACTCAACTCTAGGGTTATATATATATGGATAATGTAAGTTAAGTGGAACACTCAAGTTCGAATCGAATTATTCAATGGTCATAAGCTTGTATGTAAATCAAGTCTCAACCAATTAACTAAGTAGTATGCAAGAATCAAGAGGACGTTAAAAGGGTTGTAATGTGGCTAAAAGAAAAATAAAGGGTGAAAGTGAAAATATTTTTGGGTTTTTAGGGATTAAAAGGGTTTAAAAAGGGTTGCAGCTAACGTGAAACACACAGCTACGACTTCATGGCTTAAAATGGAAAATACTAACGGGTCCCTCTATAGTACTCAGATCATGAGGGTATAACTAATATGAGGGCTCGTTTATGGTTAAATTGGCAAAACTGAGATCTCTTATCCTTCTCAACTCTTCCCTTATTGCGTAGTACAAATTACTGCGTTTTCGTATGGTTCTTTCGGCTTGTAGCCTAACATCTCCTACCTTGATCAGATGCGTATACTCATGTTGGGAGTAAGTTTGATTCTTGCTACATTTTCCATCGTGGCTCCAGCTGCCACACTTTACACATTTATCATATCTTTTGGCTCTTCTTTTTGTGGCACTTTTTGACAAGCCGCAGAATGGTGGTAGTTGTTCTTGGTTGTGCCACCATTTTCTTACATCACTTGATGCTTTGAAAACTTTTTCTTAGAGTTCGGGCGGTAATTCAGGCTTTGCGAAATGAATACAAGAAAGCAAATTGAAATCAAATGAATGCATATCCAGCTCTTTTAGGTCTAACCGGTAAAAGACCAACTTCTCTCTTTTCTTTTTCTTTTCTCATTTTTCTATTTTTTTTCTTTTCTTTTTTTAGACAACATATCATCAAGACTAATTTTTCAATAATTCTTTTCCTCAAATTCCTTGAAATAATTTTTCCATATCTTCCTTGTAGATTGTTCGGCTGTTTCCTCCTAATACATCCACTTTCTTGTATATTCCAATTTCTTTGAGTGAAACAGATTCTTTCCAAACTGCCTCAACGGTTGTAAACATGAAATAACGACATAAGATAGTCTAACATTTTTCCATCTTGAAGACTGTTAGCCAATAACCGGTGTTTGCGAAATGCTGGTTTGGTGATAATTGTGGGTAGTAGAAAAGAAAAGGCTAAGGCTCAAAGGGCTTTCTAGGCGGATATTATTTTTGGGATTTTGGGTTTAAGGATAATATATAAGAGGGTAATAAAGTACTAGGTGCCTCAATCATTTTCATACTTCTACCAGTTCAAGGTCTTGATATGTATAAGTCACACAAGTTCTAATTATGCATAAAATTCGATCGAGAAGCACTCAATAAACCAAACGAAAGAGCATGCGAAAAATAATGATAATAATGCTCGTGAAAAGGCTCAGATTATTCTCACATGAAAACGGATGGGATAGGTGTGACACCCAGCATTTCAGGTCAATATCCACATTTCATAAACGCACGTTCATAATTATTATTTCCTGATATTTTATTTTGACTAAGTAAAGTCAAGAAGTCTAGCAAAGAAGTTTGTTCCAAGTCTAGTAAACCGTAAAGAGTTACTAGAAAAAGTAAGCAGGATAACCCGACTTAATGCGAACGTAAATGGTTAAATAAAATAACCAGAAAAATATATATATATATATATTACACAAAATTTACGTTGAGCCAAGATTCTAATATTTTCTTCAACGAGCCATAAAATGGTTAAAAATTATAATACCGTGAAGAATCGAGACTGAATTAAATTACCCCTTTAAAACTCTAATTGATACTGATACCATAATAAATTAATACTTAAAAATTTGTTATCATTAACCCCTAAACCTATTTCTTGACTTTCTTGTCCGAGAGTCAGGGAGCCATTCTCCCACTTGCCTATTTCACTCAAATTCAGAGGAAAACCATACCTCTTCAGTCGAAACCTCACCTTCACTTTCAAGTTTTCTCTTTTTCTTACGGCAATTTCACAATTCTCTTTCATCTCGAAGTCCAGTTTTAAAGCGAAAATCACCATAATTCGGTGTCATAAGGAGAATTTCAAGTGTTCTTGAAGAAAGCTTAGCAAAAGATTCAAGACTACTTCTCTGTTTTTCTCTAAAGATCGCCATTCTCGGTTTGAGGTAAAAACTCGATACCATCCATATTATTTGCTTTAAAACCGTAACTAAACATACAAATCGTTCAAACGCAAGTAAGATAACAAGAAAACTGTGTCAAACTCAAGATTTGAACATAAAAATATACAGAGTGAATTCTGTAAATCAAAGTGCAGATATCGAAACTATAGTTTCGATACCTGTTAGTCAATCGAAACTGGGAGTTTCGATACCTATTGATCGAAACTAGGAGTTTCGATACCAGTTATTCAATCGAAACTAGGAGTTTCGATACCGGTTGTTCTATCGAAACTAGGAGTTTCGATATCTATTTACTCAATCAAAACTAGGAAGTTTCGATACCTGTGTACAATCGAAACTAGGTAGTTTCGATACTATTCTTGCCAATCGAAACTAGGTAGTTTCGATACCTATTTCACTCAGTCGAAACTAGGAAGTTTCGACATCTGTTCTGTTCAATCGAAACTAAGAAAGCTTAGATACCTGTTCATCAGCCCCATAAGGCAGTAACTCAGAACTATTTTCATAACAAAACAAGGTTGGAAAAACTAAAAAGATAATTAAAACAAAAGTAATCAGATCGGCTAAGTCAAGTGAACAAATTGCGTTTAAGACGAGTAGTCTTAACGTGTATGTTATCCTTGTGTAAATAGGATACGGATAGGCGAATCTGCCGTCATTCAAATATTTGCTAGCATTCATACTGTCGAGGTGAGTTTCACTAATCCCCCTTTTTCTAAGTTTTTGAAATGATTTGGGGTGGAAACATACTTGTAAAAGACTTTTGTGTATAAATGAATGGAACTAATGATCTGACCGTATGTATGTATTGAGGGAACAATAAAGCGCTTAAAGTCCTCGTAATAAATTAGTAACCATTAGCTATGGATTTAGCCCGGGATTATATGAATAGTACTATTGGGGGTGACGCCTCCGGTCATGGTTAGTCGCGCTAACCAGGGGTCAAAATGGCCGAATGACCGCATATTGTCTTACTCGCAGAAAGGCGAGGGGAGGCACAGAAAGTTGGGGTTTGGTTACGATCTCGTACATTACATACTATTTTGTATTCCTTGCAAGCTTACAAATGGGGTCAATAGATCGGATTAGTAATCATATTCATTGGTAATACATACAAAAGAGTTCTGATCAGGGTAAAGTGATCAGGTTTATCAAAAGAGTTCTGATCAGGTTAAAATGATCAGGTTTTACACAAAAGGGTTCTGATCAGGTTAAAATGATCAGGTTTTACACAAAAGGGTTCTGATCAGGTTAAAATGATCAGGTTTTACACAAAAGAGTTCTGATCAAGGTAAAGTGATCAGGTTTTACACAAAAGAGTTCTGATCAGGGTAAAGTGATCAGGTTTATCAAAAGAGTTCTGATCAGGTTAAAATGATCAGGTTTTACACAAAAGAGTTCTGATCAGGGTAAAGTGATCAGGTTTATCAAAAGAGTTCTGATCAGGTTAAAATGATCAGGTTTTACACAAAAGAGTTCTGATCAGGGTAAAGTGATCAGGTTTAAAGTAAAGAATTCTGATCAGGTTAAAGTGATCAGGTTTAAACGAAAGAGTACTGATCAGGTAAAAATGATCAGGTTTAACAAAGAGTTTTGATCGGCAAAAAGATCAGATTTAAACATTAGGTTTATGATAACTCTTTATAATAACTTGTGAACTCACCAACCTCGTGTTGACAGTTTTAAGTATGTTTTCAGGAAATTGAACGTGGTCATCAGGTTAGCAATGTAGGTTAAATGCATGCACGTGGATACGGCTTTTGGGAGGATTTCTCTTGTATAACTCATGGTCTTGAGTCATATTTGCGAAATCTTAAACATTTGTAAACTCAAATTGATATTTTGTAACGTAAATATTTTAAATTCAGTTATGTATCTAATTACATGTATGTGTTTGCGGTAATCATATGCTTTGGAAACCAGTGAAAGTCGTGCCTCGCGTTTCCGCCCTGGCGGGGTGTGACAGAACTTGGTATCAGAGCCATTGATTATAGCGAACTAGGTGTCTAAAACGGAACCTAGTCTATAATTAGAATGACTCACTAAAATGTTTTCATTGCATAAGCATTGCATAACCAGTCATCATGTCATGTGGATATTGTAGTCACAAGTATGTCGTCACATTAACACTCTGACCCCGTCTCTGACTCTGAATCCAACGAGGAACTTTCCGCCTCACGCCCTAAAAATCGAGTACAAGTTCGCAGCTCGACACCACCCAATGTCGCCCTGGGAGAACCGCCCATCGTCTACCGAAAGAAAAGCGGAGGACCAGTTAAGGTGCAAAGTGCTAGGAAGAAGGTTCGACTTCCGCGCAAGAGAAACCTGGCAGTCCGTGACCCGAAAGACTTGGAGACCGATGAGGAACCACTGAGGAAACGACCCTGTTATCACCCTACTATGGGGACCATCCTTTGGATGCCTCGTACCCTGGCACGTTGGAGGGAGATGGAGAGCATCCCATCTACCTTTGAGCTTGGGGAGTCTTCTAACTCCCCAACACCCCTACCCCACACTGGGGAAGCCATAGAGCTCACTGTGCCTACCTTGGTAGCTCGCGTTCATACGCATGAGGAGCGTCTTGATGATCTCCTAGATGACATCCGGGCACAGGGGGATGCAGCCACGCGACTTCGTCAAGGGCTTGGATCTCGAGTTCAGACTCTGGAAGACCACACCCGAGATATACAAGGTGCCACAAACTATCTAGAGTTAAGAGCTGACATGGACTGGCAGTTCACTGTCACTATCCGAGACATGGTGGAAGCACCGGAGGAAAGGACTTTGGCTGCAGAATTTGTGGCAAGAGCTAGCTTTGTCATGGCAGGACTTGCCATGATGATTGGGTTGTACTCCCACTTCTTCTTTTAAACCTATTATGGGCGGGTTGTGCCCATAGTACATTATGTAGTTTAAAACGTTAGTACTGATGAGGTCATGTGAACCCATCTCTTTTGTATCCTCGTCTTTTGGGAACAATGTACTATGTATGTTTTGACTATGTATGTAATGGTTTATGTTGTAATGATAGTTGTTCATGTTTGATGTTGTGGTATCCTTATGTCATGATCTATCATTATTGATATATGATGTTGTTTCTTTTTAATTGACATGTTAGAAAGAACGTCATGGCACCTAAGCGTGGGACACCCCGTAACACTACTGGTGACAACAACGAGACAATTTCCCCAAACATGGAACAACTAATAGCACAGCGAGTAGCTGCCGCTATAGAGCAGTATGAAGCAAACCGAAATAGCGGAGGAGGTGCAGGAGGTAGCGGTACTGCAGGGGGTAGCGGTACAGCAGGAGGTTCCGGAGGTTCCGGAGGTAATAAAAAAAATAATAAATAAGCCATAACACATAGTCATGATCCGAATTAATGACGTTATGACTTGTAATCCTGCAGATGCTCCAAATAGGATGTGTACCTACAAGGCCTTCCTATCCTGCAAACCCCGCAGTTTTAATGGCACCGAGGGTGCAGTAGGACTAATGAGATGGATAGAACATATGGAGTCGGTGATTGATATAAGTGAATGCACCGCTGATTGCGTAGTGAAGTATTCTACCTGCACGCTCACTGATAAAGCTTTAACTTGGTGGAATACTCAAATGAAGACTTTAGGGAGAGAGACAGCGTACCAATTGTGTTGGGAAGATTTGAAAAACATGATGATTGAGGAATACTGTCCTCGGAACGAATTGCAAAAGATTGAAACTGAGATGTGGAACCTACAGATGATTGGAGATGATGTAGCGGGATACACCGACCGCTTCAATGAATTGGCACTTCTGGTACCGCATATGGTCACACCAGAACATAAGCGTGTTGAAAGGTATTTGTGGGGCCTTGCGCCTCAAATTCGTAGCATGGTAACATCATCTAATCCAATAGATGCCAAGAGTGCTATAACTTTAGCATTCAAACTAAAGGATGATGCAGTACGTAATGAATTGTTTGTGAGGAAGGAGAATGAGGAAGGTAGATCTGGGGAGAAAAGGAAATGGATGGGAAATTCAAGTAACAAATCTGGAAAACAAGAGTTTAAGAAACAAGGAACTGTGAAGGCTTTTGCAGCCAACACAGTGGAAAGAAAGGAGTATGATAGGGGCCTACCGAGATGTAAGAGGTGTGGAAATCATCATGCCGGTGTTTGCATCAAGTGTGGAAAATGCGACAAGTTTGGTCACACCACTCAAGCTTGTCGAACTAACAACCGATTGGGGAAAATTAAACCGGGATGTTTTGTATGTGGTGATCTAAAACACTTCAAGAAGGATTGTCCCAAGTGGAAGAATCAGAACAACGCTCAGGCACCAGGGAGGGCATTTGTGATGGGTGCAAGGGACGCACGCCAGGACCCGAACATCGTCACTGGTACGTTCCCGATAAATAATCACTATGCCTCTGTACTTTTTGATTCGGGTGCGGATATGAGCTTTGTGTCGAATGATTTTAAATCCTTACACGGTATTAAGGCCAGCAAACTAGATCAACGTTATACAATTGAATTAGCAAATGGGAAATTAATAGAAACCGGAGAGGTCTTTAGGGGTTGTACTTTATGTTTAGAAAACCGTACATTCAGTATAGACCTTCTACCCGTCGAGTTAGGGAGTTTTGATATTGTTATTGGTATGGATTGGTTAACCAAGAATCGTGCCGAGATAGTATGCTTCGAGAAGATTGTACGTATTCCCCTACCAAGCGGAGAAATTCTTTCAATTCAAGGCGAAAGGTGTAGAATGATGTTGAAGACGATAAACTGCATGAAAACTCATAAGT
Source organism: Smallanthus sonchifolius (assembly GCA_023525975.1). Classification (NCBI taxonomy): domain Eukaryota; kingdom Viridiplantae; phylum Streptophyta; class Magnoliopsida; order Asterales; family Asteraceae; genus Smallanthus; species Smallanthus sonchifolius. The sequence goes on along the minus strand of CM042024.1, from coordinate 90,878,213 downwards.
ATCTACGCAAGGGTTATTGTGCATTCCTGGCTCACATCGTCGAGAAGAAACCCGAAGAACGTCGACTTGAGGACATACCAGTCGTCAGAGATTATTCGGAAGTATTTCCCGAAGACTTACCAGGAATACCACCATCAAGACAAGTCGAGTTTCAGATCGACCTAGTACCAGGAGCCGCACCAGTTGCACGATCTCCGTATCGTCTAGCCCCTTCCGAGATGCAGGAACTGTCGAGTCAACTACAAGAATTACTTGACAAAGGTTTCATAAGACCGAGTTTCTCACCATGGGGAGCTCCGGTCCTATTTGTAAAGAAAAAGGATGGAACCTTTAGAATGTGCATTGATTACCGGGAATTGAACAAGCTGACAATCAAAAACCGGTATCCTCTTCCTCGAATAGACGATTTGTTTGATCAACTTCAAGGTTCCAGTTTCTATTCTAAAATTGATCTACGATCAGGGTATCATCAACTGAAAATTCAGGAAGAAGACATACCAAAAACGGCTTTTAGGACTCGTTACGGTCACTACGAATTCCTAGTTATGCCATTTGGCTTGACTAATGCACCAGCTGTTTTCATGGATCTCATGAACCGCGTGTGCAAGCCGTACTTGGATAAATTCGTGATTGTGTTTATCGATGACATATTGATATATTCACGAACCAAGGAGGAACATGAATATCATTTGAAATTAATCTTGGAACTACTCAGGAATGAGAAACTTTATGCTAAATTCTCTAAGTGTGAGTTTTGGATCCAAGAGGTTCACTTTCTCGGACATGTCATTAATAAGAAGGGTATCCATGTGGATCCATCTAAGATTGAAGCTATCAAAAACTGGGAAGCATCAAGAACTCCGACTGAGGTGCGTCAATTTCTGGGTTTGGCAGGATATTACAGGCGATTCATCGAGAATTTTTCAAAGATAGCCTTGCCTTTGACCACGTTAACCCAGAAGGACAAAAAGTTTGATTGGACTGTTAAACAAGAATCATCTTTTCAATTGCTGAAGCAAAAACTTTGCAGTGCACCAATCCTATCCCTTCCCGAAGGGACTGACAATTTCATTGTGTACTGTGACGCATCACACCAAGGTCTGGGATGTGTGTTGATGCAGAAAGAAAAAGTCATAGCATATGCATCCAGACAACTAAAAGTGCACGAAAAGAATTATACGACCCACGACTTGGAATTGGGTGCAGTTGTGTTTGCACTCAAGATTTGGAGACATTACTTATACGGTACAAAATGTACTATCTTTACAGACCACAAGAGTCTCCAGCACATCTTTAATCAGAAAGAACTTAACATGAGGCAACGTCGTTGGGTAGAACTACTGAATGATTACGACTGTGATATCAAGTATCACCCTGGCAAAGCAAACGTCGTAGCAGATGCCTTAAGTCGTAAAGAACGAGTTAAAACACTACGTGTTCGTGCTCTAGAATTGACAATTCATACGAGTCTCACGACTCAAATTCGGATGGCACAACAAGAAGCAATCAAAGAAGAAAACAGTCAGAACGAAGCTTTACGAGGAATGATAAAGCAGTTGGAACCAAAGTCAGATGACACTTTATACTTCATGAATAGAATTTGGGTGCCATGTTTTGGTAACATACGGGAGTTGGTTATGGACGAAGCCCACAAGTCCAGGTACTCCATTCACCCAGGTTCGGATAAAATGTATAAGGATCTGAAAGAATTCTACTGGTGGCCGAACATGAAAGGAGAAATTGCTATTTATGTCGGTAAATGCCTGACATGTTCAAAAGTAAAAGCAGAACATCAGAAACCGTCGGGATTGTTACAACAACCCGAGATACCTCAATGGAAATGGGAACAGATTTCCATGGATTTCATTACAAAGTTACCCAAGACGTCGAGCGGGTATGACACTATATGGGTAATCGTCGATCGTTTGACGAAATCAGCTCATTTTCTACCCATCAAAGAAACGGATAAAACCGAGAAACTTGCAAAGCTTTATATCAAGGAAATTGTGGCTAGGCATGGAGTACCAATTTCTATTATCTCTGATAGAGACAGCAGATTCGGGTCTAGAATCTGGAAATCGTTACAAGAAGCCATGGGCACACGTCTTGACATGAGCACGGCATATCACCCACAAACAGATGGTCAAAGTGAAAGAACCATTCAAACCTTAGAGGATATGCTCCGTGCGTGTGCAATTGACTTCGGTGGAAATTGGGATACTCATTTGCCACTAGCTGAGTTTTCATATAATAACAGTTACCACACCAGCATCAAAGCCGCTCCGTTTGAGGCTTTGTATGGTCGAAAATGTCGTTCACCGCTATGTTGGGCAGAGGTTGGCGACAAACATTTAACCGGTCCTGAAGTTATTCAAGAGACCACAGATAAGATTTTCAAAATCAAGGATCGTCTGAAGGCCGCCCGTGACAGACAAAAGAGTTACGCGGATAACAGACGAAGACCTTTAGAATTTCAAGTAGGAGACAAAGTCATGTTAAAGGTCTCACCTTGGAAAGGAGTTGCAAGATTTGGCAACCGTGGCAAGCTTAACCCTAGGTACGTTGGACCGTTTGAAATATTGGCTAGGGTTGGCCCTGTAGCTTACAAGCTCAAGTTGCCACAAGAACTAAGCAATGTACATGATACGTTCCATGTATCAAATCTCAAGAAGTGTTTATCAGACGAGACATTAATAATACCGCCTGATGAGATTCACATAGACGACAAGTTGCACTTCATTGAGGAACCTATGGAAGTCACAGATTGGAAGGTTCAGAGAACAAGGCGCAGCCGTGTTAAGCTGGTCAAGGTACGTTGGAATTCAAAGCGCGGCCCCGAGTATACGTAGGAGCGGTAAGATAAAATGAAATCCAAGTACCCGTCATTGTTTACAAAAACACCAAGTCAGAGTGACAAGAACTGAATTTCGGGACGAAATTCTCTGTAACATGGGGAGAATGTGACACCCAGCATTTCAGGTCAATATCCACATTTCATAAACGCACGTTCATAATTATTATTTCCTGATATTTTATTTTGACTAAGTAAAGTCAAGAAGTCTAGCAAAGAAGTTTGTTCCAAGTCTAGTAAACCGTAAAGAGTTACTAGAAAAAGTAAGCAGGATAACCCGACTTAATGCGAACGTAAATGGTTAAATAAAATAACCAGAAAAATATATATATATATATATATTACACAAAATTTACGTTGAGCCAAGATTCTAATATTTTCTTCAACGAGCCATAAAATGGTTAAAAATTATAATATCGTGAAGAATCGAAACTGAATTAAATTACCCCTTTAAAACTCTAATTGATACTGATACCATAATAAATTAATACTTAAAAATTTGTTATCATTAACCCCTAAACCTATTTCTTGACTTTCTTGGCCGAGAGTCAGGGAGCCATTCTCCCACTTGCCTATTTCACTCAAATTCAGAGGAAAACCATACCTCTTCAGTCGAAACCTCACCTTCACTTTCAAGTTTTCTCTTTTTCTTACGGCAATTTCACAATTCTCTTTCATCTCGAAGTCCAGTTTTAAAGCGAAAATCACCATAATTCGGTGTCATAAGGAGAATTTCAAGTGTTCTTGAAGAAAGCTTAGCAAAAGATTCAAGACTACTTCTCTGTTTTTCTCTAAAGATCGCCATTCTCGGTTTGAGGTAAAAACTCGATACCATCCATATTATTTGCTTTAAAACCGTAACTAAACATACAAATCGTTCAAACGCAAGTAAGATAACAAGAAAACTGTGTCAAACTCAAGATTTGAACATAAAAATATACAGAGTGAATTCTGTAAATCAAAGTGCAGATATCGAAACTATAGTTTCGATACCTGTTAGTCAATCGAAACTGGGAGTTTCGATACCTATTGATCGAAACTAGGAGTTTCGATACCAGTTATTCAATCGAAACTAGGAGTTTCGATACCGGTTGTTCTATCGAAACTAGGAGTTTCGATATCTATTTACTCAATCAAAACTAGGAAGTTTCGATACCTGTGTACAATCGAAACTAGGTAGTTTCGATACTATTCTTGCCAATCGAAACTAGGTAGTTTCGATACCTATTTCACTCAGTCAAAACTAGGAAGTTTCGACATCTGTTCTGTTCAATCGAAACTAAGAAAGCTTAGATACCTGTTCATCAGCCCCATAAGGCAGTAACTCAGAACTATTTTCATAACAAAACAAGGTTGGAAAAACTAAAAAGATAATTAAAACAAAAGTAATCAGATCGGCTAAGTCAAGTGAACAAATTGCGTTTAAGACGAGTAGTCTTAACGTGTATGTTATCCTTGTGTAAATAGGATACGGATAGGCGAATCTGCCGTCATTCAAATATTTGCTAGCATTCATACTGTCGAGGTGAGTTTCACTAATCCCCCTTTTTCTAAGTTTTTGAAATGATTTGGGGTGGAAACATACTTGTAAAAGACTTTTGTGTATAAATGAATGGAACTAATGATCTGACCGTATGTATGTATTGAGGGAACAATAAAGCGCTTAAAGTCCTCGTAATAAATTAGTAACCATTAGCTATGGATTTAGCCCGGGATTATATGAATAGTACTATTGGGGGTGACGCCTCCGGACATGGTTAGTCGCGCTAACCAGGGGTCAAAATGGCCGAATGACCGCATATTGTCTTACTCGCAGAAAGGCGAGGGGAGGCACAGAAAGTTGGGGTTTGGTTACGATCTCGTACATTACATACTATTTTGTATTCCTTGCAAGCTTACAAATGGGGTCAATAGATCGGATTAGTAATCATATTCATTGGTAATACAAACAAAAGAGTTCTGATCAGGGTAAAGTGATCAGGTTTATCAAAAGAGTTCTGATCAGGTTAAAATGATCAGGTTTTACACAAAAGGGTTCTGATCAGGTTAAAATGATCAGGTTTTACACAAAAGGGTTCTGATCAGGTTAAAATGATCAGGTTTTACACAAAAGAGTTCTGATCAAGGTAAAGTGATCAGGTTTTACACAAAAGAGTTCTGATCAGGGTAAAGTGATCAGGTTTATCAAAAGAGTTCTGATCAGGTTAAAATGATCAGGTTTTACACAAAAGAGTTCTGATCAGGGTAAAGTGATCAGGTTTATCAAAAGAGTTCTGATCAGGTTAAAATGATCAGGTTTTACACAAAAGAGTTCTGATCAGGGTAAAGTGATCAGGTTTAAAGTAAAGAATTCTGATCAGGTTAAAGTGATCAGGTTTAAACGAAAGAGTACTGATCAGGTTAAAATGATCAGGTTTAACAAAGAGTTTTGATCGGCAAAAAGATCAGATTTAAACATTAGGTTTATGATAACTCTTTATAATAACTTGTGAACTCACCAACCTCGTGTTGACAGTTTTAAGTATGTTTTCAGGAAATTGAACGTGGTCATCAGGTTAGCAATGTAGGTTACATGCATGCACGTGGATACGGCTTTTGGGAGGATTTCTCTTGTATAACTCATGGTCTTGAGTCATATTTGCGAAATCTTAAACATTTGTAAACTCAAATTGATATTTTGTAACGTAAATATTTTAAATTCAGTTATGTATCCAATTACATGTATGTGTTTGCGGTAATCATATGCTTTGGAAACCAGTGAAAGTCGCGCCTAGCGTTTTCGCCCTAGCGGGGTGTGACAATAGGGTTTAGTGATTTGTTATGCATAATATTCATTTGTTTCTACTTGACATGTATTCATTTTATTTAATTAAGTGCAGACTCAAAGAGATTTTTGGTTTTAGGGTTTAAATATTTTTGGGTTTTAAGGTTTTAGTCAAATGGGTTGAAAATCAGAAGTTTAGTTTTACTGCTTTGAGGTTACAAGCTTGTCCTGAATCTTTAATTCCTCACCCTACACTTAAAACTGTGCTTTGCCCTTAATGTATAAATGCATGAAATGGAATACTATGCAGGAATTTAAATGCATGAAGTTTTAACGGAAAAGAAACCGGTACTCCCCCAGTCAATTCAGTGTATAACCTATGGCCAAAACTTGTTGCTGTTGTCAACACTTTGCTTTAAAGACTTCATCGAATTTCTCAGAAATTTGATGTGTATTCCGGAGTCCCAGCTTGTAGAGATGGAGTGTAACTTCTTAAAGAAGTAGAGAAACTACCTGGTGATGTTATGCTACTAGACACATAAAGAAAAACATACAAACAGAAACGAAAATAACATGTAGTAGTTAAGCTACTAAGGTCCTAGTATCGAGAAGGCATACATGGAGGTTGAAACATCATAAACTTAAACTTGGAAAAACCAAACCTGAGGTCCATGCGTTCTGATGTATGCACCAACTTCTCAATTTATTCATGATCATCGGGTTGCCTCCCGGAAGCGCTACATTTATTTAAGGGTCGTTGGCTAGACCCGTACGTGTTTCATTAGTCTTTCATCGGGTGGGGGCTATTGACTTCCCCCGTGTCTCCCATTCCTTCATTCAAGTCTTTCAACTCTGGTAGTTTTTTCAAGTAGTTACAATCCAGTTTGTGTTGTCAAGATCTTTGCCAAGATCTAATTTCTTTCCTTTGTTGAATTCTTTAGCTTTCTTCAGTTGGTAATCCAGATTGGTATCGATGAACTGAGAAATTTCAAAGGGATCATTTGATAAGCATTCATTCCCACCGATGTTGTAAGTTACTGATTGTTTTCTGACACAAAGTATCAAAATTCCTTCTTTCGTATCAATGACAGCTCTAACGGTAGCTAAAATTGGGCGACCCAAAATCAAAGGTACATAATAGCCGGGTCCCATTTCTAAAACCATGAAGTCGGAAGGGAAAACAAACTTGCCAATTTTCACTAGTATAGTCTCAATGACTCCTATAGGTGACTTAACTGAACCATCCACAAGTTTAATGGTTGCATTAACAGGTCACGGATTTCCAATTTTGAGCCTTTGAAACATGTTATATGGCATTACATTCACACTTGCTCCCAGATCAGCGAGTGCGAAAGTTATCAGTAGTAGTCTGATAGAACATGGTAAAGAAAACTTTCTGGGATCTAAAAGTTTCGTTGGAAGAGATCTTTCAATGAGAGCGACACATTGATTAGTCTTTTTAACTGCCTCTTCCATATTTCTTTTGTTAGTAAGGAAATCTTTCAAGAAACCTCCATACTTAGGCATTTGTTGTATGATATCCAGGAAAGGAAGATTAACATGAATCTGGCTTAAGAGCTCGATGAATTTTTCATATTGTTCGTCAGTCCTTTGCTTCATTAGCCTTACTGGGTAAAGTATGTGAGATTTGTAAGTTCTATTCATTGGAACGATAGGGGGAGTGTTCACTAGAGCATGTTGTGGATTTTCCTTTGTTGGTGGTTCTTGAGTGGTTGATTATGTGCTAGTTGGGCTAAGTGTACTCCAGTGAATATTTCCCTCCTTAGTGTTTGAACTTCCTCTTCCTCTGGTAATGGAGGTTCTAGATTAACCTTGCTATTTCTGAGAGGGATAGCACTAACATTTGCTTTTGGATTTGCTTCATTGTTTCTAGGAAGACATCCTTGTTATCTTTCGGATAGAAGTTTTGCAATCTGTCCTAGTTGTATCTCAATGGATTGAAGAGTTGCTTTCTGTGTCCTAAACTCAGCTTCGTGTAGACTAAACTTCTCCTCATATTGTTTGTGACGGGAATCCGCTAGAAGGGCTTGACTTTCGGTTATAGAAATCAACTTAGTTACCGCGTCCTCCAAGCTTAATCCATTACTTGGCTTGTTTGCTCCTTGAAATTGTTGACGAGACTGATAGTTTTGAGATTGTCTTTGTTGACACTGTTGTTGTTGTTTAAAGCCAGATTGCCCCTGGTTGTTGTTATTCTTCCAACTGAAATTCGGGTGGTTTCTCCATCCAGGTTTGTAAGTATTACTGTAGGGGTTGTTCTCCGGGTGATCCGTTCCGATAAAGTCAACCTGATCAGCATCGACAGTGATGCTTTTTACGTCTTCTGTAGTCTCAGCGATTGTTTTGCCCTTGCTAAGCTGATTGAGTTGAGTGGTGAGGGCGTCTACTTGAGCAGAAAGTGACAGTATCGACAGAATGAACACATTGCCTGGCTCCCCTATGACTTCTTGGATTATACCATTGATAGTTGTTCATGGCTATTTCCTCAATTAGGCTGTAAGCTTCTTGTGGCCTCTTGTTTCAAAAAATACCACCTGTAGTAGCGTCGAGTGTCTGACGAGCTTGATTGTGCAACCCATTGTAGAATGATGATACTTGTAACCAAACTTCTAGCCCATGGTGAGGACATTTTCTCAACATGTCCTTAAAATGTTCCCATGCCTCATATGATGATTCACCGTCTTCCTGGGTGAAAGTGGTAATATCATTTCTCAATTTAGCAGTTTTTGCTGGCGGGAAGTATTTTGACAGGAATTTCTGAGCAAGATCATCCCATGTAGTGATTGACCCGGTAGGAAGAGACTTTAGCCATGTCTTAACTCGTTCCCTTAAGGAGAAGGGAAACATTCGGAGGCGAATTGCGTCATTCGAGACACCGTTCAGTTTGAAAGTGTCACAAATTTCGAGGAAATTTGCTATGTGGGCATGTGGATCTTCATCGGGTAATCCATAGAAAATGCATGATGATTGGATCATGTGAATGACATGCGATTTGATCTCGAAGTAGTTAGCGTCAACCGTTGGCCTTGTGATACTAGACCCCAAAGCTTCTAATGACGGTCTTGCAAAGTAGGAAATAGTGAGATTTTCTATGACCATTTTCTAGCACGGTTTTCTCGTATTCGACAGTGAAAGAATCTTTCGGCCTCTGCTAAAGGTTGATATAAACCAGCAGTGGAGCTATGGATCATACATTACCTTCAACAAAACGTAACAGAAAAACATATGGAAAATGATAAGGAAAATTCATTAACTAGATTTTTTCTTGAAATCACCGTGTCCCCGGTAACGGCGCCAAAAACTTGATGTGTGATGTTTGATATAGTAAATATTATATAATAATATTTAAAGATTTTGGTTTCACGAGATCAGGTTTAAATTTATAAAATAAAATGATACTTACTTTAAACTTAAAACACACATAATAGACAAGTGTACCTATCGTAGCGTAATATAGTTTAGGTAATAACCAAGTATCAAACCAATTGACACAGTCGAGTTCTAATAGTCAACTTCTTTTATCGTTTAGCAGGTTTAATTAGTGAGTGGTTTTTGTGTGCTTGTGAAACAGAAAAGTAAATGACAAAAAAGTAAATGATGGTAAAGTAATTAACAAAAGAGTAAAAACATGCGTGATGTGTGTAATAGAAATGTAAATAACAGAATAGTAAATAGCAAGAAAGTAAATATCTCGGAAATGATCAGGTCACGAAGAGTATTGCTTTGAGCTTCGAATCCGCTTGGTAAATGATAATGTTAAGTTGACTAATCCAGTGGTATGACTAATACAGATGTGTGACCCAGGTAACCGCTAGAGCCTCGTCCTCACGACATTTGGTTCACGAATTATAATCTTTAATGATAAAATGGTAGGACTCCCAGCAAGGGACATCGTTACCCTCAACTCTTTGGTGTTATATCCGAGTAGGTTTAGGACAACAAACTTAAGTGCTTAGATATTATTATTAAAAGAGTGATTAGACTTTGTTCACCGGGAGGCGGTGTAACAATGGGACCATGTATAAAGATGTACCGTTCCCAACATGAGTTCACCAATTATTGGTCTCATAACAAGTTCGTATAAAGACGTACGACCTTATTAATATTAACCAAGCCTTAGCTTATCAAGATCCACTTGTATAAAGACGTACAAGCATCAAGAGAAGTTTGATTAAAAAGGTTTTACGGTCTTACGCTTTAAAATCAAGAACACTCACAACTGTAACGACAAGTTTAGATAACAATAAAAAGCCCGCCTAGAAGGTGGTTTTGAGAGCGAATAATTAAAGACCTAAACATACCAATAGATTAATACGTTAAACATTAACATACACCATACTTCATCTTCACCCTTGCAACACAAAGAGTTTAGCCATGAATGGCCATACTAACTAACGTAACACTGAGTTTCGTAGGCTCCCCTATTGCGGAACAAAGAGGAGGAGCCTCTCTACTCTCTACTCTAACTACAAGAATACTCTCTCTGGATAGTGTTTCTTTTCTTCTTGAGGTGTGTGGAATGAAGAACCTAAGCCTCCTATTTATAGGCCCTAGAATGAGGCATGCAAACACCTTGGGAATCATATGGTACGAGTGGCAGTGTACTGGGAGCCTTGGGGAGCAAGGAGGGCCAATGCACGCCCGTGTATTGGGATGCACGGCCGTGCATTGCCTCCCTGCTGCCCAGTTTTGTCTCTTAGCTGCTGGTTGACTCTTGGTTGACCAATTTTGACTTCTTGGGGGGTCAAAGCTCGGGAATGATCCTTCTAGAAGCTTGTTTCTTGTTGTTTTTGATAGATTTCATATTGATTTATATTTAAAACACCGAATAACCTGCAATTACAAAATATAAACGTTTTAAGTATCAATTGCATGGATTTTATTCAATTAGTACCATAATATGGGGATTATTATGTATGCAAAACATGTATAAATGATGACATATCACCAATCATGTATGAGGAGGTGTAGGAAGTGGTCTGAGTTTTCTCGTGATCACAAAAAGAGGAATGAAGGAGGCTTAAGAAAGAAAGCAATTGTTGGTGGGCCAACTTAATGCAAAAGTTGTGGCAAGAACCACCCATAAGCATGTAAGTTTGTGATGAATGTATTTTACCGTTGTAGAAAGGAGGGGCATATATCAAAGAATTGCCCAGGAGTTAATAAATGTCTTGAGTGTGGAGGGTACGGGCATAGAAATATAGATTGCCCAAAACTCAAACAGAGAAACGTTGAACCACTAAAAGTTGTTGTAGGAAAGGATGTCGAAGCATCAAAAGCCAAAGGAAGGGTTTATATGTTGACGACCGATGAGGCAAAGGTACTGCCATATGTAGTATCAGGTACATTTCTTGTGAACAACATACCTGCTACAGTGCTATTCGATTCAGTTGCTAGTAGAAGTTTTGCATCTTTTGACTTCTATCTGTTACTAGCTAGACTTGTCATAAAGTTAGACAAAATGATTATAGAAGAGACAACCATAGGAAAGTCAGTCAAGATCATGAAAGTTATTCAAAATTGCTTCATAGATCTTGAAGGACACATATTCCCACCTTAGGGGGATTCAACATAGTTCTAGGAATGGACTAGTTAACAGCTAATGAATCCTAGATAATCTGCCACAAGAAAGCAATTCAAATGCAGACTCCAGATGGTAGTCTAATTAAAATTTATGGAGATAGAGAGAAGTCAGCCGTAAAGATAATATCCATGATGAAAGCAGATTAACATTATGAATCGTGGCAGTGGAGCCTATTTGGCATATGTTATTAATTCTGAAGTGAAAACAAAGGAATTAAAAGATGTGCCAGTTTGTAATTTTCCTAATGTATTCCTGGAAGAACTACCTTGGATACTTCCCGATAGGGATGTGGAGTTTTGAATCGACTTAGTGCCTGCTGCCAAGCCAGTAGCCAAAGCACCATATCGATTAGCTCCGTCAGAGATGAAGGAATTAATGTCATAACTGTAAGAGTTGTTGGACATAGGTTTTATTAGGTCGAGTATCTCACATTGGGGTGCTCCAATATTGTTCGTAAAGAAGAAGAACGGTAGTATGTGTATGTACATTGACTGTTGTGAGCTGGATAAGCTAACAGTGAAGAATATATACCCGTTACCAAGGATCGACGACTTGTTCAATCAGTTACAAGGATCAATCTGGTTCTCCAAGATAGGTTTGAGGTCGGGTTATGATCAATTGAAGGTTTGAGATGAAGATATCCTGAAAACCGCCTTTCATACGAGATATGGACACTATAAGTTTTTAGTAATGTCATTTGGTTTGACTAATACCCCCGCTGCATTCATGGATATCATGAATAGGGTATGTCGACCAATTTGGACCGATCTATGATCATGTTCATTGATGACATCCTATCACGCATGTCGTCTCAGAGAAGTGCTAGAATTTCTAAGAAAAGAGAAGTTGTATGCAAAATTCTATAAATGTGCATTTTTCCTTAGAGAAGTTTAATTCTTAGGCCATGTAATAAATGCAGACGGTATCCTGGTAGACCCGTCAAAGGTAGAAAAAGAAATGAAATGGAACCCGCTAAAGACACCTAAAGAAATCCGTCAAAAGTTCAATTCTTATGTTTGGCTGGTTACTACAAGAGATTTATTCAAGATTTCTCCAAGATTGCTCACCATTGACAAAACTTACGAAGAAAGAGACAAAAGTCCTATGAGGTGTAGAGCAAGAGAATGTCGGATATGCATTTCGTAACTTCACGACATCTGAAAAATCATGGAAGTTTTACACATGTGTTAAAGGAAAACATTGGTTTCATAATCATAAACAGTTGCAAATATTTTACATCTAATTAGTTGAACAAAGTACCAAACATCACATACCTCTTTCTCTACCTTTACTGAATTCTGCGTTTCTTGAAAACTGTACTTCCGTAATGATCCAAAACATACCGAATAACTGCATGTACGTTAAGATTCTATGAAACATACCGAATAACTATACCATACGTTTAAATCTGTACTAATTTCTCCATTTACTTCTTCCCTGCTATTGTTAAGGTTTTCATCAAACATGAAAGTTTTACTTGAAGAATTTGAAGACTGTTTTGAATGAAGAAACACGAAAAAGAGAGGTGATGATGTTGTAGAATAATGAATCAAAGATGAAAGCAATAACTGATGCAAAAGATGGTGTTTTGAACACTTCAACAATCAGATGTTATGCAAGATGTGTCACGTGAATAATCCACTATTGTTAAAGCAGAGAAAATAAGGATTGAATGTACTCTATGTGGTAACTTTTGCAATGTATATGGTCAAACATTATGTGATAACTGGTAACTGTTAAATTCTATCTGCTTTAATCATTTTTTATCTCGATGAAGGATTGGACCCATGAAGTTTGAATCAAAACTACTAAAGGTTTCAGATTATAATTAGGTAGACAAAGAGATATGTGATGTCTGGTCAACTAATTCGATGTTAAATATTTGAAGTCCAACTTTACAGTGACAGCAATACTGAGACGAGTGCATCACAAATGGTTGGTACATATTACCGACACAGGGGTTTTTGGTGACGGTTGGAGGAAGTCTGTGATAGATAATGAAGTGCAAGATTGTGAAGTTATTTTGTTCACACATCAAGGAGACATGGTGTTTGACTGTTTGGTGTTCGACCAATCTACATATCAAAGAAAATATCCAAATTTATTTGACAATTTAGAAGAACCTCTCACAAAATCTGATACACTTCACACACATATACTTTATCACCTTTACTTCTAAACCTCAATCAGGCTATTTCACATGTTGTGAAGTTAAGAAATGCGTATCTGACATTCAAACGGTGGTTGTCGGTGTCGGTGGTCGAAGGATTGGTATGGAGGTGGAGGTGACTGATTAGCATGGTGTGGAGGCCTAAAATGTTGGAATGGAGCCTGTGACAACTGGTAATTAACCTCATAGTTATTTACACAAAATTACCTCATATTGTGCATATTAGACGAATTTAAATTGATTAAGTCTAACCCAGTCCAGTAGAGTCCAACCCACACACAATTATACGGGAAATATTAGAAATTTTCGAGACTCGACGAACCCCATATCGCGTTGGTGATAGACCAAAAATAATATTTAAACGGCTCGAAAACATTCTATTTATATATATTTCCTTTATATGTATTATTTATATATTAGAGAACACCCAATCGAACAAGATTATAATTTCAATATATTTCGGATACGTATTATACCCGAAACACTAAACTTATATTAATTCTAGTCAACTCAAAACCCGACTCAACCCGACACGTATTGATAACGAATGGAGACGACGACAACCGAGTAGTATACCGGACTAGTAACGAGCGGGTATCACTCCATAACACCACTACCCTACCCCCCCCCCCCTTCCCCCTCGTGCGCATATCCACGGCCGAACAAGGCCCCCTCCTGATTAACCTATAGGGTTGTCTTAGCCACCAAGTTGTTGGTGAAATGCCAACATGATGTTGGTATAGAGACAAGAATGTCTCAAGGCACACTAGAACTAATGGTTAATAACCCACATTTCATGCTATATATATCCATGCACACATGAGGGTCAAACCACAAAGCACCACAACACTCAAACACTCCCTCACTCTCTTCTCGGATCACCATCTTCACCACCGAACCACCCTCCCTCGGCTCCCTCTCTCACCCGAAACCCACCTCACCACCATTGCCTCCATCTCAGTTTCATTAGAAACAGCAACACCATCACCGGACTCCATCATCACCACACCATTCACCCGACACCACCCATCCTCCCTTCCTTGTTCCCTCGACTCCGCAAAAACACCATATCACCATCATCATCCATCAAGAACCACCTCCCTCTATTACTCTCCCTCTCGACAGCCTCCAAACCACCACCAAACACCTCCCCATAAACACAAACCACCACCTGCCACCTTCACCACCCTCTTAGTTCCACGAAGCAAGCAACAACACCTCTTCCACCACCTGTTCCAGCCTCCTCAGCCCCGTACCAGTCCCCGACAGCCCCAAACAACAACCGCCGTTCACCGCTTTCACCACCACAGCCACCGTCACCTTTTACGGGTTCTTTTTGGAACAAAAATCGGTTCTTTCGGGTCACCGTTTCTCGCCTACGGTCACCACATTACGTTCACGTGACGCCCACGGATCAATTCGGGAACTTACAGAGTCAAACGGGACGTTTCGGGAAGGAATCGGACCTCGCGTATTCACCGTCACCTTCTCCCGACTATTTACGTGAGATTCCGATTCGTTTATTTTAGCGTTATTATAGTTGGTGATATATTAGGTTATAACCAGGATTAGAATTTAATTAATGAGTTTTACACATATCGGAGACGGGTCGTGTTTTAAATAAATAAAAGACGAGTTGTTAATATAATAAATAACGATTAAAAAATATAGATTAAAAACCCTATTTTTATCATAATAAAATGAATAATTAATTTATTTTATAAAAACGAATTTTTATTCTAATTCTTAATGGTCGTTATAACTATAAATAATTTTGCATGAAAAAGAGAAGATTTTTATAAACTTATATTTATAAATATGCTTTCATATGACAATATATAAAAATCGTAATTTTATATATTTTCATATATATATATATATAAATACATATAAATATGTGGATTAAGTGGTTGAAAAAGAAATATAAAATAATATAATTATTTTTAGACATATTAATCTATTTTCATAAATGTGTATATACCATATATAATTACATGAAATAATTAGTATATACACATGGATATTAAGAGTTTAAATAATAAAATAATATAATTATTATTTCATGACAACTTACTAATTGAGGATTTATAAATATATATTACATATATTTATCATAAGGATCAATTTAAATAAAGTGTTGGATAAATAAAAGACTAAGTCACAATATTTATTAAAGAATTTAATAAATATAATAAACTTAAACAACAAGTCGTATCACCAACGACGATCGGGTCTGACCCTTGTAGATTATTACAACACAAGGGTCGAGACCTCAGGGTATTGGTCAGGTGACCAAATCACATTTAAACAATCTCATAGGACCTAAGGTGTCTTAAATAATTTAGGGCACGGATAGGTCAGAAACTTGTTGGACTTACTGTACATCTCATCACTCATCACCTCGATAGATAAAGTGAGTCTTCACGGCCCCATTTTTACTATGATTTAAAAGATTTTTAAACATACGGGGGAGAATACATAGCTCATATTTGGATACGAGTACATAATGATTGTTGCATGAGTTTCTTACTATCATACGAAGTCCCCGGGAATACTATAACCGTTAGCTAGTTTAGACGTGGAACGCATGAATAGATCTATTTGGGTTGACACCCCCACACGTGGTTAGTCGCGCTAACCTAGACTGGAGGTCTAAGCGGGTGCATACTGTCCATACTCATACTCACAATGTTTCATGATAGAACATTGGGCGGGGCACATTGTTACTCAGTCAAATGATGGGTACATCTTACATAAATGTCAAGTGTCGGTTATGGTAGCTCATGGTAACATGTTCATACATAAGTATTGTTTGATCAACAATGCTAATCATACTGAGAAATCTCGTAGTCCAAAGGAATCATATCATACTGTTTACTTAAACCTGTGAACTAACCAACTTTATGTTGACATTTTAGCATGTATTTCTCAGGTAACTAGAATCATGGTACATGGACATGCATGCACGTAGAACATCTTTCTGAAGTCAACTCGGTATAACCTAGGGACATCTAGGTCTTAGCCAACAAACTTGTTGTATGAAACACCGTATGATTCGGATTTTAAGTATGGTACTATTGGAATGTAATATCTTGGAAACAATTTGTGTTTTAAATGTAAATTTAAATACACATGATTTCTGGATGATCTTGTTCTGTGAGCTACACCTAAGATAGGACAGTCGGCATAGTATTAAGTTCGAGTCAGTAAATCATAAGAAGTTAAGTGCATTACATATCATACCATCCATTTAGACTTGACCTACAAGAACCATAGGTATATGTGTAGTATACCTACATACTTATATACATAACGTATCTACCTATGTTATATCATCGCCAACTTCGCAAGTGATTTTCTTCTCAGGACACAATGAGGAAGAAACATCAGAACTCTTCGGTTACAGTTCCTTTCCTGATAGTAGTAGGAATCAAACTCTTACTCCTAACTCTACATAATGGAAAGGAGAATACAGTTTGAAGTTATGCTAGTGAAGCAGACAAGGTTATATAGTAAACCATCATACCATCCCAATGCGTCTTTGATAAGACAACACATCACCATATTTTCATACGTGGAGCAGAAATGGAGGCACAAGTTGGAACATGCATACATAGTTCTCATCTCCACTATCATCGGGAAATGATGGAACGCACAACCGACAAGAAGGACATCACCGACCATGAGTTATTGGCAACTCGAGAGATGGTCATTAGACCGGAAAACGAGACACATAATAGTGTAAGGACTTGTTCCTAAATATCCCTAGTACCCCAAAGCAATGCTATATGCTATTTGTATTAACATGGACACTCGACGAACGAAGTCCATATTCCTTCTATTCTAGCCTACCTGTAGGCCAGACACACATCATTAGGCTTGTGCCTATCTTGTTGCACCCTATTGAGTCTAGACATTCTGGTTACACTTCCATTATCCATTCGACGAGATTGACAGTCTTATGCCGTGGTTACCCAGGAAACTTAATACCAGACTAGGCATGTTGGCAGTTGAAAGCATTGAAGCAAAGGATATTCAAAGTACTAGCCAGAGTATAATAGACTTAAATCTATTACTATATCACCCCGGTGCTCAGTACGACATGAGCGCTAGTACATTGATATACATAGAGAATATGTCACCCCAAGGAGCAAATGAACCTGACCCAGAGGACGAGTTGTCACCCGTGCATCCACTCGTCATATGAGGAATGATAGATGAGTTTGCTACCCTTATTACACAAATCATCGAGACCATCCGAAGTATCGGAATGGCAACAAATGGTTACTAGTAAACCCCGTACATATACGAGAAAGTATATTCATACGGAACCTTTCTGTCCTACAAACCAAAGTACTTTCGTGGGATGAATGGAATCACTAAAACCCCCATTTAGGTAAGATACGATTATCAACATCAAGGGATGTCCTAACTACCAACAAGTGAGGTACACTACCCGTTTACTTCAAGGTGAAGCATTAGCATGGAGGAATGCTCAAATACAAGCTCGAGGCATCAAAAATTTGATGTCTTGGGATGAGTTCGATACTCTACTCATTAAAGGATACCACCTTGAGAGTGAAATACAGCCAGAGTTATGGAATCTAACCTTGATTGATGACAAACATCAAGCATACTCAAACCGATTCCATGAATTATCGAGTCTACTACCACCAATGGTGACCTCAGAAGCCATGAAGGTCAATTAGTATATCATGGACTTGATCCCTCAAATTCACAGTACATTCATGACTGTTGAATCTATCTCTTTGGTAGACACCATCCTAATGGCATGATCCCTATCAAATGAGTTGTTGAAAACTAGAGCTTTAGTTAAGAATGGAGTAAGGACTTGTCAATGAGAAGACAAGAAGCAAAGGACAACACAGAGTTACGAGAATGTCGAACACAAGATAAAACAATAAACGAGGCCATGGGCAAGGCACGACAAGTGCAATTATCGTCATTATAGTAATTGCACTATATATGCCGTAAGGCAGAATACATGAAAGGACAGTGCAAGAGAGCATGCTTCGAGTGCGACAACACCGATCATCTCAAGCACATGTGCCCGAGGCTAAACTAAGAACAATACCAACTAAGCTAGGATCAAAAACCGCTGGCAAACATGAAGACTTTTGAATGTGAACAATATCTTATTAGGGGGATTATGTGTTAGGATTATGAACCTTAAGTACTTGAATCAATGATGGGATGAATGAGATGTTTATTAGTTTGCACCTGAATCGTTTGACACTTGAGTCGATAAATATGTTCAACCAAATTGAATTTTGATCGATCAAGAATCTAGTAGTCTAAAGAATACCTATGATTGTCAAACTAAGGATTGACAAACCCGGGAGATAATTCAAAGTCACGTGTCATGGAAAGATCGTTTGAACAACGAGACACTTGTGACTAAACTAAAGGATTCAGAACAAGTTAGGATAATCGCATGGCAAAGACTCTGGAATGCTTGAGGATGCAGAGTCAAGCTTTATAAACCATTATGACAAAGTAGTGAGTCAAGGAGAAGCACGTACATGACAATCCTTTCACGCAAAATTAACTGGATATATTCTTTAAGAATTGCCAAAAACTTTCCTTATTGCTTAGCAACTACTGAAATCCAAAGATTATCTCTTTAGACCTTAGAGTAAGTGTTAGTTACTGAAGACGACACAAGTTAACAAGGAAAGAAACCGGTACCCTCTCCCAAGAGGAGATAATCGATGGATTAATTTTAAGGATAGACTCAGACCGACCTTAACAAAAGATTCCATCAACTAAAAATTCAGTAGAGTGTCATAACCAAGACAGTCCTTAGGACTCGATATTGAAACTACAAATTTCTAGTGACGTTTGAATTAATCAACGTACTTACAGTATTCACATACTTTAAGGAATCAACTTCTAATTCCTATTTAGATAAGTCGATGACGTTACGACATCTTAACCTATTCGAGACAGGAAGATCTTGAACCCCTTCATAAATTAGTCTTAGAAGTTTTCACAAAAGGGAAATTTTGTGTTAGATTCTCTAACTGCGAACCTCGACTTCAGGAAATGCATTTTTCTTGGTATGTGAACGAGGGACATTCACGCAAAACCATGAAAATGATGGAGAACATTTAGACACCCACAGAGAATGAAAAATTTCTTTATTTGTTGGCAGTTACCAACAATGCATGGGAAATTTTCAGAATTTAGGCATCGCTGATAGTGATTTACTAGTAAGTTAAAGCAAGAGATAACATTATAGTTTACTAAAACAGGAGTGATCTCATACACAAGATTCACCTCTTCCTAATGGAAAAACAACTAACTGCATCGCGTGATAAGACGCATCACATATCGATTATGTGCTAAGGGAAAAGGACAATGACATTGCATTTGTGCTTTGTTAAGTCATAGTAGAAAAAAGGAACAACACTATCCCTGGTTGAAAAATTTAGAACCATAGTGTTATACACCTGAGATTTAGAGACGTTGTGGAATTTCTCATTATCGCCGACCACGAGGGTCCCCAATATATCTCCGAGTAGGAAATACTCATTACGCGTGATAATAGAAAAGGAAGAATCTTTCTGAGGATATGAATGGGAAATTCATTATCATCTGAAATGAAACCAATATAGTTCCTAACACATTAAGCGGTTAGGGAAATAGTCAAACGCCATCTAAGGTCATACGTTAGAGATATTAGTCCCAAAAGATAAATGCACCGAAGGAAACAACAAAGGATACTAAGAATGGATTCTTGGTGGAGAAAAATCAAAATTGGAAACTAAGTAATGAGGTTCTCTAACTCAAGATCATGGCATAGATTCATGACACAAGCATCATTGAAAAATCAATTTCAGATATAGCTCGAGTCTAAGTACTCCGGACGAAATGTACAAAGACTTTAAGGAATTTTACCAAGTATAAAGAAATGAATTGCTTCATACGTCAATATTTGCATAACCGGTGCTGAAGGCACATCAAAACATCAGAAACCATGTGGGTTATCATGAATCGATTAACCAGAAGTCGGTATACTATCGTCTTACATGGAAGATTTCAAAACTAGGAGAGTCGACTAGACTGTATGTCAAGGTATTAGCTAGACCGAAAGTACATGATCATTATCCCTGATAATGTTACTTCCAAGAGATGAAAGAGAAGTCATAAGAACACACTTGTGAGTGAACATCTCTCTGACAAATGGTCAAAGAGAAAGAACGATTCAAATCATTGAGGATACACATAGGACTTATGAAGATTATCCTAATGGGAGTTAGAATGCCCGGCTACCACAAAATTGAATATCATGCAATAGCGAATTGCACACTATGTAGAGTGATATTGACGAAAATGTCAATACTCGAATAATGGACTAAGTTAGGAAACGCCAACTTAACATTTCAGGAAACCATTTTAGGATTGATCGGTGAAACTCCTTGAGTAGGAGACACGGTTAAACAATCAAAGTAGTCAGAAAGATCACACTGACTACTATAAGGAAACCTCTGTAACTTCAAGTTGATGACAAGGTTTTGTCATAAGATACCATCAAAAGGAGTATAGTTCTTTTTAGAAAGAACGAAAAACTCGCTCTAGGATACGTTGGAACAATTAAGGTTCTGGATAGAACCGGTTCCATTGCGCATAAACTCAAGTTGCCTCAAGAAATTCACTTTGATGTCAAGTTTCAGATTGACAGGGAAATCAATAATAGTCTTAAGACAAGACATTAAAGGAATTAATGTATATTAGAAACACGAATTTTAGAATTAAGAACGCAAACCCTTGGAATTTCAAGTCGGAGACAACGTGCTATTGCAAGTCTCTCCTTGGAAAGGGTTCGATAGATTTGGGAAACAAGGTAGACTAAATCTCCGATACATCGGACCATTTGTAATCTTAGCAAAGAATAGGTGTTGTGGCTTACCGACTTAAGCCACCCCAATAACTCAGTGGTGTATACGACACATTCCATGTGAAGTGCTTATTAGATGAAACCCTGGTTATACCACTTAAGGAGTTTCAAGTCGACGACAAACTCCACTTTGTGGAACAACCTGTTGAAATTATTGATTGGGAAATCAAGAAACTAAAATGAAGTCGCATTCCTATAGTGAAGGTCAGATGGAACTCTAAGTGAGTATCAGAATTCACTTGGGAACGCGAATATCAAATGAAACTTATGTATCCCCAGTTGTTCAACAATGCACCAGTTGCAGATAACACCAACTTAATTTCAGATGTGACAACTGGTAATTTACCGCATAGTTATTTAAACATAAGTACCTCATATTGTGCATATTACACTAATTTAAATTGATTAAGTCTAACACGGTCCAGTAGAGTCCAACCCACACACAATTACACGGGAAATATTCGGAATTTATGAGACTCAACGAACCCCATATCGCGTTGGTGATAAATCAAAAATAATATTTGAACGGCTCGAAAACATTCTTTTTATATATATTTCCTTTATATATATTATTTATATATTAGAGAACACTCACTCAAACAAGATTATAATTTGAATATTTTCCGGATACATGTTATACCCGAACCACTAAACTTATGTTAATTCTAGTCGACTCGAAACCCGACTCAACCCGACACGTATTGATAACGAGTGGAGAAGACGACACCTGAGTAGTATACCGGACTAGTAATGAGCGGGTATCACTCCACAACACCACTACCCTACCCAACCCCCCCCCCCCCTCTTTCCCCTCGTGCGCATATCCACGGCCGAACAAGGCCCCCTCTTGATTAACCCTTAGGTTGTCTTAGCCACCAAGTTGTTGGGTGAAATGCCAACATGATGTTGGTATAGAGACAAGAATGTCTCAAGGCACAGTAGAACTAATGGTTAATAACCCACATTTCATGCTATATATATCCATGCACACATGAGGGTCAAACCACAAAGCACCACAACACTCATACACTCCCTCACTCTCTTCTCGGCTCACCATCCTCACCACCAAACCACCCTCCCTCGGCTCCCTCTCTCACCCGAAACCCACCTCACCACCATTGCCTCCTTCTCAGTTTCATTAGCAACATCAACACCATCATCGGACTCCATCATCACCACACCATTCACCCGACACCACCCATCCTCCCTTCCATGTTCCCCTCGACTCGGCAACAACACCATATCACCATCATCATCATCCATCAAGAACCACCTCCCACTACTTACTCTCCCTCTCGGCAGCCTCCAAACCACCACCAAACACCTCCACATAACCACAAACCACCACCCTCTTAAATCCACGAAGCAAGCAACAACACCTCCTCCACCACATGTTCCAGCCTCCTCGGCCCCGTCCCAGTCCCCGACAGCCCCAAACAACAACCGCAGTTCGCCACTTTCACCAACACAGCCACCGTCACCTTTTACGGGTTATTTTCGGAACAAAAATCGGTTCTTCCGGGTCACCGTTTCTCGCCTACGGTCACCACATTACGTTCACGTGAAGCCCACGGATCTTTTCGGGAACTTACGGAGTCAAACGGTACGTTTCGGGAAGGAATCGGACCTCGCGTATTCACCGTCACCTTCTCCCGACTATTTACGTGAGATTCTGATTCGTTTATTTTAACGTTATTATAGTTGGTGATACATTAGGTTTTAACCGGGATTAGAATTTAATTAACGAGTTTTAAACATATCGGAGATGTATCGTGTTTTAAATAAATAAAATACGAGTTAATATAATAAATAACGATTAAAAACTATAGATTAAAAACCCTATTTTTATCATAATAAAATAAATAATTAATTTATTTTATAAAAACGCATTTTTATTCTAATTATTAATGCTAGTTAAAACTATAAATAATTTTGCATGAAAAAGAGAAGATTTTTATAAAATTATATTTATAAAAATGCTTCCATATGACCATATATAATAAACGTAATTATATATATTTTCATATATATAAATACGTATAAGTATGTGGATTAAATGGTTGAAAAAGAAATATAAAATAATATAATTATTTTTAGACATATTTATCTATTGTCGTAAATGTGTATATACCATATATGATTACATGAAATAATTAATATATACACATGGACATTAAGAGTTTAAATAATAAAATAATATAATTATTATTTCATAACAATTTACTAATTGAGGATTTATAAATATATATTACATATATTTATCGTAAGAATCAATTTAAACAAAATGTTGGATAAACAAAACACTAAGTTACAATATTTACTAAATATAATAAACTTGAACAACAGGTCGTATCACCAACGACGATCGGGTCGGACTCTTGTAAAATATTACAAGACAAGGGTCGAGACCTCATGGTATTGGTAAGGTGACCAAACCAAACTTAAACAATCTCATAGGACCTAAGGTGTATTAAATAAATTAGGGCACGGATAGGTCAGGCACTTGTTGGACTTACTGTACATCTCATAACTCATCACCTCGATAGATAAGGTGAGTCTTCACGGCCCCATTTTTACTATGATTTAAATGATTTTTAAACATGCGGGGAGAATACATAGCTCAAATTTGGATACGAGTACATACTGATTGTTGCATGAGTTTCTTACTGTCATACGAAGTCCCCGGGAATACTATAACTGTTAGCTAGTTTAGACGTGGAACGCATGAATAGATCTATTTGGGTTAACACCTCCACTTGTGGTTAGTCGCGCTAACCTAGACTGGAGGTCTAAGCAGGTGCATACTATCCATACTCATACTCACAATGTTTCATGACAGAACATTGGGCGGGGCACATTGTTACTCAGTCAAATGATGGGTACATCTTACATAAACGTCAAGTGTCATTTATGGTAGCTCATGGTAACATGTTCATACATAAGTATTGTTTGATCAACAATGCTAATCATACGGGGAAATCTCGTAGTCCAAAGGAATCATATCATATTGTTTACTTAAACCTGTGAACTCACCAACTTTATGTTGACAATTTAGCAAGTATTTCTCAGTTAACTAGAATCATGGTACATGGACATGCACGCATGTAGAACATCTTTCTGAAGTCAACTCGGTATAACCTAGGGACATCTAGGTCTTAGCTGATAAACTTGTTTTATGAAATACCGTATGCTTTGGATTTTAAGTATGGTACTATTGGCATGTAATATCTTGGAAACAATTTGTGTTTCCTCGCCCCGTGTTTCCGCCCTAGGCGGGGTGTGACAGATTAGCGAACTTGGTTGCATTAGTGAGCCTATACTATAACCATAAGCTTGAACCCTTGGAAATCTAGGAAACACATTATAGGAAAAGTTAGAATGATTATGTAAGTAAATTTACGCTTACGGGTGCGCAACGTAAGGGTAAATTTAAATACACATGATTTCTGGATGATCCTGTTGTGTGAGCTACACCTAAGATAGGATAGTCGGCACGGTATTATGTTCAAGTCAGTAAATCATAGGAAGTTAAGTGCATTACATATCATACCATCCATTTAGACTTGACCTACAGGAACCATAGGTTTATGTGTAGTATACCTACATACTTATATACATAACGTATCTACCTATGTTATATCATCTCCAACTTCGCAAGTGATTCTCTTCTCAGGACACAATGAGGAAGAAACATCATAACTCTTCGGTAACAGTTCCTTTCCTGATAGTAGTAGGAATCAAACTCTTACTCCTAACTCTACATAATGGAAAGGAGAATACAGTTTGAAGTCATGCTAGTGAAGCATACAAGGTTATATAGTAAACCATCATACCATCCCAACGCGTCTTTGATAAGATAACACTATCACCATAGTTACATACGTGGAGCTGAAATGGTGGCACAAGTTGGAACACGCATACGTAGTACTCATCTCTACTATCATCGAGAAATGATGGAACGCACAACCGACAAGAAGGACATGACCGACCATGAGTTATTGGCAACTCGAGAGATGGTCGTTGGACAGGAAAACGAGACACATAATAGTGTAAGGACTTGGTCGTACATAACCCTAGTAACCCAAAGCAATGCTATATGCTATTTGTATTAGCATGGACACTCGATGAACGAAGTCCATATTCCTTCTATTCTAGCCTACCTGTAGGCCAGACACACATCATTAGGCTTGTGCCTATCCTGTTGCACCATATTGAGTCTAGACATTAGGGTTACACTTCCATTGTCCATTCGACTAGATTGATAGTCTTATGTCGTGGTTACCCAGGAAACCTAATTCCAGACTAGGCATGTTGGCAGTTGAAAGCATTGAAGCAAAGGATCTTTGAAGTACTAGCGGGAGTATAATAGACTTAAATCTGTTACTATATCACCCTGATGCTCAGTACGACATGAGCGCTAGTACATTGATATACATAGAGAATATGTCACCCCAAGGAGCAAATGAACCTGACCCAGAGGATGAGTTGTCACCTGTGGATCCACTCGTCATATGAGGAATGATAGATGAGCTTGCTACCCATAGTACACAAATCATCGAGACCATCCAAAGTATCGGAACGACAAAAAATGGTTACTAGTAAACCCCGTACTCATACAAGAAAGTATATTCCTATGGAACCTTTCTGTCCTACAAACCAAAGTACTTTCATGGGATGAAAGGAATCACTAAACCCCCCCCCCCCCCCATTTAGGTAAGATACGATTATCAACATCAAGGGATGTCCTAACAAACAAAAAGTGAGGTACACTACCTGTTCACTTCAAGGTGAAGCATTAGCATGAAGGAATGCTCAAATACAAGCTCTGGGCATCAAAAATTTGATGTCTTGGGATGAGTTCGATACTCAACTCATTAAAGGATACTACCTTGAGAGTGAAATACAGCTAGGGCTATGGAATCTAACCTTGATTGATGACAAACATCAAGCATACTCAAACCGATTCCACAAATTATCGAGTCTACTACCACCAATGGAGACCTCGGAAGACATGAAGGTCAATTAGTATATCATGGACTTGATCCCTCAGATTCATAGTACATTCATGACTGCTGAATCTATCGCCTTGGTAGACACCATCCTAATGGCATAATCCCTATCAAATGAGTTGTTGAAAACTAGAGCTTTAGTTAAGAATGGAGTAAGGACTTGTCAATGAGAAGACAAGAAGCAAAGGACAACACAGATTTACGAGAATGTCGAACACAAGATAAAACAATAAACGAGGCCATGGGCAAGGCACGACAAGTGCAATTATCGTCATTATAATAATTGCACTATATATGCCGTAAGGCAGAATACATGAAAGGACAGTGCAAGAGAGCATGCTTCGAGTGCGACAACACCGATCATCTCAAGCACATGTGCCCGAGGCTAAACTAAGAACAATACCAACTAAGCTAGGATCAAAAACCGCTGGCAAACATGAAGACTTTTGAATATGAACAATATCTTATGAGGGGGATTATGTGTTAGGATTATGAACCTTAAGTACTTGAATCAATGATGGGATGAATGAGATGTTTTTAGTTTGCACCTGAATCGTTTGAAACTTGAGTCGATAAATATATTCAACCAAATGGAATTTTGATCGATCAAGAGTCTAGTAGTCTAAAGAATACCTACGATTTTCAAACTAAGGATTGACAAACCCGGGAGATAATTCAAAGTCACGTGTCATGGAAAGATCATTTGAACAACGAGACACTTGTGACTAAACGAAAGGATTCAGAGCAAGTTAGGATAATCGCATGGTGAAGGCTCCGGAATGCTTGAGGAAGCAGAGTCAAGCTTTATAAACCTTTATGACAAAGTAGTGACTCAAGGAGAAGCACGTAGATGACAATCCTGTTACGCAAAATTAACTGCAGATATTCTTTAAGAATTGCCAAAAATTTCCCTACTGCTTAGCAACTACTGAAATGCAAAGATTATCTCTTTAGACCTTAGAGTAAGTGTTAGTTACTGAAGACGACACAAGTTAATAAGGAAAGAAACCGGTACCCTCTCCCAAGAGGAGATAATCGGTGGATCAACTTTAAGGATAGACTCAGACCGACCTTAAGAGAAGATGCCATCAATTAAAAATTCAGTAGAGCGTCATAACCAAGACAGTCCTTAGGACTCGATATTGAAACTACAAATTTCTAGGGACGTTTGAATTAATCAACGTACTTACAGTATTCAAATACTTTAAGGAATCAAGTTGTAAACCCTATTTAGATAAGTCGATGACATTACGACATCTTAAACTATTCGAGACAGGAAGATCTTGAACCCCTTCGTAAATTAGTCTTAGAATTTTTCGCAAAAGAGAAATTTTGTGCTAGATTCTCTAAGTGTGAACCTCGACTTTAGGAAATGCATTTTTCTTGGTATGTGAACGAGGGACATTCACGCAAAACCATGAAAATGGTGGAGAACATTTAGACACCCATGGAGAATGAAAAATTTCTTGATTTGTTGGCAATTACCAACAATGCAAGGGAAATTTTCAGAATTTAGGCATCGCTGATAGTGGATTTACTAGTAAGTTAAAGCAAGAGATAACATTATAGTTTACTAAAACAAGAGTGATCTCATACACAAGATTCACCTCTTCCTAATGGAAAACAACTAACTGCATCGCGTGATAAGACGCATCACATATCGATTATTTGCTAAGTCAAAAGGATAATGACATTGCATTTGTGCTTTATCAAGTCATAGTAGAAAAAAGGAACAACACTATCCCTGGTTGAAAATTTTAGAACCATAGTGTTATACACTTGATATTTAGAGACGTTGTGGAATGTCTCATTATCGCCGACCACGAGGGTCCCCAATATAGCTCCGAGTAGGAAATACTCATTACGCGTCATAATTGAAAAGGAAGAATCATTCTGAGGATATGAATGGGAAATTCATTCTCATCTGAAATGAAACCAATATAGTACCTAACATTAAGGGGTTAGGGAAATAGTCAAACGCCATCTAAGGTCATACATTAGATATATTAGTCCAAAAACATAAATGCACCAAAGGAAACAACAAAGGATACTAAGAATGGATTCTTGGTGGAGAAAAATCAAAATTGGAAACTAAGTAATGAGGTTCCCTAACTCAAGATCATGGCATAGATTCATGACACAAGCATCATAGAAAAATCAAGTTCGGATATAGCTCGAGTCTAAGTACTCCGGACGAAATGTACAAAGACTTTAAGGAATTTTACCAAGTATAAAGAAAGGAATTGCTTCATACGTCAAGATTTGCATAACCGGTGATGAAGGCACATCAAAACATCAGAAACCATGTGGGTTATCATGAATCGATTAACCAGAAGTTGGTATACTATCGTCTTACATGGAAGATTTCAAAACTATGAGAGTCGACTAGACTCTATGTCAAGGTATTAGCTAGACCGAAAGTACATGATCATTATCCCTGATAATGATACTTCCAAGAGATGGAAGAGAAGTCATAAGAACATATTTGTGAGTGAACATCTCTCTGACAAATGGTCAAAGAGAAAGAACGATTCAAATCATTGAGGATACACATAATGGACACTATGCAAAGTGATATTTACAAAAACGGCAATCCTCGCATAATGGACTAAGTTAGGAATAGCCAACTTAACATTTTAGGAAACCATTTAAAGATTGATCGGTAAAACTCCTGGAGTAGGAGACACGGTTAAGCAATCAATGTAGTCAGAAGAGATCACACTGACTACTATAAGGAAACCTCTGTAACTTCAAGTTGATGACAAAGTTTTGACATAAGATACCATCAAAAGGAGTATAGTTATTTTTAGAAAGAACGAGAAACTCGCTCTAGGATACGTTGGAACAATTAAGGTTCTGGATAGAACCGGTTCCATGGCGCATAAACTCAAGTTGCCTCAAGAAATTCACTTTGATGTCAAGTTTTACATTGACAGGGAAATGAATAATAGTTCTTAATAGAAGATATTATTAGTAACACGAATTTCATAATTAAGAATGCAAACCCTTGGAATTCCAAGTCGGAGACAACGTGCTATTGCAAGTCTCTCCTTGGAAAAGGTTCGATAGATTTGGGAAACAAGGTAGACTCAATCTCCGATACATCGGACCATTTGTAATCTTAGCAAAGAATAGGTCTTGTGGCTTACCGACTTAAGCCACCCCAATAACTCAGTGGTGTATACATGTGAAGTGCTTATTAGATGAAACCCTGGTTATACCACTTAAGGCGTTTCAAGTCGACGACAAACTCCACTTTGTGGAACAATTTATTGAAATTATCGATTGGGAAATCAAGAAACTAAAACGAAGTCGCATTCCTATAGTGAAGGTCAGATGGAACTCTAAGCGAGGACCAGAATTCACTTGGAAACAATAGGATCAAATGAAACTTAAGTATCCCCAATTGTTCAACAATGCACCAGTTGCAGATAACACCAACTTAATTTCAGGACGAAATTCTTTTAACTGGTGGAGGATGTGACAACGGTAATTTACCGCATAGTTATTTAAACATAATTACCTCATATTGTGTATATTAGACTAATTTAAATTGATTAAGTCTAACCCGGTCCAGTAGAGTCCAACCCACACACAATTACATGGGAAATATTAGAAATTTCTGAGACTCGACGAACCCCATATCACGTAGGTGATAGACCAAAAATAATATTTAAACGGCTCGAAAACATTCTCTTTATATATATATTTCCACTATATATATTATTTATATATTTGAGAACACCCACTCGAACGAGATTATAATTTCAATATTTTCCGGATACGTATTATACCCGAACCACTAAACTTATGTTAATTCTAGTTGACTCGAAACCCGACTCAACCCGACACGTATTGATAACGAGTCGAGACGACGACACCCGAGTAGTATACCGGACTAGTAACGAGTGGGTATCACTCCACAACACCACTACCCTACCCCCCCTTCCCCCTCGTGCGCATATCCACGGCCGAACAAGGCCCCCTCCTGATTAACCCCTTGGGTTGTCTTAGCCACCAAGTTGTTGGGTGAAATGCCAACATGATGTTGGTATAGAGACAAGAATGTCTCAAGGCACACTAGAACTAATGGTTAATAACCCACATTTCATGCTATATATATCCATGCACACATGAGGGTCAAACCACAAAGCACCACAACACTCATACACTCCCTCACTCTCTTCTCGGATCACCATCTTCACCACCGAACCACCCTCCCTCGGCTCCCTCTCTCACCCGAAACCCACGTCACCACCATTGCCCCCTTCTCAGTTTCATTAGCAACAGCAACACCGTCATCGGACTCCATCATCACCACACCATTCACCCGACACCACCCATCCTCCCTTCCTTGTTACCCTCGACTTCGCAACAACACCATATCTACATCATCATCCATCAAGAACCACCTCCCTCTACTTACTCTCCCTTTCGGCGGCCTCCAAACCACCACCAAACACCTCCCCATAACCACAAACCACCACCTCTTAGATCCACGAAGCAAGCAACAACACCTCCTCCACCACCTGTTCCAGCCTCCTCAGCCCCCGTCCCAGTCCCCGACAGCCCCAAACAACAGCCGTCGTTCGCCACTTTCACCACCACAGCCACCGTCACCTTTTACGGGTTCTTTTCGGAACAAAAAACGGTTCTTTCGGGTCACCGTTTCTCACCTACGGTCACCACAATACGTTCACGTGAAGCCCACGGATCTTTTCGGGAACTTACGGAGCAAAACGGGACGTTTCGGGAAGGAATCGAACCTCGCGTATTCACCGTCACCTTCTCCCGACTATTTACGTGAGATTCCGATTCGTTTATTTTAACGTTATTATAGTTGGTGATATATTAGGTTATAACCGGGATTAGAATTTAATTAACGAGTTTTAAGCATATCGGAATCGTGTTTTAAATAAATAAAAGATGGGTTGTTAATATAATAAATAACGATTAAAAAGTATAGATTAAAAACCCTATTTTTATCATAATAAAATAAATAATTAATTTATTTTATAAAAACGCATTTTTATTCTAATTATTAATGGTAGTTATAACTATAAATTTTGCATGAAAAAGAGGAGATTTTTATAAAATTATATTTATAAAAATGACTCCATATGATAATATATAATAATCGTAATTATATATATTTTCATATATATATAAATACATATAAGTATGTGGATTAAATGGTTGAAAAAGAAATATAAAATAATATAATTATTTTTAGACATATTAATCTATTTTCTTAAATGTGTATATTCCATATATAATTACATGAAATAATTAGTATATATTAAGAGTTTAAATAATAAAATAATATAATTATTATTTCATGACAACTTACTACTTGACGATTTATAAATATATTTTACATATATTTATCATAAGGATCAATTTAAACAAAGTGTTGGATAAGCAAAAGACTAATTCACAATATTTATTAAAGAATTTAATAAATATAATAAACTTGAATGACAAGTCGTATCACCAACGACGATCGGGTTGGAGCCTTGTAGATTATTACAAGACAAGGGTCGATACCTCAGGGTATTGGTCAGGTGACCAAACCACACTTCAACAATCGCATAGGACCTAAGGTGTCTTAAATAATTTAGGGCACGAATAGTTCAGACACTTGTTGGACTTACTGTACATCTCATCATTCATCACCTCGATAGATAAGGTGAGTCTTCACGGCTCCATTTTTAATATGATTTAAATGATTTTTAAACATGCGGGTGAGAATACATAGCTCATATTTGGATACGAGTACATACTGATTGTTGCATGAGTTTTTACTCTCATACGAAGTCCCCGGGAATACTATAACCGTTAGCTAGTTTAGACGTGGAACGCATGAATAGATCTATTTGGGTTGACACTTGATATGACATAAATTATACATGTTTTGCACGCATAATTATCCCCGAAATCAACACAATTAGACACAATATGATAATAATTGATTCATAATCCACTCATTTGTGTTCCGATAGGATAATTGACCCGGATACGCAAAAACATGAAGAAAACACTCAAAAACAAGTTGAAATCAACATTCAGGGGCCAATTGAACGAAACCGGACGCCGGAAGTTAACCGTGGAAGCTAAAAAGTCAACACGGAGCAAAACAAGGCAATGCACGGCTTGAGTA
The DNA here is from genome assembly GCA_023525975.1 of Smallanthus sonchifolius. NCBI lineage: Eukaryota > Viridiplantae > Streptophyta > Magnoliopsida > Asterales > Asteraceae > Smallanthus > Smallanthus sonchifolius. The sequence continues at coordinate 90,845,733 of CM042024.1, read as the reverse complement.
CGGAATCCGTGTCAGACATATTTAAAACAAAACTCATTTTCTAACTTATTATCCTAGTCAGACAATAGCGAGGCTTGAGTACGGAATCCGTGTTCATGGTTCGATACTTGGTTCCTACCCATATTATACTACGCTGTTATAGGTACACTTGCATATTGTGTGTGTATTTAGTTGAAGTAATTATCATTTTAGTTTATAAATTTAAAACCTGATTTTGTGTAGCTCCAAATAGAATATATTTATTACTAAAACTACGCCATCAAGCTATTGGTGTCGTTGCCAAGTATAGATATATTTATATTTTTATCTACATATAAAACACAAATCAAGTTTTTGGCGCCGTTGCCGGAGACACGTTAATTCTGCGAAAGATATAAGTCGTTGGACTGACTATTTCTATTTTCTCTTTATTTTCCTTTTATTTTTATTTTGGTGCTTGTGTTAACTAATCAATATTTGCAGGAACTTTCAAAAAATCGTGACCGCGAAATTTTTGTTAAGAAAAATATAAAAACATAAGTACCGCTATTCGAAAGCAAAAAAATATATTCTTTTTAGGCGTAACGCTTTCGGACGGTTTTTACGTGTTTAAATTTTATTTTCTTCCTTATTTCCTAAAAAAAATAGTTAAACTTGGACAGACAGGGGCAATGCACGACCGTGCATTGGGCTCCATGCAGTCAGGTGTTGAATTGGGGCAGAATGTTCATTTTCTTAAAACCCTCACCCCCAAATACTTGTTGGATGATTTGAATACATTGACACTCATGGTTTTTTACCGGTTACGTAGATAACCGTTGATATGGTGCCAACACCACCACTTTCGGCCGCCCTAGTTGGCGAATATTAGTTTAATGTTATTTTTATTTCCAGTAATTAGTTGTGTCTTGAGATTTGAATAAACAGGTAAAGGCAAGTTTTGGTTCGTGCCCGGAAATACTATCTAGGCGTTGATGAGAGTCGTTCAGACGCATGATATCGACAACTCATCAGGGGAGTATCAGTTTCACCACACTCTTATTATTCATGACACATATCATATTGCATATATTCATATTGTCAGAAACTAAGTGTGGGGTGGAACACCGTTGATATTTTGGCTGCCAAATTTTGTCATAAATATTACGAGTGCATGATTAATAACTACCCAATCTATTGAATTAAAAGTTATACAGAAGTAATAAAAACATTTTCAAAAATAATCTTAAAGCAAAAGTTTTAAAAATCAGTTGGTACAAATGGGCTTATAAAAACAGCAATTTGAAATACCGTTGAAGTGAATTAAGGAAACAAATAGGGAAGATTAGGGAGCACAACAGAAAGAAAGAAATAAATTTACACACGTTTTTACTTTATTACCCTTTACCTTCCGTTTCCATGTGAGAGATTTGAACCTATCCAAGCATTATCACGAACACATCAAGTTTTTGACGCCATTGATTATCACATGCTCATTTCGTTTGATAGAGTGAATGCTAATTATTGCTTTGCATGTTAGAACTTGTGTAAAATATACATTTCAAGATCATTGACTAAAAGAATGCATAAAAATGATTGAGGCATTAGGATTAACCCATTTTCTTTAGCCTTTTTCTTTTCCTTTACCTACCCTAAATATTTTCCCCTAGTTAGCCCCTTTGAGCCTAAACCTTTTCGTTTCTAAACCCACATCGCAAAACCATTAAACCCGAAAAATTAGCCTTTTATCTTTTAACCCTTTTAGTTGAAAATCGACTTGGCTATGATTTAAAGAATGATCATCCGCCGAAAGATTATAGATCCATCCTATGTTCGAAGAAAGAAACTCATGAAAAGAAGAATTATTGTGATAAGAAAAGGGGGCAACCAAAAAGGAATTCATAATCGCCCAAGCTAGTGAAGAAATCTAATCAAAAGAGAATCAAACTTACTCGAAAAATTGGAGTACGCAAAGCTGATCAAAATGAATGTATTAGGAAGAAACAACCGAACAATTCATGGGAACTGATAGCAATAAATATTTCAAAAACAAGAAGACGTTTACGTTCTTGAAGAAGGGATTTGGTCTTGACAATATGACCTTAAAATAGTCCTTAGATTAGTCACAATGTCTAATCTAAGTTGAATAGGAAATCATTCACCTTTTAATCATCAAGTCAAGTCAGATTTTCAACATTTAGCAACTTTTCCCAAATACTTCCTACCTTAACCTTAAGCCAAACATTACAACCCTTTATAAAGCCCTCTTGATTTATACACATATTTTATGTCAATTGATGGAGATTTGATTTCTATACAATCCTATGATGATGCAAGCATTAATTATAGCATTGAGTGTTCTTCTTGACATACATTATCCATATATTTAACCGGAGTGTTGAGTGAACATTTGTGAGACTGTAATTTTGTGCATAGTCATAGTTCCATCAAGTATGTTGAGCTTGTTACCCTATTGTGGAGAAATACCGAAAGGTATAACCACCAAATCATTGTTTTTAAGGGGGCCATTCAGCCATTTGGGACAACAACTTTGGATTAACATTTAATCAATATCTTACTTCTACGGGTATAATTATGCATGAGTTTGCTTGTGGACAAGCAAAGTTTAAGTGTGGGGTATTATGATATGACGTAAATTATACATGTTTTGCACGCATAATTATCCCCGAAATCATCACAATTAGAGATAATATGATAATAATTTATGCATAATCCACTCATGTGTGTTCCAATAGGATAATTGACCCAGATACGCAAAAACATGAAGAAAATACTCAAAAATAAGGTGAAATCAGCATTCGGGGGCCAATTGAACGAAACCGGACGCTGGAAGTCAACCCTGGAAGCTAAAAAGTCAACAGGGAGCAAAACAAGGCAATGCATGGCCGTGCATTGCCTTGCACGGTCGTGCGTCCCCTGCTTTGCCTCCATGTACTCTCCTGTACTGCCAGATTCCGCACGTGAAAGAAAATGGTACTTTGCACGCCCGTGAAAGAAAAGGGTACTTTGCACGCCCGTGAAATAAAATGCACGGTCGTGCATTGCCAAAATCTTAGCCTATAAATAGCAAGGTCAATCTAGTGTTTTAGATGTCCATTACCTTGGGTTGGGAAGGCTCTAGAGCTCTGCTAGAGCCAGAACTCCCTCGGTTTTGGTCCGTTTTAGCTTTTCTTTGTTTATTTCCTTTTTAAAAGTCTTGTGATATGAACTTATTCTTCTCATTCGAATGAAACAAGAGGCAACCTATATCCACTCTCCCTTGGTGTTGGAACACTTCCACACATTGTCTAAGGGTTAGTGGAGTCACTTGTATGGTCATTTATGGCTAGTTCTCTTGTGTTGCTCGAGTTGGTTGAACTTTAATTATTTAATGAAGTATTTTTAATATGTTATGTTTTTAAAGTCTTTACTATGATTTATTTTAAAAAGACAAGAATAAGTGATCTTTAAACCAATCTAATAATCTTAAATCTTGTGAGTTACTTAAGCAAGACTTCTTGTTTGGAAAGCTTATTCGATGTTTGTACGGTCTATATACAAATCTTGGTGCTAGCACGGCCAATTAATATAGATTTAATATTATGGGTTGATTGGAGGTTTGGGTATTCAGCAAGTCGTTTGAGCCCTAACCAGACCGGGCGGTTTGTGTCATTATTTCTTTACTTCTCTTGTGTCGGCTTGCAGAGGACTTCTAGCGGGAGCCATGGGGTTTGATCTTGAGAATGAAAGTCCTATTTATTTAAAATAATATTATAAGTAAAGACAACTATTTAAGAACATAATTTGTTAGGTCTGAGCGTTCATAAAGTAGCTCTGGAGGGAGTTGCACATTCCTACTTTCCAAAAAAAGTTACAAGACATGACGTACGTCAGTCATTAGATAATCTTAGTACGAATAATGAATCACGTGATAACCGACGGACTTGAGACCCCGTTTAGGGTCCGTTATATTCATTAAGGAACAGTTGACCGACCGTATCCACTTTTCTGTTACGAAATACTAACTCCCCTATCGAAAGGGTTAGTACTAGTAACTATTACCAACCTTACTTTAAATATATCATTAATTAACAAGGGATAACAACTAGAGTAACACCTTAAAAGGGATAATATTTCTAATTACATTTCTTATATGTTTATTTTCCAACTTTTTATCCTAGTCAGACAATAGCGAGGGTTGAGTATGGGATCCGTGTCCATGGTTCGATACTTGGTTCTTACCCATATTATACTACGCTGCGATAGGTACACTTGCCTATTGTGTGTGTATTTAGTTGAAGTAATTATCATTTTAATTTATAAATTTAAAACCTGATTTTGTGTATCACCAAATAGAATATATTTATTAATAAAACTACGCCATCAAGCTTTTGATGTCGTTTCCAAGGATAGATATATTTATATTTTTATCTACATATAAAACACGCATCAACACCCCCACCCGTGGTTAGTCGTGCTAACCTAGACTTGAGGTCTAAGCGGGTGCATATTGTCCATACTCCTACTCACAATGTTTCATGACAGAACATTGGGCGGGGCACGTTGTTACTCAGTCAAATGATGGGTACATCTTACATAAACGTCAAGTTTCGGTTATGGTAGCTCATGTAACATGTTCATACATAAGTATTGTTTGATCAACAATTCTAATCATACTGGGAAATCTCGTAGTCCAAAGGAATCATATCATACTGTTTACTTAAACCTGTGAACTCACCAACTTTATGTTGACATTTTAGCATGTATTTCTCAGGTAACTAAAATCATGGTATATGGACATGCACACACGTAGAACATCTTTCAGAAGTCAACTCGGTATAACCTAGGGACATCTAGTTCTTAGCCGACAAACTTGTTGTATGAAGCACCCTACGCTTCGGATTTTAAGTATGGTACTATTGGCATGTAATATATTGAAAACAATTTGTGTTTCCTTGTAACAACTTAGAATCTTTGATTATGGATGTTATAGAAGTCGGTCAATGTAATCAAAGGCTATGAACACCGTGGATCATCACGCCCCGTGTTTCCGCCCTAGGCGGGGTGTGACAGAGCCTGTAATCAAATGGAGACAGTAATAGAACTAAAAGAACTTATACAAAAACATCATAAAAAAAAGATTAAATGGAGCCTGATAGGTCTTATAAAATTGACAATATTGATCTCAGGACGAGTAAGTAGTGAATTATCTGGACCTGATTTGTTGGAAGATGTAACTTTTGGTGACCTTTTGTGCAGAAGTTTTATGTACGTTAAATATGAAGGTATGATACATAACATTTTTTAGGTTATACCTATTGGTAGCTACAAATTTGTAATTTTTACATATATCTATATGTCTAGTTTTATTGAGTTCATCATAGAAAAAAAAATAAAATTCATAAAGATATAGTGCATACGGGTCATATTGCACCATACGACCCGTATCTACTCAGCCGTATTGTACCATACTACCCGTAATGGAGCATGATTTGACTGTTTTGAAGGCATACGGGTCATATGATACAATACGGGCCGTATACGACGCAATGATTGTGTGTACATATAACAGGTGGGTGCGTGCAAGTAACAAAAGCCCTGCAAATATGCTATCTTTTCTTTTCTATATTTATGTTTTTCAGAAGGTAAAATTAACATTTCACTATTAAAAATGTATTAACTGAACATTTCTAAATCTATGCTATCTTTTGTTTTGTATATTGGATACTTATAGTAAACACGTGTGCATTTGTGCATTTGTGCAATCTGAACATCATTAATTATTATTATTATTATTATTATTATTATTATTATTATTTTTAGTAATTGACATATAATTATATAATAAGAATATTATTAGAAACTATGATGTAGTCGGGTGATCAAATACACATAATGTATATTCACCACATAATTTATTAAACGATAAATAAAATTAAGATCTTAATAATGTATTTACTATATAATATATTGAAATTCATAAAGATATAGCGCATACGGGTCATATTGCACCATACGGCCCGTATCTACTCAGCCGTATTGTACCATACTACCCGTAATGGAGCATGATTTGACTGTTTTGAAGGCATACGGGTCGTATGATACAATACAGGACATATACGACGCAATGATTGTGTATACATATAACAGGTGGATGCGTGCAAATAACGAAAGCCCTGCAAATATGCTATCTTTTGTTTTATATATTTATGTTTTTAAGAAGGTAAAATTAACATTTCACTATTAAAAATGTATTAACTGAACATTCCTAAATCTATGCTATCTTTTGTTTTGTATACTGGATACTTATAGTAAACACGTGTGCATTTGTGCTATCTGAACATCATTAATTAATTATTATTATTATTATTATTATTATTATTACTTTTTGTAATTAACATATAATTATATAATAAGAATATTATTAGAAACTATGATGTAGTCGGGTGATCAAATACACATAATGTATATTCACCACATAATTTATTCAATGATAAATAAAATTAAGATCTTAATAATGTATTTACTATATAATATGAGGAATTCTAATGGAACACGGAATATTGCTAATTGTACACACCGCAACCAGTGGCGGATACAAAATTTTTCTGTAGGAGGGGTAAAACTTTCAAGATGGATCCGCCTCTGGCCGCAACCCTATACGCCCTCGTATAGGCCAATACGAGGCGTATAAGGTTTAATCTCTGACAACAGAATGCCACGTGTCATTCCCTGTCTGGCGCCTGGGTCCCATACGTGGCGTATTGAGCTATACGCTACGTATTGAGCTATACGATGCGTATTGGCTCCGAGTTATATTTTTCCCTCAAAACATGACAGATTTTGGGGTATAAGGAAGATATACGTGGCGTATTTGGCTATACGCCACGTATAGTAATTTTTTTATATTATATTTATCTTTTTTAATCTATATAACTTTGTTATATTTATAACTTATATAATTTTTATCTTTGTTAGTTTATAAAATTTTTATCTTTTTTTAATATTTTTTATATTTTCACATTTATAATTTATCATTTCAACCAAACAAACAAATAAAACATCACCACCAAACAAATAACCAAACATTACATATATTTACATCAAAACATTAAATATAATAAATCAAAATCTTTATACATACATAAAAAAAGAAATAACTAAATACAATTAAAAATAACTATACATGGCCCGCCCGGCCGTCATCCTGACCCGCTCCGCCCTCATCCTGACCCGCCCCGCCATCATCCTGATTGAGGTCGCCCGGATAATGAGGTGGCGGTGGTAGTGGTGGTGACTTGATTCCGGCGGCTCGTGACAAATCCACGAGGCGACCAACCGCCCACATCATCAGGTCCTCCATCTGGTCGCTATGACGAGCCTGTGTGGCCCTGTTCAGCCTAACAGACCGACGTACGTGTCGGGGATGTTGTGGCGGCTGGTCGTGAATGGGTTCGACGTGTGGCTGCGGCTACGGCACACCCTGTAGTGGGTTAGGCATAGGCGGGTCCCCTTGTCCCGGCACCGGCGGAAACGGCACCGGGACCCAAACCTGGTCCTGGACGGCCCCTACGAACCGAAGGCCGAGCCCCGGGAATCGATGCGTGATGCGCATGCCGCTCGCCGTGCGGCGGTCTAATCGGACAGGGGGAATGGCCGCTAACATCTCATGCTTGTGATCATGCCACGGTGTAAGAACACGCATCAGATGAGTGATGAAAGCACCATACAAAAGCCCGCCCTTCTACCGCATATAGGCAGACGCAAAATAAAGCGCTAGGCATGTGAATAGGGCGCACCGAGTGCCGATAAGCAGGCAGTAGAGAAAGAAGAGGTCTCTATCGGTGCACCACTCATGGCTTTTCTGACGCGGTGCGATCGACGTCAAGAGAAACCAGTGCAAATATCTATAGAGGGGGTCTCTAATCCCCGAGACCCTCCCCTTGGTACCTAACCAAGCACTATCTGAAGTCATACCCCCAAAAACATGGAGATCCTCCTTGTCCACCTCCATCACCGCCTCGGTGTAAAGTGGCGTGACCGTCTCGGGCTCGAAATACAAGCCCGTCGCGACGGCCCACTGACGGAGGGTCAGACGGTAAACGTGGCCAAAAATACGGAAGGAGACCTACTTCGGCTCCTGTGCCTGTTCCTCCGCAGGAAGAGGCGCCAACCCCTCCTCTGAGTAGATGAACGTCGACAGAAACTCGACGACCACCTCTCGGTAGGTCTCGGTGAATGCAATATCAAACAGACGATCCCATGGCGTGTCCTCGCCTATGATGGCCTGGCCCGCTCTGCCTCCTAGACCTCCTAGAGAAGCTCCCAGTCCACCGCCGTCCCCGGGCCCATCCTCACCTCCCTTAGCTTCTGGCACCGGCCAAACGCGTCCGAGTCGGGCGAAAAATGCAAATAAGGGTAGTGCACGAGATAATCTAATTCCACCATATCAATATCATCCTCGTGATCCGTCATATATGAAAATACTATTAAATAATAATAAATTGTTATTTTTTATTATTTAAAAATAATAATAAATTGATTTTTTTTTTAATTTTAAAAATAATAATAAATTGTTTTTTACTATAAATAATATAAAATAATAATAAATTGTTATTTTTTTTTATTTTAAAAATAATAATTTGTTATTTTTTTATTATTTAAAAATAATAATAAATTGTTTTTAATATAAATAATATAAAATAATAATATTTTTTTTTTAATTTTAAAAATAATAGTAAATTGTTTTTTTAAATATAACTAATATAAAATAATAATAAATTGTTTTTTAATATAAATAATATAAAATAATACTAAATTGTTTTTTTTTTATTTTAAAAATAATAATAATTTTTTTAATACCTATACGCCACGTATAGCCTTATACGTGGCGTATAGGGTGTTACCGGGTAACTAACCCATACGCAGGTTAGTAACCGGGTAACCCAAGCCATACGCGGCAACCCCAGACCATACGAGGTCAGTTACCGAGAACTTGAGCCATTCGCAACGTATAGTCCTATACGTGGCGTATGGCTTCATCTTCTTCCCCAGATGAACTGTACGCCACATATAGGGCTATACGTTGCATATAGTTCGTCATTTTCAGTGGTTATAAACCTTATTCTACCCTACTTTAACGGCTAATTATCAAAATTAAACCTATATTATCGACCGGGAGTCTAGAATACGTACCTTTACGAGTAAAAGAGAAGATTTTGGACTCGACAATCTCAATCAAGCGAGGCTTCGTATGTGTTTGTGTGTAAAAATTGGGGGGTGTTTGGTGTTGTACGATGGGAGTCCTGAGTATATCAGAGTCTTATACGCTTTGTATAGGACAATACGTAGCGTATAGACCCTGACCTTTGGAATTCTATACGATATGTATTGGTCTATACGCAGCGTATTGTCCCAAAAATATCTGAAATTTGAAAATTTTAGGTTTCCCTCCATTTAAAGGCCCATACGCCATGTATAGACCAATACGTAGCGTATAGGCCAATACCTAGTCCTGTATGCCACGTATTGCACTATACGTGCCGTATAGAATTGTTTTTATATTTTTTATTAACTTCATTTTATATATTTAATATTTAATATATACGTTAATTACTATTTATTGTAATTTTACTTTTATTTACTATTTGATTGAAAAATAAATTGCATCATTAGGCATTATCATAAAATAAATGTGTTTTATTAGCAAAATTATTATTAAATTACATTATCCAACATTCGTGACAAATTGTGGAAAGTCATGTGCATCACTAGCCATTATCTTTTTAAACCGTTCGATACGATCACTGTATATATTTTCCCATTCTGCTGCAGCATCATTTCGGTGCAAAATCCAAAGAGCATTCGGTGTGGGCATCAGAAAATTTCGGTCTAACTTGACGTGGATGAAATGAGCATTGTTGACATGAACGAACGATACGATTTGATGTTGAGTGTGAACGTTAGGACCAAACCATAATGGGAAAAATGTTTGACTACCGGCGATGCTTAAAAGTTGAACAATCACGCCAAATCTTTGAGCAATTAGGAGTCATGTGTATAGCATCGACATCCAACGACTAACGGGTGGGGCTTTCACATTCTGCCAATCTATCATGTGACGTAGCTTATCATACTCTTGAAAGGAGACTCTGTCAAAAACAGTTCTCCACCAATCTTCTTTACCGTCCATCTCCTGTAGAAGCTGTTGTCGAATAAAAAGCCACTGGTTTTTCATTGAACTTTAAGCCCACAACTACCGATCGAAAACCACAGTTACCGTCGGGCATTACATCATGTATATGTGAAATGTAGGGATGAAACAAAGATGGATTGGAATCTTTAAAATAATTTATATTGTTAACTGCATCATCTCTCATCATCAATGAAAACCCGTTATCATCTTGTGGTTGCTTTCCTTTACTAGTTGTTGAACGACGATGTTGCATGACAGGTTTATTCAACTTGACGACTGAACTCGCTGGTCGAGAGTCATGTGACGGAATATACGAGCTATGTCTCGCATAGTCACATCTGCTTTGTTGGGATTCTGTGAATGAGCTATTTCTCGCGACATCCTGTTTCCTTTGTTGTAGTTTTTTCAAAGTTGGATGACCATGAGTATCCTCTTGTACCACAGGCGCTTTCTTGTTAGTTTTTTCTTGGAAAGACCACCTCTGCGATTCTCGACAACAGACTTTTTTTGTCCTGATCGGGTTGTGACATAATTTTGTTTCTCACAAGGCCAAGTACATTATCCACGTCTACAATTTCATCCTCGACAAATGACGGTTTTAAATCAAGCTTCCTCCAGAAGACGTCCACCGCATCTAATGGGATCTGCCACCTGTATTAAAACGAGATAGTCAGAACAGTTTGGAATTAGAAAACACAAGATAAATCTTTAAAGGTTGTATTTATGACCTGTAGCTTCGATCTTTGCCAGACGACAAGCACACGGTAACCCACAACTACTGAAAAGCTGGCAACCACACGATGCATTTTGTTTCCGTAAAGTTGATAACTTATACCACTCGTTTTCTAACAAATCTAGAGCTTTATGTGAAACTTTACCGTGTATGTTATCAAACAATTCAATAGCTTCGTGGCTGTCCATTTTTCTTATTAGGCTTGTTCCAAACCCATACTGTAATTGTACATACTGATCTGTTATAATTTCATCCACAAACCCAACAAGTCTATCCAGCGAGCTGTTAGCATTTCTAAGATAACTCTTTAGGAGCGAATGCTGGCTCTCGACTCGGTTCGTTGTACGTTGACCAAAATTGAGGTTTCTGTTGGACCAAACTGATACAAACTTTTCTTTATATGGATCCAACCAATTTTTGCTCACATAGTCTATAACTTCTGAAAAAATAATATGTATAATTTAAACCGTAATAAATAATTGAAATTAAAAACATTATGTATAAGGTAAAAATAAAAACTTACTTCCTCGTCTAGCGGAATACAATCGTTCGTAAAGTCGGTTGAAGTTGTACTGGTAAGTGTCCGGGAATATTTTATCACACGCGTCATAAGAGCTTGTCTCTGTCTGTTACTATCACACGCGGCTCCATAAACTTTTGCAACATACCTTTGATTTGTAGTAGCACCTATACGAAGTTTTCCTCCCGTTCTTTAGATATAAATGCATGAGCGACGCAAAACGACGGGTGTGTGGAGGTCACACCGACAACTTGGACAAATGGAAATCTATACATGTTTGTTTTGTACGTCGCGTCGATCATCAACACGTGCGGGAACACACGCCACATCTCGTACGATTTCGGATGAACAAAGAATACCTCCTCAACGACATTTGTGGTGGGATCCTCTCGAGTATAGTAGACGTACTCTTTAGAAGAAAGCAGGTGCTCCAGAACCTACATTGGAGTTTCACTGACTCTCGTTTCGTTCTTTATCTTTTGTATCGCATTATAAATGTCCTTTTTAATACACCTGCTCTCTAGGTTTTGTTCCCTTATGGTTGCCAGAATATTACGTGGCAACATGTTTTGCGAATACAGCTTCACCACCAAAAGTTGTTCCGACTGAGACAGTTTCCTGGCAAATGAGTGCACCTCAAGATGTTGACTAGGAACGTGGTTATGACTGTCATCCTTCACTGTTAACTTCCAATCACCAGTATTTTCATTATAGACTCCTTCCAATTTAAAGGGACAACCTATTTTCTTGCTACCGGCACATCTAATCGTGGCCATAGACGTACGTTCGTCGTGACGGTCACACACAAGCCACACCTTGATAACTGGTGCCGACGGGTCGTCTCCTTTTCTCCTCGATCGTCGGGTGACAATGACGTAACCATTATCACGTCCTCTGCCGGCAACCCAATCCACCAACTATTCACGAGACTGAAAATTATGCAATAACGGTACGGTAATAGTTAATAAACAACAAACTAAATGTAGGTATATATATGTAGTAATGTTATACCTGGTCAGTTTTATACGACACGGTTGAATGGGTTTGTTCCCTGTGTTCGGACTGGTTAGCCGGTTTGTTCCCCGCGTATACGAAGTCGTCGGTTTGTTGTGTCTGGTAAGATAGTTCACCCACGTATACGAAGTCGTCGGTGTGTTGTGTCGGGTAAAAGACTTCACCGTATACGAAGTCGTCCGTGGGTTGTGTAAGGTAAGAGGGTTCATCGTATACGAACTCGGGATTGCTTAGTGGCTCGTTCAAATCTGGAAGCCTTACCCGTTGATTAGAATACACATCGGACGAGACCTCCTCCAAGTTCACACCTTGAACGCCAGAACTTTACGGGTTGTTTTCCATCGACTCGTTAGAATATACCTAAAAACCATAGTTACCATCCCACCACCAAGACATGACTATAACTTTTTGAGGAAATTGTTTGAAATTTTTTTGAAGGAAACGTTCAAATGAGAATTTTGCATGGTTAAATACACAAAATTTGGCCCCTATACGCATCGGCCTATACGATGCGTATAGGATCCTGGTCAAACCAACAACATCGTACTACCTGGTCATTCCAACCCCTATACGCATCGTATAGGGCAATACGATGCAGTTTAGGGTACAAGGTACCTTCTGCAACTAGTCAGAAGTTACCTCATACCCTAAATTGTATCGTATTGCCCTATACGGTGCGTATAGGGGTTGGAATGACCAGTTAGTACGATGTTGTCTGGCATGGGAAATTGTGAAGGGCAATACGCATCGTATTGGCCTATACAATGCGTATAGAGCCCGATCCAAACATCAATTTCGGTGTCTTGTTAGTAGGCCCCTAAAATATACTAGGTTAAAACCCTGTGTATTACACGTGTTGAATAAATGCAATATTATATACTTAGTAATAAAGATTTATATATTACATATTTATGAAGTATTACATAGTTTTTTAATACTTATTTTAAAAACATTATATAGTTATTTTTTAAAAATGTTTTATAAAAAAGAATGAAAGAAAAATGTTCAAATTCTAAATATGTTTTATGAACAAACCTATATTTTTTTAAATAAAAAACGTTTTATAAAAAGAATTATATAAATCATTATTATTTAATAGGAGAGAGAGAGTCGGGAAACAAAAAATTATAAAAAACAATTAAAGAAAGTTTGTATAATTAATAGGAGAGAGAGACGGAAAAAAAGGATGAGAATGCATATGAGAGTGACAAGTGTCCCACTAAAACCTTTATTTATTATATAGTGTAGATTCAATACACAATTTATTCATTGTAAGTAAAATTATGATCTAATAAATTTTCGCGTTAATTATGGAAATGTCATAATGTAAAATAACTTTATCAAGCACATAGTTCTCATTAAAAATTGGTTAATAGTTTTTTAATAATTCTTATAAACTGGTTCCAATCATATAATAGCAGTAAATTAATTTTAAAATCTATTAATAATTTTGAAATAATTTTATTACTTTTTGTAAAATATTTAACAGCTATAGGGCATTTATTTTTAGAGATTATTACTAGTCTATTTTATAAATATCAAGAGGCCTGGTAAATTCGGTTTGATATGATATATCATAAAGTGGGTACAACCTTTAACTTATTCAATTACTGTTTTTATGGATTGAAATGTGGCCTATAAACACCCACGTGGCATGATATGCCATGTGTGCAGCACACTTCTCCGGCAGCAACACACAACTCCCCACGGGATTCGCTTGCACCAACACAAATTGGCCATCATCACTCACCCTTAGAGCCACTGGTCCCACGACTTATACTCACCCTTTGCAAATATGAAGATTTGTGGTAATCCTTTTAATCACTTCAACATTCTTGTAGTTGTGTTTATGTGACAGAATTTGGTTTTTATGCATGGTTTCTTAAAACTTGAAGAAAAAGATAGTTAAAATTAAATAAACTTACAATATATATTTATTAACAAATATAGTGATGAAAATATCATGCTAATCTTATAAGTTGAATACACATTACTAACAGACAATAATACACTATAAGAAAACAAAGCAATAGGTGACGATCACTATCGTCGCTAATAGGAGCCCTAGGATCAGTTTTTCGTAACGAACGGTAAGATTACATCAACTTTATTCCCACCCGGATATCAAGAGCAATAACGGCGATAAAGTTGGGCTCGCCGCTAAAGGTCTCGCCCCTATTGCTCTAAATTCTTGTAGTGATAGTATTTTAAGGTGTATCTTGTTAATTAAATGGTTTATGGTTTAGGATGTAAGATTATTTTTTTTTTTTTTAAAACAATTTGTAGATTTTTTAGGATAAATAAATCACAACTTGCATTCTGTTGGATTTAAACGTATAAATTTTTTATTAGGAGATACACCACATAACGACGACGATGATTCATGTTTTAAATAGGTTGGTTGATGAAATTTATTGTTAATAAAAGGAAAGTTGATGACATATTTTATTTCTTATTTAGGTAATGAATTTAACTCATCAAATCTTTATTTTGTCTAATTGGCTTTAGTGGACCATTGATTTCATTCCATTAGTGTGCGTGGGACCTATCATTTAATTATGAATAAATCTAATTGGATTACAGTAACATTTCAAACCATGATGGCATTTTTTATTCATTGTTTTAAAAAGAAATGGTTGCTAAACATTAAAGTTCTATATTGAAACCTCCTTATTTCTGATGAAAATCTCTAAGCACCAAGGTCTAAACATTAAGAGGGAGAATATATATATATATATATATTAATAACGGGCTGTTTGATTCATTAAGAGCTAGACCATTAAGATCTCTAAATGGTTTAGCATGGTTTCTATGCTGAACCATTAAGAGGTTAGATGAACTATTAAGATGCTGGCAAAATCTGAAACAAACATCCCCTACTTCTGACCGATTTAAAGGTAGTCTCTGAATGAAATCATTATGAGGCTACCAAACATCCCCTTAGGGTCTAAACATTAAGAGGGGGGTAAAAACATTAGATCATTAAAGAATTTTGCTTATCTTCATTTTGTAACTTTTATGATGCATTTGACATTTTTTTTCTTTTGGCTTTTGAGAGGATGCAAGGTACATAACGTCTATGTTGTAGTCATGGACAGGGAGGGCGAGGACCACCTGTTGTAGGGTGAGTTCTTAGGTAGTATTGAGTCTAAAGTCTATGGACAAACTTCCTACTATCCTTCATCTCAAATAAGATAATATGTATAGGATTACTTGAAAAAAGTTTGTGAGATGAAATTTGAGTGTTACTGCGCCGGATATAGCCCCAAAAATGAGAATTCAGTATTAAGTAGACAAAACAAAAGGGCATAGTCTAGAAATATTACTTCTATATTTCAAAATAGTTTTACAAATGTATAGTTTTTTTGGTGCAGAAAACACACGCTATCTACTCCAGGGGTGGCTTAACAATACAAGCAACTAAAGCAACCGCTTTAGACTCACAAATTTTAATGGCCCCAAAAATTAAATAAATTACATCTTCGGTCTATATTTTAACATAAAAATATATGTGATACTTATCAACTTTTGTGTTTTTAGAGAGAAATAATAATCTGTCAACTTTTGTGTTAACATTATACGTTTTCACGATCCGTAAAATTACATTTATTCATTTTTATATATTTAGAAAAACTTTCACAAAAAGCCACAATTTTGATATTCGCTTTAAGCCCCAAAATATGTTGACCCGGCCCTACTCTACTCTACTTATAAAATAACTATACCTGCACTCCGCATAAATTTCACCACAATCATTTATTTGGGGAGTAGACTTTACCACCAGATGTCTTCTTTGGGACCAAATGCATATAACAATTTTTTACTGAAGGAGTGCAATGAATGGTAGAGTAGTGAAATATCGTTTTCAGTATTTTCTTTGATTCCCCCTATTTTCCCCCTGATCTTCTCATTCCCAACCTCTATTTATATCCTAGTTCTCCAGCATCATGATATATAGCCAATTCAGTTTGAAAGTGAAGACC
Organism: Smallanthus sonchifolius; assembly: GCA_023525975.1. Taxonomy (NCBI): domain Eukaryota; kingdom Viridiplantae; phylum Streptophyta; class Magnoliopsida; order Asterales; family Asteraceae; genus Smallanthus; species Smallanthus sonchifolius. Next base: position 90,829,330 of record CM042024.1, on the reverse strand, counting down.
ACAGCAAGTTGCAATATCTTCTTGTTTTCTTCAGTTTTCTTTAACAAAGAAGAAAATGTTCCATGGTCTGAAAATGCTATGGAAGGTGCATGATGACGACAAAGACAGTTATGATGGCCATAACCATCATCTGGATATAATCGCTTATTACCACGATGGTGCCACCATTGATGGTGATGACAACCAGGTGTATGAATATGCTACTCATCCAGCCATGGATGGCGATGATGATGACGACGACGATGACGATACTGGTATTGCTCCTGCTGCTTGAGATGATCAAGAGTCTTGAAAAACCAGGTTTTTTTTGTTAAGAAACCCTAGTTTTAGATATACAATATATGGAACCCTAGAATGGCCATTTTATATTGGCAGATACAAATAGTGAAGCATAACTTACTTCTCCAATAAAGCTGTTGCCTATGGGGACAATGCATGGTTATATGTGTTTGTTTTAAAGAAGGATACAAGTTAATATGTTTTGTGTTACTGTCTTTTCAAATCCAACGTGTGAGTATTGAGTAAGAAAATATCAATAAATGATATGTTAATAATGACATGAACAAAAATTAGCTATAGAGTAAATTTATCCAGAGTCCAGACTGTAGAAGAAGTACTTGTACAACTGTTTTCTAAATGCTCAACAAATTAAAACTAGTCTTTTTAGAGACTTATACAAGTTTATTTTGTTTTTTTTTTTATTTTACACACTATACACCAACAAAAACAACAATTTATATATGCAAAGTGATCATAATATATCATTTATATGTAATATATAATTTGGTTGAACGATACGATGAAGGACGGCACAAATAACCATGCAATGGACACAAGTTAGACCCATTTATGTTGTATTACCATGGATCAAAGAATGATCTGATATGGATTGTGGTGTGCCTTTTCAAGTTAGGGTTTACAAGTAGGGGCCTTCTAACCCCACATCTTCTGACACTCTAATCCCACACCTCCTTCAAATTAAGGGTCTTCTAAATGCATCTATACGGCCGTCTGCTTAGACAAGACATACGTCATTAACTGACAAATGTCAGACGACTGATTATACTAAGTGAAAAATGACCATCTTAAACAGGGCTGACGTCAGCTTTCTTAAAAGTAAACCAACGTCCATGTAGTACCAAACGGTAGTTTATGTATTTTTATAATTAATTTGTTTAGTTTTTATAATTTTTACAACGCGCAATCGAAATGAGTGCTCTTTGATCAAATGTGATAAGACGTCAGACCGTTCATATAACAAAGATGTAAATCAAGAAACATCGGTTATTTTTAATTTAGACTCGAAACCGTCGGGTTGATGGACTACAAAGCTTCATCCTTTCAAAGCTCCTCACAAGTGCATCTGACCAAGCTTCTAATTCCGGCCAAACACCTTATTTAATACATAAAGAACTCATGTTTGGTAAAACTATGAATGCAGAATGCATGCGACAAATAATTTAAAATTTTAGCCGTTCAAACTAAAAAACTAAAATTAAAAATAACAAATTATGATTAATTAGTTATTTTTTAAAATAAATAACTAAAATTAAATATTACGTAAATTAACGCTGCGATATTAAAGTAAATATGCATTGTGTAGCTTGTGTTCAAGATATTTGATAACCTGGAATCTTATTTAAACAAACAACGAATTAAATCTGACAAGTATGACAAGAAGGCACATTTATACTAACTTAAAAGCCAATGTCGGTGGAGTTTTCCACCTACACCACCATCCCCCAACTTTAATATAATATCAAAACTAGCCTCTCAATTTTGTAAATTATCACTTTGATTCCCTTAAGTTTCTAAAGTTTTAAGTATACTCCCTGTAGTATTATAATCTGAGTTTTTTATCAATAATTTTCGTTCGTTAATTAAAAAATAATAATTTATGGTTGTGTTTAGTTCTTTCTCTTGGCGTCCCGGTATAAATTCTGTTAAAAACGGAGTAGTATTCAAATTAGGGTATTTTTTAGTTATCGTGTGTTATATCGACTGAAGGTAACGTGTTGGTATCGTAAATAATGAGACCGACACCGTCTGAAGAACATATGTACCGTTATATAACTGTCTTGTATCTATGTTTCGATCTCCACAAACGAGTCGCCATAACTTTATATGTTTCCTTTATGTACTTAACGACGTTTCTTTTCGTGCTTAGTCACGTTAATGTCACCGCCTCAACCGTTTAAGGTCACGCCTCACACCGCGGAACGCGAGCACAAGTTTCTCGTTGATCCAAAACACAAGCAACATATGAGAAATTCAATGACGAGTCAACTAACTACAAACATGCACAAATTGTTTTCAATCCTTTCGTCCCATCCAAAATCTCCCAACCTACTGGGTTCGAGCAAGCTTCTAATTCCGAATGTGATTGAAAGAAAACAATGGAAGGACTGAAGCGCTGAATATCACTAGATTCTGCCACTCGAATCCAAAATGATTTATGTGATTATTAAGAACATTCCCAAAAAATACAGGTAACATTTACGTTAAACATTTCAACTAAATACGTTCTATGTGCTTGTAGATCGAGGTATATCTGGACTTCAATGCCTTATTTCAATTTCTCATGTGATGATTTACTAATGTCAATGTAAGCCTCACGCAGGCACATGCATCCGCCGCTTGTGATTACAATGGCCTTGAAAATACCATATGGAAGAACATAACGAATCTGACAACTATGACAACTATAATCGGATAGTTGTAAGATTATTTCTCGTAACCTGCTTCCATGTATATGGTTATCAAGGACTAGAAATATTAGATTATTCAAGTTTGCACATTTTGAGAATATACCATCAACCAAGAAACCAAATTCTCTACAACAAGAAACCACATAACTACATTTTCTTTCTTGATTTCATCTCTGAAAAAATAATTCCAAAATAATTCTCAAAAATCCGGTGGCCATGAAAGAAGAAGATACACTTAATATTTCTCTTCAAAACCTTGACCTTGTTAAAATAATCAAGCACTGTGATGTGATGCGTTAGTAGTAGATTTTTACGATTAAGATTTGTAACAAAGTTATCGGGTTTTAAATTTATAAAATGATTATTAGTTCTACCAACTACACACAATAGGCAAGAGAACCTATCGCAATGTAATATAGTTTAGCTAAAAACTAAGTATCGAACCCAAATGACATAATCGTGGCTCCCAATAATCAATCATCACTATTGTCTAACTAAAATAAAAGTTGGAAGAGTGGTTGTAAGAATAAAATAAAAGGAAATACAATAGTAGAGTAGAACATTCACTAATCAAATCAAGATATTACTTAGGTTTGAATCTTCTTGGTGTGATTTAAATATTTTTAAGTTAATGATGTAGCTAGTTACAGAGTTCATACAACACCGGATATCCGACTACTGGTCTGAAGTCCAAATTAGTCTATGTTAGGATGTGGTTATCGGATGTCCAACTACTGGTCTGAAGTCTAAATTAATCTCTTATATTTCTCGGTGGTAAAATAGACAGTGTAAGCGGTGGAAGAAGAACTGGGAGCTTGATGAACAACCTCTAGAAGGTTGAAAGAATTGAACACCACATCAACGTCATAGAATCAATCAGCAACACCCGGCAATTTAAAACATCAATTTAAACAACTAGCGGAAAATAGGCCCATATTTTTCTTTTTAATTAAGAACTCATTTCACCAAAAACAACACCTCATATAATATTATACCAGCATGCACCCAAAAAGTACCCATAAAACGCACCCGGGTTTTCTCATAAAATTTCAACATGACCCGTTGGTAAAATAAACAACCCTTACGAAACATTAACCTGTTTAGACACCAAATAAAACCAAACTCAGTGACCAAAACATCCATGGACATATCGACATATAATAATTCAACATGGAGTTTATACTCCAAAACGCCAATACAAAACCACAATGTAAATGAATGACTTTACAAAACGAAAATGCAAAATCATACGCCACAACAACTCCAAATCTCCATCCCGTTGACCCGATCCCTTGACTTGTTCGCCAACGCCTTTCACCATCTAAAACTGTCTCATGACATCACCCAACGGTTAGTTAACTCACAATTCAATTATTTTTATGGTATTATCCTCGTGACCACACACACATATATATACACACACACATCTAATTATGTGTTTATCACCCAAACCAAATATTTGGAAATGTTTATTTATTTACTTATCTTTTAAGTGGGGTTAAGCCACCTCTTTGACCCTCCCGTTACTCCAACATAAATGCCTCTAGTTAATCCCCATAGATATGGAATCCAAGCCGACCCGCTTAATCTGCATATCTTGATGATGTGCACGTGATAAGTATATAAAATATATATAAATATATATTTGTTTTAGAAATGGTTTCACGAGATCAGGTTTTAAATTTATAAAATGATAAATACTCAAACTTAAAACACACACAATAGGCAACTGTACCTATCGCAGCGTAATATAGTTTACGTAAGAACCAAGTATCGAACCAATGGACACGGTCGAGTTTCGATACTCAACTTTTGTTATCTTTAAGTCGGTTTAATTAGTGAGTGAGTTTTGTGTGCTAGTGAAGCGGAAAAGTAAATGACAGAAAAGTAAATGACGGTAAATTAAATGACAAGAAAGTAAAAATGTGCGTGATGTGTGTAACAAAAATGTAACTAACAGAATAGTAAATAGCAGGAAAGTAAATATCAAATAAATGATCAGGTTACGAAGAGTATTATTTTTTGCTTCGAATCCGCTTGGTACGTGATAATGTTAAGTTGACTAATCCAGTGGTATGACTACTACAAACTTGTGACCCGGGTCACCGCTAAAGCCTCGTCCTCACGACATTTGATTCATTAATTAAAATATTTAAATTAAAATAGTGGTGTCTCCCGTTAGGGACAACATTTACCCTCAACTCTTTGGTGTTATCTCCTAGTTGGTTTAGAACATCAAACTTAAATGCTTAAGTATTATTGTGAAATAGGTGATTATACTTTACTCACCGGGAGGCGGTGTAACAATGGGACCATATATAAACACGTACCGTTCCTAACATGAGTTCACTAATTCTTGGTCGCATAATAAGTTCGTATAAAGACGTACGACCTTACTAGTATTAACCAAGCCTTGGCTTATCAATCTCTGCTTGTATAAAGACGTACAAGTTTCAAAAGAAGTTTGATTAAAAAGGTTTTACGGTCTTACACTTTAAAATCAAGAACACTCACAAATATAATGACAGATTTAGACAACAATAAAAAGCCCACCAAGAGGTGGTTTTAAGAGCGAATAGTTAAAGACATAAACATACCATTAGATTAATACGTCAAACATTAACATGAACCAAACTTCATCTTCACCCTAGCAATACAAAGAGTTTAGCCACGAATGGCCATACTAACTAGCGTAACGCTGAGTTTAGTAGGCTCCCTAATTGCGGACAAAGAGGAGGAGCCTCTCTACTCTCTACTCTAACTACGAAATACTCTCTCTAGAATAGTGTCTTGAGGTATGGAATGGTGTGTGTAACCAAGAACTCAAGCCCTCTATTTATAGGCCTCAAAATCTATTGGATTGCACGGGCATGCAAACACCTCGGGAATCAAACAGGTTATAGAGGACAATTTACTTGAGCCTTGGGAATTAAGAGAGGCTTTACACGACCGTACAATGGGATGCACGACCGTGCTACCCTCCCCTGCTTCCCAGTTTCGTCTTTTAGCTGCTGGTTTGACTTGTGTTGACCAATTTTGACTTCTTCGGGGTCAAAGCTCGGGATTGATCTTCCAAAAGGCTTGATTTCTTGTGTTTTTGATTGGTTTCATCTTGATTTATATTTAGAACACCGAATAACCTGCAATTATGAAATATAAACATTTTAAGTATCAATTGCAAGGTTATTAATCAATTAGTACCATAGTATGGGGATTATTATGCATTCAAAACATGTATAAATAATGGCACATGCATGATCAGACCCATAACTAAAAACTTTACGAAGGTAATGGAGCTCCAAGTAGTTGGACACTCCGGGATAACTCATGAGTCGCTTTATTCTATTTTTATGCTTTTCTATCTTTAGGATAGTGGAATCCATGGCAAGCCTACTAGAAATTCAATTATGCATAATATATCACTTCTCACAATGTTCACTCAAGTCTAGGGTTATATATGTGTGGATAATGTATGTTAAGTGAAACACTCAAGATCGGATCGAATTATGCAATGGTCATAAGTTTGTATGCAAATCAAGTCTCCACCAACTAACTAAATAGTATGCATGAATCAAGAGGACTTTAAAAGGGTTGTAATGTGGCTAAAAGATAAATAAAGGGTGAAAATGAAAATGTTTTTGGATTTTTAGGGATTTAAAAGGGTTTTGAAGGGCTACAGCTATCGTGGAACACACAGCTACGACTTCATGGCTTAAGATGGAAAATACTAGTGGGTCCCTCTACAGTACTCAGATCATGAAGGTATAACTAATCTGGGAGCTCGTTTATGGTTAGATTGCCAAGACCAAGATCTCTTATCATTCTCAACTCTTCCCTTGCTGTGTAATACACATTGCTGCCTTTCCGTATGGATCTTTCGACTTGTAGCCTAACAGCTCCTACTTTGATCATGTGCGTATACTCATGTTGGGAATAAGTTTGATTCTTGCTACATTTTCCATCGTGGCTCCAGTTGCCACACTTCACACATTTGTCGTATCTTTTGGCTCTTCGTTTGGCGGTAGTTTTTGACAAGCCGTAGAATGGTGGAAGTTGTTCTTGTTTGCGCCACCGTTTTCTTACATCACTAGTTGCTTTGAAAATCTTCTCTCGGAGTTCAGGTGATAATTCAGGCTTTACGAAATGAATACAAGAAAGCAAATTGAAATCAAAAGAATGCATGTCCAGCTCTTTAAAGTCTAACCGGTAAAAGACCAACTTCTCTCTTTCTTTTTCTTTTCTTGTTTTTTTTCTTTTCTTTTTAAGCAACATAACATCAAGACTGGTTTTTCAATAATTCTTTTTCCTCAATTTCCTTGAAATAATTCTACCATATCTTCCTTGCAGATCGTTCGGCTGTTTCTTCCTAATACATCCACTTTCTTCTTGTATATTCCAATTCCTTTGAGTGAAACAGATTCTTTCCAAATTGCCTTAATGGTTGTAAACTTGAAATGATGACATAAGATAGTCTAACAATTTTCCATTCTTGAAGACAGTTAGCCAATAACAGGTGTTTACGAAAAGCTGGTTGGGTGATAATTGTGGGTAGTAGAAAAGAAAAGGCTAAGGCTCAGAGGGCTATCTAGGCGGATAATATTTTTAGGATTTTGGGTTTAAGGATAATATATAAGGGTAATAAAGTCATGGGTGCCTCAATCATATTAATACTTCTACTAGTTCTTGATCTTCATATGTATAAGTCATACAAGTTCTAATTATGCATAGAATTCGATCGAAAAACACTCAATATATCAAACGAAAGAACATAACATAACTCTTCGTATCATGTTAGTAAACTTTCTCCATCAAGGAGTGAAGAAACTAAATAAATTATTAGTAATGACCAAGCTATTCCTGAATATCACTGTTATAAGAATGGCACAGAACAGTCTCCTTCCTCGTCAACCCATGCAGAGAGAAGATCAGAAATGGACTAGAACCGAAGAAAGTTGTCTAGCTCGGGCTTAGATGATGATAATAATGATAATAATGATCGTGAAAAGGCTCAAATTATTCTTACATGGAAACGGATGGGATAGGGTTTAGTGATTTGTTATGCATAATATCCATTTGTTTCTACTTATCATGTATTCATTTTATTTAATTAGGTGCGAATTCAAAAAGGTTTAGATTTTAGGTTTTAAATTTTTTGAAAATTTTTTGGGTTTTACAAAAAGTAGGTTTTTAGTAATGTTTTAGTCAAATGAGTAGAAAATCATAGGCTTAGTTTTACTGCTTTGAGGTTACAAGTAGTCCTAAACTCTAATTCCCCACCCCACATTTAAAACTGTGCATTGCCCTTAATGTACAAATGCATGTAATGGAATGCTATGCAGGGATTTAAATGCATGAAGTTTTAAGGGAAAAGAAACTGGTACTCCCCCGGTCAATTCAGTGTATAACCCTAAGGTCAAAACTTATTGTTGCTGTCAGGTTGTGCCTATCAGCTGCTTGTCAACATTTTGCTTTAAAGACTTTATCGAATTTCTCAGAAATTTGATATGGCTTTCGACTCCTCAGGTTGTAGAGATGGAGTGTAGCTCCTCAAACAAGTAGAGAAACTATCTGGTGATGCTATGCTACTAAACATATAAAGAAAAACATAAAAACATAAACGGAAATAACCGGTAGTAGTTAAGCTACTAAGGTCCTAGTATCGAGAAGGCATACCTGGGGGCTGACGTATGAGAAACTTAAACTTGGAAAAACCAAACCTGAGGTCCATGTGTTCTGTCGTATGCACCAACTTCTCAATTTATTCGTGATCATCGGGTTTCCTCCCGGAAGCGCCACGTTTATTTAAGGGTCGTTGGCCAGACCCGTACGTGCTTTATCAGTCTTTCTTCAGGTGGGGGCCATCGACTTCCCCCGTGTCTCCTATTCCTTCATTCAAGTGCTTTAGTTTTGGTAGCTTATAAAAGTATTCATCGATATTAGTGTTGTCAAAATTCTTGCCAAGATCCAGTTTCTTTCCTTTGTTGAATTCTTTGGCTTTCTTCAACTGGTAGTCCAGATTAGTATCAATGAATTATGCAATTTCAAAGGGATCATTGGACAAGCACTCATTTCCTACGATGTTGTAGGTCACTGATTATTTTCCGACACGAAGTGTCAAAATTCTTTCGTTCATATTAATGACGGCTCGGGCGGTAGCTAAAAATGGGCGACCCAAAATCAACGGTACGGAATAGTCGGGTCCCATTTCTAAAACCATAAAGTCGGCAGGGAAGACAAACTTGCCGACTTTTACCAATAAGTTCTCAATTACTCCTATAGGCGATATAACCGATCCATTTACGAGTTCGATAGGTGCATTAACAGGCCGCGGATTTCCAATTTTTAGTCTTTAGAACATGTTATATGGAATTACGTTCACACTTGCTCCTAGATCAGTGAGTGCGAAGGTTATCGGTAGCGGTCCGATAGAACATGGTAGAGAGAACTTTCCAGGATCTGAAAGTTTCTTCGGAAGGCATCGTTCAATAAGAGTGATGCAATGATTGGTCCTCTTTATTGCCTCTTCCATGTTTCTCTTGTTTGTAAGGAAATCCTTCAAGAAACGTCCATACTTAGGCATTTGTTGTATGATATCCAGGAAGGGAAGTTTGACATGGATTTGACTTAACAGCTTGATAAATTTCTCATATTGTTCGTCAGTCTTCTGCTTTACTAACCTTCCTGGGTAGGGTATGTGAGAATGGAATGCTCTTTTTGTCAGAACTTTTGGAGGAGTATCCACCGGAGCAGGAGGTGAGATTACATTTGATTGTGATCCTTGAGTAGCTGTTTCTATGATATGCGGACGACGTGGTACTCCGGTGAATATTTTTCTCCTTGGTGATTGAACCTCTTCTACTGGCATTGGTGGTTCTGGGTAAACTTTGCTATTTCTAAGAGTGATAGCGCTTACATTTGCTTTTGGATTGGTTTCAGTATTACTCGGGAGACATCCTGGTTGTCTTTCGGGTAGAAGTTTTGCAATTTGTCCTAATTGCGTCTCAATTGACTGAAGAGTTGCTTTATGTGTCCTAAACTCAACTTCATAAAGACTGAACTTCTCCTCATACTATTTGTGACGGGAATCTGCTAGAAGGGCTTGACTTTCAGTTGTAGAGATTAACTTAGTTACCGCTTCCTCCAAGCTTAACCCATTACTTGGCTTGTTAGTTCCTTGAAATTGTTGACGAGGTTGATAGTTTTGAGATTGTCTTTGTTGAAACTGTTGTTGTTGTCCGAAGCCAGATTGTCCCTGTTATTGTTATCCTTCTAGCTAAAATTTGGATGGTTCCTCCATCCAAGATTATAAGTATTACTGTAGGGGTTATTCTATAGGCGATTTGTTCCGATAAAGTCAACCTGCTTAGTATTGGCAGTGATACTTTTTACTTCTTTAGTAGCCTCAATAGTTGCCTTGCCCTTGCTAAGTTGATTGAGTCGAGTGGTGAGGGCGTCTACTTGAGCAGAGAGTGAAGTGACCGTATCGATAGAGTGAACTCCTTGTTGGGCTCCCCTGTTACTCCTTGGATTGTACCAGTGATAGTTGTTCATAGCTATTTCCTCAATTAGGTTGTAAGCTTCTTGAGGCCTCTTGTTTCCAAAAATATCACCTGTAGTAGCGTCGAGTGTCTGACCAGCTTTATTGTGCAACCCATTGTAGAATTATAATACTTGTAACCAAACTTCTAGCCCATGATGTGAACATGTCCTTAAAACGTTCCCATGCCTCATATAGTGACTCACCATCTTCCTGGGTGAAAGTGGTAATATCATTTCTCAGTTTTGCAGTTTTTGTTAGCGGGAAGTATTTTGACAGGAATTTCTGAGCTGGATCATCCCATGTAGTGATCGACCAGGTGGGAAGAGAGTTTAGCCATGCCTTAGCTCATTCCCTTAAGGAAAAGGGAAACATTCGGAGGCGAATTGCGTCATTCGAAACTCCGTTCAGTTTGAAAGTGTCACAAATTTTGAGAAAATTTGCAATGTGGGCATGTGGATCTTCATCGGGTAATCCATGGAAAGTGAATGATGATTGGATCATGTGGATAACATGAGATTTGATCTCAAAGTTTTTAGAGTCAACCGTTGGCCTTGTGATACTGGACCCCAAAGCCTCTAGTGACGGTCTTGCGAAATCAAAAATAGTGCGGTTTTCTACGGCCATTCTTATAGTACGGTTTTCTCGTATTCGGCGGTGAAAGAATCTTTCGGGCTCTGCTAAAGGTCGATATAAACCAGCAGAGGATCTATGGATCATACACTGCCTGCAACAAAATGTAAGTGAAAAATAGATGGAAAATGATAAGGCTAATCCTTAAACTTAAATTTTTCTTGAAATCACAGTGTCCCCGGCAGCGGCGCCAAAAACTTGATGTGCACATGATAAGTATATAAAATATATATAAATATATATTTGTTTTAGAAATGGTTTCACGAGATCAGGTTTTAAATTTATAAAATGACAAATACTAAAACTTAAAACACGCACAATAGGCAAGTGTACCTATCACAGCGTCATATAGTTTAGGTAAGAACCAAGTGTCGAACCAATGGATACGATCGAGTTCCAATACTCAACTTTTGTTATCGTTTAGCCGGTTTAATTAGCGAGTGGGTTTTGTGTGCTTGTGAAGCGAAAAGTAAATGACAGTAAAGTAAATGACAGGAAAGTAAAAATGTGCGTGATGTGTGTAACAAAAATGTAACTAACAGAATAGTAAATAGCAGGAAAGTAAATATCTCGAAAATGATCAGGTTACGAAGAGTATTTCTTTGGGCTTCGAAACCGCTTGGTACGTGATAATGTTAAGTTGACTAATCTAGTGGTATGACTACTACAAACTTACCCGGGTCACAGCTAGAGCCTCGTCCTCACGACATTTGATTCATGAATTAAAATATTTAAATTAAAATAGTAGTGCCTCCCTTTAAAGACAACATTTACCCTCAACTCTGTGGTGTTATCTCCAAGTTGGTTTAGAAAATCAAACTTAAATTCTTAAGTATTAATGTTAAATAGGTGATTATACTTTGCTCACCGGGAGGAGGTGTAACAATGGGACCTTGTATAAACACGTACCGTTCCCAACATGAGTTCACCAATTCTTGGTCGCATAATAAGTTCGTATAAATGCGTACGACCTTACTTGTATTGACCAAGCCTTGGCTTATCAATCTCTGCTTGTATAAAGACGTACAAGTTTCAATAGAAGTTTGATTAAAAAGGTTTTACGGTCTTACACTTTAAAATCAAGAACACTCACAAATATAAAGACAAATTTAGACAACAATAAAAAGCCCACCAAGAGGTGGTTTTAAGAGAGAATAGTTAAAGACATAAACATACCATTAGATTAATACGTGAAACATTAACATGCACCAAACTTCATCTTCACCCTAGCAATACAAAGAGTTTAGCCATGAATGGCCATACTAACTAGCGTAACGCTGAGTTTCGTAGGCTCCCCGGTTGCGGACAAAAAGGAGGAGCCTCTCTACTCTCTACTCTCTACTCTAACTATGAAATACTCTCTCTGGAATAGTGTCTTGAGTATGGAATGGTATGTGTAACCAAGAACTCAATCCCTCTATTTATAGGCCTCAAAATGAGCAATGCACGGGTGTGCAAACACCTTGGAAATCAAACAGGGTACAGAGGACAATGTACTTGAGCCTTGGGGAGCAAGAGAGGCTTTGCACGACCGTGCAATGGGATGCCCGGCCGTGCATCCCTCCCCTGCTTCCTAGTTTTGTCTTTTAGCTGCTGGTTTGACTTGTGTTGACCAATTTTGACTTCTTGGGGGTCAAAGCTCAGGAATGATCTTCCAAAAGGCTTGATTTCTTGTGTTTTTTACTGGTTTCATCTTGGTTTATATTTAGAACACCGAATAACCTGTAATTATGAAATATAAACGTTTTAAGTATCAATTGCAATGTTATTAATCAATTAGTACCATAATATGGGGATTATTATGCATGCAAAACATGTATACATGATGGCACATCACTTGACCACCTCCGTGTATAAACGACTCTTCATACCTGCACATCACCACCATCATAACTAATTAGCCGAAGCTAAGTGAGGACTCACATTCCACATATAATTATATGTATAGAATTCGAATATATAATCTCAAAGCGTGTCAAGCTTCGCCCCCGAGGTACGACTCCCACAACGGTTTAAAACTCTGTTGTATACTTTTTTTTCTCTTCTTCTCCCGACCTCGACGCCGGGTCGTTTCACCTTTAATATCCCTGTTAGTACGAATTTAAAACACTACAAACACCATTAGTAGGTTAATTCGTACCATAACAATTAAACAACGTAATAGATCGACATTCATTGTGTTTCACACTGCAACTCGTCCGGTTAACAACTTATTATTACCCCCGCCACACCCTTATTAAGTTTGTAACATTCACCCGCCTTTGGTTTATAATTCATGTAACATCCATGATTTTGCTTATTTATTTTATTTTGTGACGGCCATATTATTCCAACCACATTATATCGTACTTATACATTACATTATGTCATGTCAAACGTGTAACGACTCGAAGTTTCCAGATTTTAAACTTTTATTTTACATTTTCTTTATATATTTTATATATATATATATATATATTGTTAAATTAAATAAATTAAATATAAATTTTAAGTTTTATAAAAATGAGATGTTATTTTTATAAAAGAAAAGCAATAAAAAAAATAATAAAATACATATACAAGTCTTTATAAAAAATGTTATAACTTATTAAATTTAAAAAAAATAAAAGCATTGGAATAAGCCTATGAACCCCACTCTATAACTCTGAACCCCATCATATATACCTTGAACCCCCACTTTTAGCTTTGAACTGCATCCTTGAACCCTGGAACAAAATCAAGAACAATTTGACTTGCAAAAGTCAAAACGCGTAAATCAACTGTCAATCCCTACAATTTCGGAGTTTAAATCCTTCCCAATTAGTTCTTAATCATCCACGATCATTAGAGAATGGGAAATTCAGTTATTTGATTCGCAATAATTCCTGATTCGAGATAATTAAACCGAATTGAAAACCCTTTTCAAACGGCTCAAATCCGATGTTAATCAAGTAATAAATCCCTGAATTCACGCCTCAATCATAGTTGTATACGCGTTATAATCCCAGCTAACACACTATAAGCATTTCATTTAAGTTCTCACAACAAAAGCAAAGCTTTTTGCACCCTCCCATTAGCGGCTCTCGACAAAGGAATCGTCGGCTTTTCCTAGTTCTTCCATCTGTTGTTCTTGAAGACCAACTCCACGTAAACCCCTCTCCTTCGCATTTTCGCAACTCTCTTATATTGATTCCATGAAATCGATAAGGGTTTTCGGGAGGGATCTATGGTTTGCGAATAGGGGCTATGAAGGGATGAAGCTGAAGCAGTAGACATTGTTTTAAAATTGTTTTTTGGTTCATTAAGCAGGTTGAGACGGTAGATCAAATGGTTAAAAACCTTAACCCTTACAAACAAGGTCATGGGTTCTAACCCTGTGACTGACATTTTTGTTTCCTTTCTTTTGCTTTGATCTGTTCTCTTTCACACACAAACCATGTAACTATACTACTTATTCACCTACGCTTATATATTTAAAAAAAACGTGACGAATATTTGGTGCATTTCAGAAATCCCTCTATTTGATAACTTTGAAAATAGAAATAGTCGCGTTCGTGTCGTCATAACACTCATTAAACAAAAGTAATCGTGCGTAGATATATCTTACCTAAACTACTATCTATAATTAATAGTAAAAATTAGTATTATTAATATCATAATTATTTTAAAGCATATTTATTACTACTATATGATGTTTTTAGTAATTTGATAAATAATAATACTACCGTTTGCATAATTAATTTATTCGTTTATTTCAAATACTATTCTTATAAATATTATTATATTATTTCCACATTGTCTTGTTAGGACATTTAGTTGGAAATTAATATATTTTAACACCAAATTTTCTTTTATAAACAGAACTTTATAAAACATTATTTTCTTGTAACTTAATTTAAACATTTAACTTGTAATCGTAATAAATCAAATCTTTAATATTCCTTCGTCCGATCCAAACCCTAAAATCCCAACCGTCCCATCCTCATTACCTTTATTTATTTCCATATTAAACATGTACAAACTATTGATCCATATACCATCAAACTTAGGTTGATCTTGAGATTAGCTTGAACTTTGTGTAACAAACAACATACTTGTGTGACATTCAAAGTTACATATTACAATGTGAGTTCACATTGCCCCTTTTTTTATTTTTGAACATTTTGGGGTGAAACACGATTCATTAAACTTTATTTGCAATTACAATTATACAATTCTACATTCTTGAACATGTGTGCAATTTGTGCTTTGTGCTTGGACACTATGAGTTTAAACCTACATTTTACATTACATACAAACACGTGCAATCATTAACTCTGTATAAGCCGACGGTTAACAATGATAGATCTATTGTGTCTGACAAACCCACCCAGGTAGGGTGATTGTTACCGACATTATATTAGGGTAACCTGCGTGTTGTGACTCAGTCACAGGGTTTGATTGTACATCGAGTTTGACTATAGTGATTCTCCATAAATGCTTTATTTTCCATGTGTCATATGAATTGTATAAAATACTTGAAATTTACTTGAGATATCAAAACCTATGTATACTCACCAACTATTTTTAGCTGACCTTGTTTTCATCATGTTTCAGGTACAAATGTTTAAGTGCATGTTCAAATTGCTACACTTAGGAGATGGAGACCCAGTTAATTTAAATTTTGAATCATATTGATGTACTTTGTTTACCTTTGAACGTTACTTGTGTTTGATTGAACAATGTATGGAAATTGGATAAACTTTAAATATGAAACCTTAGTTTAATCATGGGCTATGAACAGTCTACATATCCCGCCCCGACATATTCCGCTGTCGGTTGGGGTGTGACAGATTGATATCAGAGCCATGGTTATGGGAATTAGGTTATTAGAAACCGATGACCTAGTCTATAACCTTAGGATACACTTGTGTGATTATCCTACATGTCACTCTAGGTATTACATTGCATGATACAATACATGCTATTTTATGTGCTACGTTACTTGATAACTTACATGTTTATAACAAAAAATTTTTATTCAGATGAAACCTTGATTTCCACACTGCTTGACTACATGCTCTCTATTTGATTCCATTAAGTGTCATCCTAGGCTTTACTATACACTTATTCATATCTAAAAACTTCATACACTCTCACCCTTACATCTTGAGAATTAGATCACCGTCATCATTTGTGAACAAAATTCAAATTCTTGAACCTAAATACCCATTAATACGAACCAGAGGAAGCCACTTACCCTTTAAGAAGAGGAAGCCTGCTGGAGTAAATGAATGTCACCCTTGAGCCTCAAAGCCCAGTCCTTAATGATTCTCATCATAACCATGAGTCCAAAAATAGTGTCATTAGTACATGATGGCTGGAAGAGTGGGTGTAGACCCATAAGAGATTCCGACTAAGGAAAGAATGGGTACTTAAGTGTGTCCCTTGTGACCCACCCCTCTTTCCTGGGAATTATCTCCGTGGGTACACTACTTATAGGTCAAGTGTTACTCCTAACATACTATTATGAAAACTCAGTGTTATGACTAGTCAAGCTCTGAACTCATGAAAACTTTTGTACTTAACATTTAGTATTTATCATCACTTATAATCTTTTTTCTTTTCTGCTAGACATGGACTCCTACCCTCCTTCCTCCCCCGTATACTATCCCGAGACAGAGTCTGAGCAGGAGGAAGACATCGGATCACCATCACCAGACCATCAGTCACCGACACCTCCAGCTGCTAGATCCATGTCTAACATAAGAGCAGATTGGTTTAGGAGCACCGGATTGAGACTCCTAGCATCTGAACCACCCCGATCAAGAAATCCTTATCAAGCACCTCACCTACACAACCAGCTACCACCCCCGCTAAGAGACCCTTACTTAGCACCCAACCCATACCACCTAAACCCATGAGCAAGGCAGACCATGACACCCACCAGTGCTATAGGAGTCCCAACTGATGCCACTCACCAATTTGTGAGGACCACAGAGTTTATGAGGAAAGGGATGGAGCACGGGATAAGGCACGGCCTGCTAGGTAAGAGAATAGACAGCCTTTTGGGTCAAGTGCGGTACCAAGAGGACCTGATTGCAAATCTAGGTACTCACATTGACATGATGGAGGGAGACCAGGAAATATTTAACGCAAGTACGGAGGTAGCTAGTGTTGAGGCCCGGTTTGCTATCCAAGTAACAATAGCGATGTTCATCTTGGTGCTCATATGCTTCCTAGTGCAAAGCTACCTAAGACGTTAGCTGGATTTTCTATTTCTTGTCTTTAAATTTCAGTTTAAAAATCACTACTTTATGTTTGGAATAAGTATTCAACATTTCATCATTCAATGATAAGTTTATATTACAACTTAAATGTCATTACTCGTTGATTTAATATTACGAGTATAAAATACATCCGTCATAATTTCATCAAGATCACCCAAACATCATCTTTCATTCATTGCAATTTAGTGCAAGTACCTAAGCATTCTTTGTAAACTAATCATTTTATTACCTGATTTAAACAACCTCGTTATTTTCCAAACAAAATATTTATCAAACCCTTAGTTTATCGATATTATCTGTAATATAAATTTTTTATAAACCTTTTCACCTTGTTAAGAAACTTAGTACAACTTGTTTTATAAAAACATTATCTTAATTAATAATTAATTATGACTTTTTATTATTAAATATTGGCTTAATTATTTTCCTTTGAAACATTCTCTTTAGGATAATTAAAATTAAATAAAAGGTTTTTATATATCTATCAATTTATTTAGTTATTCAACTTATTATTTTCACTTATTTACAAACAAAAACAAATTACGATTACTTGTTTATCTACAAACGAAAAGCAAAAATCAGTTATTCGTGAACACATTACTCTAAATACCTGCAAAACCTTCTCATTATCTTGCACCTTCGGAAATGCATAAACTTACTAGTCACTTCAAGGAAATGAATCATTTCACGTAGGTTTTAAACATCCATATAAACCTCAACAAAATTGAAAATTTAAAACCCAACTACCTAAATTATACATAGATGACAAGCAAAACGCTTGTCTGCCACACTCGACCACCTACAAAGTTCGATAGTTTACGTTACTCATGAGATTCAATAACTTACATATGAACATTCACAATACAAATGATACTAGATTGACCACATGATACATGAAACTTGATTTTTACAATACACATGATACTAGATTGATCACATGATACATGAAACTTGGTTGTTTACAATACACATGATACTAGATTGATCACATGATACATGAAACTTGGTTGTTTACAATATACATGCTACTAGATTGATCACATTATACACGAAACTTGGTTGTTTACAATATACATGATACTAGATTGTTCACATGATACATGATACTATGAAACTAGATTATTTACGAAACTAGATTGTTTACATTGTTGCAATTGATTGAGTACATCATACACAAGGCATGATTATTCACTTCATCCCTGAAAGTAGGAAGCTGTAAAACTTTGAGCTACTCTGGGTTTGACGTATTCTTGTTCAAACACAAGGAAGTTGTAAGACTTTAAACTACTCGGGGTTTGACGTATTCTTGTTCAAACAAGAGGAAGCTATGGAACCCTAAGTTGTGCCACATTATTACTCTTTAGTTTTCTGGCTAACCTTACTATCTAGGGGCACAATTATTTATTAGCAACATATATGTGAAAATAATAGTTATGAATTAAGTGATCTTGTGTCCTCTCTTAACCCACACACAATGGGATGATCTATACGGACCATGCGATGACTCGAGTAATTACGGGTGCACACGTAATTATAAAAGTCAGCGTATGGAAAACATAATGAGTTCTGTCGTGTGTTATGACATAAAACCTATCGTGATATATAATAACGGAATTAATGTGATATGATAAGGGCATGGTGGATACGCCGCTAGTACTTCCTATATATAAGTGTTCCTATCATATTGTCGGTAGTAACCTCATTCGTATCACGTGAAGTTTATGTTATTTTGACCTTGACAAATGTTTGTGAAATCTCTTGTCCAGTAACGTATCTTGAACACATTAGACAATATCCTAAACGAGTTTTGATCATCAAGTTATCATCATTCTCATTTCAAGTGATGCATTCCATCTTTGGAGTCTAAAATATTCTTCAACAGCTTTCTCCTCAATTCTCTTCAAACTAAAACCACTACCATTATTCATGTCTGACCTTGAGTATTAGACCTGAATCTTGTTATCGATTGTACTCCTCAAACCGACAGTCAAAGTTCGTTGAAAATCCAGACCCGCAACTCTTTTATGATCCAGTAGCCTCTACCAGTTGAATTTCGGGGATGAAATTCCCTCAACTTGGAGACTGTAACATCCATGATTTTGCTTATTTATTTTATTTTGTGACGGCCATATTGTTCCAACCACATTATATCGTACTTATACATTACATTATGTCATGCCAAACGTGTAACGACTCGGAGTTTCCAGATTTTAAACTTTTATTTTACATTTTCTTTATATTATATATATATATATATATATATATATATATATATTTTGTTAAATTAAAAAAATTAAATATAAATTTTAAGTTTTATAAAAATGAGATGTTATTTTTATAAAAGAAAAGTAATAAAAAACATATACAAGTCTTTGAACCCCACTCTATTACTCTGAACCCCATCATATATACCTTGAACCCCCACTTTCAGCTTTGCACCCTATCCTTGAACCCTGGAACAAAATCAAGAACAGTTTGATTTGCAAAAGACAAAACGTGTAAATCAACTGTCAATCCCTACAATTCCGGAGTTTAAATCCTTCCAAGTCAATTCTTAATCATCCACGATCATTAGAGAATGGGAAATTCAGTTATTTGATTCGCAATTACTTCCTGATTCGAGATAATTAAACCGAATTGAAAACCCTTTTCAAATGGCTCAAATCCGATGTTAATCAAGAAATAAATCCTCGAATTCACACCCCAATCATAGTTGTATACGCGTTATAGTCCCAGTTAACACACTATCAGCATTTCATTTAAGTTCTCACAACAAAACGCAAAGATTTTTACACCCTCCCATTAGCGGCTCTCGGCAAAGGAATCGTCGGCTTTCCCTAGTTCTTCTATCTGTTGTTCTTGAAGACCAACTCCATGTAAACCCCTCTCCTTCGCATTTTCGCACCTCTCTGATATATTTTCCATGAAATCGATTAGGGTTTCCGGAGGGATCTATGGTTTGCGAATAGGGGATATGAAGGGATGAAGCTGAAGCAGTAGACATTGTTTTAAAATTGTTTTCTGGTTCATTAAACAGGTTGAGATAGTAGATCAACTCGTTAAAAACCTTAACACTTTCAAACAAGGTCACGGGTTCTAACCCCGTGACTGACATTTTTGTTTCCTGTCTTTTGCTTTGATATGTTCTCTTTCACACACAAACCATATAACTATACTACTTATTCACCTACGGTTATATATTTAAAAAAAACGTGACGAATATTTGGTGCATTTCACAAACCCCTCTGTTTGATAACTTTGAAATTAGAAATAGTCGCGTTCGTGTCGTCATATCTCTCATTAAACAAAAGTAATCATACATTTATATATCTTACCCAAACTACTATCTATAAATAATAGTAAAAATTAGTGTTACTAAAATCATAATTATTTTAAAGCATATTTATTACTACTATATGATGCTTTTAGTAATTTGATAAATAATAATATACCGTTTACATAATTAATTTATTCGTTTATTCAAATACTATTCTTATAAATATTATTATATTATTTCCACATTGTCTTGTTAGGACATTTAGTTGGAAATTAATACATTTTTAACACCAAATTTTCTTTTTATAAACAGAAGTTTATAGAACATTATTTTCTTGTAACTTGATTTAAACATTTAAATTGTAATCGTAATAAATCTAATCTTTAATATTCCTTCGTCCGATCCAAACCCTAAAATCCCAACCGTCCCATCCTCATTTCCTTTATTTATTTCCATATTAAACATGTACAAACTATTGATCCATATACCATCAAACTTAGGTTGACCTTGATATTAGCTTGAATTTTTTGCAACAAACAACATACTTAGTGACATTCAAAGCTACATATTACAATGTGAGTTTACATAGCCTTTTTTTCATTTTTGTACATTTTGGGGTGAAACATGATTCATTAAACTTTATTTGCAATTACAATTATACAATTCTACATTCTTGAACATGTGTGTAATTTGTGCTTTGTGCTCGGACACTATGAGTTTAAACCTACATTTTACATTACATACATACACGTGCAACCATTAACTCTGTATAAGCCGACGTTTAAAAATGATAGATCTATTTTGTCTGACAAACCCACCCAGGTAGGGTGATTATTACCGACATTACATTAGGGTAACCTGCGTATTATGCCTTGGTCACAAGGTTTGATTGTACACCCTGTTTGACTATAGTGATTCTCCATAAATGCCTTATTTGCCATGTGTCATATGAATTGTATAAAATACTTGAAATTTACTTGAGATATCAAAACCTATGTATGCTCACCAACTATTTTTAGTTGACCTTGTTTTCATCATGTTTCAGGTACAAATGTTTAAGTGCTTGTTCAAGTTGCTACACTTAGGAGATGGAGACCTAGTTAATTTAAATTTTGTATCATGTTGATGTACTTTGTTTACCTTTGAATGTTACTTGTGTTTGATTGAACAATGTATGGAAATTGGATAAACTTTAAATATGAAACCTTAGTTTAATCATGAGCTATGAACAGTCTACATATCCCGCCCCGACGTATTCCGCCGTCGGTTGGGGTGTGACAATTCACCTTAAACGTCACATACGGTAAAAATATATTTGACCGGGTTACAAACTTGTGACGCCATGATTACATCAAACCCCACAACTTAACCAAAAATACCACCATTTATTTTATTCTAAATCAAGATAAACCTCATCCCCAATTCATGTATAGAGTTTTAGACATCTTGGGTTTACAACCATATAAAAGACACCCCCAACGAGTTCTCGGTTAATCCCCAACAATTTTATAAATACAAAAAAATCCCCGTTTCAAAACAGCCTTGCGTGGCTGTAGAAATTCAACGTTTACACCCACTTACAATAGGTATTTCACCTCAACTAAAAATTATGTGTAAAGTGGACTCATAGAGCTTTCCGTCGATTTATAATACACCTCGAACGGACATCCATTTAATTTAATATGAATATTTCAAAACCGGTTAAATTCTGGAAATATGCTGAATTTTTAGCACTTAGGTCACTCGACCCATTACCAATTCGCACTCTTTCTTTATGAGTTTGAACCCCCAAAATGCCATCAAAACAATATGTTATTGTTATATTTAATAATTTATAGTAAACCACCTTAATCAAAAGAATTCCAAGTCATTATTATGATTATTCTAATCGAACCCAAATTTGAGTCACTCACCTTTGCCCGTAGGAAGGTCGTTGCTTTGTCACCCGTTTGATCCGTTTCCATTCTAGACTTGTCACACCTATCTTGACAACAATCAAACTTTCAAACCATTAGAACACATAATCGGGACGTTCATCCGTATAATACGTATGTATTATTCACCCACCCATAACATGTGTTCTAACCCACCATTCTTTAACATACAAATAATAAAAGGGTTACTCCCACCCGTGAGACCTGTCATCACCCATTTGACCCGTTATCACCCTTTCTTATTCAACCACAAATATGGGTCAAAGTCATCAATTCAACATACACCATTTAGCAAGTAATGGTCTTTTGGTTATAAACCAAACCATGTTAATCCCATATACCCATCCGACCCGTTAAGGTGATTAACTAAAAATAACATTCACATATGTAATTTACGTTAACCCCATTCATCATTAGCTTCACCCAAGATTTATGTTTACTAAACACCCATTGATTATTAACAAATTATTTAAATCAAGTAAACATTAGAAAATCTCCCAATTTCCAATATTTATTTAGTTAGGCATTTCATCGAACACCTTATGGGCATAAACTATAACTCAGCATATTCATATCTATATGAATTCCCATACCCCTTTTTCATCATCAAAGATGTTTAATTTCTTCGTAAACCCACAATAATACCAACTTTTAAGTTTTTTGAAAAAAATCTCCATTATTAAGATTATGCAATTTTATTCAGATTTGCTCAGCTACTACACATGGTTTACCCACATCTCCCCTAAAACACATGAAATCTCATGGTATTAACACCTGATCCATGACATGCAATTGAATCCAAAACTCAATAACTTCTATCAAAAATTTTAGCACATTAATTAGGGTTTCTAAATTCAAAATTAAGCATTATAAACCCCCAAATTCGTGGGTTTAGAACCCACCACCCAAGAACCCTAATCCATGAATTACACTATCAAAACATGGAGGATTACTTACTCTGAACCATAGAAATCAAGAAAGGAGGATAGTATGATGCTTCAATCTTCCCAGTTCGTCATTAATTGGTGAAATCGCCTCCTCCATTTTGATTTTTGAGGTTCACGATGACCAGTGGTTCCCCCTTTTTCTGTTCGACCCCACCAGGTAACACTCCTGGTTTCTTTCTTTATTTTTTATTTGTTTATTTCCCCCTTGTAAGTCTTTCAACCTTTCTCCTTATTACCATAACCTTAGTTTTAACCAGGTTTAGCCCCTCCCATTTACAAAGTTACAATTTTAAGTTAGAGTTAAAGTATTTCATCCCATTACAATTTAGTCCCCTAACTTTCAAGTTTCATAACACTTGATATTTAAAGTTAGGTTAATACTTGGATAATCATTTATCAAATACATTTCTCCAACACCTTTAAATCTTTATAATTGCTACTTTTTTTGTATTTATTTAATACTAACTCCACCACAAATAAAATCACCTAAACACCAGATATTTATTTAAAAGTATCTTTTTAAATCATTTTGGAAATCGGGATGTTACACAATCCAGACTTGTTCCTTTATTGGTTGCATTACACTCCTATCAATCCACATATAATGATTTTTGTATGATCTTCGTGCGTTTATTATACACACAATAAGCCTTATATGAAGAAGAGTAACCAACAAAGAAACACTCGTCGGATTTTGCAGCAAACTTGAAAAGATGATCTTGAGTGTTTAGTAACGTGCAGGAACATTCAAAAGGTCTAAAGAAGTATATTAACTGCATTCTTTTGTGGAATAGTTCATATGAAGTCTTGTTCTAAGCATTGACCACAAGCACCCAATTCAAAACATAACACGCCATGTTAACAACTTCAGCCCAAAAGATAATTGGGAGTTTTGAATCCACCAACATGGTGCAAGCGGCTTCAATAAGACTTTTGTTCTTTCTCTCAGTGACTCCATTATGCTGCGGTGTTCTAACAACACTGAATTGTCTGTAGATTCCTTTGTTGGTGCAGAAAGAATCAACCGTAATGTTTTTAAACTAAGTCTCATTGTCACTCCTTATTGTCTTCACTTTATGATTGCAGATTTTTCTATCTACAAGATCAAACTCTTCAGCGAGTCTACCGTTCATCCTTAGTGGAAAGAAAGCTTACCCAACAATAAGAGAAAAGTCATCTGTTATAACAAGACAATATGACTTTTTAGACATATTTTTGACACTTATAGGAACAAAAAAATCCACATGCAACAACCGCAAAGGTGCATATATAGAACTATCATGCTTTGGCTTATGCGATTTACGGTGTTGTTTCCCTTGAGAGCATGAGATGCATTTTACTGAAAATACATAATTCTTTTGTTGGTAAACCACGAACAAGATTTTGTTTTACTAGTTTCTTCATGTTTTTGAAATTCACATGCCCCAATCGCCTATGTCGAAGCAGTGATTTAGAATCAGAAGCTTTAGAAATAAGACAAGCGATAAGACTAGAAGAAAGGGCATCAATCATGTCGACTACATAAGTGGTCCCATCACGATCATGTCTTCAGGTACTGTGAAACCCAGCTTCAAGAATAAGCACTCAGATTCATTAAATAACATCGCCAGCTGTTTATCGCAAATATGAGAGACGCTTAGAAGATTGTAGCAGAGTTCAGGCACAAGGTTAACCTTTTCCAGTATCAAAGCGCCATTTGATACATTACCTTGTCCAGTAATTATGCCGTCTTTCTCATTACTAGCAAACGCCACTTATCCACCATCAAAGAATCGGAAGTCGGAAAGTAGATCCTTCAGTTCAGTCATGTAACGAGAACACCCACTATCAACATGTCATCGGTTGCTATCATCAAGTACCGGTACCGAATTTACGGGTACGGGTACTCGTTACAAAATGTTCACCTTTAGATGGTATCCGTGTCGTACCGGTACCGATACCGAATTTATTAAAAAGTGGGTACCGGTATCGAATCTTTCGGTATGGTACCGGTACTGGTACTCGGTACCAAATGCCCATCCGTATTGGTAACCACAATAAATTTTAGATCCATATTGCTTTTGTCAACTTTGTATGGGAGTGATTGCGACACGTCAATATCTTCAACGCTTTTTCATAACCAGAAATAGACGGTTCTGACTCACTTTGTTCATCAGAAGCATCCGAAGTTTGAACATTATTCGGATTGTATGATGGAATATCTTTTGCCATGAATTTTTCAAACAGCAGGTTTAATATTCAATGAGACAGAATCAGAAAACACACTAGAAACGGAAATTACAGAACTAGTATCAGATCTAGAATCTGATTTCTTGCTTAACGAACTAAGTCCTAAACCTCTACCACTTTTAGACCAAAGTCGAAACTGCACTTTGAGTCTTCACTTTCTTTCTCACTTACAGCTGCATCATAATCGTTAGAACATGCAGCGTGCTAGCAAGGTTGGATCAAATCATTAGAAGGATGAGGCTCAGGAATCGACAAGTAATGTCCAAAATGACTATTGGTCATTGGAGGAAAAATATTTGCTTTATAACCAATACCATCCTTTAGAAAAGATAAACGTTGATCGTCTAAGCATTGTAAATGATTATTACTCGAAAGTTTCCACTTTTGTAAATAATGTTGCAAATCAGTGGTTTCACCACGTGCCCTTTTTAATTTATCTATTAAATTGGTAATTAGAAAATCCTTTTTAAAAAACAAATTCTTTTAAAGTTTGATTTTCTAGCAACACTGCATCCAACTTGATTTTATACCCTCATTCTTTTTCATCTCGTCTTGAATTTTCTTCACGAC
Organism: Smallanthus sonchifolius; assembly: GCA_023525975.1. Lineage (NCBI taxonomy): Eukaryota > Viridiplantae > Streptophyta > Magnoliopsida > Asterales > Asteraceae > Smallanthus > Smallanthus sonchifolius. The sequence goes on along the minus strand of CM042024.1, from coordinate 90,803,247 downwards.
GCGATTTTCTTCAAGCACAAGTTTATTATGATCACGGTAATATGCAACTTTGGTTATACATTTATTAGAACACAAATGATTTAGTACCTCTTCTGGAATTTCAGCTGTTGATTTAGGAACCTCACAAGCTTTCTTAGATATATGAGCTACGCAGTAGATTCCTTGGCTTCATCATTGGACATGCTGCTACTTGGACAACTTAATGATGAACATACAATGGGAGCTGAAGTGTAAACGATAGGTGTCTCCACAATTTTAGCCATTAAGGCTTGATTCAACTCGCCTTTAATCTCTTAGATCTCGACACTCCACTATAATTCACTTCACATCTGGCTGACCAAGGTAGTGGAATTGTTGCTCCTAACTATCTTAGTTCCCACAGCTCCTTCAGTGATGGCAACAATAGTCGAAGAAGGTCCGTCAGCAGTGATCAATGGAGTTGGGCATTCTCTTTTGAAATGACTAAGCTGCTTGCAATTGTAACAACGAAGTTTAGACTTATCAAATCCAATGATGCCAGTTCCACCAAACTTCTTCTTTCTAGTCTTATCCATAAACCTCTTAGCCCATAAGATTAACATTGCCATATTCCACCGGATGTCCATCTCTTCTAAATCACCCGGATCAATCTGCAGCATATCTTCTGTAGTAAAGCTTTTTTTCCTTTAAGTTCCCAGGTTACTAAAGCTTCATAATTGTGAACGAACAATCCGAATAATGCCATGTGTTCTGCAGGCATTTGAGAGGTAGTGACATTGTGTGCTTGAGAATTCTGAGCAGTAGTTGCAGATGTTTGACCAGAAACAATCACCGAAAAATTTAACCCTGACCTTGAGGCGGAAGGAGCCGCCAAAGCAGCATTAACTGGACTTGCAGAGCTTGAGCTAGATCTAGAATAACTAGTTTGGTTCATTTCTCTTTTATTGATATCCAATTCAAAAGATTTCAATTTTCCTATCAGATCGTCAATGTCATATCCTCAAATTGGCTTGAATGTTTAATCATCATACATAGAATGTTGCACTCTACAAGGAGGGAGTCCACCAAGTTCTTAACTTGAGATCTGTTAGTCAATGTTTCTCCAACTTTTTTCAACCGACTGGCAATAACAGTAAAACGATTAATATGATCAGCCAGGCATTCTCCTTTGATACTTCCAAAAGTATCTTACTGTTTTTGGATCATATCCTTCTTGCTCTGTTTCAGATCCGCATTCCCCTCATACATTTTACATAAAGACTGTTAGGTCTTGTATTCCTCGAATATGTTATTTATATCCATTGTGAGAGCTCCGTAAGTTTTGAAGTCTATTTCTAATAAAGTTATATCCTTAGCTGTGTAAGTGTACGGATTAGTATTTGGAGTCACGCCATCGGTACCCACATTCATCGGACGACGAGAACCATTAAGGTATGAAATGAAGAGGTTATAGTCGGTGAAGTAAAAGAATGACTTCATATTGTTCTTCCAAATGGGAACATCGTCAATCGATTGAAGCTTGGGAAGACGATTACCAGAACCGAAGTCAGATTCTGAGTTAGACCGAGACATTCTGATAAAAACGAAGACTTGACGTGAAAAATCCTTGAAAAAACAGGGAAACATGCTTAGTGTCGCCAAACACCTCTAGTGTCGCTTAGATAGTGTCACCTGGTTAGTGTCGCTTAGATAGTGTCACCTGGTTAGTGTCGCAAACAGTAATCATTGTCTCCTAATTAGTATCGTTTTATCAGAGAGTCAGTGTCACCATGTAGTGTCGCCACTACTAGTTTCACTGAATTGAAATTTCGTTTAGATGATAGTGTTTCCAAGCACTAATAGTGTGCAACACTTAGAAGCACCTAAGAAGCTAGTGTCATCAAAAACAGTTTCTTCAACACTCATTTCGCCTGATGAACATTTAGCGTCTCCGTTTGAAACTGAACTTCCCATTATTCACAAACTCAACCCAGAAATCCAAATTCTGCCCTAAAAATGACCCCAAATCCAAATCAGAAATAACCAGAAGCTTTCTAATGATCCAAATAATAATCTATAGCAGTTTGACACTAATTGAAATCCAGATCAGATCAAAATCAATGAAAAAACTTTGAAATACCAAAAACCACCAAAAGAAGAGCACTATGGCTTTAATACCAAATTGTTGGCCCAGACAGATGGATCTCAGCACTAATCATGATAAACGAAACCAGAAATCAGATTATGATCAATTGATTTGATCAAATGCAACAACAATGGTGTAAATTGAAAAACTGAGCTTCAAGAACAATAATATGAAACAATAAACTCCATAACTTTACTAATTTGATTGATAATTGCACTGAAATGATACAAAAGCTCCTGCAAACAACTAATTGCCCCCTAATGATCTAGAACAGATTTACATTGATAATTCAAAAGCTCTAACCCAAAATATAAGAAAAACCAAAAATTTGTAGCTGAAATCGACTAGTGTCGCCATTCAATTTGACGACACTAGCCATTCAATTTGACGAACTAGTTATTGTTACCTGAACAGACTAAGGCGACACTGCTTTACAAAAGATACAAAAAACTTCATTTTTTGAGCATTGGTCTTCAATACGTTGGTATACAACAGCCTTAATAACCCAACAAAATCCTAAATCCATATGTCATCAAATGAATGTTCTAGTATGGCAGCCATCTCTTCATCATTAAATATATAGTGCTACAATATGAACCTTAAACGAAATAATCTTAATGATTTTTTTTGCATATGATATAGAAATTGATGTATTAAATGAGTATGCAAATAAATAACTAGTTGAAATAGTATTATACAAATTGTATTCTTTTCCCTTCATTAATTTTTATTTCAGTAGATTTTCTTAGTAAGATTTCTAATAATATATTTAATGCGTGGAGATAAGTGGTCGAGAAGTATTTGCTGATCCAAAATTGGTCCAAAGTACCAAATTAGTATTTGTCATTTAGCGCCATATTTATAGAGCATAATTTAAAATTTTAACAAGACAATATTTTGAGTATTGTGAGGAGTGCTATAATTAGGTTTTGGTTGGGTTATCCAAATTCTAAAACTCTATAACCATTCATTTCACAATGTTTGTACTAAAATCCCTATTTGCGTCTATTTGTTATAGTTGGTCTATAATGAAGTGAACTCATCTCAATTCACGCTATTCTTATACTTGGCTAAATAGTAGTTTTTAAAACACATGCTCCTGGAGAAAACAAATGAGATTCGGAGAAAACAAATTCACGCTATTCTTATACTTAGCATTGCTCCATCTACGCGTGTATATAGTTTGTTAGAGAAAACAAATGAGATTCGGCAAGTTCGTGTGCTTCATGCAATGCCTAAATATTTAATACTGGTTGTTGTTTTCATTTAGGTATAGAGTATTGTGGGGTAGAGGGAGGATCAAATAAAAATTGGGTTTTGCCTAAGTACCCTAAAAAGGATTTTTAGAAAACTCGATATCCGGCTCATACGAACTCGATTGAACTCATTTCAGCGGCATTGGAACTAGCTCGTGTCGCATTTACAAAGATTTAAGCAAGGGAAGCTAAGTCCTCGATATGTTGGACCTTTCACGTGTCGCATTTACAAAAATGTCTAGCAATGAATCAGATTTCATACCGATTAAAGACATTGAGGTAGACGACCGGTTGAATTATGTTGAGACGCCTATAGCAATCACTGACCGGAAAGAGAAGAAGTTGCGTAATAAAGTGATTCGACAAGTGAAAGTTCAGTGGAAACACCGTAAGGGCTCGAAAGCCACGTGGAGCCCGAGGATGAAATGAAATAGTTATACCCTTAGTTATTTGATTTATGACAGGTTTCGAGGACAAAATCTCTTGTAAGGAGGGTATACTTGTAACATCCCGGATTTTATCACGTTTCGGGTGCGGGTTTTAACTTAAAAAAAGTTGCGGGGTCTATTACAGCTCGGGTCGTGGGCCGAGGGTGGGCTTAAGGGTGGAGCGAAGTCTCCAAAACCCTAGCTTCCCCCTCTGCCACCTCTTTTATCCTCCATCATCTTCCCCACTTCTAGAGAGAAACCCATAGAGAGAGATAGTGACGGTTTTGCTCCAAGATCGTTCCATTCATCATCTCCACTGTTTGCAAGAAGTTTTGCTAAAGAAACGAATCGATTTGAGGTATAGATCTTGCCTAAATCTCTGTTTTTAGGGTTTTTGGGTATATATGGGTAAAACGAAGTTTGATCCAAAAAGGTTTGATTTTTATGTGTGTTTAAGTCTAAAACCCATGGATTAAGCTTCATGGGAAAAATCGGACAGTTTGGACGTAAAACGTTGGAATCTTGGATCCAAAACGATGATTTTCGCCAACATACGTATGAATGGTCCGAAAAGTGGTCGAAGAGACCGAAATGGGGTTTTTGACCGAAAAGGTTTACGGACGAAATAAGGAACATTGCGTTCCGTTCGAAAAGCTACCTCGGACGAAAAGGTTTTCGAATGAAATAGTTTTCGGAGCGAAATAGTTTTCGGAGCGAAATAGTTTTCGGAGCGAAATAGTTTTCGGACGAAAGACATTTTGGGTAAATAGATTTCGACCGAAAAGAGATTTCTGTCGAAAAGTGATTACGGACGAAAGGGTTTTCGACCAAGGGAGTATTCGAGCGAAGCGTTTTTTATGTTACCATGAACTTAACATCTTACGTTTATGACTGCTAGAACATATCTCCTAGTACTATGTTGAGCCATACACTTAGGAATGATTAATTAAGAAAGTCGGGTGAGTTATAGATGTCCCTTTTATTAAGCTTTACTATGTTTTTTGGACCGATCGCATGCTTACGAAATGTTTATGAAAATGATTTATGGAATGTTTTGCCCTAAAGGATTATGAAAGGCTTTGAATGAAAATGTTTTAATAAAACGTACAATGTGTCACACCCCGGCCGGCGACGGATTATACGTCAGGGCTGACGCGGTTGTTCATAAGCACATGATCATCTATTAAATGTATGATAATATTTATTCATCAAAATTAGAAGCATCCGTTACAAGGGAAATAGAAAACAAAGTGTTCGTAACGTAAACATAATTTAACTTCATTAATGCTAGGTCCAAAGTCCTAAGTGTTCAACACAGTCCTCAAACAGGTGCACCTGAAACATGTGAGTAAATGTCAACTACAAGTAGTTGGTAAAAAAACATAGGTTTTGACATGAAACAAAGTTAAGTAAGTTCACAATTCAATATATTCAAAGCAAGCCTAAAGCATGAATGTGAAAACATACAAGGTTTCAAGGCGTACAATCAAGCCATGTAATAGGAAAATAGTTACACAATCCAACTTATTGTCTTTTGAAAAAGTAGTAAGATGTATACACCAAAACCCGCCAAGGTTTTGTGTTAGATAATGTATCGAATTCCTGTATAGATGATCATAAAAGGTACTATCTAAGGCTTGCCACACAAGTTAATGATTGTACTAAACATGAACACACGTATGGTCACCAAGCAGTTTAAGACATAAAGCATAAAGATCATAGCATAAGAACAAATGCATTGAATTGTGCATGAAATATAGTTAATGACATGTTTCACCCCAAAAAGTAAAAAGAGGAAAAATATGCTATGTAAACTCACCTGTAATGAAGTTAACAAGTTGTATAAATTGTTACTGATGGATAGGCTTCGTGAGGATTTCTTACAATCAACCTACATAGTTAATTTGGATTCTAGACTCAAAATACGTCTAAAAGAAATGAAAGTAAAGAATTCTAAGTTTATTTGAGTTTCTGGGGATTCTTGGAATTTGGGATTGGTTACAGGATTTGTACGCGTTCACAAATATCGTGCTGATGATAAAATAATTTATAAAATTAATTAGAATTTCTAATTAATCATAATAGTACAGGATTTGTAATAATAATAATAATACGCTTGAATTTATTTCAATAATTATTCTAAAATAATTGATAAATAAATTATGGATTAGAAAAGGTTTAAATAATTGTTCTTATGTAAATAAAATAATTATTTAAATTACCTAATAAATTTCTTTTACTTAAATAGTTAGTAAAAGAGATATTAAATAATTTCAAGTTTTAAATGAAATTAATTGAATTTGTATAATTATTTACTTATTATTTAATTGTTTCTATAAATTTTAAAATGTGTTAAATAATTTTCCTTGTCAAAATAATTAGTTATGTGTTTAAAATGAGGGTAATGATGTAAATAATTGGTTTATAATCTATACTATATAATAAATAAAGGTTTTTTAGTGTCACGTGTTGCCTCCATATTCATTCTCATCATTTTTTTTCCGCTTCTCTCTCTTATTTAATGCACTTCCATCTTTTAATAATAATATATTTTTAAATAAAATACTAATTATACCAATAAAAATATTTATTTTTAATTATCCTTTTATTATAAAAAACTTTAAAATTTAATTATATAACTTTTATTTCAATCAAATAGTAATGAAAGTTAAATTATATTTTTGAAACCCAATTATATATTAATTTTTACATATTTTAAGTTTGTTTCTATACTTAGTATATGTAATATTTTTTTACACATGTAAAATATATATATATATATATATATATATATATATATATATATATAAAGATTTAAAAAATTTATATATTGATGTTTTTTACCCCGTGTGTAGACACGGGATCTAAACTAGTTTGTTTTATAAATGTAAATATATAAACATAATCTAGACTTATTTAAATAAATCATTTCCATAATGATTATTTAAGAATTGTAATTTTTAAAATATGCTTTTAATAGTTTAAAGAGGATAAAACATTATTTTATTTTTCCTGTTTTTATAAAAGTTTGTAAATACTTTTACAAGATTTTATTTAGGATTTAACACTATTAATTTATGAGTTAAAATGTTCAAATAATCAAAACAGAATTGGGGGGTCGCGGGACTCGAACCCGTAAGCTAAGCTGTGGGAGGCCAATTAGTTAACCAAGTGATCTGGGCTTAAAGCCTTGCAAGAGATGGTTTCGTTTAAACCTTGAACAATTAATCCCGTGAGTCTTCTTCCCCAAATCACTTGATTGGAAACCCTAACCACCAAATCGACCTCGATTCCCATACAGTTTGTAACAAAAACATTAGGGCTTTGCGTTGATGTATGGAAACGAGTGTGATGCTAGCGAGATTACCTGAAATCGGGCAAAACTGAGTGGCCTTGGTGCTGGTGTTGAATCGCGACCGAAGGGTGAGAAGGGGGCTTGATTCCACTGATTTTGGGTTCCCTTTGATCGAAAATGGTTAAGGGGTGTTAGATGGATAGGTAATGACTGTGTAACAGTAAAGAATTGATATATTTAACGAGTTCTCGAGTATGAATAGAGCCTTTCAAGTTTATAACTGAAAACCTTCAAAATCATTCTTAAATGCTAATGAATTCGCAATGAAATACGAATTAACTCCTCATGATGATTGTAAAGGAGTAGTGAAACGTGATGGGGACGGTTTAGATTCATAACAACAGGAATTGATGGTATTAGAAGTCAATTTTGACTTCTTGGAGTCAAAATAGGAGATAAACCACTTCCGGGGTTCACCATTGCAAAGAGAGGTTCATGGGGTTCAAATTGAGTTCGGGGGGGGGGGGGGGGGGGGTGGGGGGTTTATTCGCTAGGTGAAGGGTTTAATACCCATTTATTTGATTTAAAAATCATGTTACTTATTTATAAAATAGAAAAAAAATGGTTTTATAAACTTTATAAAATTTAAATAATGCATGTTCTATTATTAACTTACAAAGGAAAGATTTCCCATTTTTATAGAATTGCAAATTATATAAATGGTTGATTTAATATGATTAAATATATACATACTTATAATTAAATGCATATACATATGTATAAATATTAAAGATGTAAGCTCACTATTAGAGCTCATATGTTTTATTCATTACTAGAAGTTGCTTCATTAATATATTTAGTATAATATAATACCTATACTTATATATATTTACACAATATATATATATATATATATATTTACACAAAATATATATATATATATAAGATGTGAATAAAAGATGTAGATACGTTGTTAAAGACTCCCTCTCATGTTTCATTTTAATATGTATATACTGTCACACTCCAACCGACGGCGGAATATATCGAGGCGGACGTATAGACTATTTATAAGTAGATGATCAAGCTAAAGTTGCATATTTCATTTAATTCAAATTCATAATAATTGTTTCATCAAAACAAAGACAAACAAGGAACAAAGTACTTCAAACAAAGTTTAATTAATTAATTAGGTCTTGCAATTTACTACGTAATGAATCTTGAACATAACTCTCAATTATTGGTACCTGAAACATGATGAAAACAGAGTCAACTAAATAAGTTGGTGAGCATACATATGTTTTAGCATATCAAGTGTTATCAAGTTTGTATACAATTCATATTATATCATGGTTTAATAAGACAATTATGGAGAATCACTATAGTTAAATCAAACTTTGTGACTGATAGGCATAACACTAATGTTATCCTTAAGTGTTTTCGAAAACAATCACCCTAACCGGGTGGGTTGACCAGTCACAATAGATCTATTATTGTATACCGTCGGCTTGTACTGAGTTAATGATTGCACTTGCACTATGCATAAAAAGTAGGTAAATGTAGTTTACACTAATAATGTTCAAGCATAAGGCACAAGTTGCACACATGATCATAATGTTTGAATTGTAATAATTATAAATAGTCTGAATGTAATCATGTTTCTCCCAAAGATGTAAATGTGAAAAAGGGGCTGTGTAAGTTTACCTTCCAAATAAGTAGTTGAATATCACACAATATGTTGTTGTTGCACACAAGTCCAGCTAACCACAAGGTTAACATATGATTTATTAATGTAAACGTATCAATGGTTTGTACAAAATAAATAAGGAAATCCTAAAGCGCAAAAGGATTAATGTGGGAGTCCTTTTGTTTGAGAATAAAAGAATGAATAATTAAATACAAAATTTTCTTTTGTTTGTAAAAGCATAAAGTAATAAATAAATAAATGAATGAATATTAGTTGAATAAATGATTAATTAACTATATAAATAATTAAAACCTTTTATTTATATAGTTTAATTTTTGTGGAAAATAAGTGTTAGCAATAATGATTGGTAACTAAACCAAAATTTAAAGTATGGTAATAATGTTATGATTATTTAATAATTTAAGCAAAAATTAGTTACTAATTAAGAGTATTAAAATGTGTCTTGAATGTTTTTATATAATGGGAATAGGTTATATAAAAGGTGTAAAATATTTATGAAATAAATGAGTTTATAAAAATAATCAAAGTTATATTCTAATTATAGTTTATAATACAAGGAACCAAGATAAGTAATTGGTTTAAATTAAATATATTAATTTAATTAAACTTTATTAGGTTTTAACCATAATAATAATAAATAAAATGGTTTTCCTCAACAACTTATTAATTTAAATTAACAGAACTGATATGAGTTTTTATATATTTATTAAGTGAATTTTATAAAATGATTTCCTATATGAAAAACAGGTTTTAAAAATAAATGTAGTGACCCTGAATCGAACCTGGGTTAGTTCTGTGGAGAAAACAAGCGCAAGCCGCTGGACCTGTGAACCTTTAGTGTTATTGTTATCGTTCTAAACTCTATTAAACACAAACAAGTGGGAACCGGGTTTAAGACCACGCGAAACAGAATAAGGAAAAGGTGCGGGGCTGTGTTTCGAACCCGAGAACTCTCCTGTAGGAGCCAAATGACAACCGATGCGTCTGGGCAATTGCCTTGTTTGTGTTTGATTATATTATTAACAGGCACTACCTGCTCCTCCCCTTCTTCCCCAAACCGTAGCCCGAACCCTAGCCCTCAATTGATCGAGATTAAGCAACAATTGGTAAACAAATCATGGGGCTTTCATTCCCCAGGTTAAGACGAGACGATTGACGTAAAATTTACCTGAAAGGTTCGAGGGATGGGTGAGATCGATAGAAGCCGCAGACCTCGTGTTCTTCGTGTTGAGATCGGGTTTCAGGGGCGATATGCAGTGTGTTTGAGGGTTTAGGAAGTTCTAAAACATATGAATCGATTGGGCTCGCGACTAGAATGGTTTTGGTTTTAAATTCATGAGTTTAAACCATTAACTCGTGTAATTGAGTAATCAAATCCATCTGAAAACAGCCGTTACATGACTAAACGTAATCGGGAGGAGTTAATTCGGATGGATTTGATGATATGGTAATCGATTTGGGACTTGTTGACTTCACTGGAGTCAAAAATGGCTGCATGTGGACTTTTCATAAGTCAAACTCAAGGGAAATGGTTCAAGATCAAGGAGGTTCAACTTGGGAAGGTCCAAGGTGACCAATGGGGGTTCAAGGGAATTAGAGGGGGTTCACGGCTCAAATTATCTATTTTAATTCCTCTTAATTGTTTATAAAAACCCATTTTATTTTTAACATTTGTTCTTATAAAGTGTAATAAAATTTAAATGTTATTCATGCAATTAGAATGTTTTATGAAGTGGGGAGTTTTATAACAAGTTGTTTAAAGGTTTTATTTAACATGTTTAAATATGTTTATTTACATATTAGTTGTAATAAAACACACATATAAATGTAAAAGATGTAAACATAATATTTAAGTTTGTGACTTTTATCTCTAAGAAACCGAACATTGGATACTTGTTTAATCAAATATATATTCATATACATACACATAAATACATAAGTATATGATAAGAAAGTATATACCATATAGATACATGGTTAAAAAGGTTCATATATTTACTTAAGAGTAAACTGTCATTTTCGTCCCTGTGGTTTGGTCAAAATTGTCACTTTCATCCAATAGTTTGTTTTTTTGTATCTGGGTCCTCGTGGTTTTAAAATATTGCCATTTTCATCCTCGTGGTTTTAAAATATTGCCACTTTCATCCAGTCAGCTAACACCGTCCGTTTTTCTCAATTAAATGAGGGGTATTTCAGTCCTTTTACATATTTGTTTTATTTCTTCATCTTTTTTACTCTCACTTTTTAATCATAGAAACAAGCGACGGAGGTGTTCCAGTGGTGCTCGTCGGAAACTGGTCAGGAAAAGAGGAAGAAGGCCAGCAGGTGGATGATTAAATTAGAGGTTAAATTGAGGATGATTAAAAAGTGAGAGTAAAAAAGATGAAAAAATAAAACAAATAAGTAAAAGGACTGAAATACCCCTCATTTAACTTAGAAAAACGGACGGTGTTAGCTGACTGGATGAAAGTGGCAATATTTTAAAACCACGAGGATGAAAATGGCAATATTTTAAAACCATGAGGACCCAGATACAAAAAAACAAACTATTGGATGAAAGTGGCAATTTTGACCAAACCACAGGGACGAAAATGACAGTTTACTCTTTACTTAAATATATGTGTATATATAAATATGCTTACATATGTTATGGAAAAAAAAATATGAAATGCGAGGGTTGGAAATTTGAATTGATATGTGTTTAAAATAATAGTTAGTGCGACATTATATGTTTGAACAAGCACTGGATTTAAATGTTGTATTATTATTGTATATAATAGAATAAAAAAATATGGTTGAAAAAATCATAGATGTTACATATACTGATCATATCATAGTATTTACTTATACATATATATATATATATATATATGTATATATAAGCATCTTTAAAATGTATATATATATTTATTTAAAATGTGTTATAGGGAAAAGGCATGTAATGCGAGGATGAGAAATTGAGTTGATTATATTTAAAATAATAATTTATGTGACATAATATGTTTCAACAAGTATGGGATTGAAAATGGGATGTCACTATTGAATAGACTCAAGAAAAAAATAACACCGAAAAAATCATGGAGGTTACAGTATCCCCAAGTTGAGGGAATTTTGTCTCGAAATTTAACTGTTGTAGGCTACTAAATCAGGTAATATAGAGATGAGTTTGGATTCTCAACGGCCTTTGATTGTGGGTTTGAGGAGTATAATTGATGACAAGGTTCAGGTCTGATACTCAAGGTCGGGTCAGGTCAGGTCAGGTCATCGTGTCAGGAATGAATGGTGATAGTTGATTTAGTTTGAAGAGAATTAAGGGGGGAATTGCCCTAAATGATTTTGGACTCAAATGATGGGATGCATCACTTGTAATGAGGGTGATGGGAAGTTGAAGATCTAAACTTGTTTAGGATGAAGTCTAATATGTTCGAGTAAGGTCACTAGATAAGGATTTCATAACTATTGGTCAGAGTCAAAGTAATAGAAAACCCTACGTGACACGGACAACGCTACTTCTGACAATGACAGGAGCACTTATATATAGGAAGTACCAGCGGTGTATCCACCACGTCCTTATCATATCTCATTAGTTTCGTTACTGTATCTCACCATAGGTTTTATGTCATCACACACGACAAAATTTTACTATGTTTTTCATACCCTGACATTTATAATTACGTGTGCACGCGTAATTACTCAAATCATCGCATGGTCCGTATAGATCATCCCATTGTGTGTGGGTCAAGAGGGACACAAAATTACTTAATCCATAACTATTGTTTTCACCTATGTGTTGCTAACAAACAACTATGCTCATAGATAATAGGATGAATCAAAGAATAAAAGAATGTCAGTGTGGCTTAACCTCATGGTTGTCTTAGGTAAACGGCATAATCCTCAAGATTATCCATAAAGTTTTTAGCTCACTCGTGTTTGAACTAGAATACGTCAAACCCCGAGTAGTTTAAAGTTTTACAGCTTCCGCGTGTTTGAATAAGAATACGTCAAACCCCAAGTAGCTCAAAGTTTATAGCTTTCAACATTCATGGATAAAGTGGATAATCATGCCTTATGTATAATGTGGGCGATCAATTGCAAACAATCTAGTTTCGTGTGTAATGTAAACACTCAAGTTTCATGTATAATGTAAATGATCTAGTACCATGTATATTGAAATCAGCCAAGTTTCATGTATATTGTGATCAATTAAGTTTCATGTATGATGTGATTAATCAAATTTCGTGCATAATGTAAACAATTTAATTTCATGTATATTATGAGCGTTCATATGAAATTAATGGAATCTCACGAGTAACGTAAACTATCGAATTTTTTTAGGTGATCGAGTTGTGCGAACAAGCGTGTTTCTCGGTATTTATGTATAATGTGGGTAGTCAAAGCCCATGCGAAATGATTCGTCTTCTGGAAGTTGACCAGTAAGCTCATACATTTCCGCGTGTGTAAGATGACGAGAAGGTTTGCAAATATTTAGATTAATGTGAACATTAATAACTGATTTGTGCTCTTTGTTTAAAATTTCCTCTCGTTTGTAAATAATTAAGTGAAAAAAAAAAAATTGAATGAATTGGATAAATAAATAAAAACCTTTTATATATCATGAAGAAAATTTTTCAAAAGAAAATAATGGCCTAGTTATTTTGTAATTAAGCCAAGATTTAAATAATAATTAGTTTAACGAAATAAAAGTCATAATGAAATGATCAATCAAGTCATAATTAATTATTAAATTAAACGAATGAAATATTTGTTAATGTTTTTATAAAACAATTTGTACACGTTGCGTATTAAGTTTCTTTACAAGGTAATGGGTTTATAGATAATTTATATTCTAGATAGTATCTATAAGTCAAGGATTTGATAAATGTTTTGTTTGAATATAATATCTATATGGGTTAAAGCAAGTAGTAACAAAATGTTTAGTTTACAAAGAAGGTTTAGGTGTCAAATATTAAGGCAAGCCGAAATAAAGAGGTATCACTATATAATACTATTTATATAGTGTTTTTGGATACAGTATATGGGTTTCAAGTCCATTAGAGAAGCTCCACTTCAGAGGTTTAAAAAAAAGATGATGTTCAGCAGAGGAGGGTTTGGAATGCATTTCTCAGAACTAGCAATTTTGGTGCGGTGTTTGGGTAATCTTGATGAGAATATAACAGACGTATTTTATGTTTGTAATATTAAGTCAGCGAGTGATGACATTCACATAAGCTAATCATAGGATCAAATTCAATACTGATAGATAAAATGTTAAACACTTATCACAAAGTAACGGGTTAAATTTTAAGAAAACGAGAAATAGAAAATTCGGCTAACGTCTCGGGTAGTTTTCCCACCAGGAAGCAGATGAGCACTGATATGAGCATCGTTATGGTTATTCATATTGCAAACCTGGCTCCAGCTCTTAGTTATATCCGTACATGCATCAAATATCTCCCTGTCTCTTCCCATCATGTCTATATGGATACATCGATTTGCAATTAATTCCTCCTAGTACCGCACTTGACCCAATAGGCCATCTATCCATTGACCTAAGCTCGTGCCTCATCTCATGCTCCATCCTTTGCCTAAGTGGTCCTTGCATATTGGTGAGTGGCATCAACCGGAAATCCTATAGCACTGGCAGGTTTCATAGTCTGCCTTGCTCATGGGTTTGGGTGGTATGGGTTAGGTGCTAGGTAAGGGTCTCTCGGTGGAGGTGGTTTAACTGCTCAGAGTCTCAAGCATGTTCTCCTAAGCCAATCTACTCTGCAGTCAAACATGGATCTGGCAGTTGGTTATGTCGGTGACCGGTTGTCTGGTGATGTGGATCTACAGTCTTCCTCATGTGCTGACTCTGCTTCGGGGTGATACTCAGGGGAGTGAGGAGGGTAAGAGGCCATGTCTAGCCTAAAAAAAGGTTGTAAGTGCTAAATGTTAAGTTCAAAGGTTTTTATGAGTTTAGGGTTTGACTAGTCATAACACCGAGTTCTCATAATAGTATGTTAGAAGTAACACTTGACCTATAAGTAGTGTGCCCATGAAGAGAAATCCCAGGAAAGAGAGGTGGGTCACAAAGGACATACTTAAGTACCCCGCCTTTCCTTAGTCAGAATCTTTCATGGGTCTACACCCACTCTTCCATCCATCATGCACTATTACCATTATTATTTGAACTGGTGGTTATGATAAGAATCATTATGGATGGTGTCTTGTGGCTCAAAGGTGCGCTTCATCTGTTCAAGCAGCTTCCTTTCCTTGAATGGTAAGGTCTAAGGGTTTAAATTTCTCACAAGTGAAGAAAAGGATGATATGATTTACAATGCATAAGGATGAAGGGGGTATATGGACTTAAATAAGATTAAGTGTAAGATTTTAAATAGGGAGGTTTAGACATGTGTACCAAACTGTAGAAATTGAACGAATGATGTTTAGATTGTATTTATTTGGGACATAATACAATGGATGTTGTGACAAATCGAAGTGATTTAAGTTGTTATACTTTTAAGAAGACATGTTTTAGCCTATAAGTGAACACTCACTACAGGAATTCACACGAAAGCATACAGATCCTTCGGTTGATTTGGATTTATATGAAATGCTTTCCTAGTCAGAAGACCCAAAGTACGGGCATTCATCCTTCCGGATTGCACATGTTCTCTACAAATTTTCAGAACTCAAAACTTTGACGGGATTTTAAAGTTTCAATAGGCATTAGGCCTAAGTGTTTGAATTTTCCACAAGTGATGATGTGTAAAGATGAAAGTGTATGAAGTCTTAGATATGAATAAGTGTATGGCAAGATTAGGATAAAATCTAGTGATATCAAGTAGATATTATACAGACTAATCAAATAGTGTAGCAAATAAGGTATCACGTGAGTAGTAGTTTTTGTAAACATGTAAGTTATCAAGTAACATAGCACATAAGATGACTCGTATTGTATCATGAAATGTAATACATAAGATAATATGTAGGATAATCACAAAGGGTATCCTAAGGTTATAGACTAGGTCATTGGTTTCTAATAACATAATTCCCTATAACCATGACTCTGATACCAATCTGTCACACCCCGGCAAGTGACGGATTATACGTCGGGGCTGACGCGGTTGTTCATAAGCACATCATCATCTATTAAATGTATGATAATATTTATTCATCAAAAGTAGAAGCATCCGTTACAAGGGAAATAAAAAACAAAGTGTTCGTAACTTAAACATAATTTAACTTCATTAATGCTAAGTCCAAAGTCCTAAGTGTTCAACACAGTCCTCAAACAGGTGCACCTGAAACATATGAGTAAATGTCAACTACAAGTAGTTGGTGAGAAACATAGGTTTTGACACCAAACAAAGTTAAGTAAGTTCACAATTCAATATGTTCAAAGCAAGTTTAAAGCATGATGTGAAAACATACAAGATTCCAAGGCGTACAATCAAGCCATGTAATAGGGAAATAGTTACACAATCCAACTGATTGTCTTTTGAAAAAGTAGTAAGATGTATACACCAAAACCCGCCAAGGTTTTGTGTTAGATAATGTTTCGGATTCCCGTATAAATGATTATAAAAGATACTACATGAGGCTTGCCACACAAGTTAATGATTGTACTAAACATTAATACACGTATGGTCACCAAGCAGTTTAAGACATAAAGCATAAAGATCATAGCATAAGAACAAAGGTATTGAATTGTGCATGAAATATAGTTAATGACATGTTTTAACCCAAAAAGTAAAAAGAGGGAAAATGGGATATGTAAACTCACCGGTAATGAAGCTAACAAGTTGTATAAATTGTTACTGAGAGATAGGCTTCGTGAGGATTCCTCACAATCAACCTACACAGTTAATTTGGATTCTAGACTCAACATACATCTAAAAGAAATGAAATTAAAGAATTCTAAGTTTGTTTGAGTTTCTGGGGATTCTTGGAATTTGTGATTGGTTATAAGATTTGTACGCGTTCACAAATATCGTGCTGAGGATAAAATAATTTATAAAATTAATTAGAATTTCTAATTAATCATAATAGTATAGGATTTGTAATAAAAATAATAATACGCTTGAATATGTTTAAATAACTATTCTAAAATAATTGATAAATAAATTATGTATTAGAAAAAGGTTTAAATAATTGTTCTTATGTAAATAAAATAATTATTTAAATTACCTAATAAATTTCTTTTACTTAAATAGTTAGTAAAGGAGATATCAAATAATTTCAAGCTTTAAATGAAACTAATTAAATTTGTATAATTATTTACCTAAAATAATTATTTAAGTGTTTCTATAAATTTTAAAATGTGTTAAATAATTATCCTTGTCAAAATAATTAGTTATATGTTTAAAATGAGGGTAATGATGTAAATAATTGGTTTATCATTTGTTTTATAAATGTAAATATATAAACATAATCTAGACTTATTTAAATAAACCATTTCCATAAAGTTTATTTAAGAATTGTAATTTTTAAAATATGTTTTTAATAATTTAAAGAGGATAAAACATTATTTTTATTTTTCCTGTTTTTTAAAAGTTTCTAAATACTTTTACAAGATTTATAATGATTTATTTGGGATTTAACACTATTAATTTATGAGTTAAAATATTCAAATAATCAAAACAGAATAGGGGGGGACTCGAACCCATGACCTAGGCTGTGGGAGGCAAATGACTTAACCAAGTGATCTGGGCTTAAAGCCTTGCAAGAGATGGTTTCGTTTTAACATTGAACAATTAATCCCCTGAATCTTCTTCCCCAAATCATTTGATTGGAAACCCTAACCCCAAAATCGACCTCGATTCCCATACAGTTTGTAATAAAAACGTTAGGGCTTTGCTTTGATGTATGAAAACGAGTGTGATGTTGGAGATATTACCTGAAATCGGGCAAAACTAAGTGGCCTTGGTGCTACTGTTGAATCACGACCGAAGGGTGAGAAGAGGGCCTGGATTCCGCTGATTTTGGGTTCCCTTTGATCGCAAATGGTTAAGGGGTGTTAGATGGATGGGTAATGAGTGTGTAACAGTCAAGAATCGATATATATATAACGAGTTCTCGAGTATGAATAGAGCCTTTCAAGTTTATAAACGAAAACCTTCAAAATCGTTCTTAAATGCTCATGAATTCGCAATGAAATACGAATTAACTCCTCATGATGATTGTAAAGGAGTAGTGAAACGTGATGGGGACAGTTTAGATTCATAACAACAGGTATTGATGGTTTTAGAAGTCGATTTTGATTTCTTAGAGTCAAAATAGGAGATAAACAAGTTCAAGGGTTCACCATTGCTAAGAGAGGGGGTTCAATTGAATTCATGGGGTTCAAATTGAGTTGGGGGGGGGGGTTCAAAGGCATTGTGGGGGTTTATTTGCTAGGTGAAGGGTTTAATACCCATTTATTTGATTTAAAAATCATGTTACTTATTTATAAAAAAGAAAAAAAATGTTTTAATAAACTTTATAAAATTTAAATAATGCTTGTTCTATTATTAACTTATAAGGGAAAGATTTCCCATTTTTATAGAATTGTAAATTGTATAAATGGTTGATTTAATATGATTAAATATATACATACTTATAATTAAATGCATATACATATGTATATATATTAAAGATGTAAGCTCACTATTACAACTCATATGTTTTATTAAATACTTTAAATGTCGTGTGTAGGCATGAACAATGATACTAGCACCGTGAGGCGTGATTCTGTCTAGGTTAGGATTCCAGACGAGACCGGGCATCCTAGACAGACACCGGGCATCCTAGACAAACACCGGGCCTCGAGAAATTTTGAGTAATGCCTTATGGAATTGACGGTTACGAAAAGGCGCTGATTTGACACGAATGGTTGTCTTAAGATTAATGTTATTGCATGTATGTACGATTTTATTTGTATTGATGAATGTTATGTTTTGGCAAAATGTTTTTGGAGGTGTAATTTTTAATTTTAAAGTGAGAACGCACCGGCGTAGCTGACTTTTAATTATGTCTTCAAGTTAAGTGTAGATCGTTGTTAAGGATGGATGCAGAGCTTGTGTAGAAAGATTATATAAGCAATAACACTGGCATCCCGTTTAATTATGTTGTTAAAACATATGTTTAAGACAATGCCTCCGCAATGTTTGAAACAAGTTCTAATTTGGAAGATATTTTCTGCTGCTTTTTCAATTAAAGTTTAATACACTATGTGTTTATGAATAAATCCATAGAGTGAGGTCTACCAGGTTTGGGGCCTTACACAACTGAATACTTAAAAGGAATTTGAAGTGAATGATCTTAAAAAGAAAAAAATATCACGGGTTACGAATTGAACATCTAAAAAATGGAGTACTTGTTCAACAAGAATCATACATACAAGAAGCTAAAGAACATACTAATTATGATATCTCAATAAACTATGTACATAGTGCTACAATATGAACCTGAAATGAAATAAATCTTAATCAACGTTTTGCATGTGATATTGAAATTGTAGTGTTAAATGAGTATGTATATAAATAACTAGTTAAAATAGTAAGAACTTCTTGACAGATTGTAAGAGGGCAAGTATTATACACATTAGGGGTGTTCACGCTAAAACCCCCTCCAAAAAAAACCTAGCCCCCACCCCACCTCAACACACCTAAAACCCCCTACCCCAAAAACATAAATCCTAACAAAACACACTAAAAATCCAAAAAAGTTGTCTAAAAACACCACCACCACCTCCCAAAAGCCTAAACCCCCAACCCACCCACCCCCCACCCCCCAAAAAACCTTACTCCCACCCCACCCCACCTCACCCCCAAAAACCTAAAACCCTCACCCCGCAAAAGCCTAAATACTAAAAGCTAAACCGTAAGGTAAAAACTAAACCCTACAAGCTAAGATCGTAGAGTTCGACGAGACGGTTCCAACGCCGCCGAAATGAGTAAAATCGGAGTTCGTATGAACCAGTTATGAGCGTTTTAAACGACTTTTTAGGCTATTTTACACTTTTTTGACTTTATAGCCAAACCTCACACTATATATATATATATTGTTAATTCTTTTGATCTTTCTTTTTATTATTCCTTTGGTTTGTGTGTGAACACTGAAGAGAACTTACAATTCCATTATTGTTATGATATCATACTTAGGTTTCCACTTTTTTTTTTCTAGAATCACTCATCAAGTACTTCACTATCTCCAGTTTCTTTTTGTTGATTGATTTGTTAGTTTTTTTCATTTATATTTTTTACTAGATTTTATATAGGTTTTTGGGCTGTATTTTGGTAGTTTTTTGAAAGCTCATGGGCTTGGCCTAAATAGGGCTAAAAAGCCCAAACCGTGAAACTAAACTGGAACCAAACCGGTAATAGTGGTTCGGTTTGGTTTGGTTTTTATTTTCAACGGTTCGGTTTTTGTTTTTAGTTATAAAAAACTTTTACTAACGGTTTGGTTTACGGTTTGACCTAAAAACCGTGAAAACCGTACCGTGAACACCCCTAAATTACACATAGTATACTTTTCCCTTCATTACGTTTTATTTTAGTTGATTTTCTTTGTAAAGTTTTTAACGAGTCAGTAAAATTAATGTGTGGAGATATATGGTCGAGAAGTATTTGCTTATCCAAAATTGGTCCAATGTACCAAAATAGTATTTGTCACTTAGTGCCAAATTTTTTTAGACTGCGGGGAGTGCTATAAGTAGGTTTTGTTATGGTTATCCAAATTCTAAACTCTATAACCATTCATTTCATATTCTTATACTTGGCTAATTAGTAGTTTTTTAAAACACATGCTCCATCTACACGTGTATAGTAGTGCTTTGAGATTGATTTATGGTTTGTTACAATGAGATTCGACAAGTTCGTGTGCTTCATGCAATGCCTACATGTTTAATACGGGTTGTTGTTTTCATTTAGATATTTCTCTATGTTTGAGCATTAGTGTTGTATTATTTTTAAAATTTGGATTAAAGTCAAATGAAAAATCATCATTTTTTTAATAGCAATTTTTAGTTCCAGGCTAGGTAAAGAAAAAAAAGATAATCAATGTTCCATTGGTTCAAACAATCAAGCCCAGTTGCATTCTTCTGTAAATTTCAACATGGTTAGGGATAGAGGTGCACAAATCGGTTTTTTAACCCAAACCGGTTCAACCCGACCCGAACCGGTTTGGTCAACGAAAAGTCAAAACCGGTTTGGACCCAAACCGGTTCGGGTTAAACCGGTTTTAGTAATGGGAAATGTCAAACCGGTCAGGGTTGGTTTTAAACCGGTTTGCCCTTTAAACCGGTTTAAACCGGTTTTTATTAAAAAAAAAAAATTCAAATAAATTTTAAATTTTTAATATTAAATCCAAAAAAAAATATAGCAACATTAATACTTAAAGTTCAACGTTTATTAATATTTGGAAAGTTCGGAAATTAAAAAACATGACAAGATAAATTTATAAAATTGTAAAACATTACAAAAATATAACAAATATAAAACATTAAGTTCAACGTTTTATTTTTTGGAATATTGATTGATTATTCTTGTGCGTTGTCTTCGGAACTAGAGTTTCGTAGCCTTGCATCTTCGGCTAGTTCTTCATCGGTGACTGGTTCGGATATTCCAAGATCAACCTCGTTGTTGTGTATGGTTTCTTCGGCTTGAATTTCGTCTTCGAGAGAAGTTTGGTCTTGTATCCTATCCATCGCATCCAAATGGTCCTTCAAGCAAATGCACATTTCCATCGCTAGGGGTGTGAGTCTAGTCCTTCGTATCGATAATACCCTGCCACTAAAAGAAAACGCAGATTCCGAAGCTACCGTGGAAGCTTGGACGGTTAGTACATCACGGGCCATGGCGGAAAGAATCGGAAACGAAGCTTCGTTTTTTTTCCACCATGCCAAAATATCAAAATCCTCAAAAACGGTAGAAGGCATAAACGCTAAAAAGTTTGTGCCAATATACCTTCCGAGTTCGCTACTCGGGGTGGTACCTCGAGCCCGTTTACTAAATTCATTTAACATTTCGTTATATAAATTCAAATTAACATCTCTCGAGCTACCACTTGATGATGTACCCATTGTTTCATGTGGAGTCGGTGTTGTACCATATTTATGTAAATAAACATCAAATAAATCTTGTAAACATTTGTTAAAATGTGTTTTTGTAACTTGTGCAAAATGGATGTCTTCGCTATCCAAATTGAAAGCGTAAGTAATTTAATCAATCAAAGTTTCAACCCCGTAAACATTTATGGTAGGGTTTAATGGAGGCTTGACCTTCACTTGGAATTCCCTTCAATGACGGGCAAGATTTTTTCATATGCATTTTCAAACTAGTGTTTGAATCTTTCCCCAAAAACGCACCACACATCTTGCACCGAGCACGTTCCTTCCCGTTTGACAACAAACATAGATCGTAATTGCACCAAATTGCCGGATTTCTCGTTGTTGCTCGAATTTCCACAACGGTAACTTCGTTTGAGGAACCACAACACCAAAACTTGCCATGTTTTTTTTTTTAGAGTTTAGAGAGAGTTTAGATAGCGTTTTTTACGAGTTTAAAGAGCGGTTTTAGAGATTAGAGAGTGTAAAGAGAGGTGTGATCAACCCTAAACACCCCCACCTATTTATAGTGTTTTAAGGGTGTAAATGGAGCAAAAAAACGGCTAAAATCGACCCCAACGGCCATATAGCCGTTCCCCAACGGCTCTTTTTTTGCCCAGCTCGAAAACCGTTTTTTAAACCGGTTTGTTTGTACCGGTCCCTAACCCGATCTCATCCAGAAAGCATCAAACCGGTTTCAAACCGGCGGTTTTTGGGTAACCCGAACCGGTTTGGTCCAAACCGGTTTAACCCAAACCGGTTTGCCGGTTTGGACCGGGTTAAAAAAAAACCGGTTTTTTTGTGCACCACTAGTTAGGGATACAATTTCAATTTATTTTGGGTCCATCTGCAAACTTTTGTAATCAGATAAACAAAGCCAAAATTCTTAATTTCACCTTTCGAGCAACTAGTGTAGAAAGATTCTAGCTTTTCCCTCTTGTGACCTACCCACTAAGTCGGAGGAAATACTTTTGCTAAACAACCGGTGCTTACAGCTATATCAATTGTAACAAATATGAACTGTAACTGTAGATCCCAGGCATTCAACAATCAGCAATTATCAAGAACAAGATAGGGATGAAGATGGGATTAACCCAAAGAGACTTTTATTGATCGATCATAAACCGGTAATTTTGATACATGCGTTCGTTGGGTTTTATAACCCTAAAGTGAAACAACGCCTCCTATCCTAAACGGCGTACCCCTTAAGCCCAAACAATTTCTATCTTTCAATGTATACACAATGACCCCTTAAACTATTAATAAATACATACTAGACACAAACATAACTTTACACTAATTACACTTGTGACCCGTTAAATTTGGATACGACAATTAGGCTAACATTCACCCCCCTAATTGTTAATCCAAGTTTAAGTCTTCAACTTGAACTTGCTTCCTTCTTTCTTGAATGAAAATGCAACAAACTTGAGATCCTTTCTTACTTGATCCTTGCTTGCTTGCTTGATCTAACCACACAAGTTTTAATTCTTGCTTGGTACTCGCTTTCTAGCCTACTTGCTAACCAGTTCTCCTGACCCACTTGCTAATCAGGTTCTGACCCACTTGCTAATCAGATTCTTGCTCGCTTTGCTCGCACCATACAAGTCTTCTTGCTCGCATTTTAAACCTCTATGACTTGATCTTGCTCTTGCTTTCTTGCTTACTTTATCTCAAGTTTTGTTGAATTTTATTCTCTTTCTTTCATGCTTGCACTTGCTTATTTTCTATCCAATCTTTCTTTCTCTTGCTTTGCCTCCTTCCATTTGTGATTTTGATATAACCAAACTCAAAATCCTTTCTTGATCTGAACACCCTTCTGATTCTTGCTATTGAAACCAAGAATGGTTCAATCTTGCTTGCTATGCAAATTAAAGGGTTCGGGTAATTTTACTTGCTAATGTTTCCTTACTTTCTTTAATCAACCAAAGGGATTCTAACTTGCTATAATCGGGAATTCTAACTTGCTACTTTCAAAATCAAAAACTTGCAGTACGTAATAGAAGAAATACTTATCTCATATGAATTTCTGAATGATGGAGTTTTGCAACCCTTTAACCTTTTCTGACTTTCAATTTCTGGATTTCAAACCTTTTCAATCTTCAAAACAGAAATCCTGCTGTCGATGCCAATTGATAACAGCCTTCCATGATGTTATTATTCCTTCTCAATCCCTTGAATCTCTATTGCAGTTATGTTTTCCCCGGTCGACTAACAACACTGTCTTTCTCTTTCTTGCTTCTTTGATTGATTGTATAGAGAACAAAGATGTCGAAGCCTTCTTCAATTTCTTGCACTATGACTTCCTTCTATGTTCCCTTGGATCGATTTCTGTTGCTTCCCCTTCAAACGATGATTCAAATTGCAACAGTGAACCAGTCGCTTCCTTTTTTTCTCCTTCGATCAATTAAACACTCGAAACGACGAAGCCATCTTCTGATCGTTGTCGTTTCCTTCTTGCTCCTTACCACGAATCTGCCCTCTTCTCTTCACCGTCCTTTGCTCTTGATCTTTCTTAACCATGGCGCTCTAATACCACTGTAGATCCCAGGCATTCAACAATCAACAATTATTAAGAACAAGACAGGGATGAAGATGGGATTAACCCTAAGAGACTTTAATTGATCGATCATAAACCGATAATTTTGATACATAAGTTCGTTGGGTTTTATAACCCTAAAGTGAAACAACGCCTCCTATCCTAAACGACGTACCCCTTAAGCCCAAACAATTTCTATCTTTCAATGTATACACAATGATCCCTTAAACTATTAATAAATACATACTAGACACAAACATAACTTTACACTAATTACACTTGTCACCCGTTAAACTTGGATATGACAATTAGGCTAACAGTAACATCCTGAGTTTTTACCTAATAAACGGGACTAGTATGTAATTATACATAATGGATGGAAATGCTACGGTATCATAACGAGACCTAACCGAAGGCGTAGTAACGGGTTTTCTTTTATGTAAATATATTTAGAAGGGTTGACGAGTAATTAGCATGTTAACGGCAGGGCTTTTATTGTACTGCGAAATGGGTCGGGCCGAGAGGATGGTGGCGCGTGTGGGGCCAAGCCTGGTCCAACGTTAACACCCTTCAGGGTGTTACGCAAATGGGAAACCCGCATTTGGGAGTTTGTGGCTGCCGAGAAAGAAAGGAGAGGGGAGAGCGAGTCGTTCGTCATTTTATTGTCGAAATCAAGGTATATTCGTGATCCTCTAATCATTACTTACGTGTTTTGGAGTCCCAGATAATCATAATAATTGTTTTATGATTCTAGGGTTTTTTGCAAGAGCAACTCTTGTGAAGGGGATAATCGATCGAGTATTCGGCTCACACGAATCACCCGGTTTCAAGGTATAATCATTCATTCCTTGCGTGTTATGTATCAATTAGAGAGAGAGTTGGTTAGGTTTTGGTGATAACCGAGAACCCGAAGGGGGTTCGTGGGTGAGACGTAAGGCCGAGAGAAGAGGAGGAGGGACCCGACGCCACTCGGTGGTAGCCGGTTACGGATGTGGTGGTCCGGAATGACGGAGACGGCGTGGGGGGAGGAGCACGAAGGGCATGACATCAGCGAACATAGAGGGACAATGGGGAATGGCCGGCCGTAGGCCATCGCGGCTGCGTCTGGGGCTGTCCACAGCGGCGGATGGGCAGCGAGGCTGCTTGGAGTCATCAGGAAATGACTAAGATTGGGTTCGTCAATGCATGGTAAAGGTGAAAGGTGGAGGCGAAGTGTCAAGGTGTTGCTAGGCGAATTCGGAGACCCGAGGGGATGCATGGGACGTGAGCGGGTGTTCACGCATCGCATGTAGGTCATGCATGGCGTCATGCATGCGCGGGTGGCCATACGCGTGGTCGTGGTATGCGAGTGAATGAGAGCGTAAGTGTCGAGTTGTGTATTGACTCATATGTTGTTTGTGTTTTGGGTGCGAGATCCAAGGGCGAGCACGGGGAGTTAACGAGTCCTAGTATTAAAGGGTTGCCGCAAAAAGGTGAGTTTCTATCGCCCACTTTTAATTACATTAGCATTTTAGTCATGAATACATGTGTAGCGAGTTGTTGATAAATATATGTGTAGACGGTGTCGTGTGATAGTTAATTATTTTGAAAATTATAGTGTTTGTGTGTTGTGCATGAGAGTGTGTCACGTACTTAATTGTCGTGGCGGGTGTCAAGCGTAAGCTTGTCATTGTGTTGATGTTAGTCAACGAGTTAATGTGTCTGACGGTAGTCAGGCGGGAAACTGTGTTTGCCTGTGTCTTCGGATACGGTGAACCGGAACTAATTGTGTGTCGTTGGTTATAAACACTTGTTTTGATATAAATCATTTATGAGCTAAAACCTTTGTGACATAAACCATTTTTATAATGAATAAACTACTATAGAACTCACTCAGCGTAGCTGACGTTTTAAGCATGTATTTCAGGTAAAGAGAAGTTATGAGCTGGCGGCTTCTGGATGGCATTTGGTTACCGCGTGTGGTTGTGATGACATTT
This sequence comes from Smallanthus sonchifolius, assembly GCA_023525975.1. Lineage (NCBI taxonomy): Eukaryota > Viridiplantae > Streptophyta > Magnoliopsida > Asterales > Asteraceae > Smallanthus > Smallanthus sonchifolius. Next base: position 90,776,875 of record CM042024.1, on the reverse strand, counting down.
ATAATTTGAGTTGTTCGTTAAGATATTCTGATATTAGTTCTTGTTTTGAATTATGTTTGCGGTTGGGTCATTGACCATGGTTTGACTATTTGATTTCCGCTGCAATGAATTGAGTTTTATTTGATGTCTATGACTACTTAGCTTGCGTTGTGCCAACAAGTAGGGTTCCCGGGTTCGTGATTACATGAACTCGGCTGACATGTATCCTGAAGTTTGTCATCCATGTGGCGCGATGCCCCTATACTTAGAAAAACACATATTGTGTTGAAATCACCACACTTATACTCATGGGTAGACTTGTGTTTAAGTGAGTCAACCTAGTTATCAACATTTCCTCAACTATAAATATAGCTTTTTAGTTCTCAGTTTTATATGCAAAACAAAAACTTGATTCTCCAAGCTCTTTCCAAAGAACCATCTACCTTCTAAGCCTTTTTCTTCTCTATTCTCTTATATCTCTAGAAATGTCTCTTGTTGCCATTGAAGTTAGAGGTAGGTGGTGCAAGACACAAGCAGATAATGATGGTGAAAGCCACTATGATTACACACCACTTGTTAGTTTGGAAATGATAGAGATTAGAACTAACTATGATCGAGCAGCTACAGAAGGAGATGGTGATGATGGAGATTACGACTATGCTCCCGCATCGTGAGTAGCAGGAATTCGAATGTCAGGACTAGCTATTAACACATTTTGATAGAGAAGTTAAATTGACGGTGTCACAGTGAGGAGGTCATATTATGAGTATTGGTTCTGCACGGATAAGATACTTCTTATACATACATATGCATATAGCAAGTCTATAATCTATAACTAGTAATGAACTAGAACGTTTTGATTTTCCTGTTGGGATGCTATTATTTCTAAAAGCTTGAGTAGTGACCGAGTTGGTATTGGATACTAATTTAGTAATCCATGTGGACAAAGTCTAAGGGTCCAAAGTGTCAATAGGTTAAAGTTATGTTTTAGTATGTTATGAAAACATGTAAATAGTATACGGGTATATCGTGTCAAAGTAGAAGTTAGAAACCTACCATATACACGTGTATGTATAGATCATAGTTATCAAAGGCGCACAGTCCTCGCCTGGGGCCTAGGCGCAAGGCGCAAAAAAGGAGAGGGCCTGAGAAAAAAAGCGCACTTAAAAACACTTTAAAATATATTATGTATTGAAAAATAATATTATTTTTCAAATAAAATAAAGAAAAGCTATTATATAACATTTAATATCATTTAATTAGTAGCAAAATGTTCAAAGTCATATACCAAAATCATCAAATACCTAGGAAATGAGCTTCAATAGGTATTGTGGAAGCTTTTATAAGCTCAACCATAATCTAGAAAATAATAATAAAGCAAAAAAAAATCAAAATTGCGCCTCACTTCCTTGATATGCGCCTCAGACAAAAAGCCCAAACCCTTCGCCTCGCCACAAAAATGCGCCTAGACGTCCCATGCGAGGGCTTTTAACAACTATGGTATAGATCAATACTCAGAACCGGTGCCAACAAGGAAAACGACAATTCAAGGCAACGTTAGGAAGAAATCAATATGTTTAAATAGGAGTCATCGAGTCTTTAACAGTTAATGTTTATTTCTATCAATAAAATTAGTTTGATTATATTGTTCTTCGATCGTTCAACAAGTGACTAACATTGGCATCAGAGCCATAGGTTCGAATCAAAATTCGTTCTTCAGAAATTGCAATTCACAGGACGATTGCAAGGAACGAACTCAGAGTAGAAGAGACCATTGATTCAAAGGAACCGATTCAAAGATTCAAAGAAAGGACAATCGATCGGGAGTAGATCGACAGAGGAATTCGATTGCGTGGCAATCTAATAGAGAGCGAGACAGAATCGATTCGGTGTGAATCGATTCAGAATCATAAAAGGAGACCAGAGAAGAACGATTTAGTGTGAATCGATTCTAAATTAGGAAATTGATCAGGAGCAGATCAATTTCAAACCAGAAATTAAAATCAGAAAAAGCAAAGAGAAGGAGAGAGGAGACTTACCCGTGTGCGACAGAGAGGACGTCAGCGACCGAGAAAGGAGAAATCGTTGCCGCCGTTGTATGCGTTTGCCGGAGGAAAGAACACCGCTGTTGCTGGAAGAATCGGAGAACCCGATTAACAGAGAGTGTTGGTGCCATCGTTGCTTTAGTCGTATACCAGCAACATCAAAGCAGAAAGAGGGAATTTTTTTCCCTAATTTGGTGTTCGAGCAAAGCCAGAGAAGTGAAAAGGGGAAACGGGACTGGTGGTTGGTTCTCATTGAAAGAAAAGGAAGCCGGATAAAAGGAAATTGTTATAGGGTCAAGTTACGAATTGAAAATAAGGACTGCTTTTGGGCCGAGTTACTGAAAAAAGAGGCTAGCAGGCCTGGATTTTGTGTGGGTTGATTTACATAAAAGAAAAATGGCAGTGGGCTTTATTTGATAGAGTTGGGTCGGTGACTGATTGGTAGAAGTTATGGGCTGGATTCGTTTTTAGACCCAAATAATTAGAATAGCCGTGAAAGAGATCGTCAACGATAGTGACGAGAAAAGATAATTGGTGTACGTGGGATCCGTCACCAGAGGAGACGAGAAAAGGATAAACGAGTGGTGTTCTTGGTTTACGTCACCTAGTTCAGAGATTTAGAGGTACACACACAGGATTCGTGAAATTCCATGTTTTACGTTTTGATTACCTTGGAATTAAAGTTTATAGAATTATTGCAATTTTTAGTAGATTAAGATAGATTAGAAATTACATTTAAGACTGTGTTAGAAAGACACAAGAGTTCATTTGGTTTTAAAAGAAAACCTAAGTTACGATGCCAGAGAATTCAAGCAAGGAGATTGTAATACATAAGGAGACGAGTTCTGGTTCCTATTTCAAATGTCCTGTCCTAAAATCCAAAAATTACGCCGTATGGGTAATTTGTATAAAAATCATACTTAGGGCAAATGGACTATGGGAAATGATAGAACCAAGTGCGAGTACGCAACTTGACGAAAAGAGGGATATGGAGGCTACTACACATCTATTTCAAGCATTACCGGAAGAAATGATATTACAAGTGGCAAGCTGTAAAAATGCAAAGGAAATTTGGGATGCACTAAAGATAAGACATGTTGGTGTATATCGAGTGTAGAAGGCACATCTACAAACACTCAAAACTGAGTTTGAGATGTTAAGAATGAATGAAGAAGACACTATTGATGCGTTCACCACAAAGTTAAATAGTATTGTTACTAGATCAAAAGGTTTAGGTTCAGTATATGATGAACAACTTTAGTACGAAAACTTTTAAGTGTTGTACCAAAGAGGTTTCCTCAAATCGCTGCAACCATCGAGCAATTCGCTGACCTAGATACAACAACTCTAGATGAGACAATTGGAAGGTTGAAAGCCTTTGAAGAAAGGACCAGTCTAATGGATGAAGGCCCGGTGGACAATCAAAATAGACTTGTGTTCACACACCACGACAAGAACTATGGTCTAGGAGGACATTTTAGAAACCGTGGACAAGGAACGTCTAATACTTCACAAGGAAATTGGCGTGATGGGAAGCTTAGACAAAGAGGAGGATATGTCTCGCATGATAATTCCAGAAACAAGAATGAAGATGGCTATGATAGAAGGAAGAGAAACTTTAGAGATCAAAACCATCCTAGAAAAGATATTAGAGAAATATAGTGTTATAATTGTCATAAATTTGGACATTATGCATCAGATTGTCCAGAATCGGATCATAGAAAGGAGGAGGCAAATCTAGTACAAGAGGATATAGAACCGACCCTCTTGTTGGCAACTATAAGAGACAAAGAGAGATATGACGAGAATATCTCAGATGAGAAGGAAAGCAGTTACCAGACATCATTAGCAAAGTATTTTAATGATGAAGAGCCGGAGTGGCCGGAATTAGTTACTGAGAGGAATTAGAAGCCTGAAGATGTAAAGTCGAAAGAGTTGAGATCAGAAATAGAGATTGATATAAAGGGAAAACTAGAAATGCGGAGATTAGACATACTTCATGAGTTTGAGGTAGAGAAACAAGAACTCAAGACCGAGCTGAGAAATAGAGAATTAGAGTCTGAGAGAAAGATTAATGACAAAGAGAAGTCATTTGAAGATAAGATAAACAGAGAAATGGAGAATCTAAAGAGTTTGAGAGAAGCTGCAAACATAGAGATAGTAGAGCTGAAGTCAGAAAAAAGCTAAGTTGGAGAATGAAAAGCATGAGGTGCTTGCAAAACTAAAATACCTAAAGGATGAGAAACTAAAAGAAAAGAAACATGTGAAACATGAAAGGATGACATCAAATGTTATATATTCAGCAGAGAAGAAGATTGACGAAAGAGCTGAATCAGGTTACAAAATAAAGAAACAAGAAACTGTTGGTGACTTACCATTCAAAGATAAAACAGTAAAAGCAAAAGAAGACGGCGTACAGGTTAAAGAAGATAATACTCAATAAAAACGTGAAGACATGAAAGATAGTGAAGTTCAAGACAAAGTTAATGCTTCAAGTGATAAAGACAAAGTTAAAGCAGCTAACACTTATCAAGAAACGGGAAGGAAGCCAAAGTTCAGAGACCAAGGCCTACAACAAAATGCTCGTGATGAAGATGATGGAGTTTAAAGAAATAAAGATATAGAAGGCATGGATTAATAAATTAGGGGGGTATTGGATACTAATTTAGTAATCCATGTGGACAAAGTCTAAGGGTCCAAAGTGTCAATAGGTGAAAGTTATGTTTTAGTATGTTATGAAAACATGTAAATAGTATAAGGGTGTATCATGTCAAAGTAGAAGTTAGAAACCTACCATAAACACGTGTATGTATAGATCAATAGAACCGATGGCAACAAGGAAAGCGACGATTCAAGGCAACATTAGGAAGAAATTAATATGTATAAATAGGAGTCATCGAGTACGTAACAATTAACGTTCGTTTCTATCAATAAAATTAGTTTGATTATATTGTTGTTCGATCGTTCAACAAGAGACTAACGGTTGGGCTATTTGAAAATTGAAAATTAAAAGAGCAATTTAATATATATCACTAGAAACTGTGAAAATATCATATATGTATATATATAAACACATATCTAAAACTAAAAATATCGTATATATACCCATACATACATTTAAGAATATCATATATACCCATTTAATTAAAAACGATTTATGAAATTGCTATTTTACCCTTCTTTTCTTGTCACAACCTCAAATTATTTACTTAATAAATAACTCAAGGTTGTAATGAATGATATCATAACATAGTTGCGGGAGCTAAGATGAAGATTTCTAAAGTGTTGAACACCATTACAAGCACTAACATAAACTGGTACAATGTTCTAGAACCATATAGGTCAAATCTGTTTCGAGGTTTGACAATCATGTCTCTTCGGCTTCTAGGGTTTAATCCAAATGACTAGCCTATTAAAACTATGCCGTTGCCAAACAATACCTGAAAAACATGCTTAAAAATGTCAACATAAAGTTGGTAAGTTCATAGGTTTAAGTGCCACAGTATAAGTTTATTTCCTTGAAAAACTTATGAAACATATCCTAAGGATTTTGTAAAACTTTCCTTTGTAAATCTTGAAAACAATGCAGTTAGAATTCTTGTAGGACGTTCCCTTGGAATATTTGTAAAACGTTTTATTGGATAATATGGTTGGAATTCCCATAGGACATCCCCTTGAAATGTTTGTAAAACGTTTCATCAAAAGCATGATAAACACATGTTTAATAATCTTGTTGAAGTTATCGTTGGACATCATGATGGACATGTTTGGAAAACTTTTGGTAAATTGGAAAATGAAATGTCATAAATGTGATAAACAAGTCCTAAAGTGACCTATTATTGTCTAGCTAGGAATCAACAAAAAGTAATGCAATTACCATGAGCCTATAACCAACCCTAGACGGTTATTGATTTTTACCCCTTCAATGTTCCATCACAAACATTGAAGTGAAATTTCCATATAATATGCATCCACTAAACTGATAATTGGCACAACCAACTTGATGAATAGGGGTGTCAACCCAATAGTACTATTCATATATTCCTAGGCTAAATCCATAGCTAATGGTTATAGTGTGTGTTCCTTGGGACTTTTGTTGTGATTTCCTTGTAAACCCATGTAACCCATTTGAGATCGAAATACCTCGTTATCATGTGAAAACCTTGTATGTTTTTGTAAGCTTTGTATGATGGAAAACATCGTATGTTTTTGTAAAACTCGTATGACTTTGTAAAGCTGGTATGTTTTGTAAAACTTGTATGCACTTTGTAAAACCGATATGCTTTGTAAAACTAATATGCTTTTTGTAAAACTTGTATGCCTTTGTAAAACCGATATGAATTGTAAAACTGATATGTGTTATTAAAATTGATATGCTTTTGTAACACTTGTATGCCTTTGTAAAACTGGTATGTTTTTTGTAAAACTTGTATGCACTTTGTAAAACTGGTATGCTTTTTTGTAAAACTTGTATGTCTTTGTAAAGCTGGTATGCTTTTGTAAAACTTGTATGCACTTTGTAAAGCCGATATGCTTTGTAAAACTGATATGCTTTTGGTAAAACTTGTATGTCTTTGTAAAGCTGGTATGCTTTTGTAAAACTTATATGCACTTTGTAATGCTGATATGCTTTTTGTAAAACTTGTATGTCTTTGTTCAACTGGTATGCTTTTGTAAAATTTGTATGCACTTTGTAAAGCCGATATGCTTTGTAAAACTGATATGTCCTTGTAAAACTGATATGATTTTCTAAAACTTGTATGTCTTGGTAAAACTTGTATGCCTTTGTAATGCTGGTATGTTTTGTAAGACTCTGCATTTTTCCCCCCAAAGTATAAAGCAAGTAAAAAGTGGCCGTGAAACTTACCTAATAAAGTAGTGAAATGATGTGCCAAGTCTTAGCAAATCCGGCTAAATGAGACGACCTACTCATGCCCTAGGATACATTTAGGACTTTAAGGTCTAAGTATTGCAAATGTTGGACTATGGAACTTGATGCATCTAAAAACGTTGTTTGAAAAGTGACTTTGATACTTCAAAGATGTTTTGACTCGACGACCCGTTGGTGACACGTTGGACTTAAAAATTCAAATTCTAACATAGAATTCAAACCTCCTTTCAAATAGCCTATTAGTATTCTAATAAGCACATTAGAACATTCAATTGAAATTTAGAGCTTGAAACACAACTTTTGATACATTAAAACTTCCTTAGTTGGAAAGTCAAGTTTTGAGTCCTAAACATGGCAACTTTGTAAAGTTAACATTTACACATGAAATTAGGCATGTTATAACACACATAAAACATTTCAATGTTTCGTTGCTAAAAATAGGCAAGTATGCGGGTTTCGGATAATAAAAGTTTCCTATTATAGCAAGATCGTGTCAAATTGTCAAGTTCATGAATTAATAACATATATTATCATACAATGTACTTAGTTAGGTATTACTAAGTCACTTAAACCTTCTAATCATGTTAAAAACTTGCACATGCTTCTCTTGGGAAAAATAAAGTTTCCTTATTTAGAAATCGGGCTCTAGAACTCACAAACATGCATTTTAACCCATCATTTCCGTCAATCATTCTTCCATAATGTTCACTATACTAGTTTCATTCTTTGAATGTACCCAATCATAAAGTTTTCATACATGTCAAGAAATAAAGTTTTTAAAAATAGAAAACGAGCCTAAAAACATCATGAGCATGTGATTTTATCAGAAAAAAATCATACAATATCTATATCTAGGGTTTATGTATCATTTCCACCAAACAAATCACATCATACTTTCTTCTAACCAAAAACCCCAAATTTAAAGTTTTCATAAATAGCAAAAATGAACATGCATGTATCATTCAATACTTTTGACAACAAAGTTTTCACATATTACCCATCTACAAACATTACTACAACATAATACATCATCAAATCATCAAGAACACATCATCTAACAAATGCTCATACAATAAAGCTTCCTTATACGGAAACCGAGCCTAAGAACAAAACCCGAGTCCAAAACCACCAACAATATGTACCATTTTGTTAGAAAACTCATTTCTTTCAAGAATCTATGGTTAAACTTTCATAAAAACGACTTTTATTTGGATACATGTTCATAAGAACATGAAGATGAAAATGAAGAAAAAGGTGGGTTTTGATGCTTACCAAGCTTGAAAATGGCTGGATTGATGGATGAAGCTTCTTGCAAACACTTGTTAATTACACTTGAGAGCTTGGATTTGATGAAAGAATGATAAAAAATCAACAAAAGAGATGAAGATGGTGGTGGGTGTGGTTCTCGGCCAAGAAGAGAGGGAGAGAGAGAGAGAGTGGTGAGGAAGATGAAGAATGGGGGAATGGGGTCTTTATAGGGGTTTTTGATACCGGGTGGTGGAAAACGAATAGTCATCGATTTATTGACAGAATTCCCGAACTAGTATGAATGAAATTATTTAAAAATAATTTGGCTCATATCGGTATGTTTAACATATAAAATTTTTTATTTTTATTTGAAAATGTCGGTAAATGCTGCGGACTGCCGGACTGTGTTGAAACAAAAAGTTTTTCTCAGAAAATTCCCGAAAAATTCACAGAAACTTAAAATAATATATCACAGTACTACATGTAATTTGTGCACAACAAATATACGTCTAAGTGTCTGCTTAGAATTATTCACCTAGCTACTACATACTGCGTGTCTACCGGACTGTGCTGAAAAGAAAAGTATTTCTATAAATAATTGAAAAATTCATATAGGAATGATTAATTAAATCACAGTTTTACACATAATTTACACACACAGATTATATGTCTAGGTATTTGTTTTAAATTATCACCAACGATCGTGCTGTAGGACGCGTGTTTGACCTGTAATCTTCCGAATTACCGACACGTGTAAACGAATTGACTTGCTAAGTGTGAAATGGACTTAATTACTATAAAATTAAGTTGGATGCATATCATATACTATAATATATGTCTTAGTCGGGTATGGATATTAACCTGAAATTTGTCGGGTGTCAAATTCTCCCCTCCTTAAAGAAATTTTGTCCTCGAAATTTGTTAAGCTTGCTCGGATTAAGCTTCCGAAATCTATCTCCATATCCGGATGCCTAGGGAGAATTTTCACTCATTTCAAACAATAGTAGGTAATGTAGATAAAGTGGATATCTCATCAACTAATGATATTGGTTGTGTAAGGAATTGAGATGTCATTGTATCAAATAACAATATAACGTTACTGTTGAGCATGCATTAATGCGAATGAGTTGATTTAGGGAATCCTTTGATTATGTCTCCATGTGAACGACATTAGCTGTACCCCGAGGTGATAGAGTCATCCTTAGATTCCAGAAACAAAAGGGATTACAACCGGTTGGGTCCTTTTCGTGTAGTGAGTAAGCCATGAAAAGAATGTTTACTCGGTGTGAATTAAAATAGCGAGTTTTCACAAATTAAGTGAACTCACATACGAGAGTAAAGCATCAAGGATTTGATGCCGAAGCATTTCATTATGTGATCGTTCTCTCCAGCGTGGTACAGTACGATCACCATCCTTAGTAACAAGAGGTAGATGTGCATTCATGCACACGGGTTTCTGAAAGTATGCAGACACATACTCCAAGTTTATATCTGTGTTTCCTCTCGTGGGAACCAAATCATGATAGAATTTAAAAGAGAATAATTGAAAGTTCAGTAACGATAGATCGGAGGGTTTAATGAAATGATTGTGTGTTACTCCCACAATCAGGTAATTGAGCACTCCTTAATTTAAATGAAAGCAAACGGTTCCTGAAGGATCATTGAACTGAGATATGCTTGTATTAGTACTAGAGTTTAAGAGTGACAAGATTACCAACCATCCATAAATAATAAATACCGGTATAGGGTATTAATGTATCTACTACTAGCTGATGTAGTGTCAATACACGATAACTCATACATTATTATGCAATGCTGAATCCGAGAGGTTCGGAGATCAATCCTCTGATTACGACGAGATTTATATGCCCTTGGGTAACGAGGTTACCTTTCAGATCTCATGAATACCGTCATATGAATGACTGATCCTTCATGAAGCATTTGCTTTGAATGTTCATAGATCAAAGTGTCGTTATAAATAGTATATACGTCTGCGATATATGGCTCAATGAAATTTGTCCACACTTAAAGTTGGGAGTTGTTCTGAATGAAACTTGTAAGTGAATATTTTCATAGACAAGCCTATGAACTGATATACCCATAACATTAGTTATGTCTTGTATCAGATTTTTGAAACCTGGGACTAAACTATGAGCTAGCCACCATTTCTAAAGGTGAGCCTGCTATTCGCCATAGTCATCGAGGTGACATGTCGTTAGTCAAGGCTATTGTGATTCATAATGTACCTTTTTAGCATATATTGACGTATAATGATCATTCACACCCTGAGACGCTGATTGGGAACATGGTTAATCATAATCCGAACTATAGAGAAGTGGATAATGTCAGTCATTTACTGGTGTGGGATCGGTTATTGCTATGGATCGGTAAGGTGATTCAAGTCAAGGTTTATGACAAGGTGGAAATTAAATAATTCAGTTAAAAGAGTCAAATGTGACGAACACATTGAACTAGTTGGGTTCGGTGTTTTGCTAAGGAAAAAGGATAGGTTTGAACGAAGAAAAAGGATAAGTGAAAGTGACATTGGAAGGAAAATTTAGGTATTTAGGTGAAGTCAAAGGGTGTTTCCACGGAAACGAATATGATACTCGTCCTCGAGCATCGACCGCTAGTTATACAGTTCTACCTTTGTTTGGATATATCGCGTCTTTCACACTTTGCTATTCAACGGGTGGTTAGTGATTTATCACAAAACGTGTCTATAAGAGTTCGACGTTAAGGATGTACGGTCACGAATCACGTACTCGTGACTTTACAGTCAAAACATAACGTTTAAAGGAATCAGGAAGCTTGAATCTGTACATGACATTCGCTGTCATGGCTCTCATCATTGATGATTTTAGGCAACAGGTATGATACACATATGTACTTGAAGTTGAACTTGAGTGTTTTGCGAAGGAATGCTCTTTTACTTCTGTCTTATTCTTACACCTAGTATTTGGTGTTGGAACGGGTCAACATTCGTATTGTAAGAAGAGATCATATTTAAATGATTTAGAAGCGCAACATTTTGATCTCAGCTAACAAGGTTAAGCATGAGGAATGTGAACATCCCTACTATAAAATTTTGCAATTATGAGCTTGCCTCTTTGGGTGAAGCATGACCAGGTGATGTTTACAAGTCGAGGTCATAGTTAGTTGGCGTACTATTTGCGGAAATAGTAATGCCGTCTATAACCTTTGCAACTAATCAGTTGTTGAAGACATTTTTCTTCTCATGGGGTGATAAGAATTATGCATAAAAGGGAGGCTGACAAGATTTCACGTAGGTGTAACATTTCTTGCATCTAATAGGTTAGTCTTAGATAAGGTAGGAACACATAACTTATGTTTAGCTTCCAAGACTCATCTTGCGTACCGATATAAATTTAGAGATTGTCAAGAGAGGTGAATTATAATAGTTCACTCGGGGTTTTGTGATCAGGAGTCGAACACTTCTGGGCTAGGCTTCCATGTAGACCTTGCTCGTCACTCCTTCATGTTTGCGTCACTAGCCAGTAGTTGAGATGACGTCCGTTAAGATACGATGTGATAGAACGTGGGAGGCGTACCAAAGTGTAATTGAATTCAATATGCACCAACTAATATAACCCCAAAACGTACTAGGACAATTTATAGTAACTAACCGAATGAAAGAGATGAAATTAGGCGTACAAAGGTGCATGCATAAGTTCCAATCGATGTCACGAGTTGGTAGAAAGTCACAGTGAAGGAGTTGTAGTAATAGAAATGATTTAATAAGGATAGAAGTTGGATGAGTTCATAATGTGCATGGCCAGTTGAAGTGTCCATCGGAGTCGTCTCTATTATTAGCAATCCTTGTAGGACTTGTAGAGCGTCCAGCTAGAAAATATGGTCAGTGTGTCCGAAGAGTTGAAATAGGGCTTGAATATGAATAAGGGTCAGATTCTACGTCGCCATGAGGTTGTATAACATAAGGATTAAAGACATGTTCAAGGTACTATGTTTGTATCAGCATAACAAGATTAGCGTCAAAGGTGATAGAGTGATTACTAAAGAATAGAAGACAAGACCCTCAAGATTTCTAATGCATATTGTTGGTTTGTTTAAACTGCTGAATAGAAGGTCGGATTTACGATGACGAAATAAGGCATAGACTTATGGTTACGCTTGCGTCATCAATAGTAGCTAATTATTACGTCCTACTTAGGTCATCACCTTAGAATTTCCTAGAATTCACAAGTACATGTAAATTCACAATTACATGATATCAAGTGTAATTGCCAATTTACTTCACTTGATCACTCTAGTATTCTCCTGTAGTGGGTCATAATATAGATGCCTATTGTTTTCGTATTGATACGTATGTTAGATGTTAGCCACATATGCCACATAATCGTTTCTAGTGTCAATGTAGCTAATGATATCCCAGTTCAATCATATACACTAACAGTTTACTCAAATGGTCTGGCAACAGTTGGAATTTCTATACTCGAGTCTGAGGTGTTCCTGGTGTAGTGCAAGTCTATGAAATCTCGGTCCCTAGATACGTGCGGTTAGAGCCTAGGTGTCACCAAGGAAACCTAATTCGCTAAAACCATTGGCTCTGATACCAATCTATCACAACCCCAAATTATTTACTTAATAAATAACTCAAGGTTGTAACGACTGATATCATAACATAGTTGCGGAAGCAAAAATGAAGATTTCTAAAGTGTTGAACACCATTACAAGCACTAACATAAAATGGTACAATGTCTAGAACTATATAGGTCAAATCTGTTTCGAGGTTTGACAATCATGTCTCTTCGGCTTCTAGGGTTTAATCCAAATGACTAGCCTATTATAACTGTGCCGTTGCCAAACAATACCTGAAAAACATGCTTAAAAATGTCAACATAAAGTTGGTAAGTTCACAGGTTTAAGTGCCACAGTATAAGTTTATTTCCTTGAAAAACTTATGAAACATACCCTATGGATTTTGTAAAACTTTCCTTTGTATATCTTGAAAACAATGCAGTTGGAATTCCCGTAGGACATTCCCTTGGAATATTTATAAAACGTTTTATTTGATAATATGGTTGGAATTCCCATAGGACATCCCCTTGAAATGTTTGTAAAACGTTTCGTCAAAAGCATGATAAACACATGTTTAATAATCTTGTTGAACTTATCGTTGGACATCATGATGGACATGTTTGAAAAGATTTTGGTAAATTGGAAAATGAAATGTCATAAATGCGGTAAACGAGTCCTAAGGTGATCAATTGTTGTCTAGCTAGGAATCAACAAAAAGTAATGCAATTACCATGAGCCTATAACCAACCCTAGACGGTTCTTGATTTTTGCCCCGTCAATGTTCCATCACAAACATTGAAGTGAAATTTCTGGATTACTATTCATATATTCCTAGGCTAAATCCATAGCTAATGGTTATAGTATGTGTTCCTGGGGACTTTTGTTGTGATGTGCTTGTAAACCCATGTAACCCATTTGAGATCGGAATACCTCTGTAGGATCGTGAGAATACAAGATGGTTCTGTTCTTAGTTGAGGTTGGCGGAAACAAAATCAACTACACAATTTATAATCAAGTAAACACAAAGAATACTGATAAACACTGTTGTATTAAGCTTTTGTGAATGCAAAGATTACAAGTGAGAAACTCAATGAATAAGTATGACAAGCACTACAAGCACACTTACAATGAAGTGGCAACTCAGTATTTATAGTAACTTAGAATCAAGACAGACCCTTGATTCTAAGGATCAGATCGAACACAAGCCGTTGATCTTGTTTATTAATTTACATTACACGTAAAGGCTAATCTAGTTAACTTTACTGAAACGTTTTCTTTATTCATGATTGTTTGCATGCTTGGAGAAGTGTATTGTTGTCCGTCATTGGTTGACCATAGCGGTTCCTTCTGCTTTGAGTCTGTCAGTTGCTTTTGTAGAAAGGTGTCAGAGACGCTTGGCATGGATAGTCAGCTGCAGCGTTTGGTTTTCAGTGAATAGAGCTATCAGCTGCAAAGAGTGAAGGTTGTTGCTGGTAAGCCTATCAGCAGCAAACATGGATGACCGCTGCTGATAAGCCTATCAGCAGCAACTTGTGCTGAATGCAGCTGATAAGCCTATCAGCAGCAACTTGTGCTGAATGCTGCTGATAAGCCTATCAGCAGCATTTGTACTTAGAATAATTTTGTAACAATCAGTCTTTGGTTCTACAAACTCCCCCTAGACTGATGCTACCAAAATTCTTCTAGTCCCTTTGTTGCTGAAGCTTTTGCATATGGCTGACTATTCTTTCCACCTCATAGCCTCTTTGATCCTTACTGGGATTATTCAATGGAAGTTCAGACAGAGTCTTGATGTTTTTGTGTGGCATTTTGTAGATAGCTTTGCTTGAACATCTCATCTGCTGCTTCTTTACATCAATCAAAGTGAATTCATCCAAATCAGCATTATAGGACCAAGATACAAATGGAGAAAGTGGAAAAAGGTTAGATCAGAGCTTAGATTAAGGGCAATGGCTTTCTTTGACTTCTGTTGAGCTTTTTCTTTCTCTTCATCTTTCTTTTTCCTTGCCAATTCCCCCTGCTGACCCATGAAGGCTCTATAGATCTCTTTGTTTGACAGTTTTTCAAGGTAGTCTGCATCCTCACCTTGAGAGATCAGAGCTTCAGTCCACTCCTCCCTTAATTCTTTTGCTAATTTAGAATCAGTGATTCTAAACTTATCATCTTCCTTCCTTTTCTTTTTAGCTTCTTCTTCTTTTGCAAACTGTTCCTGCAGCTGTCTAGCAAGTTGTTCATCTTTCTCAACTTGAGACCCTGCAAGGACTTTTACCTTCATTTCATCCAGCTGTTTGGCATACAACTGGATTGTCTGTTGTCTGAGAAGTATGGCTGCCTTTCTATCTTCATGCCTTTGTTTTTGAGCCATCTCTTCAGCCAACTCTTCTTCTTCTCTTTTCCTTCTTCTCTCTTCTTTCTCTTTCTTTTCCTTTTGCAACCTCTCTTCATCCTCTTTTGTCATGATGCCCTTCCCTTTATTAACATTGGATGCCTCTGCTCTGGCTTCACTGATCACAGAAACAGCTGATTGTTGTGCTGTTGGGATCTCTGCCTCGGCTTCATTGGCATGTTGAGAGGTAGATAAGGGAAGGTCTTCAGTTTGGCACTCAGGATCTGTAAGTTCTAGCTGCCTTTCTCTCACAGAGGATCTTGCTTCATAAGATGCAGCGCAGATGTTAACTGGAGGGGAATCTGAGTTGGAGTCAGTGTCAGAGGATGACACATCTTCTTCCTCATCAATCCTTCCTTCCTTCTCAAGGTGAGCTTTGATAATTGCTATCATCGCCTGGCTTTCAAGGGAGTTGACATTGCAGATGTTGGCTTTTAGTAGATAGATCTTGTGGAGGAAATTTGTTGGTAGCTGAAGGATGTTCCCGGTGTTGATGATGAGAGCAGAACCGTTGCTTAGGAAGAAAGCGTGGTCAAGGAGCCTAGTGCTTACCCATCCTAGCACGTCCGAGTCCTTGACCAGGAAGGCATACAGAAATCTTTGAAGGCCCAGAACTCCTTCTTCAGTGAGAAGACTGCTCCTTGTTATTGCAAGATTGTTGGGAGACAGTCTTCTTTCTGCGGCCGACGAAGATTCAGGATAAGCTACCCGTCTTGCTGTTTGTAGGAGTCTTCTGAACTTGGGTAGATTATCCTCCATCAGGTCATAGAATCTGCCAATGGCAAGTTCTGTTGAGAGATCCGTTGAAGAGTTGATGCAGTTAGATAGATATAGTTGTAGGACTTGGAGGGCATTGAGTGAGTTCCAGTTCAGCTCTTCTACTCCGCTGAACTCCCATCCAGTCCAGAACCTCTCAGCTGATCCATCATACCCCCAAGCTAGAATAGAGTCAAACTCTAGCTTCTTTGAAGATTTGAAGATTTGGGGGGTAGTGGATTGACCTATGATGGCTGCTGCTTCAGGGATGATGCTGACCAATGTAGATGTTTGATCTTTGCCTTCAACATCAGTTAGCACTTCATCCACAGCCCTGACAACCAACTTCCAGTCTTCAGAGATCTCTTCTTCTTCATCTTCTGATACTGGCAAGTCGTAGACCTGTACAAAAGCTGGCCTGTAAAGTGAGCTTTGGAAGGCAGCCTGCTCCTGTATCCAGTCTTCAAGGCTGTCTTCGTCTTCTTCCATGGAGACTTTCTCCCCCTTTTTGGTTGCATCAGTGGACATATAGGCATCTGTTTGAGTGCCCACTGAGACAAGAGAGGGAGAAGCCGTGGAGGGACATTGATGGGCTTCATGCATCAAGACTTGGTGTCGTAGTTTGGACACTTCGGCCTCAAGCATAGCCACCCTGGCCGTCAATTCCAAGTTGTGTAGTTTCAGACTGTCCTCATCCACAGTTGTGGAATCCTTGGACCCAGATGGGGACGTAGGCCTAGCCTCAGCATCCCCATCACCCGTGGTTTCTTGGCGCCTGGGATTCCTCTCAGTGAAGGGAGTTTCCAAGGAAACACCCTCACCGTGAGTTGCCGTGGTTGAGGTCTTAAAGATGTTGTCACTGTCCTCCTGGTCAGTTGATGGACCAGTAGTAGTGACAGCCTCGTCCACATCCACTCTTTCATAACTCCCAAAGTGGACCTTCAGGGGTGAAGAACTTGGGTTGGGTGTTTCGGAAGAAAGACCAATCAGTACCTCCTTTATAGTGGTAGTTGGAGAAGGTACATCACTTTGGTCAGGTTCTTCAACACTTAAGTCCAAAGAAGACAGGAATGGCTCGAAGGGCTGTTCTATGGATCCGGGAAGTGATCCTAATCCTAATAGAGAGACTTCCGAAGGAGTCTCCCTAACAATGTGGCTTTCCCTTATGGTATTCTCACCAGAATGTTGTGATTATGAGTGAGGGATGTTGGCTTGGGTTTGGGCCTTGGAGGCACGAGAAGAAGGAGTTCTCTTGCCCCATTTTCTTGTATACTTGGCTGCAACCGGGGCCCTGTGTTCCGATTGAGCAATCAAACTGTGGGTGAGTAATGTATGTGCCTGTGCATCCTCAGTAGAATGCACAGGGGTTCGATCAAGGGAAACAGTAGTTTGAGTTTATGGCAGTGAGGTGGAGGGTGTGGGATCAGTATCAGCTGGGTTTGCTGAACTGTCACCCTGGGCACTTTGTGTGTTCAACATTGTAGACAACAATGGAACATCGGCCCCTGAGAACTTTGATGAAATTGTTCTCATGCTTTGAAAAATATTGTTCTTATGTCCCAAAATTGAGTAGATTCTTGCAGTTTTGAAAGATCTTGGTGCTCAATGTTGAACACTTCCTGCAAGAATCTTGGGTACATAAAGAACTGAGATTTCACCCCTTCTTGAAGGTTGTATCTCAAACCTTCAAAAATGAGGTGGGAAAAATTAAAACCTGCTCCAGTTATCATACCGTGAATTGCCGACGCAAGTCCGGAGCTTAGTTGGTTCCAGCCACTCCTCTTTTGAGATATGCATTGGAGAAGAGTGTGGCAGAGATACTTCCATTTGGGACCCATGAGTGCCTTCTCTATCGTATACTCCGTTTGATTCCCAGTGTACCCTATGGATACAAAGGTCCTCATGTATACGTCTCTTGGGTAAGAGAGGGCGTCCCCTTCATCCTGAAGCTTGAGGTGTTGGCGGAGTTTTGCTTCAGTGATGATTATCTCTTTGCCGTCTACTGTTCCTTTGATTTGGGGAGTGCCCTGTTCAGTAGAATACACGGCTGAGCTCCAAAAATCTTCCATGTGGGAAGTGTAGATGGTTGGGTTGACTGTTAGGGCATGGAGGATTTTGGACCGATAAAGGAAGTCGATCATACCGTCGAAACCTTCGGACTTCTTACCTTTTATTAGGTATGCAGTGAGGTTGTGGTATGGAGCAAACTTGTCGTTGGGGATGTTTATGTCGGCGACTGCCATTGTGATGGATTTGGAGGGAAGAAAGAAGGGTGTTTGAATGGTAGTTATGGAGGGTTTTGAATGCTGTGGAGACGGGAGTGAAAGTGATGGGAGATAGGTTTGAAATAGAATGTGAAGAGGTTGAGGGAAAGTTTGTGATTGTGATATAACGGCAGACGAAGAAAAAGCAACCTTACTTGTACAGTACAACCTGTTTCACTTTTCGTTGTTACAGCTGTAATACACCAAGGCAGTCATGGAAGGGACTGACGGTAAATTTTACAGCGGGTAAAAGTTAATTTAGACTTATGTTTACCCATCAGCAGCAAACTTGGTTCCTGCTGAAAGATAAGAGTATCCGCAGCAAAATTGGTTGCAGCTGATGGATAAGCCTATCCGCTGCAAACTTGGTTGCTGCGGAAAGATAAGTCTGTCAGCAGCAGATTTTGCTGCTGAAAGGTTTAAAGATCTGCAGCAAAGGAATTGCTGCTGAAAGCCTTAAAGCTATCCGCAGGAAACATGTACCTGCTGATAACTTAAAGCTATCAGTGGCAAAACTTTTGCTGCTGATGCTTTTACCTGTCAGCAGCTGAAGGACAAAAATGCTGCTAACCCATAACTTTTATTTACAACAAGGGACAAAAAGACACATTTTAAGGAGAAACTTGAGATGGATTTTAATCAAAGTTCATCATACCAATTGATTCAACTAAATATCTGAATCTAGCTTCATCAAAAGGTTTTGTAAACAGATCAGCATATTGCTCATTTGTATGAACTTTGGTTAAAATAATTCTCTTTTTCTCAGCTTGATCTCTTATGAAATGGTACCTGATGTCGATGTGCTTTGTCTTTGAGTGCTGCACCGGATTGTTTGTGATAGAGATAGCACTCATGTTGTCAATGTGAATTGGAGTCTGCATGAAGGTCATTCCATAGTCAAGCATTTGATTTTGGATCCAGATGACCTGTGCACAGCAGCTTGAAGCTGCAATGTATTCTGCTTCAGCTGTTGAAGTAGAAACACATGTTTGCTTTTTGCATTGCCATGAGATGAGCCTTCCTCCAAGAAATTGACATCCCCCAGATGTGGACTTTTTGTCCAAGTTACAACCCCCATAGTCACTGTCAGTGTAGGCATAGAGATTGACATTTTCATTCTTTGGATACCATAGCCCAAGTTTTGGAGCTCCCTTTAGGTATCTAAGGATCCTTTTGACAGCTTGAAGATGAGACACTTTTGGAGCTGCTTGAAATCTTGCGCAGAGACAAACTGCAAACATGATATCTGGTCTTGAGGCAGTGAGGTACATGAGAGACCCTATCATTGCTCGGTACTGATGTTGATCAGTGTCTTGTCCTTCTTTATCCGGAGATAATTGATGGTGCACTTGCATAGGAGTTCTTGCAGCAGAGCAGTCAGTCATTTTGAACCTCTCCAAGATGCTTTTGACATACTTGGATTGACTTATGAAGATTCCAGTTGGTACCTGTTTGACTTGAAGTCCTAAAAAGAAATTTAGTTCACCCATTGAACTCATTTCAAATTTGGAATGCATCAGAACTTCAAAGTCTTTGCAGAGCTTCTTTCTTGTAGATCCAAAGATAATGTCATCAACATAAATCTGGACCAACAAAATTTCGCCCCCTTCATCTTTGATGAAAAGCGTCTAATCAATGGCCCCCCTTCTGAAGTTGTTGCTAAGTAGATATCCAGATAAAGTTTCATACCAGGCTCTTGGGGCTTGGTGTAAGCCATAGAGAGCTTTGTCCAGTTTTAAGACCTTATTTGGATGTGCAGGATCTACAAAGCCTGGAGGCTGTTTGACATAGACCTCTTCATCAATCGTGCCATACAGAAAGGCACTCTTCACATCCATTTGATAGACCATAAAGTTTTTGGATGCTGCATAAGCCAGAAAAATTCTAATGGCTTCCAGACGGGCAACAGGAGCAAAAACTTCATCATAGTCAATGCCTTCTTCTTGAGTGTAACCTTGAGCTACCAGTCTGGTTTTGTTCTTGACTACGATGCCCCTCTCATCTTGCTTGTTTCTGAAGACCCATCTTGTTCCAATGGCTGTTTGACCAGGTGGAAGATCAACAAGCTTCCAAACATCTTGTCTTTTGAATTGCAGCAATTCTTCCTGCATTGCTTCAATCCAGCTGTTGTGCTTGAGAGATTCATCAATCCTTTTGGGTTCCACTTGTGATAGAAAGCAAGAGAACAAACAAATGTTGGCTTCATGAGACTTACTTCTTGTCTGGATGCCTGTGTGGACTTGGCCAATGATGTTTTCCAGAGGATGCTCTTTGTTTATTCTCTGTGCAGGTATCACATCCAGCCGTATTCCCTCTTCAAGATTACTGTGGTTTAGATCAGTATTGTCTTCAGATGTGTGGAGAGGAGCTTGGAGGGTCTAATCATTGTGTTCCACATAGTCAGCAACATTAGCTTCAGAGGCCTCTTCAGCATGAATTGAGGAGGCTTCATTTAGGATTTCATTGTCAGAGAGATTGCTGCTTGTGGTGTTGGATGTACCGGCTTCACCTGCACTGGCTTCAATAGCTTCTGCCACTGATGGAGGATCAATGGATGGCCTTTTCATCCTGATGTAGGGACTGGGAAACTCCAGTCTGTAGTAAGAAGAAGAGGTTGAGGTAGAAGGTGTTGAGTTTGAAGAAGGAGGCTCCATATTTGAGAATATGAGGGGCTCAAATATCTGGGTGAAGGAGTCTATATCAAAAAGCCAGTTGGGACCTTTGCCTTGTTCACAGACAACGTGTTCCCTGCATTCCACATTAGCAGATTCTT
This sequence comes from Smallanthus sonchifolius, assembly GCA_023525975.1. NCBI lineage: Eukaryota > Viridiplantae > Streptophyta > Magnoliopsida > Asterales > Asteraceae > Smallanthus > Smallanthus sonchifolius. The sequence goes on along the minus strand of CM042024.1, from coordinate 90,755,973 downwards.
CCACAATCCGTGTCCTAGAATTGAACACTCGGTAGGCCTTCGATTGAGAGGAGTAACCCACAAAGTAACCTTCATCAGACTTTGCACCGAATTTAGGAAGAACTCCATGTGTGATGAGGATGGTACATGGACATCCAAAGGGCTTCAGGAAGCCAATGTAGGGAACTCTTTTGAGCCACTGTTCATAGGGAGTTTTCTAGAGAGGCTTAACAATAAGGACTCTATTTTGCACATAACAAGTTGTGCTTACTGCTTCTGCCCAGAAAGTAAGGGGCAGCTTTGAGTCAGCCAGCATAGATCTTGTTGATTCAATCAGAGTCCTGTTTCTTCTTTCAGCAACCCCATTTTGTTGAGGAGTTCTTGGAGCACTGTACTGCCTTTCAATGCCCTTGCTCTCACAGAAACTGTTCAAAGTGTGATTTTTGAACTCTGTTCCCTGATCACACCTTATGATCTTTACCTTCAGATTGCTTTGATTCTCTACCCTGAGAATATAGGATTTGAGAATCTCAGCAGTTTCATCTTTTGTTCTTAGGAAGAATACCCAAGAGAATCTGGAGAAGTCATCAGTGATCACCAGACAGTAGGACTTTTTACCCATTGACATGACATTTGTAGGACCAAAGAGATCCATATGCAGTAGCTGGAGAGGAGTGTCATTTGTGTTCAATGTCTTGGGCTTATGGGAACTCTTGTGTTGTTTTCCCTTCAAGCAGGCAATGCAGTGATCGTCTAGCTGGAATTCTTTGTCAGGAAGCCCTCTGACAAGATTGTCTTTCACTAATTTATTGATTGTTTTGATGTTAACATGGCTTAACCTCCTGTGCCAGAGAGCGGATTCATCAACTGATGCCTTTGACAGAAAACATGAAACACTACCAGATGGAGTGACTTCATTCATGTCAAGCACATATAAGTTGTCCTTTCTTTGAGCAGTTAGGAGAATCTTCTCTGGCGGGGGTTTAGATAGGCCAGGAGCTAACACAAAGCATTCTTTGTCAATGAAGAGCATCCAATGCTTTTGATCACATACTTGGGAAACACTCATGAGATTGAAGTCAAGTTCTTTAACATAGTTGACTCTTTCAATGCTCATCCTCTCATTGGACACAGTGCCTTGTCCAGTGATAGATCCACCTTTTGAGTCACTCCCAAAGGCAACATATCCTCCATTGAAATGTCTGAAGTTGGAGAGGATGGACCTGTTGCCTGTCATGTGCCTGGAACAGCCGCTATCTACCACCCAGGTGTTATTCTTGTTACCTGGCTGTCCCTGCACATGAAAGAGATTTAGTTAGTGGGAGTGGTCCAAGAGCTCTCCTTTTTGAAGAAAAAAGTTCTTGGACTTTCTGATTCATCATGCGTGCATTCAACAGCACCGATGATGATTTTGCTGACATGAGCAGAGATTTTGGCTTTCCATTGCTTAAGTAGTGGTTTTCCAGTTCTCTTTTCTTTATCGGCTGCGGATTTGGCTTTGGCAGCTGATGAATTTGCTCTATCAACAGCTGGTTTTCCTGCTTGAGGTTTTGGCTTTTCAGCAGCGGCAGGTTTTGCTGCTGATGGCTTCAGCTTATCAGCTGCAGATGTTGCTGCTGATGGCCTTGGCCTTTCAGCAGCAGATTTTGCTTTTGCTGCTGAAGGCTTAGTTGGAGCAGCAGCAGATTTAGTTTTTGCTGCTGACTGCTTTGTTTGAGCAGCAGCAGATTTGGTGGCTGCTGAAGGCTTTGCCTTTGTAAAGCTGGTATGTTTTGTAAGACTCTGCATGTTTCCCCCCAAAGTATAAAGCAAGTAAAAATGGGCTGTGAAACTCACCTGATAAAGTAGTGAAATGATGTGCCAAGTCTTAGCAAATCCGGCTAAATGAGACGACCTACTCATGCCCTAGGAAACATTTAGGACTTTAAGGTCTAATTATTGCATATGTTGGACTATGGAACTCTATGCATCAAAAAAGTTATTTGAAAAGTGACTTTGATACTTCAAAGATGTTTTTACTCGAGGACTCGTTGGTGACACGTTGGACTTAAACATTCAAATCCTAACATAGAATTCAAACCTCCTTTCAAATAGCCTTTTAGTATTCTAATAAACACATTAGAACATTCAATTGGAATTTAAAACTTGAAACACAACTTTTGATACATTAAAGTTTCCTTAATTGGAAAGTCAAGTTTTGAGTCCTAAACATGGCAACTATGCAAAGTTAACATTTACACATGAAATTAGGCATGATATAACACACATAAAACATTTCAATGTTTCGTTGCTAAAAATAGGCAAGTATGCGGGTTTCGGATAATAAAAGTTTCCTATTATAGCAAGATCATATCAATTTGTCAAGTTCATGAACTAAAAACATATATTATCAAACAATATACTTAGTTAGGTATTACTAAGTCACTTAAAGCCTCTAATCATGTTAAAAAGTTGCACAAGCAACTTTGTGGGGAAAATAAAGTTTCCTTATTTAGAAATCGGGCTCTAGAACTCATACATATGCATTTTAACCCATCATTTCCTTCAATCATTCTTCCATAATGTTCAATATACTAGTTTCATGCTTTGAATGTACCCAATCATCACATTTTCATACATGTCAAGAAATAAAGTTTCTAAAAATAGAAAATGAGCCTAAAAACATCATGAGTATGTGATTTTATCGAAAAAAATCATATAATGTCTATATCTAGTGTTTATGCATCATTTCCACCAAACACATCACATCATATCTTCTTCTAACCAAAAACCCCAAATTTAAAGTTTTCATAAATAGCAAAAACGAGCATGCATGTATCATCCAACACTTATGACAACAAAGTTTTCACCTATTATCCATCTACAAATATTACTACAACATAATCCATTATCAAATCATCAAGAACACATCATCTAACAAATGCTCATACAATAAAGTTTCCTTATATGAAAACCGAGCCTAAGAACAAAACCCGAGTCCAAAACCACCAAAAATATGTACCATTTTGTTAGAAAACTCATTTCTTTCAAGAATCTATGGTTTAACTTTCATAAAAACCACTTTTATTCGGATACATGTTCATAAGAACATGAAGATGAAAATGAAGAAAAAGGTGGGTTTTGATGCTTACCAAGCTTGAAAATGGATGGATTGATGGATGAATCTTGTTGCAAACACTTGTTAATTAACCTGAAATTTGTCGGGTGTCACATTTCTAAACTTAAATATTTCATATTTTCCTATTTTTAACTTTAAAATTTTATATTTTCCCATTAATAATAGTTTTCTCTAAGTATTTATATTTAACTTTATCGCTTTCTTTTATAATTTTACCATTTTTTCTTTTACATCATTTATATATATCATATAATGAGGAAGTTGTTTTATTTTATAACAATGAAACTTACAATCCACGATGCCTTCATTTATAACAATGGAACTTGGGCAAGTATGAGTATCGTATTGGTAGATATGAAATTCCCCAAAAAATTTATACATCAGTATAATAACTTTTTGTGTTAAAAAGGCTGGAATCTACTAACAATATGTTAAACAAGGCTTATAATTGTTTGGAGTGCTACTAGATAAGACCACTATGTCAATCATGGTCATACTCTTTTTCTCTGAAGTATGCAAGAACAACATTTTAGTTGGAAAGTTACAAAATTGTACACCACTCTGCAAATAGCCCATAAATTTATTTTCTTTTCTAAATCTAATTTTAAATCATTAATCCATATTGCATCAATTGGTTGTTCTATTATGGCAACAATCTCTTCATCACTAAATATAAACACGGGCAATGTTGTAAAAATCACAATTAATCACCGATTAATCACTAATCGGTGAAACACCCAGGAATTTTCAGCTAATCGGTCCATTAATTGGTCAAAGTCGGTCAAAGTCAGAGCAAAACGGAGAAAATCAGAGCAAAAATCAGTGGCATCCTAGTTTTCCTGCCAAATTTCGACCATTTTCCGGCCAAACCTGTAAATTCCGGCGATTAATCCCTATTACATATAAAAATGTGTATATATATAATTTTAAAAATTACGTACATATAAAAATGTGTATATATATAATTTTAAAAATTACAACACTCGTCGCGGGTAAGTCACTAATAAATGGGATTCCTTTAAGGTCCCCCCAATGACATTCTTTTGTATGTAAATGTTTTCTCAAAAAAGAAAAAGAAGGGATGTATTAAATAGCTAGAAAGATAGCTAGCAAGATGGTAGAATATCTGGTACAAACACTATTAGGATTTATAAGCGAAGAGTGTGTACAGTAATCAAGCTAATAAATCACTATATTCAAACTTTCCTTCGGTTTTAGGGGTCATTAAAATTTAATCAATTAAATGTGGGAGTGGAATTGAGGTGTTTGGTGGTGCATGGTGAAGCAGCAAAAGTTGTCGATCAAGTTGGTGGTACGCGTGAGGCAGAAAAAGGTGCCATAAAGGGCCGAAGGGTCTGTGCGTTGTGTTCTAGTGGTCATTTGAGATTATCCAAGGTGGTGCCCGATGGTTCATGGCAGCAAAGGGTGGCAGTGTGTGTGAGAGCGTGTGTGTGTTCTATAGAGGGAATAAGTGGTGAGCACCTAGGGTTTGTATTTGGTGCAATTGAAGGTTTGCCAAGGGTTTTTCTGGTCCATGGTTAAAAGGTAGTAATGGTGGTGGTGGCGGCGGCAAACGGTGGAAAGCCTGATATCAATGTACTCAATCGTCGTGAGTTCTATATGCCCTATTTAAGTGTTTTAAATCTTTTGGTCTCATTCAAGTACATTGTGTGTATTGTATCTTACCTGTTTAAAATTGGTTAAAAGTGGGATTAACATGTTAAGCCGGGGAAGTGCGTTCTGTGTGAATTCGGGGATGAGTTTAATGTGGGTTATAGTCAGGGTTTTAAATCAGATATTTAACCTTGATAAAATGTGTTAATTGTGGTCATTAAGTGTGTTTATGTGGTGGTTCAGTTATATGAACAATATGTGTTAGGTGATGTTTGAGCATGATAAATAGTAAGGTTGTGTTATATAATCCATAAGTGTAAGTTTAGTGAGTTATTGCATGATATATAATTTGTGGTCTTGATTATAACATGCATTGTTTGCATGAACAATCACTGTATGTAGTAATTTATGAGTTGATAATTGAAATGACTTGGGTAGAGTTGGTGTTATAAGTGAATTAGGTATATTAGTGAGATGGTGTGAATAGAGTTAGGTAGATAACTTTACATGAATTTTTTTATTTAAATAAATTTATATACACAAGTTCACATAAATAAACTAGTATAATTATATTAAGATGATGAGCTTATATAACCATATCTATGTAACTTAGATTCCATGAGCGTGGGTTGTGTGTGACCAGTTGTGTGAGATTAAAAGTTTTAAATCGATGCAAATTTTAATTGGTTATCAAATTCATAATTTAAAGTTTTCATGACTAGTAGTTTATGTATAAAGAGAGTATCACATTATTATAGACTTATTTTGGTAGTGACGTCGAACTTAATTCCTAAGTTAGTAACGTTTATTGGAATATGTGTTGAAGTTTATACAAAATTTATTTTGTTGAGACAATTAGAAAAAGTCTTTAATTAAAGAACATATAATTGAACATTTTGTTAACAGTGATTTACAACTATCATTGCATTAGATACAAGACGTAAACAGTGCGTCTATTTGATTGGTTGTAATGGGCGGTGAACGCATCTATGGCACCGTCCCCTGTTATGCCCTAAAGCCACGTATCCAGAAGCTTTCGACCTTATCTTTCAGTTTGTCCTCCTTCAGTTCACTGCTTCTTCTTACCTCTCTTCCGGTGATCCAGGGTTTTCTTTGTTTTCAAGCTCAATTCGGCCACCGTAAATTTGAGATTTGAGTTTAAAGCTTCAATTCTGATTTGGTTTGAAGAAATTGGGGGATTATTAATGGAAGAAGCAAGTCAACAGGTTCCGGATCGAAGTTCCTCTGCTTCAAATTCAATTCCACCTTCACATGCTGGTAAGTTCTTTTCTACTTATTTTCATGATTATGTCAATTCTTTTGTTCTTCAATTTAAGGTTCTTATTTTCTCTCTATTTCCCTCTCTCACTCTCTCTCAGTTTGGAAAACGATTCTCCACCCCAACCTTCATCTTCAACAGGGATCTTGACCGCTCCGTCCCTGTCTTCCATATCGGTCGTCTTTTTCTCCAATTATTGTTGGTACGTCTTTTTTTTCTGCCGATTGATCCTAATCTCGCTTAGAACACACCTGATTAATTTGTAATTTTTTACTAATTTGGATCCTCTTTGGTTTTGATCGTCGTTTGAAATCAGTTTGCTGTTGTACGCAGGTCCGACCTTCAAGTATTGAGAAAAAAAAATCCCTAACTTGGGGTCCTAGATTAGGGTTATTATAAAAAGATGTTGCGGGATAAGGAATACGTTCTTCATGATAGAGATGGAACATATAATATTACATAAGGTACAAAAGTCTTCTATTTGCTGATAACGTTCTCTCTTCTCTTTCAGTTTATGATTTTGGATTCATTCCGATGACTTTGTTTTAACTTGTATGTTTTCTGCGCCATTTGACTTCTTAATCATATATTAGTATGTTTTTTCTCCGGTAATTCTTTGTTTGAAGTTATAGTTTTCAATAAAGTGTGAATAATGATCTCACTATTTGAAGTACTAGAGTAATCTGCTAAAAATTTTAATAAAATAGATTTGTTTTTATTTTTTCCCAACGGATGGATGACTCTCTGTACAACTCTTATAGCAAATAATTTGAAGGTTTCTGTTTTCTAATAGGGAAAAAGACTTTGACGTGAGTCTACAGTCAATCATGAGGTTTGGAATGGAGTTTAAGCATCAGAAGGTGCAATCATGTATAGAAATTATTCGAGTGCAATATCAAAGATTACTGAATGGCACTCATTTGCAACCGTCTGTTTCTACAATCGTGTTACTGTCGTTGGAGAAATCATTGATGCCAATGGACATTGTAGCATGGAGTCTACCCAAAGGTATATGCATATCGTCATGGTGCTCTAGCTTTTACTTCCTAATTGTAACTTAGATCATATTATTTTAAACATATATAAGATGATCATAATTGATAGCTTAGGTATGTGCTTAAATTGTAATTTACTCTTTCTCAATTAGGTTTTTTGCTACATCAGTAAGTTGATAGTTTATGTATGTGCTGAAATTGTCAAATTGCTGCAGTTTGATAAATAATTTCATCAATTGGATATTGTTAGGCTTTGTTTTTTATTCATCTTTGATTGTCAGAACCCTAAGCCAAACATGCCATCCAGATGATCTGTTAGCTATAAAAAAATTTGCTGCAACTTTCACAAATGGGTCTGTACTGTCATCTTCTTTCACCCAAACATAACCCATGTTCGAATCCCGTCTTTGGCTTGGTGATTTCTTTCTTTTCTTTTATTTTTTTATTTCTCACAAATATTTTCTCTTTAAAGGATTAAATGGAGGAGGTTAAACATAACAGCCCTTTCGTCTTTCTCCTAACAGCAAGGCTGCACCTCTTGCTCCCCATCCAACCCAGTTCGAGCCTAGGAAGTGTCATTTTTATGTTTTAAATTTTTTCTTATCCAGGTTTTTTTTTTCAGTTTTTTTGTAGGTTTTAATGTTTTCTTTCAATATATAAGAATATTTTATTTTTCTACTACTTTTACATGTTATCGCTTATATTTTTGTTCGAGTCTATGACCCCGCCCGATTAAAGAACATACAATTGAAGGATTTGTTAACAGTGAATTACATATTTCATTGCATTATGTACATGTAGTTTAAGCATGCCACTCATCGTCTGTTTTTGCTGCGACGTGTGTTTCTTCTTTATATACATATCTTTTCCCCTTATCACTAAAACTTTCTTACCTCAGATCATCGCTGCCTATGCCTCTGTTTGGGTGAGTTTTCATTTTGTTTTTGTTACCTGTGGATTGCGTTTAACATTTGCTTCGTTTCTTCTTCAAAACCACAACGGTAGCTGTCGATCAAGATGTGAATCAAGTCACAGGTAGACGGTTTGTTTTGTTGACAGAGCGCTCAAACGATGGGCAATTTAGATTTAAGGGAAAGAACAAACTGTTGAAAAAGGTTTTAGGAAAAATTGGGTAACTGGGTTTTAACATTTGCTTAATTTCTTCTTCAATTGTCACAGAGTTTGCTCTAATTTACTTGATTTCTTCTTTTGTCACACCCCCAATTTCAACTAACGGAGTTTTACCGTTTTGGGACGTGACACACCAGGATCTCAGACATCAGTTACATCGAACGACACTATATGGGACATAAGTGTAATATAATCAAAGTTCAGAGTTTAAATGCGGAAGCGTAAAGAAAATAAATGCGCAAAATACACGCGCCCCAAAAAGAAAGTCTAAACGTCCAAGTCCAAAAAATAATAAAAAGAAAACAATCAAAGTAGCAAGACATCAATAAATCAGAAGCATCTCATGCATGATCCTAGTTGTGCACCTGTGTCTTAACTTAGCGACCTGAGAAAACATGGAAGTAAAAATGTCAACACGAGGTTGATGAGTTCATAGGTTTCAATATATAAATAAACATTTACCAGATTTATTGTACAATCAACATATATATACCAATGAGTAGTTAACCCATGTTCATGTTTGCTATTACGCTCGCAACCGTAAACTGACTGTTTGTATTGCCTCCCACCAGGTCTATCAACCACGGTGCACGTTTAGGTCAATATTGCACCCGTTCGATATCCAATCGAGTTAGCGCGACTAACGCGGGTGAGGTTTGTCAAACCCAGTAGTACTACCCAACATACCTCGCTATATTCATATTTAAACGGTTCGATGTGAGGACTTTCATGATAGAGTTTACGCATAGTCATAACAAGTGATATAAAATGAAGTACAAAAATAAAAAAGAGCTTGCATCATGTTTTCTCCCCCAGTTTAAAAGCAGTAAAAAGGGGCCGTGAATACTCACCTGAGTTTGAGTAGAGATTTGGATCACACAAGTACGAGATTAAAATCTCAAGCAGTAGCCTGACACGGTTCACGAATGCCCTAGAATCGTACATATTACAATTAGAGATAAGAATGAGAATATGTGACGACAACGCGTGAGATTGAACGTCCTAAAGAAACGCTCTAATTATCCAGAGTAGACGAGCGCGTCCACGGAAATAAGAATTCTTGGATTAGGATATATACGATACGCGACGAAAAACAAAAATTAAAAAAATTATTAAATACATTTAATCGTCTCCGTCATTATGTATTGATCTAGAAAAATAATATTATTATATTATCTTTAAACTCGCAACATGCCAACTATTTATGCTATAAAAAAAATAATAATGTATTATTTCTTATTTGATAACAACATAAGTATATTTGTTTTAAAAGTGGAAAATAATATGGAAATGTTTTAATAAATTAAACCCGAGCCTACGGGTTGTTTTCCGGGTTAAAATACATTTATATAACATAATAATAATATAGGAAAGATTTTAGAAACTTAAATAAATGTTAAAAACGATTTATAAATAAAAACAGTGTGGAGAGACTCGAACCCGGGTCTCTCCCACACAAGCACACACACTTAACCAGTCCCGGCCGCTAGGCTATCGCAACAGGAGTCGGATCGAGATGTTTTTAATCAAAACTTCCAGTGCTCCCCCTTTCCAATCCCAACCGCGATCGACCCTCACCCCAAACTCATTCCATTTGACAATAATCGATAAATCCAGTAAAGGGGTTTTGATTATCGGGTATAGGCGAGTCTGAAAGAGTGATTAATTTCAAAGTTATTAAGTTTAAAACCGTTAAATTACGAAAAGGAGGGCCGAACCCTAGCCCAAGAACACGAGATTAATCTAATCGAATTCGATATTGATTTGGATTAAAATAATAGGGTTTTTATTAAACGAGAGGTTAAGAATCTTATCATGAAGTTTAATTTGATTAAAACTGTGTCTAACATCAAAAGCCCCAAATCGAATTCGTAAGAACCCTAGGTTAGTGATCTCAAACAATTTGATGTTATAAGTTTGAATTAGCATAGGGTTTTTAATTAGTAAGGAATTCCGAAACTGCTGGCAAGATTTAATTGAATTGAAAGCAAGTCTAGAATCAAAATCCCTAAATCGGGTTTCATATGAACCCTAGATTCTGGGTTTCGATTAATTCAATATTGTAAGCCCTTAAAAGCATAGGGCTTTCAATCTAGACACAGAGGCGAGTCTTTAGGCATGATCAATTTCAGTATTAACTATCGAATTGATAGGGTTAAATTAAACAGAAACGCATGAACCCTAATTTCTTGATTTCGATCGAATCGATGTTATAAGCCCTAGGTTTCATTGGGCTTTTCATCAGGAAGCAAAAACTAAGAGGAGTGTGTGTTCAATTACCAGAAATAGTTGCGAATCGACCGAGATTGACTAGGACGGCTCCGACTTCGCGCACGGTTGCTCTCTCGGGACTCCGGCTTCGATTACAGTGGAATTGATGTGTGGAAACGCTCGAGGGAGTTGCGTCTATCGTGTGTAGAGCTTCAATCCGTGAATTGGTATACGGTAAATGGTGAATTTGATTGTATTTGACATGAAGTCGACGGTTACGAGATAATTACCCATTATTGAGCTTGATTACGAATCAATGATGTGATTAAACACTTATTGATGAGCGGAAATGCGATTAGTCTGAGAATTCCGTTACAATCTCATAACAAACGAATCCTAGGATTGAAGACTCGGGTTTGACTTCCTAATTCGGGTTTGACTTCCTAAAGTCAAACAAAAATTGAGAATGAGATAATTGCATGCTTAGCCCTTCTATTTTCATGAATACAAATTCAGGAATCGGCAGAACAAGTCCCCGAAGTTAGGTTTTTAACAGGAAGTTAACGGAATTTACTAACCGAGCTAACCTGAAAAGTCGGGTTGTCACATCATCCCCTAGTTAAAAGAATTTTCGTCCCGAAAATTAGTGAAATAAAAAAAAAATTTCTGGATGTCACATCATCCCTTAGTTAAAAGAATTTTCGTCCCGAAAATTAGAATAGTACTTTAAGAGTTTGACGTGGAGTGCTTGAACAGATTAGGATATTTGCGCATCATCTGATCCTCGCGCTCCCACGTGAATTCCGGTCCGCGTTTCGAGTTCCAACGAACTCTGACAATAGGGATCTTACTGTGCTTTAAAATTTTTACTTCCCTATCCATAATTTCCACCGGTTCTTCGACGAAGCGTAACTGTTCATCAACGTGTAGTTCCTCCAGAGGAACTGCGAGTGATTCGTCTGCCAGGCATTTCTTTAAATTTAAGACGTGAAAGACGTTGTGCACACCACTAAGTCTTTCAGGTAGGTCCAGTTGGTACGCGACTGGTCCGATTCTCTTCATTATTTTGAATGGTCCAACATAACGAGGATTCAGTTTGCCTCGTTTCCCGAAACGAATGACACCTTTCCAAGGTGAGACTTTGAGTAAGACCATTTCACCTATTTGAAACTCCAAAGGTTTACGACGCTTGTCGGCATAGCTCTTTTGACGATCACGAGCTGCCGCCATACGGTTTCTAATTTGGACGATCTTTTCGGAAGTTTCAAATACAAGTTCAGGACCTGTGAGTTGACTATCCCCAACTTCAGCCCAACAAATAGGAGAACGACATTTCCGTCCATACAGTGCTTCAAATGGAGCTGCCTTGATGCTAGTGTGATAACTGTTGTTGTAGGAGAACTCCACCAATGGTAGGTGAGACTCCCAAGTGTTACCGAAATCAATCACACAAGCTCGTAGCATGTCCTCCAGGGTTTGAATAGTATGTTCTGTCTGGCCATCAGTTTGAGGATGGTATGTTGTGCTCATATCTAGACGCGTGCCTAAAGATTTATGTAACGATTGCCAGAAACGAGAGGTGAATCGTGCATCACGATCCGAAATGATAGAGATTGGCACCCTGTGCCGAGAGACCACTTCTTTCAAGTAAGTACGAGTAAGTTTTTTCATCTCATCAGTTTCCTTGATTGCTAAGAAGTGAGCAGATTTTGTTAAACGATCGACTATTACCCAAATGGTATTACATCCGGTAGGAGTTCGTGGCAAATTTGTGATAACGTCCATGGATATTTGTTCCCATTTCCACATGGGAATCTCCTGTTGCTGGAATAGACCGGAAGACTTTTGATATTCAACTTTGACCTTCGCGTAAGTCAGGCACTTGCTCACATAGGTGGCTATATCGGCCTTCATCTTTGGCCACCAATACAGCACCTTCAGGTCATGATACATCTTGTCGGAACTTGGATGAATAGAGTATTAAGATTTGTGAGCTTCATCCATAACCAGTCCTCTTAAGTTCCTATACACCGGAACCCATATTCGCTCTGCAAGGTAGCGAATGCCATCTGATTTGACTACCAGTTGTCCTTCCATACCGCGTGTAGCTTTTAACAGTAGGTTTTCCTCTTTAAGAGCTTCGAGTTGAGCACTTCGGATTTTGGTCAGGTAATCCGGTGTGAATAGTAAGTTGTAATACTCGAACTTGTTTAGGTTTGGTGTCCTTATGGCTTAGGGCACTGGCTACTACGTTAGCCTTGCCCGGATGATACTTGATAGCATAGTCATGGTCGTTCAAAAGTTTGATCCAACGGCGTTGTCGGATGTTCAACTCCTTCTGTTCGAATATGCGTTGAAGACTCTTGTGATCGGTGTAAATCGTGCATTTGGTATCGTCCAAGTAATGTCTACAGATTTTCAAAGCAAACACTACATCTCCCAATTCTAGGTCATGGGTAGTGTAGTTTTTCTCATAAGCTTTCAGTTGACGGGAAGCGTATGCAATAACCTTTTCGCGTTGCATCAACACACAACCAAGACCTCGAATAGAGGTATTGTAATACACAACGAAGTCATCCGTTCCTTTAGGAAAGACTAGGATAGGTGCACTACAGAGTTTCTGTTTCAATAGTTGAAATACGGATTCCTGAGTTTCGCTCCAGTTATAGGGTTTACCCTTTTTGAGTTAGAGTAGTGAGAGGTTGAGCAATATTTTGAGATTTCCTCAATGAATTGACGGTAGCAGCCAGCCAATCCTAGAAGTTGTCGCACCTCTCTTGCAGTCATTGGTGCTGTCTGATCCTTGATGGCTTCTACTTTAGATGGGTCGACATGTATTCCTTTCTCGTTGACTACATGTCCTAGAAGTTGAATCTTCGCGAATCCAGAATTCGCACTTAGAGAATTTGGCATACAATTGCTCTTGTTTCAGCAATCCAAGGATTAAGTGTAGGTGCTACTCATGTCCTTCCTTGTTCTTAGAATAGATGAGGATGTCAACAATGAAAACGATGACGAACTAATCGAGGTAGGGTTTACACACACGGTTCATGAGGTCCATGAACACCGCGGGTGCGTTGGTTAACCCGAAAGACATGACCATAAACTCGTAATGGCCGTACCTTGTTTTGAATGCAGTCTTAGAGATACCCTCTTCTCGGACTCTCAACTGATCGTAGCCGGACCTAAGATCTATTTTGGAATAGAAACTCGATCCTTGGAGTTGATCAAAGAGGTCATCTATGCGAGGTAAAGGGTAGCGGTTCTTGATTGTGACTTTATTCAGCTCCCGATAGTCAATACACATACGGAAAGTTCCGTCCTTTTTCTTGACAAATAGTCGGATGAAGCCTTTATCCAACAAATCTTGCAGTTGAGTGGATAGCTCTTGTAATTCACTAGGTGCTAATCTATAAGGTGCCCGAGCGATCGGTGCCGCTCCGGGTGCTAGATCGATTTGGAATTCAACTTGACGGTACGGTGGCAGAACTAGGCAAGTCCTTGGGAAATACTTCCGGATAGTTACGTACGATTGGTATATCATCAATTTTCTTCTCCTCAGATGACTGCTCGGCAACGAGAGCCAAAATAGCAGTATGACCTGTTCGAAGACATTTCTGTGCTTTCATAAAGGATATGATACCAACGACTGCACCACTCCTCTTGCCTTGGACAAAAATAATTTCTCCCCCCTAAGGAGAGGAAGGCAAACATTTTTGTCACAACATATGGCCTCAGGTTGGTTCTTGAATAACCAATTCATACCGACAATAAAGTCGAAACTGCTAAGTGTAACTGGCAGAAGGTCAAATGTCAAGTTTATGACTAACCAATACTAGTTTACACCTGTAAGAATGCGAGTTGTTTCGATTTTCTGAGCGTCTGCTATCTCAATAGTATACTTGGCTTTTAATAGAGTTGGAGTACGACCGCACCAACATGGAGTTTGTGAAGTCATGCTGAGATTTCTAATTAGACTCGTGCTGATAAGGTAAGCGTCGGTCAATGTATAGGTCAAGGGAAGAGGTTCACTTGTAGGAAGGAAAATTTCAATGAAATAATCCCAGTAATACAAGGAACATGTTGTCTGTTTAAGTAATTGCGTTCAATTAATGGCTGGTTAGGTTAAATCCTCATTTCTCTATGTCATTGGATCATTTCATGAAGAAAGAATTTCGTCTACAGGATTGAATATGTTGGGGTATAATTCAAATTAATCTGAGGATTAGTCACCGGATAATGCATCAGGGTCAATTGGAATTTATCGTTGGAGTGTAAGGAATAACGTGTTAGCAGGAAGGAATTCCTCATATTTTGCTTACCTAGTTGGAGTCGATGGGTTTACCATGAGGTCCTACTAGAGTTTCAATAAAGATGGTTTCTATGGTCACGTTTGGATGAGAGTCTTAATTTCACTAGGAATCTTACATCAGTGAGATAAAATGATGGATTCCATTGATGATAGCTCAGTGTAAATCTCTTCAACCTGATAGTCGCGTCTATCAACTGTTGAACATGTTTAATGATACCAACTAGTCGTTGAGCGGGTTACAAGAACTTCTATTGACAGTGGAAGTTTAAGTTTGTAGCTCACTGATTAGGACCATTTATCCACACACTAGGTTTCACCAGGATTTACATGCACCTCAAATTATTATTACGTGTGCACCCGCAATGATAATTTGCTTTGCATGCTCACCTTAGTTCTCCCTGTCCTGTGTCAAAATGTCCCTCAATTTTTATTGCCAAATACAGAGTGTTGTTAGAGATGATAAGTCATTGAAAGATGTAGTCATCAACCATAAGTTGATCGACTAGGACTCATATCAGGATGAGTAGTCAGAAATTGTTTGATCCGAGTATTCACTCGAGTTGGAACATAATACAAGAGTCCAATCCAGTGGATTGTAGATGGGAACATGTACACGAAACAAACATGTACATGAAATACTGCTTCGATGAGCGAAACTAGTTCATGAATGTGTTACTGGAAGAAGGAAAGTAGTTGTTCTTCCCACTGAGTCAGAATAGGGTTTGAGTATGCATTGAGCAATGCGTTCTAAAATTTGTGGTCAATCTATTCTCAACAGAATATCGACCAAAGACGCGAGCCCATGGCTCGGGAAAGTGATGACATCTACATGTCAATGGATTCTACAATAATGCGTGCAACGGTCTGCCTTCACTCGGCGTATTGTTGCTAGTGGGTACAGTAGGGACTCGCCTCCGACGATCCCAACTCCCAAAGAGATATGTGCTAGTGCTGAGTGTCGTCCATAACATGGACCTGAGAAAGCCCACCATACTCAACAGGTGATGGTGATGTAAGTTGCTCCTCCAAAGGCTCCGTCTTGCTGCCCTCGGACGGGAGTGGATAATGTTCTGGTGATTCCCCGAGTGTCACCACTGGGAATGATGATGCAATGCAAATGATGTGTCCCTCGCCAACTGAGGGTGATACGGATGGTGTTACATGCCTGCACTACAAGTTATGTATAGGTGCTATATGTATCAGGTATGAGTGTCTGTGCCGTGTAACTAATGTGTGAGGTTATAGTCTAGTATGCAGTCCTAGTTCTCTATAACCAATGGCTCTGATACCAATCTGTCACACCCCCAATTTCAACTAACAGAGTTTTACCGTTTTGGGACGTGACACACCAGGATCTCAGACATCAGTTACATCGAACGACACTATATGGGACATAAGTGTAATATAATCAAAGTTCAGAGTTTAAATGCGGAAGCGTAAAGAAAATAAATGCGCAAAATACACGCGCCCAAAAAAGAAATTCCAAACGTCCAAGTCCAAACAATAATAAAAAGAAAACAATCAAAGTAGCAAGACATCAATAAATCAGAAGCATCCCATGCATGATCCTAGTTGTGCACCTGTGTCTTAACTTAGTGACCTGAGAAAACATGTAAGTAAAAATGTCAACACGAGGTTGGTGAGTTCATAGGTTTCAATATATAAATAAACGTTTACCAGATTTATTGTACAATCAACATATATATACCAATGAGTAGCTAACCCATGTTCATGTTTGCTATTACGCTCGCAACCGTAAACTGACTGTTTGTATTGCCTCCCACCAGGTCTATCAACCACGGTGCACGTTTAGGTCAATATTGCACCCGTTCGATATCCAATCGAGTTAGCGCGACTAACGCGGGTGAGGTTTGTCAAACCCAGTAGTACTACCCAACATACCTCGCTATATTCATATTTAAACGGTTCGATGTGAGGACTTTCATGATAGAGTTTACGCATAGTCATAACAAGTGATATAAAATGAAGTACAAAAATAAAAAAAGAGGTTGCATCATGTTTTCTCTCCCAGTTTAAAAGCAGTAAAAAGGGGCCGTGAATACTCACCTGAGCTTGAGTAGAGATTTGGATCACACAAGTACGAGATTAAAATCTCAAGCAGTAGCCTGACACGGTTCACGAATGCCCTAGAATCGTACATATAACAATTAGAGATAAGAATGGGAATATGTGACGACTACGCGGGAGATTGAACGTCCTAAAGAAACGCTCTAATGATCCAGAGTAGACGAGCGCGTCCACGAAAATAAGAATTCTTGGATTAGGATATATACGATACGCGACGAAAAACAAAAATTACAAAAATTATTAAATACATTTAACCGTCTCCGTCATTAAGTATTGATCTAGAAAAATAATATTATTATATTATCTTTAAACTCGCAACATGCTAACTATTTATGTTATAAAAAAAATAATAATGTATTATTTCTTATTTGATAACAACATAAATATATTTGTTTTAAAAGTGGAAAATAATTTGGAAATGTTTTAATAAATCAAACCCGAGCCTACGGGTTATTTTCCGGGTTAAAATACATTTATATAACATAATAATAATATAGGAAAGATTTTAGAAACTTAAATAAATGTTAAAAACGATTTATAAATAAAAACAGTGTGGAGAGACTCGAACCCGGGTCTCTCTCACACAAGCACACACACTTAACCAGTCCCGGCCGCTAGGCTATCGCAACAGGAGTCGGATCGAGATGTTTTTAATCAAAACTTCCAGTGCTCCCCCTTTCCAATCCCAACCGCGATCGACCCTCACCCCAAACTCATTCCATTTGACAATAATCGAACAATCCAGTAAAGGGGTTTTGATTATCGGGTATAGGCGAGTCTGACAGAGTGATTAATTTCAAATTTATTAAGTTTAAAATCGTTAAATTACGAAAAGGAGGGCCGAACCCTAGCCCAAGAACACGAGATTAATCTAATCGAATTCGATATTGATTTGGATTGAAATAATAGGGTTTTTATTAAACGAGAGGTTAAGAATCTTATCATGAAGTTTAATTTGATTAAAACAGTGTCTAATATCAAAAGCCTCAAATCGAATTCGTAAGAACCCTAGGTTAGTGATCTCAAACAATTTGATGTTATAAGTTTGAATTAGCATAGGGTTTTTAATTAGTAAGGAATTCCGAAACTGCTGGCAAGATTTAATTGAATTGAAAGCAAGTCTAGAATCAAAATCCCCAAATCGGGTTTCATATGAACCCTAGATTCTGGGTTTCGATTAATTCAATATTGTAAGCCCTTAAAAGCATAGGGCTTTCAATCTAGACACAGAGGCGAATCTTTAGGCATGATCAATTTCAGTATTAACTATCGAATTGATAGGGTTCAATTAAACAGAAACGCATGAACCCTAATTTCTTGATTTCGATCGAATCGATGTTATAAGCCCTAGGTTTCATAGGGCTTTTCATCAGGAAGCAAAAACTAAGAGGAGTGTGTGTTCAATTACCAGAAATAGTTGCGAATCGACCGAGATTGACTAGGACGGCTCCGACTTCACGCACGGTTGCTCTCTTGGGACTCCGGCTTCGATTACAGTGGAATTGATGTGTGGAAACGCTCCAGGGAGTTGCGTCTATCGTGTGTAGAGCTTCAATTCGTGAATTGGTATACGGTAAATGGTGAATTTGATTGTATTTGACATGAAGTCGACGGTTACGAGATAATTACCCATTATTGTGCTTGATTACGAATCAATGATGTGATTAAACACTTACTGTTCTGTGAGGTTTCTGACCCATTAAGCCTGTGGGAAAAACATTAGCGCTTGATGAGTGACGATGTTTGCATGAACATTGAAAGAATGACGGGATTTCTTCCTTCTCACATGAATGATGATGACCTCCAGCAACATGTATTGTTTGATATGGAACTCCTTAATGCCAGTGCATGTCCGTCATCTTTATGTAACTTTGGCTTACCGATGCCACGCTCTGAGTTCACTTCAATCTTAAGTAATAGACTGTTGATGGAAGAAAAAAACTACGACCTACAGAGGTTGGCTGATGAGCATGAGGTTCTAAAAAATGCACTACATATTCAGCAGCTGTATATTTATGAATCTGTTATCGAAGGTCTTGCCCTTAATAAGCAGATCTTGCTTTTTGTTTATGGCCATGGTGGTACTGGGAAGACGTATTTATGGACGACGATCATATATGCGTTACGATCAATGGGCAGGATAGTATTAGCCGTGGCATCATCTGGAATTGCATCATTATTACTACCATCGGGAAGAACCGCTCATTCTAGATTTAAGATACCATTAGATCTAACTGACGACTCCGTTTGTCATGTTAAGAAAAATACTCAACTTGCTAAACTTCTTGCTGAAACTTCCCTTATTATTTGGGATGAGGCCCCTATGAGCGACCGACGATGTTTAGAATCACTTGATAAGACTCTTAAAGATATATTGGATAGCCCTTCAAAGCCTTTTGGTGGTAAATCTGTTTTATTAGGCGGTGACTTCAGACAAACTCTTCCTGTAAAACCCAAGGCATCCAAATCAGAAATCATAAGCTCTTCACTGCCTAGATCATATTTATGGAAGCATTTTAGTATAGGTAGGTTGACTGAAAACATGCGATTATGTAGATCAAATATCCAGGAGTTTGACAAACAAGAAATTGCATGGTTTTCAAACTGGTTGCTTGATATTGGGGATGGAAAACCCGGTCTACCTGTGACTGAAAACGAACCTGACATAAAAAATTTGATATTTCCGACCGTTTTCTGTTACCATCTGTTCAAGAGTCGTTAGACACCCTTATTAATTTTATTTATGATCAAGATACCCTTGCCAATCCAACAATCACAAAGTTTTCAGATAAAGCTATTGTATGTCCAAAGAATAAAACAACAGATCATATTAATCAGGTTATTCTTAATATGTGTGAAGCTCCAATGCACACCTACCTAAGCTCAGGCTCTATTCTTCCACATTCAAGTAATGGATGTGACGCGAAACTACTTTATCCTACAGAATACCTAAATGCATTATCTTTTAACGGGCTACCTCCACATCAGTTGGACCTAAAAATCAATGTTCCAATTATTTTACTAAGAAATATTAATCAGGTATCTGGCCTATGCAACGGCACGAGATTATTAGTTTCAAGGCTGCTACCGAAGGTAGGCCTTAGTAATCATGGAACAACCATCGGTCACCGTGTTTACCTTCCACGCATTACATTTGTGCAGAATGATGCAGACTTGCCTTTCGTCTTTAAAAGAAAACATTTCCCGGTTAAACTTTGTAATGCTATGACTATTAATAAAAGCCAAGGCCAATCTCTAAGTAAAATAGGAGTGTATTTACCAGAACCTGTTTTCACTCATGGTCAACTATATGTGGCGTTCTCAAGAGCCACCTCCGTTAATGGTCTTAAAATTCTAGTACTTCTGCAAGAGGAGGAAAGCAACATGCAAACCAGAAATATTGTTTACTCGGATTTTCTTCAAAATATCAATTGTCCTGATGTACGCTTCATACGTTTAATTTTCTAGCCTAACATAAACATGTGCCAGCATACTTATTGTGTCATTCACCTACTGTTAGAAAATTTGTTGCGTTTAATACTAATACTATCAACATTTACAGATAGTTCAATAACTTTTATATGTATATATATATGTCTTATTACTTGATGTTATACACACGTGATGTTACATCGTAAACATTTTTTACTTTCTACTCACACACATATTATTTTGTAACGCATCATTTGATGTACAGCATACCACAAATGGCGTGTAGAAGCGTTTCTTTGATTAGAAACTACGATGCAACAGATCCTATTGAAGTACGTCTCATACGAAAGTGGAGATCCTTTGTTTTTCAAGATGAGTAATGCTATTTGTTTGTTGATCGACAGGTACGTCATATCCTGTTCACAACGAAACATATAACTTTATTTTATCCACATATGTCATCATCTAAATTGACTTTAGCAGGGCCATGCTGTTAAGGGAGCAGCAATGATCGACAAAAGTCACAGGTTGAGTCTAAAATAGACCTGTTTTCTTGCTACAGAATATCTGGATACCTGTCTGAAACCCCACACAGGAGTCATAATATGGTCCCTAACCCGGTGCACACTATTAGACTTAAACGAAGAGCTTCTTTTCTTCCAATAGATGGTGCTGGCTTCCGTATGCATTACTTCAAATTCGTACCATTCGAATCTCTCCCAAATCGGCTTAGTTTAAACCTTCTTTTAACAGGTATAAACACTAACACAGACTGGTATTACATGCGCAACACTGTAACAAACTATCATATAAGCTAAAATTATATATACTCGCTCACTGCGTGAAATTTTTCAGATTACATAGACAGGTTTTATTCGGTAACTGCAAATACCGTCACATAATCAAGGAGACGCCTGCTGAAGTTTATGCTCGAAGACGAAGCACTCCAACCCACTTGTATATTAATCCAGATATCCAACATGCAAAATGATTTGACAGAAAGGTAAAGTAAATATATCTTGCTCTAATACTACAGTATACTAAAATTCACACTTTAACATTCTTTGGTATATTGAAATTTGCAACCTCATGACTAAATACCAGAATATAACAGAAAATGAGAGGAGCCAGGTCGCTATTTCTCAGCTGCTGGAGAAAAATCTACAACAAAAGTCAGCAATTTTCCCTTACTCTACAATATCATTTTACTTAAAACATATGTGTAACTGAACATGCTATATAATTTTAGGAGTATAATAAATAATGTGATGTTAGAAACTTGAAGTTATTACAATTATAAACTTGTAAAAGAATTTTTGTTTAACTTTTGAATATTTGAATTTGGTTTTGATGATTTTAAGATTGGATTTCATACATGGTGGGTACACATCCCTCTTTCGCTCATTGTCTGCATACAAAAATGTATTTAGCATCCACATCATTATTTCATCTCACTGCATATCTATATCTACTTGAAGTTACACATACTTACCCAGTGCACGAAATACCTCATGGTTGCACTGTTTTCTTATGCACAGAACAATTTAATATCACAAATCCAATTACATAAAAAAAAATATAAAAGTAACTCCTGTAGGAAAGGAAGTTCACATGCCTCGCATCAATTGTGGATTTTGTTGAAGGCATAAAAGTAACTCCTGTAGGAAAGAATTTGTACTCCATGCAGTGTTCATTCAATTATCTCTAAACTAGATTATCTCCAACAAAATAGATGAGATAATGAGAGATAGCCATTACACACTTTACCACTTAAACGAAGCCACTATGAACTTATTCTTAATTTCATCTTTCGACCAAATAGTGTAGAAAGATTCTAGCTTTTTCCTCTTGTGACCCACTCACTAACTCAGAGGAAATGTTTATGCTAAACAAGCAGTAATTATAGCTATATCAATTGTAACAAATACGTCCCCTGATGACCTATACCCTGAAGTTTGTCATCCATTATGTGCCACGATGTCCCCTATGTTGGGAAAAACACACATTTTGCTGGACTCCCACACTTATACTCATGGGTAGATTTGTGTGTAAATGAGTCAACCTAGTTTCAACATTTCCTCAGCTATAAATATGGCTTTTTAGTTCTCAGTTTTATATGCAAACTAAGAGCCTTGATTCTCCATATCTCTTTTCAAAGAACCATCTACCTTCTATACCTTTTTCTTCCCCATTATCTTATATCTCAAGAAATATCTCTTGTTGC
This sequence comes from Smallanthus sonchifolius, assembly GCA_023525975.1. NCBI lineage: Eukaryota > Viridiplantae > Streptophyta > Magnoliopsida > Asterales > Asteraceae > Smallanthus > Smallanthus sonchifolius. Next base: position 90,733,590 of record CM042024.1, on the reverse strand, counting down.
CATTGAAGTTAGAAGTAGATGGTGCAAAACCCAAGCATATAATGATTGTGAAAGCCACTATGAATACGCACCAGTTGTTAATTTGGAAGGATTTGGGGGCGCAATGAAGGAGATTATAACTATGCCACAATAACTACAGAGGGAGATGGTGATGATGATGGAGATTATGACTATGCTCCAGCAGCATGAGTAGCTGGAGTGGTAATGCCAAGAGTAGTAATTAACACATCATGATCTAGAAATTAACATGACAGTGTAGTTAGGAGGTGAGAGAAGAGAAATCTCTTTTATAAATGGCACCCAGTTTCTTGTATTACATTTTAATTGCTTAACGTTTTCATGGCATTTATAAAAGACGCACCTGGATTTGTTAATTAGTTGTAAGGAATCACCAGGTTGACGTGATATTATTAGTATTGATTTAGTGTCTATTGGAAACTTTTTATACATATACATCGATCTGAATACGTGCTAATTGCATATTGTTATTACATAATTAGTAACAAATAATGAAATTGAACCTTCTAAAAATTTAACACGGGTATTTACTTGATATTTTGGTGACAATAAAAGGCCATAATCTACTAACAATATGTTAACTATGAGACCCTGACTGTATGGGTGTGCATGTGGTAATGGACAGTCATGCTTGTTATTGATAAGAACATTTTCGACTTACGGCATGCATGTTGGTGATTTTAGTGTTATCAATTTCATTTGCTATAATGGGACTCTCTTAAGACCAAATGAGAAATTAGAATATACGTTATCCAAGTTAAGGGGTGCCGAATGAACGCTTGATGAAGACAATTCTAGTTTCTGATGCTAATAGACCTTGATAGTTCAAGTGGGCAAAGCTGGTAAACAAGATGAAATTTGGTGTTCAATATCAAACTGGAGGTTCGTACCAAATTGGTTATCGGTACCACTTTGTTTATCCGTACCATTTAGGACGTGCGGACCAATTTGACAATCCGTATCAATTTTGGTCGTCCGCACCAATTTGGTCTTCCACACCAAATTGGTCTTCATTACCAATTAAAGCAGGGATGAAAAATTGTTATTGGTTGAAGGTAGTGGCTAATAGTTTTACGGTAGACATGACATTTCATGATACCCATATAAGAATTCATTTGGTCAAATTACACACAAAACATTTGAATTTTAGTTAGGAAGTAACAAAACTGTAAACCACCCTGCAATTTAAATAACCCATAAATTCGTTTTATTTTCTAAATATGATTTTAAATCGTTAATCTGTATGCCATCAATTGATTCTTCTTTTATGGCAGTCATCTCTTCATCATTAAATATAGTTATGGGCAGTGTTGCAAAAATCGTGATTAATCGGCGATTAATTGCTAATCAGTGAATCACCTATGAATTTTCAACTAATCAGTCCATTAATCGTTAATTGGTCTAAGTCGGACAAAGTCAGAGAAAATCAGGGCAAAATGGAGAAAATCTGAGCAAAAATCGGTGACAGCCAGCTTTCTTGCCAAATTTTGACCATTTTCCTGCCAGTTTCCAGCCAAATTCCGGCTAGCTTCCGGCCAAACCTGTAATTCCGGCGATTAATCCCTATTACATATAAAAATGTGTATATATACAATTTTGAAAATTACATATAAAAATGTGTATATATATAATTTTGAAAATTACAAATCAAAATTTTAATTCGATTAATCGGTAGTCGGTACCCCACCGCCCAACTAGTGCCTAGCGATTTTTACAACTCTGGTCGTGGGTCACTAATCATTAAGATTCCTTTAAGGTCCCAATGACATTCTTTTGTATATGTATATATGTTTTCTATGAAAACCAAAAGAAGGGATGTATTTAAGGGCAAGCAACTGGTACAAATACAATTAGGATTTACAAGCTAAGAGTGTACAATAATCAAGCTAATAAATCACTATATTCAAACTTTCACTGATGCTTAATCATTAACACCCGGTTTTAGGGGTCATTAAAATTTAATTAATTAAACGTGGGAGTGGAATGGAGGTGATTGGTGATGCATGGTGACGCAGCAAAAGGTGTTGATCAACTTGGTGGTACTCGTGAGGTGTTCTAGCGACCAACAAAGGCGGACCAAGGATGTTGACCGTGGTGGTGTTCTCGGGATCAGGCCAAGAGCGACCTTGGGATCCATCAAGGGCCGAAGTGTGTGTGCGTTGTGTTCTAGTGGTTAGTTGAGATTATCGAAGGTGGTGCCTGATGGCTCACGGCAGCAAAGGGTGGCGGTGTGTGTGTGTTCTAGTGAGGGAATAAGTGGTGAGCACCTAGTGTTTGTATTTGATGTGATTCAAGGGATGTGGAAGAGTCTACGAAGGGTTTTTGTGGTCCACGGTTAACAAGTAGTAACGATGGTAGTGGCGGGCGGTGGCTAATGGTGGAAAGCCTGATATGCCATACTTAAGTGTTTTAAATGTTTTGGTCTCATTCAAGTACTTTGAGTGTATGTGTGCGTGGGTTAACTGTTTAAAATTGGTTAAACGTGGGATTAACAGGTTAAACCGGGGAAGTGCATTGTGAGTGAATTCGGGGATGAGTTGAATGTGGGTTATGGTCAGGCTTTTAAATAAGGTATTTAACCTTGATGAAATGTGTTAATTGTGGTCATTAAGTGTGTTGATGTGGTGGTTCAGTTATACGAACAATATATGTTAAAAGGTGATGTTTGAGGATGATAAATAGTAAGGTTATGTTATATAATCCATAAGTGTAAGTTTAGTGAGTTATTGCATGATATATAATATGTGGTCTTGATTATAATATGCATTGTTTGTGTGAACAATCCGTGTATGTAGTAATTTATGAGTTGATGATTGGAATGACTTGGGTAGAGTTGATGTTATAAGTGAGTTAGGTGAATTGATTATATTAGTGAGTTGGTGTGAATAGAGTTAAGTAGATGACTTTACATGAATTTGTTTTATGTAAATAAATTTATATACAGAAGTTCACATGAATGAACTAGTATAATTATATGGACATGATGAGCTTATATAACCATATCCATGTAACCTAGTTTCCATGAGCGTGGGTTGTGTGTGACCAGTTGTGTGAGATTAAAAGTTTTAAATAGGTGCAAATTTTAAATGGTTACCAAATTCATAATTTAAATGTCAGATAAAGATACTAAATTATGATTCAGTTTTATCAAATTACAAAAATAAATTATATACACATTGAATAACTTCAATTAGTAAGGGAGAAGAAAAAAAAAAGACAGGTGTATATCCAAGACTTCACTAAAATGAAAAGGTTTTGGGTTCAAGTCCCACTTGTGATAAAAAAGGGTGTATACCCAAGACTTCACTAAAATGGGGAGGTCTTGGGTTCAAGTCCCACTTATGACAAAAAAAAAGCGGTCCAGGTTGGGTCAGAGGGTTTTCTCACCTATGGTGGGCTTTCTCCAGAGGGAGGTGGAGATGATTGAGTGGGTCAGTGGCCGACAGTGATCCAAATTGCCGTTAAAAAAGTAAGGAAGAAGAGGTGTTCTATTATTTTTATATTATGGATTCAAGTCGATATGAAAAATCATCACTCTGTTTAGTTGTAGTTTTAAGGGTGAACGGAGTCATCCAACAGGTTACTCACGGGCTACACCGCCGCAACCGGAGAGGACTTGGCGCGGGTTAAGGGGCACGGGTTGTAAAGCCCGTTCAAACTAGTGGATACGACCGTTGGGGATTCGACCATTGGGGCAATGCAATAAGAATAAAAAAAAATTCTCCTATAAATATCAAATATATCTCAATATTTTTCACCTACAATAACCTTTTCTGAAAACATCAAATATATCTCAAATCCCACAAAATCAAAATGTTCAGGAGCGCTATTTACATCGCGGAATCATCAAATAGTTCGTCGTCGTCCGACTCAAGTAGTCTTGAATTTTTAAACCTCGTTGTTCAAGCAGCCGAAGTTGAAGACATTGCAAGATCGACTCGGCAACATGTGGAACTTGATCGTGTCCTAGCACATGAAATTCCAATGAAAGATTACTTTGTTGAGAATCCGAAATTCAGCGAGTACGTCTTTAGAAATACATTTCGCATGACGAAGACACTATTTTTAAAAATAGTTGACGACATTAACGCAAATTTAGAATACTTTCAAGTTAGTCAAGACGCACGGAACAAACAAAGTTTCACTCCACTTCAAAAATGCACATCAGCCATAAAACAACTCGCAACAGGTAATATTCCTCATTCATACGCCGAATATTTATGTATGTCCGCAAGAACCTTTAGGGAATGTCTTGAGTATTTTTACAATGCTATTGTTATTCTATATGGTAATGAATACTTACGTGCACCGACTAGTCATGATATTGCACTTTTATACCAAGCACACGGTGATAAGCACGAGATTCCCGGGATGCTTGGTAGCATCGATTGTACTCATTGGATTTGGAGAAATTGTCTCACTAGTTTACGGGGTCAATATCACCGAGGTGATCACGAGTACCCAATAGTCATACTCAAAGAAGTTACGTCAAATGATTTGTGGTTTTGGCACGCGTATTTTGGTATTGTCGGGTCGAACAATGACATAAACGTCCTCAATCAATCTCCATTGTACACAAATGAGTTGCACGGAACCGCTCCTAGGTTCCCATTTTATGTTAGTGGCCATCAATACAAGTGCGGTTATTATCTTGCCGATGTCATATACCGTTCTTGGTCCACGTTTGTGAGATCATATTCTTATCCAACCGACGTGAACCAAAAAAGTTTAAAAAAATGCATGAGGGGGCAAGGAAAGACGTCGAACGAGCATTCGACGTATTGAAAGCTAAATGGGCCATAATTGCAAGACCGGCACGTCAAATGAAGGTAGAAAATTTGAAGAACATGATGTACGGGTGTATCATATTACACAATATGATATTAAAAGATGACGAAAATGCAATCTCACCGGTTCACATTGCGGATCCGCCTACCAATCCGGTTGTTTCCGATAATATCATAATGGAATTGCGAAACGAAACCACACATTTTCATTTGAAGTTTGCTCTTACGACACATGTTGCCACAAACTTGGACATCCATCTTACGGACGACGAAGATGAGTAGTATTTTTTTTATTAATTGTATTTTTTTATTAATTGTATTTTAATTTTATTTTATTTAATGAGATGTGGTTTTTTATTTTTTTTAATGGAATATTGTTTTAATAAAAAAAAAGTTCATGGGCTCATTAGTTCCACACCCTCCTCTTAGGGTTGGAGAGGGTTCAAGAAAGTAAAAGTGACATTACAAAATTTAATTAGGTAAAATAAGAGGGTTTCATGGGTATGAGTACCACTCCCTCCACCCTAATTCCATTTTTAGTATAGAAAAAAGGATAAGGTTCCATTGTTTCCAACAATCAAGGCCAGGTGCATTATTCTTTAAAGTTCGTTAAACTGCAAACTCTATGTAATCAGATCATCTTTTATTTATTCAATTACTAGGTTAGAATCCCGTATATTACATGAGTTGAATAAATGCAGCGTTATACATATACTTAGTAATAAAGATTTATATATTACATATTTATGACATATTACATAGTTTTTAATATAAATTCTAGAAACGTTATATGGTTATTTTTTTAAAATGTTTTATAAAAATAATGAAAGAAATGTTTAATTTATAAAAATGTTTTATAAACAAACCTATATTTAAAAAAAAAAACATTTTATAAAAAAATTATAGAAATAATTATTATTTAACAGAAGAGAGAGGCGGGAAATAAAAAATTATAAAACTAATTAAAGATATTTAATTGTATAATTAATGGGAAAGATAAGCGGGAAAAAAAAACTTTAGGATGAATAGGAGAGTGACAAGTGTCTCACCAAAACCTTTATTTATTAATGAGTATAGATATAGATTTCTAAACAAGATTATCTCCAACAAAATAGATGAGATAATGAGAGATAGCCATCACACACTTTACCACTTCAACGAAGCCATTATGAACTTATTCTTAATTTCACCTTTCTAGCAACTAGTGTAGAAAGATTCTTGCTTTTTCCTCTTGTGACCCACACACTAACTCAAGAGGAAATGCTTATGCTAAACATGCAGTACTTACAGCTATACCAATTGTAACAAATACGTATTCTGCTGACCTGTATCCTGAAGTTTGTCATCCATGTGCCGCGATGTCCCCCGTGTTGAGAAAAACACACAATCTCCTGGACTCCAACACTTATACTCATGGGTAGACTTGTGTGTAAATGAGCCAACGTAGTTTCAACATTTCCTCAACTATAAATATGGGTTTTTAGTTCTCAGTTTTATATGCAAACTAACCTTGATTCTCCATAGCTCTTTTTAAAGAACCATCTACCTTCTAAACCTTTTCATCTCCATTATCTTATATCTCAAGAGATGTCTCTTATTGCCATTGAAGTTAGAGGTAGGTGGTGCAAAACCCAAGCATATAATAATGGTGAAAGCCACTATGAGTACGCACCGGTTGTTACTTTGGAAGGATATGGGGGTCGCAATGACGGAGATTGTAACTACGCTACAACAACTATAGAGGGAGATGGTGATGATGATGGAGATTATGATTATGCTCCAGCAGCATGAGTAGCAAGGGTTCTAATGAGCCAAAGAGGTTCTGGTGTAGTGGTTGAGGTGAGGCCTGAAGTCCCAAGGGACCCGGGTTCAATCCCTGCCACCACCATTAATTTCTGAGGCATGCAAATGAGGCCTAGTTCTTAGGCTGATGCACTAGGGTTTTACCCACGCCGATCTAGGGTTCAAGCCTCGGCTCTCCTCAAGCCCGGAAGGGGCCGTATTGGTGGGATTTTTCCTTGGATGCTCTCCAACTCTGACGCCAAGTGGGCCCGGTTAAGACAACATATTGGCCGGAGTTGGACGTGTTAGGGTATCACACAACACGCAACACACGCTAAAACGAATAAACGACACGAAAGATTTATAGTGGTTCGGTCGGTATGACCTACATCCACTTGCTGCAACTAGGATGTTTATTATATTTAGGTACTCAAAGAATTACAAGACTATTACATCATATATATAGAGACTAGTCTAGGGTTAATAGCTTAACCAACAAGTTAAGCCCATATGGGGCCCAACCCGAAACCCGTAACCTGACAGACTCTAGGGCCGGCTGACCCTAAAAGCCTTCATACTCTACAATCTCCCACTTAGAGGCTTTGATAAACTTCAAACCGTCTCCGGCTTCTTTGTAGTCTTGTAACTTCTCTACCTCTAGCTGCAACGCCTTCTCATCATTATTCCTGAAGGCCAGTTGAAGCTATACATAGCTTCAACTTCTCTAAGGTCACCACCTTAGTAAGCATATCTGCGGGATTCTCCGTTCCTTTAATCTTTTCAAGATTCAATGTACCATCACTGATCAAACCTCTGATGAAGTGATACCTAAGCTGAATGTGTTTCGTTTTTCCATGAAACACATGATTCTTCCCCAGATGAATAGCGCGTTGATTATCACAAAACAATGAACTATCTGGCTGTTTCTTCCCAAGTTCTTCCAGAAAATTCTTCAACCAAATCAACTCTTTACTGGCTTCAGCACAAGCCATATACTCAGCTTCAGTAGTTGAAAGAGCAACGCTCTTCTGTAATCTGGACATCCAACTAATCGCAGTTCCTCCCACTGAAAAAATAAACCCGGTTGTGCTTTTATAAGAATCCTTGCATCCCCCAAGGTCTGCATCTGTATAGCCCCTTAGAACAATATCTTTGCCTGAGAACTGTAACCCCATCTTCGCAGTGCCTTTCAAATATCTTAGCAGCCATTTGACTGCCTCCCAGTGTTCTTTTCCTGGATTAGACATATAATGACTGACTACCCCCACGGCCTGTGCTATGTCTGGCCTCGTGCACACCATGGCGTAGATAAGACTTCCCACAGCTGATGCGTAAGGAACCTTAGTCATTTCGGCTATGTCTTCTTCGGTTTTTGGTGACTGGTCTTTTGAAAGCATAAATTGACTTCCTAGTGGAGTGCTTCGGGACTTGGCATCTTTCATTTTGAATTTATCTAACACTTTCCCAATGTACTTTTCTTGAGATAGTGTCAGAGATCCGTCTTTGTTCCTGGAGATACTCATTCCGAGTATCTGTTTGGCAGCACCCAGATCTTTCATTTCAAATTCTTCTGACATTTGCTTCTTCAATTTATTTATTTCTTTTATGTCAGAACCTGTAATTAACATATCATCCACATATAGAAAGAGGATGATGTAGGACTTTTCGAACTTCTTGATGTAACAGCAGTGATCCATCTCACATTTCTTTTATCCGGATCTACCCATGAAGTTGTCAAACTTCAAGTACCATTGCCTCGGAGCTTGTTTCAACCCATACAAACTCTTCTTTAGTCTACAGACCATGTTTTCTTTTCCTTTAACCTGAAACCCTTCAGGTTGAGCCATGAAAATATCTTCATTCAGATCCCCATGTAGAAAAGTTGTCTTCACATCTAGCTGCTCTAGATGAAGACTCTCGGCAGCAACAATACTTAGGACCAACCTGATAGTAGTCATCTTCACAACCGGAGAGAAGATTTCATTGTAATCAACCCCCGGTTTCTGTTGAAACCCCTTAACTACCAATCTAGCCTTGTAACGCTTAGAACCATCGTTTTCATCTTTGACCCTGTACACCCATTTGTTGTGCAATGCCTTCTTACCGGGGGGAAGCTTTGTCAACTCCCACGTTCTGTTCTTCTATAAAGATTTCATTTCATCCTTCATTGCTATCTCCCACTGCAATGAATCTTTCAGACGAATGGCTTCTGTGTAGCATTGCGGTTCTCCGTTCTCTGTTAGCAATAGAAAATTAGCAGATGGAGAATATCTCTCAGGCGGTGCAGCAACTCTAGTAGATCTCCTGACCCACTTTGTCTCAGGAGGAACGGGAGCAGTAGCTGGTGATGGTTCTTCAATTTCTTCTTCAGAACTGTCACTGTCGGTTGAATCATCAACCTCTGAGCTCCCACTGTCTTGAATATCTGTTGGAGTTTTAGTATCACCTGTATTCTCGGTCTCAGTATCAACAACGATGTATTCTTTCTGAACTTCTTGTGTTGTTGCATTCTTGTCTTTGTATAACTCTGTTTCATTGAACGTGACATTTTTACTTCTGATTACCTTCCTACTTTCAGAATCCCAAAGTCGGTAATCCATCTCGTCTAATCCGTAGCCAATGAACATACACTTTTTGGCCTTTGGATCCAATTTATCCCTGTCACTCAATAAACGGTAAGCAGAACAACCAAATACCTTCAGATGTTTAAGACTAACCTCCTTTCCTTTCCACACTTCCTCTGGTATTTTGAAACCCAAAGGAACAGACGGTCCACGAATAAGTAGATAAGTCGTAGTGTTAACTGCATCGGCCTAGAACATTTTGGGGAGCCCTGCGTTTAACCTCATACCCCTCGCCCTTTCATTAAGTGTTCTGTTCATCCGTTCTGCAACTCCATTTTGTTGAGGAGTTCCTGGGACTGTCTTAATCATCTTGATTCCCTGATCAGCACAATAATCAATGAATTCTTTGCTGATGTATTCCCCACCATTGTCCGACTTCAGGCATTTGACCTTCAAATCAGTTTCATTTTCAACAGGAATTTTCCATTTCTTAAAGGTATCAAAAACTTCAAATTTATTTTTGAGGAAATAAACCCATACCTTTCGAGTTGCGTCATCAATGAATGTCACATAGTAGGAAGATCCTCCTACCGATTGGACTGAAGTTGGTCCATAAACATCCGAATGAATAAGCTCCAGTTTCTGAGCTTTTGGTGCCTGAGTTGTCTTCAAGAATGTGACTTTCTTCTGTTTACCGAGAACGCATGGTTCGCAGAATCCGGTTTCAACTTTCTTTAAATCTGGAAACTTCCCTTTCTCGGCCAACATTTTCAATCCTTTATCACTCATATGTCCGAGTCGCTGGTGCCATAAATTAGATGGACTCGGACCTGAAGTCATGGCACTAACACCGTCGGCGAGTACCTCCACCATGTACAGTGTCCCCTTCTTCTTTCCACGTGCAATCACGAGATTGCCCTTGATAACCTTCCATTGACCATCCCCGAAGAAAACCCCGTGACCTTGGTCATCTAGCTGACCAACTGAAATTAATTTCCTCTTCAAGTTAGGAATTACTCTGACATCTTTCAATGTTCAAGTGGTTCCGAGTGTGGTTTTTAGATCAACATCACCAATCCCTGCAATGTCAAGTGTCTTATCATTAGCCAAACGAACTTTACCAAAGTTACCTGTTCGTAGATTCTTCACAAGCTCTGGGCAAGGGACGACATGAAAAGAAGCTCCTGAATCCATGATCCAGGACTCGATAGTGTTTTCAACGCAGCAAATAAGAGCATCATCTTCTACTTCCTCTTCTTATTCATCGGCTGTTACGTTGTTCACCTCTTTATTTTTTTTAGCAATGACTGGTTTAGGACACTGGCTCCTAAAATGACTCTTTTCTTTGCAATTCCAACATTCAATGTCAGCCCTTGGTTTTGACTGACCTCTCTTTCTGGATTTGGACCTACCCCTGTTATTGCCCTTCAGTATGTAGAATAGAACTGGAAGATTCTCCAGCGTTTTTCCTACGTACGTCTTCATTTAGAATCAAATCTCGCATCCCTTTGAATGTGAGTTTGGTAGTTCCAGATGAACTACTGCCAGCTGTAACAGTACCTGACCAACTTTCGGGCAAAGAAGACAATAGAAGGAGAGCTTGTACCTCATCCTCAAAGTTAATATCAACAGATTCTAACAGAGTTAAAATAGAATTGAAATCATTAATATGGGCAGAAACAGACGAACCTTCTCTCAACTTGGTGTTAACCAATTGCCTGATGAGAAATACCTTATTAACGGCAGAGGGCTTCTCATACATGTCAGCCAGGGCTTTTAACAAACCTGAAGTGGTCTTTTCTTTGACTATGTTGTAGGCCACGTTCCTTGACAAAGACAACCTTACTACTCCCAAGGCTTGTCTGTCTAGAAGATTCCTGTCGGCTTCAGACATCTTCTCTGGTTTTGCTCTCAAACCAATTATCGGAAGATGTAAGCTCTTCTGATAGAGCATGTCTTCAATTTGCATTCTCCAGAATCCATAATCTTGTCCATCAAACGCCACTATCTTTACCTTACCTTCTTCTGCCATTGAAACAAAACTTACTGAGTAGAACTGATCGAGTCGAGACCAGGAACAGTGAACAAACACAGCAGTGGCGGCGGCCTGAACTTATTGAATGTTCTATTGGACACTGTCTATTCAACCAATCTCAACCAAAAAATCAGTAATAAACGACTTTGAACACCGATAAACAGTTTACCGGATTTAGAGTTTGACGGCTGCGGTTGACCAGGTCAACAACAGCGGTAGCAGCAGCGGAAACGGGACAGAAATCAGATCTGTCAGCGGCAGAGAAGTGGTGGAAAGCAGGGTTTTCAGCGGCTGAGACTCAGCGGCGAAACCTTAATCAGCAACGGCGAACGACGGCAAACTTGCGGCGACGGTAAAATACGAGTACTGTAGAAGTCGAAAAACACTGTAGCAGCCGGAAAATACTGTTCACGACGGGTACTGTTCACGACGGGTACTATTCACGACGGAACCCTAGCACCCCGGGCAGCGGCTGTGAGTGTGACACGATCAAGAGCCAAGCTCTGATACCGGTTGTTAGGGTATCACACAACACACAACACACGCTAAAATGAATAAACGACATGAAAGATTTATAGTGGTTCGGTCGGTATGACCTACATCCACTTGCTGCAACTAGGGTGTTTATTATATTTAGGTACTCAAAGAATTACAAGACTATTACATCATATATATAGAGACTAGTCTAGGGTTAATAGCTTAACCAACAAGTTAAGCCCATATGGGGCCCAGCCCGAAACCCGTAACGTGACAGACTCTAGGGCCGGCTGACCCTAAAAGCCTTCATACTCTACAATCTCCCACTTGGAGGCTTTGATAAACTTCAAACCGTCTCCGGCTTCTTTGTAGTCTTGTAAATTAGAGTTAAATAACATCTCAAAACCTTATGTGGGAGTAATCGATGAATGATGAATAATTCGCAAGTTATAATCAATTGAAGCAAGTTTATCACAATTCTTTGATAATTGTTCATCCAATTTTGTTCTTGATTACCAACAATTGGTATCTGAGCATACGGTTTTCGATCCAAGGGAAGAACGAAGCAAGTGATTTAATCATTCAACGGAAGAAGGAATAGGGAAAATAAAAGCAAACGACGACGGTTTTGGAGAAGCATCGACTAGACGTTTGTTCTTGAAACAACGCAACAGTGTTCAATCGATCCAAGGGAGAAGGGGGAAGGGCATTCGATCAGGAAATTGAATTGGAAATAAGTGTGGATCGAAATAACATGAAACTTTTTTGTTCTGAATTTCCTTGTTGCAATTAGAAGTCATGATCTAAAGTCCTAGTTCAAAGTTGTGGTGTTTGGTACAATTCAATCACCATTCTGGTCATAATCAAACGTTCACAGAAGAAAAACAAAGTCGCTGTGGCCAAGAACTTTGGAACGAAAACAGACTTATTTGTTGCAACAAGTCAATGAGATATTTGGTTGAGAACAAATTGAAAGTGTTGTTCGTGAAGGCTGGTTGTAGGGGTTTAAAGTCAAAATCAAAGAAATTTAAAGGGTTGTAATTCACTTTGCAAGTCAGAATATTAATTGCAAGAAGTAATATGCATTCAGATAAGTACTTTAAATTATTTCATGCTTTCTATTTTGAAATTAGCATGTAGAATCCCGTTTTAGCAGGTACTAAATTGATTAAAGAAAGCAACAAAAATCAAGAACCTGTTCACATAGCAAGTCAAAACAAACCCGTGTGATTCTTAGCAAGAACCCGTTGTCCATTTTAGCAAGTCAATCCGAAGCTGTGGTTCATAGCAAGACAAAACAAACATATCTGTTTTGTAGCAAGTCTCGAACCATCCTTTTTGTTCAAGTAGCAAGTAGAATCATTGTGATTTAAAATTAGCAAGTATAGACCAAAACATTGGTTAAAGCAAGTTACTTCCGGACAAGCAAGTCAAGTTCGGTTAAGCAAGAATCTGATCAGCAAGTTGGTCAGAACCTGATTAGAAAGTTGGTCAGGAACATGCAAGAATCTCATTAGCAAGTGGGTTAGGAGCAAGAAAGAATCTGATTAACAAGTGGGTCAGAAACTGATTAGCAAGTGGGTCAGAAGCACGCATGAATCTGTTTTGCAACAGGGTCAGAACCTGATTAGAAAGTGGGTAAGGAGCACATAAGAATCTGATTTGCAAGTGGGTCAGAACCTAATTAGCAAGTGGGTCAGGAGCAAGTGCAACAAGTTAGCACGCAATACTTGATTAGGAAGTCGGTCAGGAGCAAGAAAGGATGGTTAGCAAGTTGGCCAGAAGCAATATGTAAGGCCCCAATTGCGGGTCACCCTACTTGTTGGATTTACTCATTTAGAAACTATTCTTAAACTTAAAATGGCTTCCTAGCAGCGGAATTTAAACGTCTTTACATCATATACAATTGTCAAACAATCAAAACATTCATAGTATGGTCTCAAACAATTACATCATTCAAAACATAACAAACGGGATGCTAGAGATCTTCGATGCCGGGTAACTCCTCTCAGCCAGTCAAGCAATCCATGAGTTAAAGGACCCAAACCAGGTACCTCTCATAGTTGGCAAACATAGCATAAACATAATTCTTAAACCTTGAATTAAACATTAAACATCAACAGCGGAAGTGTTGTGCAAAATTCAGAGTTAACAAAAACTTTTAAAACACAACATTGTTCACATTCATCATCTAATAATGGGGATGTCAGTCTTTTGGTCAGCAGCAACCATCCAGCCATCCTCTTCTAAGCCCTTACGACATCATGTCTTTTTCTTTCCTTTGCTACCTGATGTGAATACTAAAATAGTAGCTGGTGAGTTCAAGTGTTTCTTTTTCTTTAACTTTATATCAAAAGTTTTCTTAAAAAAATATTCTTTAAGCATACATATTATATTATATACATAATACAATAAAATCTTTCTTTTTTCTTTTACATACATACGTATTTGCTATGTGCTCTTTTATTTAAGTCATACATTAATGTCTATAATCTGTTCTGTGCCCCCAAGCGGGCTTCTTCATTCTTATTTCTCGAAGGAACTTTCTTTCGCAAGTATTGTTCCATAAGGCTAAACGTCCAATGGTCGATACCCACTTTCTGTGCCCCCAAGCGGGCTTCTTTATTCTTACTTAGAGATCGTCGCCGCTAGAGTAACCGTCATTACTCATCTTAATCAGTTGTATAACATCCTTGTTACAGTGCCCTGTCGAGCACTGTCCCGATTTATCTCATGGTACGTCGTGGACTCGTCCATGACGCAACATCGGCTTCGAGTAGCACTTGTCACAAGGACTATACTACTACCTCAAGACTTGCTACTATGCTTAGGGTACCACTAGTCTCGAGGACTATGCTACTACCCCAAGTCTTTCATCGTATAAGCATACTCTTACAAATTAGACAATGTATTTGACTTATTATTCTTCTCTTTGTTTATAAAACATACAGTTAAACAAACCATTCTTTCTTCTCTTTCTGTTTATAAAACATATAGTTAAATAAACCATTATCTTCTTCTTATCTTCTGTTTATAAAACATATAGTTGAATAAACTATTCTTTCTTATCCTTCTTTCTTACAAAACGTTTAATTAATAAACCGTTATCTTTCTTTCTTACAAAACGTTTAATTAATAAACCGTTATCCTTCTTATCTTTTTTTCATATAAAACGTTTAATTAATAAACCATTATCTTTCTTATCTTTCTTTCATACAAAACATTTAGTTAATAAACCGTTATCTTTCTTACAAAACGTTTAATTAATAAACCGTTAACTTTCTTATATTTCTTTATTACAAAACGTTTAAGTAATAAAATACCTTTATTATAAACGTCTAATTGTTGAGTATGCACACCACCCTAAAATATTAAAAATAGAGATTCTTGAACTCACCTGACTTCTTAAAGATTAACTCACTCAACAAGAACTTCAAGCTACGTGGAGGCTAAAGAATCTGTTAAGAGTCACGAACTAGACAAATTAACACCAAGTCATTCTGTCCGAAAACACTATGTTCGAAATCTATTTCAACCGAAATATTCTTTGACCGAAAACTAGTTATTCGAAAAGTCTTACTTCCCATAATATTTTCGTTTGAAAACATTCTGTCCAAAAACTATTTCGGTCGAAATCTTTTTTGACCGAAATCTTTTTCCTTTGAAATCGTTTACTTCTGAGACTATTTCGGTCGAAATCTTTTTTAACCGAAAACCATATCAATCTGACATATTCGGTCTAAAAACTACCTTTGTCCGAAAATACTTTTCGGACGGTCAGAGTTTTTGAACCATTCAACGAGGTTTCGGACGATTCATATGTTCTTGGCCAAAATCGTCGTTTATGATTCAAGTTTGAATCTTTTTACGTCCAAAACATTTGTTTAGCTTCCATGAAGCTATATTTATGCTTTTTAAGCCGTTTTACACGTAAAAATCCTGACTTTTAATTAAAACCCACATAAAACCCAAAACCCCATTTTCAAACCAAAAACTCAGATCTGGAAGCGTTTACCTACTCGTTTCTTTCGTGATTCTTCTTCTCTAATCGATAGCAATGCTTCAGCAATGATCTCAGGTCACGAGGGAGGTCTCGGGTGCAACTTTTGAACTTTATCTCTCTAGTTTTCTCGCTTTCTCTCTCTACAAGTAAAGATGGTGAAGAAGATGAAATGAGGAAGGTGGTGGAGGTGGCTAGGGTTTGTAGCCTTTCCCCTTCCTTCCTTTCTTGACCCAAAGCCCATACCGACGAGCACATTTCCGTTTTATTTCTCTTATGCCATCACGAGACCTGTCCTTTATTCGATATTAATTCCGACCCACGAGATTCTACATTACTTTCGGGATGTTACAAAGATCTATCACCGTACCTACACTTAACATGATGTGCATATTAAAAGTCGGCTAACGCTGAGTGAGTTCTAGCTTTACATAAAACATTTTTTCATAAACACACGATTTAATAAAAGAAGAAGGATTTACACACTGTCACGCTTGACCGTAAGGGCATAACATTCACACACTTTACTTTTCAAGTCATAAAGTATTATGTCTAATCTGCTTTCACACACACACACACACAATCTGTTCAAGTCAGTACGATCCGTGACTACTGTCCATGGAATGAACACCACATTCTTCAATTCACACTAGTTACTATCTTTCGTGACGATCGCCCATGGATCTACGCAACGTTCATGACGACCGTCCATGAAGCGTTCGCATTACCTTTATCATAACGACCGTCCATGATGCAGACATAACACACGAAGGGTCACGTTAACCCTATGAGCAACCGTCGTTACCCTTACACAGAAACCAATTGTACAATTGTTAGCGCGAACCACAAATGCTCTTATAGAGGGGGCATAGCCTGTAAGTGTCCCGGTACTTTTTCCCCTAGGAACCCATTCCTTCCCTTCTCAGATTTAAACAATGTAATGACTTCTTAAAACATTTACCTTCCAAGTTTACTAAAAATATTCTTTAAACACAAGTTTTGCCTCTTTTCAAACCTTCTTTTCATTTTTCCTTCCTTTCATTTACCAACACACAATTATGGAAAATAATTTACACGCTTTTTGTTTATTAACACACTTTTATAATAAGGACACAAAGTATGCACACCACCCCAAAAGCAAGCATAAAAGGGGTCTCAAACTCACCAGGTCGTCGGATAAGTAAGTCTGAACGAAAGTCCTAAGTTAGTTTACTTGCTAGACAATCTGCATATGAAACACCCCAAACCCGAGTACTCTCATAATTGGCACAAAACATGTAAACATAGTTCTAAAACTGGTAAATCAGACTATCTATACGACGGAAGTCTCATTCATTCAAAATTCATAAGGAAATAAAACATTAACACAAATCATTGTTCATTAAAAACAAGAATGTCATTCTTCAGAGTCGTCAGCCTTTTGGTCCATGCATTACAAGCCTTTGCGGTTCCTTTCTTTTCTTTCCTTTTTCTAATCTGATGTGAATACTAAAAGTCAAATATATTGAATGAGTTCTATCTTTACTTCATTAATTGAAAACTTTCTTTCATTCATTAAAGGCAGCTAGTTATAAAAATAAAACAAGTTTTTTTTTCTTTACTTTCATCAATACATTTTCTATCATTTAAAACATTGTGATTTCCCAAAATGGGAAATCCTTTCATTTCTCTTTTCTTTATTAAAACTCTTTCATACATTTCTTTCTTTTTCAAATCACCAAGCAAACTAGCACTCGGACGATATCAGGGTAACATAATTGTCCCAAAGTCGGAGGGCAATGGTCCGTTGTGCTTGCTCGAATGCAAGACTCCTTTGTATGTTTGTCATAAGACAAGAGTCCTCTATTTTGCTTGTCACAAAGATAAGACTTTTCTGTTTGCTTGTCTAAAGACAAGACTCCTATGTTGCTTGCCCAAAGACAAGACTCCCCTATTTCTTGTTACAAAAACAAGAGTCCTATGTTGCTTGTACAAGACTTTTCTGTTCTTTCATTCACATTCAACATTCACATTGTCTCTACTTGCTTCAACACAACCATTCACATTAATACAAAATACAAAGAATCACCAGCTTTATATTTCATTCATCATTCACAAAGATATAGGTTGTAGTGAAACATATCTTATATTTTCGTTCATTAGTTAAGTATGCCCACCAACCAAAAATTAAGAAAATAGGCAATAGAAAGTTACTAGTTATGTTATCACCGTCCAACTATCAAACTATCAGGCTAGGTGGGTTGCTACGTAATCTGCATGAAAGACATGAAATATATCAATTTAGCTAGTGTCGTCTATAGTGTTGCTAGGAACTAGTGACAGTGTCGCCAAAACTCGCGTTATGGACCTGTGTCGTCTATCTTAGTGTCGTTTATTTAATATTGATGACACTATTATTGTCGTCCCTTCTTTATGTCGACACTGTTAGTGCCGTCACCTGAGTGTAGTCGAAGATTAAGGTTTTCTTCCTCAACAGGCCCGACTTGTGTCGCCATATGAGTTAGTGTCGCCACTTAGTGTCGTCACATGAACACGACATTAAACATGCATTGTTTTTTTTATCCAAAATCTTAACTTTTTACATCCAAATCATTTGTTTAGCTTTTATGAGGCTAGATCTAAGGTTCTTAGTCCATTTTACACGTAAAAATATGATCTTTATGTATAAAACCCTAAACACCCTAGAAACCCAGTTTTAACATAGAAACTCGGATCACTACGCCAAATATGATCTACGGCCACACTTTTTCAAAAAACACTCCGCCACACATTCGATTAAATGTGTGGCTAATGATCATTAATCACATTTCAAAACCTTCTATCCTACTTTTGGCCACACATTTTATTTATTCACGTGACCAATGTATAACAGTTCAAAACCTTTAGCCAAACTTTAAGAAAAAATTGTGACATTTAGTAGCCACACTATAAAAGTGTGGCCAAATGTGATTTACGGCCACAGTATTTGTTTGTTTTTTTATACATGTGACCAAACACACATCTATTAGCTACACATTAAGAAAAAAACTATGACATTTAGTAGCCACACTAGAAAAGTGTGGCCAAATGTTATCTACGGACACAATATTTGTTTCATGTTTCCAAAAACACATCTATTTGCCATACTTTAAAACAAAAATGTGACATCTACTAGCCACTGTCGAATAGTGTGGCCAAATGTGATGAACTTCCATACTATAATTTTAGTGATGTGGCTAAGAGCTAATAGATATGGCCACTTATTTTAGCTTGTGTGACCAAAGAGTAGTGTTTTGCAATTAGTAAATGAAACAAAATCAGTGGCTAAATGTGACGAACCGCCATTGTTTTTGTTTGATGACGTGGCTAAAAGCTAATACAAAGATATATATATATATATATATATATAGTAGTGTTTATTAGCCACATGTGTTTAAATAGTTATAACAATAAGTATTTTATAGTCACGGTTACAGTTATTTTATGTGGCTAAAAGTAATCAATGATCACAGTTAAACGTTTTATGTGTGGCTAAAAGTAATAAATGGACACGGTTAATAATGTGTGTGGCCTATGGTCTTTCCACTTCCTGTCGCCAAATCCTTCAATTTTCAGAGGAAGATAATCGACCGGACACGGGGCGTACCCTCTGTAAATACCAATTCACCAAATTAGGTTTCCATTATATTCAACCAAAAAACCTCCGTCGCCCTTCTCTCGAAACAAAAAAAAACGATCAAAATGGCGCCGCATTAGAGAGTACGAGCAACCGGTTGTGCAACACCACTCTACCACGGCATAGTATATTCTTAAAGTTGTGTTTTTTGAGGTAAAATTTGTAATCTAATGTTGAAATTTCAGGTAATCCGAGGCCCACCACAAGGGCCACTTCAGAGCCACTCCCGCCTACGAGCAGGAATACAACGACGGTGTTGAGAGCTATGTTGACTACGTCAACATTGATCTCTTTTCATATAAAGAGCTTGATCATATGGTTAAAGCTGTCTGGTACACGACGGTTGGGGATTTTACCACTTTTTTCAAAATCCCATACTTGTCACTTGAGTATGCCGGTGACAATGATATGAGGGCTGTGGCCTTTTATGGGAGGGATGCGACTGAACTCTCCCTCTACCTTGTGATGGAGCAGGACTCCACCTTCATCTCTAATGCTCTGTTTTGGCAGAGGAGGATAGGCGAGCACATTGAAGGAGATACTACATGGCCCACATCCTCATCTAAGGAGGATGAGGATTTGTTATCTGATGCTAGGTCATAGTGATCTTTTTTTTCGAAAAGCAGGTCATAGTGATATAGTTTTGTAATTATGATTTTTTTTGTAAAAAATATGGTTATATATATATATATAATATCAGTTTTTTGTTATTTGGTTGATGCATGTGATCGTTGTTGTATTATTTGTCCATATACTGACCAATTGACCACTTACCATATGCTGACCAATATTTGACCATCTACAGTTGGTCTATAATTGCAACAATTACATACCATTTAACCATATAATGATAACAGTTGACCAATTGCAAACATAAATCAAACTAATATAAATCAAACCAAAGACATAACAGTTGCACAGTTGACAATATCCTGAAATCCAAAGACATAATAGTTGACCATATATTGACCATTTACCATATACTGACCAATATTTGACCATATGCAATTGGTCTACAATTGCATATGATTTGACAATATATTTATAATAGTTGACCATTTGACCATTTTAATTTCAAATAGACACAACTGATGGTTTTGGAGAACAACCTCACCAGCAGTTTCCCTCACCGGGTCTTCTATGAATCAAACTAATATAAATCAAACCAAAGACATAGCAGTTGCACAGTTGACCATATACTGAAATCCAAAGACATTACAGTTGACCATGTGACCATATACTGACTACTTGACCATTTACCATCTACCGACCAATATTTGACCATTTACCAAGATAAATTGTACATATATATAAAAAACATCAGTTCTTGTACATATCAGTTATGATCTAGCTAGGTCCATCCACTTGTCCATCATCAGAGATTCATACATGATGATCTTCTCATCTGCAACAACTTGATTATGAGGTGGTTCTTTTTGGTTTTTTAATCCTGCAATGTATGATCTAGTTGCAGTTGAGATTTGGTCTAAAGTTAGAGGCTCAGTTCGATTCAACAAGTTTCTTATTGGTAGAGCTTCATCATCGTAGACTGGCTTGGGTGGCACCTTTCTAGGAAACTTCTTTATGAGATCTTCTAAACTCTTGTAGTTTTCAAAAGTTTTTCTTTCTTTCCATCTTCTAATTGCTGCAACACTATCGATATTTGCTTCTATCAATTCATCCTTCATTCTCTTCATTTTGAGTGTCTTATCAACACTAGTAGTTATTCTAAATGCTTTCCAATTTGGTGGTGTTTGTGCACTAGAAGGGTGTTGTTCCATCATTTTACTAATCCTTGTGATTTCCCCTTCTAATGCTTCTATGGTCCGGTCTACATACATACCTCTTTTTACATTGTACTTCTTGTTCTGCATGATCCAATCAATATGATCATGTTTTAATGTTTCACGTAGATTGAATCTGTGACTGTTGCATTTGAAAGTTCTTGGCATTTAAGAAATCCTAATTCTTCTAGGTCTCTAATGATCAACAATTCCTTTGCTAAGATCTGTTGAGTCTCTTTATCAGACATGCCTTTACACTTTACTGCAACATCGTCTTGAATTTGTTTTTCTTTTATTTTAATGTATTCCTCCATATTCTTTAGTATTGTATTGTTTGCCAATGAGGGGAACACTAATTATCTAGAAGAAGGTGGGTCAAAGAATTGCAGAACTTCTTGATTTAAGCTCATGATGGGAAGTGATGTTGGTGGAGGTTGTGTAGTTGCTAGTGGTACTTTTGTTGGTTCATTTGGAGTAGCCTCATCTTCATCACTTTCTTGTAGCACCATCTTCCTTCTTTTACGGATATTTTTGGTATTTTCTAGAACTGTTGTTGAACTTGAAACTGTTGTTGGCACTAAAGCTGGTGCATCAGTAGTTGTACTTTGTGTTGTAGTCTTAGTCATTTATGTATCTTTTGAAGGCTCAACTACTGGAAAAAGTGGTTTTGTTGCAACAACACTTGTAGCAGTAGTTTCAGGAGTGGGCCTTTTAACTCAGTTGTTTGTGGTGGTGTAGATTTTGGGTTTACTGCTGGACCCGTTGGTTCAAATTTTTTTAAGGCTTCAGGTGCATGTTTAGGAGCAGGCCTTTTGACTCCGGGTTTAGCACTTTTCTTTACAACTTGTTTTCTTCCAGATATTGCATGAATCTTTGTTCCTCTACCTAAAGTATTTGATGAATCTTGATTACCTTTTTCATCCTGTTCTTCAATTCTCAGTCTGACAATTGCTGCAGATTCTCCCTCTCTATTTTTTCTTAACCTTTCCTTTTCTTTTGCAGCTTCTTGTGCTTTCACTGCTTTAGAATAGTCTGCTTTCTTGTCTTGTTTCTTTTGGTTTTAGGCATCATCATCTGGGAATTTAGGAGGAGATGGTGTAACACCAGTTAAATGTTCTAACTATTTTCTTATTACACTTACATCTGCATGTGTGTCCTTGTATCTTGCATCAACATAATTTCTCATAGCCTCCATGTGTAATTTCAGAGAATTATCTAGTGCCCTCTGATTCACTTTTAGGAGTGGCTGAAAGGCTTTCCATATGATTGGAGACAATTCTTTAGGAGTTGGAAGCTTGATTTGGGAAATCACTTTGTTTATTGAAGACTCAAACTCTTTCCTTTTGGAGTCTAACAAAGTTGTGTTTTCTTGACTTGGAGTTTCAGTAGAAGGCTTCTTGGTAAGAGTTTCTTTAATTGTTAAGCAAGAAGCCTTTACATTAGACATTCTCTCCGTCAATTCTCTATATCTTAATCCATCACCTAAGTTAATAGGATCAGCTGGATTCCCAGTTGAAGTGGTTGTATCTTTCCCTGTGACATGAATATGTTCAATGTGAATGGGTGCAGATGCCCCTTTGTATTGGTCATGGGGACATCCAACTGTTGTAGAGTGAACTATTGTGGACTCAACAGTTGTTGCCCTCAAGGGAATCTTAGCTATGTAACTACTGTCCAGATGTGAAACAGTTGTTTCTACAACTGTAGTAGCTGATCCACTTGAGAAATCCTCATGAGATGTACCCTCAGTGATTGCATCAATCAACATATGTAAGGGTGAAGTCTGTGGGGGTGGTGAGTGGTGAAAAGAGTCAGTAGTAGTACTGGGAGATGAACTTTGAGTATGATGCTCAAGTAATACATCAACTCTAGATGTGGCTTTGGATTTGGATTTTATCTTCTTTAGAATTTGTGCCAAGGGTTCCAAATCCGGGATGGGTTCTTCCCTTTGGTTAGCAGGAGCAGTAGGCTCATTTTGTTGTACCGGCTCATTCAACCAAAATTTGTTTTGTTGATTCCATCCTTGTAAAAGTTTGTTTTTCAAGAGATTTGTTGGTAACCAATTTACCCCTTTTGTAAATGTTTTCGGGCAATTCCTTTTGAATATATGTCATAACAAGTATAGGGTACATCAAAAATTTTGTTTGTGAAGTAGTGTTGGAACACGTCTTTAAAAATTATTTTTTAAACTTTGAAGCTTTGCCCTGTTAAAATGGCATAAGCCACATATTGAGTATTTAATGGAATTTCATTCCATGTACCACTCTTCTCTGAAAAACATATCATAAGAGTTTGAAAAAGAAATTTTAAACTTGCAAAACACATAACCTTATCCAAAGTTGTTGACGTTATTTGACCAAGATAACCTCTCTCAATGAAATCAATATGCATGAGCTGTTTTGTAAATTGGTCAACATTGTCAGCATCACCAAGCTGTAGGCTTGTTATGAGGGTCTCATGAGTTATTGTAACTGGTTTTGAACCAATGTCTGACATAATCAAAATGATGTTGTGTTTTTCGTCTTTGATAACCGTGGCATTTTTCCAAAACTCTTCAAGAATAGTCAAATAGATAGGCTGATTAATTGTAAGAGCTTTGTGATAAGGGGAATCGGTTATCAAATTGATCATTTAGTGATATTGTGGATGATCCTCTGATGAGATATGGACGCAGGTTGTGAGTAGGGTGAATGGCCATGATCGTGAGTAATTAATAGAAGAATCGAAGGAATTTTAAACTTTAGTCGAGTGTGGGAAAAGGTTTAGAATGATATCAATGGGGTTTAATATAGTTTTTGAATAGCATGAAATCTAGGGTTAAAAAGCTGGATGAAACACAACTGTTGGATAATGTTTTTACGTCCAGTAATTTGAAATTTCGAGATGTTTTTAAAAAAAGAGCAGCTGTTTGAAATAACAGCTTTTTTATTTTACATCCGGTCCATCAACAATTTGTAAGCTTGGTTTTTGAACCATTCAACAATAACAATAACATAACGAACAAAACAATTTAACAATAAAAAAATTTAGTGCGTAAAATAATAACATAACAAAATTATAACATGTCAAATTTTTCTACACAAAACATAGTTTGAGCCTTCGCTTGTAACAAACAACGTATTCTTTTTCTTCACAAATGTGAATTTGTAATTTGTGGCTAGTGCCGAATATAAACCGGACACAAACGCACCAACACGGGCCCACCCCTGCAGACTATACCTACCCGGACCTTTTACATGCTCCACCTTCACCTTCAACGTCCTTGTTTTGGAAATGAGAGGAATTCTGACCTGCATCTCTTCCAACGAATCCAAACCAACCTTTTCTGCAAAATCCTCTGGAAATTGCTACAAAAAAAAATCAAGAGATAATAATTTAAAAAACGACCATAACTAACACTAATAAATATGTAATGGAAACTTACAATTACAAATTGCATAAACTATCTACGCTTAATACTTACAAGTTTTAGCATAACGCGGTCAACAAATGAAACATGTCCCTCATCATCATTATCAACATTAACATCAACAACATAATCATCACCGTCATCATCACCATCACCATCATCATCTTCCTCAGCATCATCAACATCCCCATCATCACCATCTTCATCAGCGTTAGCATCATCATCATCATCATCATCACCGGCTTCATCAACATCATAATCATCATCATCATCACCACCACCATCATCACCATCACCATCATCACCATCTTCCTCAGCATCATCATCATCCCCATCATCACCATCTTCACCATCACCGTCTTCCTCAGCATCATCTTCTGCAGAAAAAATTTGGGCTTTACCGCTTGCATTGTAAACCTCAATGTGGAACGCATGAGTATCAACCAAGTTGAACAGCATAGCCCAGGCCACATCTACACCAAGGTCTTTTGACATCTTCTGCCATCCAATAGTAAAGGAGAACAAGTGACTTTTCTTTTGGATCTCCAGCTCCCATGACTTACACCAACCATTGGTTACAACGATTGGACCAGCCGGAAAGTTGTTGTTCAGATGTAGGTGCTCGTAACACAAAGGCAAGACCTAAAGGGTTGAAGAGGTTGCAATTAATGTGTGTATGTGTATATATATATATATATAGCTACATAGTTCAAATAAGAAAAAACTTGTTGACATTAATACCTGAAAAGATGAAACTGAATTTGTGATAATCAACAAGAAGCCTTGATTAGCATAGAACGGAAAATTTGCGGTAAATAAAGAAAGACATGTGAACGGGCATACGTTAAAAGAAATGTACATATTGCATTCAAAACCTTTAGCAATAAGAACACTAGCAGAGTATATCCGAAACAAAGAAAGATAAGAACCTATACTTTATCATAAAAAACAAAATATTTATAATTACCTAAACCATCATGTTTCAAATTCTTTCTTGGTCTCCCTCTTGCTTTCCCCTTCTCTAAGACGTACTGGGTGGGCGGATACTTTCTGGGTCTACCTCTTTTCCTCTTCTCCACCATGGGTGCTTTCCTCTTCTCTAGGACGTACTGGGTGGGTGAATCCTGCTCACTCTTCATTTCTTAACTTTCCACAATCATAAGACAACAAAATTACAACTAGATTAGTATACCGAAAAAGGAAATTATTAATTAACCAAAGTAGTAATATTTCCAACAAAATTATATAATTTTGCATATGCTTAATTACACTCATGGCTATCTATCAAACGATCGACCACTCTCATCAACGACACATTTTTTTTTGTCTTGGGTAAGGTTTGAACCCGCAACCTCTTAGTTGTGGACTCCCTTCTTACCCCCCCACCCCATTCAGTTGATATACATTAAGCTCATAACAAAAGTAAACCATCGACACAAACCCGCCAAAGCCCCTAAATTAAAGAAATCCAACAGGAAAAACCTAAATAAATCAGCTGAAAACAAGCAACGAACATCGCACCTAAGCTAGCTAGAGCAACGACATCGCATTATGATGATCAATAATACACATATACGTTACATCCAATCGAACACAAACGGGGATTACCTTAGAATACGGGAAGACGTTCCTGTTAGGACATGTTTTGAAACTGTTGATAAAATTCTGTATAAGTTCTTAGATAGGTAAACTTAACAAGTTCGCCTAAGCATCTTTAGGAGCGAACTTGTTAAGTTCGCCTATGGTGCTGTGGGCATTTGTGTTTCCCTATAAATAAGTGTTTACAAGTCTTAGACCTTAGGAGAGACCTTAGAGAGAGAAGTCAAGAACAAATTTGAGAGAACTTGTAAACAGTGTTTGTGAGTGAAATACAAAGCGTTTATCTACACCATGTTGTTGATTGGTTTACACGTTGCACGTTGATCATGGATTCCGCATGTTATCACCGTGTCGTACCGCGAGTCTAGAAGATCCGTCACGCTCCTAAGGGACCTACATGTGGTATCAGAGCATCGTGCTCGTGATTTGTGATGGTTTGTGTATGATCCGACACCAAAAAGACTGAATTTTTGATCAACATTCATTTCCATGGAGTTTTCAAGTTCTTGAGAAGATTTTGAGGCTGATTTCATCAATTTGGAGTTGTTTTTGAAGAAATTGATCCATTCAAAGTGTTCTAATTCATATTATATTTAATCGTACGGTCTAATTTCATCAAATTCAATCAACTCAGCAAGTTATGATAATTTTTTAGGTTTCAAGTTCGTGTTTTGGTTGACGAATTCATCTTCCTGAGAGTTTTTAGCTGAAACACGCGAACTTATACTTAAGAGGCGAACTTAAGAGGCGAACTTAGTCTAAGTTTTTGTTTAGGCGAACTTATCAAGTTCACTTGGCACAAGTTCGCTTGGCACAAGTTTTAGGCGAACTTATTAAGTTTGCTTGTGGGTAAAGTTGTTTCAAAATTTTTTTTCTTGTGATATTTTGCATATATTTGTTGTTATGGATAACATAGTGCAGGTTACAAACATGTTCAACTATGACAATAAAATTGGTACTTCTCAGAAACCACCAAAGTTGCTAAGTCTTGTTGATTATCCTAACTAGAAGGATCGTTTTAATCAATTTGTTTCATTTACTCATACCAATTTATGGATTCTTATTCTAGAAGGATATACTCATCCGAATTATTCACGGATGGATAATGACAATGTTCCAAAGCCTGTATCTTCTTTAACAACCGAAGAAAAGCTGTTATTTGATCGTGAAAAGAAGGCAATGGTGAGTATTTCAATGTCAATACCAAAAGAAATTTATCACAGTTTCAAGCAGTTTAAAACTTCCATGAAGTTATGGGAAGCTTTACAGAAGAGATGTGAAGGTAGTTTGGATGTGAAGAAAAGTCGTAAAGAATTACTGATGAAACATTTTTTGGTATTCAAACACTTTAAGAATGAGAATTTGGATGATCTGGCTACAAGATTTTATCATTTGCTGAGTGAATTAGCAAGTGCAAAGGTGGTTTATGAACCTGAAGAGATTAATGACAAATTTCTGGAAGCTTTACCATCAAAATTTGATGTGTATACTGTCCTCATCAAAGAATATGAAAAATATAAAACAATGTCACTTAAAGATGTTCTTGGAAAAATTTAATCTCATGATCTAAACTTAAAGAAAAAGGAAACCAATATGGAGCACATGCAAGATCCGTTAATGTACTTTGCAAAAACATCTGGAAAATTTGGATCAGGAGTTGCTTTGTTTTCAAGAAATGGTCAAGATAACTCTAATGATAATAGTTCTGGATGTTCGTATCAATCTGGTTTCTCTGTAACTACATCAAACACTTCTGGATCACAACCATTGAATTCACATCATGTGAATCAAAGGGTAGCTGAAGATTATCGTCAAATTGATCTGGTTGATCTAGAAGAAATGAATATTCAGTGGAATATAGCAATGTTGATGACACAAGCAAAGGATTTTCTTAAGAAGACCAGAAGGAAGTACATCGGATCAAACAACAGAACAAGAATGGGTTTTGACAAGACTAAAGTTCGATGTTACAATTGTCAAGAATATGGTCACTTTGCTAAAGAATTTAATAAGCTAAAAGTTGATTTTGACTCTCAAAAGAAGAACAACAATTATCAAAGTAACAGAAATCAACAAAGTTCAAGTGGTTTTGGAAATTCAGCAAATGTTTCAACATCATCTACTTTGGTTGCCCAAGGAGATGATAACTATGCCTGGGGAATCTATTTAGAAGATCTAGTTGGTGCTATGAGTCAAGCTTTTGTGGCTGAAATTCATACTGATGAATCTTCTGAGAATGTCATTGCAGAAGAAATTTCTGAAGAAATTGATACTGAAAGTGTTGATGAAGTTCTTTCTGAAGAAAATGTGTCTATAACAAGTGTATCTGAAGATGAGATTTTGTTGACTAAAAGAGTACACGAGATGACTAAAGAGATTCCAACTGCTAAAGTCTTCATGGCAGATATGTCTGATCCATCAAAGGTAAAAAATGTTATCTATTATATATATTGTTCTAATTGTGTTTTGGTGAAGGACAAAATGATGAAAGTTATGGATGATAACAAAAATTTGATCTGTGATATGAAATCGATGCACTCAGTGAATCAGAAATTAAAGGACAATGATAAGATGTGTATTGACAGAATTGATTCATTCAAGAGAGATTGAAAAGAGGAATGAAATTGTTGCTGGGAAAAACAAAGAAATTTCAGACAAAGAAGTAGATGATCAGATTACAGAGAAAACTGGAATGTTTTGGAAATTCATCACTATTGTTGGGTTATTGCAATGACAATGTTGATCATGTTAAGAAAACAACTGGAATTGGATTCGCTCCTCCACCATTTAATGGAAATTATGTTGTAGAACCAGATATCATTACTGAAGAGGATATTGATCCAAAGACAGTTTTAAAGATTAATCCAGTCACATGGGAAGAAATAGTATATGATTCTGATAGTGATGATGAGATATTTGAAGCTCAGAAAATTGATGGGGTTACTAAATATGTGAAGTTTGATGAACCAAAAGTGGTAAAACAAGTCACAAGAGATAGATGTATTCTTATAGAGCCCGATGAAGTTAAACAATCAACTATTTCACCAATGTTATCTAAAAGTGGCTTTATAAGTGCTGGTGATATCAAGAAGAAGGTTTCAAAAGTTGAAAATAAATCAACAAGTGATTTCATTAAACAGAAAGTGAATGTGGCAAAACCCAAAGATATTCAGTCTCTAGTTTCAAAGACTTATGTTGGTGAACCATCCAGAAAGATGTATGTTCCAATGAAACAAGGAGGTAGTGATGTTAAATCTACTGAAGGTTATTCATCAGGAAATTCCTCAACTTCAACAAGGGTTCCTTATATCAGAGAATACAAGGATAAGAGAGTTTGCTTTCATTGTAATGAGGTGGGGCATATAGTGTTATATTGTCCTTACAAAAACAAAGAGAATAATTTTCTTATTTTAGAGAAAGTTACACCAGCTGTTGTTCATAGTCAACCAAGAGTAGTAAAGATTCTGCAAAGACCGAATGTGGGAAAGCCTACATCTGATAATGTGTTGAAACAATCTGTTAAAGAAAATTTCCCTAAGCAGCATGCTACTAAAACGTTTGGTTTTAAGAAAAAGATGACACATCATGTTCATGATAGATTTGTTGATTCTAATCCAGAGTTTGTCCAATTTGGTGTTAGAAACAATGTTGTGTTTCATAAGTTTGTTGAGGATCCTAAAGTTGGATTCACAAAGAATTCACAACCTGAGGTCAAACTTTCAAGACCTCAAAGGCGAAGAAGGAACAGACGGTTAAGAAATTTTTTGAAAAATGATCAATTTGAATCTAAATTTCAAAATCAGTCAATTTTTGATAAGCAAAAGAATGTTTCAAAATCCAAAATGTCTGATTCTGATTTGCATAAATCACCAAGGGTAGATGATAATAGAGATTGTGAATTGATTGAAGTTGTTTATTTTGATGCTAATGGTAGACCCAGAATGGATTGGGTCCCCGTTTCTAACTGATTTCCTTTGTTTGTGTAGGGTCAACCAAGGAAGACTATTAACAACAAATGGTATGTGGATAGTGGTTGCTCCCGACATATGACAATAAACATTCGTTTGCTTGAAGATGTTATTAAAATTGATGGAGGTTATGTTACTTTTGCGGGTAATAAAGGCGGGTACATAACAGGTCAAGGAACTTTAAAGAATGAAAAGGTGAAGTTTGAGAAAGTCAATTATGTTGAGCAACTCGAACATAATCTACTCAGTGTATCTCAAGTGTGTGATAAGAAGTTTTCATTCCATTTTAATGATTCTGAATGCTATATTCTGAAGCCGGGATTTGAAATACCTGAAGAATGGATTCTGATGAAGGCTCCGAGAAGAAATGACACATATGTTTTAGACATGAGTGTTGCTACAACAACGGATTCTATTCCGACATGTTTACTCTCTAAAGCATCTGAATCTGATTCTATTCTTTGGCACAGGAAGCTTGCACACATAAATTTTAGAAAAATGAATTATCTTGTGAAGAATGATTTGGTTTCTGGTATCCCAAAAATGAAATTTGCTGTGTCTGATGACTGCATTCCTTGCAAGAAGGGCAAGCAACACAGGAAGTCTCACAAATCCAAGAAACAAAATTCTATTGTCACTCCTTTGGAGTTACTGCATTTGGATTTGTTCGGACCGATAAGTATTCGAAGCATTGGAGGTAAATCGTACTGTCTGGTGGTAATGGATGACTACTCAAGATTCTCATGGGATAAGTTTTTGGCAACAAAGTCTGAAATGGTTGAGACAATTCAATACTTAATTCTTGGGTTGGAGAATCTTTTGAATTAGAAAGTCAAGCGTATTAGAAGTGACAATGGTAGTGAATTTAGAAATAGCAAGATAGGACTCTTTTGTTTACAAAAGGGTATACATCACGAATTTAGCGCGCCATATGTTCCTCAACAAAATGGTGTTGCTGAGCGAAAGAACATAACTCTGATTGAGGCAGATAGAACAATGTTGGCAGATTCTAAGCTACAGGTTACTTTTTGGGCTGAAGCTGTGAATATGGCATGCCATGTCCTGAATCGTGTTCTGACTGTGAAGCGTCACAACAAGACTTGTTATGAGTTGTTTAACAATCGGAAGCCTAATTTGAATTATCTTCTTCCTTTTGGAAATCCGTGCACTCTTCTAAAGATCAAGGATGTTTCTACCAAGTTTAGCGAAAAGGCGATTGAAGGAATTTTTCTGGGCTATGTTGCCAATTCGTTGAATAAAAGAGTGTCTAACAAGGAAACACGACAGGTCGAAGAATGGTTTCATATCGATTTCTCTAATCGATCTATTCCCCAGAAGGCGGTTGGTCCAGAGTGGGCATTTGATTATGACAGCTTGTTCAAGTCTTTTAACTTTGCTCCTGACTTATCTGATGAAGAAGTTTCTTTACTATACAATTCATGTCAAGGTGACCAAGATTGAGGGTTAACTCCTAATGTGTTAGGATTTACACATCTTTTTGGCACAAAACTTCACTCATTTCACGATCAATTCTTGGTTATTTTCAATGTTTGAACACTTATTTGCTTCATTTCCTGTTTTGTAGGTTTTTGTGAAGCTTGATGAACAAACAAGAGGATTCCAGGATAAAAAATTGAAAATTTTAGGGTTTCTGCGATGGAGGCACGGTCGTGCCCCCTACTTGGCACGGCCGTGCCAAGCTTGCGAACCCTAGGCACGGTCGCGCCCACATCTTGCACGACCAAGCCAAGCCAAAATTCAAGGCACAACCGTGCCTTGGCTCCCCACGGTCGCGTGTCATCTCGTGAGTCTGAACAGCCGTACTTCCTAGATCAGCGATGCCCAATGGAAGCTCCGGATCGGTCCTGTCGTAAGGTCGTGTTAAGACCTAGGCACGACCGCGCCTTGGTACCTGGCACGGTCGTGCCTTCTCTCTTGGCACGGTCGTGCCTCTCCTTTTCTATATAAACATAACGTAAACTTTCATTCAGATATTCAGCAACCAGGGAGAAAAACTCACTGTTCAAGCCCGTATTATCCTTGTTCCAGCCACATTTCAAGCTTCTTAGAGAGGATAACATCAAGAGAATCACCATACATCAACAACAACATCTAGGCTTGGAGGAGTGGTTTGATTCTTGTTTTCATATCATGTTTCTCACTATTTTCCTTGCTTATTTGTAATTTTTGTGCTCATGATGACCTAAAACTCCTGTTCACTTTGGATTATATGAAGTTTAGATACATTTGACAACATTCATGGATTATTGACAATTATTGTGTTAATGTTATGACAACCGTATGATTATTTTTCGATGAAATTATGTATTCAAGTATTTTGAGTTGTTTACAAGACTTGTATTTGTGTATGTCATATTATGTTGAAAAACTTGTGGTTTATGCTTATATTTATGGATTAGTGTATGTATTTATACTAACTTATGGCATTTGACTAGGAATGGTGAATGAAGTCTTGTTTATGAATCACTATATTTGTATGTGTATCCTTATGCTTATGTTTGGAAACACTAAGTGTTTGTTATGATGTTTCATGCTTAGTTTTATGTTTATCTAGGAATTGTTGACACATTCTCCTAATTTATATAACCTTTGTACGAACATTGTATGTTGAAGAAATGCATATTGTTGTCTAATTTAATCAACTTGAGGTGGGTAGTTGTTTTTCATATTATCTTTCCAACTAGTTGTTGGATTAGTGTACCTTAATCGGAAGCTAGTATAATATTTATAAACATTGACATGATTGTTAAACACGTGAGCTTCATTGTATGACTTTGATTGGTTTGTGTAATTCATGCTAGCTTTCCGAATGGTCATTTGATTAGATATCTTTGACGAGAATTTAGTCAATTTATGTTTCGTGTATTTGCCATGTTTCTATGAGTGTATTGAATGTATTCTAGATGGATTCGACACCGAAGTGATATCTTCTCCTTAATTGTTTGACTTGTGATCTTAGCTTAGTTTATATATTTGCATGCTAGTTAATTAAAACAAACTCTTCAAAATATCTTTATACCATCACTTGATTGAATCTTAGTTCCGGTCTATTATTGCTTCCCACCGTGTCCACGGATTGATATCCGGTTCTTACCTTAACTATATTGCTATCCGACGGGTACACTTGCCCGACGTGTGTGTGATTAGTCTTTGGTGAAAACCCATTTTAAAACTCAAATTGTGTGAAAAATACTTATAAATATATATATATATATATTCACAGCACATCAAGTTTTTGGCGCCGTTGCCGGGGACACGGTTTTGCTAGAACGATTGAAATTAATTTTTTGTCATTTAGTATATATATTTTTGTGCATATCGTGTTTTCTTGTTTGTTATTTTGCAATTTCTTTTTGTGTAAAGATATTTTGCATTTTACTTGTTATTTTTATCTTGCATTTGTATATATATATATATATATATATATATATATATTAGTAAAGTTTTTATTCCATTTTATTTTTCATTTTTATTTTTCATTTTTTTTTTTTTTTATTTTCAGTTATTTTATCTTTGTTTTTGTTTAACTTGTTTTTCTTTGACCTAGGTTCGCGTATTCAAATCTAACTTGTCGTGCAGATCGTGTATGTTCTCAACTCCCGTCGAGGAGGTTCCTGAGCCGTCTTCCGAGCTAGAGCGTGATCTTCATCGGATATTGCAAGCATGTTCCCGATTTGTGGCCCGATTACTCGAGTTTGACGAGGTTGTTGACGAGGTAGAGGAGATGGTGGGTGAGGATGTGGGTCGGACGCTTTCGAATTTTGACAAACCGACACTTGAGGGTTTGGAGTCGAGCATCAATAGGCTGACGGTTGGAGCTCATCAGTTCGAGATCAAATCCAGCATTATACAGATGGTACAGAACATGTGTCAGTTTGATGGCAAGGATCACGAGGATCCTAATACTCATTTGGCCGGTTTCTTAGAGATTTGCGCCACTTTCAAAATTCGTGACGCTACCGACGATGCTATTCGGCTCCGGTTGTTCCCGTTTTTCTTACGGGTTCGAGCCAAGGCTTGGTTACTGTCACTTCCCCCTAGGTCCATAGTAGTTGGGACCAGATGGCTGCTAAATTCTTAGAGAAGTACTTCCCTCCGGAGAAAACATCAAAGTTGAGGGCTAGGATTCTTTCTTTCCAGCAGGACGACTGGGAGACGATCTATGAGGCGTGGGAGAGATTCAAGGAACTGATGAGGAAGGTTCCCCACCATGGATTGTTGAAGTGGCAGCAGTGTGAGACCTTCTACAATGGTCTAGAGATGATAGGGAAGCAACTGATCGACGCATAAGCCGGTGGAGACATTGGAATGAGGACACCCCAGGAGGCGTATGACTTGCTAGAGAAGTTAGCATCGAAGAGCTAAACTCATCATACTTCCCGAGCAAGAACTCAGAGGCAGGGTGTCCATCAAGTGGATTGAATTACCTCTTTAGCTGTCCAGGTGGAAGCACTTTCCACCAAGATTGATCAGATGCACGTCCACAAGGCCCATTCCTTGTGTGAGTTTTGTGGTGGGGCGCATCCCATGAGTGCTTGTCAGGTTGGGGATCAGGGGGCCCACGAGCAGGTTAATTTCATGTCCATCCAGAATCGTCCACAGAATAATCCCTACAGCAACACATATAATCTGGGGTGGAGGAATCACCCGAATTTCAGTTGGAAGTCTGGCAACAATAGCCAGCAACCACCCGGATTCACTCAGCGCCCCCCATTCCAGCATCAGTCCCACCGGTCTCAGGGACAGAGTTCCCAGTTTCGACCTCAGCGGGGCCAGTTTCAAGGCCAAGGTTCTAGTAGCGGTCCAACACCCACACCTGAAGTAAATCCAGTTTGGAGGACATGGTTGCACGGCTACTTGCCAACTCAGAGAGTCAGAATCAGTTGACAGAGAAGCAGAACCGTTACATGGAGGAGCATTTTCACACGCATGAGACTGAGTTGAGGAATCAGAAAGCTTCGATCCAGACCATAGAGAACCAGGTCGGGCAGATCGCGAAGCTTCTTTCTGAGAGACCGCCAGGTGGCCTGCCTAGCAACACTGAGCCCAATCCCAAGGCTCATATGAAGGCCATCACTTTGAGGATCGGTAGAGGCACAGGACCGGACCCACAGGTTCCTGTGCATGAGTCATCCGAGGAGGAGGTTGCGATTGAGATTCCTGATGAGACACCACCGAGGGGTAAGCCGTCGAGCACATCACGCCCTCGCGAGCCTGTGAGGGATTACACCCCCGCCGTTCCATACCCAGGTAGATTGAAGAAGCAGAAGATGGAGGAGCAGTATGGTAAGTTTTTAGGGTTGTTTAAGCAGTTGCATATCAACTTGCCATTTGTGGAGGCTCTAGCTCAGATGCCTAAGTATGCGAGATTCTTGAAGGATATCCTCATGAATAAGAGGAATTGGAGGAGTTGTCTCAGGTGACGCTGAATGAGGAGTGTTCGACAGTGATTCAGAACAAGCTACCGGAGAAGAGACGAGATCCGGGGAGTTTCACCATCCCCTGTTTGATAGGTACCTTGTCGGTTAGCAATGACTTAGCTGCCCTTGGTGCTAGCATTAACCTCATGCCATATGCGGTCTTTGCTAAGCTTGAGTTGGGAGAACCTACACCGACGCGCATGAGTATCCAGCTGGCCGATCGTTCGGTCAAGTATCCGCGAAGGATAGTGGAGAATATGTTGGTTAAGGTTGATCGTTTTGTGTTTCCTGTAGACTTTGTGATTCTGGACATGGATGAGGACAAGAATGTCCCTCTTATCCTAGGTCAACCGTTCTTGGCCACCGCCAAGGCCCTGATTGATGTGTATTCGGGGAGGCATACATTGAGGGTGGATGAAAAGGAGGTGACATTTGATGTTGGGAGATCCATGCAATCAGGATGATTCACTTTACTTTGTTGAGACTGTTTATTCTTGTGTGAGTGATCATCTCCAGGACACAGCTGAGGAGAAGTCCCTGGACACCCAGATTGTAGGAGGGGAGACATTTGATCCAGTTGGTGAGGATCAGTTTGATGAGCAATTGCATAGCCACGAGGGCTATGAGTTTCCCCAGTGTTGTTGATAGAGAGTCTGAGCTGATTGAGCGGCCTTCTATTGAGGACCCACCACCTGTTGAGCTTAAGGAGCTCCCGAGCCATTTGGAGTATGCCTTTTTAGATGGTGAGGCTCGATTACCTGTCATTATAGCCTCTGATTTGACGAGTGGTGAGAAGGAGAGGCTATTGGAGGTGCTGAAGCAGCACAAGTAGGCTATTACATGGAGGATTATGGACATTAAGGGAATTAATCCCTCTTTCTGTACCCATAAGATCCTTATGGAGGATGACTACAAGCCCGCTGTGCAGCTTCAGAGGAGGTTGAACCCTAACATGCAGGAGGTAGTGAAGAAGGAGGTGATTAAGTTACTTGACGCTGGTTTGATTTATCCCATCTCCGATTCACCTTGGGTTAGCCCAGTTCAGGTTGTCCCTAAGAAGGGAGGCATGACTGTTATCACCAACGAGAGGAATGAGCTGATTCCTACTCGTACAGTCACAGGTTGGAGAGTTTGCATCGATTATCGCAAACTCAATGATGCTACTCAGAAAGACCATTTTCCCTTCCCGTTCATTGATCAGATGTTGGACAGATTAGCAGGGAAGATGTTCTATTGTTTCCTGGATGGCTTCTCCGGCTACTTCCAGATCCCGATTGCTCCTGAGGACCGGGAGAAGACGACATTCACATGTCCCTATGGCACATTTGCTTATCGGTTGATGCCCTTTGGATTGTGTAATGCTCCGGCCACTTTCCAGCGTTGCTTGGTGGCCATTTTCCATGATATGATTGAGGACTCGATGGAAGTTTTCATGGATGACTTTTCTGTGTTTGGGAGTTCCTTTGACCACTGTCTCAGGAATCTGGATAGGATGTTGGCCAGGTGCGAGGATGCCAATCTAGTGTTGAACTGGGAGAAATGCCACTTCATGGTGAAGGAGGGCATTGTGCTTATGCACAAGGTTTCACGCCTAGGGATTGAGGTTGATAGAGCTAAGATTGATACCATATCTAAGCTGCCCCCGCCCACTTCTGTGAAATCTATTCGGAGTTTCCTTGGTCACGCGGGCTTTTACAGATGCTTTATTAAAGATTTTTCTAAGGTTGCCCGACCGATGACCCAGCTTCCTGAGAAGGAAGCCCAGTTCATGTTCTCCGACAAGTGCCTCAGTGCATTCAATTTGTTGAGGGAGAAGTTGGTGAATGCCCCTATCATGGTGGCTCCTGATTGGAAGCTGCCATTTGAGATCATGTGTGACGCGAGTGATTTCGCTGTTGGTGAGGTCTTAGGACAGAAGAGAGAGAAGCAGTTTCACCCGATTTATTATGCGTGCAAGATGCTCAATGACGCACATGAGCACTACACCACGACGGAGAAAGAGCTCCTAGCCGCTGTCTTCGCTTTCGATAAATTCCGATCTTATCTCGTCCTATCAAAGACCATTATACTCACTGACCATGCAGATCTTCGGCACCTGTTTAGCAAACAGGATGCCAAACCCCGTCTAATCCGGTGGGTTTTGCTGCTTCAGGAGTTTGACATTGAGATCCTCGATAAAAAGGGCGCGGAGAATGTCGCAGCGGACCAGTTGTCCCGTCTTGAGTGCTCAGCTTCATCTGAACTTATGGGGTCAACCATAAATGACAATTTCCCCACGAGTTTCTCATGCACATACAGACACAGGATGAGGAGCGTCCATAGTTTGCTGATTTTGCAAACTTTCTTTCTAGTGGGATTGTGATTAAGGGCTTAACGTATCAGCAGAAGCGAAAGTTCTTTGCGGATGTGAAGCACTATCTTTGGGAGGATCCCGATTTGTTTCGAGTCGGGGCTGATCAGATCGTGCGCAGGTGTGTGTTTGGAGATGAGGCACGTCAGGTGCTTAGACACTGCCACGAGGGCCCAACAGGTGGACATCATGGAGCTACCTTGACCGTTAAGAAGGTCTTTGACGCCGGTTTCTTTTGGCCTACCATCTTTCGGGATGCTCATGAGATGATCCGAGCTTGTGACGCTTGCCAGAGGGAGAGCAACATTTCGTCAAGGAATGAGATGCCCCAGAACATCATCTAGATTTGTGAGATTTTTTATGTGTGGGGTATTGACTTTATGGGACCTTTCCCATCTTCTCGTGGCAACCGGTATATCCTAGTGGCTGTTGACTACGTTTCTAAGTGGGCCGAGGCTCAAGCCTTGCCTACTAATGATGCTAGGGTGGTTGTTCGATTTCTGAAGAAGCTGTTCTCTCGCTTTGGTGCCCCCAAAGCTCTTATTAGTGACCGTGGGACCCACTTCTGCAACTCCCAGTTGGAGAAGGCACTATCACGATATGGTGTGAACCATATATTCTCCATAGCCTACCATCCACAGACCAGTGGTAAGGTAGAGGTCACGAACCGGGCATAAAGCGAATTCTCGAGAAGACGGTTGGTCAGAACCGTAAGGATTGGTTGGATAGGTTAGTTGATGCGCTTTGGGCCTTCCGGACTGCGTATAAGACGCCTATTGGTACCACACCATTTAGGTTGATCAATGGGAAGGCGTGCCATCTTCCGACGGAGTTGGAGCATAAGGCTTATTGGGCGTTGAAGGCGGTGAATCTTGACTTGGTGAGCGCGGGCGAGAACCGGTTCACTCAGATTCATGAGCTTGATGAGTTGAGGAATCAAGCCTATGCAAACTCCACGATCTTCAAGGAGCGCACTAAGAGTTTACATGACCGACGCTTGAAGGAAAACAAGGAATTCCAAGTGGGTGGTCATGTGTTGCTTTACAACTCTAGGTTGCGATTGTTTCCTGGGAAGTTGAAGTCCCAATGGACGGGTCCCTACACGGTTAAGGAGGTGTTTCCTTATGGGACCGTCGAGATTGAGCACGAAGATGGGAGGATCTTCAAGGTCAACGGTCATCGTCTTAAGCCATACATTGACGGACCAGTTGACCCGACATTGGAGGTAGTTGACCTCCACCCCAAAGACAAATGAATTTGGAGACTTGAGTCTAGCTAACGACTCGTTAATAAACTTAGCCTGTTTCGGTATCATCTTTGGTAATAATTCTTAGATTTTGTTTCTATGTTTATTTTCCTATTTTTATTTTTATTTTTATTTTTTTCTAGGATTTTACCATTTATTTTTGAGTTTAGGTGATCGGAATATCACAGGTATGTTTTCTGAATTTTTAGAAATTTTAATTTGGAAGGATCGCAGACGGGTTTGATAATTCCTGCATAAAAAAACTAGGTTTTGTGTCTGCTAGGCAAAAGACACGGTCGTGCCCCTCTGTGTGGTGCGGTCGTGCCTGAAACCACAGGCGCGGTCGTGCCTAGACACATGGCACAGTCGTGCCTTAATTTTTGGGGGTCGATATAAATTGTTTTTTTTCTTTCAATTGAGACTTTTCAAGCCCCCCAAATACCCCACCAGCAGACTGAACCCCCCCCCCCCTCGGCGATCTTCTTCCCCGTCACCATTTCCGGCCTTCATTCGTTTCTTCGATTTGAGGTACGTTCTAACCTGTTACTCTCTTTTATTTTTGTTTAAACCTAGGACGGTATTCCATTTGTGTTTAAAGACGTAGGGTTTTTTTTTATTTTTAGGTTTTCTCCAATTTTCCCGTTTCTTTTTTGTTTGTAGCTTGTAAATACTTAGAATCACTGTATTAACGTCCTAGAATGTTATGGTTGCAAAAGCCCCTTCATAAACGTATGAAAAATGGATCAATTTTGACTCTGAGAACCCTAAAATGGGTTGAGCACGATCGCGCTCATGACCAGGCGCGGTCATGCTCGGCTTTTGTAGTTTCCAGGCAGTATTTTTTGGTTGAGCGTGGCCGTGTCTCCCACTAGCGCGGTCGTGCCAACTTGGGTTTGTTCTAGGCGCGACCGTGTGTCTCCCTAGTGCGGTTGTGGTCTTCATTTTTTACCTAGGCACGGTCGTGCCCTGACCTGGCGCGACCGTGTTTCCGGGTTGGGACTACCCGTGGTCGGCCACAGCGCGACCGTGGGCTTGGATTTTGACCTTGGCGCGGTCGTGCCCCTTTCTAGGCGCGACCGTGCCCCCTTCATAA
Organism: Smallanthus sonchifolius; assembly: GCA_023525975.1. Classification (NCBI taxonomy): domain Eukaryota; kingdom Viridiplantae; phylum Streptophyta; class Magnoliopsida; order Asterales; family Asteraceae; genus Smallanthus; species Smallanthus sonchifolius. The sequence continues at coordinate 90,693,382 of CM042024.1, read as the reverse complement.
TTGGGTCAGAAACTTCATAATTCCGTCTAGCGTCTTCATAACCATTCTGATTTCAATTATTTGCTTGTGCAGATTGCCGGAAACCGAGATCACCCATACTTGGAGTTTGATCTCAACGAGCATGAGTACGAGGCTCGTCTTGATGTTTTGTGGCCCCGTCGGGGCCGGATTTTGGCTTCACGCCGCCTTGAGCCAGCTGCTATTGACGCCATCGGTCAGCGGGACAGATGGAATGATCTTGTCACCGCCCCCTGGCGCCGTTTGTTCAGGTTCCACGCTATCCAGTACGTATAGCTTGTGATGGAGTTTTTCTCCACATATGAGTTCGATTATCCTTGCGCAGACCTACAACAGCCCGAGATGATTAGGTTTAGGCACGAGACAGGAGCTCCAGACAGAGATATTCACCGAGGGTATCACCGAGTTTTCGACAGAGGAGACTTTTGGGTTTTGGCACGAGTTTGGTTTTGGGATTTATGATCCGAGTCTGACCAAGGCTTCGAGCCTTCGGGATCCTCTGCACCGTGTTCTTCATCGTTGTATTGTGTATTCTATTTCTGGTCGAGGACAGGGAGAGACGGTGGTGAATTTGAGGGAGTTGTTTTATCTGTATTGCCTTGTACGTCCGCGCACCTACAATCTTGCGCATTCTATCGCGGGGTACTTGGTGAACAGTTATGGGCGCGATGTTACCAGTGCTATCTGTGGAGGTCACTTTGTGACCAAGCTGGCGAGGCACTTTCAGTTTTTGACCGATGATCTGATAGGAGACCTGACCCCTGTGGCAGAGACCGTCGTGATGACCGTGCAGACACTAAGAAACATGCACATAGCTCGTCGTGGCGCAGGAGGGTTTCGATTGTTGACAGATGGGGAAGGATATGGGATCCAGACCATCCGGGCCCCGATCGAGATGTTATCCAGGCCGAGGCCGAGGCTATAGCCGCCACCCATCAGGCGCATGCGGTTCAGTAGGAGCACGAGCAGCACGGGTATGATCACGAGCACCATGTTGAGGAACCGATTGCCCCTCCACCTCCTCCGCCTTTACCACCACCTTTGGTTACCGTCACCGATGATTTATTCATGCGCTACTGGGCCTGGCAGTATGAGGTCCAGTGCGCCGCTGCTGCCGCTGACGGGGCACCATACGTGGTTCCCTTCCCATTCTTTATGCAGCCAGAGCAGCAGCCCGTCCAGCCACCACCATCACCACCCGGAGGAGGTGGAGCAGAGGGGGGCGAGGGTGCCGACCTTGCTCTCGAGGATTTTGAGATGGAGGAGTAGTGCCCGCCACTATTTTGGTATCACCTTTTGTTGAGTTGTACTTTTGTTGTACTATACAAACTCTTGTTACACGCTTCGACGTTTGTTGTTGTTTCCTTGTACTTTTGTTTCCGTGTACTGTTATATATATTTGTCTTTACATTTCTGTTTATATTTTAGCTTGATGTTACTGATCTGTGTTTGATTTGGTAGTCTTGATTAGATCTTGGAATCGTGGAACTACGTGGAACGTCATTTTTGTGGGTAGGCTTTTTGCGTGTGCCATGATCGACATGGGGGAAGTTTCAGTTCTCCCTTCACACTTCATTGCATTGCATTCCATTTCGCATAGCATGTTTTTGTATTCATTGAGGGCAATGTATGTTTCCAAAGTGTGGGGTTGGGTATTTATTCTCTGCTTTGCATTATTTTTTCTTGTACATTGAGGCCAATGTACAATTCTAAGTGTAGAGTGGGAATTTATTCACGTGATGTTTGTCCTTTTGAACATTTTATCACTTCATTTTTTTGTAGAATCTTCCTTCATAATTTTTATTGGCACTAAATTAGTTTTATAAAATTAAAACACAAAAATATAATAAAAGTTAACCGTTTAGCATTCACAATTTTTAGTAAATAATAGAGGTTTAATTTTCAAAAGCAATCGAGATAGAAATTCAATCAAGTCAAACCCAATTTTTTGTGATAACCATGAGTTTTAATTGGCTAAACGAATGAATTGCATGTAACCTTTTGCTTACACCCATTCCTTTCCGTTTCCGTGAGTTTATTTTTTAGCCTTGATAGTTTTAGACATTGTTTGCCCTCGTTTTTGCAGATTTGAGAGTGCCGGATGTTTCATGCTTGTTAGAACTTGCTTTTAGTATACATTTCGAAATCATGAACATAAATATTGCATAAAAATGATTGAGGAATTAGGATAAACCACTTTGTTAGCCTTTTATTTTTATTTTTTCCCTCATCCGAACACACCACTAGTTAGCCACGTTGAGCTTATCCCATGTTTTTCTTTTATTACCCACATTACACCGCCATTAAACCTTCATTAGCCTTTTTATTTATTTATTATATTTTTCACCCGTGTTAGATATCCGGTTGCCTAATGTTAATTTTATAGCTTTTATTTTATTGTAATCTTCAAATTCTTGAGAAGTTTTTAGCTAAGGAAAGATGCATATTGACTTAGTTCCCTTCAAAAGAAAAGAAAAGAAATAGTGTAAAAAAAATAAAAAAATCACCAAAATTAGGTGAATTATAGCCGATTAGAGCAATTTTGTGAGCAAAGATGAAAAAAATTCGGTTGTTAGCTCTTATCTATACGGAAATATTAGTTAGTTTATTTTTCATATTAGAAGTTGATTTAGTTTTTGAGTTAGCATAGCCGCCGGGTTTTTAGCCATTTAGCCACTTTTAAATTCCATTTCCCTACCCCTAACCATTGCCAAGTCACAACCCGTTCAAAGTCCTCTTGATTTATGCTTTGTTTCATGTTAGTTGGTAGAGATTTGATCTTTTAGCAAGCTTATGATTTATGCATGATTCATTGTCTTGGCATTTGAGTGTCCTATACATACACCATTATTTGTATGATCATATATATACCCGAGTGTGTGTGAACATTGTGAGAGCATTAAGTTACATGCCAATGATTTCCTAGGCATATTCATTTACTCATTCGGTTGTTACTTCATTGGGCTCATTGGGTTTCATTTAGTCAATTTTGCATTTCTTGAAAAGCATGTCAAACCGTTATAAGTTTATTAACGCTTATGGTTTTTCGAATTGATCCATAGTGCCATTGGAAGTTTTGTTTTATTTTGATTTCTTGCTTGAGGACAAGCAATGTTCAAGTGTGGGGTTGTTTTATGTGTTAGGAGTTACACATCTTTTTGGCACAAAACTTTGCTCATTTCCCGATCAATTCTTGGTTATTTTCAACGTTTGGAAAATTATTTGCTTCATTTCCTGTTTTGTAGGTTTTTGTGAAGCTTGGTGAACAAACAAGAGGATTCCAGGATAAAAAATTGAAGTTTTAGGGTTTTTGTGATGGAGGCACGGTCGTGCTCCCAACTTCGCGCGGCCGTGCTACTCTTGCAAACCATAGGCACATCGCGCCCACATCTTGCACGACCGCGCCAAGCCAAAATTCAAGGCACAATCGTGCCTTGGCTCCCCACGGTCGTGTGTCACCTCTTGAGTCTGAACAACCGTACTTCCTCGATCAGTGGTACCAATGGAAGCTCCGGATTGGTCAACCCTCTGTCGCACGGTCGTGTTAAGACCTAGACACGACCGCACTTTGGTACCTAGCACGGTCGTGCCTTCTCTCTTGGCACAGTCGTGCCTCTCCTTTTCTATATAAACAGAACTTAAACTCTCATTCAGATATTCAGCAACCAGGGAGAAAAACCCACTGTTCCAGCTAGTATTATCCTTGTTCCAGCCACATTTCAAGCTTCTTGGAGAGGATACAACATCAAGAGGATCACCATATATCAACAACAACATCTAGGCTTGGAGGAGTGGTTTGATTCTTGTTTTCATATCATGTTTCTTACTATTTTTCCCTGCTTATTTGTAATTTTTGTGCTCATGATAAGCTAAAACTCATGTTCACTTTGGTTTAGATGAAGTTTAGATACATTTAACAACATTCATGGATTATTGGCAATTATTGTGTTAATGTTATGACAACCGTATGATTATTCTTCGATGAAATTATGTATTCCAGTATTTTGAGTTGTTTACAAGACTTGTATTTGTGTATGCCAAATTATGTTGAAAAACTTGTGGTTTATGCTTATATTTATGGATTGGTGTATGTATTTATACTAACTTATGGCATTTGATTAGGAATGGTGAATGAAGTCTTGTTTATGAATCACTATATTTGTATGTGTATCCTTATGTTTATGTTTGGAAAGACAAAGTGTTTGTTATGATGTTTCATGCTTAGTTTTATGTTTATCTAGGAATTGTTGACACATTCTCCTAATTTATATAACCTTTGTACAAACATTGTATGTTGAAGAAATGCATATTGTTGTCTAATTTAATCAACTTGAGATGGGTAGTGTGTTGTTCATATTATCTTTCCAACTAGTTGTTGGATTAGTGTACCTTAATCGGAAGCTAGTTCAATCTTTATAAACATTGACATGATTGTTAAACATATGAGCTTCATTGTATGACTTTAGGTGGTTGGTTTGTGTAATTCATGCTAGCTTTCCGAGTGGTCATTTGATTAGATATCTTTGATGAGAATTTAGTCAATTTATGTTTCGTGTATTTGCCATGTTTCTATGAGTGTATTGAATGTATTCTAGATGGATTCGACACCGAAGTGATATCTTCTCCTTAATTGTTTGACTTGCGATCTTAGCTTAGTTTATATATTTGCATGCTAGTTAATTAAAACAAACTCTTCAAAATATCTTTATACCATCACTTGATTGAATCTTAGTTCCGGTCTATTATTGCTTCCCATCGTGTCCACGGATTGATAACCGGTTCTTACCTTAACTATATTGCTATCTGACGGGTACACTTGCCCGACGTGTGTGTGATTAGTCTTTGGTGAAAACCCATTTTAAAACTCAAATTGTGTGAAAAATACTTATAAAAATACATATGTATTCACAGCACATCAACTCCAAAATCAACGGTTCCTTATTCCGTTCCATCATCATTAGTTCACCCTGATCCGAATGTTGCATCTAGTTCGGGAACTCATGAGACTGATAGTGAGGATGATGAAGAAAATTTTCAGGATTCTTCGGAAGATCCATTAGTTGTTGATGATTCATCCAACACTACACATGTTCAGGGGGAGATTTCTACAAATTTAGATTCAGAGATACCAGTTAATCAATCTTCTTAAACAAATATTTCTCAAGTTGATATTTTCCTGTTCCGGAGGTGGCTTCCATAAAAGAACTCAAAGATCATCCGGTGACGAATATCATTGGAAATTTTCAAGATGGAGTTCAAACTCGTTCTTTAACTGAAAATACTTGTTTATATTCATACATTAGAGATACTGGAGTAATTGATGTTTGCTTACATTCTTGTTTTATTTCTCAGATAGAACCTAAAAATGTGGAGATGGCTTTATAAGACAATAACTGGATAGAAGCAATGCAAGAAGAGCTTGCTTAATTTGATAAGCTAAAGGTGTGGAATTTAGTTGATCTACCAAGGGAATGTATCCGATTGGCACTAAGTGGGTTTACAAATGTAAAAAGGATGATCGTGGTGTTATGGTAAGGAACAAAGCAAGATTGGTCGTACAGGGATTTAATCAACAAGAGGGAATTGATTACACTGAGGTGTACACACCTGTAGCACGGTTGGAAGCTATTCGTTCGTTTTTATCTTTTGCATCATTCAAAGGTTTCAAGGTTTATCAACTGGATGTCAAAAGTGTTTTCTTGTATGGCAAGGAGAAAGAGGAATTTTTTGTATGTCAACCACCGGGGTTTGAAGATCCATTGTATCCTTCAAAAGTGTTCAAGCTAGATAAGGCTCTTTACGGTCTTCATCAAGCACCCCGTGCGTGGTATGAAACATTTTCGCAACATCTTTTAGATAATGGTTTCGATCATGGTCAAATTGATTCCACCTTGTTCATCAAGTAAGAAGGGGGAGATTACCTGATGGTTCAGATATACGTGGAAGATATTATTTTTGTCTCAACAAAAGAAGAGTTATGCAAGGAGTTTGAGAACGTCATGAAATCAAAATTTGAAATGTCAGCTATGGGAGAGTTGTCGTTCTTTTTAGGATTACAAGTTAATAAAAAAGAGGATGGTTTCTTTATACATCAGTCTAAATACGTGAAAGACATTTTGAGCCGGTTCAAAATGGAAGAATGTACCCCATGTGACACTCCGATTCCTGTAAATCACAAGATGAATCCAGATCCGGAAGGAAAGGATATTGATTGTCGATTGTACAAAGCAATGATTGGTTCTCTCATGTACTTAACAGCATCAAGGCCAGATATAATGTTTGCTGTGTGTTTCTGTTTCAGATTTCAGGAAAAACCAAAGGAATCACATCTGATTGCAGTTACGTATTTTTCGGTACCTAAAAGGTAAACCGAGATTAGGATTATGGTTTCCACATGGTTCTAATTTTGAATTTAATGCATATACTGACTCAGATTTTGGAGGTTGTTGTTTGGACATGAAATCTACAACAGGAGGTTGCCAATTTCTGAGAAATCATCTTGTGTCATGGCAATGTAAAAAGTAAACTACTGTTTCAATTTCAACATGTGAAGCAGAATACATCGCTGCTGCAAGTTGTTGTTCACAAATTTTGTGGATTCAGCAACAATTAAGAGACTATGGTTTGAATTTCACTTGCACCCCCATGTTCATTGATAATAATGCAACAATGTCTATAACAAATAATCCAGTTAAGCAGAGTAAAATAAAGCACATTGAAATTATATATCATTTTATTCGTGATTGTGCAGGTAAAAAGTTGATTGAGCTGGTGAAAGTTCATACTGATGGCAATCTTGCAGATTTGTTCACTAAGGCATTTGATCGTACAAGGTTTGAATTTCTGATGAAGATGATTGGTATGATCAATCCCGGATAAATTTTTCTGCTCAAAATAATTCTCATGGAGGTTTATTTTTTCTATTTTCTAACTGCTTTCTTTCATTTATGCATTTCAATTTACTTTCAAAAAGTTTGTTATTTATAAAAAGCCCAAACAAATTGAAAAATTTTAAATTGACATCATTTAAGAATGAGAAGAAATGATAGTACATCAGTGGATGTTCATTCACACATAACCTTAGATTAACTGGTTGGTATTTTATGTTTATTCAATATATCTGAATTATATATGTTTTGATCTAAACTTCAGAAACTGCACAAATATGAGATGATAGTGTTGTGTATGCATATAATTTAGCTTGTCAATAGGCTAAAAGCGTCTTTGAACCATTAGTAGTGTGAAAACATAATTGCATATGTTACAACTATGATTTGAAACCATTTTATGACTGGGTGTGTGTGTTGCAATTATACTATCAGATAAAGAATATTAGATTTTAATAACGATTGTCCTATGAGATCAGTTCCGGGTTATGTCCTTAGCACAATTTTTCAGTTCACTTCACTGCCCATGCCCCGAAAAACATGCAATGTGATGTTGAACTAAGATATGTTTCTGACAACATCTGTTGGAACATATACTAGCCCTTAGATCATATTGATACATCATCTTTATTGATTCCGTTGAATTCTTAATCCAAATAACAGTTGGATCCACGTACCTGAATCTTATGATTCCACATATATAAGGCAAGACATTGAATCATTCGATTCTAAATCTCATTGATTCCTTTACAATCCAATTTGGATTATGCTATTCATGTGCTAAGTGGTGTCTCCTCATTCTGGAAATTAGGATAATCTTTAGTAAAATCTTGTATGTCTTGAGATAGTTGCAGTTTATTTTTTCTTTGGCATACTAGTGGGTTACACGTTGTATTTCATACTTAAATGGTACCTTAACTCATAAGAAAGTGGGAATGAGATGCTTTTAGTGTCAACTCTTATAATATTGACAATTTAAATTTGTGTCTCATAGCCTGATCCTGTTTTCTTTGAATCTTTATCGCGTATTAAAACATGCAATATGAAAGTATTGGAAAAGATAGAGTTTGACAATTTTGAAAGATATTGGTTTGATTGCTCAAGATGTGACAGAATGTCATAGGACACCATTTGATGTTATACGAATTTTATATCCAAGATGTGTGATTGATATATGATATATACTGATATGATTTTCTTACTCATGATGTTCGACCAAAAAGATGTGATTTTGTATGTTTTCATTTCAGTTTGTATGGAGAAAATCCAAAAATATTTTGTGTTTCTTATGTTTGAAAAATCAAAAAGATTTTATTTTTCCAGCTTCCATGGAAATATTATTTGTTGGTTTCCTCTTGCCTAAACTGAAATTTGCAGACATAAGTTGACAAGGGTCCTTCTCCCGAGTTTGTCTTCTAGAGAGAAAGAGAGAGTGTGCAGATGTACAAGATGAAGACTACTACTTGTTTGATGATAATGAAGACTGATGACAATCTTTTGAAGTTGTTGTCAACGGGGAGTTTGTTGGAGCATATTCTGGTGACAACGAGCTTGAAGATTCTATGTCTTAGTCTTAGAGTCTTTGACTTGTAATTGATAGAATTTTTAGTAACAGTTAAGGGGGAGTCTGTTAGGACATGTTTTGTAACTATTGATAAAATTCTGTATAAGTTCTTAGATAGTTCGCCTAAGCATCTTTAGGAGCGAACTTGTTAAGTTCGCCTATGGTGCTGTGGGCATTTGTGTATCCCTATAAATAGGTGTTTACAAGTCTTAGACTTTAGGAGAGACCTTAGAGAGAGAAGTCAAGAACAGATCTGAGAGAGCTTGTAAACAGTGTTTGTGAGTGAAATACAAAGCGTTTATTTACACAGTGTTGTTGATTGGTTTACACGTTGCACATTGATCAGGGATTCCACACGTTATCACCGTGTCGTACAGCGAGTCTAGAAGATCCATCACGCTCCCAAGGTACCTACAGTTTCGGAAGTCGTTATAGGGGAAAGAATCAGAGAATAGATGATAAGAATTAATTGTGATGAGGTTTACAAAACCATACATAAACCCACTTAATACACAACACACGTAAAAATAGTTTAAAAAAATAATTTAGAGATCATACCTATAGTTTAAAAAAAATATTAAAATCTTTAAATTTTTGATTTATAATTAAATGAAAAATTTAGAGATCATACCAGCCTTTAGTTTAAAAAAATATATAAATTAAAAAACTTAAAATGTATGATTTATAATTAATTAAATAAATAATTTAGAGATCATACCTGTAGTTGTTGATGATGATGATAACCCATATGATGATGATAACCCGTATGATCGATGTTGATAACCTGTATGATGATGATGAATACCCATATGATGATGATCGACAATATAACCCATATATATGATGATGGTGTTGATATATAACCATATATATATATGATGGTGCAATGACAACCCATGTTATAAGCATGCATGATGATTATGATGATAACCCGTATGATGATGACGATGTGATGATGGTCATGATGTTGATGATGATGATGATGGTTATGATGTAATGATGTTGTCGATGATGATTATAATGATGTTGATCTTGATGTTGTCGATGATGATTATAATGATGTTGATCCTGATGCTGATGCTGATGCTGATGCTGATGCTGATGCTGATGCTGATGCTGATGCTGATGCTGATGCTGATGCTGATGCTGATGCTGATGCTGATGATGATGATGATGTTGATGTTGATGACGATGATAATGATAAACCATATAATGATCATGATGACTCATAACCCATGCCACCCATGTCTCACAACCAATAACCCACAACTAGTGTCACCCCTATAAGGCTTATGGGTCATGGGTGATATGGGTTATATATGTACCTTATGACATTATAACCCATGACAAATGATGTTGATGATGGTGTAATGATAATAAACCATATGACGATCATGATGGCTCATAAGGCTTGTAAGGCTCATAACCCATATATATCACCCCTAGACTCACAACTAATAACCCACAACCAGTGTGGCCTTTTAAGGCTTATGGGTCAAATATGTCATGGGTCATGGGTGATATGGGTTATAGGCCTTATGGTATTATAACCCATGACACAAAAAGCCTTGTGATGCCATAAGACATGTCACCCATGACTCACAACCAATAACCCACAACCATTTGTGACTCTTATAAGGCTTATGGGTTAAATATGCCATGGGCCATGGGTGATATGGGTTATGGCATTATAACCCATGAAGTGAAAAGCCTTGTAATGCCATAACCCATGTCACACATTACCCATAACCAATAACCCGCAACTAGTTTGACCCCTCTCCATGGGGAAACTATATAGCCGATGCTCAAACTATTTTGATGGACGAGGAGTTGAACAATTTTGTATGATTATACCTTTAGTTAACAACCCAACGACGGACAACGAATTGGTGATGCTCAAAGGAATTTCACTTCAACCCTCCTACAGTGCCAAACCGTCGTCCTCCACTATCAAATCGTTCTCCTGTGGCAAACCTCCCTCCGACACAAGAAGTCCCAAGTTGGGCTGAGGGTATGAAACCGACCTTGGTGCGACAATTATATTTATTTATGTAATGTTTTAAGTAGGTTTACTATCAAGTTAATTTTATAAAAATTCCCGTACAGTTTAATTAGTTTTTGTTTTTTACAAATATATTATAAAATCCATAAATTATTACCCTGACTAAAGCATGGTGTACAATATGCAAAGCATGCAACCTTTCAATACACGTGCCAAAAAAAATTTTATGTATTGATATTTTTCATCCCGTGTGTATTACACGGGTTCTAAGCTAGTTTTCAATACACGTGTCTTCCTTCACACACATTTTCAATACACGTGTCTTCCTTCACACACATCTTCTCCATATTTTAAACCCAGAAAGAGAATTAGGTTTCAAATTTCCTGAAAAATCACATGGCGGGATCTTAAACAAAAAGACAACGCTAAAATATTGAGAATTCATTTTGTTAAATAGTACCAAAACTTGTGACCCAAAACCCTAACCTAAATCCACACATCTTCTCCCTCACAACTTCCACCTCCGTCCTCTTACACTGCACTCTTACTTTTCACCAAAACCCTAACCCAAATCCACTCGATTTCAAACCAGAACACTAACCTAAACGAACTCCGGTGGAAGAAAACACAAACTCCGGCAAGGGGTTCTTGGGAAACTCATGGTAATCAAGTATGAATCCACTCATTTTTTCTTGAAATACATCTCATATAATCTCAATATATATATTAAGTTAACACAATAAGCATTTTTCTTGTCGAATTCAGGTTTCTATCATGAATCTACTTCTTTTAATTATAAAAGCATTTTTACAGTTTGGTAACCCTGAATCCTGTTGTGGACCACTAAGGGTATATATGTAGGAAGAAACATAATATATCTTATAAAGATAGATATTTTTTTATTTGTACAAAAATAGGGATTTATAAAAGAGTACAAGTTTTTTTTGTCCATTTTATAAATAATTATTGATTTCTGATTGAGCTTAGAGATCAGGAGATATAAAAAACAATATTATTACACAAAAAGAGATTAAAAATGCTACTTTTAGACTTGTAAATTTCATAATCTTGACTTGCATACAGATAGAGAAGGCATTGTTTATAGGAAAAAGAATTTAGACATAAAATGGACAAGTTAATTCATAACCAAATTAGAGACAGTTTTTTGTGGTTAGATTGTTATTATAGAACTTCATATGCCATCTATTCACTACATTAATGAATTTAAAATTTACTCCCTCGGTTTTCCCAACTGTATGATTAGATGTTAGGCTAATGAAACATAATACCAACCCAAATAAAAGCTTGTTAGGGGTGGAAGAAAGATACATAAACCGAGAGACAAAGAGTAACTCAATACAATAAGCATCACACCTAGCTATATTAACATAATATATATATATATATATGTATATATATATATATATGTTTCCAATCTCTAATACGAAAAATATCCATTATATATTGCATGCCATATACGAGCTGGAATGAATCTGCTTGGTTACATTCTTCAAAGTTTTAGAAGACAAGAGTGCGGTATAAGTCCAATGGTGGAGCAAACAAGAAAAGTAGTTCGGTACATTTGTGATCATCACCTGAGACGAGGAGGATATGCTTATCTAAGAGATAAACTGGTAACTCCATTCTTTAATTCATGTGTGTTTTTCTCTGTGTATAATGATTTTTCGGTTCTATGTCTGATGTGTGTGTGCCTACTTCTTTCTATTGTATATATTACGAGGTACAGAAAATGATTTTAATGTGGAGGAAAGCAAGGGAAGACAAAAAGGGAGAATACAAATCATTGTCAAACTTAGTTAATTAATAGAGTTGGAGTGGCGAGATGAGGCTGAAGGGTAAAATTATCATTAGCCAGGATTAGTGTTTTGAAAGTTAAAGCCGATAACTCATAGTTACATCTAATTATGATAACAAACTTGATTATATTTATACATTAATGAGAACTACTGGTGACATCACCCTGCTAGTGATATCTAAGCAGGCTGTTTCTCAGAAGTTAGTAAACAGCTGGAATTGACACAACTGCTGGTTTTAGGGGAACTGCTGGTGAACAACATCAACAGCAGTTCTTGTAACCATCATTTGTAGCTAGATGTTCTATGATTGGAGGGAATCACCGGTTCGCACGTTGTAGAGTCAAAGTCTTATTATTTTGTAAAGTGTTGTTCAACGACCGGACTTTAGGCAATCAGAATCAGCAGTTCTTTTCAGGATCCAACAATTTACTATAATACATGTTTACTTTGTTAAAAAGCATCTCACTGCATATCTTTTTACATTTATTTTTGCCGATCGACAGTGAACCTTTATCCGGGCTAAAATGGTGTCTAGTGCTACCACATCAAAAGTGTTTTACATTTTCATTCCTATTATCATTTTCCATAACCTAATTAATTTAATCAGAGGTTAATTATGTGGACAACAATTCAATGGCATGAAAATGGAGCTCATTTTCAACAGAAAGGAAATTGATTTGCTTATCGTCATTCTGACAGACAACAACGGTTCTCTTTATGGTATTAAATTTTGACACACCGGTTTTACTTATTATCAGTATACTTCAATCTTTTGTATAAATCTGTGCCAATTTAGTGACATATTATATAATTTATAATAATATATTTTTTATGCATATTGCATAAAAAATACATGTTCATTTACTTTTGACTTTAACCTGATTTCATGTAAGCTTTTTTTAAATTTGACCCGACAGACATAACACAACCGGATATGACCCAATTAAAGTAGGCAAATTTTTCCCCCAATTATGACACATTTTATTAATGGTCTGTTGTTTATATCTGTTCAGGTGACCTGTGAGACTGGTCTCGGGATTGCTTCTCATCATTTAACAAAACATGTGTTTAGGATGAGCAAGTAGTACCTAGATGATTGCTATAGAGCATCTTTTGATCAAGTCATAAAGGTGGCATCATTTTTACGAGTAGAATTGGCCAAAATACCGAAAGAGCAAGTAGAAGGAAACTAGCAGCCAAGAAATAGTTTTAGTATTTAGGTTAAAAATTTATGTAAACATTTTGGTTTATTATTCTTAAATGTAATTTAATTTTTAGGTTTTCTCATGTATATTTACTGCTGTTTTCAATTATTTTACCCAAAAAAATGAAAATAAAATGGCTAATTACACAAAAATGGCCACATAGAACCCCAGTAAATATGTGTGTTCAAAGGTTAGACAATAGCACACTTAAAATTATAAAATTTTGTGTGGCTATAAATAACCATTAGTCATACCATATATAGTTACTTTGTTTTATGTTTGTGTGACGGAATGACACCAAACGTCGTGGGAAAAAAAACTATATATGTGATCAAAGGTAAAACAATAGCCACATTTAAAATTATAAAATTTCGTGTGGCTATAAATGACCATTAGCCAAACCACAGTAACTTTGTTGTTTGCTTATGTGACGGAATGATACCAAGAGTCATGGGAAAAAAATTATATGCGTGACCAAAGGTTAGACAATAACCACATTTATAATTACAAACTTTCGTGTGACTATAAATAACTATTAGCCACACCATAGTCACTTTGTTTTTTTGTTAGTGTGACTGAATGATAGCAAACGTCATTGAAAAAAACAATTATGTGTGACCAAAGGTTAGACAATAGCCACACTTAAAATTACAAACTTTAGTGTAGCTATAAATAACCATTAGCCACAACATAGTCACTTTATTTTTTTTGTTAGTGTGACTGAATGATAGCAAACGCCATGGGAAAAAACAATTATTTGTGATTAAAGGTTAGACAATAACCACACTTAAAATTAAAATATTTTTTGTGTGTCAAGTAAAAGATTTTAGCCACCCTTACAATAAATTCATGTGACTATATAATATAAACGGTCACACTTACAGTAAATTCATGTGGCCGTTGTTACAATTTAGAAACACTTACCGGGACAAAATGATTGATAACAACAACCCTTTTGCCACGGTTTTATTAAATAAGTGTGGCTAAAACAAATTTTTTAGTAAATTCATGTGGCTGTTGCGACCCGTTAGCCACACTGAAAGTAAAGTCATGTACCCGTTGCTACCCTTTAGCCACACTTAATGGAGGGAATGCTTGATCTTAGTAAGAAATGTTGATACCCTTTAGCCACACTTTTAAGCTGCTACAGCCACTAAAAAGCGTGTGTGGCCGTATGATACCTACGATGACTCGAGCTTTGGTTACACTTGAGCTGGAAAAAAAAGTGTGGCGAAAGGCCTACGATCACACTTTTTTGTGTGGCTGTAGCCCATTTTTGATGTAGTGGATCTAGATTCGTGTGATTCTTCTTCTCTAAGCTTTAACAAGCACTCAGCAACGATCTAAGAGCAAGATGGATGCCTTGGATGGTGATTCTTGAGCTTTCTCTCTATAGCTTCTCTCTCTAAACTTTTGGTGAAAATGGTGGAATGAAGGTACAGGGAGGTGGCGGCTAGGATTTTTTTGCCTCCTCCCCCTCCCTTTTTCCTTCTTTCGTGTTTATTCCCGTTCAACCCCTGATATTTTATTATTTTATTTCCGAAATCCTTTTATTAAACTGTCTTAAATTTCGGATGTTACAAGTCTACCCTCCTTACAAAAGGTTTCGTCCTCGAAACCTATCATAAGTCAAATAGCCGAAGGTACGACTCCTTCATTTCTGACTCGTTTTCCCATGTGGTTCCGATCCCTTTAGGTGTTTCAGTTGGACTTTAACCGATTGGATGGCCTTATTACGCAGTTGTTTCTCCATCCTGTCTAAGATGGCCACATGTTCTTCAATGTAGTAGAGGTTGTTGTCTACCCCGATGTCTTCGAGTGGTACGTGTGATGATTCGTCAGCTAGACACTTTTGCAAGTATGACGTGTGGAAGGTATGATGGATCTCACTCAAATCATCAAGCAGTTCTAGTCGGTATGTAATTTCCCCGACCCGTGCCATGATTCTGAAGGGTCCGACAAACCTCGGACTTAATTTTACCTTTTTTTCTGAATCGGATGATCCCTTTCTAGGAAGATACTTTCAGCATTACTTGGTCCCCGACATTAAATTCAATAGGTCTCAAACTCTTATCCGCGTAAGATTATGCCCGCCTTGTGCGGCTTTCATGCGGGCTTTTATTTGGTTAAACTTTTCAGAGGTTTCCTTGACCACTTCCAGACTCCGAAGTTCTTTCTGATCTATTTCCCTTTAGCAAACGAGAGTTCTGCATTTTGTCCCATACAACATTTCTAAAGGCAGCATGCCAATAGTAGCGAGATAACTATTGTTTTAGGAGAATTCCGTCAGAGGTAGGTGACTGTCCCAACCGCCACCAAAATATATAATGCAAGCACGGAGAATGTCCTCCAACATCTAAATGGTCCTTTCGGACTGACCATCCGTCTATGGGTGATATGTCGTACTGATGTTTAATCTTGTGCTCATTGCTTCATGAAATCTTTTCTAGAACCTTCATCTGAATCGCTTGTCCGGGTCAGGTACAGTTGACAACGGTACCCCATGCCTTGCTACAAACTCCTTAATAAACACTTCGGCTAACCGTTCTGATGAGAATATCTCACGAATAGGTAGGAAGTGTGCGCTCTTCGTCAGATGGTTCACTGTTAGCTGTGCAGGATAGGTTTTTGATGAAGTCCATGGTAATATGTCCACAATTCCATTCAGGTTTAAGCTGTGAGGAAGTCAGGCATTTGCTCACGTATTCTGCCATATTATTATTCATATTCGTCCACCGGTACTCTTTCTTTAAGTCTTGGTACATCTTGTGGTCCTCGGTTGGATAGAGTAACGGGACTTATGGGCCTCATCTAGTACCTTGTCCCTAAGTTCTCCACCCTTCGGTACCCATGAAAGGACCCAAACCGGGTTCTTCTCATAGTTGGCAAAAATAGCACAAACATAGTTCTTAAACATTGAATAACATAGAAAGTCAACAGCGAAAGTCTTTACAAAATTCTGAAATAATTAAAACTTTTCATTGTCTTAAACATAATTTTAAATAAATGGGATGTCAGTCTTGCTGCTGGCAGCCATCCGGCCATCTTTTCCTAAGCCCTCGTGACTTCATATCTTATTCTTTCCTTTGCTACCTGATGTGCATACTAAAATAGTCAGCTAACGCTAGTGAGTTCAAGTTTACATCTTTTAACATAAAAATATTTCTTTCTCATGTTTATCGTATAACAAGTCATTTAATGAAAAACATTCTTTATACTACTAAGTAAAATACATTACAATACTACATGTAAATTGATACATTTATAGTCTACAATCTGTTTCTTTCTCTTTCTAGTGTCCAACAAGGACTTCTCGTCCATAAAGGACTTCTCAGCGAGTATTGTTCCCTAAGGCTCATCGTCTAAAGGCCGATACTCATAATTGTGTCCACAAGGGACTTCTCAGCTAACTGTCGTTACCGGAGCAACCGTCGTTGCTCTGTACAACATCCTTGTTACAGTGCCCTGTCGACCACTGTCCCGATTTTTCTCATGGTACATTATGGTCTCGATCCATGACGCAACATCGGCTTCGGGTAGCACTAATCTCAAGGACTATACTACTACCTCAAGACTTGCTACTATGCTTAGGGTAGCACTAGCCTCTAGGACTATGCTACTACCCCAAGTCTTTTCTGGGTCTCATACTCTCACAGATTAGACAATGTATTTGACTTATTCTTCTTCTCTTTGTTTATAAAACGTATAGTTAAATAAACCATTCTCCTCTCTTTGTTTATAAAACATTTTGTTCTCTTTGTTTATAAAACATATAGTTAAATAAACCATTATTTTCTCTTTGTTTATAAAACATTTAGTTAAATAAACCGTTCTTTCTTCTTATCTTTCGTTTATAAAACGTTCGGTTATATAAACTGTATCTTTCTTTCTTACAAAACGTTCGGTTATATAAACTGTATCTTCCTTATCTTTCTTTCTTACAAAACGTTCAGTTATATAAACTGTATCTTTGTTATCTTTCTTTCTTACAAAACATTTGGTTATATAAATTGTTACTATTCTTAACTTTCTTTGTAAACGTTTAAGTAATAAAATTCATTTATTATAAACGTCTAATTCTTGAATATGAACACCACCCTAAAACAGTAAAATAGGGATTCTTGAACTCACCTGGATTTTTGGTCTATTGTGGAAACTAAAAATCTTTGGGCTATATGAGTGCTACGTGATCTGTACATAAGTCAAAGTACAATTTTCTATTATTTCATGCAAGAGTCGTCAGTTTTGTGGGTATTGCACAAGAGTTTCGGCTAGGAGAGTTGTTAGCCACACTCGATTGTCGGCTAGGAGAGTCGCTAGCCCCACTCATGAGTGTCGCCTGAACTTGCGTTCTGGACTTTGTGGTGTAATGGGTCGATACTCAGCATTTTTCTTAGAGGACCGATTCTTAGACAGTCGACTCTCAGACGGTCGACTATGACAGTCGACTCTCTGACAATTGACTCTGACACTCGAATCTCTGACAGTCAACTCTCTTCTTCTTCCTCGCTAAGAGTCGCCACATGCAGGTGGCCGACTCTCGAGAGTTGGCTCAAGAACATTGAGCATTTGCAGGTGTGATTTTTTATCCAAAACCGTAACTTTTTACATTCAAAACGTTTATCTAGCTTCATTTGCAGGTGAGCTTTAATCCACTTTTCATACGTAAAAATCCTTCCTTTATGTTTAAAAAGTCCCATAAACCCTAAAAACCCATTTCTATCAAAAACGTAGATCTGAGGTTGATTCTTACCTCAAAAGGCCGTGGTTGCTTTGTGAAACTTGATCCAAATCACCGGAGAAACGTTTTGAGACTAATCTTGAGTCGATCCAAGATTTGTTGAAGCTTTCTCTTTCTAGGGTTTTGAGTTGGAGAAGATGATGGAGAAATGAGAGTTGTGAGTTGATTTCCCTTTTATATACATAGACTACATCTGCCCATTGGAGCCGAGCCCAAGCCCGCTACTTTACTTTTCAATTAAATCCTTGATTAAAACCCGATCCTATTATCATTCATCCGTTTTATTATTTTGGGATGTTACAACCCACAAACGACCACATTGGGTCCTCACTGTATGGTTGTTAACCTTTCTTGTTGGTCAACCATTTTTTTCTCTTTATATTTTCCTCTTTGAGTGCCTCCGTCTGTGCCTTTTCCAATTCAGTTAAAAAATCAGGTGATACCACCAGCCGGCAGGCTTTCAACCTAATAGGAGTTTGCACCTCCTTTCGACTTAGGGCGT
Organism: Smallanthus sonchifolius; assembly: GCA_023525975.1. Taxonomy (NCBI): domain Eukaryota; kingdom Viridiplantae; phylum Streptophyta; class Magnoliopsida; order Asterales; family Asteraceae; genus Smallanthus; species Smallanthus sonchifolius. The sequence goes on along the minus strand of CM042024.1, from coordinate 90,674,646 downwards.
CGGCTACCACGTTTACGTTCCCCGGGTGGTATAGGATCTCACCCTAATAGGAGTGTGCACCTCTTGTATAAACCTCGATAATAACCAGCCAGTCCCAAGAAACTTCGTACTTAGGTCAACGTTTATAGGACGTTCCATTCCATTACTGTTCGAATCTTTGTTGGGTCTACCATGATCTCGTGCGGGTTAACAATGTGACCTCAGAATTGGACTTTCCTAAGCTAGTACGCACACTTGGAGAGCTTTGCATAAATTTTCTCCCTCTATAGAGTCTACAGCACTTCCTTGAGATGACAAGAATGGTCGTCTTCATTCTTCGAGTAGACTAGTCCAACACTGGACATCAGACTCTATTCTTCATTTCCATAAATTTCGCGGGGCTATCGTTAAACCGAAGGACATCACGAGGAATTCGTAGTGCCCATAACGCGTACAAAACGCAGTTTTCATTATATCTTCTTCTCTTACTTTCAACTAGTGATGACCCGACCTAAGATCAATCTTCGAGAACCGACATGCACCTTTCAATTGGTCGAATAGATCGTCTATCCTCGGTAACGGATATCTATTCTTTACTGTTCGCTTGTTTAGTTCTCGATAGTCGATGCACATACGCATGATACCATCATTCTTCTTTACAAACAGAACCGGAGCACCCCAAGGTGAAATGCTCGGTCAGATGAAACCCTTCTCCAGAAGCTCTTCTAACTGAGTCATTAGCATGTCTTTCTCCAAATCTTGTTTTTTTGTTTTTGTATGTAACAAGTAATCTTCTGAGAATATATTTGGTCGGAAATTCATTGGAATTGGATGTTTCGGACCATTTTCCGACCGCAATTCCGAAAACCATTTCTGACTAATTTTCGACCAACTGTTTCTGACTAGTTTCCGACAAACCAGTTCCGACTAATTTTCGACCAAAACTTTCCGACCAGTTTTTCCGACTAAATTCCGGACAAACTTATTATTTTCAGTTTTTTACGGACAATTTTCCGACCGAAATGAAATTATTTTAAATTTTAATAAAAACATGTAAAATCCGAAAAACATTTCTCCATAAAAGGCAGAAAAAATCCAATACAAACCCTCTTTATCAAAATCCATTGCAATTTTAAAATTCAATACAATTATCTACTAGTGTTTTCAAATTCAAACATAAAGACAATAAATATAAACTAAACTATGGTTGACTACTAAAATTCCTCATAAACTCGTTCACTTTTTGCATCTCGTCCAACAATCGTTGTTGCATATGTTCTCTTGCTTTTTGTTCATTTTCCATCCGTTGTTCCATATTTTCTCTTGCTTTTTGTTCATTTTGCAGTTGTTGTTGCATATCGGCTTGCACCCCTTCCAATTTGGATCGAAATTCCTGAACCTAAATATTTATTATACTTAGATGCATATACACATACCTAAGGGTGCTAAATGGGTCGTATTCACGGGTTGACACGACGACGACCCCTTTGACCAAAAATTGCAATTTAATAAACAAAATCACTAAACAAATCAGCTAAAACATAACCAAATTCAAATTCTTGAAAAGAAAACTTAAAACATTTTTTAAACAAAAGTCCAAAAATCTTGATTATAATCCGTGGTTTTGATCGACATAATCCACTAATTAAAATAGTTAAAATATTACCCAAATCAAATTCTTGAAAAAAAAAAAATGCTATTTTGATAGTTTGATCTCATATATAGTTATACTCCCAATAACATCCATCTAATTAAAACACAACTTGTTAAGCTAAACGGGTTTGCGAGTTCAACTCAAAACTGACCCAACCCGTTTATACTAAACCCAAACATGTGAAGTTCGTGTTACAATATGTGCCCTATATATAAACTTCATAATCTAACAATGTCTGGAAGTTCTGTTTATGTTATATTCATGATCCATTTTGCACCTATATATGTTATATTCATGATCCAATAATTGATTTAATTTAAGTTTTATTCTATAAATTTAAGGCCTTGTAGAATTTCCAATTAAAACAAACCTTCCAACATGATGTACCAAAAACTATTAGTTACAATGCATGATATAATAACACAAACAAGGTAGATCATAATCTCCACTAACGACTAAACTACTTATTATGCATTTAAGTTCTTCTGAAAATTTAACTGTTAGAGAAATAATATAGCATGCCTTCAAGTGCATACGTACTTGACGGATTCTTCTCGACAAGTGTCTGTTAATAAAAAATTTCATATCTATAACATAATCGTCATCGTCTTACTCATCGCTCTCACTTTCATCATCCTCATCCTCTCCGGTAGTATCATTTACAAGAACATTTTCCTCATCCTCCAACTATGTCATCAGAAGAAATGTATATATATCAACAAATTTGTAGTGTGATAAATAATATGTATAGTCAAAAAGAGGAAGATGCAATATGATCGTTTTACATTCATGTTATCCATATTGGAGTCAAACTCTTCTTCATTATCGGTATTGCTATCCGCAATGGTATGGTTTAAACAAATTAATTATTTTGGACCTATATAACTAGAAAATCATCATCATACGGAGTTTTGGCAAACACTGAAAAAGTAATTTGTTCAACTTTACAAGCCATCCAAACACTCCCTAAACGAACCATGGGAACAAACCACCATGCTTTATTAAGATTCCGCAAGTTCGCGTGCTTTATGTAGCACTTACATATTTAATAAGGGTTTTTGTTTTCCTTCAGGTATAGAGTATTTGTGAATCTTGGGCTCACATTATGGGATATGTGAGATAAAGATACTAAATTATGATTCAGGTTTGGAGTAAGAATATATTTGTGTTATGATATTGTGTTAGTTGCTATATGAGCTAATTCTAATGGTAAATTAGTCATGATCTTTAAGCTTTTCTAAAGTAACCTTCATATAACTTTTGTGCTATAAATAATCTGTCACCTCAGTCTTACCAAATTACAAAAATAAATTATATAAAGATGAATCACCTTCAATCCGTAAGGAACAAGAGATGTTCTATTATTTTTATATTATGGATTCAAGTCGATATGAAAAACCATCACTCTCTTTAGTTGCATTTTTTAATTCCAGGTTTGGTAATGGAAAAATGATAATGTTCCATTGTTTCCAACAATAAAGTTAATTGGATTGAAATCGTGTTTAGGTTTGAGTTCGATTAAACTGAATTTGTGATGAACCCTAGGTTTCGGATTGTGTTAAATCTGATAATGTGAGCCCTGATAATCATGGGGCTTTCAATGTAGTCACAGAAACGAAGCTAAAGGTATGTTTGATTACCAGAAATAATACCGAATTGACTGTGTTCGGTCAAATAGGATTCCGGCTTCGCGTGGTTTGATCTCCGGCGTCTCTGGTCCTTCCTACGGCCGATTTGATGCGTGCAAAAGCTTAAGGGAAGTTCGTTTATCGTGTGTAGGGTGTTTGATTATGAAGTGATAAATGAATTGCTGTGAATTTGATAGCACGCGACGTGGGTTCGACGGTTTCGAGTTTAATGAGTATAATTGGGATTAATTAGCATATAATGATTGTGTTAAATGACTCAATCATGGTCGAAACTGCTACCAACATGCAATTTAGTTACAAAATCGAACGTAAATCGGTTATAGACTTTAAATTTGGCTCAAGAACAAAGGGTTTGACTTTCAAAAGTCAACAAAATCAGAATTGTGTTAATTACAGATTCAGTCCCTGTGATTTCATGAATTTGGATTAGAGATAAGGCAGATTTAGCCCCTAAGAATTCTAACTGAACTAACTTAGTTGTGCTAACAGAGTTAACTGGTTTAAAAGATAACTCGACTAACTTAGTTGTGCTAACAGAGTTAACTCGAAAAGTCCGGATTGTCACATCATCCCTTAGTTAAAAGAATTTTCGTCCCGAAAATTAAAATAGTAAAAAAAAAATTCTAGGGTGTCACATCATCCTCTTGCGCATCATCTGATTCTTAAGTGTTTGATGTGGATTGCTTGAACAGATGAGGATACTTGCGCATCATCTGATCCTCGCGCTCCCATGAGAATTTCGGTCCGCGTTTCGAGTCCCAACGAACTCTGACAATATGGATTTTACTGTGTTTAAGCGTTTTGACTTCCCTATCCATGATTTCTACCGGTTCTTCAACGAACCGCAATTGTTCATCGATTTGTAGTTCCTCAAGAGGAACTGCGAGTGCCTCGTCTACTAGACATTTCTTCAAGTTCGAGACATGAAAGACATTGTGTACACCACCCAGTCCTTTAGGTTGGTCCAGTTGATACGCTAATGGGCCAATTCTCTTCACTATTTTGAACGATTCAACATAATGAGGATTCAGTTTGCCTCGTTTCCCGAAGCGAATTACACCTTTCCAAGGTGAGACTTTTAGTAGGACCATGTCGCCTACTTGAAATTTCTGAAGACTTACGATGCTTATCGGCGTAGCTCTTTTGACGATCATGAGCTGTCGCCATACGGTTTCGATTACAAGTTCAGGACCCGTAAGTGGGCTATCCCCAACTTCAGTCCAACAGATAGGAGGTCGGCATTTACGTCCGTATAATGCCTCGAATGGTGCTGACTTGATGCTAGTATGATAACTGTTATTGTAGGAGAACTCCACCAGAGGCAAATGAGATTCCCAAGTGTTACCGAAATCGATCACACAAGCTCGTAGCATGTCCTCTAAGGTTTGAATGGTACGTTCCTTTTGGTCATCTGTGTGAGGATGGTACGTCGTGCTCATATCTAGACACGTACCTAAAGCTTTTTGTAGTGATTGCCAGAAATGTGATGTGAATCAAGCGTCTCGATCCGAAATGATAGAAATTGGCACTCCGTGCCGAGAGACTACTTCTTTCAAGTAAATACGAGTAAGTTTCTTCATCTTGTCAGTTTCTTTGATGGCTAAGAAGTGTGCAGATTTTGTCAAGCGATCTACGATCACCCAGATGGTGTCGTATCTGCTAGGGGTTCGGGGTAGTTTGGTTATGAAATCCATAGAAATCGTTCCCAATCCACATTGGGATCTCTGGTTGTTGAAGCATACCAGAAGGCTTTTGGTATTCCACTTTGACTTTTGAGCAAGTCAGGCACTTGCTTACATAGGTGGTTATATCAGCTTTCATCTTCGGCCACCAATATAGCACCTTAAGGTCATGGTACATCTTGTCGGAACCTAGATGAATAGGGTATCGGGATTTGTGTGCTTCATTTATGACCTGGATGAATAGGGCACCGGCTATCGCATTAGCCTTGTCAAGATGATATCTGACTGCACAGTCATAGTCGTTCAAGAGTTTGACCCAACGACGTTGTCGCATGTTCAACTCTTTCTTCTCAAAGACGTGCTAAAGACTCTTGTGATCGGTGTAAATAGGGCACTTGGTACCGTACAAGTAATATCTCTAGATCTTTAGTGCAAATACCACGGCTCCCAACTCTAAGTCATGAGTCATGTAGTTTCTCTCGTGAATTTTCAGTTGACGAGAAGCGTATGCGATCACTTTCTCATGTTGCATTTAAGACACAAACAAGACCTTGAATGGATGTATCGCAGTACACTACTATGACATTTTGGATTTTCACTCACGTACTTGTAATATATATATATATCATGTAATCATTTATATTTAAATGAAATGCGAGTGTTTTTATTTTTATACAAAATATATATTTTTATTTTATGGATTTAAAATAATTAAAATTTTATAAGTTTTAAACTTATATAAAATTTTATATAAAAAAATCTAAATTAAAAGGGTTCATGTATATATAAGATAACCTATTTAAATAAAATAATTAACTTTTATAAAAATATTTATAATAATAATAATAATATAAGTTTATAAAAGATAATTGAAATAAAAAAAAAAGAAATGTAATTAATTATTAAAGTTGAGGGGCTGTTTTGAAAATTTTCAAACTAAAAGGTTTTAAACCAAAAACCGGTTAAGGGACTAAACATGGCCAAATCAAACCACAAGGACCCATCCGTAATTATCTTAGGGACTTAATTAAAACAGAATCAAACTTTAGCGACCAATTCTGCCATTTTCCAATTCGCGTTTCCGGTCACCTCCTTCATTATCCGGCAGTCCAAGCCAATTTCCGGCGACATCTCGACACGCTTGTTCTCTGCACCTTGACAGCCGATAAAGGTGTCCCTGACCTCGTCGTCCCCACGCGAGCAAAAGCCCCCGACCAATTGGTCTCCCCAACATTCGAATCGTCTGATCATGTTTGTGGCCGAAAGTCCACGCCACGAATTCGGCCCCGACAGTCAACCTCCACGCCTGCAAGATGGCTAGACAGTTTCGTCTCGTCCAGACAAGCTCGCCACCCCTCCTCCACCCACTCTCACCTCAAATTGAAACCAGCATTGTGTTCGTCGTCACTGTGAGAAGCTGTGACCAGAATATCAGAGTCAAATTCCATCCCGAAGCTTGATTTCCCATTCTTGACATTCTAGGATTTAAGACCCTGCCAACCAGACCCTTCGCGACCAGGTTCGAGCCTCAAATTTGTTCCGTTATCTTTTATTATCAACTGGCAATCTATCCCAATCGAAATCGCAACCTCAAACCATCGATTACCGGGCAAACCAGATGTCTCGGACACTGGTTTGCCGGTTGCCGAGGACCAGCAGCCAGGTTCCCTTATGTGCATATCAATTAACTGATACATACATAACCAGCGATGGGCAGTAGCCCGACTGGTTATGCGTGTGTGTGTTTGTGTCTAAGGTCGCGGGTTCGATTCCGGTTGGCCTTCGGCCCAATTTTTTTTCTTCTGTTTTATAAAACTTTTATTTTATTTATTTATTTTATCTCATTTTAATAATTTCTCTATACAATAAAAACTATTACGAGTGGGTTGACTCGTTCGTCTATTTTGAAATCGATTAAACAATTTTTTTCATAATTAACTCATCCAATTTTTATAAAATAATAAACCCTACAATTTTTATAAACTTGTTAAAATAAATTTTAACATATAATAATGATAACATAATTAAACAAATAGAAACTTTTCTTTTTATTTATTATTATATATAAATACAATAAACATAATAACAAATTATATAAAATATAATATTTTAACAAGATTAAAATATATATATATTTTTGATGTTAAGTTTTACAAAATCATTATCATCTTTCTACCATATTTTATACAAATAAATGTTAAGAAATATTATTATAAACCTATACACATTTAAATACGAATACGCACATATAAAACATACAATAATACTTATTTATCCACATAAGGTTTCAACGTGCTTAGTTTTCAACATCCTTATCACCCGCACTTGTGGATTAAAACATCCTCTAGCCAGGTGAGTTACATAGCCCCTATTTTACATTTTTACATACTTTGGGGTGAAACATTATTTCATGCTACTCAATCAAATTGTTTATACGTGTTATTCATGTGGATTATATGCTTATTATCTTGGGTGTACAATCATTTACTTTAAACACAAGAAAACCAACAGTAATATTAATAGATCTATTGTGCCTGACCAGCCCACCCATGTAGGGTGTTTATTACTACATACTCGGATATAGCCGCATGTTATATTCAAACATATCGGATATAGTGGGTAACTATATTCAAACATACCGGACCTAGCTGTTGTGCTATGTTCAAGCGCGTCAATCAAGGTTTGAATTGTGCTTAGATAAATGATACAACCATGTATGCTATGTTTAACAAGATAAACAATGAGTTGCAAAACATTTTTATCTACTATTTATCGATTCCACTAAACCTATGTACTCACCAACTTTATAGTTGACACTTGACTTAAATAATGTTTCAGGTTTGGATATGTGATTGCTTACTGAAGATTCTACCACTTAAGAACTTATGGACCTAGTTAATTAAATCAATGTTTTGAAATAGACTAGGTTATTTGAATTTGTATTGTACTTGAATGTTTGTTGTCTTTAATTAAATTAATGAATTATGCAATATTTTAGTTATCATGTGCTTTTGAACAATCATTCCATTGTCCGCCTCGATGATTCCGCCATCGGTCGGGGTGTGACAACTACAAAGTCATCCGTTCCCTCGGGAAGAGATAGGATGGTGCACTGTAGAGTTTTAGTTTAATCTGTTGAAATGCTGACTCCTGAGTATCACCCTAGTTATAGGGTTTACCCTTCTGAGTTAAGGTATTGAGGGGTTGAGCAATCTTAGAGAGTCCCTCAATGAAATGACGGTAATAACCAGCCAATCTCAGAAATTGTCGCACCTCAGTTGGAGTCGTTGGTGCCGTCCAATTCTTGATTGCTTTTACTTTGGTTGGATTGACATGTATTCCCTTCTCGTTGACTACATGCCCTAGGATTTGCACTATGCGAATCTAAAATTAGCACTTGGAGAGTTTAGCATACAGTTGTTCTTTCTTCAGTAATTCCAGGATTAAACGAAGATGCTCCTCGTGTTCTTCTTCATCCCTTGGATATATGAGGATGTCGTCGATAAACACAATGACGAACTGATAGAGGTAGGTTTTACACACACGGTTCATGAGATCCATGAACATCGCCGATGCGTTCGTCAGTCCAAATGGCATGGCCATAAACTCGTAATGGTCGTATCTAGTCCTGAAAGCATTTTTTGAGACATCTTCTTCACGGACTCTCAACTAATGATAATCGGACCTAAGATCGATCTTTGAATAGATTGATCCTTGGAGTTTGTCAAACATACCATCAATGTGGGGTAGAGGATATCGGTTCTTGATGGTTACTTTGTTCAGCTCACGATAGTCAATGCACACACGGAAAGTCCCATCTTACTTCTTGGCGAATAGGACTAGGGCTCTCCATGGCGATGAGCTAGGTCGGATGGAGCCTTTATCCAACAACTCTTGCAGTCATGTGGATAGTTCTGGTAGCTCACTGTGTGTAAGTCTATCCGATGCCCAAGCAATAGGCGCTGCTCCGGGTGTTAGATCAATCTGTAATTTGACTTGACAGTGAAGCTAAAGACCAGGCAAGTCTTCGGGAAATACCTCCGGGTAATCACGAACGATCGGGGTATCATAAATCTTCTTCTCCTCAGATGGCTGCTCGGTGACGAGAGACAAAATGGCAGTATGACCTTTACGTAGACGCTTTTGTGCTTTCACGAAAGATATGATGCCCACGACAGCACCACTTTTTTCGTCTTGGACAAAAAGAGTTTCTCCACTCGGGAGAGGAAGGCGAACAAAATTGTTCATTACAAATAACTTTGGCTTGGTTCTTAGATAACCAATCCATACCGACAATTACATAGAAACTACTGAGTGTGACTGGCATGAGGTCAATGTCAAGCTTATGGAATTTATCGTTGGAGTGTAAGGGATAACTTGTTAGCTTAGAAAGAATTCCTCAAATTTTGTGTACATAGTTGGAGTCGGTGGTTTTACCCTAAGGTTCTACTAGAGTTTCACTCTAGGTGGTTCCATTGATCCAGTCTGAATGAGAGTCGTAAGGTCACTAAGACTCTTACATGAGTGAAAATAACACGATGGATAGATCACATATTAGGACCATTTATCCACACACTAGGTTTCACCAGGACTTACATGCACCTCAAATTACCATTACGTTTGCACCCGTAATGATAATTTGTTTTGCATGCTCACCCTAGTTTCTCCCTATCCTGTGTCAAAATGTCCCTCATTTTTTATTGCCGAGTACAGGGTGTTGTTACAGATGATAAGTCATTGAAAGGTGTAGTCATCAACCATAAGTTGATCGACTAGGACTCGTATCAGGATGAGTAGTCGGAAATTGTTTGATCCGAGTATTCACTCGAGTTGGAACATAATACAAGAGTCCAATCCAGTGGGTTGTAGATGGGAACATGCACATGAAACAAACATGTACATGAAATGCGGTTTCGATGAGCGAAACTAGTTCATGAATGTGTTACTGGAAGAGGAAAAGTAGTCGTCCTTCCAACTGAGTCAGGATAGGGTTTGACTATGCAATGAGCAAGGCGTTCTCAACCTTGTGGTCAATCTTTCTTCAACAGAGTATCGACCAAAGCGCTAGCCCACGAATCGGGAAAGTGATGACATCTATGTGTCAATGTATTCTACAATAATTCGTGCAACGGTATGCCTTCACATGGCGTACCTCAAGCGAGGCCCACGGGTTCAGGCTTAAAGTAGAGTAAAGCTAGTGAGGTCGGGATATAGTTGCTAGTGGGTGCAGGAGGGACTCGCCCCCAACGAAATCATCTCCTAAAGAGACATGTGTTAGTGCTGTGTGTCGTCCCCAACACGGACTTGAGAAGGCCCACCATTCCCGATTGTATCATCGATAGGCTCAAGTCGGTGTCATCTTCGGCTCTGATGGTGTAACAAAGGTGCAGATGATGGTGGTGTGAGTGACTCGTTCGAAGGCTTCGTCTCGCTGCCCACGGACGGGAGTGGATGTTGTTCTGTTGAGTCCCCGAGTGTCGCCACCGAGAATGATGATATAGTGAGAATGACGTGTTCCTCGTCAGAAAAGGGTGATATGGATGTTGTCATCATGCCTGCAATGCAATGTATGTATGGATACCATGTGTATCATGTATGAGTGTATGTGTCATGTAACTAATGCATGTGTGTGGTTATAGTCGAGTATGTAATCCTAGTTCTCTATAACCAATGGCTCTGATACCAATCTGTCACACCCCAAATTCCACTAACGGAGTTTTACCATTTGGAAGGTGATACACCAGGATCTCAGTCATTAGTTACATCAAACGACACTATATGAGACTTAAAAAGTCATAACCTAAATGTTCAGAGTTAAATGCGGAAGCGTAAACGTTAGAATGAAATCAAAAGTAATTACACGTAACAAGTGTCAATTAATGTAAATAAGTAAAACTGTTTAAAATGTTTGAAATGAATGATATGACAGTAGCACTCCATGCATGTCCTAAGTGTGCAACCTGTGCCAAAGCGACCTGAGAAACATATAAGAAAAAGTGTCAACACGAGGTTGGTGGGTTCACAGGTTTGTATGTAAATAAACTGTTTGAGTGTTGCTGGATCCACATACGTAAGTCACACCTATTGCTAGCTAGACAATGTATAAGTTACTCTAAGCGCTCGCAACCGAAGCTGACTTTTTATTTGTTTTTTTTCCTCCAGCCAGGTCTATCAACCCTTACTAATATGTTTAGGCCAATCTACACCCGTTCGACCTCCAATCGTGCTAGCGTGACTAGCCCGGGTGGGGTTTGTCAAACCCAGTAGTACTACTCAAATTACCTCGCTAAGTCCATATTAACGGTTCGATGTGAGGACTTTCATGATAGTGTTTACGCTTAAGTACACAAGTGGTAATGAAATACTATGTTATCCATGTCCGTGTGTATGTCTCTCCCTGGTTGGGAGACAAGTAACGGATGCCTGTTCGTATGCATGTTTCTCCCCAACGGGAAAACAAGTAAGATGATGTTTGTTTGTACGCATGTTTCTCCCCAACGGGAAAACAAGTAAAATGATATTCGTTTGTATGCATGTTCCTCCCCAATGGGAAAACAAGTAAAATACTGTTTGTGTGTATGTATGTTTCTCGCTAACAGGAAAACAAGTAAAATAATGTTTGTGAGTATGCATGTTTCTCCTCAACGGGAAAACAAGTAAAATAATGTTTGTGAGTATGCATGTTTCTCCCCCAATAGGAAAACAAGTAAAAATAATGTTTGTGAGTATGCATGTTTCTCCCCCCCCCCCCAATAGGAAAACAAGTAAAATAATGTTTGTGAGTATGCATGTTTCTCCCCCAATATGAAAACAAGTAAAATGAGGTCGTGAAACTCACATGCATTGCGTAGGAGGTAGTATCACACAAGTATGAGATTTGGAACCTCGAGTGTTAGCCTGCACAGCTTACGTATGTCCTAGAATTATAAACACATAAGTTAGGGACATATGGGATTTGTGACGACGACACGGAAGATTAGAACGTCTTAAAACATTCTAAGGATCTATGAGTAGACGAACGTGTCCACGGGAATAGGGTTTCTTAATATAATTATTAAAATGAAAGCGTTTCGTGTCGAACGACTCTAATACGAATAATATTAAATAAGTAAATAAATTTGTTCGTTTGTATCATTTAATAATGGTCTAAGAAAATAATATAACAAATATATTATTTTTGAACTCGTAGGAAATATACGATAATCATTTACGTGACAAAGTAATAAATATATTATTTTTATTCGAGGATACGACGTGGGTAAACAATATAGCATTTATTAGTTTAAAGCGTTATACGAGGTTAATAAACGAGACGAAATAATATAAAAATATATATTATTTTATACTAGAAGTCACGGGTTGAAAATAATGTAAACATATTATTTTATTCGAAGTCACGGTTTGAAAATAATATAAATATATATTATTTTGAAAGTGAAAATAACATAAATATAAGTTATAAATTCAAAGCAAGCCTACGGGTGGTTTTTCCGGGGTTAAAACATATTAATATATTATTATAATAATAATAGGTTAGTTTTTATATTAAAATAATGCTAAAATAATGGTTTAAAAATAAAACAGGATGGAGGGACTCTAACCCGGGTCTCCTCCCCCATAGTCCAACGAGTTAACCAGTACACCCGCTAGGGCAATCGCAACAAGACCCGGATCTGTTTGATTTTAATACAATGGTTTCTGGTGTTCTTCCCCCCATCGTGACCCGATCCCAAACTCCATCCCAAATCCAACAGTTTCGGAAGTCGTTATAGGGGAAAGAATCAGAGAATAGATGATAAGAATTAATTGTGATGAGGTTTACAAAACCATACATAAACCCACTTAATACACAACACACGTAAAATAGTTTAAAAAAATAATTTAGAGATCATACCTATAGTTTAAAAAAAATATTAAAATCTTTAAATTTTTGATTTATAATTAAATGAAAAATTTAGAGATCATACCAGCCTTTAGTTTAAAAAAATATATAAATTAAAAAACTTAAAATGTATGATTTATAATTAATTAAATAAATAATTTAGAGATCATACCTGTAGTTGTTGATGATGATGATAACCCATATGATGATGATAACCCGTATGATCGATGTTGATAACCTGTATGATGATGATGAATACCCATATGATGATGATCGGCAATATAACTGTCACACCCCGCCAAGGCGGAAACGCGAGGCGCGATGTTTATGGTTTCCAAAGCATATGATTACCGCAAACACATACATGATAAATGGATACATAAACAAATTTAAAGTTTTACATTACAAAAATGTAATCCGAGTTTACAAAAAGTTAAGATTTCACAAATATGACTCAATTTAATGAGTTATACAGGGGAAATCCTCCTCGAGTAGTATCCATCGTGCATGCATGTAATCTACATTGCTAACCTTGAAATCACGTTCAGTCACCTGAAAAACATACTTAAAATCGTCAACACGAGGTTGGTGAGTTCACAGGTTTAATCAAATAGTTCTTTGCAAAATTTCATCGTTCGTAAATAGTTTCAGTTGTATGTGATAAACAGAATAAGAATTGTTGACTCATTTGTAAACTAGCTAGGAATACAAATAATATGTTCATACATGAGGCGTAACCAAACCATGACATGTGTGAGCCCCTATTAAGCGTTATCCGATTCTATGCGGCCATAAATCCTCCAGATTGTGGTTAGCGCGACTAACCATGACCGGGAGACGTCACTCTCCATAGTACTATTCATAGGACCCTAGGCTACAGTTAATGGTTACTATGTTGTTCCAGGGGACTTTAGCTGCCTCCAATGTGTTGTTCTCATCCCATGTAAACATAAAGTCGTGTCTTATTCTCTTGTTATCCCATAAAATAGTTGAAGTATGTTTCTCCCCCAAATATTTGAAAACAGTAAAAAGAAAGGGGCCGTGAAACTCACCTTGAGTTTGTGTATATACTTGTGATAATACTTGTTGTAGTCAACCTTGACTATTTGTACCCTAGATACCAAGGGTAAATTGTTGTTAAGACCAACGTCTTAATTGTAAATTGTTCACCGACCTTGTAAATCTGATTGTGTTTGTTTAAATATCGTTTTAGTTTTCCCATCACATGTTTTTTTTTTGTAAAATAGTTTTGAGTTACTGCCCAACTGGGACTGTTGTACAGGTGTCGAAACTTCTTAGTTTCGATTGGGCATATGTGTGTCGAAACTACTTAGTTTCGATGGAGTGGTCAGGAGTCGAAACAACCTAGTTTCGATTGAGAAAAAGGTATCGAAACTACCTAGTTTCGATTGAGTATTTGCTATCGAAACTACCTAGTTTCGATTGAGTAAAAGGCGTCAAAACTCCTAGTTTCGATGGATCAACAGGTATCGAAACTCCTAGTTTCGATTGAGTTAACTAGTATCGAAACTCCTAGTTTCGATTACTGGACTTCTGTTTGACAGAATCAGTCCTGCATATTTTTTTTTTTGTTTTAAACTTGAATTCGACACATTCTTCTTGTTATCTTTCTTGCGTTTAAATAAGATGTAGGTTTAGCTACGGTTTTAAAGAACATAATATGAAAAATATCGAGTTTTTACCTTAAAACCGAGATGAAAATGATGAAGAAAACAGAGAAGTGATCTTGAATCTTTTGCTAAACTCTTTTCAGAAACACTTGAAATTCTTCTTAAAACACTGGATTATGGTAGGATTTCGCCTTAAAACTTGGCTTCGGTTTGAAGAGGAATGGAAACTTTGCCGTATGAAAATGTGAAAGATGAAAGGGTTGTGAGAGTTTTGAATGTAGGGTATGGTTTTATCTGGGTTTTCACAAGTGGGAGTATGGGTCAATTTGAAAATACGTGAGATTGGGGATGGTTTCCCCTGCACTTCGGCCGAGAAGTCAAGGGTGGGTTAGGGGGTTTGGGTTATAATAATAAAACAATTAGATTTTTGGTATTAATATCAATTAGAGTTTTAAAGGGGTAGTTTAATTCGGTTTATTTTCCCCACGGTATTATAATTTTATTCTAAATATAATTTATGGTTCCACGTAAAGTTTGTGTAAATAATATATATATGTATATATATTTTTCTGGTTATTTATTTCAACCAATAGTGTTCAAATTAAGTCGGGTTATAAGTGTATGTGAACCGGTAATTCCCAGAATTACCAAAAATATAAAATGAGACAATGTTCGGTTTTTGTTAGACCTTCATGTCCTTGTTTGTGAAATTAAGTAAATCACAAAAATGATTATAATGTAAACTTGTTTATAATGTGTACGGATATTGACCTGAAATGTCGGGTGTCACATTCTCCCCTTGTTAAAAGAATTTCGTCCCGAAATTCAATTTGTGTCCTCTTGAACTGGTGCATCCTCAAACAAGGATGGGTATTTTGTTTTCATTTGGTCCTCTCGCTCCCATGTATACTCAGGACCACGCTTTGAGTTCCAACGTACTTTAACCAGTTTGATCCGACTACGTCTCAACTTTTGAACCTTCCAATCTGATATCTCAATTGGTTGCTCGATGAAATGAAGTTTATCGTCAATGTGAATTTCATCGGGCGGTATGATCAAAGTCTCGTCTGATAGACACTTTTTGAGATTTGACACATGAAATGTATTGTGTACGTTGCTTAGTTCCTGTGGTAGCTTGAGTTTGTAGGCTACAGGGCCAACCCTAGCCAGTATTTCAAACGGTCCAACGTATCTAGGGTTAAGCTTACCACGGTTACCAAACCTCGCAACGCCTTTCCATGGTGAGACTTTTAACATTACTCGGTCACCAATTTGAAATTCTAATGGTTTTCGTCTGTTGTCAGCATAGCTCTTTTGTCTATCTCGGGCCGCTTTCAGACGGTCCTTAATTTTGAAAATCTTATCAGTGGTTTCCTGGACAATCTCAGGGCCTGTCAAATGTTTTTCACCAACTTCCGCCCAACATAACGGTGAGCGGCATTTACGACCATATAAAGCTTCAAACGGAGCTGCCTTAATGCTCGTATGGTAGCTGTTATTGTAGGAAAACTCCGCTAACGGTAAATGAGTATCCCAATTTCCTCCGAAATCAATTACACACGCACGGAGCATATCTTCTAGTGTCTGGATAGTCCGTTCACTTTGACCATCTGTTTGTGGGTGATATGCCGTGCTCATGTCAAGACGTGTGCCCATGGCTTCTTGTAATGATTTCCAGATTCTAGACACAAATCTGCTGTCTCTATCAGAGATAATAGAAATCGGCACTCCATGCCTAGTCACAATTTCCTTGATATAAAGCTTTGCAAGTTTCTCGGTTTTGTCAGTTTCTTTCATTGGCAGAAAGTGAGCAGATTTCGTTAATCGGTCGACAATTACCCATATGGTATCATAACCACGGGAAGTCCTGGGTAATTTTGTGATGAAATCCATAGCAATTTGTTCCCATTTCCATTGGGGAATTTCAGGTTGCTGTAATAAGCCAGACGGTTTCTGATGTTCTGCTTTTACTTTTGAACACGTTATGCATTTACTGACATATGTGGCAATATCTCCTTTCATATTGGGCCACCAATATAATTCTTTTAGATCTTTATACATTTTATCTGAACCCGGGTGAATGGAGTACCTAGACTTGTGGGCTTCGTCCATAACAAACATTCGTAAGTTACCGTTACTCGGCACCCAGATTCTGTCCATGAAGTAAAATGTATCATCCGACTTAGACTCCAATTGTTTGATCATCCCACGTAGTGCTTCATTTTGGATGTTATTTTCTTTAAGTGCCTCTTGTTGTGCCATCCGAATTTGAGTAGTAAGATTCGTATGAATTGTCAATCCTAAGGCACGAACACGAAGAGTTTTAACTCGTTCTTTGCGACTTAAAGCGTCCGCTACGACATTGGCTTTCCCGGGATGGTACTTGATATCACAATCATAATCGTTTAGTAGTTCTACCCAACGACGTTGTCTCATGTTAAGTTCCTTTTGATCAAAGATATGTTGGAGACTCTTGTGATCAGTAAAGATAGTACATCTTGTACCGTAAAGATAATGTCTCCAAATCTTGAGCGCAAACACAACTGCACCCAATTCCAAGTCATGGGTCGTATAATTCTTTTCGTGCACTTTTAGTTGTCGTGAGGCATATGCGATGACTTTGTCTCTTTGCATTAACACACAACCAAGTCCTTGGTGTGATGCATCGCAGTATACGACAAAATTATCGATTCCCTCAGGAAGGGATAGGATTGGTGCACTACACAGCTTCTGCTTTAGTAATTGGAAAGCTGACTCTTGCTTGTCATTCCAATCATACTTCTTTTCTTTCTGAGTTAATGTGGTCAAAGGCAAGGCTATTTTTGAAAAATTCTCGATGAATCGTCTGTAATAACCGGCCAAACCCAAAAATTGACGTACTTCTGTCGGAGTCCTTGGTGCTTCCCAGTTTTTGATTACTTCAATTTTAGATGGATCAACGTGAATTCCTTCCTTGTTGATAACATGCCCAAGAAAATGCACTTCTCGGATCCAAAACTCACACTTTGAGAATTTAGCATAAAGCTTCTCATTCCTGAGTAGTTCTAAGATTAATTTCAGATGATGTTCATGATCCTCCTTGGTTCGTGAATATATTAATATGTCATCGATAAACACAATCACGAATTTATCCAAGTATGGTTTGCACACGCGGTTCATGAGATCCATGAAAACAGCTGGTGCGTTTGTCAAACCAAACGGCATAACTAGGAATTCGTAGTGACCATAACGAGTCCTAAATGCTGTCTTTGGTACATCTTCTTCTTGGATTCTTAGTTGATGATACCCTGAACGTAGATCAATTTTTGAATAGAAGCTAGAACCTTGTAGTTGATCGAACAAATCATCTATTCGAGGAAGTGGGTATCGGTTTTTGATTGTAAGCTTGTTTAATTCTCGGTAATCTATACACATCCTAAAGGTTCCATCCTTTTTCTTTACGAATAAGACCGGAGCTCCCCAAGGTGAGAAACTTGGTCTTATGAAACCTTTATCAAGCAACTCTTGGAGTTGATTTGATAATTCCTGCATTTCAGAAGGTGCTAATCGATATGGTGATCGCGCAACCGGGGCGGCTCCTGGTACCAAATCGATTCGGAATTCGACTTGCCTCGGTGGTGGTAAACCAGGTAAGTCTTCAGGAAAAACTTCGGGGTAATCCCTAACGATTGGAATATCTTCAAGTCGACGTTCCTTGGGTTTCTTTTCGACGACATGAGCCAGGAATACGCAATAGCCTTTACGTAGATACTTACGAGCTTTCATGCAGTTTATCATCCTTAACGTTACTCCACTCTTCTCACCTTGAATCGAAAGAATTTCTCCGTTTGAGAGTGGGATTTGGACAATCTTCTCAAAACAAACAATCTCGGCATGATTCTTTGACAACCAATCCATGCCAATAACAACGTCAAAGCTTCCTAAATCAACAGGTAACAGATCTATACTAAATGTGTGGTTTTTAAGACATAAGGTACAATTCTGAATGACTTCTTCGGTTTTAATTAATTTCCCGTTTGCTAATTCAATTGTATAATTTTGATCTAGTTTGCTGGGCTTAATACCGAGTAGGGACTTAAAGTCATTTGACACAAAACTCAAATCAGCACCCGTATCGAAAAGTATAGAGGCATAGTGATTATTTATCGGGAACGTACCAGTGACAATGTTTGGATCTTGTCGTGCGTCACCAGCCCCCATCACAAATGCTCTTCCACGGGCCTGATTGTCGTTTCGGTTCTTCAACTTTGGACAGTCTTTTCTGAAGTGCTTTGGATCTCCACACTCAAAGCATCCCTGATTCATCCTTTCTGTGCCTGGGTTGACTTTTCCTACTACTTGATTTATCTTATTAGGGTTCGCATTGCTCCTACAGTTATGGGCTAGGTGTCCATACTTTTTACATTTTTCACATTGGGTACACTTTCCACTGTGATGATATCCACACTTGTCACACCTTGGTCGTGCTCTAAGGTATCCTTTTTGTTCCACAGTGTTGGCGACAAAGGCTTTCATAGTTTCAGGTCTCTTGTAAATTTGATTCTTGTTTTGATTAATTGGTTTTCCAAACCATTTCCTCTTTTCTCCAGATTTCCCTCCTTCGGTCTCCTTCTTCTCAAACAAACCATCACGTACAGCATTATCCCTTAGCTTGAAAGCTAGAGTTATGGCGCTCTTGGCATCCATAGGGTTCGATGAAGTCACCAGACTTCGGATTTGAGGTGCGAGACCCCACAAATATCTTTCAACCTTCTTGTATTCCGGGGTGACCATGTGTGGAACCAAGATTGCTAACTCATTGAATCGGTCAGTGTAGCCAGCAACATCATCTCCTGTCATTTGTAAATTCCACATTTCAGATTCGATCTTTTGCAACTCATTTCGAGGACAATATTCCTCGATCATCATGGCCTTCAGGTCTTCCCATGACAACTCATATGCTGTCTGCCTTCCCAAAGTCTTTACTTGTGAATTCCACCAGGTTAAAGCTTTATCAGTGAGTGAGCATGTAGAATACTTCACCATGCAGTCAGCGGTGCATTCGCTAATATCAATCACCGATTCCATCTTTTCTATCCATCTCATTAGTCCGACTGCACCCTCGGTGCCATTGAAGTTACGGGGTTTGCAAGACAGAAAGGTCTTGTAGGAGCACTTTCTAATTGGAGCATCTGTAGAATTACAAGTCATAACGTCATTAATTCGAATCATGACTATATGTTATGGCTTATTTATTTTATTACCTCCGGAACCTCCAGCTGTACCGCTACCTCCTGCACCTCCGGAACCTCCAGCTGTACCGCTACCTCCTACACCTCCTCCACTATTTCGATTGGCTTCATACTGCTCCATGGCAGCAGCTACTCGTTGTGCTATAAGTTGTTCCACATTTGGGGAAATCGCCTCGTTGTTGTCACCAGTAGTGTTACGGGTTGTCCTACGCTTAGGTGCCATGACGTTCTTTCTAACATATCAATTAAAAAGAAACAACATTATATGACAATAATGATAGCTCATGACATAAGGATACAACAACGTCAAATGTAAACAACCATTATCACAACATAAACCATTACATACATAGTCAAAACATTCATAGTACATTGTTCCAAAAGACAAGGATACAAAAGAGATGGGTTCACATGACCTCATCAGTACTAAAGTTTTAAACTACTTAATGTACTACGGGCACAACCCGCCCGTAATAGGTTTAAAAGAAGAAGTGAGAGTACAATCCAATCATCATGGCAAGTCCTGCCATGACAAAACTAGCTCTCGCCACAAATTCTGCAGCCAACGTCCTTTCTTCCAGAGCCTCCACCCTGTCTCGGACCGTAACAGTGAACTGCCAATCCATGTCAGCTCTCAACTCTAGATAGTTTGTGGCACCCTGTATGTCTCGGGTGTGGTCCTCCAGAGTCTGAACTCGAGATCCGAGCCCTTGACGAAGTCGCGTGGCTGCATCCCCCTGTGCCCGGATGTCATCTAGGAGATCATCAAGACGCTCTTCGTGCGTACGAACTCGAGCTACCAAGGTAGGCACAGTGAGCTCTATGGCTTCCCCAGTGTAGGGTAGGGGTGTTGGGGAGTTAGAAGACTCTCCAAGCTCAAAGGTAGATGTGATGCTCTCCATCTCCCTCCATCGTGCCAGGGTACGTGGCATCCAACGG
The DNA here is from genome assembly GCA_023525975.1 of Smallanthus sonchifolius. Classification (NCBI taxonomy): domain Eukaryota; kingdom Viridiplantae; phylum Streptophyta; class Magnoliopsida; order Asterales; family Asteraceae; genus Smallanthus; species Smallanthus sonchifolius. The sequence continues at coordinate 90,653,999 of CM042024.1, read as the reverse complement.
ATAGTTCCCACAGTCGGGTGGTAGCAGGGTCGTTTCCTAGATGGCTCTTCATCAGTCTCTAAGTCCTTCGGGTCACGGGCTGCCAGTTTTCTTTTGTGCGGAAGTCTAACACTCTTCCTAGCACTTTGTACCCTAATGGGTCCTCCGTTTTTCTTTCGGTTGACTATAGGTGGTTCTCCTAAAGCAACATTGGGTGGTGTGGAGCTGCGGGTTTGCACTCGATTTTTGGAGCGTGCGGCGGAAAGTTCCTCGTTTGATTCAGTATCAGAGACGGGATCAGAATGTGAATGTGACGACATGCTTGTGACTACAATATCCATATGACAAAATGACTGGTTATACAATGCTTATGCAGTGAAAACGTTTTAGTGAGTCATTTAGATTATAGACTAGGTTCCAATTTAGATTCCTAGTTCGCTATAATCAATGGCTCTGATACCAAGTTCTGTCACACCCCGCCAAGGCGGAAACGCGAGGCGCGATGTTTATGGTTTCCAAAGCATATGATTACCGCAAACACATACATGATAAATGGATACATAAACAAATTTAAAGTTTTACATTACAAAAATGTAATCCGAGTTTACAAAAAGTTAAGATTTCACAAATATGACTCAATTTAATGAGTTATACAGGGGAAATCCTCCTCGAGTAGTATCCATCGTGCATGCATGTAATCTACATTGCTAACCTTGAAATCACGTTCAGTCACCTGAAAAACATACTTAAAATCGTCAACACGAGGTTGGTGAGTATACAGGTTTAATCAAATAGTTCTTTGCAAAATTTCATCGTTCGTAAATAGTTTCAGTTGTATGTGATAAACAGAATAAGAATTGTTGACTCATTTGTAAACTAGCTAGGAATACAAATAATATGTTCATACATGAGGCGTAACCAAACCATGACATGTGTGAGCCCCTATTAAGCGTTATCAGATTCTATGCGGCCATAAATCCTCCAGATTGTGGTTAGTTCGACTAACCATGACCGGGAGACGTCACTCTCCATAGTACTATTCATAGGACCCTAGGCTACAGTTAATGGTTACTATGTTGTTCCAGGGGACTTTAGCGGCCTCCAATGTGTTGTTCTCATCCCATGTAAACATAAAGTCGTGTCTTATTCTCTTGTTATCCCATAAAATAGTTGAAGTATGTTTCTCCCCCAAATATTTGAAAACAGTAAAAAGAAAGGGGCCGTGAAACTCACCTTGAGTTTGTGTATATACTTGTGATAATACTTGTTGTAGTCAACCTTGACTATTTGTACCCTAGATACCAAGGGTAAATTGTTGTTAAGACCAACGTCTTAATTGTAAATTGTTCACCGACCTTGTAAATCTGATTGTGTTTGTTTAAATATCGTTTTAGTTTTCCCATCACATGTTTTTTTTTTGTAAAATAGTTTTGAGTTACTGCCCAACTGGGACTGTTGTACAGGTGTCGAAACTTCTTAGTTTCGATTGGGCATATGTGTGTCGAAACTACTTAGTTTCGATGGAGTGGTCAGGAGTCGAAACAACCTAGTTTCGATTGAGAAAAAGGTATCGAAACTACCTAGTTTCGATTGAGTATTTGCTATCGAAACTACCTAGTTTCGATTGAGTAAAAGGCGTCAAAACTCCTAGTTTCGATGGATCAACAGGTATCGAAACTCCTAGTTTCGATTGAGTTAACTGGTATCGAAACTCCTAGTTTCGATTACTGGACTTCTGTTTGACAGAATCAGTCCTGCATATTTTTTTTTTTTTTGTTTTAAACTTGAATTCGACACATTCTTCTTGTTATCTTTCTTGCGTTTAAATAAGATGTAGGTTTAGCTACGGTTTTAAAGAACATAATATGAAAAATATCGAGTTTTTACCTTAAAACCGAGATGAAAATGATGAAGAAAACAGAGAAGTGATCTTGAATCTTTTGCTAAACTCTTTTCAGAAACACTTGAAATTCTTCTTAAAACACTGGATTATGGTAGGATTTCGCCTTAAAACTTGGCTTCGGTTTGAAGAGGAATGGAAACTTTGCCGTATGAAAATGTGAAAGATGAAAGGGTTGTGAGAGTTTTGAATGTAGGGTATGGTTTTATCTGGGTTTTCACAAGTGGGAGTATGGGTCAATTTGAAAATACGTGAGATTGGGGATGGTTTCCCCTGCACTTCGGCCGAGAAGTCAAGGGTGGGTTAGGGGGTTTGGGTTATAATAATAAAACAATTAGATTTTTGGTATTAATATCAATTAGAGTTTTAAAGGGGTAGTTTAATTCGGTTTATTTTCCCCACGGTATTATAATTTTATTCTAAATATAATTTATGGTTCCACGTAAAGTTTGTGTAAATAATATATATATGTATATATATTTTTCTGGTTATTTATTTCAACCAATAGTGTTCAAATTAAGTCGGGTTATAAGTGTATGTGAACCGGTAATTCCCAGAATTACCAAAAATATAAAATGAGACAATGTTCGGTTTTTGTTAGACCTTCATGTCCTTGTTTGTGAAATTAAGTAAATCACAAAAATGATTATAATGTAAACTTGTTTATAATGTGTACGGATATTGACCTGAAATGTCGGGTGTCACAATAACCCATATATATGATGATGGTGTTGATATATAACCATATATATATATGATGGTGCAATGACAACCCATGTTATAAGCATGCATGATGATTATGATGATAACCCGTATGATGATGACGATGTGATGATGGTCATGATGTTGATGATGATGATGATGGTTATGATGTAATGATGTTGTCGATGATGATTATAATGATGTTGATCTTGATGTTGTCGATGATGATTATAATGATGCTGATGCTGATGCTGATGCTGATGCTGATGCTGATGCTGATGAAGATGATGATGTTGATGTTGATGACGATGATAATGATAAACCATATAATGATCATGATGACTCATAACCCATGCCACCCATGTCTCACAACCAATAACCCACAACTAGTGTCACCCCTATAAGGCTTATGGGTCATGGGTGATATGGGTTATATATGTACCTTATGACATTATAACCCATGACAAATGATGTTGATGATGGTGTAATGATAATAAACCATATGACGATCATGATGGCTCATAAGGCTTGTAAGGCTCATAACCCATATATATCACCCCTAGACTCACAACTAATAACCCACAACCAGTGTGGCCTTTTAAGGCTTATGGGTCAAATATGTCATGGGTCATGGGTGATATGGGTTATAGGCCTTATGGTATTATAACCCATGACACAAAAAGCCTTGTGATGCCATAAGACATGTCACCCATGACTCACAACCAATAACTCACAACTATTTGTGACTCTTATAAGGCTTATGGGTTAAATATGCCATGGGCCATGGGTGATATGGGTTATGGCATTATAACCCATGAAGTGAAAAGCCTTGTAATGCCATAACCCATGTCACACATTACCCATAACCAATAACCCGCAACTAGTGTGACCGCTCTCCATGGGGAAACTATATAGCCGATGCTCAAACTATTTTGATGGACGAGGAGTTGAACAATTTTGTATGATTATACCTTTAGTTAACAACCCAACGACGGACAACGAATTGGTGATGCTCAAAGGAATTTCATTTCAACCCTCCTACAGTGCCAAACCGTCGTCCTCCACTATCAAATCGTTCTCCTGTGGCAAACCTCCCTCCGACACAAGAAGTCCCAAGTTGGGCTGAGGGTATGAAACCGACCTTGGTGCGACAATTATATTTATTTATGTAATGTTTTAAGTAGGTTTACTATCAAGTTAATTTTATAAAAATTCCCGTACAGTTTAATTAGTTTTTGTTTTTTACAAATATATTATAAAATCCATAAATTATTACCCTGACTAAAGCATGGTGTACAATATGTAAAGCATGCAACCTTTCAATACACGTGCCAAAAAAAATTTTATGTATCGATATTTTTCATCCCGTGTGTATTACACGGGTTCTAAGCTAGTTTTCAATACACGTGTCTTCCTTCACACACATTTTCAATACACGTGTCTTCCTTCACACACATTTTCAATACACGTGTCTTCCTTCACACACATCTTCTCCATATTTTAAACCCAGAAAGAGAATTAGGTTTCAAATTTCCTGAAAAATCACATGGCGGGATCTTAAACAAAAAGACAACGCTAAAATATTGAGAATTCATTTTGTTAAATAGTACCAAAACTTGTGACCCAAAACCCTAACCTAAATCCACACATCTTCTCCCTCACAACTTCCACCTCCGTCCTCTTACACTGCACTCTTACTTTTCACCAAAACCCTAACCCAAATCCACTCGATTTCAAACCAGAACACTAACCTAAACGAACTCCGGTGGAAGAAAACACAAACTCCGGCAAGGGGTTCTTGGGAAACTCATGGTAATCAAGTATGAATCCACTCATTTTTTCTTGAAATACATCTCATATAATCTCAATATATATATTAAGTTAACACAATAAGCATTTTTCTTGTTGAATTCAGGTTTCTATCATGAATCTACTTCTTTTAATTATAAAAACATTTTTACAGTTTGGTAACCCTGAATCCTGTTGTGGACCACTAAGGGTATATATGTAGGAAGAAACATAATATATCTTATAAAGATAGATATTTTTTTATTTGTACAAAAATAGGGATTTATAAAAGAGTACAAGTTTTTTTTGTCCATTTTATAAATAATTATTGATTTCTGATTGAGCTTAGAGATCAGGAGATATAAAAAACAATATTATTACACAAAAAAGAGATTAAAAATGCTACTTTTAGACTTGTAAATTTCATAATCTTGACTTGCATACAGATAGAGAAGGCATTGTTTATAGGAAAAAGAATTTAGACATAAAATGGACAAGTTAATTCATAACCAAATTAGAGACAGTTTTTTGTGGTTAGATTGTTATTATAGAACTTCATATGCCATCTATTCACTACATTAATGAATTTAAAATTTACTCCCTCGGTTTTCCCAACTGTATGATTAGATGTTAGGCTAATGAAACATAATACCAACCCAAATAAAAGCTTGTTAGGGGTGGAAGAAAGATACATAAACCGAGAGACAAAGAGTAACTCAATACAATAAGCATCACACCTAGCTATATTAACATAATATATATATATATATATATGTATATATATATATATATATATATGTTTCCAATCTCTAATACGAAAAATATCCATTATATATTGCATGCCATATACGAGCTGGAATGAATCTGCTTGGTTACATTCTTCAAAGTTTTAGAAGACAAGAGTGCGGTATAAGTCCAATGGTGGAGCAAACAAGAAAAGTAGTGTGGTACATTTGTGATCATCACCTGAGACGAGGAGGATATGCTTATCTAAGAGATAAACTGGTAACTCCATTCTTTAATTCATGTGTGTTTTTCTCTGTGTATAATGATTTTTCGGTTCTATGTCTGATGTGTGTGTGCCTACTTCTTTCTATTGTATATATTACGAGGTACAGAAAATGATTTTAATGTGGAGGAAAGCAAGGGAAGACAAAAAGGGAGAATACAAATCATTGTCAAACTTAGTTAATTAATAGAGTTGGAGTGGCGAGATGAGGCTGAAGGGTAAAATTATCATTAGCCAGGATTAGTGTTTTGAAAGTTAAAGCCGATAACTCATAGTTACATCTAATTATGATAACAAACTTGATTATATTTATACATTAATGAGAACTACTGGTGACATCACCCTGCTAGTGATATCTAAGCAGGCTGTTTCTCAGAAGTTAGTAAACAGCTGGAATTGACACAACTGCTGGTTTTAGGGGAACTGCTGGTGAACAACATCAACAGCAGTTCTTGTAACCATCATTTGTAGCTAGATGTTCTATGATTGGAGGGAATCACCGGTTCGCACGTTGTAGAGTCAAAGTCTTATTATTTTGTAAAGTGTTGTTCAACGACCGGACTTTAGGCAATCAGAATCAGCAGTTCTTTTCAGGATCCAACAATTTACTATAATACATGTTTACTTTGTTAAAAAGCATCTCACTGCATATCTTTTTACATTTATTTTTGCCGATCGACAGTGAACCTTTATCCGGGCTAAAATGGTGTCTAGTGCTACCACATCAAAAGTGTTTTACATTTTCATTCCTATTATCATTTTCCATAACCTAATTAATTTAATCAGAGGTTAATTATGTGGACAACAATTCAATGGCATGAAAATGGAGCTCATTTTCAACAGAAAGGAAATTGATTTGCTTATCGTCATTCTGACAGACAACAACGGTTCTCTTTATGGTATTAAATTTTGACACACCGGTTTTACTTATTATCAGTATACTTCAATCTTTTGTATAAATCTGTGCCAATTTAGTGACATATTATATAATTTATAATAATATATTTTTTATGCATATTGCATAAAAAATACATGTTCATTTACTTTTGACTTTAACCTGATTTCATGTAAGCTTTTTTTAAATTTGACCCGACAGACATAACACAACCGGATATGACCCAATTAAAGTAGGCAAATTTTTCCCCCAATTATGACACATTTTATTAATGGTCTGTTGTTTATATCTGTTCAGGTGACCTGTGAGACTGGTCTCGGGATTGCTTCTCATCATTTAACAAAACATGTGTTTAGGATGAGCAAGTAGTACCTAGATGATTGCTATAGAGCATCTTTTGATCAAGTCATAAAGGTGGCATCATTTTTACGAGTAGAATTGGCCAAAATACCGAAAGAGCAAGTAGAAGGAAACTAGCATCCAAGAAATAGTTTTAGTATTTAGGTTAAAAATTTATGTAAACATTTTGGTTTATTATTCTTAAATGTAATTTAATTTTTAGGTTTTCTCATGTATATTTACTGCTGTTTTCAATTATTTTACCCAAAAAAATGAAAATAAAATGGCTAATTACACAAAAATGGCCACATAGAACCCCAGTAAATATGTGTGTTCAAAGGTTAGACAATAGCACACTTAAAATTATAAAATTTTGTGTGGCTATAAATAACCATTAGTCATACCATATATAGTTACTTTGTTTTATGTTTGTGTGACGGAATGACACCAAACGTCGTGGGAAAAAAACTATATATGTGACCAAAGGTAAAACAATAGCCACACTTAAAATTACAAAATTTCGTGTGGCTATAAATGACCATTAGCCAAACCACAGTAACTTTGTTGTTTGCTTATGTGACGGAATGATACCAAGAGTCATGGGAAAAAAATTATATGCGTGACCAAAGGTTAGACAATAACCACATTTATAATTACAAACTTTCGTGTGACTATAAATAACTATTAGCCACACCATAGTCACTTTGTTTTTTTGTTAGTGTGACTGAATGATAGCAAACGTCATTGAAAAAAACAATTATGTGTGACCAAAGGTTAGACAATAGCCACACTTAAAATTACAAACTTTAGTGTAGCTATAAATAACCATTAGCCACAACATAGTCACTTTATTTTTTTTGTTAGTGTGACTGAATGATAGCAAACGCCATGGGAAAAAACAATTATTTGTGATTAAAGGTTAGACAATAACCACACTTAAAATTAAAATATTTTTTGTGTGTCAAGTAAAAGATTTTAGCCACCCTTACAATAAATTCATGTGACTATATAATATAAACGGTCACACTTACAGTAAATTCATGTGGCCGTTGTTACAATTTAGAAACACTTACCGGGACAAAATGATTGATAACAACAACCCTTTTGCCACGGTTTTATTAAATAAGTGTGGCTAAAACAAATTTTTTAGTAAATTCATGTGGCTGTTGCGACCCGTTAGCCACACTGAAAGTAAAGTCATGTACCCGTTGCTACCCTTTAGCCACACTTAATGGAGGGAATGCTTGATCTTAGTAAGAAATGTTGATACCCTTTAGCCACACTTTTAAGCTGCTACAGCCACTAAAAAGCGTGTGTGGCCGTATGATACCTACGATGACTCGAGCTTTGGTTACACTTGAGCTGGAAAAAAAAGTGTGGCGAAAGGCCTACGATCACACTTTTTTGTGTGGCTGTAGCCCATTTTTGATGTAGTGGATCTAGATTCGTGTGATTCTTCTTCTCTAAGCTTTAACAAGCACTCAGCAACGATCTAAGAGCAAGATGGATGCCTTGGATGGTGATTCTTGAGCTTTCTCTCTATAGCTTCTCTCTCTAAACTTTTGGTGAAAATGGTGGAATGAAGGTACAGGGAGGTGGCAGCTAGGATTTTTTTGCCTCCTCCCCCTCCCTTTTTCCTTCTTTCGTGTTTATTCCCGTTCAACCCCTGATATTTTATTATTTTATTTCCGAAATCCTTTTATTAAACTGTCTTAAATTTCGGATGTTACAAGTCTACCCTCCTTACAAAAGGTTTCGTCCTCGAAACCTATCATAAGTCAAATAGCCGAAGGTACGACTCCTTCATTTCTGACTCGTTTTCCCATGTGGCTTCCGATCCCTTTAGGTGTTTCAGTTGGACTTTAACCGATTGGATGGCCTTATTACGCAGTTGTTTCTCCATCCTGTCTAAGATGGCCACATGTTCTTCAATGTAGTAGAGGTTGTTGTCTACCCCGATGTCTTCGAGTGGTACGTGTGATGATTCGTCAGCTAGACACTTTTGCAAGTATGACGTGTGGAAGGTATGATGGATCTCACTCAAATCATCAAGCAGTTCTAGTCGGTATGTAATTTCCCCGACCCGTGCCATGATTCTGAAGGGTCCGACAAACCTCGGACTTAATTTTACCTTTTTTTCTGAATCGGATGATCCCTTTCTAGGAAGATACTTTCAGCATTACTTGGTCCCCGACATTAAATTCAATAGGTCTCAAACTCTTATCCGCGTAAGATTATGCCCGCCTTGTGCGGCTTTCATGCGGGCTTTTATTTGGTTAAACTTTTCAGAGGTTTCCTTGACCACTTCCAGACTCCGAAGTTCTTTCTGATCTATTTCCCTTTATCAAACGAGAGTTCTGCATTTTGTCCCATACAACATTTCTAAAGGCAGCATGCCAATAGTAGCGAGATAACTATTGTTTTAGGAGAATTCCGTCAGAGGTAGGTGACTGTCCCAACCGCCACCAAAATATATAATGCAAGCACGGAGAATGTCCTCCAACATCTAAATGGTCCTTTCGGACTGACCATCCGTCTATGGGTGATATGTCGTACTGATGTTTAATCTTGTGCTCATTGCTTCATGAAATCTTTTCTAGAACCTTCATCTGAATCGCTTGTCCGGGTCAGGTACAGTTGACAACGGTACCCCATGCCTTGCTACAAACTCCTTAATAAACACTTCGGCTAACCGTTCTGATGAGAATATCTCACGAATAGGTAGGAAGTGTGCGCTCTTCGTCAGATGGTTCACTGTTACCCAGATGGTATCATCACCCTTAGCTGTGCAGGATAGGTTTTTGATGAAGTCCATGGTAATATGTCCACAATTCCATTCAGGTTTAAGCTGTGAGGAAGTCAGGCATTTGCTCACGTATTCTGCCATATTATTATTCATATTCGTCCACCGGTACTCTTTCTTTAAGTCTTGGTACATCTTGTGGTCCTCGGTTGGATAGAGTAACGGGACTTATAGGCCTCGTCTAGTACCTTGTCCCTAAGTTCTCCACCCTTCGGTACCCATGAAAGGACCCAAACCGGGTTCCTCTCATAGTTGGCAAAAATAGCACAAACATAGTTCTTAAACATTGAATAACATAGAAAGTCAACAGCGAAAGTCTTTACAAAATTCTGAAATAATTAAAACTTTTCATTGTCTTAAACATAATTTTAAATAAATGGGATGTCAGTCTTGCTGCTGGCAGCCATCCGGCCATCTTTTCCTAAGCCCTCGTGACTTCATATCTTATTCTTTCCTTTGCTACCTGATGTGCATACTAAAATAGTCAGCTAACGCTAGTGAGTTCAAGTTTACATCTTTTAACATAAAAATATTTCTTTCTCATGTTTATCGTATAACAAGTCATTTAATGAAAAACATTCTTTATACTACTAAGTAAAATACATTACAATACTACATGTAAATTGATACATTTATAGTCTACAATCTGTTTCTTTCTCTTTCTAGTGTCCAACAAGGACTTCTCGTCCATAAAGGACTTCTCAGCGAGTATTGTTCCCTAAGGCTCATCGTCTAAAGGCCGATACTCATAATTGTGTCCACAAGGGACTTCTCAGCTAACTGTCGTTACCGGAGCAACCGTCGTTGCTCTGTACAACATCCTTGTTACAGTGCCCTGTCGACCACTGTCCCGATTTTTCTCATGGTACATTATGGTCTCGATCCATGACGCAACATCGGCTTCGGGTAGCACTAATCTCAAGGACTATACTACTACCTCAAGACTTGCTACTATGCTTAGGGTAGCACTAGCCTCTAGGACTATGCTACTACCCCAAGTCTTTTCTGGGTCTCATACTCTCACAGATTAGACAATGTATTTGACTTATTCTTCTTCTCTTTGTTTATAAAACGTATAGTTAAATAAACCATTCTCCTCTCTTTGTTTATAAAACATTCTGTTCTCTTTGTTTATAAAACATATAGTTAAATAAACCATTATTTTCTCTTTGTTTATAAAACATTTAGTTAAATAAACCGTTCTTTCTTCTTATCTTTCGTTTATAAAACGTTCGGTTATATAAACTGTATCTTTCTTTCTTACAAAACGTTCGGTTATATAAACTGTATCTTCCTTATCTTTCTTTCTTACAAAACGTTCAGTTATATAAATTGTATCTTTGTTATCTTTCTTTCTTACAAAACATTTGGTTATATAAATTGTTACTATTCTTAACTTTCTTTGTAAACGTTTAAGTAATAAAATTCATTTATTATAAACGTCTAATTCTTGAATATGAACACCACCCTAAAACAGTAAAATAGGGATTCTTGAACTCACCTGGATTTTTGGTCTATTGTGGAAACTAAAAATCTTTGGGCTATATGAGTGCTACGTGATCTGTACATAAGTCAAAGTACAATTTTCTATTATTTCATGCAAGAGTCGTCAGTTTTGTGGGTATTGCACAAGAGTTTCGGCTAGGAGAGTTGCTAGCCACACTCGATTGTCGGCTAGGAGAGTCGCTAGCCCCACTCATGAGTGTCGCCTGAACTTGCGTTCTGGACTTTGTGGTGTAATGGGTCGATACTCAGCGTTTTTCTTAGAGGACCGATTCTTAGACAGTCGACTCTCAGACGGTCGACTATGACAGTCGACTCTCTGACAATTGACTCTGACACTCGACTCTCTGACAGTCAACTCTCTTCTTCTTCCTCGCTAAGAGTCGCCACATGCAGGTGGCCGACTCTCGAGAGTTGGCTCAAGAACATTGAGCATTTGCAGGTGTGATTTTTTATCCAAAACCGTAACTTTTTACATTCAAAACGTTTATCTAGCTTCATTTGCAGGTGAGCTTTAATCCACTTTTCATACGTAAAAATCCTTCCTTTATGTTTAAAAAGTCCCATAAACCCTAAAAACCCATTTCTATCAAAAACGTAGATCTGAGGTTGATTCTTACCTCAAAAGGCCGTGATTGCTTTGTGAAACTTGATCCAAATCACCGGAGAAACGTTTTGAGACTAATCTTGAGTCTATCCAAGATTTGTTGAAGCTTTCTCTTTCTAGGGTTTTGAGTTGGAGAAGATGATGGAGAAATGAGAGTTGTGAGTTGATTTCCCTTTTATATACATAGACTACATCTGCCCATTGGAGCCGAGCCCAAGCCCGCTACTTTACTTTTCAATTAAATCCTTGATTAAAACCCGATCCTATTATCATTCATCCGTTTTATTATTTTGGGATGTTACAACCCACAAACGACCACATTGGGTCCTCACTGTATGGTTGTTAACCTTTCTTGTTGGTCAACCATTTTTTTCTCTTTATATTTTCCTCTTTGAGTGCCTCCGTCTGTGCCTTTTCCAATTCAGTTAAAAAATCAGGTGATACCACCAGCCGGCAGGCTTTCAACCTAATAGGAGTTTGCACCTCCTTTCGACTTAGGGCGTCGGCTACCACGTTTACGTTCCCCGGGTGGTATAGGATCTCACCCTAATAGGAGTGTGCACCTCTTGTATAAACCTCGATAATAACCAGCCAGTCCCAAGAAACTTCGTACTTAGGTCAACGTTTATAGGACGTTCCATTCCATTACTGTTCGAATCTTTGTTGGGTCTACCATGATCTCGTGCGGGTTAACAATGTGACCTCGGAATTGGACTTTCCTAAGCTAGTACGCACACTTGGAGAGCTTTGCATAAATTTTCTCCCTCTATAGAGTCTACAGCACTTCCTTGAGATGACAAGAATGGTCGTCTTCATTCTTCGAGTAGACTAGTCCAACACTGGACATCAGACTCTATTCTTCATTTCCATAAATTTCGCGGGGCTATCGTTAAACCGAAGGACATCACGAGGAATTCGTAGTGCCCATAACGCGTACAAAACGCAGTTTTCATTATATCTTCTTCTCTTACTTTCAACTAGTGATGACCCGACCTAAGATCAATCTTCGAGAACCGACATGCACCTTTCAATTGGTCGAATATATCGTCTATCCTCGGTAACGGATATCTATTCTTTACTGTTCGCTTGTTTAGTTCTCGATAGTAGATGCACATACGCATGATACCATCATTCTTCTTTACAAACAGAACCGGAGCACCCCAAGGTGAAATGCTCGGTCAGATGAAACCCTTCTCCAGAAGCTCTTCTAACTGAGTCATTAGCATGTCTTTCTCCAAATCTTGTTTTTTTGTTTTTGTATGTAACAAGTAATCTTCTGAGAATATATTTGGTCGGAAATTCATTGGAATTGGATGTTTCGGACCATTTTCCGACCGCAATTCCGAAAACCATTTCTGACTAATTTTCGACCAACTGTTTCTGACTAGTTTCCGACAAACCAGTTCCGACTAATTTTCGACCAAAACTTTCCGACCAGTTTTTCCGACTAAATTCCGGACAAACTTATTATTTTCAGTTTTTTACGGACAATTTTCCGACCGAAATGAAATTATTTTAAATTTTAATAAAAACATGCAAAATCCGAAAAACATTTCTCCATAAAAGGCAGAAAAAATCCAATACAAACCCTCTTTATCAAAATCCATTGCAATTTTAAAATTCAATACAATTATCTACTAGTGTTTTCAAATTCAAACATAAAGACAATAAATATAAACTAAACTATGGTTGACTACTAAAATTCCTCATAAACTCGTTCACTTTTTGCATCTCGTCCAACAATCGTTGTTGCATATGTTCTCTTGCTTTTTGTTCATTTTCCATCCGTTGTTCCATATTTTCTCTTGCTTTTTGTTCATTTTGCAGTTGTTGTTGCATATCGGCTTGCACCCCTTCCAATTTGGATCGAAATTCCTGAACCTAAATATTTATTATACTTAGATGCATATACACATACCTAAGGGTGCTAAATGGGTCGTATTCACGGGTTGACACGACGACGACCCCTTTGACCAAAAATTGCAATTTAATAAACAAAATCACTAAACAAATCAGCTAAAACATAACCAAATTCAAATTCTTGAAAAGAAAACTTAAAACATTTTTTAAACAAAAGTCCAAAAATCTTGATTATAATCCGTGGTTTTGATCGACATAATCCACTAATTAAAATAGTTAAAATATTACCCAAATCAAATTCTTGAAAAGAAAAAAAATGCTATTTTGATAGTTTGATCTCATATATAGTTATACTCCCAATAACATCCATCTAATTAAAACACAACTTGTTCAGCTAAACGGGTTTGCGAGTTCAACTCAAAACTGACCCAACCCGTTTATACTAAACCCAAACATGTGAAGTTCGTGTTACAATATGTGCCCTATATATAAACTTCATAATCTAACAATGTCTGGAAGTTCTGTTTATGTTATATTCATGATCCATTTTGCACCTATATATGTTATATTCATGATCCAATAATTGATTTAATTTAAGTTTTATTCTATAAATTTAAGGCCTTGTAGAATTTCCAATTAAAACAAACCTTCCAACATGATGTACCAAAAACTATTAGTTACAATGCATGATATAATAACACAAACAAGGTAGATCATAATCTCCACTAACGACTAAACTACTTATTATGCATTTAAGTTCTTCTGAAAATTTAACTGTTAGAGAAATAATATAGCATGCCTTCAAGTGCATACGTACTTGACGGATTCTTCTCGACAAGTGTCTGTTAATAAAAAATTTCATATCTATAACATAATCGTCATCGTCTTACTCATCGCTCTCACTTTCATCATCCTCATCCTCTCCGGTAGTATCATTTACAAGAACATTTTCCTCATCCTCCAACTATGTCATCAGAAGAAATGTATATATATCAACAAATTTGTAGTGTGATAAATAATATGTATAGTCAAAAAGAGGAAGATGCAATATGATCGTTTTACATTCATGTTATCCATATTGGAGTCAAACTCTTCTTCATTATCGGTATTGCTATCCGCAATGGTATGGTTTAAACAAATTAATTATTTTGGACCTATATAACTAGAAAATCATCATCATACGGAGTTTTGGCAAACACTGAAAAAGTAATTTGTTCAACTTTACAAGCCATCCAAACACTCCCTAAACGAACCATGGGAACAAACCACCATGCTTTATTAAGATTCCGCAAGTTCGCGTGCTTTATGTAGCACTTACATATTTAATAAGGGTTTTTGTTTTCCTTCAGGTATAGAGTATTTGTGAATCTTGGGCTCACATTATGGGATATGTGAGATAAAGATACTAAATTATGATTCAGGTTTGGAGTAAGAATATATTTGTGTTATGATATTGTGTTAGTTGCTATATGAGCTAATTCTAATGGTAAATTAGTCATGATCTTTAAGCTTTTCTAAAGTAACCTTCATATAACTTTTGTGCTATAAATAATCTGTCACCTCAGTCTTACCAAATTACAAAAATAAATTATATAAAGATGAATCACCTTCAATCCGTAAGGAACAAGAGATGTTCTATTATTTTTATATTATGGATTCAAGTCGATATGAAAAACCATCACTCTCTTTAGTTGCATTTTTTAATTCCAGGTTTGGTAATGGAAAAATGATAATGTTCCATTGTTTCCAACAATCAAGTTAATTGGATTGAAATCGTGTTTAGGTTTGAGTTCGATTAAACTGAATTTGTGATGAACCCTAGGTTTCGGATTGTGTTAAATCTGATAATGTGAGCCCTGATAATCATGGGGCTTTCAATGTAGTCACAGAAACGAAGCTAAAGGTATGTTTGATTACCAGAAATAATACCGAATTGACTGTGTTCGGTCAAATAGGATTCCGGCTTCGCGTGGTTTGATCTCCGGCGTCTCTGGTCCTTCCTACGGCCGATTTGATGCGTGCAAAAGCTTAAGGGAAGTTCGTTTATCGTGTGTAGGGTGTTTGATTATGGAGTGATAAATGAATTGCTGTGAATTTGATAGCACGCGACGTGGGTTCGACGGTTTATAGTTTAATGAGTATAATTGGGATTAATTAGCATATAATGATTGTGTTAAATGACTCAATCATGGTCGAAACTGCTACCAACATGTAATTTAGTTACAAAATCGAACGTAAATCGGTTATAGACTTTAAATTTGGCTCAAGAACAAAGGGTTTGACTTTCAAAAGTCAACAAAATCAGAATTGTGTTAATTACAGATTCAGTCCCTGTGATTTCATGAATTTGGATTAGAGATAAGGCAGATTTAGCCCCTAAGAATTCTAACTGAACTAACTTAGTTGTGCTAACAGAGTTAACTGGTTTAAAAGATAACTCGACTAACTTAGTTGTGCTAACAGAGTTAACTCGAAAAGTCCGGATTGTCACATCATCCCTTAGTTAAAAGAATTTTCGTCCCGAAAATTAAAATAGTAAAAAAAAAATTCTAGGGTGTCACATCATCCTCTTGCGCATCATCTGATTCTTAAGTGTTTGATGTGGATTGCTTGAACAGATGAGGATACTTGCGCATCATCTGATCCTCGCGCTCCCATGAGAATTTCGGTCCGCGTTTCGAGTCCCAACGAACTCTGACAATATGGATTTTACTGTGTTTAAGCGTTTTGACTTCCCTATCCATGATTTCTACCGGTTCTTCAACGAACCGCAATTGTTCATCGATTTGTAGTTCCTCAAGAGGAACTGCGAGTGCCTCGTCTACTAGACATTTCTTCAAGTTCGAGACATGAAAGACATTGTGTACACCACCCAGTCCTTTAGGTTGGTCCAGTTGATACGCTAATGGGCCAATTCTCTTCACTATTTTGAACGATTCAACATAATGAGGATTCAGTTTGCCTCGTTTCCCGAAGCGAATTACACCTTTCCAAGGTGAGACTTTTAGTAGGACCATGTCGCCTACTTGAAATTTCTGAAGACTTACGATGCTTATCGGCGTAGCTCTTTTGACGATCATGAGCTGTCGCCATACGGTTTCGATTACAAGTTCAGGACCCGTAAGTGGGCTATCCCCAACTTCAGTCCAACAGATAGGAGGTCGGCATTTACGTCCGTATAATGCCTCGAATGGTGCTGACTTGATGCTAGTATGATAACTGTTATTGTAGGAGAACTCCACCAGAGGCAAGTGAGATTCCCAAGTGTTACCGAAATCGATCACACAAGCTCGTAGCATGTCCTCTAAGGTTTGAATGGTACGTTCCTTTTGGTCATCTGTGTGAGGATGGTACGTCGTGCTCATATCTAGACACGTACCTAAAGCTTTTTGTAGTGATTGACAGAAATGTGATGTGAATCAAGCGTCTCGATCCGAAATGATAGAAATTGGCACTCCGTGCCGAGAGACTACTTCTTTCAAGTAAATACGAGTAAGTTTCTTCATCTTGTCAGTTTCTTTGATGGCTAAGAAGTGTGCAGATTTTGTCAAGCGATCTACGATCACCCAGATGGTGTCGTATCTGCTAGGGGTTCGGGGTAGTTTGGTTATGAAATCCATAGAAATCGTTCCCAATCCACATTGGGATCTCTGGTTGTTGAAGCATACCAGAAGGCTTTTGGTATTCCACTTTGACTTTTGAGCAAGTCAGGCACTTGCTTACATAGGTGGTTATATCAGCTTTCATCTTCGGCCACCAATATAGCACCTTAAGGTCATGGTACATCTTGTCGGAACCTGGATGAATAGGGTATCAGGATTTGTGTGCTTCATTTATGACCTGGATGAATAGGGCACCGGCTACCGCATTAGCCTTGTCAAGATGATATCTGACTGCACAGTCATAGTCGTTCAAGAGTTTGACCCAACGACGTTGTCGCATGTTCAACTCTTTCTTCTCAAAGACGTGCTAAAGACTCTTGTGATCGGTGTAAATAGGGCACTTGGTACCGTACAAGTAATATCTCTAGATCTTTAGTGCAAATACCACGGCTCCCAACTCTAAGTCATGAGTCATGTAGTTTCTCTCGTGAATTTTCAGTTGACGAGAAGCGTATGCGATCACTTTCTCATGTTGCATTTAAGACACAAACAAGACCTTGAATGGATGTATCGCAGTACACTACTATGACATTTTGGATTTTCACTCACGTACTTGTAATATATATATATATCATGTAATCATTTATATTTAAATGAAATGCGAGTGTTTTTATTTTTATACAAAATATATATTTTTATTTTATGGATTTAAAATAATTAAAATTTTATAAGTTTTAAACTTATATAAAATTTTATATAAAAAAATCTAAATTAAAAGGGTTCATGTATATATAAGATAACCTATTTAAATAAAATAATTAACTTTTATAAAAATATTTATAATAATAATAATAATATAAGTTTATAAAAGATAATTGAAATAAAAAAAAAAGAAATGTAATTAATTATTAAAGTTGAGGGGCTGTTTTGAAATTTTTCAAACTAAAAGGTTTTAAACCAAAAACCGGTTAAGGGACTAAACATGGCCAAATCAAACCACAAGGACCCATCCGTAATTATCTTAGGGACTTAATTAAAACAGAATCAAACTTCAGCGACCAATTCTGCCATTTTCCAATTCGCGTTTCCGGTCACCTCCTTCATTATCCGGCAGTCCAAGCCAATTTCCGGCGACATCTCGACACGCTTGTTCTCTGCACCTTGACAGCCGATAAAGGTGTCCCTGACCTCGTCGTCCCCATGCGAGCAAAAGCCCCCGACCAATTGGTCTCCCCAACATTCGAATCGTCTGATCATGTTTGTGGCCGAAAGTCCACGCCACGAATTCGGCCCCGACAGTCAACCTCCACGCCTGCAAGATGGCTAGACAGTTTCGTCTCGTCCAGACAAGCTCGCCACCCCTCCTCCACCCACTCTCACCTCAAATTGAAACCAGCATTGTGTTCGTCGTCACTGTGAGAAGCTGTGACCAGAATATCAGAGTCAAATTCCATCCCGAAGCTTGATTTCCCATTCTTGACATTCTAGGATTTAAGACCCTGCCGACCAGACCCTTCGCGACCAGGTTCGAGCCTCAAATTTGTTCCGTTATCTTTTATTATCAACTGGCAATCTATCCCAATCGAAATCGCAACCTCAAACCATCGATTACCGGGCAAACCAGATGTCTCGGACACTGGTTTGCCGGTTGCCGAGGACCAGCAGCCAGGTTCCCTTATGTGCATATCAATTAACTGATACATACATAACCAGCGATGGGCAGTAGCCCGACTGGTTATGCGTGTGTGTGTTTGTGTCTAAGGTCGCGGGTTCGATTCCGGTTGGCCTTCGGCCCAATTTTTTTTCTTCTGTTTTATAAAACTTTTATTTTATTTATTTATTTTATCTCATTTTAATAATTTCTCTATACAATAAAAACTATTACGAGTGGGTTGACTCGTTCGTCTATTTTGAAATCGATTAAACAATTTTTTTCATAATTAACTCATCCAATTTTTATAAAATAATAAACCCTACAATTTTTATAAACTTGTTAAAATAAATTTTAACATATAATAATGATAACATAATTAAACAAATAGAAACTTTTCTTTTTATTTATTATTATATATAAATACAATAAACATAATAACAAATTATATAAAATATAATATTTTAACAAGATTAAAATATATATATATTTTTGATGTTAAGTTTTACAAAATCATTATCATCTTTCTACCATATTTTATACAAATAAATGTTAAGAAATATTATTATAAACCTATACACATTTAAATACGAATACGCACATATAAAACATACAATAATACTTATTTATCCACATAAGGTTTCAACGTGCTTAGTTTTCAACATCCTTATCACCCGCACTTGTGGATTAAAACATCCTCTAGCCAGGTGAGTTACATAGCCCCTATTTTACATTTTTACATACTTTGGGGTGAAACATTATTTCATGCTACTCAATCAAATTGTTTATACGTGTTATTCATGTGGATTATATGCTTATTATCTTGGGTGTACAATCATTTACTTTAAACACAAGAAAACCAACAGTAATATTAATAGATCTATTGTGCCTGACCAGCCCACCCATGTAGGGTGTTTATTACTACATACTCGGATATAGCCGCGTGTTATATTCAAACATATCGGATATAGTGGGTAACTATATTCAAACATACCGGACCTAGCTGTTGTGCTATGTTCAAGCGCGTCAATCAAGGTTTGAATTGTGCTTAGATAAATGATACAACCATGTATGCTATGTTTAACAAGATAAACAATGAGTTGCAAAACATTTTTATCTACTATTTATCGATTCCACTAAACCTATGTACTCACCAACTTTATAGTTGACACTTGACTTAAATAATGTTTCAGGTTTGGATATGTGATTGCTTACTGAAGATTCTACCACTTAAGAACTTATGGACCTAGTTAATTAAATCAATGTTTTGAAATAGACTAGGTTATTTGAATTTGTATTGTACTTGAATGTTTGTTGTCTTTAATTAAATTAATGAATTATGCAATATTTTAGTTATCATGTGCTTTTGAACAATCATTCCATTGTCCGCCTCGATGATTCCGCCATCGGTCGGGGTGTGACAACTACAAAGTCATCCGTTCCCTCGGGAAGAGATAGGATGGTGCACTGTAGAGTTTCAGTTTAATCTGTTGAAATGCTGACTCCTGAGTATCACCCTAGTTATAGGGTTTACCCTTCTGAGTTAAGGTATTGAGGGGTTGAGCAATCTTAGAGAGTCCCTCAATGAAATGACGGTAATAACCAGCCAATCTCAGAAATTGTCGCACCTCAGTTGGAGTCGTTGGTGCCGTCCAATTCTTGATTGCTTTTACTTTGGTTGGATTGACATGTATTCCCTTCTCGTTGACTACATGCCCTAGGATTTGCACTATGCGAATCTAAAATTAGCACTTGGAGAGTTTAGCATACAGTTGTTCTTTCTTCAGTAATTCCAGGATTAAACGAAGATGCTCCTCGTGTTCTTCTTCATCCCTTGGATATATGAGGATGTCGTCGATAAACACAATGACGAACTGATAGAGGTAGGGTTTACACACACGGTTCATGAGATCCATGAACATCGCCGATGCGTTCGTCAGTCCAAATGGCATGGCCATAAACTCGTAATGGTCGTATCTAGTCCTGAAAGCATTTTTTGAGACATCTTCTTCACGGACTCTCAACTAATGATAATCGGACCTAAGATCGATCTTTGAATAGATTGATCCTTGGAGTTTGTCAAACATACCATCAATGTGGGGTAGAGGATATCGGTTCTTGATGGTTACTTTGTTCAGCTCACGATAGTCAATGCACACACGGAAAGTCCCGTCTTACTTCTTGGCGAATAGGACTAGGGCTCTCCATGGCGATGAGCTAGGTCGGATGGAGCCTTTATCCAACAACTCTTGCAGTCATGTGGATAGTTCTGGTAGCTCACTGTGTGTAAGTCTATCCGATGCCCAAGCAATAGGCGCTGCTCCGGGTGTTAGATCAATCTGTAATTTGACTTGACAGTGAAGCTAAAGACCAGGCAAGTCTTCGGGAAATACCTCCGGGTAATCACGAACGATCGGGGTATCATAAATCTTCTTCTCCTCAGATGGCTGCTCGGTGACGAGAGACAAAATGGCAGTATGACCTTTACGTAGACGCTTTTGTGCTTTCACGAAAGATATGATGCCCACGACAGCACCACTTTTTTCGTCTTGGACAAAAAGAGTTTCTCCACTCGGGAGAGGAAGGCGAACAAAATTGTTCATTACAAATAACTTTGGCTTGGTTCTTAGATAACCAATCCATACCGATAATTACATAGAAACTACTGAGTGTGACTGGCATGAGGTCAATGTCAAGCTTATGGAATTTATCGTTGGAGTGTAAGGGATAACTTGTTAGCTTAGAAAGAATTCCTCAAATTTTGTGTACATAGTTGGAGTCGGTGGTTTTACCCTAAGGTTCTACTAGAGTTTCACTCTAGGTGGTTCCATTGATCCAGTCTGAATGAGAGTCGTAAGGTCACTAAGACTCTTACATGAGTGAAAATAACACGATGGATAGATCACATATTAGGACCATTTATCCACACACTAGGTTTCACCAGGACTTACATGCACCTCAAATTACCATTACGTTTGCACCCGTAATGATAATTTGTTTTGCATGCTCACCCTAGTTTCTCCCTATCCTGTGTCAAAATGTCCCTCATTTTTTATTGCCGAGTACAGGGTGTTGTTAGAGATGATAAGTCATTGAAAGGTGTAGTCATCAACCATAAGTTGATCGACTAGGACTCGTATCAGGATGAGTAGTCGGAAATTGTTTGATCCGAGTATTCACTCGAGTTGGAACATAATACAAGAGTCCAATCCAGTGGGTTGTAGATGGGAACATGCACATGAAACAAACATGTACATGAAATGCGGTTTCGATGAGCGAAACTAGTTCATGAATGTGTTACTGGAAGAGGAAAAGTAGTCGTCCTTCCAACTGAGTCAGGATAGGGTTTGACTATGCAATGAGCAAGGCGTTCTCAACCTTGTGGTCAATCTTTCTTCAACAGAGTATCGACCAAAGCGCTAGCCCATGAATCGGGAAAGTGATGACATCTATGTGTCAATGTATTCTACAATAATTCGTGCAACGGTATGCCTTCACATGGCGTACCTCAAGCGAGGCCCACGGGTTCAGGCTTAAAGTAGAGTAAAGCTAGTGAGGTCGGGATATAGTTGCTAGTGGGTGCAGGAGGGACTCGCCCCCAACGAAATCATCTCCTAAAGAGACATGTGTTAGTGCTGTGTGTCGTCCCCAACACGGACTTGAGAAGGCCCACCATTCCCGATTGTATCATCGATAGGCTCAAGTCGGTGTCATCTTCGGCTCTGATGGTGTAACAAAGGTGCAGATGATGGTGGTGTGAGTGACTCGTTCGAAGGCTTCGTCTCGCTGCCCACGGACGGGAGTGGATGTTGTTCTGTTGAGTCCCCGAGTGTCGCCACCGAGAATGATGATATAGTGAGAATGACGTGTTCCTCGTCAGAAAAGGGTGATATGGATGTTGTCATCATGCCTGCAATGCAATGTATGTATGGATACCATGTGTATCATGTATGAGTGTATGTGTCATGTAACTAATGCATGTG
Source organism: Smallanthus sonchifolius (assembly GCA_023525975.1). Classification (NCBI taxonomy): domain Eukaryota; kingdom Viridiplantae; phylum Streptophyta; class Magnoliopsida; order Asterales; family Asteraceae; genus Smallanthus; species Smallanthus sonchifolius. The sequence continues at coordinate 90,631,378 of CM042024.1, read as the reverse complement.
TGTGGTTATAGTCGAGTATGCAATCCTAGTTCTCTATAACCAATGGCTCTGATACCAATCTGTCACACCCCAAATTCCACTAACGGAGTTTTACCATTTGGAAGGTGATACACCAGGATCTCAGTCATTAGTTACATCAAACGACACTATATGAGACTTAAAAAGTCATAACCTAAATGTTCAGAGTTAAATGCGGAAGCGTAAACGTTAGAATGAAATCAAAAGTAATTACACGTAACAAGTGTCAATTAATGTAAATAAGTAAAACTGTTTAAAATGTTTGAAATGAATGATATGACAGTAGCACTCCATGCATGTCCTAAGTGTGCAACCTGTGCCAAAGCGACCTGAGAAACATATAAGAAAAAGTGTCAACACGAGGTTGGTGGGTTCACAGGTTTGTATGTAAATAAACTGTTTGAGTGTTGCTGGATCCACATACGTAAGTCACACCTATTGCTAGCTAGACAATGTATAAGTTACTCTAAGCGCTCGCAACCGAAGCTGACTTTTTATTTGTTTTTTTTCCTCCAGCCAGGTCTATCAACCCTTACTAATATGTTTAGGCCAATCTACACCCGTTCGACCTCCAATCGTGCTAGCGTGACTAGCCCGGGTGGGGTTTGTCAAACCCAATAGTACTACTCAAATTACCTCGCTAAGTCCATATTAACGGTTCGATGTGAGGACTTTCATGATAGTGTTTACGCTTAAGTACACAAGTGGTAATGAAATACTATGTTATCCATGTCCGTGTGTATGTCTCTCCCTGGTTGGGAGACAAGTAACGGATGCCTGTTCGTATGCATGTTTCTCCCCAACGGGAAAACAAGTAAGATGATGTTTGTTTGTACGCATGTTTCTCCCCAACGGGAAAACAAGTAAAATGATATTCGTTTGTATGCATGTTCCTCCCCAATGGGAAAACAAGTAAAATACTGTTTGTGTGTATGTATGTTTCTCGCTAACAGGAAAACAAGTAAAATAATGTTTGTGAGTATGCATGTTTCTCCTCAACGGGAAAACAAGTAAAATAATGTTTGTGAGTATGCATGTTTCTCCCCCAATAGGAAAACAAGTAAAAATAATGTTTGTGAGTATGCATGTTTCTCCCCCCCCCCCATAGGAAAACAAGTAAAATAATGTTTGTGAGTATGCATGTTTCTCCCCCAATATGAAAACAAGTAAAATGAGGTCGTGAAACTCACATGCGTTGCGTAGGAGGTAGTATCACACAAGTATGAGATTTGGAACCTCGAGTGTTAGCCTGCACAGCTTACGTATGTCCTAGAATTATAAACACATAAGTTAGGGACATATGGGATTTGTGACGACGACACGGAAGATTAGAACGTCTTAAAACATTCTAAGGATCTATGAGTAGACGAACGTGTCCACGGGAATAGGGTTTCTTAATATAATTATTAAAATGAAAGCGTTTCGTGTCGAACGACTCTAATACGAATAATATTAAATAAGTAAATAAATTTGTTCGTTTGTATCATTTAATAATGGTCTAAGAAAATAATATAACAAATATATTATTTTTGAACTCGTAGGAAATATACGATAATCATTTACGTGACAAAGTAATAAATATATTATTTTTATTCGAGGATACGACGTGGGTAAACAATATAGCATTTATTAGTTTAAAGCGTTATACGAGGTTAATAAACGAGACGAAATAATATAAAAATATATATTATTTTATACTAGAAGTCACGGGTTGAAAATAATGTAAACATATTATTTTATTCGAAGTCACGGTTTGAAAATAATATAAATATATATTATTTTGAAAGTGAAAATAACATAAATATAAGTTATAAATTCAAAGCAAGCCTACGGGTGGTTTTTCCGGGGTTAAAACATATTAATATATTATTATAATAATAATAGGTTAGTTTTTATATTAAAATAATGCTAAAATAATGGTTTAAAAATAAAACAGGATGGAGGGACTCGAACCCGGGTCTCCTCCCCCATAGTCCAACGAGTTAACCAGTACACCCGCTAGGGCAATCGCAACAAGACCCGGATCTGTTTGATTTTAATACAATGGTTTCTGGTGTTCTTCCCCCCATCGTGACCCGATCCCAAACTCCATCCCAAATCCAACCAAAACGATCGCGATTGATCTTGTAAGCATAGGGCTTTTGTTAGTCGATGATAAACGAATCTGAGGGTGAGATTAATTGTAAAATGATTGAGTTTAGGTTCGTTTAATTCCTGATTCAAAAATTCAAAACCCTAGGTTTGAATAAGAAATCGAATTGGGTAAACCCGGTAATATTAACAGATGAAATCATAGGGCTTTCATAGAGTTGGTGATTGCGAAACTACTCATATAAGTTAATTGGATTGAAATCGTGTTTAAGTTTGAGTTCGATTAAACTGAATTTGCGATGAACCCTAGGTTTCGGATTGTGTTAAATCCGATAATGTGAGCCCTGATAATCATGGGGCTTTCAATGTAGTCACAGAAACGAAGCTAAAGGTATGTTTGATTACCAGAAAGAATACCGAATTGACTGTGTTCGGTCATATAGGATTCCGGCTTCGCGTGGTTTGATCTCCGGCGTCTCTGGTCCTTCCTACGACCGATTTGATGCGTGCAAAAGCTTAAGGGAAGTTCGTTTATCGTGTGTAGGGTGTTTGATTAGGGGTGATAAATGAATTGCTGTGAATTTGATAGCACGCGACGTGGGTTCGACGGTTTCGAGTTTAATGAGTATAATTGGGATTAATTAGCATATAATGATTGTGTTAAATGACTCAATGATGGTCGAAACTGCTACCAACGCGCAAAGGGAAGAGACTTCCTCCACAAGGCTCCTCTCCTGCATAAGGACAAACCAACAGTACCTCGCATAAAGACAAAGGCTCGTGAGCGTACGGTAGGGGTGACCACGCTGCCATTCCAGGAATGTCAGGAGCAGGGAGACAATTCTCATGCACACAAGTGGTCCTACCAGAGAAGACAAAGCTGACACCATTAATGGTTGTCACCTGGAGTACCACAAGGATATTCCTGATGGCGACGTACACCCAATCACACATCCGCCAAGTCATCATCCTTCGGCTATAAATACAGGGCCTTGCCCTCAAAAACAGGTATCTTGAATTCATCCCCCTTACTACATCCTTCTCAAAAAACAAATACTTACTCTCACGTCGGAGGGTGGTTACAGGGAAAACCTCTTCCCTATAATGAGGCTAACGGCGTTGTTCGTTTTGCAGGACCGGTGTCCCCGTCTGGAGCTCATTCCTACTTTACCAATCCAATCATCCTGTAGATCAACTAACTAGAATGTCACATTCGACTAGTGTATCTTCAGTTGATGACATGGACAATTGTATTTTTAGGTACCACATAACTTGTTAATCAAATGTAATTAAATTACTAAATGTACATAAAAATACAATGGAATTTTCAGATATATCTATATCTATACTATATAATAAATAAAGGTTTTTCATGCCATGTGTCGCCTCCATATTTATTCTCATCATTTTTTTTCCGTCTCTTTCTTATTAAATACACATCTATCTTTTAATAATAATAATATATTTTTAAAGAAAATACTAATCTTTATATTAATAAATCTCCTGCATATTTTGACGAGCGTATGTGTTAACATATTATATTGTATTCCACGGGTTTATTCTAACCTGTATAAAACACGAGTTTTTAAAAAATAATTTTTTTATTACTCAATATATAATATTACATTTATTCAACCCATGTAATATACGAGATTTTAACCTAGTATATATATATATATATATATATATATATATATATATATATATATGCAAGCTTTCTTTAAAAGCGCGTAAATTGTGTTGATTAATAAGAAAGAAAAAGTCATGTATTTTATTTGTTTCATATAAAAATTTCTATGGTCAATAGCAAGGAAAGAAAGTACAGGCGTAAATGATACTTTCAGAAATCAAACCCCACAAAAGTAGATATTAAATTTCTTGGTCCATCTAAAATGAACTTTACTCTTTAAGTTCACAAGTGAATCAAAATGTTTTTATTTTAATGTTGTAAATGAAGGAAAGAAGAGCGTTGAAGACCAAGTTGATCTTTCATTTCCTTGTTGTATTTTATGCATCCATAACCTTTACCTTTGCTGCAGACACCTTGTCCGCAAACCAAACCATTAGATATAATGAAACCATCGTTTCGCCTCAAGAAACCTTCGAACTTGGTTTCTTTAGCCTCGGTATGGGTAGCCAACCGTAACACACCACTCAGAGATACCTCTGGCGAGCTAACTCTCACCCATCAGAGAGTTTTAATTATCCGGGATGCCACCAAGGGCAATGTGGTATGGTCATCAGAGAACTCATCAACGACGTAAATGAGGAAATCGATCGGTCAACTTATAGATACAGGTAACTTTATAATTTATAATCAAGAAAAACCCGTGTGGCAAAGTTTTGATGTAGTGATAGACACTTTACTTCCCGGAATGAAACTGGGCTGGAATTTGTTTACGGGGAATAACATACGCTTCACGTCATGGAAATTTGAGGATGATCCTGCTTTAGGTGAGTTTGCTTATTGGATTGATACCAGAGGTACCCTCAGATAATCCTAACTGAAGGCAAGAAGATAAAGTTCCGGGGAGGTCCATGGAATGGACTCAGGTTTACAGGATTTCCTAATATGAGGCCCAACGGGTCTAAAAACATCACCTTTGTTCATAATCAGAGAGAAATTTACTACCTATAGATACTTCGGTTATTACCAGGCTGGTGTTACAAACAAATGGCCGTATAGCCCGCTTCTTATGGATTGATAGCAAAAAAGAATGGAACTTTATTTGGCCCGACAAAAGGATCTCTGTGATGAATACGCGGTGTGTGGGGGATTCGGGAGCTGCAACATTGACAAGTCCCCAGTGTGTGAATGTTTGAAGGGGTTTGAACCCACATCTCCTGATCAGTGGAAGATTACAGATTGGTCGCAAGGATGTCGGCATACTATCCCTTGGATTGTGAACCTGGGGAAGGCTTCAACAAATATTCAAATTTGAAGTTACCCGACACTGGGAGGTCATGGTATAACCAGACCATGACCCTCTTAGAGTGTGAGAAGATGTGTAAAAGCAATTGTTCGTGTACGGCTTACACAAATTCGAATATATCAGGGACAGGGAGTGTTTGCTTTCTTTGGTTTGGTGATCTAATTGATATTAGAACGTTTTCTGAAAAAGGGGACACTCTTTATATACTGTTGTCAGCTTCTGAGTTAGGGGACACTATTATTTTCATTAGTAACTTGATATTTATCTGTCTAAATGTCAGCTTAAGGCATTATGTTTTGATACAGACTCGATAAAAAACAGTAGAAGTTCCGGCGCAGGGAGAAGAGTACGAGTTATTGTCCCTGTAGCATTTGTAGTTTTAGTCATACTAGTTTTAGTATGCTTATTTGCTCGTGTTAATATGAAGAAATAACAGCAACAAGGTATGACTTTTGAATACAAAGTGTTTCTCTACTTAAGAATGAGTCGGCTCAAGTTATGTTTTATATTTAACGAGCCAAAACAAAAGAAAAATGTATCTAAAACAGAAACTGTTATAGGTTTTCTAAAATGTATTTTGAATTGATAAAGCAATTCCTCTAATCATATTTGTGACGCAAACTTAGTATAAATGATTGTGATGTTTGGAAAAAATATTCCAAATCAGCCAACACGACCTTGTCGACCCATAAAGAAACAGTATTGTAACCCAACCCGCATATCATGCCACATATATGTACTAGCTAGTGTTACTAGTTCTTTTAAAAAGAAATTGTAACATCCCGAGTTTTAGAGTGTGAAAGAATTCACGAAAAATTTAAAACTTATATAAGAAAAGGGAAGCGGGCTTGGGCCGGGGTGTATAGGCCGAAAGGGACAAGGGTTTGGGCCCTTATAAGTCTCAAGACCAGCCCCAAACCCTCATTTGCAACACCATTTTCGGAATTCTAAAGAGAGAAAGCGAGAGAGAGCCTAGAGAGAGAAAGTCCCGGTTTTCGGACTAGAGCTTCAAGGATCGTTAGCAAGAGTCTCGCGAGTGTTTAGCAACGAAAAGGAAGTGATTACAGGTAACCGATTCTCCTAGATCTGAGTTTTAGTTCATTTTTGGGTTTTTCGGGTTTTGGGTGAAACGGGAACGTTTTTACAGATGAAACTGAAAGAAAAGCATAGATTTGAGTTCTTAAACGAAAAACAAACGTTTTGAATGTAAAAAGTCCGGATCTTGACCAGGTCGGACCTGCATTGCGAAAGTTAGGGTTTTTCACGGGGAAGATAGCTGAGTTCTGCAGGTATCGAAACTAGAAGTTTCGAGCGGCCTGCAGGTATCGAAACTAGAAGTTTCGAGCGGCCTGCAGGTATCGAAACTAGAAGTTTCGAGCGGCCTGCAGGTATCGAAACTAGAAGTTTCGAGCGGCCTGCAGGTATCGAAACTAGAAGTTTCGATGGGCCTGCACCTGTCGAAACTAAGTAGTTTCGATAGGTCTGCATCAGTAAGTGAAGTCAGTGTATTCACCTGTAACAGAACGAGTAAACCGTTAGAGTCGGGATTAGGTCTGATATGTGTCAACTGTTATGATTGTTCAGATTGAGTGAGATCCAGTAGACCATTCCAGCTAAGATAAGAGGTGAGTTCTAATCCCCTTTTTGCCTTCTTTAGGGGTGGTGTGCATACTTAGTGTAAAGTGTTTATTATATTTTATATATTATAAACTGAAGAGAAAAGCTATGTTTTAGTGAAAGGTTTAAAAGAGGCAAAAGTATATTTTTCAGCAAAGTAAGATATATCATTTGGCAAGCGTTTACTATATTTTTATATACATAAACAAAGGCATGATATATATGATAAGCTATGTTTTAGAAAGCAAGATGTATTTTATGATAAGCTATGTTTTAGAAAGCAAGATGTATTTTATGATAAGCTATGTTTTAGAAAGAAAGATATATCATTTGGCAAGCGTTTACTATATTCTCATATACATAAACAAAGGCATGATATATGTGCTAGTATGTTTTCAGTAAAGTAAGATATATCATTTGGCAAGCGTTTACTATATTTTCATATACATAAACAAAGGCATGATATATATGATAAGCTATGTTTCAGAAAGTAAGAAGTATTTTATGATAAGCTATGTTTCAGTAAAAGCAAAGATATATCATTTGGCAAGCGTTTACTATATTTTTATATACATAAACAAAGGCATGATATATGTTAAGTTATGAGCAAGATTTACAGAAATATTTATGAACAGTAAAGTGAACAGTTTTCCTTCGGGAATATGTACCAGCTATAAAGGTCCTTGGGACAGATGTTACTTGTACAAGATGTCAGATATGGGTTCTACCCATTAGTAAGAACCTTTGGGTTCGTTAACGGTTGTACAACTGGGATGAGTGACGGCGGTTGCTCGGGAGGTCCACGCAACCTCCCCTTAGCGTTAAGCGGTATTGTCGGTTCATGGATGTAAGCCATGGGGGCATTGACCAGGGTATTGTCGGTTCATGGTCGTTGATCATGGGGGCATTGACCAGGTACTCGTCGGTTCATGGATGAAAGCCATGGGGGCGGTACAGTAGTGACAAGGAATTGACGGATAAGCGGTATTGTCGGTTCATGGTCGTTGATCATGGGGGCATTGACCAGGTACTTGTCGGTTCATGGATGTAAGCCATGAGGGCAGTACAGTAAAGAGGAATTGACGGTTTATTATACGTTTTAAACTGTTTGAAAAGTAAAGTGTGTTAAGTTTAGCCTTAATGGCAGTATATATGTTTGAAAAGTAAAGTGTGTTAAGTTTAGCCTTAATGGCAGTATATATGTTTGAAAAGTAAAGTGTGTTAAGTTTAGCCTTAATGGCAGTATATATGTTTGAAAAGTAAAGTGTGTTAAGTTTAGCCTTAATGGCAGTATATATGTTTGAAAAGTAAAGTGTGTTAAGTTTAGCCTTATTGGCAGTATATGTGTTATAGTAAATCTTTTGTAAAATTGATTTAAAGTAAACGTTAGAACTCACTCAGCGTCGCTGATTTTTAGTATGCATATCAGTTAAGTGCAGGTTTAGATGATGGATGTGGATGCTTGGACTTAGAGAGAAGAGTTACCCGAAGATCAGTGTCTGGCATCCCTATTATGTTTATGTTATGTTTTAGCTTGACGTTGTTAAAGACAATTTGTATTAGACATGTTTATGTTTCCGCTGCGTATGTAAAGAAGATTAAATCGTTTCCGCTGTATTAATGAATGCCTTACGTTTAAAGTGCTATGTGTTGATGAGTAAATCCAATAAGTGAGGTCTCTCGGGATCGGGGCCTCACAAGTTGGTATCAGAGCCATAGTTTGAGAGATTTGGACATCCCCGATGTCCAGACTTAAACTGAGAATGGGACAAGAAGCGGATGCCAGTACGGGTAACTCAAGTCAAAGCATCAGAAGCGTATAGTAAGTAAAGTTTACCTTTAGAGTGTCAAGATAAGAATAGAGGCTTTAGTGGAACCATGAAAGCGAATAAATAGAAAACAAGATGTGATGTAATGGTTAATTGCAGATGGCCAGTGTATATTAACATCTTACATTACTTATTGTGTTCTACATATTCCCTAGCATGATGAAATTAAATCTTTTGTTCTCTATCTTTCAGTTAGAAATGGCTAGACGTAGAGGGACTAGAGGAGGTGGAGGAGGAAGACGTGGTGGGCGTATAGGCCGCCGCGGTGGAGCTAGTACCAACCAGGAGATTGAGGGGAGTGTTCACACTACCCATACCAATACGGTAGTCAGTCAGCACAATGTTGAGCATGCGGCAGGAGATGATCAGTTAACCCCAATAGCTTAGATGCCTTAGATTTAGAGATAACACCGATTAGACTCTCAGTGGTAGTTAATCACAATGGCCTTCATAACCAAGCTGCCTTGCATAGCTACGGTTCATGCCACCCATTCTGTGATTTGCTGTCAGTATAGCTTATGGCAGGTTTCGAGGACGAAACCTATTGTAAGGAGGGTAGACTTGTAACATCCCGAGTTTTAGAGTGTGAAAGAATTCACGAAAAATTTAAAACTTATATAAGAAAAGGGAAGCGGGCTTGGGCCGGGGTGTATAGGCCGAAAGGGACAAGGGTTTGGGCCCTTATAAGTCTCAAGACCAGCCCCAAACCCTCATTTGCAACACCATTTTCGGAATTCTAGAGAGAGAAAGCGAGAGAGAGCCTAGAGAGAGAAAGTCCCGGTTTTCGGACTAGAGCTTCAAGGATCGTTAGCAAGAGTCTCGCGAGTGTTTAGCAACGAAAAGGAAGTGATTACAGGTAACCGATTCTCCTAGATCTGAGTTTTAGTTCATTTTTGGGTTTTTCGGTTTTGGGTGAAACGGGAACGTTTTTACAGATGAAACTGAAAGAAAAGCATAGATTTGAGTTCTTAAACGAAAAACAAACGTTTTGAATGTAAAAAGTCCGGATCTTGACCAGGTCGGACCTGCATTGCGAAAGTTAGGGTTTTTCACGGGGAAGATAGCTGAGTTCTGCAGGTATCGAAACTAGAAGTTTCGAGCGGCCTGCAGGTATCGAAACTAGAAGTTTCGAGCGGCCTGCAGGTATCGAAACTAGAAGTTTCGAGCGGCCTGCAGGTATCGAAACTAGAAGTTTCGATGGGCCTGCACCTGTCGAAACTAAGTAGTTTCGATAGGTCTGCATCAGTAAGTGAAGTCAGTGTATTCACCTGTAACAGAACGAGTAAACCGTTAGAGTCGGGATTAGGTCTGATATGTGTCAACTGTTATGATTGTTCAGATTGAGTGAGATCCAGTAGACCATTCCAGCTAAGATAAGAGGTGAGTTCTAATCCCCTTTTTGCCTTCTTTAGGGGTGGTGTGCATACTTAGTGTAAAGTGTTTATTATATTTTATATATTATAAACTGAAGAGAAAAGCTATGTTTTAGTGAAAGGTTTAAAAGAGGCAAAAGTATATTTTTCAGCAAAGTAAGATATATCATTTGGCAAGCGTTTACTATATTTTTATATACATAAACAAAGGCATGATATATATGATAAGCTATGTTTTAGAAAGCAAGATGTATTTTATGATAAGCTATGTTTTAGAAAGCAAGATGTATTTTATGATAAGCTATGTTTTAGAAAGAAAGATATATCATTTGGCAAGCGTTTACTATATTCTCATATACATAAACAAAGGCATGATATATGTGCTAGTATGTTTTCAGTAAAGTAAGATATATCATTTGGCAAGCGTTTACTATATTTTCATATACATAAACAAAGGCATGATATATATGATAAGCTATGTTTCAGAAAGTAAGAAGTATTTTATGATAAGCTATGTTTCAGTAAAAGCAAAGATATATCATTTGGCAAGCGTTTACTATATTTTTATATACATAAACAAAGGCATGATATATGTTAAGTTATGAGCAAGATTTACAGAAATATTTATGAACAGTAAAGTGAACAGTTTTCCTTCGGGAATATGTACCAGCTATAAAGGTCCTTGGGACAGATGTTACTTGTACAAGATGTCAGATATGGGTTCTACCCATTAGTAAGAACCTTTGGGTTCGTTAACGGTTGTACAACTGGGATGAGTGACGGCGGTTGCTCGGGAGGTCCACGCAACCTCCCCTTAGCGTTAAGCGGTATTGTCGGTTCATGGATGTAAGCCATGGGGGCATTGACCAGGGTATTGTCGGTTCATGGTCGTTGATCATGGGGGCATTGACCAGGTACTCGTCGGTTCATGGATGAAAGCCATGGGGGCGGTACAGTAGTGACAAGGAATTGACGGATAAGCGGTATTGTCGGTTCATGGTCGTTGATCATGGGGGCATTGACCAGGTACTTGTCGGTTCATGGATGTAAGCCATGAGGGCAGTACAGTAAAGAGGAATTGACGGTTTATTATACGTTTTAAACTGTTTGAAAAGTAAAGTGTGTTAAGTTTAGCCTTAATGGCAGTATATATGTTTGAAAAGTAAAGTGTGTTAAGTTTAGCCTTAATGGCAGTATATATGTTTGAAAAGTAAAGTGTGTTAAGTTTAGCCTTAATGGCAGTATATATGTTTGAAAAGTAAAGTGTGTTAAGTTTAGCCTTATTGGCAGTATATGTGTTATAGTAAATCTTTTGTAAAATTGATTTAAAGTAAACGTTAGAACTCACTCAGCGTCGCTGATTTTTAGTATGCATATCAGTTAAGTGCAGGTTTAGATGATGGATGTGGATGCTTGGACTTAGAGAGAAGAGTTACCCGAAGATCAGTGTCTGGCATCCCTATTATGTTTATGTTATGTTTTAGCTTGACGTTGTTAAAGACAATTTGTATTAGACATGTTTATGTTTCCGCTGCGTATGTAAAGAAGATTAAATCGTTTCCGCTGTATTAATGAATGCCTTACGTTTAAAGTGCTATGTGTTGATGAGTAAATCCAATAAGTGAGGTCTCTCGGGATCGGGGCCTCACAGAAATCGTGGTTGTCCACTTCACAGGGAGACCTGGAAACAAGTTTGGTCATGATCCGGAAAATAGAAGTGGTGATGAAGATCTAGAGCTACCATTATTTGGCTTGTCTACAATACTTAGAGCTACAAACAACTTTTCAATGAACAACAAACTTGGAGAAGTCGGTTTTGGACCTATTTATAAGGTATTATATAACTCCATGGCTTTCTATGTAGTACATATGGTGTTAATGTGTTACTATAATATGATTCTTGGCCTATGTTAAAAAAGTTAAAGCAAATGATTCCTAACAATATGTGGAGTCGGATCAGAATTGATGCAACATTCTGTGACACTGTTTCTTTGAGAACAAGTGATAGGATGATCCAAGGTTGTGGACTAAATAGATCATTATGATCCATGTAACCAGGGTTTTAGGCTGATGCACCAGGGTTTTACCCACGCCGATCCAGGGTTCGAGCCTCGGCTCTCCCTCAAGCCCGGAAGGGGCCGTATTGGGTGGGGTTTTTCCTTGAAAGTTCTCCAACTCTGACGCCAAGTGGGCTCGGTTAAGACAACATGTTGGCCGGAGTTGGACGAGGCTCTCCCATGTGACGGGGGGTGCGACGTCATAACATTCAATGTTCACCTTTAAAAAAAATGATCCATGCAACCACATAAATACACGTGTTCTTTATCATTTCTTGTTTGATTTATGAATATTCGCTAGTCGTATTTTGTGTGATCTTTGGTCAAAAGTGGGTATTGGTAATTTACCAAACAATAATAATAAAAAAATGGTGAAATTAAATAAAACATGGCATGTTTGAAGATGTACGGAAGGGTTTTTGTGCTATAATTCTTAAAGGGTTATGGTTCAGGGTGTACTTGAAGACAGAAAGGAAATAGCAGTGAAGCGGCTAGCAAAAACATCCTCAATGACTCCACGAATTCAAAAATGAAGTCATCTCGATATCTAAACTACAACATCACAATCTTGTCAAGCTCTTGGGCTGCTGCATAGAAGGAGACAAAGTGATGCTCATTTATGAATACATGCCAAACAAAGGCCTTGATTCCTTCATATTTGGTAAATGAAATTAGAAGAAACAAAAATATAGAAAACTGTCAATTTATCGAGGAGGTAAACTAAAACTCAAACTATCCATTTCACAGAAACAACTCAAAGCGAACTCATTTATTGGCATGTACGTTACCACATTATTAGTGGAATTGCTCGTGGACTTCTTTATCTTCATCAAGATTCTAGGCTTAGAATCATACATAGAGATCTCAAGGTCAGTAATGGTTTGCTTGACATAGATATAAACCCAAAGATATCAGATTTTGGCACTGCTAGAACTTTTGGTGTAAATCAAATAGAAGCAAAGACAAACAAAATGGTTGAAACATAGTGAGATTCATCTACCCTAACCTCATTCCATTTTATTTAGTGGATCATTTACATTAACTATATTCCACACAGTGGCTACATGGCGCCAAAGTATGCAGGAGGTGGTGTCTTTTCCATAAAATCAGACGTATATAGTTTTGGCGTATTAGTGCTGGAAATTGTGTGTGGGGATAAAAATAGAGGATTCGTCCGTGAAGAACATTACAACAACCTTATCGGACACGTAAGGGTAATTTTGAAAGTGCAAATTGTAAGGGTAAAAGGCTTTGGTCTTTTATTTTGGAAAAGTATCTTTATTTTCATCCATAAAGAGCAAACCAACTTATTAAACATGATATATAAAAAACCAAACAAAAAAGAAAAGGGTAATATAAATATGTAGACTTTTTCAACATGTGGTGGTTAACTTCTACGATTACCCAAAATGAAAACCTTATGGTAGTTTGAAACAACCAATCATAAGACTTATGTTCATTGCTCTTAACAGGCTTGGGGACTACATAATGAAGGCAGATCCTTGGAATTAGTTGCAAAGTGTCTAAGTGAATCAATCAATGTGTCTCAGGTTCTATGATCAATCCATGTTGGTTTGTTGTGTGTTCAACATTACCCAGAAGATTGACTGACTATGACTTCTGTTATCGTGATGTTCGGGAGTGAGGGTCCATTGCCTTCACCGAAAGAACCTGGATTTTTCTTTGCAAAATCTACACAAGATACTAGACAATCTTCAAGTTCTGACAATGAACTAAGCATTACAATGTTGAATGGTAGATGAAAGGAAAGTTGCATGGAGTGGCGAGTATGAGTAGGTTGTTTTTTAGAATTTTTTTTTGTAACATCAACTTTTATTAGACAAGCTTAGCAATAAGCTAAGCAAATAAGAAAATTACAAGCCATAAGAGATTTTTAAGCCACTCTATCCAACTCATATTACAATTCCTTATTCTACTAGTATACCAAGTAAAAGAATAAAGAACTAGGTCGTCCAATAAAGTCTCTTGTGTTTGTTTATTCTTCAAGTAAACCACATCGTTTCGATATCTCCAAATAGTCCGCCATGCAACCGAAAAAATCGCGCCAACCAAATCCTTGTTAACCTTCTTTACATTTAAATTCTTTTTCCACGCATCAAGAGCCATTGGAGATGAATTTGTACATCTAGCCAAACTCCCGATAAAAACCAAATATGTTTTACCAACTTGCAAGTTCCAAGAACATGGTTGATCGATTTTGGCTTCTCATTGCTTATCGGACAAAGAATGGACAGAACATCAATCGATTTATGATCCAAATTAACTCTAGTTGGAAGTATATCTATCAAAGCTCCCCACGCACAAATATTAACCTTTGTTTATAGTTGTAGTAGTTTGTAGTTATAGCCGCATAAATGTGACATCCTTGATTTATATGCCTGATCCTATGATTCTACCTTGTAACCTTGAGAATTCTAATAATATGAACTCTTTTGATGTCTCATATTACTTGTGTTATTATTAAATTCAAACTTCTAAGTCCGGCCTAAAATGAGTATTCTATTGCATTTTAAGCGGCTTGCTCATTCTGTTTTAATTTTATCTGATTCTTGTGTACATTCTTGAACTTCCTACTTATGGTATCTTTGGATGCCCTAGATTCTATCTAATGCTAAATAATTAAAGTTTGTAACTTTATTAAACTAATATAAGACTTTAAGTACTAAAGTTACACATACGTAAATTTTAGGGTTACTTTTGTAACGTCTTCGAAAACTTGGTTAATTATCGTAATATCAATTAATTAATTAATTATTATTATTATTAATGATAATTTTTGAAATTTTTACTATTTATATATTATTATTGTTAAATAAATAAAACTATTATTTTATTATAAACTAATCTTAATTAACAAACTTAATTCTTATCCTAATAACAACTAGCAAATCTCAACTTGATCCTAATCCTTTTTTTTTATTTTGGCCGTGAACTAGCTTAAATCCTTTTTTGAATTTTTTTATTAAATTTTATTAAATATAACTAATTATATCCAATTATTTTGCAATCCTAGTCCAAATAATTATTTAATTTTTGTAAATAAGTCCCTAATTTCACCCTATAAATAGAGCCCTTATTTCTCGTTCATTCTTCGCACCTCAACGATCTTCTAGGGCTCTCTAGCAACTAAAGGTCGTTTCTCTCATCTTTTGAAAGATTTTAGCTTAAATCATTTCATTCTAAGTAATTCTTCTTATGTTTTTGCTTGTTCATACATTTTCTTTCAAAATTCCCTAACATGTTTATATTGTAATCATATACCTATCCATGATCAAAAGCCTTATTTAATCAAACTTGTTCAAACTTTTATTTAAAAACTTGATTTTGATCTTTATTGTTTCATTTCAATTCCTAAATTATGTTTTTACTAAAAGTCCTTATTTTCAAATAAACCCTTCTAATATTTAACTTATTTCATTCTATTTTTACTAAACTTATATTTACACTTTAACCCTTATACTTTTCAAACTTACCACACACACCCTAAACTTGGTTAAGTATACAAATAGAGTAACTTTCAAACCGATATGTAGTTATCTGACAAACATTAAAGTTCTGGCTAGGAAAAGACGGGGGTCTAATCTGACCAACTCTTTCCTAGGAACTTTTCTGTTTGAGGTACTACTCTGTAATGATAGCCACTCTAGTGTACAACAACCACTTCCCACTAATTACACTTTCAACCCCTCGACTATTGTAAACTTGTTTCTAATTAACTTAACAAACTTACTTAGCGAATCATTAAGATATTTAAATCCAAGTTACATAAGTACAAGTTCGACCCCTTAACTTAATTGCAAGATGAGTTCATAGCCCCTCTTTTACTTTCTATATTTGGGGTCTGAAACATGCTCTCGTATTCAAACTCTATATCAATACTTTTATCATACTATAAGTTTTCATACTATTCAATAACAACTTTTTATATTTGTAAACTTAAACGGGTTCATACACACTCTCTACCACACCATTACCTTTTTAGCCAACGGGAGTAAGTAAATAGATCTATTGGCCTGACAAGCCCATCTAGTGCTCAAGTTGAAGTATTATTTTCAACATCTCGGGTTGGAGTATTCTTTTCAACTCGAGGGTGCTAGATGACAGAAACTGCATATTATAACAACACTTTGGGTCTGATGTGTTCAGACGGGGAAACTATTCTAGTCACTATGGTTGGTTGTGGACTCGATGTATGAAAGTTTAATTTACTTGTATTGAAACTGTTTATGAATTCTACATTATTATTCTATGCTATATCTATGTATCTACTTAAACCTATGTTCTTACCAACTTTTTAGTAGACCTATTTTAACATGTTTTTTAGTTGAATCTAACTAGGATGTGGATAAGCTCATGTTAGGATCAAGGACTATGCTTTAGTGGACTTAGCTAGATAATAACAAAAGAAGACTTATTTGTTCTAGTTGTTTTGTTTGATTTTTTTTGTAATCCATGTAATCAACTATTCAATTAATAGAAATTTCTTTTAATCATATGTAATGATTCAATTTCATTGCTCCCTTGTGTTTCACCCTTGGCGGGGGTGTGACAGATTGGTATCAAAGCCAGGTTATAGAGAATTAGGCTACCTTTGAATAGACCTAGACTATAACCTTAGGAGTCCCCTTATTAGGAAACTATGTGCTCTACTTGTTTAACTATTTCTTTAACCCTTATGTGCCTTCTTATTCCTCTTTCTCGAAAACAGCACGCTTATCTTGACAAACCATCACACGGAACCAGACGACCCAAAATTTGTAGTCTGACGCAAAAGAGCCTTTATCGCCCGAAGAACGCAGTCATGGTTTGACCAGCTAACCCTACACCATTGAGAGAGTAGCAGTGCAGAAAGCAGAGTTGAACCCAACGCATTTGCAATAGATCCACTTCCGAAGATACAACGATTAGAAGATGGTGTGGAGACGATTCCATAATTACTCTCATAAGAACCAAGGGCCCGATTGGTGGTTGATAGGAACATGTGTAATCTGGAAGAGTGGATACCTATACACTAAAGATTATGTTTAGGAAAGATGTGGTGTATAAATCCCTGATTAAGGACCCGTCACATCTTCCTGGGAATCTTTGGTGTGAGTATCGCTTATAAGCTAAAACACATCTTCCTAGCACCTATCATACGAAATGGAGTTTTGATTAGTCAATTATTTCCCTATTTAAGTTCAAATTCTAGTATCTATCTTTCTTCATTTGTAATTTGAAACAACTTGGGTATGAATAAAATTCTATCTCTGTTTGATTTATGACTCTATCCTTACACTATCACTCATCTAATCTTGTCATTCATTTTGATCGTACTAGAATGCGTCCTCGTCATGACACTACCGAGATTAATGAGATCGCTGCCATCAGCACCAACCAGCTAGCCAATGTCCTACCCGGTATGGTCACTCAAGTGAGTGAATCACTTCGAAATGCTGGAAACGCAGGTGGTAACAACAAAAATACCTCCTACAAAACTTTTCTAGCCTACAAACATGTTGAGTTCTATGGTAGTGAAGGTGCCACTGGCCTTCTACAGTGGTTTGAGAAGATGGAGTCCACCTTT
Source organism: Smallanthus sonchifolius (assembly GCA_023525975.1). Lineage (NCBI taxonomy): Eukaryota > Viridiplantae > Streptophyta > Magnoliopsida > Asterales > Asteraceae > Smallanthus > Smallanthus sonchifolius. The sequence goes on along the minus strand of CM042024.1, from coordinate 90,613,873 downwards.
AACATGTGTGATTGCCTTGAGAACTTGAAAGTCAAGTATGCTTCCTGTGCTTTCCAAAATAGAGCTCTTACTTGGTGGAATGCCCAAGTGAGAACTAGTGGAAGGGAGACTGCTCTAGCTATGCCATGGAATGGCTTCAAAGAGATGCTAATCATTGACTTCTGCCCAAAGACCGAACTCCAGAAGATTGAGGTCGAAATGTGGAACCATACTATGGTTGGGGGTGAGCACATGGAATACACCACCAGGTTCCATGAACTTTGCACCCTTATCCCACACATGGTGACACCCCTTAGTCAGATGATTGGCCGCTACGTCGGAGGGTTAGTCCCTCAAGTCAAAGGCCACACTATGTTAACTTCTCCTACTACTCTTGAAGCTGCAATCCTTCTGCCTGCCTCTTTGACTGATGACCTAGTTAAGACAAGAGTGCTAGTAAGGAAAGGATTGGAGAAACCCAAGGAATAGTACAGCCAGAGGCCTTCCAAGAAACAGAAGACAGTCGAGAATTTCGCAATGGTTACACCTGTTAACCAAGTGGCCCCTACTAAAAAAGGATACATCGGATCACAGCCGAAGTGCCCCAGATGCCCATTTCACCACCATGGTGAATGTCGCAAGTGCAACAACTACGGCAAACTTGGCCACCCAAATTGGTACTGCAAGGAACCTCCTGTCACACCTACCACCAACAATGTTGTTGTAGAAACTACTACCCTTAGGAACAAAACTGCCAAGTCTTGCTATGAGTGTGGTGGTTTGGATCACTTCAGGAACCGTTGTCCTAGGTTGAACCGTGACAACAACACTCCAGCTGCTAATGGATGAGATTTTGTCATTGGAGCAACCGAAGCCCATCAAGGTCCAGTTATCTAGGATAACACAGACTCAACTAGTTAAATTTTAGGATGAAATCCCTTTAACTAGGGGACACTGTGGCAACCCTGATTTTTTCTATTGATTTTGTTTACTACTTGGGTTTATCCAAATTTGAATTCTATGTCTATTTATTTGGATTCTATTTTGTACTACGGATTGGAAATCTCAATTGCATGAGTCTTAATTGGTCAATGTCTACGTGAATCTCAAACTAACATATTCTATCAATTTCAATTGCATTTCAATGTATATGATCTATCAAGTTCTATTGTATGTCCATGACCATTCTATGACATCCATAACTTTTGGTCACATAACTATTATCACTTCATAGATGCGTAATGGAAGGACATTGTGTAAGGTAAATTGACGATTGTGGTCTGGAACGTAATCGTGAATTTACAGGTGCATTGGTGTGTGTTGAAATTTTGTTGTGTAGCTAGTACCCCATACCCTTGACAATTTTCTAAACTCAATCTATGCCATCAACACTAGCCAAGTTAGTGAGTAGTTTTGGTATGTGACTAGTACGCTTTCGAGGTTCCATAGGTGTGGTGGGTTAGCTACGGTACACCCTAATATAAACACTAATGGTACGTTGGAAGTGGGACTAAGAGCTAGACCAAGAACTAGCCTCAGATAACGACCCTACTCTCAATTTATACCACCCAACATTAGTCGATTAATAATTAGTTTTGGTAAGTGACTGGTACGCTTTCAAGGTATTAAAGGGTGGTGGGCACGCTGCGGTATACCCTATTTATAAACCTCTTTAATACATTGAAAGTAAGACCGGAAGCTGAACCAAGAACTAGCCTTGATAACAGTTAACGAACCCACATCTATTTCAGGATAGCACAGACTCTACTAATGGAATTTCGGGAAGAAACTCTCTTTTGATGCCTCATATTACTTGTGGACTCGATGTATGAAAGTTTAATTTACTTGTATTGAAATTGTTTATGAATTCTAGACTATTATTCTATGCTATATCTACGTATCTACTTAAACCTATGCTCTCGCCAACTTTTTAGTTGACCTATTTTAGCTTGTTTTTCAGGTGAAGCTAACTAGGATGTTGATAAGCTCATGCTAGGATCATGGACTATGCTTTAGTGGACTTAGCTAGATAATAACAAAAGAAGACTTATTTGTTCTAATTGTTTTGTTTATTTTTTTGTAATCAATGTAATCAACTATTCAATGAATAGAAATTTCTTTTAATTATGTGTAATGATTCAATTTCGTCGCTCCCTCGTGTTTCCGCCTTGACGGGTGTGTGACAATAAATAAGTTAAAGATCACTCATAATGATTAAAAACTAGCTTTACTAAGATGATAGTGATCATAATTTGTGTAACTATGTTTGTAATGATTATACACAACCTGGTATTCTCTTTCTTCACTTAAATGTTGATCTTTGATAAAAAAAAAAAAGGAAAAATTAAACTTTCAAATCGCCGTAAACTTCAACATATAGATCTTGTTGATTATTGCGGAAATCCCCACTTAGGTTTTACGTATTGGTCACGTATATATAATAATACAGTACAAGGAGAAAAGTAATTATTTACCCTATACTATACAATATTATAAAAGCACCTTGGGATTACTAATATAATCAAACACACCTTAGCAGTCCTAGCGTGTGGTTTTTGAACACAGAGACCGGATCAGAAGTCAAGAAAAAGTTGTGTGTAAGTTGAGGGAACATGTAACACACGATCCTTACCAATGACAACACGTTCCCTTAGAAAGTATAAATATATTTCCACATGTTTGATTCTTTGTTGATTTGTCATTAACATTGTCACAAAACACAAGTGTGGCATGTGAAACAGGACTTGTTGTTAGCATAATAAGTTGTTATGGGCCCTGTTATGGGCCTTAGCCCAGGCCCAGTTATCTTTCTATTTAATGTTGCTTTCTTCTTCATTTGTAAGCTAATCATCATTTGAGTAATAGAGAGCCTCCATCTTTTCTCTGTCATGTTCATTTGTTAACATGGTATCAGAGACAACTCGATTCATGCTTGATTGAAGATCTTTGTCGTCGGTTCCGCTCAATTGTTGGTTCGTTCGTTGTTTGGTTTGTTCGTTGTTGAAGGGTTGTTTCGTTCGTTGTCGCTTCTGCTCAGTTCGTTGACTCATGAGGTATCAAAGTTACGAATTTCGTTTTATTTGAACTGACTTTTGTATTTGGAAGAGCTTCTGGACAGATTGACAGGTTTAGACCTCGTTTCTGTCCCGTTTTTTGAAGTTTGCGGTTTGTTCACGAAGTTTGCGGTCTCCAGGTTTACGGTTACCAAGTTTGCGGTTACGAAGTTTGCAGTTACCAAGTTTGCGGTTACGAAGTTTGCGGTTACCAAGTTTGCGGTTATGAAGTTTGCGGTAATTTAAGTTTGGGGTAATTTAAGTTTGCGGTTCTTAGATGTTTGCGGTAATTGAAGTTTGCGGTTACCTCAAGTTTGCGGTTCTTCAAAGTTTGCGGTAATTCTGCTGTCGTTCGGTTTTGATAATATGGCTGGGAAAGACGACTCTCTTCAGTCCAATTTTACTTGTCTGGATGGTAAAAACTACACCTACTGGAGTTACGTAATGAAAAAACTTTCTTCGAGGGAAAAATATGTGGGGTTATGTCACAGGTACTAAGGGAAAGCCTACTGATAAATCTAAGGCTGTTGAATATGCCTTAGCTCTCGACACATGGGAAACAGATAACTCTAAAGTTATAACTTGGATCAACAACTCTGTAGGTCAGTCCATTGGTATTCAGTTGGCCAAATATGATACAACTAAGCAGGATTGGGATCATTTGGAAAAGTTGTATACTCAGTCTAACTTTGCCAAACAGTACCAGTTGGAGTTTGATATCCATGCTCTTCAACAGAATGAAATGAGCATTCAAGACTTCTATGGAGCTATGTCAGATTTATGGGATCAATTGGCATTTACGGAATCTGCAGCACTGAAGGTGTTTAAACCTTATATTGATCGAAGGGAGGAACAACGTTTGGTACAATTTTTAATGGCATTACGTTCAGATTTTGAAGGACTGCATGGAACGATTCTTCATCGTTCCCCTCTTCTAATAGTTGATTCGGTTGTTCACGAGTTGATTGTAGAGGAAACTCGGTTAAAATCTCAGGTTGATAAAGGTCCTAAAGTAACTACTACTCCAGTTGTGTTTGTCGTTCCCCCTAATCAGCCTAGACAAGGTGCTAAAGTTGCATTTGATGAATGTGCATTCTGTAAAGGGAAAAATCATTAGAAGTCTCAATGTCCATTATTACTTAGCAGGAGGAATTCTAACTTGCAAAAGCCTCCACAACAGAACAGATCAGGTGGACAATTTCCGTCTCGCACGTCCACTTTTGCTGGTTCATCTGGTCCATCTTCATGGACATTTAAACCACCTCAGTTTACTGGTGCTGCTACACCACCATCTGTAGAAATGAACAAACCACCATCTGCTCTGGATCCTCAAGTATTTGAACAGCTTAGACAGTTTCTCACATCATATGTCTCCCTATTTGTCTTCTTTTCTTTCTTTGTCTCCTGTCCCTCATGTTTCTGTCATGTCTGCTAGTGCTACATCCTTGTTGGTAGAGGGTGCTGGATCTGTGTCTACCCCTCATGTGTCTCTCAATGATATCTATTATATTCCGAAGCTTGCCTTAAATCTTGCTTCAGTCAGTCAGTTGTGTAAATCTAGAATTTGGGTTTTCTTTTGTGACCCTATTTGTGTTGTGAAGGATCAACACACTCAGAGGGTAAATGTGATTGGCCGTAGGGTGGGAGATTTATATGTCTTACAAGAACTCAAAGTGCCTGCTCCTAGTGTTGCTGCTTCCAGCGTTGATTTAACTTATTTTCGTTTAAGTCCTTTGTCGTCTGAATTTTATATTTGGCATTCTCGTTTGGGACATGTGTTCGCATCTCGTTTAAAATTTTTGGTTTCCACAGGTGTTTTGGGTCAGTTGCAAACCTGTGATATTTCTGATTGTTGTGGTTGTAAACTTGCCAAATTTTCTGCTTTACCTTTCGCTAAAAGTATTTCTCATTCTGTTGCACCATTTGATATTGTTCATTCTGATGTGTGGGGACCATCACCATTATCCACTAAGGGTGGTTCACATTATTATGTTTCCTTTATTGATGATTACACTCGTTATACCTGGGTGTACCTTATGAAACGTAGATCTGAGTTCTTTGACATTTATAAAACTTTTAGGGCATATATTCAAACGCAACATTCGGCTGTGATAAAGTGCTTCAGGTGTGACTTAGGGGGTGAATACACCTCTAATGATTTTACTCAGTTGCTTGCATCAGATGGTACCATACACCAATCGTGTTGTACTAACACCCCTCAAAAGAATGGTGTTACTGAAACGAAACATTGTCATCTTATGGAAACCGCTCGTTCATTTCTTTTATCTGTTGAAGTGCCTAGTGTCTTTTGGGGAGAAGCACTTCTGACCGCCCAACATGTGATTAATAGGATCCCTACTTCTCACAATGATGGGATGTCTCCATTTGAAAGTCTTTTCGATGAACGCCCAAATTATGGTGAATTACGGGTTTTTGGATGTACTTGCTTTGCTCTCCCTCCTCATGTTGAACGAGACAAATTGACAAATAAGTAAGCGTTATGTGTTTTCTTAGGCTATGCCAGTGGTCCCAAAGGATATGGAACAGGACAAAAAGGATACCGTTGTTTTGATCCTATAAGTCAGAAGTTATATGTATCAAGACATGTTACTTTTCTTGAACATATTACATTCTATTCGATTCCGGCTAAGTCCCATGACATAACAAAGTCAGACCTTCAGAATATTGATCTTTTTGCTAGCAACATTGATGATTTTTCTGTTTCGTCTGTTGATCCTAATATGCCTGCTCCAGATACTTCTGTTGCCCATGATGTGTCAATTCATGAACCTTCCACGTCATCTGGCACCAATGTTAATTCTCCGCCACCTCCGAGAAAGTCTACTCGTGCATACAAGTCCATTCAATTACCAAACTTTGCAAACTCTACATATTATGCTTCGTTTAGTTCATTTATTACGGGCATTCATCATTTGTCTGAACCAGAATCATATAAAGAGGCTGTCTCTGACCCTCTATGGCAAAATGCTATGGCTGAAGAGCTCACTGCTCTTCATCAGACTCACACCTGGGATTTGGTTCCTTTACCACCAGGTAAACATAAGGTTGGTTGTCGTTGGGTGTATAAGATTAAGACAAAGTCTGATGGCTCTGTTGAACGGTACAAGGCCAGACTTGTGGCAAAAGGATATCCGCAAACGTATGGTATGGATTATGAGGAGACCTTTGCCCCTGTGGCAAAAATGACAACATTTCGTACTTTAATTGTTGTTGCGTCCGTTCGACAATGGAAGATCTGTCAAATGGATGAAAAAAATGCTTTTCTGAATGGTGATCTTCATGAGGAGGTTTACATGACTCCACCCCGGGAATAGCTCATCAGCCCGGTGAAGTCTGTCGGCTTCGAAAAGCTCTATATGGACTCAAACAGGCCCCTCGTGCCTGGTTTGAAAAATTCTCTACAATCATCACTTTCCTTGGCTTTCTCCCTAGCAATCATGATTCGGCATTATTTGTTCGATGTACGAATGTTGGACGCATTTTCTTGTCTTTATATGTGGATGACATGATTATTACAGGCGATGATTATGATGGCATTAAATCCTTGAAACGTGACTTGGCAATTCATTTTGCTATGAAAGATTTGGGATTATTACGGTATTTTTTAGGGATTGAGGTAGCTCAATCTAAAAAGGGATATCTTCTCTCTCAGACGAAGTATATTTCTGATATGGTTCAACGTGCAAGACTTTCTGATAACAGAATTGTGGACACTCCTCTTGAAATCAATGCACGTTACTCTCCCACTAATGGTGTTCCTCTATCTAATCCAAGCCTATATCGTACCATTGTAGGCAGTTTGGTTTATCTTACAGTTACTCACCCTGATATCGCTCATGTTGTTCATGTGGTTAGCCAGTTTGTTACCGCTCCTACTTCTGTTCACTAGGGAGATGTTCTTCGTATTTTAAGATATCTTCGTGGCACTCGGTTTCAAAGTCTTTTATTCCCTTCTACATCTTCTCTGGAATTGCGTGTCTATAGTGATGCTGATTGGGATAGTGATACCAATGATCGTAAATCCACTACTGGTTTCTGTATTGTCCTTGGTGGTTCCCTAATCTTATGGATAAGCAAGAAACAAGACGTTGTCTCTAGGTCCTCCACTAAGGCTGAATATCGTGCTATGGTTGTGACTACATGTGAAATTGTTTGGTTACGATGGCTTCTGGCAGATATGGGGGTTGTTGTTTCCTCGCCTACCCCGTTATATTATGATAATCAAAGTGCTATGCATATCGCCAAGAACTCTGTCTTTCATGAACGAACAAAACACATTGAGATGGATTGTCATTTTACTCGCCATCATCTTCAACTCGGGACCATCTCACTTCCCTTTGTTCCGTCAGCCTTGCAGATTGCAGATATTTTAACCAAGGCTCAATCGGCATCTCGGTTTCGTTTTTGGTGTGACAAACTCTCAATGTTTATTTCTATTGCATTGTGAGTTTGAGGGGGGATGTTAGCATAATAAGTTTTTATGAGCCCTGTTATGGGCCTTAGCCCACCCGTTATCTTTCTATTTAATGTTGTTTTCTTCTTCATTTGTAAGTTAATCTTCATTTGATTAATAGAGAGCCTCCATCTTTTCTCTGTCATGTTCATTTGTTAACAATTGTAACTCAAGAAGGAGATTACGAAGCATGGATACTAAAAAACACAAGTGTGGCCGAGGCCGTGGGCAAGGTCGACGCGACAAAACGTACTGATACGCCAGGACTATTTTTCACATGACTTTGTTTGTTTGATATACGTTGATACTTTGGATGGGATGTTTTTCTTAACTAACTTTGTTCAACCTGATGTTTGAATGTAGGTAAAGCTCCGGAGTGGTCTTGGGTGTCGCATCAAGTGGATTGGATTCTCGTGGTCGTGTTTTGCAATTGTTTTTGTTAATATTCTCGTGTTGAAGTACTTGACTTCATGTCAACCGTGAAGTATTCAACTTCAATTCCACTTGTGAGAACTATGTCCTCCCTTACATCCGTGAAGTGTTTTACTTCGCTTATCCCTTCCTTGAAGTATCCACTCTTCATATTATTCAACCATTTTATCATTTACACTAACGGGTCGATTCCACAACATAATAAATCAATTTCTATCAAATTAACATAATTCACAATTTAGTAACTCTATCCATGTTGAGTCTTTCATTCCTTATTATTATATAAGATGGTCTAGATTAGTTAATTACTACCCACTTCAATTTCACATATTATCATACATTGATGGATTAGTTTGACCAAATATTCACATAAGTGAACTTACATCTATTGACCACATTTTCACAATCAAGTTTAACTATTAATCACGTAGTCTAACTACACATATTTACCACATTTACACATTCAAGTTTGAGTATTAACTACATTGTCTAATTACACCAATTTCAACATAATAGTTTGACCATATACCACTAAGGTCCAATTACACCATTATCCACAATGGTTTGACTTATTACACATTAAGTCAACTTTTATCAAATTACCACATTCTATATTTTAGTTTGACTCTTTGTCACACTAGTCAACTACACCAATTTACTACGTTTAGTTTGACTATATTCATTCATTAGTTGACTAATTTCCTCATTAAGTCAACTACAACAATCCTACCACATTCATACTTACTTTGACCATTTACCACATAAGTCAAAATCAACATACAACACATAAATATAATAAACAACACATCTATTTACATGTAACCACTAATTATCTATTACTAAGTAAGTGCAAAGCACTTACCTTTGCCAATGAAGATTCCAATTGGTCTTCAAAGCTAACACCTTTAATACATTGATCACTTAAACATTTCCACATGTTTTAGTAATCTAATTTACCCTCAAACATTCATCAAATGAAGTTTAACACCCACTCAAGATCTTATGATCTTCACCAATAACTAACTTGGTTTAGTTAGCTTCATTCAAACTTTAAACTTTTCTAGATACCAACCAACCAACCCATTTTGACCCGTTAAGGTTTTATCCAATTTTCACCACTTTCTCCAAGGTTCTTGATTCATTAATTTGATTGAGGGATTTTACTAAAAATTATGTTTATTAACACAATAAACACTTACCAACCACCAATTCAACATTTAACTTCATCTATTTGAAAACCCCCAATTTTAACCTCAAGAACCCTAATTTTGAACTCATCAAATTGGATGTTATAATCATGTAAAGCATGATTCTCCAACATTAATAATACTAGATTAAGGTTTATAAATGACATTAAACCCAAATCACAACACCAATTGACCCAATTGGGTCTTTTTGCTCAAGAGCACCATAGATGGTGATTGAGATGAGGAAAATGATACTTACTAGCAATCTTGAAGAGGATGAACACTCCAAATCATCCAAGTTCCACATGCAAATCATCAATTAACTGATTTTGGTTCTCCTCCTCTTGCTCCATGCTGATTTGCGAACCACACACACAAATGTGTGTGTGTCGCCATTTTTAATCTCCACCAAAATCAAGTTTGAGCTAGTTGCAAGATCAGTCCCTCTACTTAATATTTTAACTCGTTCTTCTAAAACTACTTAATTCCACCATCTAAAACAAACCCTCAAATTTTTATTTATTTATTTAAATACACCCCCTACGATATAATAATATATTATAGAACAAACCCTGAAATTGGTTCGTTACAAATCACTCCCCATAATTTTGAGTTTCGTCCCCGAAACGCGATCCACCAAAAGATTAGGGTAACACTAGAGTATCTATCCTCAGATTCCCGAGTAGTTTCCGCGCCTTATCTAATGATCCCGTTGAACCAACACTTGGTTAATCTGCTTATGCTACAAGCGTTTCACCTAACTACCTAAGGTAGTCACCAGTTCTTCTAGATGAAACATCCATCATCTATCACCTTAATACCGATATGAGAAGCAACATCCACTTCTCTCGCCACACGTTCCCGTGGAAGAACCAGAAGAAATGCATCATGGAGTCTACACGATCCTTCGAGTAACTCCTAATGACATACCACTTTACAAACTAAGGTGAAGTCTGAACGGTTCCACTAAACGGGGACTTAGCCTCCCACGTTTTCGAACCTGATACACCCCCTTTATAAGGGGAACTTTTATATCACCAAAGTTCCCATTTGTATTTCAATACACCTCTTCCCTAAATCCATTTAGGGTTTTCTATCCACCTTGAGTGGATTTCTCAATCACACTTAATAAGCAAGATCTTACACGCTAAGTATTGAATCACAACATGATTCTTAGTTTCATGACCACCAATACCACCCAACCAAATGGTATTCGACACCGTTCACCATTTAGTAATTCATTCAATCGAATATGAATACTCAAATAGTAGATAAGATGACACCAACTTTCAACTAATGGTAAATAGTCACCTTGTTTCTTCCAAATCAAAGAAGAAACTAACACCTTAATCCAACTCAACGGGTGCAGATGTACCATGTCGTATCACACACTTCTTGAACCAAAATTCTTCGACCACATGGAAGAGTAGGTTCCCTTTTGGTATTCAGCCTTAACCCGTAGGTAAGTGAGACACTTATAACCACACACTAGATTGTGCCTCTTTTCATTCCCAACCACCAAAAGTTAAACTCTAAAACAAACATACAATAACCCATGAGACTTTTAAGTCTCAGTCATCACCCATGAAGTACAAGGACTTCAAGAACACCGATGAAGTTCGAGGACTTCAATTCAACCTTCTAACGCTCGCCCGTGTATAGATTAATCAGTTCCCTCTCCAAGTTCTCTCCTTTAGTTGCTACAGTCAAGCTCACAACTGACTAGGATAATATGCAATACTCCTGTTTCGTTGCATATAGACAAATCGAGTCTAATCCACGAGGCACCAAAACAACATACAAGGCATACGGTCTTCCTAAGGAAAGACGCGTCAAATGCCATAGCCAAATCCTCTTTCATAAACCAACACCCTATTAATCCGAACGAATTTTAGCGTAAGTCATCCTTTGAGATTCAAGGATCTCAATCTTACAATGCCCCTTTGAAGTTTGAAGACTTCATTTTCAATCACCGGTCGTGAGGTTCTAAGACTTCAAATGCCACTTATGAAGTTCTAAGACTCCAAACACCATTTACCCTTTGATTACTTCAATCAATGCCGGTCAACATATATGTATTTAGAATTCACCACCTCATCCAATAATGGATTTCCACCAAAGCCACATTGGTACACCAAATCATTCCAAAGAAAGGTCTCTCCTTTCAGGTAATTCAGGAAACTCACGAAGATAATGAGCGTAATGACCACGCTTTGAAGATAAAAACGACTATCATCGGATAAATGACCACTGTATAAGCATACATGGGCCTACAAACCTTTTACATTGATCCACATAAACCACGTAACTTCTAATAAACCAGAAAGTTACATTCGCAATCTTATTGTATTCATAATGGAAATGACACTATTCATGAGATAAGGTCCTCCTCTACCTTAATTGTTGAACTAGGACTTAGACACTTGCTCACCTAAAAATGTATGTATACATTCTTACATTCTTCTTTTCCTCAAGAGAACGGTTACACCCGAAGAAGAGACATTCAGGTATAGAACCTTCATGAACTTCTTCACAACTGGAACATCAAGTATTCCATTACCCCGGTTGGTGTCAATGGCATAAGTTAGGCATACACCAATTCAGGCGCCACGTGTTTCACCATTTCTAGGCGAGAACGGGTCGACACATCACCCTTTAGTCATACTCGACATCGGTACGATTACTAAGTAATCCCACAATTTCCACTACGATCTTAGGACTCAATTCCATGCGATTGTTTCATCCACATCTTTCGATTATTAATTCATAGAATCGTCAAATTATAAAACCCGCAATGTTGATCGCCTCCGAATCCACCGATTCACAATATAATCTCATCTGACAATTATACCAAAAGACTTCAGTCCCTTCTTTGGTAGTTAGAAATGTTCAGCTCGACTGCCTTAAAATTTCTATTTTCTTCCCCACTTCATTTGTATGTTTTAACTTCAAACTTTCACTTCGAAGGAGTCTCGACATATAACCACTGTAACATTCATTATTGGAACTAGTACACTATGGAGTAGTATGTTCCATCATTCCACTTATGTAATTTCCACACGTATGGCAACAACAAGCATTACCTTTCCAAATGGATTCCTAGCTCGGCTAGAACATTTGGCTTTCTTGAAGCCACCACTAACTCCTCTTATGCTTAAAACCATTCTTCCCAATATTCACATTAACATTTAACATTCATTCATGTATCCTTTCATACATATTCACATTCACATTTAACATTTAACATTCATTCATCTACCCTTTCATACATATTCACATTCACATTTAACATTCATTCATGTATCCCTGTCATACATATTCACATTTAACATTTAAAATTTAACATTCATTCATGTATCCTTTCATACATATTCACATTCACATTCATATTTAACATTCATTCATGTATCCTTTCATACATATTCACATTTAACATTTAACATTAATTCATGTATCCTTTCATACATTTTCACATTCACATTTAACATTTAACATTCATTCATGTACCCTTTCATACATATTCACATTCACATTTAACATTCATTCATGTATCCTTTCATACATATTCACATTCAACATTTAACATTCATTCATGTATCCTTTCATACATATTCACATTCACATTTGACATTCATTTATGTATCATTTCATACATATTCACATTTAACATTTAACATACATTCATGTTTCCTTTCATACATATTCACATTCACATTTGACATTCATTCATGTATCCTTTCATACATATTCACATTTAACATTTAACATTTGTAGAAAAAAGACTGATGACTACAAAGTTTTCTAAGTACAAACTGCTGCGGATAAGCTTATCTGCAGTGGATACTTGTTCTTCTGATGCAGAACAAATCTGTTGCGGATAACCTTATCTGCAGAAGACCAAAGTTGCTGTTGATAGGCAAATCATCAGCAGCTGTGGACAGTTGTGTCTTGCTGCTGATCAACAACATTGCTGCTGATCAACAACATTGCTGCAGATAGCCATTCCTACTGAAGATCAAACGTTACAGCTGACTGGCTTCGATAAAGCAACCATTACCACTGACAACTTTCTGCTGCAACACTGACACACTCCACGCAGAAAGAATGTTACTGGTGCAAGACAATAAAAGACAACGACGCTCTTCTTCCAAGGACTCAAGCAATGATGCCTAAGAAGACGTTTGAGTAAAGATAACTTTTGTAGTTTTTATTTTCGTTACATGTAGAATAGCTTCAATACAAGATCAACGGCTTGTGTTAGATCTGATCCTTAGAATCAAGGGTCTGTCTTGATTCTAAGTTACTATATAAGTAGTACTTAGAGTCATTGTATATTAGTGCTTTTGCTTAAGAGTTTTCTCTGTAATCTTGTAATTTTTAAAGCTTAATACAAATTGCATTTATCAGTATTCTTCTTGTTTACATGCTTAGTTGTGATTGTTTCCACCAATCTCAACTAGAATAGAACCATCTTGTATTCACCGATCATACAAGTGGTATCAGAGCTTTGGCTCACAGATTAAACAAACTAACACTTGTTTAATCATTCTCTGGTTCTATTCAAAACTATCTCTTTGCTGAAGTCACCCATTATCACAAATCAAAAATGGCACAAAACAATGGAGTTGAAGACAATGGAAGCATCAGTAGACCACCAAGACTAGTGTCTAGAGAAGACTATGATATGAGGAAGAACAGAATGGAAAGCTTCTTCTGCTATCAAGAATATGGGATGTGAAAATCCATAAAAGATGGACCATACATACCCATGGTGGCCTCCGCTGATTTCCGGGGTACACTGGTTCCCAAAGAATCCTCCAAATACTCTGATGAAGACATCAAGAAAATGAAGGTAGATTTCAAGGCCTTGGGAGCCATCTAGATGTGCTTACCAAATGAAGTTTTTCACAACTTTAGAGGATACAAAACTGCAAAGGAGCTATGGGAACTCTTGAGAAGATGTTTGCTGGTTCAGAAGAAGTAAAAGAAAACAGAAGAGACATCCTGAAGCAGCAATATGAAAACTTCGTCTGGAAGGAAGGTGAGTCCCTAACTGTTTTATTTAACAGAAATACTTATCTTGTAGGTGAGCTGCAGTGCTCAAAAGTGAAGCTGGAGAATGAAGATATTCTCAAGAAGTTCATCAGGTCTCTACCCACTTGCTGGACACTCTACACAGTGTCCATCAGAAGAACTGAGAATCTGAAGACTCTACAGATGACTGAGCTTTTTGGTATGCTAAAGACCTATGAATTAGAGATGATTCAGGCCAAGGAAAGAAGCTCAAGCTACCAAACAGCCTCAACATCCACCACCACCTCGTCTGCCCTCCACTTTGACCACTCAGGTCCTAGTTCAAGCAACTATTATCCTCCTGCACAAACAGTAGCTTGTGCAGCTGTTGGAACTACTGACTTTGACTGGAGCTTCCAGTATGAGGATATTCCTGCCAACAATCAAGCTCTCATGGCAGACACATCAGAGGTACCACCTCAGGTATATGAAAATCTGTGTACTCAAGCTTGTATTGATAAGGTCCTTGGATACAGGAAACATAACCAGAATCTCATAGATCAAAATGAAGAATTTCACCAAATGAAATATGAATTTAAAAAGTTTGAAAATAGTTACAAGGAAAAGATTGATTGTTTAAAGAAAGAAATTTCATCATTAAACATGAACAAACAAACCTTGAAACTCAAATTGATGACCTTCTAGTTAAGTTAAAAGCTACAAGGGCCGAATTAGCAGACCAATAGGTCCATGTGGAAAAATATGAATTTACATCCAAAAAGCTGCAAAGACTTTTGGATGCTCAAATTCATGAAAAGGTAACAGCTGGTCTTCGATTTCAAGCTGAACAACCCTACAATGTTGTTCCTCCACCCGCTGACTATGTAGCCATCCATGAACCAAGTTTCAATCTCTCCAACCTTGACATGGCCAACCGAAATCTTGACCCTGTTGTCTAAGAAACCCCTGTGCAAGAATGCACTACTTCATCCGAGTTTGAGTCAACATGCTCAGACTCCACTGAAACCAATAAAGTTTCATCACCACCTACCTGTGAAGTTATTAAAGCCAACAATCCAAGCTCTTTCATCCCTTCAAAAACAGTACCAGTATCTCAACCAACCAAACAAATCAGAATCAGCTATCCTCCAGAAGGAAGAAAGCTAGCTGTTGAAAAGGGACAGTCTTCAACCTCCACCAACTCAAAGCCTCAATCCAAATCAATCTAACAAAGGAAGATGTTTGACATATATCATGCACCTGGAGAGAGAGCTCCATATGTTCAAAAGACATTGGAAGAAGCCAGCTTTGAGCACAACAAAGCTCACTCCTGGAACTTCAAAGACTTGTTCAAAAGAAAGGATTATGTGTACTTTCAGAGGGACAAACTGGCGAAATCATGCTTTGTGTGTGGGAAATACAATCATACTGCCAGCACCTGCTTCTATTACCTTCAACAACAAAGAAACCTAAAACAACACACTTTTGAGAAAACAAACAAGAACAAAAAGGTAAGAAGCTTTGAAGCCAAAGCAACTCAGTTCAGAAACTCTCTATCCCCACCAAGAAAGCATCTGCCAAGACCTCAACAATCCTGCATCATCTGTGGTGAATCAGATCACTTTGCTACAAATTGTAAGTTTAATCCTCTCAAACAGGTTCTTCATCAAATTCCTCTTCAACAAAAGCCTATCAGCAAGATGAAGAAGGGTAGGCATACTTCGGAAGTTAAACCATCAGCAGCAAACAAAACTGCTGCTGATCAAGTAAGACTCAAGCAACCAAAGAAAAAGCCTTCATCAGCAACCAAGATTGCTGCTGCCCAAGTTAAACCATCAGCAGCCAACAAAAATGTTGTTGATCAATTAAAGCCTAAGCGACCCAAAGACAAGCCTTCAGCAGCAACCAAGATTGCTGCTGCTCAAGTAAAACCATTAGCAGCAACAAAATCTGCTGCTGATAAGCCAAAATACTCAGTTGCAACATCTGCTGCTGACAAAGCAAAGAGAGCTGGAAAACCACCAATTCAGCATTAGAAAGCCAAAATTCCTCCAAGAATCATCATTGGTTCCGTTGAATGCACACATGCTAATACCGATAATCCGAGAACCCTTTTTTACAAGGATGCAAGCTCTTGGATTACTCCCACTCACTAGATCTCTCTCATGTGCAGGGACATCCAGGTCACAAGAATAACACCTGGGTGGTAGACAGTGGTTGTTCCAGGCACATGACAGGCAACAGATCCATCCTCTGTAACTTCAGACATTTCAATGGAGGATATGTTGCCTTTGGAAGTGACTCAAAAGGAGGATCTGTATGCATACACAGACAGTGATTATAGGGGATTCAACTTGGATAAAAAGTCCACATCAGGGGGATGTCAGTTTCTGGGAGGGAGACTGATTTCATGGCAGTGTAAGAAGCAAACATGTGTTTCAACTTCTACAGTAGAAGCTGAATACATTGCAACTTCAAGTTGTTGTGCACAAGTCATCTGGATACAAAATCAAATGTTGGATTATGGGATGAATTTCATGGCAACTCCCATTCACATTGACAACATGAGTGCTATATCAATCCCAAACAATTTGGTGCAGCACTCCAAGACAAAGCACATTGACATTAGGTATCACTTCATAAGAGATCAAGCTGAGAAAAAGAGAATTATTTTAACCAAAGTTCATACCAATGAGCAATATGCTGATTTGTTCACAAAACCGTTTGGTGAAGCTAGATTTAGATATTTAGTTGAATCTATTGGTATGATGAACTTTGATTAAAATCTGTCTCTAAAATTTTGTTTTGTAAATGTGTTTGTCCCTTGTTGTAAATGAAAGTTATAAGTCAGCAGAAATTTCCTCTTTTAGCTGCTGACAGGTTTAATCATCAGCAGCAAAGAATTTGCCACTGACTGCTTTAAGTTATCAGCACGAACAAGTTTCTTACGGATAGCTTTAAGGCTTTCAGCAGCAACATCCTGGCTGCAGATCATTACATCCATCAGCAGTAATTAAGTTTGCTGCTGACAGACTTAACCATCCGCAGCAACTAATCTTGCAGCGGATAGGCTTAACCATTCACAGCAACCAAGTTTGCTGCTGATGGGTAAAAATAAGTCCAAATTAACTTTTACCCGCTGTAAAAATTCCTTTCGGTCTTTACCATGACTGCTATAGTGTATTACAGCTGTAACAGTAAAAAGTGAACGAGGTTGTACTGTACAAGTAAGTTTGCTTTTTCCCTCCTCTACCATTATAACTCAAATCAATTTCTCCATAACCTTTTCACATTCAATTTCAACCTAACCCTCATCATTTTCTCTCAAACCTCCATAGCATTCAAAGCCTTCCATACTTAACCACCCTTAAAAAACTTTCCTCTTCCCCTCCAAACCCAACAAAATGGCAGAGGTCGACATAAACCATCCAAATGACAAGTTTTCTGCCTACCACAATCTCACTGCATACCTGGTTAAAGGAAAGAAGCTCTCCTAAGGGTTCGATGATATGATCGAATTTCTTTGTCGATAAAGATATATTTTTCACTCACTGTCCACCCACCCATTTACATTCCTCACATGGAGGATTTCTAGAAATTTGTCATCTTTTCTACCAAACAGGGGATACCCCAAATCAAATCCAAGGTTGATGGCAAGGACATCACCATCTCTGAAGCTACTCTCCGCGAACACCTCAAGCTTCAAGACGAGGGGGCCTCCATTTCATACTCAAAAGAAGTCTATATGAGGACCTTTGTATCCATAGCGTACACTTGAAATCAGAATGAGTACACAATAGAGAAGGCACTGATGGGCCCCACATGGAAGTATCTATGCCACACTCTTCTACAATGCATATCTCAGAAGAGAAGTGGATGGCATCAAGTGAGCTCTGCACTTGCCTCTATTGTTCACGGTATGGTTATTGGCCAAGGATTCAACTTTGCACATCTCATATTTGAAGGTTTAAGATACAACCTTCAAGAGGGTGCAAAGCAGTAATTTTATATGTACTCAAGGTTCTTGCAGGAGGTTTTTAACAATGAATTATAAGAGCTTTCAAAACCTGCAAAAATCTATCTTATGTTGGGTCATAAAAGTAACATTTTTCAAAGTATGAGAACTGTTTCCAAAAAGTTCTCAGGGGTCAATGTTCCATTGTTATCTACAATGATGAACATATAAAGTACCCAGGGTGACAGTTCAGCAATCCCAGCTGATACTGATCCCACACCCTCCTCTTCACATCCTGAACAACAATCTGCTTCCACTGTTCGAACCCCTGTGCATACTACTAAGGATGCACAGGCACAGAAATTACTTAAACCTGTTTTGGATGTTATCATTCAACTGGAACAAAGGGCCCCAGTTGCGGCAAAATATACTAGAAAAAGGAACAAGAAGACTCCTTCTCTTCTTGTCTCAAAGGCCCAATCCCAACCTAAAATCCCTCATTCAGAATCCCAAAATTCTGATGAGAATATCAAAAGGGATAGCCACATCATTAGAGAGACTTCCTTGGAAGCTTCTCTATTAGGATCAGGATCACATCCCAGATCCATAGAACAACCAACTGAGCCATTCCATTATTTTTCTTCTCTGAACTTAAGTGCAAAGGCACCTTGTCAAGATGATATACCTTCTCCAACAACCACTATCTCAGAGGTATTGATTGACTTGGCTGCTAGTGCACCTAGCCCAAGTTCTTCACCCAAGAAGGTTCACTCTGGGAGTACTGATAGAGTGAATGTGGAAAGGGTTGTCACTACTCCTGGTACATCAACTGACCAGGAGGACAGTGATAACATCATTAAGACCCTAACCATGGAAACTCACAGTGAGGATGTTTCCTTTGAAACACTCTT
Source organism: Smallanthus sonchifolius (assembly GCA_023525975.1). Taxonomy (NCBI): domain Eukaryota; kingdom Viridiplantae; phylum Streptophyta; class Magnoliopsida; order Asterales; family Asteraceae; genus Smallanthus; species Smallanthus sonchifolius. The sequence continues at coordinate 90,594,869 of CM042024.1, read as the reverse complement.
CACTGAGAGGAATCGTGCCAAGAAAACCAGGGTGATGGGGATGTAGAGGCTAGGCCTAAGGCCCCATCTGGATCCAAGGATTCCACAACTGTGGATGAGGATAGACTAAAACTTCATAACTTGGAATTGACGGCTAGGGTGGAAATGCTAGAGGCCGAAGTGTCAAAACTAAGGCACCAAGTCTCTATGCAAGAAGCCCATCAATGCCCTCCAGTGACTACTCCCTCCCTTGTCTCAGTGGGCACTCAAACTGACCAGACTCTGTGCACTGATGCAACCAAAAAGGGGGAGATAGTTGCTGTGGAAGACGATGCTGACAGCCTCGACGAATGGATACAAGAGCAGACAGCCTTTCAAAGTTCTCTATTCAGACCCGCTTTCGTTCAAGTTCATGACTTGCCAGACTCAGTAAATGAAGAGGAAGAAATCACTGAGGATTGGAAGTTAGTTGTCCGAGCTGTTGATGAGGTGTTAAAGAATGAAAGTCAAAATGAAGACACACCTTCATCATTCAGCATACTTCCTACTACTGCAGCCATATCAAGACAGACCATTGCCCCTCAATTCACACTGTCTTCAAATAAGCTAGAATTTGACTCCATACTAGCTTGGGTGTATGATGGTTCAACTGAGAGATTCTGGATCGGAAAGGAGTTCGGTGGGGTAGAAGAGCTGAACTGGAATGCACTAAATCCACTCCAAGTACTTGAACTGTACCTATCCAGCTGCACCAAGACCTCTACAGATCTCTCAGCAGAACTTGCAATCGACAGGTTCTACGTCTTGATGGAGGATAATCTTCCCTGGTTTGAAAGGCTCCTAGAAGAAGCAAACATGGTGGCCTATCCTAAACACCATGCAGAATCTTCAACAACATCAGAACAAAGACTGGCTCCAAGACTTTCCTTGGTCAGGAGCAGTGCTTTAACAGAAGAAGAAGTTCTATGTTGGAGAAGATTTCTCTACAACACAGTGGTCAGAGACTTGGAAGTGCTAGGATGGTCAAACACTGGGTCTTCTGACTTCACATTCTTCCTGAATAATAGATCATCTCTCTCAATCAACATCAATGAGATCCTACTTATAAATTCAGACTTCCTGCACAAGGTCTTCGAGCTCATAACACACATATGCAATGTAAATTCCTTAGAGAGTCAAGCAATGATAAAAACCATCAAAGCTAAGCTTGAAAAGGAAGGACGACTTACAATGGATGACTCCAACTCCGACTCAGACCTATCCTTTCTTTCCTCTCCAACTGTCAGAATAAACACAGCATAAGAATCCAGAAGAAGAGAAAAGGAAAAGATGAAGAAAGAATGGAAAGCAGTGACAGGTCTTGAATGAGAAGAAGATGAAGAAAGTGTCATTCCCTTGTCCATTCCACAAAATGCCAATGAAGCTGAAGCTGAAATCTCAACAGCATCTCTTACATCTGTTGTTGTGGTCCATGAAGCTGAAGCAGAGGCATCCAGCAAAGAAAAGGGGAAGAGACCTATGACAGAAGAAGATGAAGAAAGGTTATTGAAAGAGAAGAAGGAAAGGGAGGAAAGAAAAAGAAGAAGAGGAGATGGCTGAATTAAGAAAAGCACAAGAAAGAAAAACTGCCATACTCCATAGAGAATAACAGATCCAGCTCTATGCTAAGCAGCTAGATGATCTGAAAGTCAAGATTCCTGTAGCTTCTCAAATTCAAGAAGATGAAGCTCCAGCTCTTCAACTGCAGGAACAATCAATAAAGAAGAAGAAGAAGAAAGAGAGAAGAAGAAAAAGGAAGAGGCTAAGTTCAGAATAACTGATTCTGAACTAGCCAAAGAAATGAGAGAGGAGTGGATAGAGGCTCTGATTTCTTAAGGTGAGGATGCAGACTACCTTGAGAAACTATCAAATAAAGAAATCTACAGAGCCTTCATGGGTCAACAAGGTCAATTGGCAACTAAGAAAAGGGCTGAAGAAGAAGAAAAAGCCAAACAGAAATCCAAGAAAACCATTGCCTGTAACAGAAGAACCCATGAAGAAAAGAAGGTTATGATTGACTTCCTAAAGGCTAGAGGAGAGAGTGGAAAAAGGCTGGGTCCCATGAGTTTCATGAACCTGCAAGCCCTTTACTTTAAAGTCAAGAAGGAAGATGAAGAAAGACTGGGGAAGAAAGGCTCAAAGAAGAGGGTAAGTAATCAAGAAGATGAAAGGAAACAAAAGAAACCCAAGCCCTCTCCCTCATCCACCACTTCCTCTATTCAACAACATTCCACTCTAAATCCTAGACCTCCATCCTCTCCACCCACAAAGTCCAAATCCTTCCACCCATCTTCTCCTCATCAGCAGCCTTCCAAGAAGAAAACCAAACCTACCATCACACAAGAAGACTCAAGAGAAATAATTGTTTGGTTCTATAACAGTCAAGATAAATGGTTTGAAGTTTTCAGGGGAAAGGAAGAACTGAAAAGATCAGTCTATAAATCTGTTGATGAGGTACTGCAACTCCCAGACTCAGATCTAAGAAGAATATTAGAGTTGGGTGAAGCCCATAAGCCAGAGAATGAAGGTGGGAGACATCTTTTGCTAGTAATCAAACATCACTTCAACCCTAGTAAAGATGTAATCATTAATGCCAAACCTCTTCAAACCCATTCTCCATTCACCAGTTGGTCCTTCAAGGCTGATACCAACGAGTTTATCTTGATTGATGTTAAAGGACAGAAGATGATATGTTCAAGCAAGGCCATCTTCAAAATGCCAAGCAAAGACATAAAGACTCTATCTGAGCTTCCTCTAAACAATCCCAGCCAGGACCCAAGAGGCTATGAGGTAGAAAGGATAGTCTGCAACATGGAAAAGCTTCAGCAGCAAAAGCAGTAAGAGAGTTTTGGTAGCATTAGTCTAGGGGGAGTTTGTAGAAATAAAGACTGATGGCTACAAAGTTCTCTAAGTACAAACTGCTGCGGATAAGCTTATCTGCAGCGGATACTTGCTCTTCTGCTGAAGAACAAATCTGCTGCAGATAACCTTATCTGCTGAAGACCAAAGATGTTGCTGATAGGCAAATCATCAGCAGCTGTGGACAGTTGTGTCTTGCTGTTGATCAACAAAATTGTTACTGATAGCCATTCTCACTGAAGATCAAATGTTGCAGCTGACTGGCTTCGATAAAGCAACCATTACCAGTGACAACTTTCTGCTGCAACACTGACACACTCCACGCAGAAAGAATATTACTGGTGCAAGACAATAAAATACAACGACGTTATTCTTCCAAGGACTCAAGCAATGATGCCTAAGAAGACGTTTGAGTAAAGATAACTTTTATAGTTTTTATTGTCGTTACATGTAGAATAGCTTCAATACAAGATCAACGGCTTGTGTTAGATCTGATCCTTAGAATCAAGGGTCTGTCTTGATTCTAAGTTACTATATAAGTAGTACTTAGAGTCATTGTATACTAGTGCTTTTGCTTAAGAGTTTTCTCTATAATCTTGTAATCTTTTAAGATTAATACAAATTGCATTTATCAGTATTCTTCTTGTTTACTTGTTTACATTGCTTAGTTGTGATTATTTCCGCCAATCTGAACTAGAATAGAACCATCTTGTATTCACCGATCCAACAACATTCATTCATGTTTCCTTTCATGCATATTCACATTCACATTTACACATAACCAGGTTCACTTACTCATTTTCGGTGTTCATCATTATATGGTTATCGAGAAGGTATTCGGACATGTTTCATTAAGAATTATACTGGCCAGGCATGATCGATAATGTAATATGCCCAATTACATTCACTATTTCCATATAACAAATCCCTTAACAACTTTCGACACAATTAGTTCACACTAGACACCAAATATAATGACCAACAACATTAATCAATACTAACCTTTTGTCCTTAAGCTCCGAGTCTCGGTCACGCCATCATTGGATTCTCATTTCTCGACCATTTCAAGAGCATTATAGGTTTGAGTTTGATGTCTCGTACACCAAATCCCTAAAACCATTGCTCTGATACCAAGTTGTAACACCCAAAAATTAAACCCGATTTAAACTTTTAAAACAACGCGGAAGTTCGGTCCCAAAACGACATTTAACGTATCCACACATTAAGTTTTAAAAACATGAATTAAACTAACATAATTACCTTAATTAGTTTAAACAAAAATACCAACAAGTTATCTACAACTTGCAACAACTCCAAATAGTTTGTAAAGACTCCACATGAGAACATTAACAAAAACAATTGCAAAACACAACCACGAGAATCCAATCCACTTGATGCGAGACCCGAGACCACTCCGGAGCATTCCCTACATTCAAACATCAATTTAAACATAGTTAGTTAAGTAAAACATCCCATCCAAAGTATCAACGTATATCAAACAAAAAAAGTCATGTGAAAAATAATCCTGGCGTATCAGTACGCCACTTGCCGTACGAGTACGCCACCTAGAAAACAATTTTTCCAGCGTAATGACGCCGTGAAGCAGAGGACATCTCCAGGTCTAGCGTAAGGGTACGCTGATGGGCGTAAGAGTACGCCACTCAGAAAACACAGTTTTGACAGCAACTCCATTTTCCCTTTTCAAACCAATATTGCACATATCCTTATATTTGAGCATACATTTAACAACTTCATTAAATCAATAATAACCTATACATGGTTTATAGTTTATCATTCATTTATTTGACATATCCACATGTCTTGTGAGAGATCCGCCTCTCGGTTTCTCCCGTGGAGTATTTGACTCCATGTCAACTCATAAAGTACTTGACTTCATGTCAACCGTGAAGTATTCAACTTCACTTCCACTTGTCAGAACTATGTCCTCACTTACATCCGTGAAGTGTTTTACTTCGCTTATCCCTTCCTTGAAGTATCCACTCTTCATATTATTCAACCCTTTTATCATTTACACTAACGGGTCGATTCCACAACATAATAAATCATTTTCTATCAAATTAACATAATTCACAATTTAGTAACTATATCCATGTTGAGTCTTTTATTCCTTATTATTATTTAAGATGGTCTAGATTAGTTAATTACTACCCAATTCAATTTCACATATTATCATACAATGATGGATTTGTTTGACCAAATATTCACATAAGTCAACTTACATCTATTGACCACAATTTCACAATCAAGTTTAACTATTAATCACATAGTCTAACTACACATATTTACCACATTTACACATTCAAGTTTGAGTATTAACCACATTGTCTAATTACACCAATTTCAACATAATAGTTTGACCATATACCACTAAGGTCCAATTACACCCATTCCACCATTATCCACAATGGTTTGACTTATTACACATTAAGTCAACTTTTATCAAATTACCACATTCTATATTTTAGTTTGACTCTATGCCACACTAGTCAACTAGACCAATTTACTACGTTTAGTTTGACTATATTCATTCATTAGTTGACTAATTTCCTCATTAAGTCAACTACAACAATCCTACCACATTCATACTTACTTTGACCATTTACCACATAAGTCAAAATCAACATACAACACATAAATATAATAAACAACACATCTATTTACATGTAACCACTACTTATCTATTACTAAGTAAGTGCAATGCACTTACCTTTGCCAATGAAGATTCCAATTGGTCTTCAAAGCTAACACCTTTAATACATTAATCACCTAAACATTTCCACTTGTTTTAGTAATCTAATTTACCCTCAAACATTCATCAAATGAAGTTTAACACCCACTCAAGATCTTATGATCTTCACCAATAACTAACTTGGTTTAGTTAGCTTCATTCAAACTTTAAAATTTTCTAGATACCAACCAACCCATTTTGACCCGTTAAGGTTTTATCTAATTTTCACCACTTTCTCCAAGGTTCTTGATTCATTAATTTGATTGAGGGATTTTACTAAAAATTATGTTTATTAACACAATAAACACTTACCAACCATCAATTCATCATTTAACTTCATCTATTTGAAAACCCCCCAATTTTAACCTCAAGAACCCTGATTTTGAACTCATCAAATTGGATGTTATAATCATGTAAAACATGATTCTCCAACATTAATAATACTATATTAAGGTTTATAATTGACATTAAACCCAAATCACAACACCAATTGACCCAAATGGGTCTTTTTGCCCAAGAGCACCATAGATGGTGATTGAGATGAGGAATATGATACTTACTAGCAATCTTGAAGAGGATGAACACTCCAAATCATCCAAGTTCCACATGCAAATCATCAATTAACTGATTTTGGTTCTCCTCCTCTTGCTCCCTGCTGATTTGCGAACCACACACACACAAATGTGTATGTGTCGCCATTTTTAATCTCCACCAAAATCAAGTTTGAGCTTCTTGCAAGATCAGTCAATCTACTTGATATTTTAACTCATTCTTCTAAAACTACTTAATTCCACCATTTAAAATAAACCCTCAACTTTTTTTTTTATTTAAATACAACCCCTACAATATAAATAATATATTATAGAACAAACCCTAAAATTGGTTCATTACATGTGTAAGCAATTCTTTATGCGTCATTGCAACCGGTGTATCTCTTACTATCTCTATAAACTCCATACACTTATTAAAAGAGTTAATCTCAATTTTTATCTTAACTTCCTTCCATTAGATAGTATGCTCATCATTTATTCTCTCAAACTCCTTTGTTGTCTCATAATATATATCCACTAATTGAAGATATTCAACGTATATTCCATCTATCTCATTCCCATATTCAATCGGGTAACCTAAACACATGGCTACATTGTTCCATTGGTCTCTCACAAGTATCTTCCCTTGTCCTCCAAATTGTTTAATGACCCTTAGTAGGTCCATTAAACACAACTCTTTTCCATTCATGAAAGGTGGTAATAGCTTAGGGTGAGGGATCTTAATGTACTCACCATATAATCATTCTATCATTTTTTCAAAGGTCCTTACATAAAGTAGCCTTAGATCATAGCGTAGCCTTTTTGTAAGAACATCGTCTATAAACCCAATCATCTTTCTTAGGTCTTTTGGAACAACGTCATCTTGCTCCATATGTATGTCTCCATAAAAGCCTTTACTCTTTGGTTCTCCTATTCGGTCACAGTGTTTTGATACATATTCTATCTGCATCCTTTTGGTCATATCAACCGCAGCCTCTCGTTCCATTTCTTCTCATTCCTCCTTGTTTTTTTGTTTCTTAGTTTCCTCTAATGGTTTGTTTGAGCTAGCAAACATGGGTCTAACATGGCATCTATGTCCATCTAATTAAATTTCAAAACCTTGTGAAATCAGTTTTTCAAAACTAAGATTGTTTAAGCTGTTGTTGGGTATGGATGATACATGTGGTATCAATGAGTCATGTTCATATGTCTTTATCATGACATCCCCAATTCCTAAACTCGTCAGAAAAGCATCTTTATTTTCTTCATCTATCGGGTAAGGATTGAAATTATTGAATAGGTTTCTAATAGGTGTCATGTGTGTAGAAAATACTTTGCTTACATACCATATCACGTTACAATCTCCATTGTCTGTGCCATTCACAACTACACCGATCTCCTTGAACCATTATTGACCATCTGTAGTCCCTTGTTCACTGCTTTCTTTCTACACATCCATGTCTTCATTAGATTTGCCTCTATTTTACTTCAATCGTTGGTCCTTCGCCATGGCTGGGAAATTCCGGTATGCATGCCTTTTCTTCAAACACACATATCATCTTGAATGCTTCATTTTACGTATCATATCTTGTCCTCCAATATTTTGGTGTCTGGCTTCGATTTTCAGATTGCCTAGTTTCCCCAATACTTCATTTCTTTTCTCTTGCCATAAATTCGGTTTGAATGTAGTAGTTTTCTTGGTCGCTATCCACTTCGATTGGGTATTCTTTAGTTTCCGATTTGCTGTAATCTTTGTCTGGTGAGCCTTCGGCTCTGATACCAATTCACAGCCCCATCTATGTCCTTCATCTTGATTGTAACAATAGTATGTTCATACATAGAAATGAAATTCATAGATTGAATTGTAAGAAACTTTTATTTTCTGGATGGTTGAATCTGTTATAATCATTGCATACTTATATGTGATGAATCGACACACCGATTCATCATTCTAATTGTTGTATGGTATTAAGGAAACTTCCTAACATCGTTACCCTAAAATTAATACGTACAATTATCTTATGGGCCTAATACACAAGTTCTATAGCCCATAATATTAATGCATTTAACTTAATGTTTCTTGACCCACTACCCATAATAAAATACAACTAATAAATAAGAAACTAAGATTATCGGCCCAACAAGTGCACATACACCATATATGAGCCCTGGCGCTTCAATAGGCACAATCACATCAGACCTGATAGGATCGAACCCAAACACACCTAGTGCCACACCCTAAACAATGCCCACAACTCTAACCATGAGTTCGAACAAGTCACAAGATTCGACCAGCTCGATTAGAACCTCTTCAAGATCAAACGATGAATCATACTCCCCCACAAGTATTTCGATCTCTTAATGATGTGTACTCCCGAACTTAGCTAATTAATCCATTAAATTTTGATGACCATGATGTTTTGTTATTGAATTAAGAACCTATGAGTTTTAAAGAGGTAGAAGGAAGCAAGGAGTGGCAGTTAGCAATGAACGAGTAAATAAACTCAATCGAACAAAACATGACGTAGAAATTAGTTAAATCACCAAAAGGCTAAAGTAGGTTTTTAACACGAAGAAAGATGCAAAGCACACAATTACACGTTACAAGGTGAGATTAATGGCAAAGGGATACCTCCAAAAGAAAGGAATTGACTGCGAATAAACTTTTGCACTCGTTACTCACGTAGAAACGGTTCCTTTAACTCTCGCACTAGTAGCCCAGGTTAGATGGGAAGTCCATCATTAGATATGAAATCCGTGTTCTTACATGGTGAACTAAAAGAGGAGGTGTATGTTGATCAATCCGAAGGATTCGGGAAACAAACTAAAGAACATACGGTGTACAAGTTTTCAAAGGCGTTATACGGGGTTCATCAAGCACCGCGAGCTTGGAATACAAGCCTTGGTAACACATTGAAACAACTCTACTTCAAAAGGAGCCCACGAGAGCATGTTATATACAAACGAGAAGACGTAAAAGGAGTATTAATAGTTGGAGTATACGTGGATGACTTAATCATAACCGGGTCTTACATGGTTGAACTCAATAGATTCAAGAAGCAAATGGAGGAACGGTTCGAGATGAGTATCTTGGACTTCTAGCTTACTATCTTGGTTTTGAAGTTAAGCAAGACAAAGATGGAACTTCATTGGTTCAAACCGACTATGTGATAAAGATGCTCAAGGAGAAAAATATGTGGTAATGCTGTAAGGCTCTAAACCCGGGAGGCCTCACTTGTTGGATTTACTCATTCACAAATAGTTCCCAAACTTGAATATCAAATAACGCAGCGGAAAACTTTCATTTAAGCATGGCGGTATCATTGTCAAACATTCGGAAGCGTAAACATTGTCTAAAACATAAACATAATCTAATCAAATCATAACGGAATGCCAGACTTCATGATCAATAGGGTAACTCTTTTTGCCAACCAAGCAACACCGTTCAACTTCCGTACCTGTCCTTAACCTGAATGTGCATAATAAAAAGTCAGCTATGCTGGTGAGTTCTAGCTTTAACAGAAAACCTTAACTTCAAATATTTTGCCAAAAACATAACATTTAAACTTCATGAAATAAAAGCGTACGTAAAGCATGCAATAACATAACATAACACATAAGTCAACAAACATATCGAATATGCGCCTTCTCGTAACCGTCAATTCCAAACTGCAAGTAAGATACCTCATAGGGTATACGTACCAAACTTTAAGTACGGCATCACAAGGATGACACGTACCAAACTTCCAGCATGATACTCCGAACAGTAGTCGTACCTAACTTCCAGCATGATACTTCGAAGAGTAGTCGTACCTACTTCAAGGATCACGGTAATCCCCATGGTGACCGTCATCACCCCAGTTGTACAACAGTTGGCCATCTACAAAGGCCCCTAAAAGATAAGGCCCATAACGTACATCCCATACTCATAACCTCAATTCCCTAAGGAATAATGGCAGATTCGTTCGTTTGTGACTTTCATAAACCTTCACTTCTTTACTTCAAAACTTCAATTAAAGCATTCGTACGTTTTATTAAAATCATTCGTTCGTACGCACATTGTAAACTTCGTTTGGAAAAACATTTCATAAACACATCGTTCATAACATTTCTTTTCAAAACATCGTTCATAAGCATCGTCTTATAAAATATCATAAACATCAAACATCGTTTTTTATAAAACTGCCACATCGTTACGTATGCACACCAGCCCAAAAACATTATTAAAAACATTTTAAAGAGGGTTTCTAGAACTCACCTGAGATGAACATGGTCAAAGGTCTCTAAAAGATCTTCTAACCTGTACGTACGCAACCTAGTCTTAGCTTCTTATACAATTCATTACATTTCACCCCTTTATCCCGAAAACCTAGGGTTACAGGGTTTTCTTCAAGTGAACTTAGGAGTTCACAACCCCTTAGGTGCACACGGCTCTTTCCCGTGAATTTAGGTGTTTCACGGTTCAAGGAAAGTTCTCGGGGGCTTACCCGTGAACTTAGGCCCGAGAACCTTCAGTCGTGAACCTCACCCGAGAATCCCAGCCGTGAAACCCTAACCGAGTATCCCCAGCCGTGAAACCCTACCCAAGTATCCCCATCCGTTAACCCTACCCGTGTATCCCCCGGCCGTGAACCCTACCCGAGTATCCCCCAACCGTGAACCCTACAGTTCATATCACAAAACCCTAGTTTTGCATGGTTTCAGATCTGGATCGAGTGATTCGTCAAGTTTGGAACTTTTTACGTTTAAAAGGTGCATTTTCCCCTCGTGTTTCCAGATCTGAAGTATGACATCGTTTGACACATAAAAACCCGACCTTTATGAGTTAAAACCCGTCAAAACTGATTTCAAAGAAAACTTAGAAAAATGAGAGCTTCTTACATCAAATCTACTCTTTCCTTCAGCAAATCCTCTCTCGAGTAGTGTAGCAAGGTAGAGGATCGATCTTTACTTCAATCCAAAGCTTTCTCTCTCTAGAAATGGTGTGAAGTTTGAGTAAGGATTATGGACAGTATGTGTGTGTGGAGGCTAGGGTTTAAACCCCTCTCTCCCTCCCCTTCTCGGCCCATGGAAGCGTCCCAACTAGCGGGGGGCCCATCCTTATTGTCTTGACATTATTTTTGGGATGCTACAAGTCTACCCCCCTTACAAAAGGTTTCTTCCCCGAAACCTGTCATAAGTCAAACAATTGAGGGTACGACTCCCTCATTTCCGTCTCCGTCTCCCAAGTGGCTTCAGATCCCTTTCTGTGTTTCCATTGTATCTTAACCAATTGAATGACCTTATTCTGTAACCGTTTCTCTTTTTGATCTAGGATGGCCACGGGTTCTTCGATGTAGTTAAGGCTGTTGTCGACCTCGATGTCGGTTAGTGGTACGTGAGCCGATTCATCCGCCAAACACTTTCGCAATTGTGATACATGGAACGTTGAATGAATCCCACTTAACTCATCAAGCAACTCCAACCGGTAAGCGACCTTACCAACCCGTGTTAATATCCTGAATGGTCCGAAAAGTCTCGGACTTAACTTTCCTCTCTTTCTGAATCGTATGATTCCCTTCCAGGGTGATACCTTTAACATTACTATGTCCCCAACATTAAATTCAATTGGCATTTGTCGCTTATCCGCGTAGGATTTCTGACGATCTTGGGCGGCCTTCAATCGTGCCTTAATCTAGTCAAACCTTTCTAACGTCTCTTTAATGACTTCGAGACTCCTCAATTCCTTTTGTCTAATTTCAGGCCAACATACTGGGGTCCTGCACCTTCTCCTATACAATATCTCGTAAGGCGGCATGCCTATCATCGAGTGATAACTGTTGTTGTAGGAGAATTCGGCTAACGGCAGGTGGCTGTCCCAACTGCCACCGAAGTCTATAATACAAGCACGGAGCATGTCTTCCAATGTTTGAATGGTCCTTTCAGACTGACCATCCGTTTGCCGGTGGTATGCCGTACTGATATTAAACCTTGTGCCCATTGCTTCATGAAATCTTTTCCAGAACCTCGATGTGAATCGTGTGTCCCGGTCAGATACAATTGTTAAAGGCATCCCATGTCGTGCTACTAATTTGTTAATAAATACTTCCGCTAACCTTTCCGATGAGAACGTCTCGTGAATAGGTAGGAAATGAGCACACTTCGTTAAACGGTCCACAATTACCCAAATAGTATCATGACCATTAGCTGTGCCAGGTAGCTTGGTTATGAAGTCCATTGTAATGTGTTCCCACTTCCATTCTAGTAAATCAAGAGGCTGAATCTTCTCGTACGATTTCTGGTGTTCGGCCTTTACTTGTGAGCAAGTCATGCACTTGCTTACATATTTTGTCACCTCATGCTTCATTCTAGGCCACCAGTATTCCTTCCTCGGATCTTGGTACATTTTGTTAGTACCTGGATGGATAAAGTAACGAGACTTATGAGCCTCATCAAGGATCTTGGCTCTAAGCTCGCTGCCCATAGGTATCCATACCCGACCAAAACGTGTCCTAACACCAAGGGTGTTATATTCCAACGTGTCCTGTTGTCCCACCATTCTCTCTTTCTTTATATTCTCTTCCTTAAGTGCCTCGTCTTAAGCCTTCTCAATTTCCCTCATCATATCCGAGGTCACCACCAACTGACAAGCCTTCACTCTAATAGGAGCTGGCACATCCTTTCAGCTTAGAGTGTCAGCCACCACGTTCGCCTTCCCAGGATAGTATATGATTTCACAATCATAATCTTTCAAAATTTCTAACCATCATCTCTGCCTCATATTCAGTTCTTTATGTTTGAAGAAGTACTTCAAACTTTTGTGGTCGGAGTAAATAGTAAACTTCACCCCGTAAAGGTAGTGCCTCCAGATTTTCAATGCAAATATGACAGCAGCAAGTTCCAAATCATGAGTTGGATAATTGATTTCGTGAACTTTCAACTGTCGCGATGCATACGCGATCACCCTTCCGCATTGCATCAGCACGCACCCCAATCCCTGACCCGAATCATCAGAGTATACCACCAAGTCTTCATTGCCCTCAGGAAGGGCCAAGACTAGAGCTTGGATCAGCTTCTCTTTCAGCTCCTTAAATGCTTCATCCTGGGTCGGACCCCATTTGTCTTTTACCTCCTTTCATGTTAACTTTGTCAATAGCGAAGCTATTTTCAAGAAATCCTGAATGAATCTCCGATAGTAGCCCGCCAATCCCAAGAAACTGCGGATCTCTGTTGGCGTCTTAGGAATATCACAATCTCTTACTGTCTCTATCTTTTTCGGGTCAACCATAACGCCGTTCGGGTTAATGACGTGACCTAGGAATTGGACTTCCCTAATCTAGAACGTGCATTTGGAGAACTTAGCATACAACCTTTCCTTCTTCAAAGCTTCCAACACCTCCTTCAAGTGACATGCGTGATCACTCTCATTCTTGGAGTAGATGAGGATATCATCGATGAACACAATTACCGATCGGTCCAGCATAGGTAGACACACTCTATTCATCAAATCCATGAATGCTGCAGGCGCATTCGTCAATCCGAAGGACATTACACGGAACTCGAAATGTCCATAACGCGTGTGAAACGCGGTTTTCGGTATGTCTTCTTCTCTCACCTTCAACTGATGGTACCCGGTGTGACAATCCGGACTTTCCAGGTTAACTCCGTTAACCAAATCCAGTTAGATTCTAATCTAGTTACTTATCTCAAACCCCAGGGACTAATCTTGCCTATATTCAAATTCAAATACTTGAAATTAGAAGGACTAATCTTGTAATTAACCTATAGTTGATTCCTGTTGACTATAGAAAGTCAAATAGCCATGTTCATAACTCAATTAAAACCCTAGGGACTGATTCTGCCAACTTTGTAAATCTAAATACTTGAAACTACAAGGACTGTTTCCGTATTTACCCAAAATTCGATTTGGTTGACTTTGAAAGTCATAACTCAATTAAAACCCCACTGAACCTGTAACGCCATTCAGTTTCACCGGAGAAGCAACGGAAGTCGCCGGAGATCAATTGGATCACAGTCGGCTCCGGTTTCAGTTGAACACCACCGAATCAGCACCCATTCTGGTAATTGATCTCATCCTTAGCTTCGCCTGAGTCTATTAAAGGAAAGCCATAGGCCAATTTGGACTTATATCATCGATTCGATCAAAATCCAGATTCTAGGGTTCATATGAACCCAGTTTGATCGAATTCGACTCTAGACTCCGTTTCAGTCTAATTAAACTAGTTGAATAGTTTCGCAAACCCTCTCTAATTGAAAGCCCTATGCTAATCTAAACAAGTAACACCGAATTGTGTAAGACCCAAATCCTAGGGTTTGTTCATATGACAGATTCGGGGTTTTGATCTTAAACACAACCTCAATACGATTAAATCACATATTCAGAATCGCAATCATTCGTTTAGTGAAAGCCCTATAAATCCAACATATTTTAATATCAGAATGGATCAAATCGATTCCTTGTTCATAAACATAGGGTTCGGGATTGCAATCAAGAAATTAACGAACCTAAACTCGACCATTTTTGAAATCAAAACTATCCTCAGACTCGAATCTGGTTGACGAACAAAACCCTTATACCCCCGTTTTGAATCGTAATCGAATTCAAGGAGTTTGGGGTGAATTTGAGTTCGAAATCGTGAATGGATAAGAACTGGATGTTTGTGATGATTAAAAACATTCTGGTTCGGTTTATATCGCGATTCCCTAGTGGGCTTGGATGGTTAAGACCTTGGATTCACACACAGGAGACCCGGGTTCGAAACCGGTCTCCTGTGTTATTTTTTAGGGACTTTTTCTTGGATTAATTAATATAAAAATCTTTTCCATTATTATTATAATGTAATAATAATATGTTTTGAACCCGAAAATCACCCGTAGGCTCGGGTTTGATTTTATAACCCGTTTTTAATGTTTCTCCACATTTAAAAAAATATATTATTTTCAAACCATGACTCTGAATAAAATAATATATTTATATTATTTTCAACCCGTAACTCCAATTAAAAATAATATATTTATATATTATTTTCGCCACGTTTATAAACATTGTCTAACGTTTCAAACTAATAAATAATATATTTATCTATATTATTATTCACGTTGTTATGACCCGAATAAAAATAATAGTTTTATTATTCTTGTCAAATATTTAATTATTGTGTTATCTCTCCAACTTAAAAATAATATAATAATATTACTTTCCGTAGACCATTATCTAAAGGTGAAAGAATGCGAATGTGTTCAATTATTAATATTATTCGGAATTAGAAACTTTCGATTCTAAACACGTATATCTTAATTATTATATTAAGAAACCCTCATTCCTGTGGACAAGTTCGTCTACTCGTTGATCCTTAAAATGTTCTAGGACATTCAAATCTTCCGTGTCGTCGTCACAAATTCCCATATGTCCCTAACTTATGTGGTTATAATTCTAGGGCATGCGTAAGCCGTGCAGGCTAACACTTGAGGTTCTAAATCTCATACTTGTGTGATACTGCCTACAACGCAACGCAGGTGAGTTTCACGGCCCCTTTTTACTTGTTTTACTATTGGGGGAGAAACATGCTTACACACAAACATATTTTACTTGTTTTTCTGTTGAGGATAAACAAACATGAACACCAACTATCATATTTTACTTGTTTTCCCCGTGGGGGAGAAACATGTACGCAGACAAACATTATGTTACATGTTTTTCCCGTTGGGGGAGAAAACATGACACAACTATTTTAGATTATTGAAATTCATATGTTATTACTGTTGAGGCTAAGTGTGACACGCTATCACAGAAAGTCCTCATCATACATCGAACCGTTAATATAGATCTTAGCGAGGTAATGTTTAGTAGTACTACTGGGTTTGACAAATCCCACCCGCGTTAGTCGCGCTAACTCGATTGGAGATCGAACGGGTGAAATGTTAGCCTACTCACATTTGCCAGAGTTGATAGACCTGGCAGGAGGCAAATACACAAACAGTCAGCTTCGGTTGCGAGCGCTTTAGTAAAACATGAACATAGGCTAGCTACCTATAGATATGCATATTGAATGTACATAATCTGGCAAACACTCTCTTATTACAAACTTGAAACCTGTGAACTCACCAACCTCGTGTTGACACTTTTTCTTACATGTTTCTCAGGTCGCTTTTGGCACAGGTTGCATAATTAGGACATGCATGGAGTCCTACTGTCATTTCATTCATTCCAAACATAATAAACAGTTTACTTAATTATATTGATTGACGCTTGTTGCGTGTAACTACTTTAAATTTTATATTAACTTTTTACGCTTCCGCATTAACTCTGAACTTTTATGTTATGACATTTCAAGTCCCATATAGTGTCGTTTGATGTAACTAATGACTGAGATCCTGGTGTGTCACCATCCAAACGGTAAAACCCCGTTAGTGGAATTTGGGGGTGTGACAGATTGGTATCAGAGCCATTGGTTATAGAGAAATAGGACTGCATACTAGACTATAACCTCACACATTAGTTACTCGACACAGACACTTAAACCTGATACATATAGCACCTATAAATACATTGTAGTGTAGGCATGTTAATACCATCCGTATCACCCTCAGTTGGCAAGGGACACAACATTTGTATTGCATCATCATTCCCAGTGGCGACACTCGGGGAATCACCAAAATATCATCCACTCCCTTCCGTAGGGCAGCGAGACGAAGCCTTTGGAGGAGTCACTTATATCACCATCACCTGTTGGGTATGGTGGGTTTTCTCAGGTCCATGTTATGGACGACACTCAGCACTAACGCATATCTCTTTGGGAATTGGGATCGTCGGAGGCGAGTCCCTACTGTAACCACTAGCAACAATACGCCGACTGAAGACAGACCGTTACACGCATAATTGCAGAATCTATTGACACGTAGATGTCATCACTTTCCCGAGCCATGGGCTCGCTTCTTTGGTCGATATTCTGTTGAGAATAGATTGACCACAAATCTGAGAACGCATTGCTCAATGCATACTCAAACCCTATCTTGACTAAGTTGAAAGGACGGCTACCTTGCTGCTTCCTGTAACTTGTATGCATGAATTAGTTTCATTTCTTGAAGTCGCATTTCATGTACATGTTTGTTACATGTCCTCATTTACAATCCGTTGGATTGGACTCCTATATTATGTTTCAACTCGAGTGAATACTCGGAGAAAACCATCCTCGACTACTCATCCCGATATGAGTCCTAATTGATCAAAGTATAGTTGATGACTAAGCTTTTCGATGACTTATCATATCTGACAACACTATGTACTCAACAATATAACCTAAAGGACATTATGACATAGGACAGGGAGAACAAGGGTGAGCATGCAAAGCAAATTATCATTACGGGTGCACACGTAATAGTAATTTGAGGTGCATGTAAGTCCTGGTGAAACCTGGTGTGTGGATAAATGGTCCTAATCTGTGATCTATAGACTTATATTCCCACTGCCAATAGAGACTCTCATAACCCACTCAACGACTAATTGGTATCGTTAAACTCGTTTAACAGCTGATAGACGCAACTATCAGGTTGAAAATGTTTACGGACACACTGAATTATCATCAATGGAATCCATCAATGTTATTTTCACTCATGTAAGAGTCTTAGTGATCTTACGACTCTCATTCAAACTTGATCAATGGAACCACCTAGAGTGAAACTCTAGTAGAACCTCAGAGTAAAACCACCGACTCCAACTAGGTACACAGAATTTGAGGAATTCTTTCTATGCTAACATGTTATTCCTTACACTCCAACAATAGATTCCATTTGAACTAGTTACCTCATCCTGTGACTAATCCCTAGTCTAACTTCGAATTTTACTCCAGCATATTCAATCCTGTAAACGGAGTTCTTTCTTCACGAAATGATCCTGTTGATCCAATGACATTAGGAAATGAAGATTTAACCTAACCAACCATCTGTTGAACGCAATTACTTAAACATACATCCTATCTCTTATGCTATTGGAATCTATATCTCATTAGACTTTTCTTTCCTACATGTGAACCTCTCTCCTTAGCCTATGCATTGACTGACACTTGCTTTATAAGCGCGGGTCTCACTAGAAGTCTTAGCATGATTTCACAAATTCCATATTAGTGTGTTGTGCTCCAACTCTATTAAAAGCCAAGTATATTATTGAGATAGCAGACGCTCAGAAAATCAAAACAACTTGCATTCTTACAGATGTAAACTAGTATTGGTTAGTCATAAACTTGACATTGACCTTCTGCCAGTTACACTTGGCAGTTTCGATCTTATTGTCGGTATGAATTAGTTATCCAAGAACCAACCTGAGGCCACCTGTTGTGACAAAAATGTTTGCCTTCCTCTCCTTAGAGGGGGGAATTATTTCTGTCCAAGGCAAAAGGAGTGGTGCAGTCGTTGGCATCATATCCTTCATGAAAGTACAGAAATGTCTTCGAAAAGGACATACGGCTATTTTGGCTCTCATTGCCGAACAGCCATCTAAGGAGGAGAAGATCGACGACATACCGATCATTCATGATTATCCGAAAGTATTTTCCGAAGACCTGCCTGGTCTTCCACCACATCGTCAAGTCGAATTCCAAATTGATCTAGTACCCGGAGCAGCGCCTATTGCTTGGGCGCTCTAAAGACTTGCACCCAGTAAATTGCAAGAACTATCCACACAACTGTAAGAGTTGTTGAATAGAGGTTTCATCCGACCTAGTTCATCGCCGTGGGGAGCTCCGGTACTATTTGTCAAGAAGAAGGACGGAACTTTCTGTATGTGTATTGACTACCGGGAGCTGAATAAAGTCACAATCAAGAACCGCTACCCTTTACCTCGCATTGATAACCTCTTTAATCAACTCCAAGGATCAAGTTTCTATTCCAAAATAGATCTTAGGTCCGGCTACCATCAGTTAAGAGTCTGAGAAGAGGATATCTCTAAGACTGCATTCAGAACAAGGTACGGCCATTACGAGTTTATGGTCATGCCTTTCGGATTAACCAGCGCACCTGCGGTATTCATGGACCTTATGAACCGTGTGTGTAAACCCTACCTTGATCAGTTCGTCATCGTTTTTATTGATGACATATTCATCTATTCTAAGAACAAGGAAGGACATGAGGAGCACATATGCTTAATCCTTAGATTGCCGAAACAAGAGCAATTGTATGCCCAACTTCTCTAAGTACGAATTCTGGATTTGTGAAGTACAGTTGTTAGGACATGTAGTTAACGAGAACGGAATACACGTCAATCCATCTAAAATAGAAGCCATCAAGGATTGGGCGGCACCGACGACTTCAACAGAAATGCGACAATTTCTGGGATTGGCTGGCTATTATCGTCGATTCATTGAGGGATTCTCCAAAATTGCCCAACCTCTCACTGCCTTAACCCAGAAGGGTAAAGCTTATAACTGGGGCGACACCCAAGAGTCATCATTCCAACTCCTTAAGCAGAAACCTTGCAGTGCACCCACCCTATATCTTCCCGAGGGAACGGATGACTTTGTAGTGTACTGCGATAAATCTATTCAAGGTCTTGTTTGTGTCTAAAATGCAACAAGAGAAAGTGATTGCATACACTTCTCATCAACTGAAGATTCACGAGAAAAACTACACGACTCATGACTTAGAGTTGGGAGCCGTAGTTTTCGCACTTAAGATATGGAGACATTACGTGTACGGTACCAAATGCACTATCTACACCGATCACAAGAGTCTTCAGCACATCTTCGAGCAGAAAGAGTTGAACATGCGACAACGTCGTTGGGTCGAACTCTTAAATGATTATGACTGTGCAATCCGATATCACCCGGGCAAAGCTAACGTTGTAGCTGATGCCCTGAGTCGAAAGGAAACGAAACCCAAACGAGTTCGAGCATTACTGCTACTATTCACCCCGGATTACCTGACAAAATCCGTAGTGCTCAACTCGAAGCCCTAAAAGAAGAAAATCTACCATTGGAAAGTACACGCGGTATGGAAGCACAACTTGAAGTCAAATCTGACGGTATTCTCTACTTTGCCGAGCGATTATGGATTCCAGTATTCAGAAACCTAAGGGAACTAGTTATGGATGAGTCTCATAAATCTCGTTACTCGATACATCCAGATTCCGACAAAATGTACCATGATCTAAAGATACTATATTGGTGGCCGAAGATGAAGGCCGATATAGCCACCTATGTTAGTAAGTGTCTGACATGCGCGAAGGTCAAAGTTGAATATCAAAAACCATCTGGTCTTCTGCAACAACCAGAAATTCCCATGTGGAAATGGGAACAAATATCCATGGACTTCATCACCAAATTACCACGAACCCCTACCGGATGTGATACCATATGGGTAATCATTGATCGATTAACAAAGTCCGCTCACTTCTTAGCAATCAAAGACACCGACAAAATGGATAAGCTTACTCGTACTTACTTGAAAGAAATAGTCTCTCGACACGGGGTGCCAATCTCTATTATTTCGGATCGTGATGCACGATTCACTTCTCGTTTCTGGCAGTCGTTACATAAAGCCTTAGGCACGCGTCTAGATATGAGCACAGCATACCATCCTCAAACTGATGGCCAAACAGAACGTATTATTCAAACACTGGAGGACATGCTACGAGCTTGTGTGATCGATTTCGGTAACACTTGGGAGTCTCACCTACCGTTGGTGCAGTTCTCCTACAACAACAGTTATCACACTAGCATCAAGGCAGCTCCATTTGAAGCACTTTACGAATGGAAATGTCGTTCTCCTATTTGTTGGACCGAGGTTGGGGATAGTCAACTTACAGGTCCTGAACTTGTATTCGAAACTTTCGAAAAGATCGTTCAAATTAAAAATCATATGGCGGCAGCTCGGGATCGTCAAAAGAGCTATGCCGACAAGCGTCGTAAACCCTTAGAGTTTCAAATACGTGACATGGCTTACTCAAAGTCTCACCTTGGAAAGGTGTCATTCGTTTCGGGAAACGTGGCAAACTGAATCCTCGTTATGTTGGACCATTCAAGATAGTGAAGAGAATCGGGCCAGTAGCTTATCAACTGGACCTACCTGAAGGACTTAGTGGTGTACACGCGACACTCGCTGTTCCTCTTGAGGAACTTCACATCGATGAACAATTGCGGTTCGTTGAAGAACCGGTAGAAATCATGGATAGGGAAGTCAAAACGCTCAAACGCAGTAAAATCTCTATTATCAGAGTTCGTTGGGACTCAAAACGCGGACCGGAATTCACACGAGAGCGCGAGAGAATCAGATGATGCGCAAGTATCCTCACCTATTCAAGTACTCCACGGCAAACACTTAAGAAACTATTCTAATTTTCGGGACAAAAATTCTTTCAACTAAGGGATGATGTGACACCCAAGAAATTTTTTTTATTATTTTAATTTTCGGGACGAAAATTGTTTCAACTATGGGATGATGTGACAATCCGGACTTTCCAGGTTAACTCCGTTAACCAAATCCAGTTACATTCTAATCTAGTTACTTATCTCAAACCCCAGGGACTAATCTTGCCTATATTCAAATTCAAATACTTGAAATTAGAAGGACTAATCTTGTAATTAACCTATAGTTGATTCCTGTTGACTATAGAAAGTCAAATAGCCATGTTCATAACTCAATTAAAACCCTAGGGACTGATTCTGCCAACTTTGTAAATCTAAATACTTGAAACTACAAGGACTGTTTCCGTATTTACCCAAAATTCGATTTGGTTGACTTTGAAAGTCATAACTCAATTAAAACCCCACTGAACCTGTAACGCCATTCAGTTTCACCGGAGAAGCAACGGAAGTCGCCGGAGATCAATTGGATCACAGTCGGCTCCGGTTTCAGTTGAACACCACCGAATCAGCACCCATTCTGGTAATTGATCTCATCCTTAGCTTCGCCTGAGTCTATTAAAGGAAAGCCATAGGCCAATTTGGACTTATATCATCGATTCGATCAAAATCCAGATTCTAGGGTTCATATGAACCCAGTTTGATCGAATTCGACTCTAGACTCCGTTTCAGTCTAATTAAACTAGTTGAATAGTTTCGCAAACCCTCTCTAATTGAAAGCCCTATGCTAATCTAAACAAGTAACACCGAATTGTGTAAGACCCAAATCCTAGGGTTTGTTCATATGACAGATTCGGGGTTTTGATCTTAAACACAACCTCAATACGATTAAATCACATATTCAGAATCGCAATCATTCGTTTAGTGAAAGCCCTATAAATCCAACATATTTTAATATCAGAATGGATCAAATCGATTCCTTGTTCATAAACATAGGGTTCGGGATTGCAATCAAGAAATTAACGAACCTAAACTCGACCATTTTTGAAATCAAAACTATCCTCAGACTCGAATCTGGTTGACGAACAAAACCCCTATACCCCCGTTTTGAATCGTAATCGAATTCAAGGAGTTTGGGGTGAATTTGAGTTCGAAATCGTGAATGGATAAGAACTGGATGTTTGTGATGATTAAAAATATTCTGGTTCGGTTTATATCGCGATTCCCTAGCGGGCTTGGATGGTTAAGACCTTGGACTCACACACAGGAGACCCGGGTTCGAAACCGGTCTCCTGTGTTATTTTTTAGGGACTTTTTCTTGGATTAATTAATATAAAAATCTTTTCCATTATTATTATAATGTTATAATAATATGTTTTGAACCCGGAAATCACTCGTAGGCTCGGGTTTGATTTTATAACCCGTTTTTAATGTTTCTCCACATTTAAAATAATATATTATTTTCAAACCATGACTCCGAATAAAATAATATATTTATATTATTTTCAACCCGTAACTCCAATTAAAAATAATATATTTATATATTATTTTCTCCACGTTTATAAACATTGTCTAACGTTTCAAACTAATAAATAATATATTTATCTATATTATTATCCACATTATTATGACCCGAATAAAAATAATAGTTTTATTATTCTTGTCAAATATTTAATTATCGTGTTATCTCTCCAACTTAAAAAAAATATAATAATATTACTTTCCGTAGACCATTATCTAAAGGTGAAAGAATGCGAATGTGTTCAATTATTAATATTATTCGGAATTAGAAACTTTCGATTCTAAACACGTATATCTTAATTATTATATTAAGAAACCCTCATTCCCGTGGACAAGTTCGTCTACTCGTTGATCCTTAAAATGTTCTAGGACATTCAAATCTTCCGTGTCGTCGTCACAAATTCCCATATGTCCCTAACTTATGTGGTTATAATTCTAGGGCATGCGTAAGCCGTGTAGGCTAACACTTGAGGTTCTAAATCTCATACTTGTGTGATACTGCCTACAACGCAACGCAGGTGAGTTTCACGGCCCCTTTTTACTTATTTTACTATTGGGGGAGAAACATGCTTACACACAAACATATTTTACTTGTTTTCCTGTTGAGGATAAACAAACATGAACACCAACTATCATATTTTACTTGTTTTCCCCGTGGGGGAGAAACATGTACGCAGACAAACATTATGTTACATGTTTTTCCCGTTGGGGGAGAAAACATGACACAACTATTTTAGATTATTGAAATTCATATGTTATTACTGTTGAGGCCAAGCGTGACACACTATCACAGAAAGTCCTCATCATACATCAAACCGTTAATATAGATCTTAGCGAGGTAATGTTTAGTAGTACTACTGGGTTTGACAAATCCCACCCGCGTTAGTCGCGCTAACTCGATTGGAGATCGAACGGGTGAAATGTTAGCCTACTCACATTTGCCAGAGTTGATGGACCTGGCAGGAGGCAAATACACAAACAGTCAGCTTCGGTTGCGAGCGCTTTAGTAAAACATGAACATACGCTACTTACCTATAGATATGCATATTGAATGTACATAATCTGGCAAACACTCTCTTATTATAAACTTGAAACCTGTGAACTCACCAACCTCGTGTTGACACTTTTTCTTACATGTTTCTCAGGTCGTTTTGGCACAGGTTGCATAATTAGGACATGCATGGAGTCCTACTGTCATTTCATTCATTTCAAACATAATAAACAGTTTACTTAATTATATTGATTGACGCTTGTTGCGTGTAACTACTTTAAATTTTATATTAACGTTTACGCTTCCGCATTAACTCTGAATTTTAATGTTATGACATTTCAAGTCCCATATAGTGTCGTTTGATGTAACTAATGACTGAGATCCTGGTGTGTCACCTTCCAAACGGTAAAACCCCGTTAGTGGAATTTGGGGGTGTGACACCCGGATCGAAGGTCGATTTTTTAGAACCAACTTGCGCCCTGTAATTGATCAAACGGGTCGTCGATCCTTGGTAAAGGGTACTTGTTCTTTACCGTTCGTTTATTCAATTCACGATAGTCAATACTCATTCTCATCGAACCATCCTTCTTCTTTACAAACAACACCGGAGCACCCCAAGGCGAGACGCTCAGTTGGATAAATCATTTCTCAAGTAATTCATCTAGTTGTGCCATTAGTTCTTTCATCTTCACCGGAGCTAGTCGATATGGAGCCTTGGCCACAGGTTGGGCATCTAGTACTAAGTCGATTCGGAACTCAATCTCTCTATCGGGTGGTATCCCAGACAAATCCTCCGGAAACACCTCCGGGTACTTGCGTACCAAGGGTACATCGTCTAGTTCCTTCACCTCCATACACTTGTCGATCACGTACACCAGATAAGCCTCACATCCGCCTCAGGTAATTTGTTGCCTTAATCATCGAGTTGACATTCGGCATCGGGGCATCGCGATCCCCTAAAACTTCAATTTCACTACCATCCGGGGCCTTGAATCGGATTATCTTTCGTTTGAATATAATTTGCGATTCATTGTTAGTTAGCAAATCCATACCCAATACGACATCGAACCCTCCCAAAACCATAACAAACAATTTGACTGGGAATCTATGGCCTTCTATTTTTATCGTGGAGTTGTCTACTACTTCGGTTAACCTTGCGGTTCTACCCTCAGCGGTTTCTACGTTAAAGGCTCTTTCTAGCTTACTGACTGAGTATTTCACCCGCTTACAGAAAGTGGCAGATATAAAACTTTTACTAGCACCCGAATCAAATAACACAGAAACAAAAGTGTGGTCAAGGATGGACGTACCTGACGCCACATCAGGGTCCACCATGTCCTGTTCCTGTGTCAGCGTGATGAGAGGTTGATTTACCCGTGCTAATTATGTCTAATCATATATTTTTAGCCTGAATTATATAAGAAATAATTACTTTAAGTGTATTTATGTGTTTAGGATATACCGAAGAAGACGAGCTAAAGCGATAACTTTTCCAAAGAGAACGTTGCAATAACGTGATCACTTTCATGTTCAAAGTTAACGATGGAGCAAATGATTAATTAAGTGATGAAGCTAGAACAATTGCTAGATTGAAGTTAGCAACTTAAAGGCAAAATGAAAAAGAATAAGAAATTTGTCACCAAAATAATCATGGAGAAACATAAAAACTCACGTGGACTTTAGATGTGGTGGCTTAATAAATCTAAATGGGCCATCACTAATTAAGTGGTGATATTTCAAAGTGGGCTTAAGTTTTGGGGTTCTAGATATTGGGCTGGAAAAAAAAAGGAATTTAGAGATTTGGAATTAGGAGGGTATGCCACAATTGGCGCAGAGGAGTTCGCACCAATGTTTTCAGAACCGGATCGGACGTCGAACCGGTCTCCTTACCGTTCCGACCGGTCGGACCGGATTTAAGAACCGGACGACGTCATAAATATTATAAAAATATATCAGTCTAAATAGCTTTTAATCCTTTCAAAAACCACCAACAAGTCAATTCCAATAATTTTAAACTAACAATTACCTACGAAATAAGAAGCCAAGAGACTTAAAAAAGATTAAAAAAACAAAAAAAACAAATAGTCAAGCGGTTCAACCGGTCCGACCACCCGGTTTCCTGTCCGACCGCCGGTTCAATCGGTCCGACCACCAGTTCGCTGCAGAAATGGTTCAACACATGTAACCGGACCAGTCAGACCACCGGTTCCCGGTCCGACCGGCCGGTCCGGTCCGGGTTTCAAAACATTGGTTCGCACGGCTGTAAAAAGGTGCCTGGTAGGGCACGACTTTCGAGGCAGCAGCGCTGCTTTTGGATGCTCGACGGCTGTAGGGAAGAAGGAACAGCCTTTGTGGTTACTTATGCACGTGAAACAGTATTTAATTCTCTATTTATTATGATTGGCAAAACCACTTGTGGCTCCCTCCCGGCGGATGGTTCGTACAGGTTTTCGTATTTGATTCAGTTTGTGCATATTTGGATCTTGTTAGTTTTTGACACAAACTTGATGAATTGATGTATTAGTTGATTTAAACAGTTTATGTATGCTTTGAGTTTGCTTGCTTTACGATCTTGTTCGGTTGATAACAAAACCTAGTAGCAGGGTTGGGTGACTAAATGGGGTAACTTGGCATTGATAAATTGGGTAGTTGGATTGTACTAGTTTGTGACGAAACCAGGTGTATAGGTTGTTGACAATAGTCTGTCTTCAATTACTGTTTTAACTGATTTTTCAACACTATGTCTATGTGGTGTCCAATGAACAACTGAGTTTTACATAAACCTAAAACCTGAAGTTTGGAGGGAGTTATATCTTTATTTGATCTGTGTTTCACTTATAATTTTCTAAGCTAAGCAATTAATGTTTCTACTGATTCCCTGTGGATTCGACAACCCTACTTTTCTGTCTACTGTCTAAGGTAGCTAAGTAGTGAATTTTATGAATGTTTTTTATTGACTTTGACACCGCGATCAAAATGGCGTCGTTGTGGGGGAATCGGTGCGCTTAGTTTTGTTGCTTTAGTTTAGTTGATTTTTCTAGTTTAGTTAATTTTGATTCTTTTAAAAAAAAAACCAAAAAGATTTTTATTGCTTTTATTTTTTTTTTTTGTTTATTTCTTCGTTCAGAACTACTTGGGTGTGCTACTTGTGCAGGTCGGCATGGAAACAGATTACCATGATGACTAGTATTACTATGAGTCGTGCACTAACTGTGACATCACTGGCCACTGGGCTCAAGATTGCCCAAGATGCAATCAACATGGTGATGGTCCTGAGTATCAAAGTTATCAGGAAAATTATAAACAAGGCTACCACCCAAGCGGTTCACCTGATCAGGGAAACTATCAATCTGAATTGGATGACATCCGCTCAAACATGATGGAGCTGGCAAAAGTGGTCCATGAAGTGGTGAAACAACAGGAGAGCCAGGCAAGGCATCATCAAACCTTACTAGATCAAGTTGTCCACTTAGTCGAGATAGTTGCAATGCTCGTCAAAGAATCAGGTAAGCCTTGCAGTGCACATCAGTATTCAAGTGTTGAAACCACCAACAGTGCACACCTCCATGCTGTAAGTCTTAAATCCTCATTTGAATTTCCTGCTTTTGAACAGACTCCACCACTGGTTGTAGAGGAAGTGGTGGAGCACAGTGTGTCCAACTCTGACCCTAATCAGGATCTTATTTCACAAAATAACCTGAAAAATAATAATGTGAATAAACCTGTAAAAATCATATTTCTTGATACAGTAATCAAACCATTTTTGAAAGAAAATGATCCAACACAGGATGAGAGATGAAAAAAGTTTGAAAAGCATAAAATTAACTCATTATTTTTAAATACGCTTAAACAAGATCTTGAGAATGTTGAATGTCTAAAAGGTTTGAGTACCCGAAAACAACGGCACAAATGTCCCTAACAAATAAAGTTGAGTGTTAGTGTGAATGTCGTGTTTACAGGTACCCGTCCCCCGAAACTCCAAGATTCAGGAGCACCTATTATTTCTATACAAATAGGTGAAATTACACTAGATAGAGCATTGCTGGATCTTGGAGCATCTGTGAGTATAATGCCAGGGAGTCTATACGATCAGCATGATTTTGGTCTGTTACAAAGAGTCCACACCACTGTGGTGTTGGCTGATCAGACTCCTACATATCCTCGGTGGATTGTCAAGGATGTGATTATGAAGGTAAAAGAGTTTTACTACCCAGTGGATTTCTTGGTGTTGTATTGTGTTACTAACACACAACCAACTATTATTTTGGGTAGACCGTTCTTGGCAATTGCTCAGGAAAATATTAATTGTGCTGAGAGAACGGTAAGGATGAGGTTTGGGGCTCAGAAAATGAGTCTTAAAATAATTTCAAACTTGCCAAACCCTAAAGCTAACAAGAGTGGATCACCTGAAAAGGTGAATCACACAATCGAGAATGCTTGTTTTGTAAGTGACAAGTTAACAGAGCAGAAGGATGGAGAGACTCCGAACACCGGGAAGAAGAGGGTCAGAAAGAGGAGGCGGAAAGGAAAGAAACCGCTGGTCCAAGATGTAGCGCGGGAACTCTTTGCTTTGTTTGTGAAGGCTTGGAGGAAATTCGATGAGGAAAGTAACCTAAGTGTGGGGAGGGAGGATTGCAAGCATCCTACCCAACCACCGTGATGTTAGTAAGGTACACCGCGTCTGGCTGAAGACGTTAAACTTAGCGCTCTTGGGAGGCAGCCTAAGGTTAGTAGTTTTATTTTCTTGTCTAGTTAAATGAATGTTGTGGGTGTGTTCTCTAGAAACCGTCACGAGACTAAACTCATCCACTCGGGCTACCAAGGGGTTTAAAAGGCTTGTTGCATACGCTAAATGCATCCGTGATTCCTACGAAAGTGAGTTAGGACTTTGTTTTGTTTTGTGTGTTTTTGTGTGCGAGCTGGCCAAGTGTGGGGAAGTTTAATGGGTTTTCAAGTGAGTTTGGTGCAATTGATTATTTTCGGTTTTTGTCGAGTCAGTTTTATGTTGTTATATATTGAGTCAGTTTGATGCTTGTGGGTTGTTTCAAAGCTTATCTTTTCAGGTTTGGATTAAAATTACCCGTACTCAATCTCCATTCGGGTGACGATAGTCCGACTTTGACGAATCTTGTACAATGCAACCTACTAGCATATGTGGAATACGATCGCGAATGAAATGTTATACGATCGTCTTATCAGCTAAGTTTTTTTTTTTTTTTACTTTTGTATATTTATTTTTAGTGTCGCTCTTCCTACATTGAGGGCAATGTAGATTTCAAATGTGGGGAGGGGAGACCTTTGTCCAGGTCTGTAAAATGAGTCCTTTATGTCAAGAAAAATTCAAAAAAAATTTTTTAATTTTCAAAAATGTCCCTGGATTTGAATTTTTACAACTAAATAGAAGATGATAGGTAGAATTGGAAACTGTGCTTGTGTTGAATTGAAATGAATAAAAAAATAGAAAACGCGTCGAATTTGTAATGTTTTGGTAGGCCCAACCGATTTAAAGAGCTTAAGCATCCTGATAGTTTATCTAGGTTTAATAGAATTAATTCAGGATATCTTGTGGGTTCTCATCTTAGGGGTGTCGGTAAGGTTGAAAATGCCAATATAGGGTGATAGGTACCACTATAAGCAAGAAATTATAAGTTTTTGAAATTATTTGGCACACCGCTTCCTTTTTATGAGAATAAATCCGGAAGTTGGTGGCGCCAGCATTCCATAATTCACCATTGCATGAGCTTAATTAATCAAATTGAGAGTTTGAGTTTGACTATGTGTTACCCTCCGGGTTACAAGCTTGGTTGAAACGACCATGTGCATACTCTTGTAATAAATTCTAGATGACTAAATTGACTTATGTGTTACCTTCCGGGATGGCAACCTGGTCGAAACGCCTCTAAGTTGAGTTAGGTTCTTAATTGCCTAAAAACTGAAGCCTGTGTGTTACCCTCTGGGATAGTGACTTGGTTAAAACACTAATGGTTAAAGTTTATTCATATAACATTAATAAAAGCTCGTATCATTCATCCATCGATCCATTTCTTATCCATATTAATTTTTAAAACATATAAATTAGTGTTTATCGTGGTGGGAAAATATATATGGTTTATCCCGGGTCTAAACATGAAATTGAGACGGGATTAGGCTGAGTCGTAACTTACTGAGTGTAAGACCCATAGATAGACTGACTGCTTGGTAATATATAATATTATAGATCACAGAATTGGGGGCTCGAGAGTCGGTGGTTGAGTTTAATCGGACAGAAATACCAATTGTTACAGTTAACGCGTAATTATATTTAAGTTGTTAAATGAATGAGAGTGTGAAAGCAAATTTTCAATTATGATTCCATTGCAAAATATATTTCGGGACGAAAAAAAGATAAGTGTGGGGAGGTGATGAGAGCTTGATTTACCCGTGCTAATTATGTCTAATCATATATTTTTAGCCTGAATTATATAAGAAATAATTACTTTAAGTGTATTTATGTGTTCAGGATATATCGAAGAAGACAAGCTAAAGCGATAACTTTTTCAAAAAGAATGTCGCAATAACGTGATCACTTTCATGTTCAAAGTTAATGATGGAGCAAATGATTAATTAAGTGATGAAGCTAGAACAATTGCTAGATTGAAGTTAGCAACTTAAATGCAAAAGGAAAAAGAATTAGAAATTTGTCACCAAAATATTCATGGAGAAACATAAAAACTCACGTGGACTTTAGATGTGGTGGCTTAATCAATCTAAATGGGCCATCACTAATTAAATGGTGATATTTCAAAGTGGGCTTAAGTTTTGGGGTTCTAGATATTGGGCTGGAAAAAAAAGGAATTTAGAGATTTGGAATTAGGATGGTATGACACAATTGGCGCAGAGGAGTTCGCACGGCTGGAAAAAGGTTCCTGGTAGGGCATGATTTTTGAGGCAGCAGCACTGCTTTTGGATGCTCGACGGCTGTAGGGAAGAAGGAACAGCCTTTGTGGTTGCTTATGCACGTGAAACAGTATATAATTCTCTATTTATTATGATTGGCTAAACCACTTGTGCCTCCCTTCCGGCGGATGGTTCGTACAAGTTTTCGTATTTGATTCAGTTTGTGTATGTTTAGATTTTGTTAGTTTTTGACACAAACTTGATTAATTTATGTATTAGTTGATTTAAACAGTTTATGTGTATGCTTTGAGTTTCCTTGCTGGTTGATAACAAAACCTAGTAGCAGGGTTGAGTGACTAAAGGGGGTAACTTGGCATTGATAAATTGGGTAGTTGGATTGTACTGGTTTGTGACGAAACCAGTTGTATAGGTTGCTAGCAACAACCTGTCTTCAATTACTGTTTTAACTGATTTTCCAACACTATGTCTATGTGTTGTCCAATGAACAACTGAGTTTTACATAAACCTAGAACCTGAAGTTTGGAGGGAGTTACATCTTTATTTGATCAGTGTTTCACTTATAACTTTCTAAGCTAAGCAATTAATCTTTCCACTGATTCTCTATGGATTCGACAACCCTACTTTCCTGTCTACAGTCTAAGGTAGCTAAGTAGTGAATTTTATAAATGTTTTTGATTGACCTTGACACCGCGATCATAGCGCATATGCTCGGGTCTTTGCTCGGGGCCTCTCTTCTTTCTTTTCTGGGCCTTTCCCCTTTCCAGCTTCGCCCATCCTCGGCTTAGT
Organism: Smallanthus sonchifolius; assembly: GCA_023525975.1. Lineage (NCBI taxonomy): Eukaryota > Viridiplantae > Streptophyta > Magnoliopsida > Asterales > Asteraceae > Smallanthus > Smallanthus sonchifolius. The sequence goes on along the minus strand of CM042024.1, from coordinate 90,563,225 downwards.
GCATTCTCGACTCATGTGGTCACTCTCCCCACAGTTAAAACACTTGAAACCTTGTGGGCATTCACAGGAGTAATGCCCCGTCTTGCCGCATTTGAAGCACAGATTCGATCTCAGCCGGCATTCACCGGCATGCCTTCCCCCACACTTCCCACAGACCGCTGACTCGCCTACTCTGGCCTGTTTATGCAGAGAAACTAATCGTTTGGTAGGAAAACCCAGCTTCTTCTTAGGCTCGTCAATGGAAACGACATTTAGCGCCAGATCATCAAATACTACTCCACTCAGTTCCACCACCGAATCATAGGTAGTAGGTGCGTTTGCCTTAACATAGGTGCGGACCTGGTCCGGCAGCCCATGAATGTAGCAGGCAATATTTCTCTCCTCGGTCGTGACAAAATGTGGCACCAGACGTGCCAGTTCATTGAATCGGGTAATGTATTGCCGGTGCGTCATGCTTCCGACCTTTAACCCCAGAAACTCCCTATCTACCTTCTCGATCTCATTCCTTGGACATAAATTTTTTATCACCATAGTTTTAAAATCATTCCACATCATTGCGTCAAAAGTCTTGTCCCCCTTGGCTTGACGCACACCCTCCCACCAGTGTGATGCTTCTTCCCTCAAGGAACTAGCAGCAAACTTTTCAACCTGATTCGCTCGACATTCGCAGAGACGGATGGCGGCTTCCATCAGGGTCACCCAATCAAAAGTAGCCACCGCGTCTTTCTTTCCAGTCAGCACCGGCGGGTCACATGCCTTAAAGGACTTATAGTGGCAACCGCGAGCAAGTGGTGCGTTGACATCCTCATTGTTCGGGGCACCAATTGCCGTACTAGACCCGCCGGCCTCATTAGCCTTCTTCAATGCTTCTGCCATGTGACACCCACATCCCAGATCACCCGAGATGCCGGCCACTTGTCGGATTTACTCATAAACATATAAAAATCAGAGAAACATACACAGCGGAAGACTTTAAAAATACTATTTTATATCATAACTTGTCTAATGTACATTCTAAAGAAAGTACAACATACATTCTAAAGAAAGTACAACATAACTATTCTACTGCCAGTTACCAAAATATGCCAGATAGCCCGCCAGAGGCTTTTATTCTAGCCCACTGCCTTTACTGTTGGAAGCTATATTTTTACCTAATACTCATGCTTAAACACGGGGTTAGCTTTACGCTGGTGAGTTCTAGGTTTTATCAAAATATTATTGACATATCATCTTTCCGTTTCATGTCAGCTTTATCCAAACATAACATTAATCGTGTATAACTTATATCTTATCGAAGTTCGTAAACCTCTCAAGTGGTCGTCACCACTTACCATTCCCTTTATATAAAGGCCATTCCCCCGTTACATACCACAAAGGAATGTAACGGTCCGCGTTCCATTCCATAAGTTGCAAGATATTATGTGGGATTTGGCCATACGTTGCAAAACATTCCTTTACAGACCAAAAATAGTCAAATCATTTCATGTCAATGCTATCACTGCCAATGACATCCTTTCATCATCACTCATCCTGGTAAACCAAGACAAGTCTTAAAACTTTTAACATTTATTCATTTCAAAATAAGGTGGTCATCTTCCCAGAGTATTACCTCCAACAGATATGTTCCCAGGAAAGAATGATGGGACCAGGAGGGATTTATACACCATTCTTTCCTTAGACAGAACATTTCGTTTGTCAGATAACTACATACCGGTCAGAAGGTTACCTTTCATTTTACAACATAAAACATTCCTTGCAACATCATGGATATTGGCTCAAAGATTTGAATCAGTGGCATACAGTATCTAAAAACATTCCTAACGCGTGTATCATGCCCAAAACATTTAAAAACGTTTAAAAGTGGCATCATATAACTCACCTCTAAATTCCTGCTTGTCTAAATAACCTTTACGTGCTAATATGAGCAACGACTTTGGATCAGGTCCTAAGTCATTATAACATTAATTAATCATAAGTTCCTAGCTTAATGGAAATAACAAAGTCATTAGGAACTAGTCAGAACCTTACATCAGAACTATCTCCTGCGTATAGAGCTCGAAAAGCTGGAAACTGGACTTTCCTACGCGAACCGGGACTCGGGGCACGCTTCACTAGGTTAAGTGTGTGTTTTGTGAGGTGTGTTGGTGTTTGAGATGTTCTAAAATGGTTGGCCTTGATCATCTATTTATAGGAAAATTCCCATCCTCGTAACGGACCGTTACCATTGGTGACAGTTCGTCACCCAATTTCTTGCGGTGTCCGTAACAGACCGTTATCTCCCGTGACGGTCTGTCACGAGTATGAGTCACCTGCCACGCGTTAGCTTCTGGATGTGATGGACCGTTATCTCACATGACAGTTCGTCATAGGGTTTCCACGTGTCCCTTAGTCAGCTGATACATGTCGTTTTCTCGCTCATTGTTGTGGTCAAGCCGTAACGGACCGTTATGTCGTGTGACGGTCAGTCACTGTCCGTAACGGACCGTTATCTCCTGTGACGGTCCGTCACAGGTTTAAAACTTCAATTTTTCATTTTCAGTCTCTGAATTTTGAGTTAAATGCATTTTTAACCCCTTAGAATTTAACATAATGTCATCTTAACCCCTAGGGTTTCATTAAATGACACTTAGCCCCTACATTCGTATTTTATTGAAAATTGGGATGTTACAAATCTCTCCCCCTTACAAAGGTTTCGTCCTTGAAACTGGACACTTACTCAAATAAGTAGGGATAAGACTGCCTCATTTCTTCCTCTGTTTCCCATGTGGCTTCAGATCCCTTCCGATGTTGCCACTGAACTTCCACTTGTCTGATTACTTTATTTCATAATCTCTTTTCTTTCTAGTCGAGTATAGCCACTGGCTTCTCGACATAATTTAGTCTTTCGTCTATTTCAATATCATTTAGTGGCACATGAGAGGTTTCGTCTGCCAGAAACTTTTGTAAGTGTGATACATGGAATGTTGAGTGGATTCCATTCAACTCCTCTAGCAATTCCAGTCTGTAGGCAACTTTCCCTGTTCGAGCCGTAATTTTAAATGGTCCAGTAAATCTTGGACTCAACTTTCCTCTTTTTTTGAATCTAATGATTCCTTTCCACGGAGATACTTTCAATAGAACGTAGCCTCCAACTTGAAATTCTATTGGCCTTCGTCTTTTATCTGCATAAGACTTTTGTCTGTCCTGAGCAGCTTTCAGACGAACTCTAATCTGATCTAACTTTACACTTGTTGCTTAGACAATTTCTTTACTTCCAAGTTCTTTCTGTCCAACTTCTCTCCAACAGATGGGAGTTCTACATCTTCTTTCGTATAACATTTCGTATGGCGGAATGCCAATACTTGCATGATAACTGTTGTTATACGAGAATTCTACCAAAGGTAGATGACTATCCCAACTTCCAACGAAGTCAATAATGCAAGCACGCAGCATAGACCCAAGTGTTTGAATCGTTCTTTCACTCTGACCATCTGTCTGAGGATGATATGTCGTGCTAATCAATAACTTAGTTCCCATCTCTTCATGGAAATTCTTCCAGAAACGCGACGTAAAACATGTGTCTCTGTCATATACAATTGAAACAGGCACTCCATGCCGTGAAACAATTTCTTTAATAAATGCTTCTACTAACCTTTCAAAAGAGTAAGTCTCATGTATTGGTAAGAAGTGAGCACTTTTAGTTAGCCTGTCAGCTATCACCCGTATGGTATCATAACCTTTAGCTGTTTTTGGTAGCTTAGTTATGAAGTCCATAGTGATATGTTCCCACTTTCATTCTGGAATATCTAGTGGCTGCAATATGCCATAAGGTTTTTGGTGTTCTACTTTTACTTGGGAGCAAGTCAAGCATTTAGCCACATATTTCATGACATCGAATTTCATTTCGGGCCACTAATAATCTTGGTGCAGATCTTGGTACATTTTTGTAGTTCCCGGATGAATTGAATATCGTGACTTGTGAGCTTCATCCAGAATTTTAACTCTGAATTCACCCATATGTGGTATCCACATACGGTCGAATCGAATCTTAACTCCATACTCGTTCTCTTCCAAGTACTTCTCTTGTCCAACCATCCTCTCTTTCTTAACATTTTTTGCTTTCAAGGCATCTATCTGGACATTCCTGAGCTTAAGTCATAAAGTCAGGAGTTACAACTAACTTATATGACTTCACCCTGATAAGAGGATGCTCTTCTTTTAGGCTTAGAGCATCTGCCACCACATTGGCTTTTCTTGGGTGATACAGGATTTCACAATCATAATCCTTTAACAGCTCTAACTATCTTCGTTGCCTCATATTCAGATCTTTTTGCTCAAAGAAATACTTTAAGCTTTTATGATCTGTGTAGATTGTGCACTTAACTCCATACAGATAATGTTTCCATATTTTAAGTGCAAATACTACAGCAGCTAATTCTAAATCATGAGTTGGGTAGTTAGCTTCCTGAGGTTTGAGTTGCCATGAAGCATAAGCTATAACCTTGCCTCTCTGCATTAATACACACCCCAATCCCTGATACGATGCATCAGAGTAAACTACCAGATCTTTATTTCCTTCTAGTAAGGACAACACCGGAGCCTGAGTCAGTTTCTCCTTTAGCTTTTGAAAAGCATTTTCTTGTTCTGTTCTCCATACAAACTGTCTCCTTCTTCGTAAGTTTTGTTAATGGGTTGCTATTTTGGAGAAATATTGAATAAATCTTCTACAGTAACCCACCAAACCTAAGAAACCGTATCTCTATAGGTGTCTTTGGCGGGTTCCATTTCATCACTGTTTCTACTTTTGAAGGATCTACAAGAATTCCTTCTGTGTTTATTACATAACCTAAGAACTGAACTTCTCGGATAAAAAATGCACATTTAGAGAATTTTGCATACAATTTCTCTTTTCTAAGTGTCTCCAGTACTTCCTTGAGATGACATGCATGATCACCTTCATTTTTGGAGTAAATTAGAATATCATCAATGAACACGATCACAGATCGGTCCAACATTGGTCGACATACTCTATTCATGAGATCCATGAATGCAGCGGGGGCATTAGTCAAACCAAATGACATTACTAAGAACTCATAATGTCCATATCTTGTAAGGAAGGCCGTCTTTGAAATATCTTCATTTCTAACTTTCAACTGATGATAACCCGACCTTAGACCAATTTTGGAAAACCAACTTGCTCTTTGTAATTGATCGAACAAGTCATCTATTCTTGGTGATGGGTATTTATTCTTGATCGTAAGTTTATTCAGCTCCCGGTAGTCTATTCACATACGCATACTACCATCCTTTTTCTTCACAAATAGTACCGGAGCACCCCGAGGCGAGATACTTGGTCTGATGAAACCTTTGTCTAACAACTCTTATAGTTGTGACTTCAGTTCCTTCATTTCTGATGGAGCTAAACGATATGGAGCCTTAGCTACAGGCTTAGCACCAGGCACTAAGTCAATTTGAAACTCCACTTCTCTTTTCGGAGGTATTCCTGATAATTCTTCTGGGAAGACATCAGGAAAATCACAGACTACTGCTACGTCTTTTAATTCCTTAGTTTTCACTTTGGAATTAATTGCGTATGCCAAATATGCCTCATTGCCTCGAGTCATAAACTTTATGGCTTTCATCATGGAAATAATTCTAATGGCTGATCTTATCTTATCACCGTGGATGGTAATCCAATTGCCGTCAGGAGTCTGTATCTGAACTACTTTCTGGTTGCAAATGATCTAGGCATCGTTTGCTGCCAACCAGTCCATTCCCAAGACTATATTAAATCCCTCGAGGATCATTGGATATAATCTAATGGGAAATTTATGTTCTTCAAGATCGATGAAACAATCTTGAATGACTTCTATTACTTTCATCGTTTTTCATATAGTCGTTTCTACTTCAAAGATTTCGTCTAAACTTATAGTAGGTCTAGCTAAAGAAGGATAGAATTTTAAAGATACAAAGCTTCTACTAGCATCGGAGTCAAATAATACAGTAGCAGGTACGTGATTAACAAGAAATGTACCGGACACTACATCTGGTAACGCCTTAGCCTCTTCAGTTGTCAGAGTATAAGCTCTACTCTTTCGAGGTTTCTCCTTCCTTTGCCTTTAATGGCTCGGGATTGTTAATCTTAAGTGTTGGACATTCCAACATTCTATGCCCACTTTCTCCACACTTAAAACATTTAGGCTTTATAGGACAGTTGAGCGCTAAGTGCCCTGCCTTGCCACATTTGAAACAAACGCCGGATTTCAACCTACATTCTCCGACATGATTCTTACCACAGGTGGTACATGTGGTGACACTACTTGTAGTTATCCTCTTTTTCCAACCACCATCGTTTTGCTTCTTTTGGCCCTAAGAACTTTCAGACCATTTCCTTTTTTATTCCACTGGGTGGGAACTATAGACCTCGTCGTACATAGTCGAAGTAAGTTGTACGGCGAATCTAAATCTTTTCAACGCCGAAGTTTTCACTAACCTTCGGATTTCAGATGATAACCCTTGTACGTATCTCTTAATTCATACAGCTTCATGGGTTACTAAGTGGGGTACCAAACGGGCCTTGATCATCTATTTATAAGAAAATTCTCAGCCCCGTAACGGACCGTTACCATTGGTGACGGTCCGTCACCCAATTTCTTGCAGTGTTCGTAACGGACCGTTATCTCCCGTGACGGTCCGTCACGAGTATGAGTCACCTGCCACGCGTTAGCTTCTGGATGTGATGGACCGTTATCTCCCGTGACAGTCCGTCATAGGGTTTCCACGCGTCCCTTAGTCAGTTGATACGTGTCGTTTTCTCGCTCATTGTCGTGGTCAAGCCGTAATGGACCGTTATGCCGTGTGATGGTCCGTCACTGTCCGTAACATACCGTTATCTCCTGTGATGATCCGTCACAGGTTTAAAACTTAAATTTTTCATTTTCAGTCCCTGAATTTTGAGTTAAATGCATTTTTAACCCCTTATACTTTAACATAATGTCATCTTAACCCTCTAGGGTTTCATTAAAAGACACTTAGCCCCTACATTCGTATTTTATTGAAAATTGGGATGTTACATGCCAATAGATCTGGCAATGAAGCCTTCATCAATTCAGTAAATTCGCGTGCCAGGGCCACTTTCACTTCTGGTTCGAAAGTGATATGTTGTTCTTCCACATGATTCTGCTCAGTCTCTTGCATACTACCTTCCGGTTAAGTGTGGACACTTCCTTCTTCACTGTACTCATGACGAGCAGGAGTCCTACCTCGACCACGGGTACGACCGCCGGTACGGCCCCCACCACGCCTTCCGCTCTTTCGTCTTGCCATTGCGCTCTATAAGACAAGGAATCTAATGTCATCACGCTAGTTAACAAATAGAATTCAACAAGCATTGTAAGATGTTAATATACACTGGTCATCTGCAATTAACCATTACACTACCTTTTGACTTCTATTTGACCACCTTTTTGATTCTATCAGAACACGTGTCCTAACCTTATACTTCCTAATGTAGAAGCATGTTTTAGTAACTATAGATAAAATTCTATTTATCGGTGTACTAGGCTAGTATGCAGGAGGGTGTTCCTGCGTACTTAGCAAGTACACCACCTTGTTCGTGCGTACTTAGCCAAGTACTCAAGGCTTTTGCCCTCCGTACTCAATTAAGTGTGCAGGTAATGATGATACCCCTATAAATAGAAGACTTGTCTTCATTTGTGGGGTGGAACTCTGGAACAAGGTTGAGAGGTGTCCGGGCGGGATGAGCTCTCCCGCCCCTGGACCGTGAGCGTAGACGAGAGATGTGTACTTCTTCGGTATGTAATGTGAGATGACTTCGTTGTTATGGATTACGTATCGTTTTTGTGTTAATTCTCTTCTTTATGCTCGTATTTTTATCTGTCTCGTTCCTCACCGTTCCCACACGAATCGACAGACAGATCGTTGTTTTTCCGCTGCGCAAAGAGGCTCCCGGGACCTACAATTGGTATCAGAGCCTCGGTGTTCGTTGATTTGTGTTCCAGATTCGAGTTTTTAGGGTTTTGAGCAAATCTAAGTTTGTCACTGGTCGCAACTTTTTCTGTCAAAAATCCTAAAATTCGTCTTTGTTATAACTTCATTTGGTGTTTGGAAGGCTAGTGGTTTGTTAGATGATTATTTCAAAGCTTTTGGAAGCATAAATTTATCCGATCCAACACTTTTCGAGCATTCTCCTCAAGATCATTCAAGAACGCTGCTACTTATTGTTAAGTACACAAATTCAACTTTTTTGCGTACTTACTAAGTACGCATGGGTTTTGCCCTGCGTACTTACTAAGTACGCATGAGTAGTTGTCATGCGTACTTGCTAAGTACGCATGAGTATTTGGCTCTGCTAACTTAGCATGTACGCATGGGCATTTGGCTTTACGAACTTATCAAGTACGCATGTACACTTGGCTTTGCGAACTTACTAAGTACGCAGGAACACCCTATATCTGCGTATTTACTAAGTACGCAGAACTATCATCTGGGATTAAAAAAAATTGGCGGGAAAACTTTTCTTGGCCAAATTTTTTAGGGATTTTTTGTATGCTTGTTTCGGGTCATTTTTTAGAAGATAGTAATTTTGGTTTTTTGGGACTGAAATTTGACATGGCTTGGCGAAACAAGGACGAGATTTTTGTTGGATGATACCAATTGTCATATATTGGTGAGGTGTTCAAACCTGAAAATGTGGGCTACGAGTATCCGGGATACTTCTTTAATAAGGAATGAATGCTAAATCAAGTTGAGCAACTGGGTCGTCATCGGCTAAAGGTCTCGTTTTATTTGTGAAGATGTTGCGGCTTTGGGTCTTTGGAAAAAGAATCATATTGTTTAGGTATTCAAACCTGAATATTATGATACTTCTTTAATAGGGGATGAATACTGTAACAACTTGAACCCAAGGTTTCGCTTTTTTGGATCTTTGCAAAAGAATAAAAAATAAAAATAAAAAAAAGAATAAAATCCTAGATTTGACTAGTTGTGCTTTTTGAGGATTTGAGTGAAGCGGTGATGAAGCTGGTCATAGTTTACAAAGAAATGAGGGGGATAAAAATCTAGTATTCATGAGACATTAAAGAGGTGATGGAAAAGCCGTTGGTACTTCCTATATATATACCTCTTTGACGTAACATTGATCTCAACTATGATTTCTCATGTAAACTATATTTTTCATGTTCGTTGGTCAAGCCTGTGTTCAAGATTTGATGTGATTTAGTTATGATTGGATTTCTCATTTGGGATCTGGGCGGAATGCCAGATAGACAACCTAGTTATGGAACTTCACCGTGGTGAATGTATACTGATTAGAAGGTGTAAACCAGGAATGAAGATCTAATTAAAGAATGTTGGACTTTGGATTCAGGATGATCACTGTTGAGCATGTTTTTGTGTTAGATTCTATCGAGTGTTTTCAAGATGAAGTTGGATCTCCGCTGGATTATTAGTTGAAGATGGAACCTTTATCATTTGCCGACAGGATAGGAAACATTCCCTTGTTTCTGGTCTAGTCGAGAGGAGCTTAAACTGAAAGGGGAAATTGGAAATGAACATCTTCGGGAATTTGGTTGACTCGTGAAGATAAAGGATAGAGTTGGACACATCTCGTTTGAAGACTAAAGTTTATCTTACTGGAATTCCTATGGGAGCTGATTGGTTTGATGCAGGTTATTGGAAATTCAAACTCTCTATCATATGCCAGCTGATTTGGAAGAATTCTAAGTCAGGGTGGAGGTTGCTACTACTGAGAGGATGAACTACAATGAGTTGTGTTGGGTTAGTTGGTTATTATTGAAGCACTTGGTTTGGTCTACAATGAAAGCTACAGTTAAGAGGGAGTCGGGTTTGTCATCACTCGGCAACTGAAGACTGAAGTTTGAAGATTTGAAGATCTCAAGTGGAATGCCAGAAGATCAAGTCTCGCCAGAAGACACGTGATGTCGTTAGTTTAGAGGGAGTCTGTTAGAACATTCTTTGTAAACTGATGATTATCAGTGTTAGTGATAGATAGAATTTGATGCTATAGTTAAGAGGGAGTTTGTAGAAGCATGTTTTATTAACTATAGATAAAATTCTATGTATCGGTGTACTAGGCTAGTACGCAGGAGGGTGTTCCTGCGTACTTAGCAAGTACACCACCTTGTTCATGCGTACTTAGTCAAGTATGCAAGGCTTTTGCCCTGCGTACTTAGCTAAGTGCGCAGGTAGTGATGATACCCCTATAAATAGAAGACTTGTCTTCATTGTGGGGTGGAACTATGGAACAAGGTTGAGAGGTGTCCGAGCGGGATGAGCTCTCCCGCCCCTGGACCATGAGCGTAGACGATAGATGTGTACTTCTTCGTTATGTAATGTGAGATGGCTTTGTTGTTATGGATTACGTATCGTTTTTGTGTTAATTTTCTTCTTTATGCTCGTGTTTTTCTCTGTCTCGTTCCTCACCGTTCCCACACGAATCGACAGACAGATAGTTATTTTTTCGCTGCGTGACGAGCCTCCCGGGACCTACACCTAAGGCATAGTATTCGTACACTACTTACATACCTGATGCTATGGCTCAAGTTTCCCGTACTGGCATCTGCTGCCGGTCCCATTCAAAGTTTAAGTTCAGACACTAGGAGTGTCCAAATCTCTCAAACTATTGCTCTGATACCAACTTGTAAGGCCCCAAATCCGGGAGGCCTCACTTGTTGGATTTACTCATTCACAAACAGTTCTCAAACTTGAATATCAAATAACGTAGCGGAAAACTTTCATTTAAGCATGGCGGTATCATTTTCAAACACGCAGAAGCGTAAACATTATCAAAAACATAAACATAATCTAATAAAATCACAACGGAATGCTAGACTTCATGATCAACCGAGTAACTCTTTTCGCCAGCCAAGCACCACCGTTCAACTTCCGTACATGTCCTTAACCTGAATGTGCATACTAAAAAGTCAGCTACGCTGGTGAGTTCTAACTTTAACTTCAAATATTTTGCCAAAAACATAACATTTAAACTTCATCAAATAAAAGCGTACGTAAAGCATGCAATAACATAACATAACACATAAGTCAACAAACATATCGAATCTGCGCCTTTTTGTAACCGTCAATTCCAAACTGCAAGTACGATACCTCAAAGGGTATACGTACCAAACTTCAAGCATGGCATCACAAAGATGACACGTACCAAACTGCCAGCACGATACTCCGAAGAGTAGTCGTACCTAACTTCCAGCACGATACTCCGAAGAGTAGTCGTACCTACTTCAAGGATCACGGTAATCCCCATGGTGACCGTCATCACCCCAGTTGTACAACAGTTGGCCAGCCACAAAGGCCCCTAAAAGGTAAGGCCCATAACATACATCCCATACCCATAACCTCAATTCCCTAAGGAATAATGGCAGATTCGTTCGTTTGTGACTTTCATAAACCTTTACTTCTTTACTTCAAAACTTCAGTTAAAGCATTCATACGTTTTATTAAAAATCATTCGTTCGTACACGCATCATAAACTTCGTTTGGAAAAACATTTCATAAACACATCATTCATAACCTTTCTTTCCAAAACATCTTTCATAAGCATCGTCCTATAAAACATCATAAACATCAAACATCGTTTTTACAAAACCGTCACATTGTTACGTATGCACACCAGCCCAAAAACATTATTAAAAACATTTAAAAGAGGGCCTCTAGAACTCACCTGAGATGAACACGGTCAAAGGTCTCTAAAAGATCTTCTAACATGTATGTACGCAACCTAGTCTTATCTTCTCATACAATTCATTACATTTCACCCCTTTATCCCGAGAACCTAGGGTTACAGGGTTTTCTTCCCGTGAACTTAGGAGTTCACGGCCCCTTAGGTTCACACGGCTCTTTCCCGTGAATTTAGGTGTTTCACGGTTCAAGGAAAGTTCTCGGGGGCTTACCCATGAACTTAGGCCCGAGAACCCTCAGCCGTGAACCTCACCCGATAATCCCAGTCGTGAAACCCTAACCGAGTATCCTCTGCCGTGAAACCCTACCCGAGTATCCCCAGCCGTGAACCCTACCCGAGTATCCCCTGAACCCTACCCGAGTATCCCCTAGCCGTGAACCCTACAGTTCATACCACAAAACCCTAGTTTTGCATGGTTTCAGATCTGGATCGAGTGATTCGTCATGTTTGAAACTTTTTACGTTCAAAAGGTGCATTTTCCCCTCGTGTTTCCAGATCTGAAGTATGACATCGTTTGACACATAAAAACCCGACCTTTGTGAGTCAAAACCCGTCAAAACCGATTTCGAAGAAAACTTAGAAAAATGAGAGCTTCTTACCTCAAATCGACTCTTTCCTTCAGCAAATCCTCTCTTGAGTAGTGTAGCAAGGTAGAGGATCGATCTTTACTTCAATCTAAAGCTTTCTCTCTCTCCCTCTCTATGATTTTCTCTCTCTAGAAATGGTGTGGAGTTTGAGTAAGGATTATGGAGAGTATGTGTGTATGGAGGCTAGGGTTTAAACCCCTCTCTCCCTCCCCTTCTCAGCCCATGGAAGCGGCCTAACTAGCGGGCCCCCTTAGTGTCTTGGCGTTATTTTTGGGATGTTACAAATGCAACCCGATAAAGTTCCCTATAGAATCGGTTCCAAAACTTACGAAGGATGATGAAAGTGAAATGGTTGATGCAACCGAATAGAAGAAAACGGATCTAAACTATGCAATCAGTGTCACAAGACGGATCTCATTGGTTGTCTTTGATACCTAACCCACACGAGGCCGGCACCAGATCTAAACTATGCAACTAGTGTCACAATCTGTTCCATGGAATCACTAAAATTTACTCATATGCAAGTTGTGAAGCAAGTTCTTCGGTATATGAAAGGAACATAGATGGAAAGTTACAATGTTCGATATCGAAGGAACAGAGATGCAAAGTTGATTGGCTATATTGATAGTAGCCATGCAACGGATATAAGCGCCTGCAAGAGCACAATGGAATGGTCTACTATTACGGGGGTGGACCAGTTGCACGGTGTAGCCAAAAACAAAACACGGTAGCCTTGCCATCGTGTGAAGTCGAGTTTATGGCGGCAACGACTACCGCTTGTCAAGCCGTTTGGTTGAAAGGTGGATGGAATTAAGCTTCGTGTGGACAGCAAGTCCGTAATAGGCCAATAGCATTGGTGAATAATCCGATGTTTCAAGGACGAAGCTAACACATAGACACACGGTATCACTTTATCCGTGAACGTGTGGAAAAGAACTTGGTGAAAATTGAGCATGTTGGTGGTGAAGAACAATGTGCAAATATCTTAACCAAGGCATTACCGAGGATCAAGTTTATTGAAATGACGGAACGATTGGGTGTGGAAGAACTAGAAGAAAACGGAACGAAACTACGTGGGTGATTGTTAGATAATTATCGATCCAAAGAAGCCAATCAAGAGATAACGTATAAATAAGTTTAAAATAATTCTTTGATTTTCGAGTGTTAAGTATTTGAGTCTAATTAAGTTTCTCTCTCCAAGTTTTTGTTTAGTATAAATAGACGATGTAAGGATATGTAATTTTATTGATTGTTTTCACGTTCATTAATATAAAGAAAAGAGTCATGATCGTGTGTTGATCACAAAATGACGAAACCCTCCCCTATATATAAGAAAACGGATCTAAACTATGCAATCAGTGTCACAAGTCGGATCTCATTGGTTGTCTTTGATACCTAACCCACACGAGGCCGGCCCCGGATCTAATCTATGCAACTAGTGTCACAATCCGTTCCATGGAGTCACTAAAATTTACTCATATGCAAGTTGTGAAGCAAGTTCTTCGGTATATGAAAGGAACAGAGATGCAAAGTTACAATGTTCGATATCGAAGGAACAAAGATGCAAAGCTGATTGGCTATATTGATAGTAGCCATGCAATGGATATAAGCGCTTGCAAGAGCACAATGGAATGGTCTACTATTACGGGGGAGGACCAGTTGCACGGTGTAGCAAAAAACAAAACACGGTAGCCTTGCCATCGTGTGAAGTCGAGTTTATGGCGGCAACGACTACCGCTTGTCGAGTTTAACAAGGACGTCGTGATAAACAAGGTCTCCGAAGCAGTTTTTTAGATTTTGATTTATATTTTGAGTTATGATTCATTTTTTTTGTCTTTAATGAGAAGTTCTCTAGTTCTCTTATTAAAATGATTTCTCTCAAGAACTCAACCTATATATATATATATATATATATATATATATATATATATATATATATATATAGGGGAGGGTTCTAAAGAAAACCACAAGTTAGGCAAAAACCGAGAAATGGTTGATGCAACCGAATAGAAGAAAACGGATCTAAACTATGCAATCAGTGTCACAAGACGGATCTCATTGGTTGTCTTTGATACCTAACCCACACGAGGCCGGCCCCAGATCTAAACTATGCAACTAGTGTCACAATCTGTTCCTTGGAATCACTAAAATTTACTCATATGCAAGTTGTGAAGCAAGTTCTTCGGTATATGAAAGGAACATAGATGGAAAGTTACAATGTTCGATATCGAAGGAACATAGATGCAAAGTTGATTGGCTATATTGATAGTAGCCATGCAACGGATATAAGCGCCTGCAAGAGCACAATGGAATGGTCTACTATTACGGGGGTGGACCAGTTGCACGGTGTAGCCAAAAACAAAACACGGTAGCCTTGCCATCGTGTGAAGTCGAGTTTATGGCGGCAACGACTACCGCTTGTCAAGCCGTTTGGTTGAAAGGTGGATGGAATTAAGCTTCGTGTGGACAGCAAGTCCGCAATAGGCCAATAGCATTGGTGAATAATCCGATGTTTCAAGGACGAAGCTAACACATAGACACACGGTATCACTTTATCCATGAACGTGTGGAAAAGAACTTGGTGAAAATTGAGCATGTTGGTGGTGAAGAACAATGTGCAAATATCTTAACCAAGGCATTACCGAGGATCAAGTTTATTGAAATGACGGAACGATTGGGTGTGGAAGAACTAGAAGAAAACGGAACGAAACTACGTGGGTGATTGTTAGATAATTATCGATCCAAAGAAGCCAATCAAGAGATAACGTATAAATAAGTTTAAAATAATTCTTTGATTTTCGAGTGTTAAGTATTTGAGTCTAATTAAGTTTCTCTCTCCAAGTTTTTGTTTAGTATAAATAGACGATGTAAGGATATGTAATTTTATTGATTGTTTTCACGTTCATTAATATAAAGAAAAGAGTCATGATCGTGTGTTGATCACAAAATGACGAAACCCTCCCCTATATATAAGAAAACGGATCTAAACTATGCAATCAGTGTCACAAGTCAGATCTCATTGGTTGTCTTTGATACCTAACCCACACGAGGCCGGCCCCGGATCTAATCTATGCAACTAGTGTCACAATTCGTTCCATGGAGTCACTAAAATTTACTCATATGCAAGTTGTGAAGCAAGTTCTTCGGTATATGAAAGGAATAGAGATGCAAAGTTACAATGTTCGATATCGAAGGAACAGAGATGCAAAGCTGATTGGCTATATTGATAGTAGCCATGCAATGGATATAAGCGCTTGCAAGAGCACAAAGGAATGGTCTACTATTACGGGGGAGGACCAGTTGCACGGTGTAGCAAAAAACAAAACACGGTAGCCTTGCCATCGTGTGAAGTCGAGTTTATGGCGGCAACGACTACCGCTTGTCGAGTTTAACAAGGACGTCGTGATAAACAAGGTCTCCGAAGCAGTTTTTTAGATTTTGATTTATATTTTGAGTTATGATTTTTTTTTTTTTTTTGTCTTTAATGAGAAGTTCTCTAGTTCTCTTATTAAAATGATTTCTCTCATGAACTCAACCTATATATATATATATATATATATATATATATATATATATATATATATATATATATATATATATATATATATATATATAGGGGAGGGTTCTAGAGAAAAACCACAAGTTAGGCAAAAACCGAGAAATGGTTGATGCAACCGAATAGAAGAAAACGGATCTAAACTATGCAATCAGTGTCACAAGCCGGATCTCATTGGTTGTCTTTGATACCTAACCCACACGAGGCCGGCCCCAGATCTAAACTATGCAATTAGTGTCACAATCTGTTCCATGGAATCACTAAAATTTACTCATATGCAAGTTGTGAAGCAAGTTCTTCGGTATATGAAAGGAACATAGATGGAAAGTTACAATGTTCGATATCGAAGGAACAGAGATGCAAAGTTGATTGGCTATATTGATAGTAGCCATGCAACGGATATAAGCGCCTGCAAGAGCACAATGGAATGGTCTACTATTACGGGGGTGGACCAGTTGCACGGTGTAGCCAAAAACAAAACACGGTAGCCTTGCCATCGTGTGAAGTCGAGTTTATGGCGGCAACGACTACCGCTTGTCAAGCCGTTTGGTTGAAAGGTGGATGGAATTAAGCTTCGTGTGGACAGCAAGTCCGCAATAGGCCAATAGCATTGGTGAATAATCCGATGTTTCAAGGACGAAGCTAACACATAGATACACGGTATCACTTTATCCGTGAACGTGTGGAAAAGAACTTGGTGAAAATAGAGCATGTTGGTGGTGAAGAACAATGTGCAAATATCTTAACCAAGGCATTACCGAGGATCAAGTTTATTGAAATGACAGAACGATTGGGTGTGGAAGAACTAGAAGGAAACAGAACGAAACTATGTGGGTGATTGTTAGATAATTATCGATCCAAAGAAGCCAATCAAGAAATAACGTATAAATAAGTTTAAAATAATTCTTTGATTTTCGAGTGTTAAGTATTTGAGTCTAATTAAGTTTCTCTCTCCAAGTTTTTGTTTAGTATAAATAAACGATGAAAGGATATGTAATTTTATTGATTGTTTTCACGTTCATTAATATAAAGAAAAGAGTCATGATCGTGTGTTGATCACAAAATACTCGTGTGCTTGATACAACTGTTTGCCAACATAGTAGTGTTCACGTGTTTGATTATCATCACAACTCACTAGACCTTAGTATTCCTTGCTCAAGGCTGCTCTTGAATCTCCCTGCATGTATCGTGTTCTTCTCTCCATGTGACGAGTCAAGTCTTGCACCGAGATCACCCATCTCCGCCTACAACGAGTTTGGTTTGGTTGTTGTCAACTTTTTCGTCCTAAAAAGTGAAACCAACCGTTTAGTAATGATTTGGTTCGGTTCAGTTTCAATTATGAACAATTTGCTTTTAGGTTTCAATGATTAAAAACCGTTAATAATGGTTTGGCTCAAGGTTTGTCCTAAAAACTATCCAAACCATAAACCATGAACAACACTAAAGAGTGATATGGCATTTGAACAGTTTCTCTAGGCATTTGAGCTATATCTTCTTTGTACTTCATCCTATTCTTGATCTTTGTACACCTACTGTAGTTGTAGTTCAGTTAAAAACTTTCGGAGAAAATAATTTTATTTGAAACTTTCTGGTGAAAAAGAGAAACATAAGGAAAGTACTAAGATGTCAACTCAGTCTCACATTTAATACATCCTTACAATATCAAATCTATAGTGTTTTAAAATAGTAATCTTGAGGTGACGTCACACAACATACAGATTTGTACAATTCGTTATGTGTATCTTTTCCCTTAGGTAGCACTACTAACAGTTTTTTGAACTGTACTAATATCCAATGCAAGATTATCCCAAATGATAGATGAGATAGTGAGAGATGCCCATCCGATTCTAGAGGGGAAGCAAATAGTAACTTTTTCCACTTGAGAGTTAAGAATGACAGAGTGGAAGAAAATATGGTAACATAGAAGTGTTCTCAAGAAAATCTATATCTATACTATATAATAAATAAAAGGTTTTCTATGTCACGTGTTGACTCCATATTCATTCTCATAATTTTGTTTCCGTCTCTCTCTTATTAAATGCACATCTATTTGTTAATAATAATATATTTTTATAGAAAATCTTAACTATACTAATAAAACACATTTATTTCAAATCATCCCTTATTAGAAAAAACTTTAAAATCTAATTATGTAACTTTTATTTACAATCAAATAGTAAATGAAGGTCAAATTACATTAAATATAATTAACGTATTTTTGAAACCCAATTATGTATTATTTTTTACATATTTTGAATTTTGTTTTCTATCCTTAGTATATGTAATACATTTTTACACCTGTAAAATATATATACATAAAGATTTAAAAAAATTTATACTGATATTTTTCACCCCGTGTGTAGACACGGGTTCTAAACTAGTTTGATAATAAACTGTATGCTCAAACGATTACAAGATGTACCCTTTTATAGGGAGATTCTAAATTTGGTAGGTATGAGAAAATTTCGAATCTACAAACCGAGTCATAAATAACGAAATTGACGACACAATTAAGCGTAAAAATCAAGGCAATAAGTGATTTAACGTATTTTACATTACAAAGGAACGATGCTAAATTAACTAAAATTTAGGAAAATCAATAATTAACAAACTTTAAGGCTTTATCGTAAGATTTCGGTCCCACAGCTGGGTCAAACCGTTGTAGGCATTTGCCACATGATCCGTCTTGTCCAGACCTTTCCGTCCGTTGGTTATGGACCTCGTAACTCTAGTCATAGCCTAAGTTATGCATGTTTTAAGTTTGAATCTTTTATGTATGTTTTCCCTGAACCAGCTAGTCCACGTAGTGACGTACAAGTCCACTAACTCCTTAATCAACTCTAGACCCATCCATGAACCCAGAGGAATTGCTCATGCTACAAAACCGGTACTTACAACTATATCAAGTTATCAACTTTTACGTTGAATGGTTACAGATCAAATGATATATTATTATTTTACATAAAAAAGGTACGTTGTAAAGTATGTTGCATTCATTTCATTGCAAACACTTCATCAATACAGACGGATGTCATTTCTAGTCTAGTCTACCTATAACACAAGGCTCAAATTTGTTTTTGATCAAATGAACGTAAGACTCTTATTTGGACCGGTCAGATAAAGGTAGAAATGATTCAAACTTCAAACGGTCATAACTTGGGTCACGAGTGGAATTACGGTGCCCATAGCCAGCGGACGGAAAGGTCTCGACGAGCCGGATATCCGAATTCCATCATTAAGGGCTCCGATTTCGCCAATCTGTGATTTTCCCCAATTTCCTTCAATTTTAATGTTTTTTTAGTCCAAAGCGCGTTAATCTTTTTTTTTGAACAGCAAACTCACACACTCTAAATCTACTCCTAAATTTAGACCACATGTCCATGACGGTACTAAAACCAATAACCTCTTAGGAAGAGGACACCATACAACGCACCTGGGTACCATTGGGCCAAATGCCATTTGGTAAAAAAAACGTGTGAATCTTTGATTGATGTAATTTGCACGTTTATTTTTTGTTTTAATTTCAGTTTTAAATTAATGATCTGTAATTTCGAAAATTTGACAAAGTTATTAATAAAAGTTCTTTGGGAATTATTTCTATGTTATTTTATTGTTTTCGCACTGCGTCAGTAATCACTTAACTTCACATCTTGTTTAAATGCTTTATATATATCAGCTTACCATAACTAAAAGGTTTCTGTAATAAAGTTGCAAGTCAAAAGATCAATCATATTTAGAATAAGACCCTAAATGCATCATTTTGTTAAAGTGACACAAGAAACCAACCAAATTTGTATCAAACAACTGCCATTCTTTTGGATCCCAAAAGGCTGTCAATCATAACAAACTAGTTTATATTCGTCCTAGTCTGGGTATTTCAAATTAATAAAATGAAAACTTAACCAAAATTCTCCCAAAAAAAGTTACTAAGTGACCGGAGATTAACAAATGTAACACAACAATTTAATTCAAATTAATAAACTTGATCGTGATCTACTCTTAAATTGTTTGGGCTGCTGCAAACTCATCCTCAACCTCGAGTATTACCTCATTCATGCTCATGGGCTTTGTGAAAGTGTATAATCAACATTTACCTTACCCTTAAACGTAGACTAAAGCTAGATAATTAGGTTTCATACTGGAGAAATTTTGTATTTTTTTAAGCATTTGTTTTTTTATTAAATTATCTACTATGTTTATTTTCTAACTTCATATTAATTTGATTTTGTGTTTAATTTTTTATGAGTTAAAACAGTTAATAAAATGAATTGATAGGATGAAATAAAATGATCAGATGAAGGGTTGTTCGTGACAACTTGGAAAGTTCATGGTTTCATATGGAAAATAGTTGGTTTTGGTGGGCTAGAGTGTTACTGTTTACTTGTTTAGTGTCGGACATCGTGTAATGTGTATTGAATACGCCTCATTTCTTCATTTGATTACATCTAGTCTCTCTCTTAGCTTTCCCTCAAAAACCTAGGGTTTCTACCGATTTTGTGTACGGCATGCCTCGATCTGCTTTTGTTCGATGTAGTTTCTTAGATCGGCCTTCGTTCCAGCGGAAAGCCTCCTCGGAGTTGCTCTGAAAGGTTAATTTTTTGCTCCGATGTTCGTTCATAGTGATTGAAGAATGATTGTTGTGTTATGCATGTTTCAAATTTAACTTTCTTCTTTCGTTTTTTTGAACATGGAAGAGTGCGATAGACTGATCGTTTACGGTGATTTTGTGTACGATACTCATTATCAGCTTATCGTGCATATGTATTAATTTTCATTAGTCTCCATATGTGATCTTCCCCCCCCCCCTCATTTTTTATACGATTAGGGTTTCTTGTACATTGTATAATCTGAATGATTTGGGGGTTTTATGTCTGTTTCTGATTTTTCGGTGAACATCCTTGTGTTCTGTTGTTCATTATGGTTCAGATTACATATCCGCTGCCGATTCTGTTTATCTATCATTTGAGTACGATTAGGGTTTCTTGTTCATCGTCAACGATGTACGATTACAGGAAGTTGTACGTTTGTTCTCGTTATTTTGTGGGTCTATTTTTATTTTCTTGTCCATTACATATCTGATTTAAGATCGTGGGTGCATTACGATTTTTATCCTAAATGATTTAGGGGAGGGGGCTTGTGTCTATTTTCATTGCTTATTAGGTGAATATTCTTATGTTTTCATGTTCGTTGTTGTTTATACTAAATATATGTTATTGATTAGGGTTTCCATGCCATTCGCTTACGATTAGCGTTTCTTATTCATCATGATGAACGATTACGGGGATTGTGTGTGTGTTTCTCATTTTTATGTGCTTGATTTATGTTTTCTACTCCATTACATGGTTGGAAAAATCGCTAGGCGCTAGTCGGGCGGTGGAGTGGGGCCTAGGCCTAGGCGGGATTAATAGGGGTCTAGGCGGGATTAATCGGATTGGAATTTTTATATTTAATTTTTAGTTTTTTATATATATACACACATTTTTATAAGTAATTTTTATAAAAATGTTCATTTTTAAATATTTATACACATATTTGGCTGGAATTTGAAGGGGTTGACCGGAAAATCCAAGGTTTTTCCGGAAAATCCAAGGTTTTTCCGGAAAATCCAAGGCATTCGCCGGAATTTGGCCGAAAGTTTCAGGTTTTTGCCGGAATCTTCGCCGGAATCTGGCCGCCTAGGACCGCCCAGGTCCGATTCCGATTAATGGTCCGCCTAGCTCAAAATTACAAGTTAAATGGCCGCCTAGCCTAGGCCCGATTTTTACAACACTGCTCCATTACCGGTCAGATTTGATATAATGGGTTCGTTTGCATTTCTTGGTTGAACGATTCAGGGTTTTTTGTTTGTCTCTGCTTATTAGGTGAGCATTCTCATGTTTTCTTGTTTGGATCTTTTTCACGAAGTTTCATGATTGGTTAACAGATTTTCTTATTTATTGTTGTCTACTCTGGTTTTGTGCAGGTTGGAGATCACATCCGACTAACATCGTGCGATGTAGGGTTTATTCTCAGTTACTTTCATATAATATTTGTTTTATGTGGTCATTTGTTTTCTATTGACATTATCATGTTCATGCTTGGTTCATGTTCTAGGATCATCATTTGAGATATTGTTTCTGTTTGGCATTAGCATGCAAAACTTGTACATGACATGATGCTTATCAGATTTTATATATTTTTACATAGCTTGGTTATTTTATATGTTCGTGTTTACATAATATGTATCTCTGATTTGCTTCGTTTGTGAAGTGGTAGTTGTCAGTTAAGTCATTCACACCATTTACATGTACCTGTTTTAGTTTTGATTTCTGTGTGCCATTATAACATGAAAGTTGTTCATGACAATATGATTATTACTGTGTGTATATGTTTTCCATCATTTTATATTTAATTAATCGGTTATTATAAATGTTTAGGTTACATAGCTTGTGTACCTCTTATGTGTTAATGTCAATAGTTGGTAGTTATTTACAACATTCAAATCACTTACTTGTATTTTTAGCTGTCTAGTATTGTGTCAGTTAGCCAATATAACATAGTACTTGTTTATCACATGATGATTATCTATTTTGTATTGCTCAGTTTAGTCGCTAAATTGGTTGTTATTGTTAGGTATCAAAGTCGGTAACGCAGCGGAATCACACACACACGCACAATATCAATAAACAGAAAAGAAAAGAGACACGAGAGATTTATAGTGGTTCAGTCAAGGTGACCTACATCCACTGTTGCAACTAGGGTTTATTCTTATTAGATGCTCAAGGAATACAATTACATCATAGGGATATATATAATACCAAGATTAGGGTTAATTAAATAAGGCAATAACTTAATCAACAAGAAATAGAACCAAGCAACCCTAAAGCTGCCGCCAGCTCTGATCTTGTTCTTTCAGCCTTAATAGGCCCAAGGGGCCCAACCGCAGATGGCCCAAATCAGCACAGGCCCACCGGGCCCATTTGGCCCAGTCCGGCCCAATAAGCCTTCACACCCAACAATCTCCCACTTGAAGGCTTTGCTCAATCCACTAACACCATCCAAGTAATCCTCGATCCAGTAATTCCAGTATCCTCCATATCCGAAGTCTCCCGAGCCTTCAGTCCCCATAAACAAGCTCAGACTTCATCAATTTCCCCCTAGTTGCAACCCCCCCTCTCATCATGTACATGAAGGGGCAGTTGAAGCTCCCCCGTGCTCCAACTCATTCTCTATCTCAACTGGTTTGCACGATCCACCTGTTCCAGAGATAACCCGAGAACCACCACTCTCCTCCTTTAGCAAGACTTCCATAGGAGAGATTTTCACAGTCGGACTACCGGTCTTCAAAACCCACCGTTGTTTTGTAACTGTACCCGGAACACGCCCCATGCTCCCACTGTCACCAAACCCCTGACCCGGTTTTGACCTCCGACCCCGCTCAGCTTGAATCACCTTGGCACTAGGCTCCCCTCTTGCAAATTGAACCTTCTTTCGCCCCTTTGATTCAGCGAACCTAACTTTGTTTTGAGGGACGGTCATACTTCCCTCAGCAGGTACCTCCACCATGTATAAAGAACCTCGCCTGTTTCCACGAGCAATTACCAGATTACCTTTAGTTACCTTCCACTTGCCTCCACCAAACTTTACTTCTAGTCCCTGTTTATCCAGCTGACCGACAGAGATAAGCTTACTCTTCAAAGCTGGAATAACCCTGACATTCTTCAAGTTCCATGTGGTTCCCAAAGAAGTAACCAAATTCACGTCACCCATGCCCGTAACATCAAGAACATCACCATTAGCTATTCGTACCTTCCCAAGTTACCAACCTTTAAATTCTCCATCGTCTCCCCGCTGTGCATCGCGTGAAACGAAGAACCAGAATCCATAACCCAAGAATCTGTAGAAGACTCTACACAGCAAACCAAAACATCATCATCAGATTTCTCATTTGCCTGAACCGTGTTTACCTGCCTTTTGCCCTCATTCTTCCCAGACTTTTCTTTATTCCTTCCATAGTTGTCAATGCGCGCGCTACACAGCGAATCGACAGACTTCCGCTATTTCCAAATAGCGACGACATAGCGACCAAATAGCGAATATTCCCTTTTTTTTTAATTTTTTTTTATGTTTTTAACCAGTTTTTTACTTGATTAATATAAATAGGGTTGCTAATAACCCTAATATATGAAGATTTAGATGGTTATTGATTATAATTGCTACAAATCCTACAATATTTGAATATAAAATATTTCTAAAATTTCTAGTAGTGTATCGCTAAACGTGAAATAGCGCCCGCTATTTACCGCTATTCGCTACGTAGCGTATAGGTTGCTTGTCGCTATTTACCGCTATTCGCTATTGACAACTATGATTCCTTCCTGGACACTGACTTTTCACATGCCCAACTTCATTGCAGCTCCAACACCTCACATTTTTCCGAGCTCTAGACGAACTCCTTCCCCTACTCCCATTGCTCCTGTTATTTTCCCTTCCTCTGCCCACATTGAATATATCAGAAGACGAAGATCCTCCACTAGTGTTCCTCCAGCGAATATCTTCACCTAGAATACTATCCCGGACCACGCTAAACTTCAAATTCCCAGCTCCACCAGAATTAGTGATCGCCGTCACATAACCTGACCAGCTGTCAGGCAAAGAGGATAACAGTATCGCAGCTTGAGTATCATCATCAAGCTTTGTCCCAACGGTCGATAGCCTGGACAAAATTGAATTTATATTATTTATGTGATCAGGCACCGAGCTTCCCTCATTCATCCTCATCATGAATAACTCTCTTAACAGGAACACTCTATTACCGGCAGACGGCTTTTCATACATGTTTGACAGAGCCGTCATCATACCATAAGCCGTGGTTTCCTCTTTGATATTGAACGCTACGCTCCTCGTCAAAGCTAGTACAATCTTACATCTCGCCTTTTTGTCCTTAGTGTTCCAAACCACTTCGTCAGCCTTACTTATTCCATCCGGTTTTTCTGCCAATACCATCTCCAAATCGTTTTCACCGAATAACGCCTCTATTTGCATCTTCCACCATGCAAAATCAGTCCCGTTAAACTTTTCGATTCGAATTTTCCCGTCTTCAGCCATTGCAAACGAGAATCAGAAAAAATATAAAAAAAAACCAAAATTAAGAAAGTCCACCAACCGAAGTCAAGCAACCTCCAAAGAAACCCTAAACCCTGAAACACCCGAACCGGCGCTTCACCTGCAAAACCCGTGACCAGCAGCAACTTCAAGGATTCAAGAAACCAAACCCTAATCACAAGATCACAAAAAAAAACTTCCGAACAGCCCCTGCTTTCCCCTTCTCTTGCGGTAACAACTAGGGTTCTTATAACCGCTGATTACGACACTAATCAGCAGTTGGATCAGGCTGCGATCAGCCCTCCTATCACCAGAAAACAATCGTAATCAGCAGCAAACAGAAAACAGCCCTTCAGATCTCGACAGCCCTTGCGGCAGATCGAAACAGAACCACAGAAAGGAAAATCGGACAGAATCAGCAGTCTCGAACAGCCCTTAACCCCTTCAGCGATTGAACCAGTGCAGACCGTGTGTAAACAATGAGCCAAAGCTCTGATACCACTTGTTAGGTATCAAAGTCGGTAACGCAGTGGAATCACACACACATGCACAATATCAATAAACAGAAAAGAAAAGAGACACGAGAGATTTATAGTGGTTTGGTCAAGGTGACCTACATCCACTGTTGCAACTAGGGTTTATTTTTATTAGATGCTCAAGGAATACAATTACATCATAGGGATATATATAATACCAAGATTAGGGTTAATTAAATAAGGCAATAACTTAATCAACAAGAAATAGAACCAAGCAACCCTAAAGCTGCCGCCAGCTCTGATCTTGTTCTTTCAGCCTTAATAGGCCTAAGGGGCCCAGCCGCAGATGGCCCAAATCAGCCCAGGGCCACCGGGCCCATTTGGCCCAGTCCGGCCCAATAAGCCTTCACACCCAACAGTTATATGTACTTTCAGTTTAGTTAAATAGTTTATGTTGCTCTTACATTGTTGACTACATTATTCTTGCATCTATGATGCTATTTGTACAATTTAGTTTGTTTGTGTTTTAGTATGTGTGCTACACTATCTACCTCTATGTATGTCAATGTTGTACATCCTTGTTCGCATGTTATTATTAATTGATGCAGGGAGGCGTGTTAGCTTCAGGTCATGTCCACTGCTTTTGGCTGTCTAACTTTTTTTAAAGATGTTTACAAACAACATAATGTTGCACTCGTATTTCCTTTAATCTAAAAACTGCAGCGGGAGTTTTGTAAGTATTCGACCTTATTTTCACTTTCCGTCACATAAACATACAAATTCTGTTAGGCATCGATGCGGGCCGGGTTAGGAGGACCGGCAATTGGTGATTTTTATTATTGAAGTTTATGTTTTTGCATTCATTCCTTTTCTTTGTTTGTGCATTGAAACCCAAATGCTCAATTCACAACTCGTTATTTACCATTAATAGAACGTTTTTAAAATATTTTTTTTAAACTTTTTTTAATTTATGACATGAGCCTGGTTATGGATGATTGTGTTAACAGAGATGTAATATTTTAGCTGATTATCAAATGATCAACATATAATACAAAAATTTATTAATAATCAATTGATAATACAAAGATTTAATATCTAAACTGAACATAAGTTATAACAATGCCTGCTAAGTCGAAACCTATTCTTATTTGGAAATCTGGAAATCTTTTGAGATTATATGAAAAGTAACTTAGTTTGCATGTGTCGTTTATTACGTTTTTTATTTAATTATTTGAATCATTCTTTGAATACTTAGAGTTAGTAGTTGGTTACGGGAAGTGATTTTAAATTTTGTTTTTTTTTTTTCTAATTCTTCAGCTGAAAGGTTTGTTATTAACATTTTTAAAAAGTTTAATTTTATACATTTGAAAATTTTGTAACCAACTTCTTTTTGGTCCAAATATAACTGTGTTGGGGAAAACATTTTCTACCTTTAAAAATCATTTTTCAGTATAACATTTAAAAAAATGTTTAATTATTTGTCAGTAATAAATGGTTTTTCGAATCTTTTGGACCTCCTAATCGTTCTTGCGTTAATCTTCCCAGGGTTCACAAATATGGTGTTTATTTGAGATAAAGGAAAAATTGAAAGGCTACAGTTGTGAGAAAACACATTTAAAAAACTCTTGGCCCTTCGCTTCGAAAAAAACTATGTACAGCTGGTTTTAAAAGAAATGTACAAATATTAGACGGTTAGAAAATTGGATTACATTTGATACACTTTTTTACATCTGCAATAAACAATAAACAAATGTTCCAAGTATTTTTTTTACCATACAAACACTTCACAATCTATATACACTCTTGACCTTGTACCACTCTTAAAAATCTATAAATTTGCAAAAAGTATCCCATGAGTTTTACAAGAATAAGATGTTTTTAAAACATTCAAAGTGTAACCAACATATGACTTACAGAAAGTATACGAGTAGTTCACTTGAAAGTCAATGCTTTCTTTATCTGATAAACCCTGAAAAACACTCTAATGTCTATCTTCAATCAAATAATACTTGATACTAAAAATAAACGTGCCATTAAAAAAATCCATTTATCTTAAACAAAATTCATTACCTTCCTGTTGTTTACATAAGACCATGAGAATTAAGAAATTACATAAGAAGAAAGATATATTGGGGTGATCGATCTTAGTCCCTAGCATGTGCTCCGTCTTACATTAAAAGCCAAAAGATTTAATTGGTGATTACATGTTTAACAATGTAAATGACAGAATAAAGTACCCTTATAAAAGAATTAATTACAGAAATTCAAGAATTTACCTTGGTAAGTTGATCTGTACTTAATAATCCAAACATTGACACCCCTCGGGCCCCTTATATCCTCCGCCCAAATAGAGGTGAATATATTTTAAATCGTTGTTTAAAAAGGTTTTTTCTTTTCATCTGTTGAATTTTTTTAATTTTTATTGTTGCTTACAATGACAATTTTTTTAAATTAAAAAAGCAATGGTATAACTTTTGTAAAACAGTGAAATGAAACGAAAACTTTAGCTGCAATTGACCTATAAAAGCAAAATTATCATTTTTCAAGGATGTGCTTTGAGATTAGTCTGTTACACTTTTGGTTGTAAATATGCAATAACACAGATTTCCTACACATGTATACGGCACATCTGCTGATAGTCCCAGATTGTAATCCCTCTCATTTTAAGCACTGTAAGTATTCCTAAACCATGTGGCTTGATGGAGTAAGAGATAACATACCAAACTGGATAAGACGATGAAGAAAAGCATGTAAAGGCTTCATTACAACTAAAAACAAATTTGAAGTTGAATAATTAAAATACCTGTAAGAAATCTTGTTTATTCTTTGTAGTCTAATTCAACCAATGCTCCTGATCGATTGAAAATAAAATTAAATGTTAATTAACTTGTTGATGATAAGTAGGAAACTTTAATTTTACAAACCTTATATGCCTTGTCTTTCAGTATCTTCTTCATATTCTGATCTATGCCAAATTGTCTGTGATTTACATGATATATATAGGCTGGAAATTTGGAAGACACTTCCTACAATTATGCTATAAAGCTCTAAGTAGTGGAGGAGTTATTGGCCAACTATTCACGTGCAATTTAAATCTGTTTTTAAATTTCATAAAAACTGCCTATATTTGACGGTTGTGTGTTTATCAGCATTTAACATGTGTATTAAAGGACTAAATGTTCCTAAAACATGGGTAACCGCCCAGAACATGTGTAATCCATGTGATCTGGATATCAATTGTGTGATCGATTCAGATTTAACAAATTTTAAGGTTTATTTTTTTATTTACATATGCAGGATTAATTTTATTTAAACTTGCAGGATTATCAGAATTTTAAATGTTCGCAGATAGTGGAAGGGGTTAGTTAAGCAGAATTTAAAAGTTTATTATTTTTAAGATTTATTTTTTTATTTAAATTTGCAGGATCATCTGAGTTTTAAATATTCGAAGATAGTTGATCGAATACAGTTTTCTGCCCATTCCTTATAATCAGAGGTTTAAATTTAAAATCTGTTTTTTATAATTTGAAATGTGTTTTTACTATTATTGCCTAAATAGAGAATCATGTTTGTAAATGTAATCGTGTGTTTGACTAATTCCATTTACCAATCAAAACTGTCCTGAAAAATAGGAAAATTTAAATAAAGTGTCCTGATTTTTTGCAATCGTGGTAAATGTGTTGCTTAATTCAAATCGAGTTTTGTAAATCTGATTTACATCATATTTGTGAAAATTGTACTTGGAAATCGGATTTCATCAATTAATACGGTCCAGGTTAAATCTAAATCAGATCCGACGGTGAAGATCACTAATGACAGCGGTTACAAAGTGGTTACACTCGCCGCTGCCATTATAATATATAATTTAGTCAGTATATTGTATCATATCAACAGAATGCATCATCAGGATCATACACAACATAAAATGAATGAGAAACAAAGAAACAAAACCTATTTGCACCAGCAAAATGTTAATTTGATCCATATTTTATCCCTGTACAAGACTAAAACAACATATTCATCTACTGCTACACTACACTTTGAAAGTTTAAAACATGAGCATTGCTCGATTTGTTGCCTAACAATAGAACATCACATTCTTTACTTTATCTTTGAGAGCTGGAAGAGGACGAACACCTGCACCTTTTACCATGCACATGCTGTGAGCCGACCCATTGTCATGCTGGACTTCAGGTTCCATATAGAAACGAGCTCGGTATGCAGCCAGATGAGCATAATATGCAGGAGGTACTGCATAAAATATGTAATTTTCTTTAGACTCGAGGCATTTAGATCAATTGTAATTATAGATAATAGAAGGTAGTTTGTGTAAATATGGTTATAGTATATAGCCTGCTCTTGTAAACTAATTCCTAAGACACTTCAATGATAATCAAAATTATGTAATAATAACAATTTAGGAGGTTGTATGCATTAAACAATGCAACCCTTTTTAACCAACTTTTTATATGACCTGTTTGACTGCTTGAGATGAATTACAACTAAAGTTGGCCTCTATATGGAAGTTCCATAGGCAGACAAAGAGAACAGAAAAAGGGCGAACAAAACACGCTTTGGTGCAAGCGTGCATGCGTTTATACTTTTCTTTATATATTACCATGACAGGGAACATAGACACAAAAATTGATGGTAAAAGTATAATCTTTACCTACAGAAACAGATCGAGTGCACCTGGCATAACTGCGAAAAGGTTGTAATGGTTACTGGTTAGTATATAAAAAAGACATGCAAGTAATTGAACATATGTGTGAAGCAAGTAAGTCTCTTACGTGTAACAAAGATTATTCGTTAGAGATTGAATTTCATCAGCTGTGAAATTGTTCTCATCCCAGAGAACATGATAATGAGCAGGCCTGCTAGTTCCCTGTACAGAAATTAAGCATTTTTTATATAATAAAATCAAAGGAAATATTACATATATATATATGGTTCATTGGGCCATCATGTTGAATGAGAGCTAGAAAATGATGTGGTTTATTACTTGGATTCCTGCATGACTGCAAAGATAGAAGTCGAACTCGACTGGATGACAAATCTTAGTGTCCACGACGGTACCTACAATTAACCAAGTCAAACCTTTTCAGCATAACCGAAATGTGGGTTCTATAAATTTTAATTTTTCTCCGAAATCAGTATCAAAGTTCTCACAAGAAAAATCGCTTAGAAAGAGAAGAACTACTGTTGTAAAAATAAATCAGTGTCTAGAAAAGAGGAAAGTACCAGGTAAGATGTTGCCACTTTTGTCGGTGCTTTTTC
The DNA here is from genome assembly GCA_023525975.1 of Smallanthus sonchifolius. Classification (NCBI taxonomy): domain Eukaryota; kingdom Viridiplantae; phylum Streptophyta; class Magnoliopsida; order Asterales; family Asteraceae; genus Smallanthus; species Smallanthus sonchifolius. Next base: position 90,532,529 of record CM042024.1, on the reverse strand, counting down.
GATCATTATGGTTGCTTGGAAAGAGGCGTGTGTGATGGCGTTTTTGGACAACAATGAACGTAACTGGAGGCTGATAATTAGGTTCTAAAGAAGCACATGCCTAGAAAGACAGATAAATATAATAAGCACCAGATAACATATGGTTTATACTTTATAGCAATAGATATTAAGTGTAAAGAATCATTAACCAACCTTACGAATCGCATCAAGTTCATAGAGTAGGACCTGATAGAACTGCCCATCACTTACACCATCCCTGCAAATAAAAGAACAAAAAGTAATCAAGTAATCAAATCCAGTGATCTTTGTTTTTCAATAATCCACAACTAAAAACATATATAAATGGTGTTCTTTTACCTGTAGAAAATGATCCTCAATGGTTTTTTCCCCGTCGCCTTCTCAAAGGATAGTAAGAGCTCTCTGCAGTTGACATCTCCAAGTTATTGCATCAACTAATCTTATAATAAATATTTATAACTTTAAAAACCACATGAATTTCACATGTGAACCTGATCATGCCGCCATTAACTTTCCCACGCTGAGGATCTTGCCATGTTTTGTACAAGTCTTGTATAAGTTCTTGCCTGTGAGGTTGAGCACTAACCAGCCCTGCATACTTTGTAACTTCTGGCCAATCTTGAGATGCTACAACCTTTTTATAAGAACAGTTGTAAGTACAAGCTCAAAATTTCAAAGATTAGTTATGTTTTATTTCTAACCGGACAAACTTATAAAATTTTAAAAAATATATAGACCAAAGTTTTTGTGGTTACCGCAGCAATTGATGGGTTACTATCTTCCCCGGACTCTGGATGAGTTACATCAGCTCCAAAAATTATGGTTGGGATATCACTAACAAGCGGGACCTTCCATCTTAAGGCGTCTAACAGCACAGTATTCCTTCCGCCCATCTGATGGAGGAAAAGAATGTAAAAGTACAAGAAAAAATGAGTTGGAAAACCAAAAATAAAGATTAAAATGTTAAGAGTAAATAATGTGAGGTTTTTCATGAATTGTCGACCTTAATGTTAATTTTGAGTGATACGTTCGAGAGATACTGTTTACTGATCTTTAGAACATACTTTGTTAGGCAGCATTGTGAAATCAACCCCAGATCTGTTTCACATATCCTCTTCAAATCACCTGAAATCAAAGCAACTTTCACTATTTGTTTTGTTGCATGGAATGATAAAGGAATGGAATGAGTCATTGCATTCTATTATCATGTTTGGTTGACCTCTAGAAATATATATATTTCATGGTTATTTTATAAAAATAGTAATCTAGTTATAAATTTAACTTTTACAATGATTTATGTTTTTGAATATTAATTTTCATGGAGGTGTAGGATTAAGGTTAAGAACTTTTAGAGGGAGGGTACAGATTTGTTTTAGCTTTACCTTAGAAGTTTACTTTCACTGTATGGTTCTAATATACTTTTCATGCCCAGTTAGGGTTTTGGAGCTTGGAAGCAGCCTCTATATCCTCTATAATAGAGGTATGGTTTGCCTACATTCCGCCCTTTGACCCTTTCACAGACCCTAACAATAGCTATGCTATTTGTGGGACTTTTACTAGGTATGGTGGTTGTATTTTACGACATGTTGGGTTGAAAAAAAAACCATATAACCATATGAAACGGATCACATTCTTTCACAATTCCATTCCGTTATTCCCCGATTCCATTCAATGTTTAGAAGATAGGAAACAGAAAGCTACATACCATACAAACTGCCATTGTTGTCAGGGAGAATGGCAATAAGCAATTCCAACTCTTTTCCTGCAAGTTTGTTTACAGTGGCTGTACAAACATGCTTTAGAACCTTTTTCACCTGATCTGGCCTTGCTGAGAAGACGGGAACCACACTTTCGCTTTTAATATCCTGAAATTTAAAACATTTTATAAAAAAAAACCATGCTTTTAAACATTAAATATTAATCTATGAAAGCTAATGTATCATACCATGCCAGATTCTTGGCACATTTGCACCAACTGGTGGCAAAAACTTTGAGCTCCACTGTCGGGCACAATTCGTGAGAAGTTGACACAAGCCCAGTAATTAATTACACTTCCATTTATCACTTTCTGAGAAACGAAAAAGAGTACAATATCTTAAGTAAATTGCATTCGATTTCTAAAATAGGAACTAATATAAGTCTTGATCCATATTACCTTATCTTTCATGTTCCATTGTCCCATTTGCGGTAAAACTTCTTTCTGTTTTCCACTATCATGGTACTTCAACTGTCGATAACAAGATCAATATATAAACGCATAAAGATTTTATATAATAATATCATTAAATGCTAAACAAAGAATAGTAAACAGGCGTACCCATGGGGCAGGGAGAACTCGAGCATCAATGGATGTAGGTTTTTCATCGATAGTAATACCAAACTCTTTAGCGTACGGATCTTCGTTATAGCAATTCTGATGCATTGTCTGAAAAAAGTAAACAAATTTAGTTGACTAGTCAACTGACCCCTCAAGAAATTTGGTCAACCAGTGGTCAAACCTGTAGTATTTCCTTCTCTTGTTCCTTGGGCCTCTGGCATGAAAACTTTAGCAAAGAAGTGATCTGTTTATTGTTCAGTCCCTTTGTACGCCTTTGTCCCTCAACAATCTTGCAAGCCTGAATAATATTTGAAAAGATACAAAAGCATTTAAAAATTAACCACAAAATCATAAAGTGATAAAATCATGTGAAATATTCAAGATTTACCTCCATGGGCAAGTAATTCACTTTTTTCTGATTCCCGACTTGAAGGCAAGGTAAGTGCGGATGCTGTATAGTAAATCCATAGACCTCACGGAAATAGTCAACTACTGATTTCATGTTTCTTTCCTCATCAACCGGAAACCTGGAAAGTAAAAGAAAGCATGGTGGATATCAAAATGAGGAATGGGAATGATACCAGGTGGGAATGATACCAGGTGGGAATGAAAAGGAAATAAACAATCAAACATACACACTAAATCCCACTCATAGCGAAACTAATTTTAGGGTCTGGGGAGGTGGGATGAAAGCAAACCTATCCTCTATCCGAGGGCATGGAGAGGCTGCTCCCAATGAGACCCCCCCCCTCCCCGGCTCCAAACACTTTTTTTACATGTACAATTTACAGTAGAAATCCAGATAACAGTATGAAAAGGAAGTATGGAGAAATTTAATCCACTCACATTAGCTCTCTTGTTGGTTGTGATGTCACCCCTGCAATGCGATATTTCCTTCGTGCGTTGCCTCTGTGTGTAACTTCAACTTTGACACCCCTAAGAGCTTTCTTTATCTGCTCAAAGATGACACAACTATTTTCTATATATAACCGATTTATATACATTTAAATCTTATTAAAATGAAACAGAACGATGATTTAGAACCTTTATTCTATCTGCATCAGAAATTTGTTTGGTATACACATGTTTGCCCAAAATTTGTTCTACAAACTCAACGACCGGAAGTGGTTCTATAAATGTAGTTGCCAATGTATCTGTTTGAATTAAAAAAAAAACAATCATAATAAGAAAAGGAAAATATAAAAGTTACTTCATTAGATTTAAACGCTTTATATGATCATTTCATACCAATATTTAGTGATAATCCCATTTGGGTTGGTTTTATACTCTGGTAAAAGCCTCTCCATGATTGTAATCCACATCCTATTGACTTTGGATTGGTAATGTTAGGAGAATAGAAAAATCTCCCCACAGATATGTACCTGTTTAATGCATTAGGCGGTCTATAAATATCGAATTTGAAAACAATAAATTAATTTAAAATTTCAGATCAAATATAAAAAACATACCTTTGAGCTGTAAGCTCTTTTAAAACTAGATCAACTAACTTAAGTGCCTCTGAAGGAGTGTCAACTTGTTTTCCGGAAAGAAGCTCGCGTAGTTGACTCATACTAGCATGCGCAACAAACTCGATAATCACTGTAAATTCCCTTTGCCTGAAATCATGCAACAAATAATTAAATTCATATAAAATACAATTTACTGTCTCATCTTTTGACTATCATATAACAAGTTAGTAATCAAAGACACTTATTTTAAAAAAAAAAAAATTATGAAAAGGGGAATTTAAGAAATAACATTTCACTAATTTTATGGTTTTCAGTACATTTTGCAAAAAATATATTTTTTTTTAAAGTAGCCAAAAATCAAACATTAGCCTGAAATACTACAATTTATATTAAACAAATGTCACAAAATGTAAGCCATTGCCTTCCCAATGTCTAAAATCTTTTGACTGAATAATCTTGTAGTAAAAGACTCCCAATTTAAAATGAATTTAAATATAAAATATTGAAAAATGAATTTAAATATAAAATACTGAAAAATGAATTTACAGATAAAACATAACACATACTTTGTGATGCCAATCCATTCAATGTCATCTTCAATAGTAATTGTGAATTCTTTTGATATAAAGGGAAGTCTGCCTGCTGTGTAAAGTGCTCTTCTTCCATCATAAACAGGAAGCTTCATCCCCAAATCTGTGGTTCTATGAACTTTGACCAACTGGGTCATAACTGTCTTGTTTAATTTTGTAGAATTCACTTCTGGGATCATCATAACCTGCTCAAATTAAAACAAACAAAAAAACACTAAAATTACTGAAAAATCAAGAAACTTTTAGTCAGTTTTCAAAGAATTAGAAATGAACAGTTGAAAATTAAAACAAAAAATACTAAAATTATTGAAAAATCAAGAGTTTTTTAATCATTTTTCAATGAATTAGAAATAAACACTTAAAAATTGAAACAAAAAAATTCTAAAATTACTGAAAAAGTAAGAATTTTTTAATAATTTTTCAAAGAATTAGAAATGAACACTTCAAATTTGAAACAAAAAAACACTAAAAATAATGAAAAATTAAGAATTTTTTAATCAGTTTTCAAAGAATTAGAAATGAACACTTAAAAATTGAAACAAAAAAACACTAAAATTACTGAAAAATCAAGAAACTTTTAATCAGTTTTCAAAGAATTGGAAATGAACACTCAAAAATTGAAACAAAAATACTAAAAAATTAAGAATTTTTTAATCAGTTTTCAAAGAATTAGAAACAAACACTTAAAAATTAAAACAAAAAAAAAACACTAAAATCACTAAAAAAATCAAAAAACTTTTAATCAAAGATGAATAAACAAACACTTACACTATATTGGGTTAATTCCATATCTGCCAAGTCAGCAAGAAAGTGATTAGCTTTGATCACACACTTGGTACCCAATTGACCAAACCCTGGCCTACGGTGGAACATGAGTCTTTTATCAGAACAAATCTCCACCGTTGGATCCTCCAACACCATCAATGGTTTCCCCTTTCCTCTCCTCCTCCCCTGCCTCCTGTTGCCAACAACCTTATGATCTATGCCCTCTTCAGCACCAAACTGTTTGTGATTATTAACCGAGTTTCTGCGCGTGGAAATCACATGTTTCTGCTCAGGATCTTTGATCTGTTTCAACTGAGGCATGGTTGTTCACCTGAAATGTGTTGAAACAAGAAAGTATAAAGAGGGTTTAGGTGAAGACAAAAGGGGATTTAGAAGGTGATGGAACGGCGGATTTAAAGTGTACTTTGGAGAATTTGAGTGGGTTAAGAAATGCAAAAACAAAAAAGAAACAAAGTCCAAAAAGGAAAGAGAAAATAAGAATGATTTACATATGAAAATCTTTGATGATAAGATGTGTGTATATGTGCTTAGTTCGTCACAGTCGCTGTTATTCTCTGAAATTGTTTGGGCAAACACAGAAAAAGACATGCAAACATGCAGAGATGGCAAACAGGAAAAGCTGAACGAAAACATTTACTTTGAATTAAAAAGAAGTAGGTGATGAAGATTTACCCGTGTAAGACAAAAACATGTTGGCAAAAAGAAATTTGGAGGATGATGAAAAATGTGATATGGGATGTTACCCTTTGCACCCCTTTTACTGTTATGTAATTGTATTTTGGTTCTAATTATGTGTGAGTTCTAAAATCGAGTGGCTAATGTTTGGTTGAATATGGAATCACACAATTGTGTAGTTGAGTGAATTGTTGGAAGCAAACCCCTAAAAGGGTAAGTCAAATTTGTAATCAACTTAAAACCATGGTGGAAGATTTTAGTAGCTCGTATTTTTAAATTTATAAGGTGCGCAAGGCCTACCATCCCTAGAATCCATACCTTGTCCCACTCCTAAACTCTGAGGGGCAACGTATTCTTATACTCGTCGTATGTCAGCTAGAGCGGTATATTCTTGTGCTCAATTGTGGTAAACTTTCGTAGAGTTGTCAATGAGCATTCCTATTTTCAAACGTTGTGTTTTGAAAGCGAACTCTTTGGAGATATATGTGGAGCATATGGCTTCACAAAAGAAAGCCTCGTGTCTCAGGCGGCCACACCTTGAACACGACGGGGAAGCTTGAAAGGCACTTGAGATAAGTAGCATATGAACATAGACATCATTATATGTCTAGTTGAGATAAGTAGGGTTTATCTTTGGTGCAATAGTGTTGGTTTTAGTGGAGGTGGTGATGGATGGTATGAACTGATATGGAACGGCACAATGTCATTAATGTATCCCATTAAGTTGTTAGAAGAGAGAAACGACCTGGGCATAGTATTATAGTAGTTATCGTTTTGTATTTGCGTGATTAAACGTACATTTATGATGGTTGAAGGTAGATTTTTTCGTGGTGGTAAAGGCAAATATTGGTGGCAAGGGTCCATTAGGGCTGTGACAATGATGTGTGAATTAGGGTTGCAACATTGGGTGTGAATTAGGGTTGTGACAGTTTTATGACGTGAACATACTATCAACGAGAATTGTGACAATTCGATGTTGTAGTTGTTTCATTAATTAGCACTAAAAGGAAAAATGATTTCACAAGAAAATCTCTTGGTGGAACACGTTAAGACGCTCTCGTCGGAGAAAGAAAATAAGTTGATTTAACGACGCGTGTTGATTAACAACATGAGGTGATAGGTAGCTAGGGTTTGAATTTTAAGGGTTAACCTAACTTTAATACCAAATCTAACCAACACAAGGTAATAGATTTCATTTAATTGATTAAGGAATACAATACCAAGTTATATTAGATACCTTTTATTTATCAAAAATTACATATAATCAGGAGAAACCCGCACATTTAACCATTCAAGAATCCATGTTGTATACTATAAAATAACTATTGAGTTATCAGTGTCCTGTAAATTATTATTTTTATATAATATCCTCTACTCGTTTTTTAAATATTATATACATACTTCACACTCACTTCATGTAAACAACATTTCTTTTTATAGACACAAGACTTATAAAATAAAATAAAAGAAAATCAGGATAATCACAAATCCCTATAACATGACTCATATCAGGCACTAGTAACACGTGGCTTGCCACCACATAAGAATTTTTTTGCAAGATTTGATGAGAGTTATTAAACAACATCCCTAAATAGATTTATTCAATTTAAGATATAAAATATTGTTGTGAGATAAAAATAGCAAGGGCTGTTAACTATTAATAAACAAAACCAAAAGGGCACTTTTTGTAATTTCTCTTGATTTGTCACATGTTTCCTCATGTGCCAAAATTTTGATTACATGGGATCCATTCCATCTTGTTTTTTTAGAAAATACTCTCTCTCATTATAAAATAAAACTAATCTAACTATTTATTTATTATAGTAATTTATAAATAAATACTAAACTTGTTTTGGTTCTTTAAAAAAACAAGGCACGTTTTTATTGCTCAAAGATGTTATCTTTAACATGAATTATATTAACAAACATAAAAATTGATTTAATTGATGTATTTAATTAGTTCAAATAAAAGAAAAGTAACACTTATTAAAGTGTAGAGAGAGCAGATCTGGGCATGGGGACCCTCCCTCTATCTGTCCACTCAACCCAAAGTAGTTATACCCCTTGTTGAAATGCTACAACTCCTGACCTATCCTTCTCTTTTGCAGTTTTGCAAAATTAATATTTACTACTTTAATATATTTAATCCAAAATAATTTTCAATTTTAAAACATTTAATTTGATTAGACAAAGAGTAATTAAATCAAAAGGAGAGTAAATAAAATAATATAATAGTTAATTCTCATAGTGCAATGTGTTTACAAAATTTTCTATAAAAGGGCAGAAGAAAGAGAATAGAAACGTAGTAATAAAAATGAAATTACAATATAGATTAAAGGAAACCATAGTTGAATAGTACCACCTTCGCTGAAATGTGGACAGGTTATTTTTTTAAACGTTTTGATAACACTTTAATAACTTTTGTTCGGTTACTATTTAAAGAAAAAAGTCTGTTTTTTTTTAAACGTTCTGATATAAATTTATTTGAAAACGGAGTTTTTATTCAAAATCGAGTTTCTTTTTCGTATTGTACCCTATATCAAGTGCCGTTACCGTTGTGATACTGTGACGAACCTAACCTATTATTAGCGTATTAGGCGACACCCGCCGCGAAGCGCGGGTATTCAACTAGCTAGGTTAATAATAATAATAATAATAATAATAACAATAATAATAACTCTCAGAAAATAAAATAAAATAAATATTAATATTCATATGAATCGAGGGGTTATAGGGGATAACTTCACTCTTAAAATTTTTGAACTCGTGTGCATTTAGAGTTGTAAAAATAATAAAATACCCCAAGTTGATTAAAAAAAAACAACAGTGGATGAACTGTTAAAAAAAATATATTACGGATATTAAGTATTATTTTTATTATTTAATAACTCTAAAAATTATTAAAAGTATTAATACTTGATATAAAATTTAATAAGAATAAATTTTCGAAAAGCATACATTGAATATCCGTTATTCATTGACCAACAAAAGGACGAAAAAGACATTGCATTGCAAATGCGTTTTGCTACAATGAAAAGCAAATTGAAGCGCTACAGGTGCAGTTTTACTCAGAAAATAAGCCCCCCCCCCCCCCCTTCTAAAGAAAAGAACTTGAAATAAATAATATTTTAATGTCAAATTATATTTGGGCTTATTTACTTATAAAAATTCTAGAAGTAAAAAAATGAATAATCTAAAATAAATAATACTAATAAATAATACCTTGTAGTAGGAAAGAGTGGGACAAACATACACCATAAATGGGGTGAGGTAAAATCACAATCTTCTTTTCTCGTTTGGTGGTTGGTTCCAAACACTAAACACATGCATCAAATATTTGTACGCAACAACAAATTATCATAAAATAGTTATTTTTATGGTTATATTATATTTAATATTATTACAAATTCATATATAGTAATGAGATACATGTGTATTTGTATTTACTCGTGTATCTTCTTTGACTCATGTAACAAAGTTTAATCTAATAATAGTATAGAAAAAACATACCGAAAAAGAAATAAATGGCACGTGAATTTCGAGTGTCTATTTTTTAAACCCGTATCACTAAAAATATTTTTTTTTTATTTGCACATAATAAATTATATGCGAATTAGATGTCAGGTATTCTTAAAGTAACTTTTCGCTCCCCGCATAAATCATCACTACGCGAGCCATATTAAAATATCTACTTACTCGTATAACTAATTATTTATGTATAAAAATAATACTTAAGAAAAATTATATTTTCATTATTTTTCTATCTAAAAAAGTGATTGTACTTTCCATAAACAATGTAGTTGGAACTAAATTTACCGTACGGATTGTGAACCCAAGTAGCATCCTTGCTGTTACATAGTGTTATTTATTAATTTAAGAAAATTTTAAATCCAAAGTAATGTTATTTATTATTAATATTACTTTTTATTATTAAATAAAATTCAAAAAACATATCCACACAAAAAAAGAAAAAAGTCAAATGTAGGTCACACAGCATGCTCCTCTTTTCTTTATACCCTATCACGCATTATAACTACCACACCATCATTCATCATCACATGGAAGATCAACCAAAGCAGGTATGCCTCGCAACAGATTTAAAAGATAGTATACTTTTCATAAAAATATGTTTATAAGCTATTTCTGTAAAAATAAAAAAAAAGTACATATATTTTAAAAGAGAATATGTCATTTATCTACTATCTTAATTTTTAGAGTAAACTCCTCTTTTAGTCCATGTGGTTTGTATCAATTCCCTATTTTAGTCCAATAGTTTAAAAATCCCAATTTATATCCAATAGTTTCATCATTTGTCTCTATTTTATTCAATCTACTAAACTCCATCCAATTTTCTGTTAAGTTTTAACTAAAAAAACCAAAATACCCCTATTAATAATAAACAAAAATACTCTTACAAAACCATAAAATAACATCCACCTCCACCTCTACCTCCACCACCACCACCACCACCACACCCCCACTACCGCCACCCCCACACCACCAACGTCACTGCCACCCTCTATCACCACTTTTAATCAGATCTGAAAACCCACCACCACCCTCCACCACGTTTTTCCGGCCACACGCACAGGTGGAGGCCCAAATCAGATCTGAAAACCCACACAAACAGATCTACTCGTTAGTACCACCGCTGATTTGACGAGATCTTAGTCATACGGGTCCAGATCCGATATCTAGACTTCGCCGGAATTTGGCTGTCCTTGTCGGAAAACCGGGTAATGCCGGATCTGTCTTCTGCTTGTCGGAAAATGCTTTGCTTCACCGGATCTGGGCAGATCTGGACTCCCCACCACTCGTCCCGTCGCCTCCTTGGCTGTATGAGTTTGATTACTTGCTGGATAAGCAGGGTTGGCCGGAAAAACGGGCCGCCCCCCACCTTCTGTCTACGTCCTCGTCTTCTACGCTCGGATTCTCCACCAACTTAGGTCTCGTCGCCGGTGATGGAGGGTGGCAGTGGCGGTTGCGGTGGTGGTGGCAGTGGCATTGGTGGTGTAGGGTGGCGGTAGTGAGGGTGTGGTGGTGAAGATGAAGGTGGAGGTTATTGTTATTTTATAGTTTTATAAGAGTATTTTTGTTTATTATTATTAGGGTATTTTGGTCTTTTCAGTTAAAACTTAACAGAAAATTGAATGGAGGTTAGTGGATTGGCTAAAATAGAGACAAATAGTGAAACTATTGGATGTAAATCAAGATTTTTAAACTATTGGATTAAAATAGGGAATTGACACAAACTACATGGACTAAAATAGGAGTTTACTCTAATTTTTATATATAATTAATATACTAAATATATAATTTTATTACTAGTACTTTTTTTTATAATAGTTAGAGAGTTGTTTCTTAAACTCCATTTAAAAAACTTTATGCATGGTTTTACATATATTTTTCTAGTCAATAGATTTTTTAAATTCAAAATAGTTGTGACACACATATATGGGATGTTCATTTCAAAACAAATAATATGTTAAGAATTGTATAATGTATATGTATCTATTGTTTTAAATACGATACACAAAGTATCTTACATTGTACAATTATCTTTAATGAATTACATACAAAATCCATTATATGGTTATCATTGTTTTTAAAATATCATTAGTTTTGAAATAAACTTGCTCGTATTTGATTATTGAGTTAAATACACGGATGGTCCTTCTGGTATTTTCAAATTTTAGATTTTGGTCCATAAGTTTGAAAAACTACACAAATAGTCCTAAATTATGAATAAATGTAACAGTTTGGTTTCTGGAGTGGATGACAGTTAACTTTTTTGTTAAATATTTTGAAAATAACCAAAATACCCTTAAATTTAAAAAATAAAAATTTTTAAAAATAGAAATTAAAATAAATCTATATTTATACCCTTAGTTCTCAAGCGACACTATCACTTTTTTTTAAAACCTATTCTTTAATTTTTTTTGTTTTTTTAATCTAGGGTATTTTGGTCATTTTTAAAATATTTAATAGAAAAGTTAACTATCATCCATTACAGAGAAAACATGTTACATTTATGTATAATTTGGGACTCGCAATGTAATTTTTCAAACTTAGGGATCAAATCCAAAATTTAGACATATTTTAGTGACTGTCCGTGTACTTTAAACTCTTAATTATTTTTTTTTTGAAAGCCAAATTTTTTAATCCTGTGAGAGTAGGATTTGAACCCATCACCTCATCAAACTTTGATTTCTAAAGGATTTTACTCTATCATTGGGCCACAAACCCAACGACAATTCTTGATTATTTATTCAAACTAAATAAAAAATAATTTTTTAATACTTCATTAGCATTTCACTAGAAAAAACATTAAAACTTACTTTAACGAGGACAAAAAATTAGATTCATTTTAATCTAGAAAATATAATCCAATATATTATATAATATTTTATGTTTACTTCCATGCATGATCATGATGTAGACAAACAGTGTGTGGATTTAATGCGGGAATAGAAAGAGGCAATAAGATGTAAATTTCAATTCATCGGTAGTACAAAGCTAAAAACCAAACATAAAAACAAATTTACTGAAACTTCCGCCTACCGCAATGATGAGATCTACAGATACACTCAAGCACCACCCATACCCTTCAACTCGATCTATATTCTTCTTCTACTCATAAATATTAAATATATATATTCATATACACACATAAATGTAGATATATACTATTACATTTATATATTTATTTAGGGTTCATTTCCTATGTTAAAATCATGTAAATACTTTATTATAATGTTTGCTATGATAATAAAGGATGTTACTGGTGAGATTTTATTTGCTACATTTGTTTGCTTATAATAAGAGAGTGAAATATGCTGTTGTATAACCTTAAGTATCAGACTTAAAAGATATTATGATGTTTATATGGCTCTCACTACACACACAGTATTTTAGAAACAAAATTGTGTTGAGAACCACGAGACGGCATAATCATGTGTACATACTACATAGTATTTCAATAAAAAACATATAAAATTAAAATAAAAATGGTTTATTTCTCTCCCTATTTTTATCTTCTTTTCCAAATTTTTTTAGACAAATAAAAATATGCATATGCATGTGCACGTATATATGTATTTAGACAAAAGACTATAAATACCATATTTTCTAAAGTTAAACATATTAAAATTTAAATGAATTTTACTTAATTTACATAATAAATATTACAAAGGTTAAAGTTATCCTCGTTTTTACCATAGGTTCTCAAAACGAACGTCCTTTCAACCTAATAAACACCACTATATACTGTTTTAACTATGATACGTAAGACAGACAATCACATAACAAAATGTCCTTTTAACCTAATAAACGAACGTCTTTCTCCCTTCCACTATGAGATCATACGACGTTCTCTACTTAAAATTTATTTTGTATTAAACACGTGCATGCATGTATAGACACATTTAAATAAAAACCATGAAATAACTGTAACCTAACAAACAACCTTCTAGACATTGATCATCAACGGACAACAGTAGAAAATGTGCTAAAATATGTTTTAAGGAGGGTAAAAAGTAAAACTCATATATGTTTACCTTGTACTACTACACTTATAAATGCAAAGTATACGGAGAGAGACAAATTAATTACCTTCCGATTTACTCGTCCTTTGCACGCCGTTGATGTAATCGGATCACCTTCCTTCTACACACTACGATTAAATATTGTTGAAGATAAGTGTGTTTTGTAGATGAAAGCAAAGAGAATGTATGTGAGTAACGAAGCACTAGAAAAAGCTTCAATGTGGCTGCTTCCATGGGGAAATCGATACTAATAACATATTATTTTTATATGGAATTGAGAGAGTCGAGAATATGTTCGCACGAGCATGTGTTGTTTAGCGATTTTGATTAATCAAAAGGACAAAAAGCTACTTTAATGAGGAACAGAGAGAAGAGATTATTAAACAAACAAAAAAGTTGGTTTTGTTTTTGCTTTAAAGCATGCTCTTGTCTTCCCCATGAACATCTTTCTCTTTATCTACCAATCTCCAAATCTTTCTTTCATCCCAGTTTTAAAACTCAAATTGAATCATTATGTAACATTTTTTTTAATAACTTGCAGCATTTGAACCCACACCACTTTTGTAGAAGGCAATCACCGATATCAGTAGACCAGGAGGTCATATATGGGTGAATGATCATGTAACATGATTTTGAAATTTTAACATTTTTTTAATAAAATTTAAATTCACACCATTTTTATAATAGGCAATCACAGTAGACTGGAAGGCCAAGAGCGAATGATTATGTAACATGATTTTGAAATTTTAACAATTTTTAATAAGATTTGAACCTATACCACTCTTGTGAAAGACCATGTCACTATATCAGAAGGTCATGGGTGAATGATTATGTAACATGATTATGAAATTTTAACTCATTTGATTGGCATTTAAAGCTTTAATTAAGATGTTACGATTAGAACATGAAAGGAAAGATAATAATTTAAATATTTAATGATGAAGGTGGATAAAGTAAGTTAAAAGTGTGAAAGATTCCTTACACAGAGTTTCGACTTTTTTCTTCTTTTTCTTCTGCAAATGTTTCTGCTTCTTTTGATCTTCGACTTTCTCGTTTAGATGATCATGGTGTGTGTGTAATGGAATGGAGAACGATGAGAGTGTAGTGTGTGTGTTTTAGAGAGAGAAAGTGGGGGGCTTTGGAAAGGGGGTTGGGGAGTGTGAAGGCACGGCTTTTGACTGCCCTTTATTGAGCAATGGTTGTAGTCCAAAATTTTGTGACAAAAATCAAAATCAATATCATAGTCGAGGTAAGGTGGTTACTTTCCGACGGGCGTATTTAACGGTTTGGTTTTTGGTTTCTTCTGTTTATTTATTCGGTTTTTATTTTTTTTTAACGGTAAACATTGAATGTTGTGACGTCACACCCTTCATCATATGGGAGAGCCTCGTCTAACTCTGGTCAATATGTTGTCTTAACCGGGTCCACTTGGCGTCAGAGTTGAAGAGCATCCAAAGAAAAATCCCACCCAATACGGCCCCTTCCGGGCTTGAGGGAGAGCCGAGGCTCGAATCCTGGATCGGCGTGGGTAAACCCCAGGTGTATCAGCCTAAGAGTTAAGCCTCATTTGCATGCCGATAATTCCAGTTCGATTAACGGATATGCTTATTTTTAAGCATATCCGTTAATCGAACCGGATTCAACAAAATAAACCGAATTAAAAAAAATGTATTAACAACTAACTGAATAAACTGGATTCAACATATATAGTTATCACTTATTCGGTTTATTCGTGTAACTGAATAAACCGAATTAAAAAAAGGATTATTGGATTTTAAAAATCTCACATTTTACCAATTGGCTAATAATAATCCCAACTGAGAATATTCTTACCACTGGTCCCTACTTTCAAACTATTTTTTTTACATTGGACCCCCCGTTAAAAAAACTTAACACCGTTAGAGTTTATATGACGTGAACATCTACAAACCGCCGGAAAGTCGAGCCAAGTTAGCAGTGGTCTCGTGGTGGCTTTTGAATTTGGCTCTGGTGGTGTTTAACTGGTCTTGCTTGTCCGGAAAGTCCAAACAGAGACAACGGTGGTGTTTAACGAGAGCAGTTAAACACCACCAAAGCCAATTTCAAAAGCCAACACGATAGTTTTGCTTGACTTTCCGACGGTTTGTAGATGTCCACGCCATATAAACTCTAACGGCGTTAAGTTTTTTTAACGGGGGGTCCAATGTAAAAAAATAGTTTGAAAGTAGGGACCGGTGGTAAGAATATTCTCAGTTAGGATTATTATTGGCCAATTGGTAAAAGGTGGGATTATTAAAATCCAATAATCCTTAAAAAAATGTATATCTATTAACTGAACCGAAAACCGAATTCACAGTTCGGTTCGGTTTTCAGTTTATTTGCACTCCACTACTTTCCGACCTAATGGTTGTGCGTTCAAATCCTAAATGCATGTATGGTGACTGATGATTTTTAGAGTAGAGTAGGTGTAGAGTAAAAAGTGTTTTTCGCGGATAAAAAAAATCAAAATCATATTTTTTAATATTCGTTAAAAAAATATATTAAGTTTTAATTCACAAAAATAATATGTTACCCGTTACATAATTATCGTAACGGGCCTAATTAAGTTTAGCAAAAACCGGCTCAGACAGACTAAACTTACGGCTTAAACCGGGAGTAGTGTGAACCGACTAGAAACCGATAGTGATTGGTAAGATTTTTTATTTATACCTTTAATTGTAAATTGAAAGAGAGAGTAATTTATTAACAATTTCATGTTATTTGTTGTTTTTATCCTAAGTGTTTTATGCGGCTCGATAATTCCAACATCCCCACCTCTAGAGGGGACAAGTTGTATAACCTAGTTTATGTGCTACAACGTTCGGCCACTCATAATGGCACTAGTAATGATTAGAAGGGGAGATACTTTCGTGCACTTTTTAATATATGTTTTTGTAATATAAATAACTATTATAGATAATAGCATGGCACCTGATTTTCACACCTACGTGTTATTTATATATATTGGACTAATCTTGTCAAATTTAATAGTCTACAGGGTACAAGAAAAAAAATTGTAAGTTTTTAGTCCTACTAAAAGTCTAATACTTATTTATTTTATTAATTGTTTGGTTGAGTGTGTTTTTATTTATTTGATTATTTAATTAAGTTTGAGTTGTGTTAGGATTAGTATATAGTTTATTATAAATAGATGGTTAGGAATTAATTGTAAAGTGAGTGGTTTTTTTGTTTAATAAAATTCCCTGTTCGTATTCTTGAGCCTGATTTCCAACAATTTCTTGTCATAATTTATTTGGGCTTGGTTGACAGATAACAAATCCATCCCCGGAACAATGTCAAATCCGTCCCCGGAACAATGTCAAATCCGGCTAAAGTCATAGGCAACAATTGCACCGGTAGGACATGTTTGTATATAGAAATCTTACAATCATTTAAGGAATTGGAAATTTTAACTAAATCCCCATTAGCAGTTTCAACTTCGTAAGATTTGTCTAATCTAGCTAAAAGTTTATCTAATAGCTTATAGAATTTAATATCTATAAAGCTTTGGTTTGCACCAGAATCAAATAAAACCTTTGCATAGATATTGTCGACAAGAAACGTACCAGTAATTACATCTGACATTTTGGCTGCTTCATTTGCATTCAAAACAAATGCCCTGGCGTTTTTCTTAACGCCTTCAGCAGGTTTTGCTCTCAATGTTCATGCTTCTTTTGCCTTTGGGCATTGGGTCTGTATGTGACCCGACTCTCCACAACCATAGCAAACAATGGGCTTTCTGTTTCTATAACAGTTCTCAGTAGAGTGCCCAGAAATTTTACATGTGTTGCAAAAAGGTCTTGTACCACATTTTCCAAAATACCTCCTCTTGCATAGTCGGCATTCTGGAGCAGAGGAACGAGTATCTTTACGACTGAAATTATTTTCAGATCGTTTCTGCTCGTTTTTGTTTTGGTGCGTATTATCCTTCTTTTTCAGCTCCTCTCTATTTCTTATCAATCCATCCGTAAGCATAGCACCAAGTTCAATGGCATCGTCCACTGATTCAGGTTTAGAGGCTTTTACCAAGTCTCTAATTTCTAAGATTAAACCCCAAATATATCTCTTAATGAGGTTCAATTCAGGAGTTGCAAGGTGAGGTACTAACCTAGCATATTCGAACAACTTAGTTACATAATCTTGATGGTTTGTTCCTACCATCCTTAAGTTCAGAAAATTGTGCTCAATCTTCTCCCTGTCATTCATGGGACAAAACTTATTCTCCACTCTTTTTTTGAAGACAGACCAACCCATGTTATAAGCCATGTCTCTTCCTTTGGCAGATATCACTTGATTCCACCATTCTAAGGCTTGGTCTCTAAATATATTTGAAGCATAAAGTACCTTGTCTTCCTCAAGGCATTTACTTATAGCAAGCACCGACTCAGTTTTCTCAAGCCATCTTAGTGCTGCTATTGCTCCTTCTCTTCCTGCAAATTCGTATGGTTTGCAATCCTGAAAATTTTTGTACGTGCATCCAAGATTTCTCTGTTTCTTGTATGCAGAATCATACCCTTCTTTGGGAGTAGCCATAGAGGAATCATGACTTTCCCAGTATGTTCTGTTAGTGGATTTACTATGGAAATTTGAGTGACCTCCCTCAGTATGTTTTGAAAATTGAGGGATAGAGACTTCATGCTCAGTTTCTTTTGTTTTGGATTTTTGCAATATGGATTCTCGTTTCTTAGCAGCTTTGCTTTCTTCTATATCTGCTACTATTTTAGGAATTGCTTTCTCTCTTCCGACATTGATCATTTTTGTTATATCTGCCTTCTGAGTTTCAGCAGTATCGTTTTCAATCATTTGCTTCTTTTTACCACGGGTGTTACTTGATGGTCCACTTTTCGACATTCTAGAAATAAACAAGATTGGAATCAATATAGGCCTTTTTAATACTGAAATTTATACAAGAAAAAGTACATATACAGAACTCATTGTTCTAGTAATTATTATAATTCTTTTCTTCTAAATCTTGGACTATAAGAATATTTCTATCTTCTATTTCTGCTTTCTCTCGCTCAAGTTCAGTTATTCGATTTAACAATATCAGTTCCCTCTCATTTCCAGGTGCCTCTTCATTTACATAAGGAATAGGGAATTGAACTGTCTCATGATAAGGGATAAAAGGTTTGTTAGAATCTTCTCGTTCTTCATCTTCGGAAACATATTTATTTTCATAAGTTATTTCGGAAAATCCTTCATGAAAATTATGTGAGTATATTGGAGTAATGTTATAACTTCCTGTAGTAGGAGCAGAATGATAACTAATAGAAGGTTTATAAGGAATACTTGGATTCCCTATTTCTTCAAGGTTTTGAAAAGTTGAACTTTCAGTTTCTTCATTATCTTCTATAGTTGTCTCGTTAGTTTTACGTTTAAAATAATTAGCTGGCGCAAATTTACGAAGAAAACTAGGACCCTTGCCTTTTCCAACCATTTCTGTAAATAAAACAAATAACTTTTACTATATAGAAAAGATAATACAATAAGAACAAAATATAATATATCAAATTAATCTTTCATTAGCTCAGATCCAAGGATCATCAGATTCTCCCCATGTTCGTAAACCTGTTGTCCATAAAACTGTGTCCTCGCCTTGTTCATAATTCTTTCCCTGTTTATTTCATCCGTTTGGCGTAACGAACGATCTAAACATTCTATGGGAGATGAAGGCATACTGTTTTCATACCCATACTTAGGCGGAGGTTCACGAAGACCAATCATTATATCATTATAGGCGTTTTGATATTCTGGTGGTGCTTGGAAATAATTCTCAAAAGGACTAGTCTATATAGGTTCCGGAACAATATAGGGATCATGAAGAATAGGAGATTCAGGATTATAAAAGGGATAATCCTCTGGATTTTCAGATACAGGAGCATACTGATGAGATTCTTCGGATGTTTCATCCACTGGTGTATTTTGATAAAGATCCTCCATTTCGCTAACTGGAATAGAAATTCTCTCAGTAGGCATTCTCACTCTTATTCGAGGCTTTCGGGACGTACTTGGCCCTGCCTGATTGTCTATTGGTGGAGGGGTATTAAACTGCCAGTTACTAAAGTCAGAACCATCGTCCATCCAAGAACTCTCAGTATCATATGATAGGGGATGATACTCAGGTGTAGGAGTATCTAGATTTATAACGAAAGGATCGCTATCATCAGGAAATGTGATTGGCATCATCTGAGATCCATAGACAGGATATTCAGGGGATTCCTGCTTGATCGGACGATTAGGATCGTAATTAGGAAGGCTATGTTCTCCAGTCATCCGTAAATCTTTAAACATTAGTAACTACTTTAATAAGTACTCTGTCCTCATGTTGATCAACACTTAGATACTAAAGCCAGTATCCTTATCTTATTCTCGAGGCATAATAATTTAAACTAGGGTTAAAGCTTAGATACTAAAGCTAGTATCTAATTCGCTAAAACCTTGGGCTCTGATACCAACCTGTCACACCCCAGTTTCAGGACACCCCGGGCATGCGACCAGATTGGCACCTCCAATCTTATTTTATTTATGAAATCAGAGTTATTTTAGCAGCGGAAATACTTTTGGATTGAACTTGTAATAAATCTCAACCCGCGGGTTGATATTGTATATTTTCCAAATCCGGGGATAAATAAAATATCTTTTCATTTCAATGGGGATTTAAATACCCCTTTTCTGTACATAAAAACAATGGTCCACGACCATTTACATGTCACCTGCATAAGCAGGGTAAAACTAGAGCCACAAGGTAGTTGGCCTGTGCTTGCGGAGTTAACCCTGTCCAATACCAAGCTATATCAACATTGATATCTAAGGGTTTTACCTTCCGGCACCTAACCCTGTGCATAACAAGGGAGTATCCATGTCTAGGAATACATCTTCCTAACATCTCCTCTTGTTTTCATTCCGGCAGAGTTATCTCCATGCTACTAGCACATAACTCTGTCAAAATACCTTTATGTACACATTTATCCCCAAGACTATCCCATAGGACTAGTCTTATATATAATCATTGATTACCTGAAAACATGTTGGAAAATAAAACGTCAGCGCGAACGCTGGTGAACATGAATATCATGACCAGTTTCAGTTGGCAAATACAGTATCAAAACATTTAACCATAATGTGGGTACAATCTATCATTCAACAGAACTATTTCATCTGAGTATACAACCACGATATACACCGATAATTTCTGTAAAAGGACTACTGGCATTTGCAGACTTACTTACCGCAATGTCCCTTAACTGAGACCCCGTCTTACATCCAGTTACAGATAATTACCAGCCCCAATATGGGAATTTCACCCATAAAGTGTGTATCCCTTGATCAAGTTTTATGTATACTTATGGCCTGAATGTTTTACATAGACGCCCTTATGCATCAAACTTTTGAATACAAGTATTGCCATTTTGTAAACGTAAAATTTTTAAAGTTTTTGAAGATAAAGACAGATAAACATATTCACCTTAACAGTAGCTTGGCTTATCTCAGGGGTAATCTTTGAGTGCTAGTGTAAACCTTAAAGCAAGTTCAAATTCAAGTTAGTATCTTAACGCACGAATTTGGAAATAAGCAAAAGTGCGGAAATAAGCGAAAGTCAGATAAATTACCGGAACGATGGCACGAGGATCGAGGTATAGCAGCTCCAAGAAGTGTGGAGGGTGTTGTGAGTTTGGATGTGCCAAAGTGAGAAGCCGATGACTTCTATTTATAGTTGCCTGATAAGACCCGTAGCGAACCATTAGACTGGAAGTTAGCGGTCCGCTACCGCCCAATGGGACGTGTCAGCCCTAAACGTCACATCCTGATTGGACCACACCTTAATTGGCGACTGGCGGATCGTTACGGAGGGCGTGGCGGTCCGCCACGGTGAAACGCGTCAGATTCTCCGGCTGAGTCACCGGACACGTGGCATCACGAGTGATTGCGGCTAGCAGACCGTTACTGATATGGTAGCGGTCCGCCACCCAACCCTTCAGCCTTAGCGGACCGTTAGGAAGAATCGTAGCGGTCCGCCATCAAACCGATTTCAAATATTTTCATTTTCAACCCTTTTATTTTGGGGACTTGGCAAATTCCAATCCCTAGGGTTCAAAGTTGGCAAATTAGGACCTCGGAATTGGCTTAGTGTTACAATACACTCCCATTTCCACACGGGAATATCGGGTTGTTCAAGTAACCCAGATGAAGCGTATGAAATATTGCTGAACCCATCGATTAAGTCGAGAAGGGGGAATTGCAGAAGACGTCGGTGGAAAAGAGGGGATGAAGAAACGTCTGGTGAAAGAAAGAGAAGGGAGAGACACATGTAATGGGAAGAAAACGTGGATGGAAAATGGGTACACAGAGATAATACGCGACCCAATAGATGGACACCACATGCTCCATGTTAGTATTCATCCAATTGTTTAGTTATAATGTAACAAAACACTTTTAATTATAAAGTTCAGGTAAAAATCTTCTTTTACGATTAGAGAAAAAAACATTTAATGTACAATGAGTAAATATAAAACAGTTATAGACTTGTAGAATAATAAATTGCAACAGTAATTTTGTAACTAAAATTTATTTTACAAATTATTTATAGATAAATAATAGACTGTATTTGCTAAAAAGGTTGAATAGATACTGTTAAATCATTAGACTATGTGTAGTGGGGGCAGGGGGTGTGATCCACCGTGGCCCATGATTGGGCATGGAACACCGCCCCTAGGGCGTGAATGGGCGTGGGCGTGAGGGAAACAACCGGTGTGGGGCGCGGGTGAGGTTCTATCCAACCAATCAAATTCATGTTTAATGGTTTAAACAAAAAAAATAATGAGGATGGTAAAACTATTACACAGCTTAGTGATTGTGTTTAGTAAGGCACTTAGATACATATAGGGCAATGTCCTTTTTCATACCAGACCACCGGTATTGAGTACGAAGGTCCTTGTACATTTTATCCGCACTAGGATGCACAGAATAACAAGTCTTGTGAGCCTCGTTCATGATAAAGGTACGAAGATTGTTACGGTCCGGAATCCAGATACAGTTCAAGAAGTAGAGTAACTCATTGGGTTTGGTTTCATGTTGGAGTTCAGCACCACATGACATTTCATTGTACATGTTTCCTTTAGTGACTAAAAGATGTTGTGCTTCAAAGATGCGAGTTTGAATGTCATTCTGGATTTGAATGTTGTGGATCTTGATAGATTCTTTACGACTAAGAGCATCGGCTACGACGTTCGCCTTACCAGGATGGTAACGAATATCGCAGTCGTAGTCGTTTAGAAGTTCAACCCAATGCCTTTGTGTCATGTTGAGCTCTTTTTTATTTGAAAATGTGCTGAAGACTAAGATGGTCGATGTAAACCACACACGTAGTACCATATAAGTAGTGTCTCCAAATTTTGAGAGCAAATACGACCGCACCTAGCTCAAGATCGTGCGTGGTATAATTCTTCTCATGAATTTTGAGTTGTCGGGACGCATAAGCAATCACTTTGCCTCGTTGCATTAGAACACAACCAAGGCCTAAGTGGGAAGCGTCACAGTAAACGACAAAGTCTTCGGTTCCATCGGGAAGAGTCATGATAGGAGCCTCACACAATTTTAGCTTCAGACTTTGAAAGGATTCCTCTTGTTTCGGTCCCCACTTGTACGACTTGCCTTTATGTGTCAGGGCTGTGAGTGGCACCGCGATTTTTGAAAAGTTTGATATGAAACGACGATAATAGCCCACTAAGCCAAGAAACGAGCGGACTTCTGTAGGGGTTTTTGGAGCCTGCCAGTTCTTCACCGCCTCAATCTTACCAGGATCTACGTGAATACCTTTCTCGTTGACTATATGGCCCAAGAATTGGACTTCCTTTAGCCCAAACTCACACTTCGAGAACTTGGCGTACAACTGCTCCTTCTTCAAGAGATCCAAAACCAATCGCAAGTGTTCTTCGTGCTCCTCTTTTGATTTTGAATAGATGAGGATATCGTCAATGAAGACGATCACGAATTTGTCCAAGTACGGTTTACACACGCGGTTCATAAGATCCATGAATACCGCGAGTGCATTGGTTAGCCCGAAGGGCATAACCATGAATTCATAATGACCGTACCTTGTACGAAAAGCTGTTTTTGGGACGTCGGATACAAGGACTCATAACTGGTGATAACCAGAACGAAGATCAATTTAGGAGAAAAAAGTCGAGCCGTGAAGTTGATCAAATAAATCATCAATCCTCGGAAGTAGATAACGGTTCTTCACATTAAGCTTGTTGAGTTCCCGGTAGTCGATGCTGTAAGGCCCCAAACCAGGCACCCTATAGTTGGTTCACACAATTGGTTATATTCTTTAAAAGTACTTTAACTTTCATTTAAGTAAACAGCGGAAGTCTCTCAAATTAATGTTATCTTTAAACTCGTTAACTTTCATAACGTTACCTGACGAATGCATGCGCACCAACCCGAGTAGCCCTGCTTCCAAGCCATGATACCCCGTCTAGCAGACTAACCTGCAAAACAATCTAGCGTACACACAAAGTCAGCTACGCTGACTTTGTGTGTTCTAATAGTTTAATTTAAACAAAAGCCAACTTGTCTCATTTATTGTTTATCTTCACTCAAGACCCTCTAGTCATTTGTAAATAGTTTTACAGATTTTACTCATATAGATAACCCCTGTTATCTTATAGTATCCCAAAAGGATTCACCACCCCAGACTCTACCCATAACTTTGGCTCAGTATGTCTCCGACATAGATCGAGCTTACTACTCTGATAACACACAATTTACCATATATATTAACCATACACTGGTTAACTCAACCAACCTCTAGATATCGACTTACCAGTCCTAACCAGGACTCGCATAACCCGACTGACTCAACAGTTGTACACATCCCGACACAACGGTCAATCTAACTTGACACACCACATTGATACCATCTATTTATCACATAAATATCATCTCGTACACAATTAATATAACACATCACTTGCATGCAATTTAACACATATAAATGCACACAAACACATACCTCATCACTGCACCCTCGTCAAGGTTATCCAGTCGGGATACTCGTCATAAGCTCAGCTCTACCCTTGTTACAGGGCCCCGCCACTAAACATAGTGACACACTCGTCATCTACGAAGACTACCCAGCCAGCCACATAGTAGCTATATCATCTACCATACGGTGATCGACACCTCACCACATGATGACTGCTAGGTCATGCGTACAATGATGACCCCGAAGGACTCCGTCCTCCACACCACCGTTGACCGTGCACACGGACAACAATGCAAACACACAAAGCAACACATATATACACATGACACTACCTGGACATGTACTACGACTCACCACCCTTTCACCAATCACCTACGTGAGTAATAAAACACTTACTTTATACGTATCCTTTTAATGTCTAGACACATTACCCAACTCTTTCTGAATAGGTAATATTACGACGCACAAACACCATACTGACCTCTAGCCCGTACATACTAAGGACACCACATACACCCATGCAAACACGATACCCGCCGTGTCACGAGAACAACGACACAATACACACAGCATCAAGCACACGACGCATAACAACATACTAGCATCTACTTGACTCGTTAATGAACCACGTACGGGTTCCCATGCTAACTCTTCTTATATAACCATCACGGGTTTAAATAAATTCTTGACTCACCCCGACTAACTCATAAGATGTCACACACGGATCATCACAACACCTGTTCACCCACCCTAAGGATCCCATAACGACCCTTAGCTTCATTATTACATAACGATCTCATAAAACACTTCTAGTTGAATCATAAATCGTAGTACGTTCGTTTAATAAAACATGCGAGTATGTATGATAGCCCCAAAATAGTAAAACATTTAAATGTGGGGATTAGAAACTCACTGATTACGAAGGTCCAAGTCTTGCTCGACAACCGTCCTCTCGTTCGAATCCCGAACCTGTCAATGTATGATCACATGATCTGACATGATCTAAAGATAAGTTGAAAACGTATAATGTTAATTAAACTCCCAAGTTCCAATTTCTCCTACTCGTCTCTTCGTCCTGGCCAAAACCCTAGTTCACACGCTCACGTGAACCGGATCGTCCTGGGTTCGCTTATAACTCGAATACACGAACCGAGTTACATGCATGCATGCATGTATTCATGCAACCCCAAACCCACGAGCATACACGTACTCGAACCGGGTTCCATACGCGCACGCACGCCATGTAACGATTAGAACCATAATCGGCGTTTCTCTGTTTCCTTTCTTCACCGTGCACCACCAACACCTCATCACCATCCTCCTCGTCGGGTAAAACCCTAGCCGAGCACCATTACATCCGTCCTCCCTTCTCACCGTCGTGGTGCACCACCACCACTGCCGTCCCACAACCGCCGAGAACCACCGTAGTGTGCCACCACATCAGGCCCCGACAACCATCAAACACTGCTTCCGCTTCCCCGCCGAACACCCGCAACACCGAAACCCTCCTCCTCTCTTTCTTCGCCAAAGAACACAGTCCTAACGGATCATGACAGTCCTGTCGAGCGTCCAGACCAACCCGCTGTCACCCACAACCGTCTCTCGCCGCCGCCTGCCTCCGTCCTAGCCTTCTTCTACGATTACCGTGAGCAAGCTAAAACCCTAATCGGGTTTCTATCAAGACACAAGCATAAACGATGTACAAAAACATAAACGGGGGTTACCTTGACGTAGCATGAAGTTCCCGCTCCAAAACCAGCGTTGAACCACCGCCGGCCTCCTTTCTCTCGCTTCTCCTTCTTCCTGCCGTCGTAACACACCTAGGCCGAATGGCCTAGGGTTTGTGTTTACATTGCTATTTAAATCTTCCCGGTTTACAATCGGGTCCCTCCAGTTTCGTTTTGCACGTTTTGATCCCGTGTTATGAATACAATGACTAACTATGCTATTTAACGTCGTTAAAACGCCCTACACACGATCAACCTTGCTCCTTATTACTTTAAAGATGTTTTCGGGTCATCCACTAACCCGAACTGCCAGCTTACGAGTTTTCAGGGTGTTACAAATCTACCCCCCTTAAAAGAGGATTTGTTATCGAATCCTGTGTCGGCACAACCCAACACGGCTCACCTAACCGTTCTAACTAGTGCACCCAATCCATTTGGTACCAAGCATTCACCTTACTCTAACCAAATCTTACACTTTGCTTTGCAATTTTACCACCACCTTTGGTGTTCAGTGGAGCTTTGTCACCCGCTTTCGACTTTGGGGCTTGTAGGATCACCTACTTATTCCCTCAATACTCGTTTTCCCCAACCATTACATCGACAGTACAACGCTGTCACTTTCCTGCTTACTTATCACTTTTCATTTTGACTCACGGGCACCATTGCCTTTGTTTCCTGTATAACCCTAATGATCTCGTCATTTCGACGGTCACCTCCCCTAGTAGGTTTCTTACTTCTCATGAATGGATTCATTCGTCACCCTTCCAAAGTGAAGTCGTCATGCTTCTCGCCTCATACGTTGATCTCATCATAAACATTTCTGGTCAAGCGTCGACGTAAACGCTTTCATCATCAACTCTCACAGCTCCGCCCATTGGCTTCGTGCTCCGAATTCCCGAGATATAAGCATAAGCATCTCATAAGAGCACCTCACCGATCATCTAGGAAGACGTCAAAACTCCTTGCATCACCACGACGTACCGAGAAAATCGTCAAGATAGAAATACTATACTTGAGCACACAGACTTCCCGTCCTACGCATGACTAAGCGTGTACTACAAGGACACACACCAACACACATAGCTACCGAACACACAACGATCTACACATGTACTAGTAACCCCAAACTCTAAACACACACCACGTGCACACACAAAAACTACTAGATCTGAGTAAGGCTATGTCATTCATAGACACACAAATTCCTAAACCTTACCTCTTACTCACCACAACGGTAGCCCCTGCCGCCCATCATCATATACTTACACAAAGTTTACCCGGTAGTACTCATACGGGTCGTACCCATACTTCAAGACGACACACTACTCAGTCTAGACACAAAACATCCCCCTAAACATTTATACACACAAGATACGAAATATCTTATTTTCCCACAGGATCTAGTCCTGAACATGCATACCTAGACATAAGGTATGTAAATACAATTTCCCACAGGACCTCGTCCTAAACATTTATACATAATAAAGATGTATATTTATGATTTCCCATAGGACCTCGTCCTGAACAGTTACACCAGGTGCGATACGCCCCTTACGCTTCAAACATCACCTAGACATTAACACGTAGGTGACACTATCCTAAGACCGTAGACACACACCAAAATCAAAACCCAGGTCTACCCAAGTCTACTCATACAGTCTAATCAACCGTGCTCTAGCATCACATCAAAGATTACATTTAGTATGAACTCACATTGTTCAGAAAGGTAATCACATAATCACACAATACCGCACTAAATTTAACACTGTGCCCACAGTAGTACAATATCATAAGCACAACTACCATTAATCATGCTCAAATCATCCCGCGGTATAGCTCGCAATCAATGTCAAAATCAAATAGTCAATATTTTCAATAAACATCACACCACGTAAACGTATGTTCAATCAAAACGTTAAATCACCCTACAATCTCTCGTGACAACCGTCACCTCCAAAAGTCATCTAGAAGTCCAATGTCTCAAACAATGCTCGCAAAGTTACTACGGGACCACATCAGGTGTATCTGCTGTGTCCTCCTCTGGTTCCTCCTCATCGGATCCAGAGTCATTTGCCGATTCCTCTCGAGCTAGAGCTCCCTTAGCTGTCGTAAGTGGTTGATCTCTCAGAAATACAGGTCCACATCCTGGAGGGAAATCGCGTAACGCCGAAACTGCCCTCTTTTCCCCTCCGGTCACTGTGGCTACAACACCACGCAGGATGCTGCCATCTTCAGCTTTAGTCACACTTGGCATGAGAAGCGCCAACACTACTCCCATTTCACTAGCAGTTTCATTTGCCGCAGTCGTCTTCTTGGCTGACGTTCTGCATTCCTCTTAACAAGAGCTCCACTCCTGACCGATCTCGTACACTTCGCCTTAGCCATCTAATCCTTTTCAAGATAGAACGTTGGAATGATTACTATGGGCAACAAATTCAGAATATGAGAGTAATCATAGACAGTCAAATCACGGTGATCAAATGCAATTTGGTGGTTCATATTACGGCTCAGATTCTAAACCTTTCCCATCACACCCACACTAACTTTCTATCTTTCACACATACTGGATGCACATGCATCCCACATAACTCACATAGCACCACGCAATAATCTAGCAAATCATCATATTTGTCACAATTTCACACCATCCTAGGTTACACACAAAATCACTAAATCATAGCGACACCCAAACTATCTCACATAGTTGCATTTAATGGTACTCCACATTACTTAACTTACTATATATTCTCATTTAATCACATCACACAACTCTACGTAGTTCTACATATTACTACAACACATAGCACACATTTTGATCCCACACGGAACCATAAACCACTTACTCACACCAATCGCTTTACATAGTGTAACACTACACAAATGGAAAATAATAATTATTGCTCAACTCGAAAGACGTACTTCTTGGCTCGCGGTTACTCATGGTGGCATTCGTTTCACCCTCGTCCCATTTTCAGTTTAAGTTAAGGAATTTTATTTTTTTAAAAACGCCAGTTTTCTCTTAAACTACGACTCTGATACCAACTTGTAAGGCACCAAACCAGGCACCCTACAGTTGGTTCTCATAACTGGTTATATTCTGTAAAAGTACTTTAACTTTCATTTAAGTAAACATTGGAAGTCTTTCTCAAATTAATGTTATCTTTAAACTCGTTAACTTTCATAACGTTACCTGACGAACGCATGCGCACCAACCCGAGTAGCCCCGCTTCCAAGCCAAGATACCTCGTCTAGCAGACTAACCTGCAAAACAATCTAGCATACACACAAAGTCAGCTACACTAAGTGAGTTCTAATGGTTTAATTTAAACAAAATCCAAATCGTCTCATTATTGTTTATCTCCACTCAAGACCCTCTAGTCATTTGAAAATAGTTTTACAGATTTTCCACATACAGATAACCCCTGTTATCTTATAGTATCCCAAAAGGATTCACCACCCCAGACTCTACCCATAACTTTGGCTCAGTATGTCTCCGACATAGATCGAGCTTACTACTCTGATAAAACACAATTTACCATATATATATACCATACACTAGTTAACTCCACCAACCTCTAGATACCGACTTACCAGTCTTAACCAAGACTCTCATAACCAGACTGACTCAATAGTTGTACACACTGTACACTTCCAGACACAACGGTCAATCTAACTCGACACACCACATTGATACCATCTATTTATCACATAAATATCATCTCGTTCACAATTACTATAACCCATCACTTGCATGCAATTTAACACATATAAATGCACACAAACACATACCTCATCACTGCACACCCTCGTCAGGGTTATCCCGTCGGGATACTCGTCATAAAGCTCAGCTCTACCCTTGTTACAGGGTCCCGCCTCTAAACATAGTGACACACTCGTCATCTACGAAGACTACCCAGCCACCCACATAGTAGCTATATCATCTACCATACGGTGATCGACACCTCACCACATGATGACTGCTAGGTCATGCGTACAATGATGACCCCGAAGGACCCCGTCCTCCACACCACCGTTGACCGTGCACACGGACAACAATGCAAACACACAAAGCAACACATATATACACATGACACTACCTGGACATGTACTACGACTCACCACCCTTTCACCAATCACCTACGTGAGTAATAAAACACTTACTTTAGACGTATCCTTTTAATGTCTAGACACATTACCCAACTCTTTCTGAATAGGTAATATTACGACACACAAACACCATACTGACCTCTAGCCCGTACATACTAAGGACACCACATACACCCATGCAAACAATACCCGCCGTGTCACGAGGACAACGACACAATACACACAACATCAAGCACACGACGCATAACATCATACTAGCATCTACTTGACTCGTTAATGAACCACGTACGGGTTTCCATGCAAACTCTTCTTATATAACCATCACCGGTTTAACTAAATTCTCGACTCACCCCGACTAATTCATAAGATGGCACACACAGATCATCACAACACCTGTTCACCCACCCTAAGGACCCCATAACGACCCTTAGCTTCATTATTACATAACGATCTCATAAAACATTTCAAGTTGAATCATAACTCGTAATACGTTCGTTTAATAAAACAGGCGAGTATGTGCGATAGCCCCAAAACAGTAAAATGTTTATAAGAGGGGATTAGAAACTCACTGATTATGAAGGTCCAAGTCTTGCTTGGCAACCGTCCTCTCATTCGAATCCCGAACCTATCAATGTATGATCACATGATCAGACATAATCTAAAGATACGTTGACAACGTATAATGTTAAATAAACTCCCAAGTTCCAATCTCTCCTGCTCGACTCTTCGTCCTTGCCAAAACCCTAGTTCACACGCTCACCTGAACCAGATCATCCTGGGTTCGCTTATAAATCGAATTCCCGAACCGAGTTACATGCATGCATGCATGTATTCATGCAACCCCAAAACCACGAGCATACACGTACTCAAACCGGGTTCCATACGCACACGCACGCCATGCAACGATTAGAACCCTAACCGGCGTTTCTATGGTTTCCTTTCTTCACTGTGCACCACAAACACCTCATCACCATCCTCCTCGTCGGGTAAAACACTAGCCGAGCACCATTACATCCGTCCTCCCCGCTCTTCATCGTGGTGCACCACCACCACTGCCGTCCCACAACCGCCGAGAACCACCGTAGTGTGCTACCACAGCAGGCCCTGGCAGCCATCGAACACCGCTGCCGCTTCCCCGCCGGGCACCGCTGCCGCTTCCCCGCCGGACACCAGCAACATCGAAACCCCCTCCGTCTTTCTTCGCCTAAGAACACAGCCCTAATGGATCATGACAGTCCCGTCGAGCATCCAGACCAACCCGCTGTCACCCACAACCGACTCTCGCCGCCGCCGCCTGCCGTCTTCTACGATTATCGTGAGCAAACTAAAACCCTAATCGGCTTTCTATCAAGACACAAGCATAAACGACGTACAAAACAGAAACGGGGGTTACCTTGACGTAGCATGAAGTTCCCGCTCCAAAACCACCGTTGAACCACCGCCCGGAACCACCGTCGGCCTCCTCTCTCTCGCGTCTCCTTCTTTATACCCTCGCAACACACCCAGGCCGAATTGCCTAGGGT
Source organism: Smallanthus sonchifolius (assembly GCA_023525975.1). NCBI lineage: Eukaryota > Viridiplantae > Streptophyta > Magnoliopsida > Asterales > Asteraceae > Smallanthus > Smallanthus sonchifolius. Next base: position 90,500,768 of record CM042024.1, on the reverse strand, counting down.
TTGTGTTAACATTGCTATTTAAATCTTCTCGGTTTACAATCGGGTCCCTCCAGTTCCGTTTGGCACGTTTCGATCCCGGGTTAAGAATACAACGACTAACTATGTCATTTAAAGTCGTTAAAACGCCCTACGCACGATCAACCTTGCTCCTTATTACTTTAAAGATATTTTCGGGTCATCTACTAACCCGAACTGCCAGCTTGCGGGTTTTCGGGGTGTTACAATTCACATCCGGAAATAACTATATTTCTTCTTGACAAATAAGACGGGTGCTCCCCAAGGAGAAACACTGGGATATATAAATCCTTTGTCGGAAAGTTCTTGAAGCTGGCTTGAAAGTTCTTGCATTTCTGATGGTGCAAGACGATAGGGTGATTTAGCCACGGGATTTGCTCCTGGCACTAGGTCAATACGGAATTCAACTTGACATGTAGGAGGAAGACCGGGTAAGTCTTCGGGAAATACTTCTGGAAAGTCCTTGATCACAGGAATGTCTTGGATGCTTTTGCCCTTGTCTTTCCGCTCCACAATGTGTGCTAAGATAGCTACGCACTTCTTTCGTAAGTACTTCTATGCGGTAGTGCAAGACATCAGTTTGAGTCCCTTTGACGGCTTCTCGCCATAGACGTTCAGAATGTCGCCCGAGTTAAGAGGGATACGGATATATTTGTCAAAACAGACAACTTCAACATGATGCTTGGTCAGCCAATCCATGACTACTATGATGTCGAAGCCTCCGAGAGCCATACGAGTAAGATTAATTGAGAAGTCATGGTCGTTCAAGTTTAGGGTACAATCTCTAATAATGGTGTCACATGTCATAGAATATCCATCCGCTACTAAGATATCAAAGGATCTGTCTAACTTAGTTCAACCCATAGCAAGTTGGGGTTCAAATTCAAAGGATACGAAACTCTTATCGGGACCAGTATCAAATAAGATAGAAGCATATTGCTGATTAATTAGGTACGTACCGTTCACCACATTGTTGTTGGCTTGTGCCTCATTGGCATTAATGTTGAAGCCAGGTCCTCGAGCTACGAGGTTTACATTCCCCTGATTCACACTTCCTCGGTTCATGTTCGCCTGATTCATGTTTCCCTTAACCATGTTGCCCTGATTCAGAATTGCTTGGTTCACAATGACTAACCTGGGGCAACAGTTTCTGAAATGATTCAGGTCACCGCACTCGTAACAAGCGTGACCTTGGGTGATAGTAGCAGTAACAGGAACAAGCGTGACCTTGGGTGATAGTAGCAGTAACAAGAATAGGAATAGGAAGAGCAGGTTGGTAGATTCGGTTAACTGGTGGGGCACGGAAGGTATTAGCCCAATGTCCATAATGTCCACAAGTGGTACACAAATGACATGGGATGTGAACAACATGATGCAGTTTGCATGTGTTACATAATGGTAAGGTTCCCGCATATGGCTTTTGCTGGGGTTGAAGGCAGTAGGGGCTACTTAGGTTAATGGTGCATCAGGGGTGATAATAGCAAAATTCCTGCCTTTCCTCTTCTTGCCATTGATGGAAGACTCAACCTTGGTCTCCTTGGTGGGTTCAGTAATGGATTTCTCAATGGCTTTCTTAGCACCCTTCTTAGACAAAGTCTTTGCCTTAACGTGGTTATCTGATATAGTGACAGCAAGACGGATAGCTTCTTCAAGTGTGGCTGGATTACTACCCAAGACGGTATCTTGAATCTGCATGGGTAGGCCATTGATGTATTTCTCAATGGATCGGGAGAGAGGAGTGACCATATGAGGCACCAGATGGCTAAGCTCATGAAAACGGGTGGCGTAGGCAAGGCTTTCACCACTATCCTGTTTGAGATCCAAGAACTCTGCTTCTAGCTTCTCGATCTCATTGTGGGGACAAAACTCATCCATCATGAGTGTCTTGAAATCGGCCCAAGGTAGAGCTAGTGCAACTTCAATCCCACGGTTACGCTTTTCCCCGTTCCCCCAGGTGAGTGCCCTCTTCTGGAAGGCACTAATAGTAATATGAACCTTTAGGTTCTCAGGGTAGTCAGCATTGATGAAGGTCCCCTCAATGCTTTTGAACCATTAGAGGAGTCCAGTGGCTCCTTCGTTTCCATAGTACTTGGTGGGGTTACAGGAATTGAAATGTTTGAACGTGCACGTGGGATTTCTTGGAGCTGCATTCTGGTTCAGCTGGTTGACCATGGTTGGTAGGATCGTAGCCATTTGCTGGATGATCCTGTTAGTAAGGTTGTTCCTATGTTCATGACGGGGAGGCATTCTACAAAAGGAATGAATAGAAAGTTCATAAGAAATAAAATCATGAGGTATTTAATAAAAACAGTGGATGGTACCCAAATGGATATATTGACTTATCAAAGTATTTTAAGTCCATCTTATGTCCGAGAAGTTGTGCTTTAGCCTATAAGTGGACACTCATCCCAATAATTCCCAGGAAAGCATTACTGGTCCATCAGTTGATTTGGATTTATACGGATTGCACAAGTTCTCATTCATTAGTTAGAACCTACATACTTTTGACGAGACATTTTGGATGAGACGCTTAAGTCTAAGAGTATGTTTCAAGTAATCCATGTAGTTGTTGTGTATGTAATTGTACCATGTAGACAAGAATGGATAGATGTAGATAGGCATAGGTAAGTGGATTTAGTATAGAGTGAAGTTCCTAATAAAAGACACGAGTTAAAATCATGTTTCGGATTCCTAGGTTATAGTCTAGGTCATGTGTGTCTAATAACCTAATTCCCTAGAACCATGGCTCTGATACCAATCTGTCACACCCCGGCCGGCGGCGGATTATACGCCGGGGCTGACGCGGTTGTTCATAAGCACATGATCATCTATTAATAGTGACAATATTTATTCATCAAAATTAAAGCATCCGTTACAAGAGTAAATATAAAATAAAACGTTCATAGCATAACATAAATTAAATTAAAACTAGGTCCATGTCCTATGTGATCAAGTAGTCCTCAAACAGGTGCACCTGAAACATGTGAGTAAATGTCAACTACAAGTAGTTGGTGAGAAACATAGGTTTTGACACCAAACAAAGTTAAGTATAGGTTTACAATTCAATATGTTCAAAGTATGTCCAAAGCATATATGTGAAAACACTCAAGGCTCCAAGCGTACAATTAAGCCATGTAATAGGAAAATAGTTACGCAGTCCAACTGGTTGCCTTTTGAAAAATGGGTTAGATGATACCTAAAGGAGTAAGATGATACTAAAAAACCCGCCAAGGTTTTGTATTAGATAGTGTATCGGGTTCCCGTATAAATGATCACAAAAGGTACTACCCGAGGTTTGCCACACAAGTTAATGATTGTACTAAACATGAACACACATATGGTTACCAAGTAGTTTAAGACATAAAGCATAAAGATCATAACCTAAGAACAAAGGTATTGAATTGTGCATGAAATATAGTTAATAACATGTTTCACCCCAAAAAGTAAAAGAGGAAAAATGGGCTATGTAAACTCACTTGGGTTGGAGCTAGGAGTGATAAGATTTGATGAGCTGAATAGGTCTTGTGAGGATTTCTCACAACAAACCTACATAGATGATTTGTGTCCTAAGTTTAAAGTATAGATAAAACAAAGAAGTTCTAAGATTCTTAGGGTTCATAGGGTTTGGGTTTTGAAGATGGACTTGGATATATATAAGGTAGTTCATAAAGTTATTAGAATTTAATTTAAGCTTTTACTTAGTATCTTGGAAATTAATTTATGTAGTTATTCCAAGGATAAATAACAAGTAAAGTTATGAAATAAATTTAAAGTAACAAAATTTGATTATTTATAAAATAACTTATAAATAACTTAAGAAATGGAAAAGTTTTTATAAAGTGATTTTTTAAACATTTAAATGATCTCATTTAATAAGAATTATAAAATGGTTAAGAAATAAATAAGCTTTAAAGGAAATTAATTAGGATTTGTATAAAATAATTATTTGTATTATGAATTTAAGTATTTAAATTTAAAATAATTACTCTCATTAATGATTAGTTATAAAGAAATCAATAATGTTTATACTTATAATTAAAAATTAGTGTAATAAACGTTATTAATATAGAGATAAATAGCATAATTAACTTGTCTAAACAAAACATTTATATTGTTTTATCTAGAATTTTTCAAGGTTCAATTGTATTTTTAATAGAATAAAATAGTTTAAAATACTATTTTATATTTTCTTTTTTTATTAGAAAAGGATTTAAAAGAAAAGGGAATAAAAAGAAAATATGCGGCCAGACTCGAACCCGCGCCCCTAACCGTGTCACAGGCACACAACACTCTGACCATCAGACCAGGGCTTATGCTATGGTCTGTAACCGGTTCGTTTAAATCAAAAGTACATGTTACCAAGTCGTCTTCTTCCCCAATTGAACCCGTAACCCTAACCCAACCAATACCCTCGATTGAGCAAACTATCGAGCCCGAAATCATGGGGCTTCTGATCCTCGTATCAATACGATCCTAATGACACAAGAATTACCTGTAATGGTTGAGTGAATTAGGAGGACGACCTGACGGAATAGCGACGTGATCTTCGGTTAGAATGGGGATCATAGAGATGGAATTAGATGCAGTTAAGGTTGCGAGTAGTTCGTAGTGGTTGTCGCTGATGATTGTGGGTAGGTATTTATACCCAATTTCATCAGATTAGGCCGATCGATTAAAGGGTTCGTTTATGGATTTTCAGTTACGAATTACACACGATAAAGCTCATAAAAGTTCGATTAAACACTAGGGACGGCTCGTATGGGTGTCCTCAACGTAAATCCGTTACTCATTTGCTCGAAAATATCTCAAGATCGGGTTTGGGATTAATGGGGTCGAACCTGGTGTCTCGGGGGTTCGAACCTGAGACTGATTTGGGGAGGGGTAGTTTGGGGGTTTGGCAAAACAACTCCCTGGGATTTAAAGGTGTTATCATTTTTTGCTTAAACTTTAGTTTTAATTAGAAACTAAGTTTCCGAATTTGCTATTTTAGACCCTGGACTTTATAAAACATAAAATCATTAAAGTTTTATAAATTTTTATGGTTCTAATAATTTCTATATTATAATTAAATGTTATAAATGTAAAACTAAAATTTTTTATAAAATAATAAAGCTTATTTACTTTATAATTTATATACTTCAATCTTTATAAATCCCTAAATTTATTTATAGGGTTTATAACATTTGTATTTTTATATGTGTGTATACATAGGTTTAGAAAATTACTTAACATATTTATATGCATTTGTTTAATAAACATTTGTTATTATTACATTTGAGGTAATTGTACACAATGCATGTATGTATGTATGAACAGTCATGAAATATAATGGATAAATAAGATAATTTCATAGATGCAAATCATAAGATAATGGAATTACAAGTGCCGGAGTAGTTAAGATAGATGCCGGAAATTCCTGGGGATTACAGGGGAGCTCCGATTCTCTTTGTTAAGAAGAAGGATGGGTCCTTCCGCATGTGCATCGACTGTCGTGAACTAAACAAGCTTACCATCAAGAATCGGTACCAAGGATTGATGACTTATTTGACCAACTTCAAGGAGCAACTTGCTTCTCGAAGATTGACCTCCGTTCTGGGTATCATCAACTCCGAGTTCTTGAATAAGACATCTTGAAGACCGCTTTCCGGACCCGCTATGGGCACTACGAGTTCATGGTTATGCCGTTTGGCTTAACCAATGCAGCCGCAGTGTTCATGGATCTCATGAACCGAGTCTGCAAACCTTACCTGCATCAATTTGTCATTGTCTTCATTGATGACATCTTGATCTACTCCCGAACCAAAGAAGATCATACAACCCACTTTAAGCTGATTTTGGAACTCTTGAAGAAGGAACAACTTTATGCTAAATTCTCCAAGTGTGAATTCTGGCTTAGAGAAGTTCATTTCTTGGGTCACGTGATCAACGACCAGGGTATACACGTCGATCCAGCCAAAGTCACCGCTATCAAGAATTGGAGTACACCCTCTGAGATCCGATCCTTTTTGGGTTTGGCAGGTTACTACCGAAGGTTTATCTCTAACTTTTCAAAGATTGCATTGCCTCTCACTACCTTGACCCAAAAGAATAAGCCTTTCATATGGGAACAAAAGCAAGAAGATGTGTTCCAAACTCTTAAGCACAAATTATGCAACTCCCCTATTCTAAGTCTTCCCGACGTCAATAATGACTTCGTTGTATATTGTGATGCCTCAAACCAGGGTCTTGGTTGCGTGTTGATGTAATGAGACAAGGTTATAGCCTATGCATCCAGACAGCTCAAGGTTCACGAAAAGAACTACACTACTCATGACCTTGAGTTGGGTGTGGTGGTCTTTGCTTTGAAAATCTGGAGGCATTATCTCTACAGCACTAAATGTGTGGTTTTCACCGATCACAAGAGCCTCCAACATATTTTGAACCATAAAGAACTCAACATGAGGCATCGACGTTGGGTTGAATTACTTAGCGACTACGATTGCGAAATTCGTTACCACCCAGGGAAAGCTAATGTGTTGGCTGACGCCCTTAGTATCAAACCCGCCCGTGTGCGAGCCATGGGAATGTTGGTCCAAACCAGTCTCAAAGACAAGATCCTTCTAGCCCAAAACAAGTTGTTGCAAATGATGAGTTGAAGAAAAATTTGTATTTTGGTGCCGAAAAGCACTTGGAACCCAAATCTGATGATCTCCTTTACTTCGTGGGTCGAATTTGGATCCCCGACTCAAGTGAACTCCGAACCCTTATCCTTGATGAAGCACATAAATCCTGTTATTCTGTTCATCCCGGTGCTGATAAGATGTACAACTAATTGAAAGAGTTTTATTGGTAGCCAGGAATGAAGAAAGACATCGCCCTCTACGTAGGGAAGTGTCTTACTTGCTCTAAAGTCAAAGCTGAGCACTAGAAACCATCTGGTCTTCTCCAACAACCAGAAATCCCTCAATAGAAATAGGAACAGATCTCCATGGACTTTATCACTAAGCTTCCACACACTCCTAGTGGGCATGATTCTATTTGGGTCATTGTGGATCGTCTAACTAAATCTGCTCACTTCCTTCCCATCCGCGAGGACTACAAAATGGAGAAGCTTTCAAGACTCTATATCAATGAGGTCGTGACACGTCACGGTGTCCCTCTATCTATTATCTCTGACCGTGATAGCCGTTTTACCTCCCGATTCTAGCAATCTTTATAGAAAGCTTTGGGAACTTGTTTAAACCTCAACACAACTTACCATCCCCAGACCGATGGTCAAAGTGAAAGGACCATACAGACCTTGGAGAATATGCTCCGTTCTTGTGTGATCGACTTTGGAGGAAGTTGGGATCAACACTTGCCACTCATCGAATTCTCCTACAACAATAGTTACCATACGAGCATCAAGTGCTCCCCTTTCGAGGCTCTATATGGTAGGAAGTTTCGATCTCCGGTGTGTTGGATCGAGATTGGTGATGCTCAAATCATCGGTCCTGAACTCATTCAAGAAACCACCGACAAGATACTTCAAATTCAAGATAGACTCAAGGCCTCTCACGATCGTCAAAAGAGTTATGCTGACAACTGTAGGAAGCCCCTTGAATTTCAAGTCGGTGATAGAGTCCTACTCAAGGTTTCCCCCTGGAAAGGTGTTGTCCAATTTGGGAAAAAGGGAAAGCTAGCCCCTAGGTTCGTTGGTCCATTCGAGATTCTTGAAAGGATTGGCCCAGTAGCCTATAGACTCAAGCTACCAACCGAACTCTGTAACGTTCATGACGTTTTTTATGTGTCAAACCTCAAAAGGTGCCTTGCTGATGATACACTTCAAGTTCCCCTGGATGATGTTTGTATCGACAACTCTATGCATTTCGTCGAAAAACCCATTGAAATCATAGACCGTGAAGTCAAGCAACTCAAGCGTAGCCGCATCCCTATCGTGAAAATTCGTTGGGAAGCCAAGCGTGGTCCTGAGTTCACCTGGGAATGTGAAGACCATAGGAAACTCAAGTACCCTCATCTCTTTCAAGACCCTACAACCTCTACTAGTTGAATTTAGGGGACAAAATTCTTTTAACTAGGGGAGACTGTGACACTTCTGATTTTCACTACTTGTACTCATTCTAGACTTATCAATGAAAATCCGCATGACATTTCATTTTACTTGAAATCTTATTCATACATTGTTACAATACTAGTTCACATGTGAAACATTATGTTTATGCTTGATTACAAAGACTTATGCTTATTTGAGATCGATTCATGGATCACAAATAGACTTAACCGATCATTATGACACATTACATACACATAAACCACCCCATACACCTCAAACATGTTTTATAACTCATTCAAAGTGATTTGATACTTAAAAGTACTAGTTAGTACTTTCGTGCGATCCTTCGCCTTTTAAACCGCTGTTAGCTGCGTACCGTCCAAAACCGAAAAATTCGTCTAACATGACATTAGTTTATGATTTAAATGTTTAAATTATTCATTTCTTTATTTAAAACGAAGTTTGTTTGCAAAACTTTTCTTAAATAAATCCCGAAATTCGAAAAACGATCAAAAAGTCCGTTTTCTCGCCCACCAACCGCCAACTACCGTACGCGAATAACGTAACTTTAACTTAAGTGTTTTTAGTTAAACATAGTCATTTTGTTATGACAATCAATTTTCATGTTGAAAACATTTGCCAATTTCGCTTAGAAATGCTTAAAGCTATTTTCGAATGCGCGCACTCAACCGGGTCAAGCTAGGACCCAACCCACCTACTCTTGGACCTAGCCCCAGGAAGAAATCACAAAAATCTAGCCCTATATCAGCTGACTTTTGCAGATTTGAGCCCCCCTAAAATCCAAAAGTGTTTTCTAAGACATTCCATTTTTACACCCCTCCACCCATTAGTTTAAATAGGAGGCTTAGGATCTTGTTTTCTTTGATAATTCTCCCTCAAACACTACCAAACCTTCATAAGTTTCAAAATCCCTGCCCTCACCTTTGAAGTTTTCAAAAATCTTAGAGGATTCTAAGAGTTGAAGATCAAACAAGTTAGTAACCCTCCAAAGTTCAATACCGTCTTTTTATTTCATTCTTTCTTCAACCCCTCAATATTTTTCTATTTTCTATCCATGATCCTTTGATCATGTGAAACCTCAGCCCTAAAAACCCTCTAATAATCTTAAATAAACTAACAAATCAAGCTAACATCACCAACAAACAAACAAAGGATCCCGTTTGCAATGGCGGCTATGCCGTCGCATTCTGTGAATTCTTAAGACAACTATTTCAAAACTGGCTCTGCAGATGCTTTAGTATATTCTTGATAACTTAAAACATGTTAATAATTATGTATTATCACTTATATGAACTCACACGCTAATTTAAACAAAGAATCCGCTTGCTCGTGTCGGCTCTGCCGATTGCATTCTGTGATTCTCCAAAACGCTTCTGTGAATATCATGGCTAGACCGGTGACACGGGACATTTTGGCTAACCTAATACCATTATATTATGTATTATAATAACATAATAACATTCATCTAAATTTTATTTACGCGTTCGGTAATCTTAAAACCCTAAACGTTCCACTAAAGTGCAACTGTTGATTTTGGACAGAAACTGTGCTGAATTTAACTGAGCATAACTTGACCATAATTAATTGAAACTGAGAAAAATCAAATTCCATGATGTATTTTGTCGAATTTACTTTCCAACCATAATTGGTTCGTTTTCTAATTCAAAAGTATGACTCCGTAGTAGGCAAAACGGGACAGAAACCCTTTTCAATACCTTCTGTCTTGTTGGACTTTTTTGGCAATGATCCGAGACTCAAATGGAAAAACTTTCTAAACGAAACTTGTTCGGAACAACTTTAACTAATGCGTTATAAAATTTATAATTATTGGACGTCGTTTGATATTTTTAACAAGCCCGTTTCTGTTCAGCTACTTTGTTGTCCAAATCTGAAAATCGACTAGAACGCTATTTTTTACAACTAATTCTTAACCTTATGACCTGAACCGCCTATCTAACACTCGTAACCATCATGCTAACCTAAAACTACTTTATTTTTTTTTGTTTAGGGTCTGGTCCGTGATTCACCTCGTCTATTCGTTCAAGTCTCTTATCTCGTCTAGCTTTCAAGGTGAGACTTCATAGCCCCACTTTATTTAAATCATTTTGGGGAAAACATGTACGCGTTGGCACGCATTAAAACACGTTCGTTTTCAAACAATTCTAAAACAAGTGAATCTTATATGTATGTGAATAAATGAACACAACATGATAAACGTTAAACTTGTAAATCCTTAACTTGAAACTTTCAAGCCAACGGTAGTACAAATATGGGCCATAGGATGGAAACCGCATATACTTTATGGACAAATTTTGGTTGGACATCTTATTCGTTATTAGTGCAACTTGCGAGTTATACCACTTATTCGTTATTCATCATTTTAGGTTGGATTTGCTAATCATGTGTTTGTTTTATTACGTGCTATATGATGATCTTGGAATATGAATTGTGACTTTTTCCAAACTTATACTTTTATTAAACCTGTGATTTCTCACCAACTATTTTAGTTGACACTTGTTTTTCTTACATTTTTCAGGTGATTAAGCTCGTGATAAGTCAAGTCAAGATCACATAGGATTTGCCTAGATATCAATTGATGAATTTTATTTTAAGTTGCTTTGTCTTTTGAACATGTTATTTGTTTGGTTTAATTTGAAACTTATGTAATTGGGTTTTTAATATCATGAAACTTTAATAGTAAATGTCTTTATACCTTGGTTTATGATTCAGTTAGTCGCACCCGTGGTTAACATGCACGGTTGGGGTGTGACAGGAATCCATGCATCTCAAGGAGCGGGTTCGTTAACTAGAGAGAGAAATAAGAGAAAATTAATATAAAAGATAAAAAGAAAGAATAATTAAAAAGTTATGATATCAACATCACGGTAGACAAAAGGGTAAGCATCCGACCGGTATGTAGATATCTGACAAACTGAATGTTCTGTCTAAGAAAAGAGTGGTGTATAAATATCTCTTGGACCCGTCATTATTTCCTAGAAACATTTAAGTTGGGGGTACTACCCTAGAACGATAACCACCCTAGTTTACAAAATGTAACAAGTTGGTATCAAATAACGTAATTTGCAATTTCTTGTATATACAATAAAGTATAAATAAAAGTATTTTATTTTGTTTAGATGACTAGCAAAGGAAAAGGTCCCCACTATGTTCAGAAGTTTGCCCCTCCTAGCTATGACTTTCAACCTACGAATGAAGCGGATCTAGAACCCGGAGCAAGTTCAAGAAATTCAGGAAGTACATATTGAAGCTTAGGGGAATTAACACCTTCTGCAAATCCTTATGTACCCTCAATCAGTTTTCATTTTGCTTTAATAGTTGCAAGCCGAAATTTGGATTATGGAGAGAATCTATACTACAATCTTTATTACTATCAGGGACTACCTGAAATCCCATATGAAAATATTCATGTTCCTGAGGGAGAAGAGAGGTAAGATTCTAATAGGCCAGTATGAGTATTATGAGCCTACGAATATACAAAATCCTTAGGAAAATGAGGAGAATTCAAATAATGATCACATAAGATCCCTACAGGAACGAGTAACAAAATTAGAAAGAGAAAATCATAGATTAGTATCTGTAGACGCCCTGAATAGAGCGTTAAGACAAATGATAGATAACGCCCGGAATCAGGGTTATATGTAAATTTCCTTTCTATATAATGAAAATGTATTCCGAATAGTAATAAATTCTTCCTTTTTAAATAGAATGTTGAAAGAAGGGCCATCCCATAATACCAGGGGCAGGAATAAACAAATTACAAACAAAGAAACTTCTGAACAACTGCAACAAAAAACTGAAATAAAGAAAATGGTTGCGGAAGGAATTGAGGAACCTCTTCCTAAAATTGTAAAAGCTATAAAGGAAGATAAGATGAAAAATAAACATGATGAATCTAAAAACAACCGAGAAGAAAACTATAGATCGAATGGAGAAAATTCTGAAAATGATAATGAAGAAATGAGCAAGAAGAGGAAAAGAAAGAAAGGATGTACATTTCGTGCATTTCGAGGATGTCAACCACTTGAGTATGTAGGGAGTGAGGGAGCAGTGGCTGGAAAAAGCAAAATCTGTTATCTCCATTAGCAAATGTGTGCTAATGAAGATATGGTGCTTTATGCATCAAACCTTTTAAAGACGAAACATTGGAATGGTGGAACTCTATCATTCAAGCCAAGGGCAAGCATAAAAACCTATGCCATGGAATGGAAAGAATTTAAAGAGCTGGTAATTCAACGATTCTATCCCATCAATGAAAGGGAGAGGATTGAAACTAAATTCTTAAATACCCGTATGGAAGGAAATAAACATCAGGAGTATGTCTCCATGATGTTTGAATATGCTCGTTTAGTTCCACACCTCTGGACCCTTGAATCCAATCTAATCAAAAGATATATTTGGGGTCTGGCAGAGGATATCAGGGATATGGTCAGAGCTACTATGCCTCAGACCATTGCATCAGCTGTCCCACTAGGAGGAATCCTAACTGACGACATGATTAGAAAACAAGAAGAGGGAAAGGCAAGAGAGATTGTCAAGAAGGCAACAGAGAATCAGAAAAAAATTCTCCTTGGAAGAAAATAAACCAGCCTACAAAAGGAAGATTTAATCCTTCTATCCCTGAATGTAAAATCTGCAAGAAGAGGCATGGAGGAGAATGCTTCTTCAAGAAAACTTATTGTCATTTCTACAAGCAGAATGGGCATGTATTTGAAAACTGCCTGAAAAAAAAGAACATCTCATGTTTTAATTGTGGAGTGATTGGCCACTTTAAATCATCCTGCCCAAAGCTTACTCAAGCAGGATCTAGTGGAGCAAGTGTCAATGAGGGAACAAAGAAAAATGTACGAGCTTTTATACAAAACACTCGTGATGTTGCAGCCATTCCGGATGCAGTCACTGGTACATTCCTCATTAATAATATTTATGCTAGAGTATTATTCGACTCTGGTGCAAATTTGAGTTTTATAGATTATAAGTTTTGTAATCTATTGAACAAGCCCTTAGTCTCACTAGGTAAGATTTATGAAGTAGAGACGGCCGAAGGAAATCTAATCAAAATCTCCAAATCCCTAGAAAATTGTACTATCACAATATCTAGACACGTCATACCTGTACGATTAATGCCTATGACATTAGCAGGATTTGATGTTGTCTTAGGAATGGATTGGTTAGCCAGTAACCAAGCCCATATCCTTTGTGATAAAAAGGCCATAGAAATCCAAATTCCTTCTGAAAAATCAATAACAATATATGGCGACAAACAAAATCGACCTCTAGGAATCATATCGACGCTGAAAGAAACTAAATGCCTCTAGACGGAACGCATTGCATACTTGGTTCAGATTTCTGCCAGTACAAAAGAAAAGAAGATTGAAGATGTACCGGTAGTAGCTGATTATGCAGATGTATTCCCAGATGAACTACCAGGTATACCAACCGAGAGAGAAGTAGAATTCAAAATTAATCTTGTATCAGGAACAACTCCTATTGCCAAAGCTCCATATCGTTTAGCTCCAACATAAATGAAAGAATTGAAGAAACAACTGGATGAATTGCTGGAGAAAGGATTCATTCACCCAAGTTCATCTTCTTGGGGTGCTCCAATTCTTTTCGTTAAAAAGAAAGACGGTACAATGCGAATGTGCATTGATTACCGGTAGTTGAATAAAGTAATGATCAAGAATCGTTATTCACTTCCTAGAATCGATGATCTATTTGACCAATTACAAGGTGCATGCCATTTTTCTAAGATAGATCTACGTTCAGGATACCATCAACTGAAAATTCAAGAAGAAGATATTCCTAAACCGCTTTTCGAACCAGATATGGACATTATGAGTTCACGGTTATGCCGTTTAGACTTACTAATGCTCCTGCTACATTTATGGATATGATGAATCGTATCTATAAACCCCTTCTGGATAAATTTGTTATCGTTTTCATCGACGATATACGTATTTATTCTAGAAATGAGGAAGATCATAAAAATTATCTCAGAATAGTGCTTGAACTTCTGAGAAAAGAGAAATTACATGCTAAACTCTCTAAATGTGAATTCTGGCTTAGAGAAGTACAATTTTTTGGTCATGTGGTGAATGTAGAAGGTATTCAAGTAGACCCATCCAAAATTGAAGCTATATCCAAATGGGAAATCCCAAAATCTCCAACAGAAGTCCGTAGTTTCTTGGGTCTAGCAGGATACTACAGACGATTCATTCAGGATTTCTCAAAGATTGCAGTTCCTTTAACTACTTTAACTCGCAAAAATGTAAAGTATGAATGTGAAACAAAGAAATATGAAGCCTTTCAAACTTTTCAGGAGAAACTGACTCATGCATCAATACTAGCTTTGCTAGATGGCAATGAAGACTTTATAGTCTATTGTGATGCTTCACACAATGGCCCAGGTTCTGTGTTAATGCAACGAAACAAAGTAATTGCCTATGAATCTCGTCAGTTAAAAACTCATGAGAAGAACTATACAACTCATGATCTAGAGTTAGGTGCCATAATTTTCGCCCTGAAATTATGGAGGCACTATCTCCATGGAATTAAATTCACAGTTTACACTGACCATAAAAGTTTGAAATATATCTTTAGTCCGAAATATCTGAATATGAGACAAAGGCTTTGGCTGGAGATCTTAAGTGACTATGATTGTGAAATATGTTACCACGAAGGTAAGGCAAATATAGTTGAAGATGCCTTAAGCAGAAAAGAAAGAGAGAAAACTAAACGAGTTCGCGATCTTAGACTTGACCTTCGTATAGATCTCTTATCTTAATTAAAAGATGCTCAAAATTCTGCTCTAACTGAAGAAAACATAGAGCAAGAAGGAATGAAGAGCATGATTGAACAGTTAATTAAAGGAGACGATGATATGTTTCAAATGAAAAAAAGAATCTGGGTTCCGATCAATGGAAATCTTCGAGAAAGAATTATCGAAGAGGCACATAAATCAAAATATATGATGCACCCAGGAAGTGATAAAATGTATAAAAATCTGAAGGATAATTACTGGTGGATTGACATGAAGAAAGATATTTCCATATTTGTTGCAAAATGTCTTACTTACGCTCAAGTAAAGGCAGAAAACCAGAAACCTTCTGGTTTGTTGCAACAATTAGAATTATCAGTCTGGAAATGAGAGAAGATAACAATGGATTTTATTACTAAACTTCCTCGAACCAGTCGGGGAAATGATACTATCTGGGTTATCATTGACATATTAACTAAATCTGCCCATTTTCTTCCTATGAAGGAAACCTTTAGTATGGATAGGTTGGCTCATCTTTATGTAAATGAAGTTGTATCTTTACATGGAGTGCCATTATCCATAGTGTCAGACAGAGATAACCGTTTTACATCTCGATTATGGCAGAGTTTCCAAAAAGCTATGGGAACTCGTCTGAACTTAAGCACTGCCTATCATCCACAAAGAGATGGGCAGAGCGAAAGAACAATCCAGACTTTAGAAGATATGCTTCGAGCATGTGTAATAGACTTAGGTGGTAGCTGGAATGATCACCTTTCCCTAATGGAATTCTCATAAAATAATAGTTATCACACCAGCATTCAGGCGGCACCTTTTGAAGCATTACATGGAAGGAAATGCCGACCTCCTGTATGTTGGTCTGAAGTTGGAGAAAGTTTAATGTCAGGACCTATATTGGTTCAAGAAACTATTGACAAGGTAGCTCAGATACAAGAATGTTTAAAAGCAGCAAGAGATAGACAAAAGAGCTACGCAGATAAAAGAAGAAACCCATTGGAATTTGACATTGGAGAGAGGTTGTTATTAAAAGTATCACCTTGGAAAGGCATTATTCGATTTGGAAAGAAGGGTAAAGTAAGTCCTCGCTTTGTTGGACCCTTCATAATCATAAAACGAATTGGACCAGTGGCATATCAATTAGAATACCAGAAGAAATGAGTGGGATACATGATGTATTCCATGTGTCCAATTTTCACAAATGTGTAGCTGATAAATCTCTGGTAATGCCTTTACAAAATATAGAAGTAAATGAAAAATTAAAATTTGCAGAACAACCTCTACAAGTAGAAGATCGCTAGACTAAAAAGTTAAAGAAGAAAAGATTGAAGCTGGTAAAAGTCAAATGGAATTCTAGATGTGGTCCGGAATACACGTGGGAACTAGAATCAGAAGTGAAAAAGAAATATCCACACCTATTCCAATAATCCCGAGGACGAGATTTTTCAAAAGGCTGGGAAAATGTAACATTCTTGAAAATTTCAAGCCAAATATAATAAAAATATAAATTGAGGGACTAGAAATGTAATTACATAAAAGATCAAGGACCAAAAAGTCAAAAACTTGAAAATCGGACGGTAACGGACCGTTATGGTCCATTTCAGGTTGAGCACGGGTGTTATGATGACGTGCCACGTGTCAAGTGACTAATGGCCTGAAAGTGACGCGTGGAAACGGACCGTCATGGCCAGCGAACTTACCAAGTTCGCTTCCATGTGCCATTTGCCGAACATGACCTAGCGAACTTAACAGGTTCGCTATAATCAGAACGTCAGCGAACATACACATAGCGAACTTAACAGGTTTGCTATAATCAGAACTTCAGCGAACATACCAAGCGAGCTTAGACAAGTTCGCCTGCCATAGGCTACCAGCGAATCTATCAAGTTCGCTTGGCTAATTTCGCTCAACTCCCCTAGGCGAACATGACAAGTTCGCCTGTGGGGGCTGTCATCTTCCATAAAACCCTAAGTTTGCATGTTAAGTTACCGACTTTTTACGTTCAAATCTTGTAGTTTTCATTCCTGATCACACATCTATAATCGTTTTCTCGTTTGGTTCATAAAAACTTGACCTTTTTACGAAAATACCCGAAAATCGCAAATGAATCAAAAACTCAGATCTGGTTAGGTTGTTACCTGTATCGAGATTCTGTTTCAGAGAACCTCCTCACGAAAAATAGAGACACGAACCGGTGTGATCTTGAAGCAATCTGTCACTTTCTCTCTCTACAACTTCTCTCTCTAGAATTAGCAAATTGAGAGAATAATGGAGGGTTTAGGCTTTTTATAGGGGAAGACTCCCCCATGTTTGCCCCACCCAAGTTTACCAGGCCCAACCTGGCCCGACCCATCGTGCTTCGTTCACTCCGTCTTTCGCGCACCAAAACCCGTTTCCATTTATTGTCGTTATTATTTTTGTGAATGCCCATAGTATTTTACCCGTTTACAAAAAGTAGAAGATATAAAACTCTTACTGGCACCCGAATCAAATAGCACAGAAACAAAAGTGTTGTCAAGGATGAACGTACCTGACGCCACATCGGGGTCTGCCCTGGCCTGTTCCTGCGTCAGCACATACGCTCGGGTCCTTGCTTGGAGCCGTTCATCTTTCTTCTTCGGGCCTTTCCCTTTTCCACCTTACCCCATTCTCGGCTTAGGACATTCTCGACTCATATGATCGCCCTCTCCACAGTTATAGCACTTGAAGCCCTATGGGCATTCACAGGAGTAGTGTCCGGTCTTGCCGCACTGAAAACACAGATTTGATCCTAGCTGACATTCACCTTCATGCCTTCCTCCACATTTTCCACAGACCGTTGTCTCACCTACCCTGGCCTGTTTGTGCCAAGCCCCAAATAATTTCCCACCCGATCGCATGGTAGGAAAATTCAGCTTCTTCTTGGGCTCTTCAATGGTGACAACATTCAGCGCCAAATCATCAAACACCACGCCACATAGTTTTACTACCGAATCATAGGTAGTAGGGCGCTTGCCTTAACATAGGTGCAGACCTTGTCCGCAGTCCCTGAATGTATCAGGAAATCTTCCTTTCTTCGGTTGCGATCATATGTGGCACCAGACGTGTCAGTTCCCTAAACCGAGTGGTGTACTGCCGATGGGTCATGCTTCCGCTTTCAACCCCAGAAATTGTCTCTCCACCATCCCAATCTCATTCCTCGGGCAAAAGTTCTTGATCACTAGTGTTTTCAAGTCGTTCCACATCATCGATTTAGCAGCCTCGTCCCCTTTGGCCTGCCTTACACCCTCCCACCAATGAGATGCTTCCTCCGTCAAGGAGTTAGCAACAAATTTCGCAATCTGATCGGTTCGGCATTCGCTCAGACGGATGGCGGCTTCCATACGGATCACCCAGTCAAAAGTAGCCACCGCGTCTTTCTTCCTAGTCAGAACCGGCGGGTCACATACCTTGAAGAACTTATAGTCGCAATCACGAGTAAGCGGCGCGTTTACTGCCTCATTGATCGGGGCAACCGTTGCCGGGTTAGACCCGCCTTCCCCGCTAACCTTCTTCAGTGCTTCAGCCAACAAGTCTCGTAAGGAAGCCTTCATTATCTCAATAAATTCCCGGGCTTGAGCCGCCTTCACTTCCCATTTGAAGGGGAATTGTTTCTCCTCAACGGGAGATTGTACGGTCTCTTGCACACTATTTTCCGGTTTTGCATGAAGACTTGCTTCTTCACTGTAGACTTGGTGTGCAGGTGCCCTATTGTAACGAGCGGTACGACCCCTAGTACGACCCCCATCACGCCTTCCGTTCCTTCGTCCCGCCATTTCATTCTATAAGACAAGGGATCTAATGTCATCACGCTAGTTAACAAATGGAATTCAACAAGTATTATAAGATGTTAATATATATTGGTCATCTGTAATTAATCATTACACTACTTTTTGACTTCTATTTGACCATCTTTATGATTCTATCTGAACACAAGTCGTTATCTAATACTCTCTAAGGCGTACTATATACATACCACTTTCATACCTAATGTTATGGCTTGAGTTACCCGTACTGGCATCCGTTCTCGGTCCCATTCACAGTTTAAGTTCAGACACTGGGAGTGTCCAAATCTTTCAAACTATTGTTTTGATACCAACTTGTAAGGCCCCAAACCCGGGAGGCCTCACTTATTGGATTTAGTCATTCACAAACATTTGTTAAACTTGAATATCAAATAACGCAGCGGAATCATTCATTTTCATACATAATTAAAACTTGTTCAACATTTATAAACTTCAAACATTGTCTCAACATAACATAACATAATCAAAAGTCATAACAGGATGCCAGTCTTCATGATCAGCCAGGTAACTCCTTTCGCCTGCCAAGCATCACTGTTCAACCTTCGTACCTGTCCTTAACCTGAATGTGCATACTAAAAATCAGCTACGCTGGTGAGTTCTAGCTTTGACAAAAACATTACTTCAAATATTTGCCAAAAACATAACATTCAACTTCATTATTAAAAGCATACGAAAACATGCAATAACATAACATAACACATAACATAGCCCATAAGTCAACGAACATATCGATTCTGCGCCTTCTCGTGACCGTCAATTCCAAACATCACATACCGGTGGAGAAACTTAAGAATCACCACCACTAGGCCCTTGAACACCATACAATACTTGTAGGCGGAGAAACCTAGGGCTCGATAATTAAGCCATTCAACACCAAAATTCAAGCACGACATCTCAAGGATGAGACGTACCAAAATTCAAGCACAATTTCCCCGCGAGGTAAACCGTACCAAACTTCAAGTACCGTACCCTGCTAGGCACAAATACCAAACTTCAAGGATCACAATAATCCCTTTGGTGACCATCATCACCCCAGTTGTATAACAGTTGGCCAGCCACATAGGCCCATAACATACATCCCATACCCATAACCTCAAATCCTAGAGGAACCATGGCAGATTCGTTCGTTTGTGACTTTCATAAACATTCACTTATTTTACTTCAAAACTTCAGTTAAAGCATTTGTACGTTTTATTAAAATTCATTCATTCGTTTGTAAACACTTCATAAACTTCTTTTGGCAAAATATTTCGTAAACACATCTTTCATAACCTTTCCTTTCAAAACATCGTTCATAAACATTGTTTTATAAAATGTCATAAACATCATTCATAAACATCGTTTTATAAAACAGTCACATCGTCACGTATGCACACCAACCCGAAAACATTATTTAAAATATTTAAAGAAGGGCTTCTAGAACTCACCTGATAAGCTACTCACGGTTGTCCTAACGAAGGTCCAACAACATCACACACGATCTGAATTGATTAATTAAAATACACATCAGACCCCATCCCGACTCTAACGTTTTTAACCATTCTGACCTAGGCGAACTTAGGGCTAAGTTTTCCTAATGGAAACAAGCGAACATACCCAGCGAACTTACCAAGTTCGCTTCCACGTGCCATTTGGAGAACATGCCCTAACGGACTTAACAGGTTCGCTATAATCAGAACTTCAGCGAACATACCAAGCGAGTTTAGAAAAGTTCGCCTGCCATAGGCTGCCAGCGAACTTATCAAGTTCGCTCAACTCCCCCAGGTGAACTTGATAAGTTCGCCTGCGGGGGCTGTCATCTTCCCCAAAACCCTAAGTTTGCATGTTAATGGTGGCTCGATTTGATTACGTTCAAGTTACCAACTTTTTACGTTCAAAACTTGTAGTTTCATTCCTGATCACAGATCTATAATCCTTTTCTCGTGTGGTTCATAAAATCTCAACATTTTTACGAAAATACCCGAAAACTAGAAATGAATCAAAAACTCAGATTTGGTTCGGGTTGTTACATGTATCGAGATTCTGATTCAGAGAACCTGCTCACGAACAATAGAGACACAAACCGATGCGATCTTGAAGCAATCAGCCACTTTCTCTCTCTACGGTTACTCTCTCTAGAATTAGCAAATTGAGAGAATAATGGAGGGTTTAGGCTATTTATAGGGGAAGATTCGCCCATGTTCGCCCCATCCAAGTTCGCCAGGCCCAACCCGGCCCGACCCATCATGCTTCGTTCACTCCGTCTTTCGCGCACCAAAACCCGTTTCCATTTATTGTCGTTATTATTTTTTGGATGTTACAAATAGAAAGTCAAGACTCAATTGGGTCGCATGTGGATACCACGACCAGGTGAGTTTAGACTTAAAATTCTCGATGAAGTTTATAAATCTCGATATTCAATTCATCCGGGTACTACAAAGATGTACCAAGATCTGCCCAAAGATTATTGGTGGCCCGGATCGAAAGTTGATATCATGAAATATGTGGCTAAATGCTTAACTTGTCTGCAAGTTAAAGCAGAACATCAAAATCCGTATGGGAGATTACAACCATTAGAAATCACAAAATGGAAATAGGAACATATCACTATGGACTTCAAAACCAAGCTGCCCAAGACAACTAGAGGTTATGATACCATTTGGATAGTTGTAGATTGGCTAACTAAGAGTGCTCATTTCTTGGCAATATGTGAAACATACTCTTCAGAAAAATTAGCTGACTTATTCATCAAAGAGATTGTTTCACGACTTGGAGTGCTAGTCTCGATTGTCTCTGATCGAGATACTCGTTTCACTTCACGTTTCTAGAAGAAATTCAATGAAGAAATGGGGACTATATTATTAATCAACATGACATATCATACTTAGACCGATGGTCAAAGTGAGAGGACCATACAGACTATTGAGGATATGCTACGCGCTTGTATAATCGATTTCGGTGGAAGTTGGGATAACCATCTACTATTAGCAGAATTCTCGTACAATAATAGCTACCATTACAGTATTGGTATGCCACCGTACGAGATGCTATACGGCAGAAGATGTAGGTCTCCCGTATGATGGGGAGAGGTTGGTCAAAAAGAGTTGGGAAACAATGAAATTGTTCAAGCAACAACTAAAAAGCTTGACCTAATCAAGGCACGTTTGAAAGCTACACATGATAGACAAAAGTCATATGTAGACAAGAGACGTAAAACAATAGAATTCCGAAAAGGAGATTACGTCTTGTTAAAAGTATCTCCTTGGAGCGGTCTGATTCGGTTCAAGAAGTGTGGCATGCTAAGTCCTCGATTCTTCGGTCTTTTCAAAATCATCAAACGAATCGGAAAGGTGGCTTATCAATTAGTGCTAATTGAATAATTAAATAAGATACACCATACGTTCCACATATCTTATTTAAGGAATTGCTTAGCAGATGAAACTACACATGTACCTCTAGAAGAAATAGAGGTTGACGATAAACTAACTTATGTCGAAGAACCTGTCAAGATTCTAGACACTATGAAAAAATAGTTACGCCACAAAACGATCAAACAAGTATTATTACAATGGAGGCACAGAAAAAGATGCGAAATGCCTTGGGAAAGTGAGGATGAAACGAGAAGAAATTATCCTCAATTGTTTAAGGATTAGCAGGTTTCGAGGACGAAACCTAATTTAAGGGGGGAAGAGTTGTAACATCCCAATTTTTAAGAAAATAAGGTGCAAGGGGTAGAAGTGCAATTAGATCAAAATTAATGGACTAAAAATGCAAAAAATCTGAAAGTTGAGCCGGTAGCAGACAGCTACCGGGCTCCATAGCGGTCTGCTACATGCGGAAGAAGGGAATGATTAGGGAATGACACGTGGCAGACGCGTGGTATGCTGACTCAGCGCTATGGCAGCTGACTCACGCAAAAGGAAAGGGTAGCGGACCGCTACCCTGTAGCATGACGTTACGCTACGTGGGCAGCGCGCTGAACAACTAGCAATGGGCGGTAGCGAACCGATGCAGATTTCATCCTATAAATTGATGCCATTGCCCGTTCATTTTGAATCATAAAAACACAACCACCACCACTACCACACTAGCGATAACACTACGGTTACAAGCGCGACGGTTACGAGTGTGGAGCATTAAGGTTACGAGCGAGGATCACAGAGACCTTTAAGCAAAGAACAAATTTAGGAAACAACCCGAGGATAATGTAAGTACACTGGACCAATACCTTAGTGATGTTGGTCGAATGGTCTATAAAAACTAAACACAAAACTAACCTAGACACTGTAGTTAAACTCTAGAAATCCTATAAACTAGACCACAATGATAGTCAAGTGTACCTATCAATTGCAATACAACCTAATGGAAGTCCGGTTATCGAACCCACGAGACACAGACTATAACTAAAACTAGACTCTGACAAAGAACTAATATATTTGTTTTTTTTAGGGGGGGGGGAATCTACAAACTATGATTAACTAAATACTACGCAAAAGTACTAATAATTCACTAATGACAACTAACTATCACTTAGAAGAATCAGCCGGAATCAAGAATGGAGAAAGCACTAACTCGATATGAATCCTACTTGTGACTCTCGGTTTTCTATTAGTTATGGACACTATAATGGAACCAGGATCTAGATATACTACACCCTCAGACTATCTAAAGGATCCATGATTATTCTCAAGGTGTCACCTAGAAGGAAGACCTAAGGGGTGTGTTATGCTCATGGGTTAGTTGGATTACCTTTCAGCCTCTCCAACAGTACTAAATGTAGGTCCCGGGAGCCTCGTCGCGCAGCGGAAAGACAAAGATCTGGTCGCTGATTCGTGTGGGAACGAAGGAACATGATAGAGAAAAACCACGAACATAAAGACAAGAGAATCGACACAAACTAAACGTAATCCATAACAAAGAAGTCATCTCACATTACAGACCACATACCGAAGGAGTACAAATCTCTCGTTTACGCTCACGGTTCACGGGGGCCGGGAGTGCTTATCCCGGCCAGAACCTTTCTCAACCTTGTCCCAAGTTCCACCAACAAATAAAGGAAACACCTTCAATTTATAGGGGCAGGAACAATACCTGCGTACTTGGCTAAGTACGCAGGGCATTGGTCATGCGTACTTGATAAGTACATAGTGCAAAAGCCATGCGTAGTTACTAAGTACGCAACACCAATCTGGTGTACAAGCTAAGTACGCAAGAACACCCTCCTGCGTACTAGCTTAGTACACTGATACATAGAATTTAATCTTTAGTTACTAAAACATGCTTCTACAGACTCCCTCTTAACTATAGCATCAAACTCTATCTATCACTAACACTGACAATCATCAGTTTACAAAGAATGTCCTAACAAACTCCATCTAAACTAATGATATCACGTGTCTTCTGGCGAGACTTGATCTTCTGGCATTCCACTTGAGATATTCAAATCTTCAAACTTCATTCTTCAGTTGTCGAGTGACTGACAAACACGACCCCCTCTAAACTGTAGCTTTCATTGTAGATCAATCCAAGTGCTTCAATAAGAACCAACTAACCCAACACAACTCATTGTAGTTCATACTCTCAGCAGTAGCTTCCTCCAACCTGATTAGGAATCTGAGTCTAAACGTGTCTTATTTGTAAGGTAACATCAGTAGACTAAGACATCTCCAAATCAACTGGAATATGATAGAGATTTTGAATTTCCAATAAACTGCATCAAACTAATCAGCTCCCATAGGAATTCCAGTAAGATAAACTTTAGTCTTCAAGCCAGATGTGTCCAACTCTATCCTGTATCTTCACGAGTCAACCAAATTCCCGAAGATGTTCATATCCAATTTCCTCTTTCAGTTTAAGCTCCATCTGACTAGACCAGAAACAAGGGAACGTTTCCTATCCCGTCAGCAAATGATAAAGGTTCCATCTTCAACTACTAATCCAACGGATATCAAGCTTCATCTTGAAAACACTAGATAGAATCTAACACAAAATCACGCTCAGCATGATCATCCTGAATTCAAAGTCCAACATTCTTCAATTAGATCTTCATTCCTGGTTAACACCTTCTAATCTGTATACATTCACCACGGTGAAGTTCCATAACTAGGTTGTCTATCTGGATTCCACCCAGATCCCAAATGAGAAATCCAATCATAACTAAATCACATCAAATCTTGAACACAGGCTTGACTAGAGAGCACGAAGAAATAGAGTTTACACCAGAAATCATAGTTGAGATCTATGTTACGTTGGAGAGGTATATATAATGGAAGTACCAGCGGCTTATCCACCACCCCTTTAACGTCCCATGAATACTCCCTAGCTTTTATCCCCCTCATTTCTCTGTAAACTATGACCAGATTCTTTACCGCTTCTCCCGATTCCTCAAAAACCATAACTAGTCAACTCTAGGATTTTATTCCTTTATTCCTTTGCAAAGATCCAAAACATCAAATCCTTGGGTTCAAGTTGTTCTAGTATTCATCCCCTATTAAAGAAGTATCATAGATACTTGTAGCCTACATTTTTAGGTTTGAATACCTAAACAATATGATTCTTTATCCAAAGACCCAAAGCCGCAACATCTTCACAAATAAAACGAGACCTTTAGCCGATTACGACCCAGTTGCTCAAATTGATTCAACATTCATTCCATATTAAAGAAGTATCATAGATACTTGTAGCCTATATTTTTCGGTATGAACACCTCACCAATATATGACAATTGGTATCATCCAACAAAAATCTCGTCCTTGTTTCGCCAAGCCACATCAAATACAAATTTCGGTCCCGAAAAACCAAAACTGCTATCTTCTTAAAAATGGCCCGAAACAAGCGTACAAACGATCCGTCAAAATTTTGGCCAAGAAAAGTTTTCTCAGATGATAGTTCATGCGTACTTAGCAAGTTCGCACAGCCAAATGTTCATGCATACTTGATAAGTTCGCAGAGCCAAATACACATGCGTACTTAGCTAAGTACGCAGGTCATAACTCATGCGTGCTTAGTAAGTACGCAGGGCTAACCCATGCGTACTTAGTAAGTATGCAGAAAAGGTGATCTTGTGTACTTAGACAGTACAACAACAATCTTGACTGATATTGAGGAGAATGCTCGAAAAGTGTTGGATCCGAGAAATTGATGCTTCCAAAAGCTTAGAAATCATCTTCTAACAAACCCTCAGCCTTCCAAACACCAAATGAAGCGATAACGAACTCGAATTTAAGGATTTTTGGTCTAAAAAAGGTACAACTCGTATGAACTCAGATCTGCTAAAAACCCTAAAAGCTCAAATCTGGAACACAAATCAACGAACACCGAGGCTCTGATACCAATTGAAGGTCGCGGGAGCCTCGTTGCGTAGCGGAAAAACAAAGATCTGGTCGCTGATTCGTGTGGGAACGAAGGAACATGACAGAGAAAAACCACGAACATAAAGACAAGAGAATCGACACAAACGAAACATAATCCATATCAAAGAAGTCATCTCACATTACATACCACATACCGAAGGAGTACACATCTCTCATTTTCGTTCACGGTTCACGGGGGCCGGGAGAGCTCATCCCAAGTTCCACCTATAAATGAAGAAAACACGTTCAATTTATAAGGGTAGGAACAATACCCGCGTTCTTGGATAAGTACACAGGGCATTGGTCATGCGTACTTGATAAGTACGCAGGGAAAAAGCCATATGTACTTACTAAGTACGTAGAACCAATCTCGTGTACAAGCTAAGTACGCAGGAACACCCTCCTGTGTAATAGCTAAGTACACCGATACATAGAATTTAATCTATAGTTACTAAAACATGCTTCTACACTAAAGTACCCTAAAGACATATCATCTTTCGATCTCACTGTCCCAATACACTATAGGAATGCAAGGGGTAACCTAACGACTTTCGATAAGACACGAGAATGCAAACAACACTAGGACACCTAGGGAAACCTCCTTTCAGAGTCTATACACCTAAATACCTAACGCCAAGGACAACCCGACTACTTCTCACTTCTCAGCTTTCGAAGTAGGTAGAACATCCAAATCCTCTAAACTCTAAAATTCCGTTCCTATGGATTGTGATATCAAAAACCCACACACTAATCACAAACACACGGTAAGTGATCTAATCATGCATCTATAACTGAAAGACATTCAACAAGATACATGTGGAACAATAATTGATCATAAATTAGACATAAACATGCATACACATCATATCAATTGTAATCAAGCTCTTTACTTTAATATTAATCCATCAATATAATACCAAAAACCAAAAGATTACCAATAATCAACAAATATTCATTAAAACCTAGCTAGCTACTAAAGTATAGCTAACAATCATGTCTAATAGCATCAAATCAGTAATAGAGAACAAGAACATGTTGTCAATTCAAACAAATCAAAGACAAAGAACCGAAGAATGAGAACCGAATGATTACAAGTTAACAAATACAGGTTCAAAAGCTCCAAATCCTTGCTCCAATATCCTTCTCTTCTCCCAAAATCGCCCAAAGCTTCCGACTTGACGGCTAAAAATCGAACTCCTAAAACATTAAACATTCGATTTTAGGGTTTTAACCGGATCTTATAATCTTCGCGTGTCGCGATCCAAGAAATGGTCTCCTTCGCGTGGTGCGAAGGCCAAAATAGTCGAGCTGGGTTCGTGAGTCTTTGCGTGTCGCGAAGGCATGTCCCTTCCAGTTCGTGTGGTGAGAACTCTTGAATTTCCAGAATTTTTATTTTTTCCTTATTCTATTCTCCACCTCTTAGCGTTTGCGTGATTTCTCCAGGTTTTAACACTTGAATTCTGCTACTTTTGCACACGAGCACCTACAAACAAGACCCGAACTCAGAACGAACCAAAAACGAATAGAAACGAACAAAATACTAACTAAAATGCACAGAAACAATAGGATACAAGCATGTGTTTTGCAACACATCAAACATCCCCACACTTAACCTTTTTTCGTTCTTCAAAAAGAATCTGCAATGGAATCATAACTGGAACACTAGCTTTCACAATCACATTCATTCATTAGTTCACATATATTCACGTGTTAACTGCAACCATTGGTATTTCTATCCGACTAAACCCAACCACTAAATTATCAAGCCCCACATTGTGTTCTAAAAACCATATTACCAATTATCATTCTATCTATGAATCTCACACTTAGAAAGCTACAACTCAGCCTAATCCCAATTCAAGGTATATCAAGGCCCGGGTTAAACCATATAGATTTTCCAGCATTATAAACAAGAATTTATATGTTTTCAGAATTGAGTTAGATGAATAATGGATGAATGATTTGAGCATTTATTAACATGAATGAACCTTTCCTAGTGGTGCTTTAATCAAGCTGTAACTCGCCGTGTGGCACATAGGCTGAAGTTCTAGCAATGAAGTACTTAAGAATCTAACCTAGTGGTGTTTCAATCAGGCTGCAACCCGACATGTGACATGTAGGCGAAACTTAGCTTTCTAAATAATTATGTTTTTAAGATTTTGACCCAGTGGTGTTTCAACCAAGCTGCAACTCGGCCTGTGACACGTAGGCGAAACTTAATCTCTCAATTCAGCTCAAAAAGATGAAATTATGCAATTTATGGCAATTATTTAAACATATAAATTCTTAAATCTAACGTGGTACCCATCACCCCATATTGACAGTTTCAACTTTACCATTTCCCCCAAGATGATAACCCACAAGATATCCTAATTTAATTATCCAAATAACCCTATTTAACACTTTCAGGATATTTAAGCTTTCAAAATCGGCTGAGTCTACCAATGCATCACCAATTAGACGCGCTTTCTATTGTTATTATTTCATTTTAACCCAACAATCAGTTCCCAGTTCTACCTACCATCTTCCATTTGATTGCAAGATTTTAATTCAAGGACAATTTTTTTGAATTTTTTATTTTTTTTTAAGATCATTAAACTAAACTAAGCTAAGATAGACGTAGTCTCCCATCCCCACACTTGAAACGCACATTATCCCCAATGTGAACCGAGAAACGGCGGAAAAGAAAAACAAAAATAAAGAAATAAAATAAAGTATTATGCACAAAAATCGGAACATACTTCCCTGGTTAAGATGACAGTATTCCTCGTAAGTCGTGTTCCAAGCCCTCCATTCGAACGCGCTCAACTTACTAAAATTCCAAATATTCCTCACGAACGAAAGCGGCAATCACTAACAATATTCTAGCAGCAATATCAAACAACCAACAGTAATGATAATAATATAAACAACCACCCAACCGAGCCCCCCGTACAAATCATATAATATATCAATATTGAGTACAGGCCAATATAATACAAACATAAATAAAGAAAAAGTATAATAAAGCAAAATACAACCAGGCTGGAACGACGCTGCTAACTCAACTCTGACCCTGATCTCCACATGTAGTATCATTTGGCTCAGCCTGCGCAGAATGATCTGGAACTCGAAAAAACAGTGGGATCTCGATGGCTTGCTGTGTCATCATGTAGCGGATGGCATCATCCTGCTGATCTAATCTATCAAAAATCTGATATCGGAGCGCCTCTAGTGTAAGCGGTGATGGTGGCCCCTGGCGTAGTGGATGTTCTATCAGAGGACGCTCGATATGATGCAAAACCCTCTAATGGGCGGTGGGCGCCCCCATCAGAATGGCCTCCGCTGCAAGCGTCCCGACAGGTGGTGGTACCTGTGGACCCTCTCTCGCCTCTTTCCATCTCAGCGGCTCATCCATGGCACAAATGCCAGCTAATCTCAACTCATAAAGCCCAAAACGATCATATTCGGGTAGGATGTTAACAGTTGGACCGGATAACGATCAAACACACCCGGGCGCTCAGCTATCCTGCTGATATACAGTCCCAAGTCTAACCTCACTTTAGGCCCCCTGACGACCCCCGACCAATGATGAAAGCAGTATAGTAGCTTGGTTGGCCTCTCGACGGCCAATTATGCAGTACAAGCAGAATAGATCCACTTGATTGCACTTCTCGGTACCGGACTTGCGTCCGACAAGAGTGCAAGCACGGATCCTATGTACGAAGCGGATAACTGGATCTCTGATAGAAGACTCCAAAAGAAAAGTAGATTATGGCTCGTCGGCGATAGAGCTCCAAAAATCCCTCAACTGGCTGTCACTGACCCTGTGGTCATGACGCCTCCTGAAACAGCCTCTCAAACTCTAATCAAATGCGGCTCAGCCACCTCGGCCTCGGTGTAAAATCTAGTCGCCATCGCGAACTGGGGGACCGACAACTCATAAACCTGTCATCCCAGATGAAAATATACCGCCGTCGGCTCCTCGAACTGCCCCACCATGTACCATAAAGTATAATGGAACTCCATTGTAAGCTCCCGGTGGAATCACAAGCTAAAACCGCCATCCATCGCTCTCCTAGCATCTCCTCCAACCTATCGCGCCGCCCTCACTGGTTATTAATAAACTTCTCTCAATGCACTGACTCCAGGGTCGCTAACTCGAATCGTTGCAAAGTGTGATGACTCAAAATCCGGTCGTCAAACAGAATCGGCTCTGTATCGGCCGTCGAGCGAACCTCTGGAACAGCGTATCTAATCACCCATGCTGCCCTACGGATCAGGCGGGGTAGCTCGGGTGCTCCTCTGGGCTGTGGAATCGGCCCCCACCTACGCTTGGCCCGAGCGGCCGCGCTCGATGAAGCTTCAGTGTCGGACTTGCCTGCAAAACCAAGTTAGATATATATATGTGTGTGTGTGTGTGTATATATATATATATATATATATATATATATATATATATATATAATAAGGCATTCCTAGCAGCAAGGACGACTGTATAGCATTTCATTCGCAGTCGTCCTAAGTACAGTTAAACAATACACTAAATTAAAAAGAAAATAATAAAAAAATTTGAAAAATTAGGGGATACCCTTTGTAGTTTAATCAAAACCAGACAACCTCGTCCGAATGGAGATTGAGTACGAACGAGGCGGTCTAATCCTACATAAGCACACAATAAACATAACAATCCCCAAGACTCAATCTAAGCAACCTATACACTAAATTAAACTCGAACAAAAGACTCAAACGACTCAAAATAAAATTAAACTAAAACTAGAACCCAAAAGTTTAAGTACAGGACTTGAAATACAACTTATGAGACCTAAACATGATCAAATTCCCACTTAAATTAATGCCACCCCCACGTACTCGAATCCGAAACAGCCCGATTAAACTATACCGATTTTGCACTTATATAATTTTTAAAAGCAGTTGAAAAATTCCTCTTAGCAAAACGGTCGTTTACCAATTGAAAACCTGCCGAATCAATGTTCATTCAAAATCAAGTTAACCAATATGTGTAGTTTGGGGCCGTGGCATTACAAATAGTTATAATCCAAACCAATTAAAACTCGGGCCATTGTAACTAGATTCAAATACCAACTTTGTAACTTCCTTGCCCACCTGGACTCGCAGTTAATTACAACCTACCCCTAAATAACAAAAAACCAAAACAACCAAATTACAAACCAAACCGACTCAACTCAGACTAATTGACTCTATTTATAACTAAACGACTCACTGTATAGTAATGGACATCAAGTTACACTAAATGTAATAGGGAACATATCTGTGCGACGATACACTAAGCAAATGGAGATGAAATGAGCGAAACCAACCTCCGAGATGATGTCCTATGTACTGGTGGGTGCACAGTGGTGAATGATGGTGTGGCTGTAGCGGTGGTGGGTAACGAAGTGTAATGGTAGTGGTCTGAAACTAGGGTTGACTGTGGTGGGTAAGGGTGGTGAATAGAGGCGGATCGGGTGGGGGTGGAAGGTGAAGGTGTGTGGAGGAGAGGGGTGGTAAAGTGATTTGACGATGGTAGTCGGAGATGGTGAGAATCGCCGGTGAGGGTAACGATGGTGAAATGGGGAAGCAGGTGAAGATACCTAAACTTATATTTTTTTTTCTAAAATTAATAGGTCTTCCCGCGTCGCGAAGCCCAAGCTTCATTCTAAAAATGCCCTTTGGGTTCTCCGCGTGGCGCGAAGAATCATCAGGGAGCTTTCACGTGGCGGGAAAAACAAGAAAGTCTGATTTTCCCATTTAATCTTGGCGTGTCGCAAAAAGTATCCCTCTAGTGTTCGCGTGGCGCCAAGACTCCTCATTCACAAAATGTTTCCCCGTTTTTACTTAGAAAAATTTTTGGCCTCTAAAATTATTTTTCACCCAAACCCTCTAAAAAGCCATTCCGACCTCAAGATTGAGTGTACCTGGAACGTCGATTTTGATGATTTTCCTTACCAAGATGGTCATGAATACCTGAAACACACAAACAAACGAAAACACATAAACCGAAAACACAAAAGAAAAACCGAATGTAAAAACAACTAATTATACAAACTATACACGCGGGTTCTAACCTGAGGACCTGATCTCCCTTACTTATGCTTCCCTGGTGTGTCGAGAAGAACCTCATCCCCCTCGACATTCTCAATCGGTCCTCCGATGTAGTGCTTCAACCTATAACCGATTACCTTCCACGAACCACCCTTTTCGTCCTTTAGCTCTACCGTACCATATAGAAACGCTTCTTTCACCGTGCACGGTCCTGTCCACCTGGACTTAAGCTTTCCTGGGAATAGTTTCAACCGAGAGTTATAAACCAACACTATATCCCCATACTTAAACTCTTTCACACTCTTCAACCGACGATCATGCAATGCTTTTGTGCGCTCCTTGTAACTCCAAGATCGTGCATACGCATCGTCCCTCAACTCTTCTAACTCATGAATTTGAAGAAACTGGTTTCTCACTGCTTGAGGCATGTCAAGGTTGACTACCTTTAATGCCTAATAAGCCTTATGTTCTAGCTCTACCGGTAAATGACACGCCTTTCCATAAACCATCCTAAAGGGTGTGGTCCCAATAGGTGTTTTGAACGCTGTTCTAAAAGCCCAAAGCACATCATCTAACATGTCAGATCAATCCTTTCGATTTCTCCCGACAGTCTTCTCTAAAATCCTCTTCACTCCCCTGTTCGCATTCTCTACTTGCCCACTTTTCTGTGGATGATAGGCAGTCGACAGCCGATGGGTGACCCCATAGCGTGACAACACTTTTTCCATCTGGGCATTACAGAAATGCGTGCCTCCATCACTGATCAAGGCCTTGGGAATCCCAAACCTGCTGAACAACCTCTTCAGAATTCCCACCACTACTCGGGCGTCATTAGTAGGTAAGGCTTGCGCCTCAACCCACTTAGAAACATAATCTATTGCCACGAGAATGTACTGATTCCCTCGTGATGAAGGAAACGGACCCATGAAGTCAATGTGTAACACCTCAAAAGTTCCTATAGAATATAAGGGTTAAAAGTGTCAAAATATAAAGTTCAGGGGTTGAACTGTAAGTTATCCAAAGATGGAGGACTAAAAGTGAAAAATCTAAAAATGGAGAGGATGTCGGACCGATATCTTAGGCCATGACGGTCTGACATGTGTAGAGGAAGGAATAAACCAGGTGAAGACACGTGTCCGATGACTCAGCTCTAAGTTTCAACGCGTGTCTGATGACTCAGCTAGAAGTCGGACTGATATGCTTTTGGATGTCGATCCGATATGTAGAAGTCGGACCGATATGGTTTTTATGACGGTCTGACGTATGGGCACCAAGCCAAATAAACCGCCATAAGGGATGTCGGACCGATATGGTCCTACATGTCGGTCCGACATGAGTCCAAAATTGGCCTATAAATATATTTCAGTGGCAGACGAGTTTGAGACATCATTCACACACAAAAACACACTCAAACACACACACTTAGCCTAGGGATCAGTGCGAAAATGCCGGTACGCGTTCGGAAGTCCAGTTTCTAGCTTTTCTCCTGCAATAAGCCGTAGATAGTTCCAAGGTAAGGTTCTGACTAGTTCACTATGACTTGGTTATTTACCATTGAGCTAGATATGTTTATTTAAGTAAGGTTATTATGATCTAGGATATTGTACGAGGTATTGAGTTAAGATATACGAATTGAGATACTATCGAAGTGAGTTCATACACACTGGGAACTGTTTTTATAAGGGTTTTGGACGTGAGTTCATCTAACTGGGAAATAGTTTAGAAATAGTTTTTATTATGAAATGAGATTTGTTTTATAAAGATATTTTCCTTGAAATGTTATGATGCCAGATTTTAAATACTATTAAATATGTTTTGGGCAATGAAAGATATCAAATGATTTTATGTGAAAACCAGATTTGAATACGAATTGTGGAAACGATATTTTGAGACCAATT
This sequence comes from Smallanthus sonchifolius, assembly GCA_023525975.1. Lineage (NCBI taxonomy): Eukaryota > Viridiplantae > Streptophyta > Magnoliopsida > Asterales > Asteraceae > Smallanthus > Smallanthus sonchifolius. The sequence continues at coordinate 90,466,809 of CM042024.1, read as the reverse complement.
ACCTTAAATTATTATCAATGTGTCAGATAAAAGATTTCATGTGGTGGGGTGTATCATGATTGTAATTCCTGTGTCGACCAATCCTTCAGTTTCGGGGCAGTCTACTGTTCAGTTTTGGCAGTAGACTATTGTCCAGTGTGGACAGTATGGTCAAGTTGCCATCTTTTTTTGTTATAGGGCAGATGATGGAAATGATTGTTATCTAGCTGTGATAAAGATTTAATTCAAGATATTGTGAACCCATAAATGTTTTCCAATAGTAGTCGCTATTGGAAGATGATCGTTAGTTGTTGCTAACATATATCATTTTGAACCCTGATTTCGAAAACAAATGATTTTAAAAGCAAACTCACCAACTTATGTTGACCCAGTTATTTTCTAATATTTTTTAGACAGGTTAGCAGACGACATTCTAGATATATGATAGCTATGGATGGTTGTTAATAAAATACTCTGATAAATGAAGGAGGTATATGGCTTAGCTTGGAAGAGCTATAAGTCCTGCCGGATGGTTAAGTTTGTAATAGAAGTATGGTTCATGATGTAAAACAGTTTAGTTGTTAATGAAAGAGGTTTATGGCTTAGCTTCCGCTGTGTGTTTTTGGTATCAGCGTCACCGTAACTAGAAGGCGACCTTCTGACTGGTATGCAGTTATCTGGCAAACGGAATGTTCTGTCTAAGGAAAGAACGGTGTATAAATCTCTCCTAGACCTGTCGTTCTTTCCTGGGAACATCTCTGTTGGAGGTACTACTCTGGTTAGATAATTGTCATGTGTTACGGGTGTGACACAATGCCCCAAATATCAAATACTTCAACCACTTGGATATGGTTCTGAGGGATCTCATTCTGGGATGAGATATTTCTTGTGCGTTGACATGCATCACACCGTTTCACTAAATCATGTGCATCCTTAAACATTGTCGACCAATAAAAACCAGAATCAAACACCTTCTTCGCGGTGTAAGATGGCCCATTGTGACCTCCCGTCAAACCCTCATGATGGTGTTTAAGGATCTCAACTCCTTCCTCCTTACTCACACATCTCCTTAACACTCTATCAACTCCTACTCGAAACAGACGTGGGGCATCCCAAATGTAGTGGTTGGCATCGACAAAGAATTTCCACATCTGTTGGGATGTCATGCCCTTAACCACTAAACCGCCCGCTAGGTAATTTGCTATGTCAAAAAACCATGGCAAACCTTGATCCTCAGCACTCATATAGAACACCGGCTCCTTGTCCGGTCCCAAACTCAACATCATCAATGACTCATGGGGAAATATGTACCCTATGGCCTCCTCCCGGATCTCCTCTCTACCTAGATCCTCTAATCTTGACAAATGGCCATCCGCCACATTCTCTGCTCCCTTCTTATCCTTGATCTCAATTTCAAACTCAGAAAGCAGGAGAATCCATCGAATCAATCTAGGTTTGGCATCTTTCTTTGCAAACAGGTATCGCAATGCCGCATGATCAGTATAAACGATGGTCTTAGACATCACTAAATAGGATCGGAATTTATTAAACGCGAAGACCACCACGAACAACTCCTTCTCGGTAGTCGTGTAATTCTCCTTAGCATCGTTCAGGGTCTTACTCGCGTAGTAGATCGGGTGGAAGTGCTTATCTCTCCACTGGCCTAAAAAAGCCCCGACTGCATAATCACTAGCATCACACATGAGCTCAAAGGGTAAGCTCCAGTTAGGGGTTATCAAGATGGGAGCACAAACCAACTGCTCCTTCAAGAACTCAAACACTTTAAGACAGTCCCCATCAAAAGTCAAACTGGACGTCTTTCTCAAGAAGGGGTGTCATGGGTCGGGTAATCTTTGAAAAGTCTTTTATAAAACGTCTATAGAAAGTCGCATGGCCCAAGAAACTCCGAATTGATTTCACACTAGTCGGTTGTGGAAGCTTACTGATAGTCTTAATCTTAGCTCTATCCACTTCAATAACGGCACGTGAAATCTTGTGCCCAAGCACAATTCCCTCAGTTACCATGAAGTGACACTTCTCCCAATTCAGCATCAACTTCTTCTCAATGCATCTCCTCATCATCTTCTCTAAATCATGCAAACAATGATCGAACGAACTCCCGAACACAGAAAAATCATCCATGAAAACCTCCATGGAAGTCTCGATCATATCCTAAAAGATGTCCACCATGCACCTCTGAAAGGTGGCAGGAACAATACACAACCCAAATGGCATACGTTGGTACGCGAAGGTACCGTATGGGCATGTAAAGGTGGTTTTCTCCTGATCCTCCGGTGAAATAGGGATCTTGAAATAACTCGAGAAGCTGTCAAGTAAATAGTAAAACTGCTACCCTGATAGGCGCTCAAGCATATGGTCAATAAAAGGAAGAGAGAAGTGATCCTTCATCGTGGCATCATTCAGTCTCATATAATCAGTGCACACTCGCCAACCTGTGACTGTTCTAGTGGGAATCAACTCATTCTTCTCATTCCTCACAATTGTCATCCCACCCTTCTTCGGGACGACCTCAACTGGGCTTACTCATGTGGAATCAGAAATAGGATATATCAATCCAACATCAAGGAGTTTAAGGACCTCATTCTTCATAACATCAGACATGTTAGGGTTAAGCCTCCTTTGGGGTTGAACAACAAGCTTATGCTCATCCTCCATGAGTATCCTATGCGTGCAAAAGGTAGGGCTGATGCCCTTTAATCTGTGAGTTTCCACGCAATGGCCTGTTTATGTGTCTTTAACACATCAATCAACCTCCTCTTCTCCTCCCCCGTTAGTGCCATAGAAATAACGACGGGTAAACCGGCCTCACCATCCAAGAAAACATACTCAAAATGTGAAGGTATCTCCTTAAGCTTAAGGGACGGTGGTTCCTCTACCGAGGGCTTCTCCTCATCTTCGGTATTCTCAACGACCTCAAACACCTCTGGGTACTCGGGAGGCTTACTAGCCGGGTGGCTCGGATAGTGCTCCGGGGGAACATTAGTCTCAACCTCCTAGTTCTCCTCACCCAGGTCCTGCGTGTTAAGCAGGTCAGCTCCACAAACGTAGTCAAGGCAATGATCCATGTGAGATATGAAGGTGTCAAGAAAGAATAATGAATCGTCCTAACCACTCGAATTCTTCATCGATTTCATGACATCAAAGGTGACGTTTTCATCCCCCACACGAAGTGTGATCTTACCGTCGAAGACATCGATCAACGCCTTGGAGGTTCACAAGAAGGGGCATCCCAAAATGAGTGGGACTCTATCATCAACCTCCATATCAAGAATGACGAAGTCCGCAGGGAAAATAAATTTGTCAACTTTGACTAAGAGGTTCTCCACTATTCCCCGTGGATACTTAACTGAACAGTCAGCCAAAGATATGCTCATGCGCGTAGGGGCCGGATCTCCAAGGCCTAGCTTCTCAAAGAGAGAGTATGGAATCAGATTGATGCTAGCAGCGAGATCGGCCAACGCGTGGTGCACAGTCGAGCTACCAAACATACACGGGATCTTTAAAACACCCGGATTTGCTAATTTTCCGATAGCTTGTTTTGGACCACCGTAGAGCATCTTTCATTCAGAGTAATTGTCGAAAGGTCCTCCAGCTTCTTCTTGTTAGACAGAAGATCTTTAAGCAATTTAGTATATTTAGGCATATGCTGGAGTGCCTCAACGAACGGAAGATTGATTTTTAGCTGCTTAAACAACTCCAAAAAGTGTCCATAATCCTTAGCATATTTCTATTGCATCAGGCAAGCAGGATATGGAACACGGCTTAGATCAACATCGGGACTTTTCTTCTTCCCCTCACTCTTCTCTTCTACTATCTTCTCAACGGGAGACTCACTGTTAGGAGCGGTACTTATTGGGACTCGCCTCTCGTGCGGCCCTCCAGGGGTCTCCATCTCGATCTTCTCATCCACAGGTTCTTCATCATCAAACACCGGTGGTTGCTCTCTCTCCCCTCTTTTGCCACTGCGGGTTGTCGCCTCCTTCAAAGTGGCTTTCGGGTTGGTCTTAGTACTACCCGAAAAGGAACCTCCTTGTCTGTCAGTCAGCTGTCTTGCAATGTCTTCCAATGTGCGCTACAAATATAAAAATGCAGACTGCTGACTCCTCAACAATGTATCATGCTCCTTCAGCTTCTGTTAGGTCTCCTGATCTCTACCCACTAGCTGAGCAAGCATCTAAGTCCGTGTAGCCAACATCTCCTCTATCTTCTTCTCACTCCCACTACTATTCGAGCTCTGGCCTCCATCTCCATCTCCTCATCCACCGAACTGATTCTAGCGGGGTTGAAACCTAGGTGGGTTCCCGCCAGATCTCCAACTGAAGTTGGGGTGGTTTCTCCATCCCGAGTTGAACAAAGGGGGTTTGTGATTCCGCAAGAAATCCACCTGTTCCTGTTGACTTATAGGGCAATCTATGGTGTTTTTACCTCCTCTACACACCTCGTATTTTTGAGCACTCATTTTCAGCTCCTTGATCTCATTAGCCATAGCCGCGAGTGTAACAGCCACACTAGTATCAGTTGTGACCTGATGAACACCTCTAGTTGAAGAAGTGAGTGTCCAAGCACTAGGAATGGAATTCCTAGTAGAAGGCTGATGTTGCTCTGCTAGAGCAAAGCTCTCAAACATCTCCTCGCACTCGCTCAACTCCTTCTTATCCATGATGTGGCCTCCTGCAGCAGTATTGAACATTTGTTGCTTCTCAAAAGTCAGGACATTATAGAACTTCTCAACTAATGCCAAATCAGAAACGCCATGCTAGGGGCACTTACTCAGTAGAGTGTTGAACCGCTCCCATTCCATATGATAAGACTCATCAGGGGCCATCCGAAATGAGTGGATCTGGTCCTTCAGACGGGCGGCCTTAGACGGTGAATAGTACTTTTTCAAGAACTTGGCCTGCAGATCTTCCCAAATGGTAATGGAATCCTGGGACAGAGTATCCAACCAATTGGCAGAACGACCAGAGAGTGTGAATGGGAAAAGACGCAAAAGGAATGCGTCCTTAGTAACACCGGTAATGCGAAAGGTATCACATATACGCGCAAAGCGGGACATATGTCCTGGCGCATTCTCGTCCTCGAGTTCGTGGAACTGAGTAGAGTTACTGATGGTGTTCTTGACATGAGATGGAATCTGCCAGTTATTAGTGTTAGGCACAGTAGGGCAGGTGATAGATGACCTAGCACCCGTGAAACCATCACATGCCCTCTGGTGGACGGTACATCGAGCAGGTGTACCTTTTTTCACACAGAAATCACTCAAACGCTCGCGAAACATCCGGCTGCGCTCATGAAGCTCTCGCCCAGGCTCTAAATAAGCAGCAAAGTGGGGTGATCCTTGTGAATGAGTGTGTTGCATAAACTGGAAAAGAAAACAAAGGAAGAATGACTAAAGACAAAAGAAAGACTCTAACAAGTAGCTAATAAGACAAAGAAAGAAAGCAAACAAGACCTAAGACAAAAATTAAACTACTAGATTACACTTAACACCAAAGAAAACATAAAACAAATAACTAAGTAAAGAACTAATCGAAGCTAATTTTGCTTTTGCCAAGTGTCCCCGGCAAAGGCGGAAAAACTTGATGTCGGTTGAATGGTCTATAAAAACTAAACACAAAACTAACCTCGACATTCTAGTTAAACTCTAGAAAACTAGACCACAATGACAGGCAAGTGGCATCAGATTGATGCTAGCAGCGAGATCGGCCAACGCGTGGTGCACAGTCGAGCTACCAAACAGACACGGGATCTTTAAAACACCCGGATTTGCTAATTTTCCGATAGCTTGTTTTGGACCACCGTAGAGCATCTTTCATTCAGAGTAATTGTCGAAAGGTCCTCCAGCTTCTTCTTGTTAGACTGAAGATCTTTAAGCAATTTAGCATATTTGGGCATATGCTGGAGTGCCTCAACGAACGGAAGATTGATTTTTAGCTGCTTAAACAACTCCAAAAAGTGTCCATAATCCTTAGCATATTTCTATTGCATCAGGCAAGCAGGATATGGAACACGGCTTAGATCAACATCGGGACTTTTCTTCTGCCCCTCAATGCAGTGTACTTACTTAGCTGATAAAAAATGTTTTGTAAACACTGCAGAAAAGAAGCACGTGGAATAGAGCTTCCTGAGGACGAGGCCGGTCGGAGCAAAGGATCCTTAAATCACATGCATAATAAAATATTATATATGTAAACAATATTATAATAAAATATACATATGTCACTTTAGTGGCAAGGTTTTGGAAAAAAATTAGGACCATTTTTCGAATTAAAACTCTGATAAAATAATAAAGAGAAAGTTGGGTGTTTCAGCTATAATATAGTTTTCGATACTTAACTTGCAGATGACCTCCAAATTTGATGCACCCGTCGTTTTGAAACGTCTCGAATAGTAACTTGGTACGGACATCAGATAATCCCCATTTAATACAACTCTAAAGAAATGGTTTGTATTAACAAAAGTAATTGTAACAAATCGATGAGGCATGAGATCTTCAGGAGATGACCATAGAAGAAAAAAAAATGTGGTAGTATTGGATTCAACTATTTAATGTAGAACCACACCAACCATGTTAACAATTAGGGCTCTAGCGGGCGACATCACCATCCAATATTCATGCGAAGCGATACCCAGACCGTTCTAGTCTAAGGCTTTACGTATATCACAGAAATCGTGAAATATAAACATGTATCTGTATGTATATTCAGGGCTCCCGCGGGCGGCATTACCATCCAATAAAAACGTGAAGCGATACTTAGACCGTTCCAGTCTAAGGCTTTACATATATCATCGAAATAGTCAAAGATAAACATGTATCTGTATGTTTATTCATCCAGCTCTGCTATAAGTTTAGTCCGGATATAGCGCCACCGATTTTCATTATACCCTAATCCAACGGCTACGGCTTGAAAAGCACAATTACCATCAGCTAATACGACATATGTACATTAGATGTATAGGTGGAAGATGGATGGAATCCAATCACTAAAGCAGATATAGTTGTTTTTTTCTTCATCTCCCTAGGTAAATTAGCACCTGGTAGACTGTTGTGATAACCCCATGAAATCACTGCCTCTTGCTTTAGAAGACACTGACTGGTTACGTTTCATTGAGGGGTGCTTAGACTTCACGACTGAACTGGTAAGGTCCCGAATGTCTTGCCGTTGGTTCACATATACAATATGCCTAGCAGGGTCCTGGATGTCTGTTTGTTAATTTTCCTTTCTTGGACGCCCACGAGTATGCGTTTGTACTTTAAGTGCTTCGTTGTCTGTTTTACGAGGATTTATCACCGATTTAATCTTGGACATCAAAGATCTTTTTACCGACTCCGGTTGGACCAATAAATGTTTAGTCACAACATCCATTTCTTTCTAGACATCGATTTTTAAATTATCATCTATAAAACAAGGTGAATAATCAAGCTTCGTCCATAAGACATTTACAACATCTAGTGGAATTTTTTACCCTGGATTTAAGTAGTCAACATTGCAAACATTTAAATTAGGAAAAAATATCACCAAATAAAATAAAATCAATTATTACCTGTTATAAAATAGTTATTCAGCTGACATGCACATAGCAATCCGCATCTCATGAAATGACAACAGCTATAAGATGAATTAGACGTTAGCAGCTGCTAAATCCTTTCGATCTCACCAACTAATAGATCCAGAGCATCAATAGAAACATTTCCTCGTAAAAAATCAAGCACTGGTAGATTGTTGTTACCCATTACCATGATCTTGCTTCTTGTGAATGTTTCATTTATAGCTATTTCCTGGGACTCTAATATATGGTCGATAAACGGAACAATCCATCGAGCGTGTTGTTACTTGATTTAAGGTTACCATTTAATACCGAATGTTGGACCTCCACTCGGTTGGTCGTATGCTGACCAAAGTTACGATACGTGTCAATCCATGCCGACACGAACTTTTCTTTATATGGGTTGGAAAAACAATATAAAATGATTAAATTATACATAACAAAAGACAAAAAAAAAAAACAAATAATATGATCACTAGGAAAATTACTTTAGTGGTTGGGAATCAGTTCAGATAAAGGCGGTCGTAATTGTATTCGTAAATTTGTGGCGTGGCAGAGTTGATCAATACCGACCAGGAATTTTTAAATTCTCCCCATTCTTTATTAGAAAAACTGGCCTTGCAAGGTTTGCTAGTATTTTTGGAAATGTGCCACCTGCATAGTAACCGGACAACGTTCGGAAACTCTTGTTCGCACACGTTCACAAGAGCCAGGACTCTGTCCATTAGTATGAGACGGGGCTCCATACACTTCCTCTCTAGTGTATCTTTTAGTTACCTTAAAACCTTCCTGAAGTTGTCCTTATGATCTAAATTGCTAAACGCATGAGCAATAGATGATGACTTAAGAGTTGATGTCACACCCACTATCTTAACAAATGGCATTTTGTATAGGTGATTGTTGTGCGGCGTTTCTATCATCAAGACATGCGGGAACGCACGCCATAGATTGTAGGATTTGGGATGGATAAACAAAACCCCTTCAACGGTATTAGTAGGTTCATCTATGTGAGGGTGTAAATAGAACCTACATCGGAGTTTCCCCGACCGAACTTATTGTGCGCATTATATACGGTTCTAAGGCCTGACACGTTGTCAGGGTTCTGTTTCCTTCAGTGTTGACAGTATGTTTCGCGGCTCTATGTTTTATTCTGTAATATGCTTCACCATATCAAGCTCCTTTTCAGACAGCCTCATTACAAATGCATGCCCTCTAGATATTCAGCAGGTTCATGATTTTGTGTATCGTTCTTGACCTCAAATATTCAGCCACCCCGTTTTATTTGGTACATTACTTTTAGTTTAAACGGGCAGTGTGTCTTTTTGTTGCTAGTCTTTCTAATTGTCGGTGCTCCCTTGTATTTGCCACCAGTATCACATTTATTCCGTACGTTAATGACCTCACCGTGGCCGGTTTTCCTAGATCGTTTGGTGACAATAACACAATCATTCTCACGTCCTCTCCTAGAAGCCCAATCCACCAACTCCTCACGAGACGTAAAAACCTGAAACAACCGTGTGTTTCGGGTACTACTATATAAAGCTAACAACAAATAAAGCGAACACCTCACGAGACCCGTCCCATTACCATCACTGTATGAAGCTAACGACATATAACGAAATCATATGTTGTACCTGATTAATTCATATTCGTTATTAATAAATAATTAAATTTTTTTTTACTTAATTAGTTCATATTTGTCATTTTCATATTAAAGACTTATCTTTTGCCGTCTAACATAAACTAAGACTAAGAAATCATGAGCACCCATTAAACATTAGTGTAGGCGTCCTCCTCTAAAGATCTCCACATTTTGCCTTTTTTTTTAAAGTATCATAGCTTAGCCTTCACCATGGCATGTTTATCTTAGAGAACCTTACTTTGTTTATCTTTTGTCGCGATGATAGGCACATTAGGGATGGCACCCATGAGCGGCAGACACGGAAAACACCAACCCCCCCCCCCAACTTGCATCCATGGTCTTCTTTTCACCCGTGAATTCCCAAGTGTATGTCAGCGAGTTTATTTTTATACTTGTATTTATCACCCATGAGTGCTGGCTAAGGATCATGTTTCAGATGTAAAAACACTTGTATGATATAATAGATGAGTTTATTATCAAAATATAAAAAAAAACAAAAAATAGCTAGTTGTCTAAGAATTCAAACAAATCGTTTAAAACTAATCAAAACAACTGATAAGAAGTTTATACAAAGAGTTAATGTTAAAACTTGAAACATCCAACCATTTCTCATCTACCAAGGGTTTATCTCTTTCTTTGCATCTAGTAGACACATGAAGTCCCTTGTTTGTGATTGTTTTACTAGAATCATTGGTTAAACCTCTTGGTTTCACTTAAATGTATGTTTTATATGTTTGGAGTTTCATAGATAATCTTTTGAATCGTGTAAAAGCACTTTCAGATTAAGAGTAATTTTGTTGGCACTCATATTCTCTAATCAGATACGACAAAAAAAAGAGCAAGAACAAGTCTGATATTATGCTGAAATTGACGTATAAACCAGACCAAATATCATCCTTTATATATGGGATGAACCATCACAACGTTTTAGTTGACGGTTGACAATTGACGTTTTAGTTGACGTTTTCACCGATACAACAGTAGTGTGTGACAGTTATATCGGTGAAAAAACCTTCTAACATGAACTCTATCTGCAGTAACTCAGTTATTGTTTGACCAAGTTACCACTACTACGGTTGGTGTTGATAAATTGTTGCTTACTAACGAACAAGTTGCTGCTAATGGACAAAATTCCATAAACTTTTGCAGCAAGACCCTTACTAAGGGCTTTGTCCCTTGGACCCTGCCTGGGGTGTTGCCCCCAACCCCACTAAGGGGACGCAACCCTGCCAAGGGGAAGCTGCCCCTTAAACCTTTAGGTTCCTTGGTACATGAAATAAGAATAGACTTGAACGAGTGTACACTCCACACCTCCTAACTCGTATCAATATATATTGTTATTTACTTTGGTCTTAAGTAAATCCACTTATACTAAAATGATCATTATAAAATAAAATCACCAACATTAAATGGTGAGAACCCTAGATTATTATTATTATTATTATTATTATTATTATTATTATTACTACTACTTATATAATATAACGAGGTGGTGGTGGCCACACGTTGCGGCTGTGACATTGACGTGGTAAAGGGTGTAAAGAGAATCGTATAAAGTTGTTGTAGCTCCGTTTTAAATATCAAAATGTAGATTGAAAACGTCTCAATGGTAATTTAAACGTTACGGGGGTGACAATGACGTGGTAAAGTACGTAAACGGAATCGTATGCGGATTCGTTTTATATATCGAAACGTAAATAAAAAAACACGTCACGACTGTAATTTAAAAGAAGCACGTCGAAACATTCATATAAATATGCATGTCGCAACAAAAATCCGGAATTTTATAAAACATCATATTCTATAAGGTGTAAGAGGAAAAAAAACTATCAAAAAATAAAAGAAAGAAACATCAAACCAACTTTGACGGATTGTACGTTTGTGCTTTGACGACTTGTAGATTACTACTAAAAACTGCGTTTGAAATAAAACTATATCGAAACGTAGAAAAAACAAACACGTTGCAACAATATATTCGGAATGTATGAAAACATCATATCATAAAAGTTATAAGATAAAAACATTATATGTCTAAAATTCTTAAAACCTTAAAAGGTAATGTCGGTGGCCAATGTGAAGCCACCGACAAAACCCTTCTTCTTTTAGTAATTGATTTCCTACATTTTGATTAAACCTTCTCTTTGTTGGGTTGGTTTGTTGGGGTTCTGTTTAAACTCTTTCCTTTCTCTAGCGTTGCTGATTTTTAGTATGCACATCACTTAAGTGTAGGTGGTTGTAGATGGATGGGGATGCTTGGGTTGGAGAGAAGAGTTACCCGAAGATCAACATCTGGCATCCCGTTTATGTTTATGTTTCAAGTCCATGTTGTTTAAGATAAGTTTCAGTTTGTATTAGACAAGTATGTTTAAGACATGTTATGTATTTCCGCTGCTTATGATAAAGTTTAAATCGTTTCCGCTGTAATAGTGAATATCTTATGTTTATGAGCTATGCGTTGATGAGTAAATCCAACAAGTAAGGCCTCCTGGGTTTGGAGCCTTACAACGAGCATCATACTTCCAGCAAGCAACTCCAAAGAGTATACGAGCATCATACTTCCAGCAAGCAACTCAAAAGAGTATATGAGCATCATACTTCTAGCAGGCAACTCCAAAGAGTATACGAGCATCCCATTTGTACAACAGTTGGCTAGCCATAAAGGCCCCTATTAAGGTATTACCATTTGTAACATATTTCGCTTCCTTTCGTAACATAGCTTCGCTTCCATTCCCGAAGGAATTCATGGCAGATTCGTTCATATTATACATTTCTAAAACATTTACTTCTCACTTCAAAACAACTTTCAATACATTCACACATTCGTAAACATCGTTTCATAGTGATTAATTTCATAGACATTCATTTCAAAAACATCCATTAGTAAACATTATTTCGTAAACATGCCTTTATAAACATCATTTTGTAAACAGTCGTTTGTGAACATCATTTCGTAATCATTCGTTTCGTAAACATCCTTTCGTAAAAATTCATTTAGTAAACTTTAATTTCATAATATGCACAACAGCCCAAAAACATTATAAAGCATTTAAAAGGGGCGTCTAAAAACTCACATGATAAGCTTATCCTTCACATATCACTCACAATCTGAATTAAGGGTTAATAAAACGTTAAATCCATTACATCTACAACTAAGCGAAACTAACTAGGCAGTTTGGCTTCCTTGACTAAAGCGAAACTAGGTTAGTTTCGCCTCTTATGAACCAAGTGAAACTAAGCAACTTCGCTTCCTGAATCTCAGCGAAACTAAGGTAGTTTCGCTTACTGATAATTTCGCTTGTCCTGATCAGTTTCGCCTAATCATCTTCTTCGTAGAAAAGCTAGGGTTCTCATGTTAATGGCGGCTATGCATGAAGACGATCAAGACTCTGACTTATTACGTTCAAAACTCGTGTTTAACATTCGTGAGTTTAGATGTAAGGTTCTTTTCCAGTATAACACATAAAAACCAGACCTTTAATCCAAAAACCCATATTTTAAGAAAAACTCAGATCTGGATGTGATTCTTACCTCAAAACGCTTCGTTTCATCAGTAGAACTTCACACGAGCAGTGGAGAAAGATGAAGGATCGATCTTTGGCCCAAAACGATATTTTCTCTCTACAGTTTCTTTCTCTAGAACTTGGGGCTGAATGGCAAGGGATTAGGGTTTTAAGCCCAACCTCCCCTTTTGTTTTTGGCCCAAGTCTCGGCCCAATGAGCCCACCACCTTTTATTTTGCTCCTTCCTTTGTTTTTCTCCAAAACCCATCTTTTATCGACCGTTGATATTTTCGGGATGTTACAAGTCTACCATCCATACAAAAGGTTTAGTACTCAAAACCTGTTACATATTCTCACCAAACTTTAATCTATCGAGTCTCCTTCCCTGAAGTCGTTTCCCTACCTATCCAGGTTGGCCACTGATGCTCGATGTAACTAGTTCGTTGTTTGTCTCAGTGTCTATTAGTGAACCGTGTGTATCATCCTGACCCATATGCCGTCTAGGTTTGATCACCTATGTCACACCCCAACCGACGGCGGAAACGTCGGGGCGGGACATGTAGACTGTTCATGAGCACAAGGTTGACTAAATTGAGATATATTAATCGTTCAAATTCATTGCATAGATTCAAGACAAACCAAGATCAAACCATGTACATAAAATGAAATACATAAATCCTTTATTAAAATTAACTAGGTACAAAACTTATGTGTAGCAAGTCTTGATCAAAATCACACATTAGCACCTGAAACATTAATAAAATAAGGTCAACTAAAAAGTTGGTGAGCATACACAGGTTTACACATAGATAGTGTATATATGTAAATAATCAAATCCTTACATAACATGATAAAATAAGGCATTTAAGGGGAGCAACTATTGTGTAACCAAAGTACAATCAAACCTTTGTTACTAGCATGCAAATTGTGTTGTCGGTAACAATCACCCCAATCTGGGTGGGTTTGTCAGACTCAATAGATCTATCATTGTTTACCGTCGGCTTGAATAGTTAATGATTGCACATAAATTGCACACAAACGGTTAACACACCTAGCACTCAAACATAAAGCTCAAATTTTGCATACATGAATGTAAAGAGGATTTGTGGTTGTGTAATTTATGTAATTGTAAACAATTGTGTGTATAGAGTTCATGTTTCACCCCAAAGAAAGTGGAAAGTGTAAAGTGTAAAAGGGGCTATGTAATACTCACTTGGATCAAGGGTGTAGCTAGCACACGAGACTAGATAGCAAGATGATCCTTGAACTCTCACAATGTTAACCTAGTGTGTAAAGTGTGCTAAATTAAAAGTGTGTACTAGAGTTGCGTTGTGGTATGTATAGGAGTGTAGGAAATTGTGGTTTGTACTTAAAAGGTGTTGTATAAAATGAAAGATTTGGAATGAATAGTTTTAGAATATTTTGATTAGGGTTTGGGTTTGAATAACCAAATAAATTAAATAATTATTATTTATTTATTTAGTTATAAAAATAATTTAGGTATTAGGTTTAGTTAAGTATAACCTAAATAAACAAATTTGTTTTTGTTTAATTATAAATTAAATAAATAATTGTTACTTTATTTATTTATAAAGGTATGCAATTTATTTAAATATAATTAAATTCTATGGATGATTTACAAAATGTAATTTATATTTAAATTAAATTCTATGTATGTTTTTCAAAAAGAATAATTTATATTTAAATATAAATAAATTCTGTGTATGTTTTATAAATGTAATAAATAATAATTTGATTTATTTATTTATTTGCCATTTAAATTGAATATGATGATTAATTGTACTTAATTAGAATGGGTATGTATTCTTTAGGTATATAAAACTATAAATATTTTTAAGTGTTAAAATTTAAATTTTATAAGACTTTGTATAAAGTGTTTATAAAATTTTCACCAATTTTTATAAATAATTTACTCAACATAAATACATAATTTATATTGAGTATTTAATACATAATTTTTTAAAATTAGAGATTTTTATGCAAAAGTTATAAAACTGGTTTCATTCTGTTCTATTATTTGTAAAGTTTATAAAAATAATTTTTTATAATTTTTGGAGCCTTAAAAATGTTTTTAAAAAAATAAACTGGCCATAAGGACTCGAACTCGGGCCTGTGTTGTGTGTGCCGGATGAACCAACCACTGGACTACGAGGCTGGTCCGGTAATTGAATTGGATTCCGAATCGTTTTAACCTACGACTGAGTTGGGTCTGGGTTTGGGTTTTTTAAACGAGGTGCAAAAAGCCGGCCAGTCATGCGGGCCGTGGGTTTCGAACCCACACCACCGGGTCTGATGGTGCATGGTCTTAACTAGTCGGACCGGGTGGTTCGCTGATTATAACAGGAACAAAGAAATTTAAATACGAAAATTAAATTCATCCAATCCCCAAATCAGAAAACGCAAGAACACGGCATGAACTCAAGTCGCAATTGAGTTCGATGCGTATTATGAAAGCGAATTGATAAGGGGCTAATGATTGGGACTTGATTACGATTCTCACGATCTAAAATTTACTCGTTAAGATTGGGCAACGAGTGCAGACGGCTTCGAGTTTGCTACGGCTGTTCTTGATGATTGACAGGCGTCCAGAGGTGGAATGCGGATAACTCAGATGTTGAGAGAGTTTGTGAGTACGTATTCGAGAGTCGGTGAGGGATTTAGTTTGATTAATTTCATTCGTATAAGCCAATTCGATTTCCAACTGACCGAAATGGTTGCGGTGTTTGATTACGCGTTAATCCGCCCGCTGTGGAGTGAATTGGGTCTTGATATAGTCCAGGTACACTCGAGATTGACTGGTGCGTGTTTTCTGGAATTGATTACGCGTCAATTACACGAATTGACTTGAGATTTACACGGGTTTGACTATGCGAAGTGAAAACTATTTCGAATTTGAATTGGCAGAGAATTTAGCCCTGTTTGACTTTTAAAAGTCAAACAGACAGTTTTGTGTTGGTCTTGAGCCAAATTCATGTTTTTAGGGCTCAAACTAAAGTGTTAGGGTTCAAACCATTGTGTTAGGGTTCAAACCATTGTGTGCTTGTATATGTGTATGTGTTTGTGTGATATATATATATATATATAAATACGCATACATCTATATACATACATATATATATATATATATAGAGTTTTTTTTAATGTAAGCAAGTGAAACAAAATAATAATAAAATAAAAAAAAGAAAAAATTGTAAATTTGTTTTGAACTTAGGGTTTAATTATTTGTACGAATAAGATAACTATTGCACTAGAATTGGATTTCAAACATGATGAAAATTAGAAATGTTACAGTATCCCCATGTTGAGGGTATTTCATCCCGAAATTTAACTAGTTGAGGCGACTGGATCGGCAAAGAGGTGCGGGTACTTGAGCTTCATTTGGTCCTCACGTTCCCAAGTAAACTCGGGCCCACTCTTAGATTCCCAACGAACTTTGACAATAGGGATGCGACTTCACTTGAGTTGTTTGATCTCACGATCCATGATCTCTACCGGTCTCTCAACGAAGTGCATCGTTTCGTCAATGCGCACATCATCAAGAGGTATATGGAGATTCCCATCAGTAAGGCACCTCTTTAGATTGGACATATGAAATGTAAGATCCACATTGCCAAGTGATGGGGTAACTCGAGTTTGTAAGCCACTTTCCCTATCCTTTCAAGGATCTTGAATGGGCCTACATAGCGAGGTGCTAGCTTGCCTTTCTTTCCAAAACGGATCACGCCATTCCATGGAGACACCTTTAGAAGGACAAGATCACCGACTTGGAATTCCAAGGGTTTTCGTCGTTTGTCAGCATAGCTCTTTTGCCGACTCCTCGCTACTCGAATATTGTCACGGATTTGAATGATCTTGTTGGATGTTTCTTGAATCAACTTGGGACCGGTGATTTGTGATTCACCAATCTCGTTCCAACAGATAGGAGAACGACACTTTCGACCATAGAGAGCTTCAAATCGAGCCATGTTGATACTTGTGTGGTAGATATTGTTGTAAGAGAACTCAATTAAGGGTAGATGTGAATCCCAATTGCCACCAAAATCAATTACACATGCTCTAAGCATGTCTTCAAGAGTTTGGATTGTTTGCTTGGTCTTACCATCAGTTTGGGGATGGTAAGCCGTGCTCAAATTCAATCGTGTGCCAAGAGCAGTTTGGAGGGATTGCCAGAAGCGGGAGGTGAACCGAGCATCTCTATCGGAGATTATGTTTAAGGGAACACCGTGACGGCTCACAATTTTGTCAATGTAAATTCAGGCCAATTTCCCAACCCGATAGTCTTCACGGATAGTCAAGAAATGAGCAGATTTGGTGAGGCGGTCAACGATCACCCAAATGCTATCATAACCACTTGAGGTGCGAGGGAATGGTAATGAAATCCATAGCTAAATTTTTCCATTTCCACACGGGAATTTCCGGTTGTTCAAGCAAACCGGAAGGATGTTGGTGTTCGGCCTTGACTTTGGAGCAAGTTAGACATTTGGCAACATAGAGAGCAATGTCTTTCTTCATACGGGGCCACCAATATTGTTGGCGAAGATCTTGGTACATTTTATCCGCACCAGGATGAATAGAATAACGAGTCTTGTGAGCCTCGCTCATGAGAAATGCACGGAGACCATCGTGATCGGGAACCCAGATATGGTTCAAGTAATAGAGTAAGCCACTGGGCTTAGATTCAAGCTGAAGTTCAACACCACACGACATTTCCTCGTAAATGTTACCCTCGGTGACCGAGACGTGTTAAGCTTCTAGGATGCGAATTTGAATGTCGGTTTGAATTCGGACACAATGAAGCATGACATGGTCCTTTCTACTCAAAGCGCCGGCTACAACATTCGCTTTGCCGGGATGGTAACGAATCTCGCAGTCATAGTCGTTAAGGAGTTCAACCCAACGTCGTTGCCTCAAATTGAGCTCTTTTTGGTTGAAGAGGTGTTGGAGCCTTTTGTGGTCGGTGAACACAACACATTTCGTGCCATAAAGGTAATGTCTCAAAATCTTCAAAGCGAATACGACCGCACCCAATTCGAGGTCGTGCGTCGTATAATTCTTCTCATGAATCTTAAGTTGCCTTGATGCATAAGTGATTACTTTACCGCGTTGCATGAGGACACAACCGAGACCTTGGTTGGAGGCATCACACTAGACAACTAAATCACCATTCCCATCAGGGAGAGTCAAAATAGGAGCATTGCACAACCCCAAATTTCACAAACGGAGTTTTACCATTTGGAAGGTGACAAACCAGGATCTCAGACATCAGTTACATCAAACGACACTAAATGGGACATAAATGAAATATCATAAACTTCAGAGTTAAATGCGGAAGCGGTTTATGTCAGATAGTTAATGCGCAAAACAAACGCACCTAAGTTTAGTTTAATAAAACAAATGAATTGTTTTAAATGTTTGCATGATAATGTAAAGACAGTAGGACTCCATGCATGTCCTAGGTGTGCAACCTGTGCCTTAGCGACCTGAGAAACATGTAAGAAAAAGTGTCAACACGAGGTTGGTGAGTTCACATGTTTCAAGTTTACAATAAAAGAGTGTTTGCCAGATTATGTACATTCAATATGCATATCTATATGTAGCTAGCCTATGTTCATGTTTTACTAAAGCGCTCGCAACCGAAGCTGACTGTTTGTGTATTTGCCTCTTGCCAGATCTATCAACTCTGGCAAATGTGAGTAGGATAACATTTCACCCGTTCGATCTCCAATCGAGTTAGCGTGACTAACGCGAGTGGGATTTGTCAAACCCAGTAGTACTACTAAACATTACCTCGCTAAGATCCATATTAACGGTTCGATGTATGATGAGGACTTTCTGTGATAGTGTGTCACGCTTAGCCTCAACAGTAATAACATATGAATTACAATAATCTAAAATATTTGTGTCATGTTTTCTCCCCCAACGGGAAAAACATGTAACATAATGTTTGTCTGCGTACCTGTTTCTCCCCCACGGGGAAAACAAGTAAAATTATGATAGTTGGTGTTCATGTTTGTTTCTCCTCAACAGGAAAACAAGTAAAATATGTTTGTGTGTAAGCATGTTTCTCCCCTAATAGTAAAACAAGTAAAAACGGGCTGTGAAACTCACCTGCGTTGCGTTGTAGGTAGTATCACACAAGTATGAGATTTGGAACCTCAAATGTTAGCCTTCACGGCTTACGAAGGCCCTAGTATTATAAACACATAAGTTAGGGACATATGGGATTTCGTGACGACGACACGAAAGATTTGAATGTCATAAACTTTCTAAGGATTAATGAGTAGACGAAGGTGTCTACGGAATTATATTTCTTAATATAATAATTAAGATTAATGTGTTACGTGTCGAACGTTAATAACGAATAATATTAAATGAATAAATAAATTTGTATGCTTACCATTTAAAATGGTTTAGGAAAATAATATAAATATATATATTATTTTAAGTCGTATGATTAACAAAATAATCATTTGTGTGGAAAAATAATAAATATATTATTTTTATTCGATATAATAAACGTGAGTAAATAATATAAACAAATATATTATTAATTAGTTTAAAACGTTATACGAGGTAATTAAACGAGGTGAAATAATATAAATATATATTATTTTATAATAGGAGTTGCGGGTTGAAAATAATATAAATATATTATTTTATACGAAGTTGAGGTTTGAAAATAATATAAATATATTGTAATTAAAAGTGGGTATTTTCAATGAATAAGGGTTACAACCAAACCCGAGTCTACGGGTGGTTTACGGGGGTTAAAACACATTATACATTTATATAATAATATAAGGGGGATTTTTATATTAAAATAACACTTAAAAATTGACTTAGAAATAAAAACGGGTGGAAGGACTCGAACCCGGGTCTCCTCCCCCACACCCAAACGTCCTGACCATCCAAGCCCGCTAGGGTATCGCATCAGAATCGGATTCCGAATGGCTTTAACATAGAACTCCAGTGAGTTCTTCCCCCTTACGCGAAACCGAACCAAAACATCTCCAAAACCAACCAATTCGACCACGATTGATCATAAAATCATAGGGGTTTTGTTTATCGAATGATTTCGAGCCTGTGGGTTCAACTAATTGCAAAATCGTTAGGTTTAGGTTAGCTAATATCTTGTTCGTTCATTAGAAACCCTAGGTTATGAACACAGGATCGAATATGTCGAATTTGATATTAAAGTTGGTTGGGATCATGGGGCTTTCAACAAGCAAGGCATTGCGAGTTTAATCCTGTGATTTATTTTGATTAAGGTGGTGTTTGGATTAGGGTTCGATCGAACCGAAAACATAAGAACCCTAGGTATAGGTTTGTGTTGAAATCAGTGTTATGTATCCAAATTAGATTAGGGCTTTCATTGAGTATGGGATTACGAAACTAACCATATGATTTAATTGGATTTAAACTGAATCTAAGATCAAAACCCCCAAACCGGTTTTGAACGAACCCTAGGTTCTAGATTTTGATCGATTTGATGTTGTAAGCCCAAATAATCATAGGGCTTTCAATCTAGAGACACAAACGAATCTAATAGTGTAGGAATTTACCGGATTAGTGTTTGAATTGAGTGTGGTCGACTAAAACCGATGCCGAGGATGGCAGCTTTGATTCCCGATGACTTATGCTGGGATTTTGATGAAGTTGATGCTTACAGAAGCTTCACAAATTCTCGATTATCGAGTGCATATGATCAAGTCATGAATTGGTATACGAATTCAACGAATTCGATAGTATATGCTCATGAAGTCGACGGGTACGGGTTTAATTCCCATTATTGAGTTTTAATTAGATAGTGATAGTGTTTTATTCGGTAGTTAAAGGCCGTTAATGTCATAATTCCTATGAATTCAGTTACAATTTCACATAGAAACGATCGCGGGGCTTGATTTTGAGCAAAGTCACAAAGTTTTACTTTTAAAAGTCAAACACAATCAAGAATGGATTAAAATCAGGTTTAGTCCCTGTGGTTTTATGTTCTTAAGTTTAGAACTTGGCAGGAATAGTCCCTACAGTTTGAATTGGGTTAACTAGGTTGCGGACTTGTTAGTTTGACTAACAAAAAGTCAACAGAATGGGTTTTGACTAATTTTATTACTAGTCCTTGTAGTTTTAAGTTTAGATAATGACGTAATTTGTCCCTAAGGTTTGAGTTAAGTTAACTAGGTTAACTTTAACTAGATTTGGTTAACGGAGTTAACCTGAATAGTTCGGATTGTCACATCATCCCCTAGTTGAAAGAATTTTCGTCCCGAAAATTAGAATAATAAATTTTTTTTTCTAGGGTGTCACATCATCCCCTAGTTGAAAGAATTTTCGTCCCGAAATTTAGAATACTACTTTAAGTGTATGACGTAGAGTGCTTAAACAGATGAAGATGCTTGTGTATCATCTGGTCCTCGCACTCCCATGTGAATTTTGGTCCGCGTTTCGAGTTTCAACGAACTCTGACAATAGGGATTTTACTGCGTTTGAGCGTTTTGACTTCCCTATCCATGATTTCTATCGGTTCTTCGATGAAACGCAATTTCTCATCGATGTGCAGTTCCTCAAGGGGAACAATGAGTGTCTCGTCTGCTCAAAATTCCTTTAGGTTTGAGACATGAAAGACATCGTGTACACCACTCAGTCCTTCAGGTAGGTCCAGTTGGTACGCTACTGGGCCAAATCTCTTCACTATCTTGAATTGTCCAACATAACGAGGATTCAGTTTGCCTCGTTTCCCGAAGCGAATTACACCTTTCCAAGGTGAGACTTTCAATAGGACCATATCATCTACTTGAAAATCTAAGGGTTTACGACGCTTGCCGGCATAGCTCTTTTGACGATCACGAGCTGCCGCCATACGGTTTCGGATTTGAATAATCTTTTCAGAAGTTTCAAACACAAGTTTAGGACCTGTAAGTCGCCTATCCCCAACTTCAGCCCAACAGATAGGAGATTGGCATTTACGTCCGTACAATACCTCGAATGGTGCTGCTTAAATGTTATTGTAGAAGAACCCCACTAAAGGCAAGTGAGTTTCCCAATTGTTACCAAAACTAATTACACAAGCCCGTAGCATGCCCTCAAGAATTTGAATAGTACGTTTTGTTTAGCCATATATTTAAGGATGGTATGACGTGCTCATATCTAGACGCGTGCGTAAAGCGTTTTGTAAAGATTTCCAGAAATGTGAGGTGAATCGTGCGTCACGATCCGAGATAAATGAAATTGGCACCCCGTGCTGAGAGAAGACTTCCTTAAGATAAATACGAGTGAGTTTTTCCATCTTATCAGTCTCTCTGATTGCTAGAAAGTGAGCGGATTTAGTCAGACGATCGACGATTACCCAGATGATGTCACATCCGCTAGGAGTTCTGGGCAATTTGTTGATAAAATCCATAGAGATTTGTTCCCATTTCCACATAGGAATCTCTAGTTGTTGTAGTAAGCCAGGAGGCTTTTGGTATTCTATTTTGACCTTTGCGCAAGTCAAGCACTTGCTAACATAGGCGGATATATCAGCCTTCATCCTTGGCCACCAATATAGCACCTTTAGGTCATGATACATTTGACTGGAACCAGGATGAATAGAATAGCGAGATTTGAGAAATTCATCCATTTCAAGTTCTCTTAAGTTCCCGTGCTTTGGAACCCATATTCGTTCGACGAAGTAGCGAATACTGTCATATTTGACCTCGAGTTGTGCTTCCATACTGCATGTACCTTCCAGAGGTAGGTTTTCCTTTTTTAGGGTTTCAAGTTGAGCACTACGGATTTTGTCAGATAATTCATGGTGGATAGTGAGTTGTAATGCTCGAACTCGTCTGGGCTTAATTTCGTTTCGGCTTAGGGTATCAGCTACTACGTTAGCCTTGCCCGGATGATACTTGATAGCACAGTCATAGTCGTTCAAAGGTTCGAACCAATGACGTTGTCAGATGTTCAACTCTTTTTGTTCAAAGATGTGCTGAAGACTCTTGTGATCAGTGTAGACAGTGCATTAGGTATCGTACAAGTAATGTCTCCAGATTTTCAGTGCAAATACTACAGCTCCCAATTCCAAATCATGGGTTGTGTAGTTTTTCTAATGAATTTTCAATTATCGGGAAGTATATGCGATAACCTTCTCGCTTTGCATTAGTACACAATTGAGACCTTGAATGGAGGCATCACAATACACTACGAAGTCATCCGTTCCCTCGGGAAGATATAAGATGGGTGCACTGCAAGGTTTCTGCTTAAGGAGTTGGAATGATGACTCCTGGGTGTTGCCTCAGCTATAAGCTTTACCCTTCTAGGTTAAAGCAGTGAGAGGTTGGGCGATCTTGGAGGATCCCTTGATGAATCGACGATAATAGCCAGCAAATCCCAGAAATTGTCGCATTTATGTTGAAGTCGTCGGTGCCGCCCAATCCTTGATGGCTTCTATTTTAGATGGTTCGACGTGTATTCCGTTCTCGTTAACTACATGTCTTAACAACTGTACTTCACGAATCCAGAATTCGCACTTAGAGAATTTGGCATACAATCGCTCTTGTTTCAACAATTCAAGGATTAAGCGTAGGTGTTCCTCATGTTCTTCCTTATTCTTGGAATAGATGAGGATGTTATCATTGAAAAACGATGACGAAATGACCAAGGTAGGTTTATACACACGGTTCATGAGGTCTATGAACACAACGGGTGCGTTGGTACGAGGTAGAGGGTAATGATTCCTGATAATTACTTTGTTCAGCTCACGGTAATCGATGCACATATGGAAAGTTCCATCTTTCTTCCTGACGAATAAGATCGGAGCTCCCCATGGCGATGAGCTAAGTCTGATAAATCTATTATCTAACAACTCTGGCAGTTGTGTAGATAACTGTTGTAACTCACTAGGTACAAGTATATACGGTGCCCGAGCAATCGGCGCTGCTCCGGGTGCTAGGTCGATTTGGAATTCTATTTAACGGTGAGGTGAAAGACTAGGCAGGTATTCAGGAATTACTTCCGGGAAGTTACGAACGATCGGAATGTCATCAATCTTCTTTTCTTCGGATGGTTACCCGGTGACAAGAGCCAGAATAGCAGTATGCCCTTTACGTAAGCACTTATGTGCTTTCATGAAGGATGTGATGCCTACGACAGCACCAATCCTTTCGCCTTGGACAGAAGGGTTTCTCCACTCGGGAGAGGAATGCGAACGATTTTGTCACGACAAATGATTTCGGCTAGTTCTTAGATAACCAATCCATACCGACAATCATGTCAAAACTGCCAAGTGTGACTGACATGGGGTCAATGTCAAGCTTATGACTAGCTAATCCAAGTTTACATCCTATAAGAACGTGAGTCGCTTCGATTATCTGACCGTCTGCTATCTCTATGGTATACCTAAATTCTGATAGAGTTGGAGTACGACCGCACCAACATGAAGTTTGTGAAGTCATGCTGAGACTTCTAGTGAGACCTGCACTTATAAGGTAAGCATCGGTCATCGCAAAGGCTAAGGGAAAAGGTTCACATGCAAGGGAGAAAATTTCCATGAAGTATAGATTCTAGTAGTATAAGGGATAGGATATCCGTTTAAGTAATCGCGTTCAACTGATGGTCAGTTAGATTAAATACCCGTTTTCCAATGTCATTGGAATAACAGGATATGCTGGGGTATGAATCAAATTAGACCAAGGATTAGTCACCGGATGAGGTAACAAGGTCAAATGGAATCTATTGTTGGATTGTAAGGAATAGCGTGTTAGTTTTGGAAGGACTTCCCAAATTCTGCTTACATAGTTGGAGTCGGTGGATTTACCATGAGGTTCTACTAGAGTTTCAATCGTGATGGTTCATTGATCAAGTCTGGATGAGAGTCTTAAGTTCACTAAGGCTCTTACATGAGTGAAATCAAATGATGGATCCTATGGATGATAGTTCAGTGTGTTCGTAAATACCTTCAACATGATTATCGCGTCTATCAATTGTTAAACAGGTTTAACGATACCAACTAGTCGTTGAGCGGGTCATGAGAATTTCTACTGTTAATGGAAATATAAGCATGTAGATCATAGAGTAGGACCATTTATCCACACATTAGGTTTCACCAGGACTTACATGCACCTCAATTTACTATTACGTGTGCACCCGTAACGATAATTTTCCTTGCATGCTCACCCTAGCTTTCCTGTCCTGTGTCAAAATGTCCTTTAGTTTGTATTTCCGAGTACAGAGTGTTGTCAGATATGATAAGTCATCGAGAGGCTTAGTCATCAACCACAAGTAAATCAACTAGAACTTATATCAGGATGAGTAGTCAGGAATCGTTTGATCCGAGTATTCACTCGAGTTGAAACACAATACGAGAGTTTAATCCAGTGGATTGTAGATGGAAACATGTAACAAACATGTACATGAAACGCGACTTCGAGAAATGAAACTAATTCATGAGTACAAGTTACAGGAAGCAGCAAAGTAGCCGTCCTTTCAACTTAGTCAAGATAGGGTTTGAGTATGCATTGAGCAATGCGTTCTCAGATTTGTGGTCAATCTATTCTCAACAGAATATCAACCAAAGAAGCGAGCCCATGGCTCGGGAAAGTGATGACATCTACTTGTCAATAGATTATGCAATAATGCGTGTAACGGTCTTCCTTCAGTCGGCGTATTGTTGCTAGTGGTTACAGTAGGGACTCGCCTCCGATGATCCCAATTCCCAAAGAGATATGCGTTAGTGCTGAGTGTCGTCCATAAAATGGACCTGAGAAAGCCCACCATACCCAACGGGTGATGGTGATGTAAGTGACTCCTCCGAAGGCTCCGTCTCGTTGCCCTCGGACGGGAGTAGATGCTGTTCTGATGATCCCCCGAGTGTTGCCACTGGGAATGATGATGCAATACAAATGATGTGTCCCTTGCCAACTGAGGGTGATACGGATGGTATTTACATGCCTGCACTGCAATGTATGTATACATGTTGTATATATTAGGTATAAGTGTCCGTGCCGTATAACTAATGTGTGAGGTTATAGTCTAGTAAGCGATCCTAGTTCTCTATAACCAATGGCTCTGATACCAACCTGTCACACCCCCAAATTCCACAAATGGAGTTTTACCGTTTGGAAGGTGACAAACCAGGATCTCAGACATCAGTTACATCAAACGACACTATATGGGACATAAATGAAATATAATAAAGTTCAGAGTTAAATGCGGAAGCGGTTTATGTCAGATAGTTAATGCGCAAGACAAACGCACCTAAGTTTAGTTTAATAAAACAAATGAATTGTTTTAAATGTTTGCATGATAATGTAAAGATAGTACGACTCCATGCATGTCCTAGGTGTGCAACCTGTGCCTTAGCGACCTGAGAAACATGTAAGAAAAAGTGTCAACACGACGTTGGTGAGTTCACAGGTTTTAAGTTTACATTAAGAGAGTGTTTGCCATATTATGTACATTCAATATGCATATCTATAGGTAGCTAGCCTATGTTCATGTTTTACTAAAGCGCTCGCAACCGAAGCTGACTGTTTGTGTATTTGCCTCCTTCCAGGTCTATCAACTCTGGCAAATGTGAGTAGGCTAACATTTCACCCGCTCGATCTCCAATCGAGTTAGCGCGACTAACGCGGGTTACTAAACATTACCTCGCTAAGATCCATATTAACGGTTTGATGTATGATGAGGACTTTCTGTGATAGTGTGTCACGCTTAGCCTCAACAGTAATAACATATGAATTACAATAATGTAAAATAGTTGTGTCATGTTTTCTCCCCCAACGGGAAAAACATGTAACATAATGTTTGTCTGCGTACCTGTTTCTCCCCCACGGGGAAAACAAGTAAAATTATGATAGTTGGTGTTCATGTTTGTTTCTCCTCAACAGGAAAACTACTAAAATATATTTGTGTGTAAGCATGTTTCTCCCCCAATAGTAAAACAAGTAAAAATGGGCCGTGAAAATCACCTGCGTTGCGTTGTAGGTAGTATCACACAAGTAAGAGATTTGAAACCTCAAATGTTAGCCTTCACGGCTTACGAATGCCCTAGTATTATAAACACATGAGTTAGGGACATATGGGATTTTATGACGACGACACGAAAGATTTGAATGTCATAAACATTCGAAGGATCAATGAGTAGACGAACGTTATATTTCTTAATATAATAATTAAGATTAATGTGTTATGTGTCAAACGTTAATAACGAATAATATTAAATGAATAAATAAATTCGTACGCTTACCATTTAAAATGGTTTAGGAAAATAATATAAATATATATATTATTTTAAGTCGTAGGATTAACAAAATAATCATTTGTGTGGAAAAATAATAAATATATTATTTTTATTCGATATAATAAACGTGAGTAAATAATATAAATAAATATATTATTAATTAGTTTAAAACGTTATACGAGGTAATTAAACGAGGTGAAATAATATAAATATATATTATTTTATAATAGGAGTTGCGGGTTGAAAATAATATATATATATTATTTTATACGAAGTTGAGATTTGAAAATAATATAAATATATTATAATTAAAAGTCGGTATTTTCAATGAATAAAGGTTACAACCAAACCCGAGTCTACGTGTGGTTTCCGGGGTTAAAACACATTATACATTAATATAATAATATAGGGGGGATTTTTATATTAAAATAACAATTAAAAATTGACTTAATAATAAAAACGGGTGGATGGACTCGAACCCGGGTCTCCTCCCCCACACCCAAACGTCCTGACCATCCAAGCCCGATAGGGTATCGCATCAGAATCGGATTCTGAATGGCTTTAACATAGAACTCCAGTGAGTTCTTCCCCCTCACGCGAAACCGAACCAAAACATCTCCAAAACCAACCAATTCGACCACGACTGATCATAAAATCATAGGGGTTTTGTTTATCAAATGATTTCGAGCCTGTGGGTTCAATTAATTGCAAAATTGTTAGGTTTAGGTTAGCTAATATCCTGTTTGTTCATTAGAAACCCTAGGTTTTCGAACACACGATCGAATATGTCAAATCTGATATTAAAGTTGGTTGGGATCATGGGGCTTTCAACAAGCAAGGCATTGCGAGTTTAATCCTGTGATTTAATTTGATTAAGGTGGTGTTTGGATTAGGGTTCGATCGAACCGAAAACATAAGAACCCTAGGTATAGGTTTGTGTTTAAATCAGTGTTATGAATCCAAATTAGATTAGGGCTTTCAATGAGTATGGGATTACCTTGTGGGTCCCTCGGGTGTGGCGGATCGTCACATGTAAGTGGGTCTACTAGTCGGACCGGGTGCGGAATACCCGTGACTAGGCGCAGAGTCAAACTAAACAAAGTAAACCGACAGGAGAAAACACTTTAAACGTTCTTTGTATTATAAACACTTGAAGGTTACAGAGAGAAGCACTGAGATTACAATTTGCGTATTTGTTATTGTGCCTGCGTACTTAACTTCTGTCAACCTATCCTATTTATACAAGACCTGATGCCTGCGCACTTAGCAAGTGCGCATGGCAAAATTCTCTTGTGTACTTAGCAAGTACACAAAGGTATTCTTGCGTACTTGCCAAGTACGCAGGAGCTTTCTCCTGCGCACATACAAGTGCGCAAAACACTTAGAGAAAAATGCAACATTCAATATATAAAAGTAAATACAACTCGATAAACTAATACATAAAGACTCTTACATACAAAGATAATTACAAATAAGAAAATACAAACTAAGACTCTATCCAGAGTGTTTGTCACAGGAAAGTGCTTCAACAAACTCCCCCTTGACAACAGCTCTAGATAATCTTCAGTCTTCAGTCTTCATTCTTCAGTCTTCACAACACTTGATCTTTAGCTTCCATCTTCTTCTTGTATTCAAGGCAGAACTTAATCACCTTGTCATATTTAGAAGCAAGGAGCTTTGTCCATTCATCAGTGTAGACGCAATACCTGTCTGCTAGTGCCTCTAGATCTTTCACAGAAAAATTGATGAAGCAGACTTCATCAAAGATTCTGATCTGTTCCTTTGGCACTATGTTCCCACTCTCTGCACGTACCTTCCCCATGATCACAGCCTCGTCCATCTTTGGATCTACGTACCAGTACCACATGTCACCAAGAATATCCTGAGAAAACTTGCTCAGGGGAATCTTAGTTTCACATCGCACTGGCTTGTATACCAATTTCTTTAAGTGCTTTTTAGTCAAAGGATGTCTAGCGTGCTTATCCTTGACTCTCTTGGGCACTTGAGGCTTGAACATCTCGAATCTCCCAGATTTTGCTTCCCGCTGAAGAACCACCCACAAACCCATCGCCACTGCGTGATTGGAATGACCCAGTAGCTCTCGGTTTGCTAGGTTCACAAGGTCGTATTTGGGTAAGGAGCTGAACGTTTCACTGGTGGGTTTCAAGTATTTAACCCCGCCAGATCTTTTGATTGCGAACAACTGCTTATCCTCCTCGAACCTTACAACCAAGATCATCCCGGTTGCTCTGTGTTTGTCTATTATAGACGTCTTTTGCCACACAGGAGCTGGACCCTTTGATGAAGTAGAAGGCATGTATGTTTCTTTCGGTGCCTCTGGGTCCACAGGTGTAGGGTCAACTGGGAGGCTTCAGTCGAGGCTTCCACATTACCAGCATGCTCGACTGAACCTGTGTCGAGCGGTGCTTCGAAGGATGGAAATTCAAAGATCTCTCCATCTTTTAACTCGTACTCCTTCCTCGTCACCCTTGGGAATTTCGATCACAACGTCCTCATCTTCATCCCAATCGTCACCAGAGTCGATCTCTCCTTCTTCTAGATTAAAGAGAGCATCGATCTGTGCTTCATTGGAATAGTCAGGATCTAGGTATAGGATCTCATCATCAGATAAGTCCTTAAGCACTTCAGCCACTGACTTCCTTTGTCACCACCACCACCACCAGAGGTATCACCACCCTCTTGATGAGTAGACTCCCCCTGAGCCATTGGAACAGCAGAGATTGCACGATTGCTAAAGCTTGGTGCTCACCTCCACTAGGACCGGCTTCGGGATCCTTGTCTTTGTCGTCATCCTTTGTCAAGTCGACAGGATGACAAGCCTCATCACCAGTAGTTCTCTTCTCCTTCTCCTTTTCTTTCTCTTTCTCTTTCTCCTTTTCCTTCTCTTTCTCTTTCTCTTTCTCTTTCTCTTTCTCCTTCTCCTTCTCCCCCTGAGCATCAAGCTTCTTGGTCAGATCAGTAATCAGTTTGACCATTAGCTCATGCTCTTTCCTTTGAGTATCAAACCTCAGATCTAAGGACGACCCGTGACCCAGAATCATTTCATTTGTC
The DNA here is from genome assembly GCA_023525975.1 of Smallanthus sonchifolius. Classification (NCBI taxonomy): domain Eukaryota; kingdom Viridiplantae; phylum Streptophyta; class Magnoliopsida; order Asterales; family Asteraceae; genus Smallanthus; species Smallanthus sonchifolius. The sequence continues at coordinate 90,436,811 of CM042024.1, read as the reverse complement.
TTGATAAGTAGCTCGTTCTGGGCCATGACGTTCTTTAGTCTTTCATCAGTCCCCGTTCTCTAGCTAAGAAGGATTCTAACTTCGTCTACCAAAGAATTGATCTATGCTTGTTGAGCGTAAGACTCATCCTTTGATTTCCGAATAGTCTCCATTAATCCAGCAACTTGGGTTTCCAGAACATCTATCCTTGCATCATTCGGATCAGGATGTCTGGATGATGACGCCTCGGCATTGTGAATAGGGGAGGAGAATATGGTATCGAAGTCAAACCCTTGTGTGAAATCTCCATAATTGAAGGGTTGACTTAGAGGATCAATGGTGGTGGTAGGGATTGAGGATGTGATGAGAGTTGCTGGAGTTATGGTAGGGGTGATGGTGACTGACTCCGTGAGAATTGGAGTAGTCACCGCCATCTGAGCAGTTGTGGTAGGGAGGGTCACTATCACAGGGATTTCCTCTGTGATGGAAGTGACGGCCATGTCAAGTTGCACCTATGGCCTCCTCCTCCTACGGTACATTTGCTGTGAAGGTGGGGTCGAGGCTGTATCAGAACTCCAGCTGAAACTTGTACTTGCTGCTCAGCCACCACCGCACTGGGGATAGAAGGCTGTTGCCTATCGCCCCTGTTCTTGTGAATGCTTTCTCGTCGTTGTCTTTGTATAGCAGCGTCAGAGTCAGAGTCTAGCTCGTATTCGCTGCTAGAAGACTGTCGCTTTCTCTTGGAGGACGACGCAGGTAGGGTTACCTTTTCCGTTGTCCTTGTGTGTACCTGCGATGGTGCATCATCGGAATCAGAAGAATCTGACTCAGTCTCTTCAGAGTCGGATCCCTCAGCACCATCATTTCCCCCTTCTTCGTCTTCACCATCAGACGATCCATCATCACTGTCCACTTCCTCTTGTTGTTGTTGTTGTTGTTCGTCGGAGTGTTCACTCAATTCGAGCTCCGAATCGTGACTATACCATCTCCAGTCACCTGTTTCCACGTATGCTTCATTTATGAGGTGGCCAAAGAGTTCTGTATGCACAGGGGTAGGATCTACACTGCCTGGCTTTAGGAATTGTGCGAATACTCTTTTGTCCACCCTCTTTACTTGCAGTCTCTCCCCTATAGCAGGTAGGTTTGGCAACGCGTCATTAATCAATAGTTGCACAAACCTAGGGTATAATAAGAACCTAAACCTCTCTGCTGTGTTGATCTGGTCATTGATGGCTTTGAAAATGTAGCGGGAGAAGTTGTAGCCCTTATTCAGCAAAAGGCCGACCATGGCTGCTGCAAGGTCATGACCCATGGCATCTTTTCCAGCTTTCCTTGATGAGATGCACATGATCATGACGTGGGCGAGGTATCTCCATTGGTCTAACACCCACATCTTCTTGTATGAAGCATAGTCTCTCGCACCGACATAACCCATTCTTTGCCTCCAACAGCCGTCCACAAAGTAGTCTGGATAGGCTGTCGAGTCGGTCGAGATATCCCTGAATTGAAGGACCCTTCTAATAGTATCTTCAGAGAAAGCGATAGCATGACCAGCAACGGTAGCCCTTATAACGTTGGGGGTTACCGTGCAATCGTGCTCCGCAGTCTCCCAAAACTGCTCGAGATAGGGTCTTGACACGATCGGGTCAGCAGAAATGGCGTAGCTGATTCTTAAACGGTTCAAGAAATCAACTACGTCTCTGTACTGCAATGCTGCACCCTTCCATTCTGGTTCAGTGTTAGCCAACAGGTTAATTCGTTAGTAAACGCCCAAGCCATGGTCTGCCAAAACACACAGAAAACATAATCAGAACAACAAGTATCATTGGAAATGAATAAACATGACTCAGTATAGCAGTTACTCTTTGAACTGAATTTCAGACTTAGGAATTTTTTCCAAGTGTTGGTCCTGCGTACTTAGCAAGTACGTAGGCGTTTCCTCTTGCGTACTTAACAAGTACGCAAGAATTACTTCTTGCGTACTTGCTAAGTGCGCAAGAACTACACTTGGTGAGAAATTCCAGAATTTTGAAATTCAACTGATGTTCAAAAATCGGTGTGTATTGGGTCGCCACTAGGTCGGAATCGAAGATTCTACCCTATGGGACCAGTATCAACACCAAGACACTGCTATACATGACCAATTTTGATCCAAAGCGGTCTACCGAACCACTATCGGTTCAACTTCAACCACAAGGACAAAATCAAGGACGAAATTTGACGATTAAGGTCGCATAGGTGATCGATTAATGATTCTTAACAAGTTTTGATTATTAGGTTTTACCCAAACAACCCAAAAATTGTCTAAAAATCTCGAACAAAAACCTATGATGAATCGGCCCAAAATCACGAGTTTTTGCGGATGTATTGAGCCTAGATTCTCACCAAATCGATGTTATAAGATGATGAAACTTGTAATGGGACGAAAAATCGGATTAGGAACACTTAGATTTTGAGTAAAAGTTTGCAGAGGGAAAATTTCAGTTTGAATGCGATGAAAAACGCAGAAATTTTCTAAATCCCCTTTTTATACTCAACACTAAACCGTCGTGCGTACTTGCTAAGTGCGCACGCTTTAACACTTGCGTACTTACAGGTGCGCAAGACTTAACTCTTGCGTACTTACAAGTGCGCAAGACTTAACTCTTGCGTACTTACAAGTGCGCAAGACTTAACTCTTGCGTACTTGTTAAGTACGCAGTGCTTACTTCATGCGCACTTACAAGTACGCACAAACCCTTAGGTGCGTAAACTTTCAACTCAAATTTATGAAGTTTTTCAAGTCAAATAACGAACAAGATAAAAATATTCAATCAGGAGGATTCGAATACAATTCAGGAAGGTTAAACACAAATATTTTTGGCTTTTCTGAATAAAATTGAACTATGCATAAACTTAAAATCTTTTTGATCTTTTCTAATAAAAATATACAAGTATTCACACAAACTATTTTTGATCAAAGACACGAGCAAAGGATCATATCAGGCTATCTTTTAGCAAAAATGATACAATATTAACATCAAAGAATATGGGATCATGTCATGAATTACTATTTATTCATACGTAATAAACACATAAACAAGTAATTCAAGTTGGCAATATTATACGATTTGAAACTATAAGAATCTTTGTATCACGTTCTTGTGTATTAAGGTATCAATTATAAGATATACAACGTGTACCCCACTAATATGCTACAATAATATAAATTGCACTATCTCAAGGCATCTAAGATTTTCCCAATGATTTTCTAAATTTTCAGAATGAAGTTACATCTATTAGCACAGGAAAAATCAAGCAGAATCCATAAAGATTATCAGGAATCATAAGATTCAGAATCGAGTGATTCATATGTCTTGGTTTCATTTGATTTTCTTCATTGAATATCGGTATGATGATTCAGGATAATATATATGGTGTTTGAATAAGGTAAGGGGATCCAACTTTTATCTGGATTTGATTTCAATGAACCAGGAGTGATTCAAGGGTGAATACATGCTCAACGGTTGATGTAGAGACATGTCCTGATTCAATCTCTCCTTGCATACTTGTGAGTATGGGCAGTGAGATGAACCACATTAATTGTGCTAACGACATAACCAGAAACTGACCTCAAAAGAAAATTATTGCCAAAATCTAACATCCTTTATCTGATAATGATCTTTTCTATTCTTTTACTCACACACACTTGCAGACATGAGTTCAAATCACAGTTGTAATTTAGATTTAGTTTCCACACTACTAGTGATTCAAAAACGCATACAGCCTACTGACAAATCAAATTACTTGTAAATAAGCATATTAAAAACATAATAATTTAAACAATTAAGTAAGCATGACGCAATCATTTCCCATATGAGCAGTCTGTGACGTTTAGATCATTTCTGATGTACTATCATTTCCTCTTTTCTCAAGTTAACTTTGAAATTTTCTCCATTTTTTTTTATTTTGAAAAATATTTTGAAAATTAAAAGAACTATACAGAAAATTTAAAAGAAATAAAGTTTAACTTCCATGAATTGAATTGATTTGAGAAAAATTAATTTTCACTCAGGATTGAACATTCCTATCAAGTTGACAAGATGCTCAAAACGGGATCGATCAAATGCCATTGTGAAAAGGTCAGCAAGATTGTCATCCGTGTGAACTTTTACAAGTTCAATTAAATGCTTTTCAGCACAATCACGGATGAAATGATGGCGAATTTCTATATGTTTAGTTTTGGAATGTTTCACCGGGTTATTCGTGATGGACATGGTGGCATTGTTGTCAATGAATAAAAGGAGTTCCAGTGAAGTTTAAGCCGTAGTCTCTCAATTGTTGCTGAATCCACAATATTTGAGAACAACCGCTCGCCGCAGCAATGTATTCTGCTTCACAAGTTGAGACAGAAACCGTTGACTGCTTCTTGCACTGCCAGGAGACCAGTCTGTCTCCTAAGAATTGACATCCACCAGAAGTTGACTTTTTGTCAAGGTTACAACCGCCATAGTCTGAATCAGTGTAAGCTTTGAAGTGAAATGACTGCTGCTTAGAGTACCAAAGACCTAATCGGGGTTTCCCTTTCAGATATCTGAAAATCCTCTTCACGGCTATCATATGTGACTCATTCGGTTGAGACTGAAACCTTGAGCACAAGCACATAGCAAACATTATATCGGGTCTTGAAGTTGTGAGATACATAAGTGATCCGATCATCCCACGGTATAATCTGCTATCTACATCTTTTCCATCTTTGTCAGGATGCAGACCATGATTGACTGGGATAGGTGTGCCATAAGTACTGCTATCATTCATCTTGTATTTTGACAAGATGTCCTTCACATACTTGGTTTGATGTAGATAAATTCCATCCTCTCTTTGACTAACTTGCCGACCCAGGAAGAACGACAGTTCACCCATATTACTCATTTCAAACTTGGACTTCATCACCTGCTCGAATTCCCTACACATCCCTTCCTTGGTAGATCCAAAAATAATGTCGTCGACGTATACTTGTACAAAAAGAATGTCACCTCCTGCTTTCCTAATGAAGAGAGTCGAGTCAATCTGTCCACGGTCAAAACCATTAGACAGTAAATGCTTAGATAATGTCTCATACCATGCCCGCGGTGCTTGATGAAGACCGTAAAGTGCTTTATCGAGCTTATACACTCTATTGATATTATGCGGATCTTCAAAGCCGGGAGGTTGAGTGACATAGACCTCTTCATGAACTTTACCATAAAGGAAAGCACTCTTCACATCAAGTTGATAGACCTTGAAGCCGACATATGTGGCATAAGCCAAGAACAGTCGAATGGCCTTAATTCTAGCAACTGGGGCATATACTTCCGTGTAATCCAAGCCCTCTTATTGATAAAAACCCTGAACAACCAATCTTTCTTTGTTCTTCACAACAACATGACGATCATCCGTCTTGCATTTGAACACCCATCTGGTTCCAATCGGCTGGAAGCCTTTTGAGAAGTCAACCAAATCCCACACGTGCAACTTTTGGAATTGAGACAATTCATCTTGCATCACCTCAATCCAGCAGTTGTCAGTGAGAGCCTCCTTCACATTCTTCGGCTCTAACTGGGACACGAATGCAGCATGCGGATATGTTTCCATGACACTAGTGTCAAGTATCTCTGTGTAAAGACTGGTGTTCTCAGTGATGGTTCCATGACGAGTCTGAACACCGGCATAAGGATCACCAATAATGTTGTCGATTGGATGATTCCTACGCACTCTCGTCTCCGGTACAATCGGTTCCTGAATTTCTGAATCGAGATTCGTGCTTAACTCCCCCATTTCCTGTGTTCCTGAGGAAGAAGATTCAATGTTAATTGGATCAGCTGGAGCTTCATTTCCTACAGTTGTGTTAGGATTGGCTTGAGCGTCATCTCCAACAACTTGAAAATCTTCACTGTTATCACTGTCATGAGTTCTAGATGCAGATGCGGCATTGGAATCAGGAGTTATAATTGGTACAGTAGCATGAGTAGAGAAACTGGAGTCTTTGTCGCCACCCAATAATTCATAAACATTTGCGGCGTCAACTGCAGATAGATCAAGAAGATTGAATGACTTGAATAGCGCATCATAATCAAAACCCCAAGCTGGACCTGTTGGTTCAGGTGGAATGCTGTGTTTACTGCAATCCACTTCAAACCATTCCTCCACAGTACGAGTTCCTATATTGTACACTCTCTTGCAAGGCGAGTTGGCAACGTATCCTAAGAAGATGTCTTCCACCGCTTTTGCATGAAACTTAGACTGACGGTCTTTGTACTATAGCAACAAGGAACAAGGACTACCAAAAGGAACTAGGTAATCAAGATTAGGAAGTCGATTGTTGATCAACTCGTAACAAGTCTTGTTGTGCCTCTTCACAACCAAAACTCTGTTTAAGACGTGACAAGTTGTGTTAAACGGCTTCTGCCCAGAAAGTGACAGGAAGCTTTACATCTGACAGCACAGTCCTTGCAGTCTCAATTAGTGTTCCGTTCTTCCGTTCAGCAACTGCATTCTGCTAAGGCGTGTACGGATCCCTTTCTTGAGACATAAAAGCTCCATCACGTTATTCTTGAACTCAGTTCCGTTGTCACTCCTTATTCTTCTAACTTTCAGCTTGCAAAGAGATTCCAAGCTCAGGATCAAGTATTGAAGAATATCAGCAGTCTCGTCTTTAGTACCTAAAAAGTGCACCCAAGAAAAACGTGACAAATAATCAGTTACAACTAGACAGAACGACTTACCTCCAATACTCCTGATACTTATGGGGCCAAACAGATCCATGTGTAATAGCTCCAAAGGGGTATCAATAGAGTTTTGAAGCTTGGGCTTGTGAGACTTCCGTTGCTGTTTGCCTTTTTTACAAGGCATACAGTCATCTGCAACGGTAAATCTCAGCTTAGGAACCCCGGTTACCAAACCGTTTCGGACAAGATGGTTCATTTTATGATACGAAATATGTCCGAGTTTCCTATGCCACAAGATAGAGTCAAGCTTTGTCGCTTTCGTAAGCAAACAAGTAGCAACTGATGAGGTGGTTGTTGCCACGCTCATATCGATCTGATAGGTGTCATTTGTTCTTGGCACTCTCATCAGGATCCAGTCTTCGGGAACTTCAAAACCAGGTTTGAGAATCAGGCATTCTGATTTGTCAAACATCACCGAGTACTCCTTATCACACATTTGGGAGACACTCAATGGGTTATGCTTCAGCTGCTCGCAAAAGTTGACATTGTCAAAGCTGACACAACCGTTCGAAACCACGCCTTGACACGTGATGCTTCCGCCTTTTTCTTCGGCAAAGGCCATATAGCTGCCTCTGAATGGTTTAACATCTTGAAGCAAGGCCATGTTTCCTGTCATGTGCCGAGAGCATCCACTATCTACATACCAGCGGTTAGAGATAGTACCCTTCGGACGTCCCTGCACGAGTCACAAAAGAATTAGTTAGATTTGGAGACCCAAGCCATTGTGGTCTTGGGTCGTCCATCCTTTTCAAAATAAATTACTTCCTTTAACTCACAGTAGTGATGACTGTTCAAAATTGATGAATCTTTAAAAGAATTAGAATTGGGAGATTGAGAATTTTTGGATTTGGCAGTCCAGGATCTCTTCTGTTTCTTAACCGAAACATGAGACTTTGGTTCAACAACAGCAGGTGAACTTGTGGAAGCGTCACCTGATTGAACTGAAGCCAGCTGTTCTAGCTTTCTCAACCTCTTGTTCCTTCTTCTTCTCTGTGGTTTAGAGAGTCTTGCCACAGGTTTCTCACCAGTACGTGTACTACCAGAGGTAGATACATGAGGTACAGCAGGTTGCGTTACCTTTCTTGAAACTGATGGTTTAGCTTCAGATTTGATCTTAGGATTTACCATCGGTTTGACTGGTGGTTTCACCACATTTTACTTTGGACATTTGGGAGGGGTCATTGATGGCGACTTAGGGACAACAGCTGGTTGTGAAACAACATGCCGTTTCCCTTGGTTCTTTGAAGGACAGTTCACAAGAATGTGACAAACCAAGCCACAGTGAAAACAATTCCTCTTGTCTACATAAGTTCTCTTGTAAGGCTCACTAGATCTGGCCTTAGATAACTCAGCATTATGAGCTGGAGGAGTTGGTTTATGAACAGGAGTCTGAACCTTTACAGTTTGGTTTTTGGGGTTATAGTATTTTTCCAAATTTTCTTTGTAACCAAGCCCATAGTGAGCTGAAAAAGCCTCTTTCTTTACATGGTTAAGACTTTTATAACCCCCCATAAAGCATTACCTTTAGTTTATCATTTGTTTCAGTGATATCGGGTTCAGTTAAAATGCAATTATCACTATTAGTGATAATGTTTTTCTTTACTTTCTGTTCAGTTAACAACTCCTCACATACTACTCCTTCAGGGCAAGTGTTAACCGACCTATCTTCAGAAGCAGTAACGAACTCCTCACTAGATGTGGAGTTAGCCTTACTTGAGGATTCATCCTTTTTAGGGGAATCATCCTTATCAGAGGACTCATCGAGACAAGTGAGATCAATGTCTATTAAGCTATTGACAAACTTCTCGCTTACTGGTGGAGGAATGGCATTAGTACCCAGCCCTAACCCATTCATTTGTCTCACTACAGATTCGTAGTGTTCCACCACAAAAATGAGAGTTTTTCAACTTCTCATTAGAGCATTTTAACTACAAGATCTCATTTTGCAGTTTGTTAATTTCATTGTTCCATTTTTCCAACCCCCTGTATGTAACATCTAAGTGAAGATGTTGATCGCTTATTTTTAAAGAATATTCACATTTTTCTTTTTTCAACGTTTCAACAGAATCTTTAAAACGTTTTTCGTTTTCTTTATAGTTTAGAGCTGCCATACTTAGGGGTTCGATTTTGTCTTGGAGCCTAGAATTTTCAAGTTTTAGCCCTAGACATTTAGAACATGAAATAACAGAAAAGGGGTTAGAATCTACCTCAGAAGATGAACTTGTTGCTTCTCCAATGGCCATGAGAGCAACAGCAGTAGTCGATTCCTCTTTATCAGCTACAGAAGCTTCCTTTTCTTCAGCTTCCTTCTCTCCCTCTGTAGCAGCAGTAGTAGACTTCTCTAGGTCAGCCATAGAAGCTTCCCTTTTCTCTGCTTCCATAATCTCCATGATCTCAGCCATGAGACCAACCTGTGTTTGTGCGATGATAGCATCCTCCAGATGAACACCCCAATCAAAGCTTTCGTCCTGTTGGGTTACCAGTGCATTAGACGTTCCAACTTGGCTTTGATTGTGGTGGTTTGAGTTGTTGTGGCCATGGCTGTTTCCTTGGCTAGGTCTGGTAAAACCAGAGGTTGGTGCTCTGTCTTTCTGACACTCGGGAGCATAGTGTCCATAGTTCAGACACTTGTAGCATTTGGCCTTAGATTTTTCAAACCCGACCTTGGCATTAGGATGCCCGCCAATAAACTTTCTTCCTGTTCTGTTCAGGAAATGCTTGGCTCTCCTCAATAGCATGGCCATATTCCATTGAATATCCATGTCCTCCATGTCATCAGGATCCACTTGATTAAAATCTTCTTCAATCATCTCGGGATCAGTAAGCTTGCCACCTATGAAATTCTCATACGCAAGCATACAAGATGAGAATAGTGCTACATGATCTTCAGCTATTCTGGCTATAGCTGATTGGTTAGCTGAAGACGTAGCAGGAGGATTTCTTGAGGTATTTTGATGATGAGACCCCAACCCTGATCCAGATGCATAGCATGCATGACCATCACAACCATTTGAGTGGTCTTCATCTGTAGAGTTTCCAGTGAAAAGGGCAATTCGAGAGCTCAATGACTTGGATGTAGAAGTCGTCCATGATACATAGAAGGGTCTTGTATCTGAGGTCTTCCTGAGCTCTCCTTTCTTTTTAGGTTCATGTCATGAGCTTGAACCTTTCCTATTGCCTCCTCTACTGTCAACTCATAGAATTTTGGATTTTCCCTCATCAGGGTTGTGTACATCTCAAATTTGGGTGGTAAGGAATCCAAAAACTTTTCCACCATCTCTTCATCTGGATACCTGAGTTCAAAAGCCTTCAACTCAGTCTGTAGATGATAGAATCTAGAGATGAGGTCATCTAAAGATTCGTTCTCTAAAAATCTGAAGCACTCATACTGCTTCCTGATAAGATCCCTCTTACTCTTCTTGATATCACTATTTCCTTCGAATCTTTTCTGTAAAGATTTCCAAAGATCCTTGGAATTGTCATAACCTCGGAAACTGTAGAACAATTCCCGAGTTAATGCCATAGTGATCGAACCAAATGCCTTCTTTTCTCGATCATAAGAGTTCTTTTCTTCGTCAGAAAGCTTAGAGATAGGTTTGGGCATGGTTTCATCAAGATAGATGCGTGTGGGATGCTTATATCCGTCAAGGATTGGTATCCATAGCGATGAGTCGGTATAAGAAATGTAGTGCTCAAAACGCGCTTTCCAATTAGAATAATCGTTTACGTTCGACAACTTTGGCGGTTTCTGTGGTGTACCGATCTCATTTTCATAGTTTAACATGTTTCCCAAATTCTGAAGATTCGACATAGTGAACACTTAGTCAAATTTCAGAAAAATCAGACACAGTTGCGCACTTGATTTTGGCCTTGCGCACTTGAGAAATGGTCTTGCGTATTTAGATTTGCTCTTGCGTACTTGATAAGTACGCAGGAGTAAATGATAAGTATGCAGGATATAACTTAAGTTCATAGAAGATCAGTCTTGCACACTTGTAAGTACATAGGATATTAGTCTTGCGTATTTAGCAAGTACGCAACAGAACTGTACTTTTTTCCAAAAATGGTAAGTACGCACAACACCTTTTCAGCAACTCTCACCAAACTATTCCGGTCACCTGAAAGTCACCGGAGATGGTAAAAATTGAACTGATGATCAATGAAAATGAGCCAAAGGGTTAGAAACTTGTTTCTAACCAACCTTTGATGCTCAAAACACTCAAATACACAACAAAAATCAGTTTTTGAGTGATTTTTGCTTCTAAAATAGTGCTCAAGAGCTACCCCTATTTTATCACTAAAATCAACAAAAATACCTCTTTTTGCTTGTAAAAACTCGGTAGAAACTCTCCAAAGTCACTCACAACACTTGAAATCAGGAGCAATGCTCTGATACCACTTGTAGGTCCTCGGGTGTGGCGGATCGTCACATGCAAGTGGGTCTACTAGTCGGACCGGGTGCGGAATACCCGTGACTAGGCGGAGAGTCAAACTAAACAAAGTAAACCGACAAAGGAAAACACTTTAAACGTTCTGTGTATTATAAACACTTGAAGGTTACAGAGAGAAGCACTGAGATTACAATTTGCGTATTTGCTATTGTGCCTGCGTACTTAACTTCTGTCAACCTATCCTATTTATACAAGACCTGATGCCTGCGCACTTAGCAAGTGTGCAGGAAAAAATGCTCTTGCGTACTTAGCAAGTACGCAAAGGTATTCTTGCGTACTTGCTAAGTACGCAGGAGCTTTCTCCTGCGCACATACAAGTGCGCAAAACACTTAGAGAAAAATGCAACATTCAATATGTAAAAGTAAATACAACTCGATAAACTAATACATAAAGACTCTTACATACAAAGAGAATTACAAACAAGAAAATACAAACTAAGACTCTATCCAGAGTGTTTGTCACAGAAAAGTGCTTCAACCGATTACGAAACTAACCAAATGATTTAATTGGATTTAAACTGAATCTAAGATCAAAACCCCCAAACCGTTTTAAACGAACCCTAGGTTCTAGATTTTGATCGATTTGATTTTGTATGCCCAAATAATCATAGGGCTTTCAATCTAGAGACACAAACGAATCTAATAGTGTAGGAATTTACCGGATTAGTGTTCTAATTGAGTGTGGTCGGCTAAAACCGATGCCGAGGATGGCAACTTTGATTCCCGATGACTTCTGCTAGGATTTCGATGAAGTTGATGCTTACAGAAGCTTCACAAAGTCTCGATTATCGAGTGCAGATGATCAAGTCGTGAATTGGTATACGAATTCGAAGAATTCGATAGTATATGCACATGAAGTTGACGGGTACGGGTTTAATTCCCATTATTGAGTTTTAATTAGATAATGATAGTGTTTTATTCGGTAGTTAAAGGCCGTTAATGTCATAATTCCTGTGAATTCGGTTACAATTTCACATAGAAACGATCGCGAGGCTTGATTTTGAGCAAAGTCACACGGTTTGACTTTCAAAAGTCAAACACAATCAAGAATGGGTTCAAATCATGTTTAGTCCCTGTGGTTTTATGTTCTTAAGTTTAGAACTTGGCAGGAATAGTCCCTAAAGTTTGAATTGGGTTAACCAGGTTGCGGACTTGTTAGTTTGACTAACAAAAAGTCAACAGAATGGGTTTTGACTAATTTTATTACTAGTCTTAAGTTTAGATAATGATATAATTAGTCCCTAAGGTTTGAGTCAAGTAACTCGGTTAACTTTAACTGGATTTGGTTAACGGAGTTAACCTGAAAAGTTCGGATTGTCACAACGATCACGAATTTATCATGGTATGGTTTGCACACATGATGCATGAGGTCCATGAAAACCTCGGGTGCATTGGTTAGTCCAAAAGGCATTACCATGAACTCGTAGTAACGGAGTTGGTGAAAACCAGATCGAAGATCAATCTTCGAGAAGCAAGTAGAACCTTGAAGTTGATCAAAGAGATCATCAATTCTAGGCAAGGGATAACGGTTTTTGATGGTAAGCTTGTTGAGCTCGCGTTAGTCAATACACATATGGAATGATCCATCCTTCTTCTTGACGAATAAGACGGGTGCTCCCCAAGGCGAATAACTTAGACGGATGAAGCCCTTGTCGAAGAGCTCTTGGAGTTGAATTGCATGTTCCTGAATTTCAGAAGGTGCAAAACGGTAAGGAGCTCTAGCCACGGGGTTAGCTCCGGGTACAAGGTCAATACGAAATTCTACTTGTCGAACGGGTGGAAGGTCGGGTAGGTCTTCGGGGAATACTTCGGGAAAGTCCCGGATGATGGGGATGTCTTGAATACTCTTCTCTTTGACATCCTTTTGAACAATATGGGCTAAGAAGGCTACGTACTTCTTTCGTAGGTACTTTTGGGTGGTAGTGCATGACATTAACTTGAGTTCTTTGCACGGCTTTTCACCAAAGACTCTTAACGTTTCTCCCGACGGAAGGGGTATTCGGATGCACTTCTCAAAACAGATGACTTCGGCATGGTGATTTGACAGCCAATCCATGCCTATGATGATATCAAAACTTCCTAGTGGCACTGGCACGAGGTTGATTGGAAATGTATGATCATTAAGTTCTAGAGAGCAGTCGTGGATAACGGAGTCAATTGTAAGAGAGTCACAATTTGCTAATTCGACAGTGAAAGTTTTCTCTAATTTGGATCGTGATTTTGCAAGGGTTCAAAGTTAAGTGACACAAAAATTTTATCTGCACCGGTATCAAATAAAATGGAGGCATATTGACTATTAACAAGGAACATACCATTGACCACATCATTGTTGGCCTGAGCTTCATTGACGTTTATGTTGAAAGCACGCCCACGAGCTCCGCCTTGTATAACATTGATGAACTTCGGGCACTGGTCACAGAAATGATTTGGGTTGCCACATTCATAGCAAGCACGCCCATTTGCAATAGGGGAACACCTTGATTAGCCACTTGCTGGTTGGTTCGGGTTGGTGGGTTGACTTGACCTGCAAATGCCTTGGCTCTACAAACATTGCCCGTATGGCCATATTTCCCACAGTGAGTGCAAAGGCGACAAATAATGTTTTGGAGATGGTGATAATTGCATGTGGCACAGAGTGGGTAGATCCCAATATATGGCTTCTTGACTGGTGCTTGAGCCATGGGAGCAACTTGGTTAACAGGGATAGCAGGAGTGACCACATCATAATTCTTAGCCTTTCTTTTCTTATTATTGTGGTACTATTTAGTTTTGGCTTCTTTGATGTGTGCGGGAGGAGTTGTGGTGTCGGGAACTTTCTTGGTGCCTTTTCTAGCCGTAGTCCCTGCTTTCACATGGTTGTCGGTCAAAGTAGCGGATAACCGGATAACATCTTCGAGTATTGCGGGATTTCTCCCTAAGACAGTATCCTGAATCTGCCTAGGTAACCCACCAATGTACTTCTCAACACAGCGGGATAAAGGTGTGACCATATGGGGCACAAGGAGACTCAACTCATGGAACCGAGTTGTATAAGCCAGACTCTCACCACTATCTTGGCCAAGATCCCAAAACTCAGCTTCCAGTTTCTTCACCTCATTCCGGGGACAGAACTCCTCGGTCATTAGTCTCTTAACCTCATCCCATGGTAAGGCCATTGCTACCTCCATGCCTCTAGTTCTCTTTTCCCCATTCCACCACGTGAGTGCCCGTTTTTGAAAGACACTGGTGGCATGATGAACACGAAGGTTATCGGGGCAGTCACTATTGAGGAAGGTGCCCTCAATACTTTCGAACCATTGAAGGAGTCCCGTGGCTCCCTCGGTACTATAGAACTTAAGATGATTACATGAGTTGAAGTGCTTGAAGGTGCATTATGGTGGGTTGGCACCACCACCACCATTAGTTCCATGGTTACCATTTGTGGCCCCAATAGATTGAGTGAGTTGAGTTACAAGTTGTGAAAGGACATCAGCAATATCGGTGTTGTTGTTGGACATGGTAGCATGACGGGGAGGCATTCTACAGATTTGCACAAGACAAGAAAAGATGTAAGAACTTATGAAAGTTGATTGAATGTAAAATGGATAAGATAATAAATAAAATAGTTAATCATAGATTGGATTGTACTCAAATAGTGACATGATCACTTGAATACTATGACACATTAAGGTTAATTAAACTCATTTAACTTTCAAGGAGACATGCTTTAGCCTATAAGTAAACACTCATCGCGGGAATTCCCAGGAAAGCATACGGGTCCTTCGGTTGATTGGGATTTATACGAAATGCTTTCCTAGACAGAAAACCCAGAATACAGGTGTCACCCTTCCAGATTGCACGTGTCCTCTAATAATTAACAAAGTTTAAAACCTTAACGAGGAAATAAAGAAAGTTTATAGATTTATATCCATGAAGTTTCCACATGCTATGATGATGACAGAGAAGTAGGTAAGAAGGTTATGAGGCTTAGGGTATGGGTAGGGATATTGTTTATTTAATTTATTATTTAAGTATAGTCTATTAAGTAGTGAATTTTAACAAATGAGGTATCAAAATGAAATAATAATTAATATAATAAGCATGTAACACATAGCATGTAGCACATAACACATAATCATGAAGCATGGTATAAGTGGGTGTCCTAAAGTTATAGTCTAGGTCAAGGGTGTCTAATAACCTAGTTCCCTATAACCTGGCTCTGATACCAATTTGTCACACCCCAACTGACGGCGGAAACGTCGCGGCGGGACATGTAGACTGTTCATGAGCACAAGGTTGACTAAATTGAGATATATTAATCATTCAAATTCATTGCATAGATTCAAGACAAACCAAGATCAAACCAAGTACATAAAATGAAATACATAAATCCTTTATTAATATTAACAAAACTTATGTGTAGCAAGTCCTGATCAAAATAACACATTAGCACCTGAAACATGAATAAAATAAGGTCAACTAAAAAGTTGATGAGCATACACAGGTTTATACATAGATAGTGTATAGATGTAAATAATCAAATCCTTACATAACATGATAAAATAAGGCATTTATGAGGAGTAACTATTGTGTAACCAAAGTACAATCAAACCTTTGTAACTAGCATGCAAATTGTGTTGTCGGTAACAATCACCCCAATCTGGGTGTGTTTGTCAGACTGAATAGATCTATCATTGTTTACCATCGGCTTGAATAGTTAATGATTGCACATAAATTGCACACAAACAGTTAACACACCTAACACTCAAACATAAAGCTCAAATTTTGCATACATGAATGTAAAGAGGATTTGTGGTTGTGTAGTTTATGTAATTGTAAACAATTGTGTGTGTAGAGTTCATGTTTCACCCCAAGGAAAGTGTAAAGTGTAAAAGGGGCTATGTAATACTCACTTGTATTAAGGGTGTAGCTAGCAGCGAGACTAGATAGCAAGATGATCCTTGAACTCTCACAATGTTAACCTAGTGTGTAAAGTATCCTGAATTAAAAGTGTGTACTAGAGTTGCGTTGTGGTATGTATAGGACTGTAGGAAATTGTGGTTTGTACTTAAAAGGTGTTGTGTAGGTCCCTTCGTGTGTTTCGGATCGTCACATGCAAGTGGTCTACTAGTCGAACCGGGTTGCGGAATACCTGTGACTAGGTGGAGAGTCTTACTAAACAAAGCAAACCAAACACGAGAGTCACAATAAACGTTCTTTGTATTATAAACACTCGACGGTTACAGAGAGATTACAAGCTGCGTACTTAGCAAAACTGAGTTCGTCTAAACAAAATGTTTCTGCGTACTTAGCTTCTGTGAACCTATCCTATTTATACTGACCTGATGCCTGCGCACTTAGCAAGTGCGCAGGACCAATTGCTCTTGCGTACTTAACAAGTATGCAGAGGTGTTCTTGCGTACTTGCTAAGTACGCAGGAGCTTTCTCCTGCGCACTTGTAAGTGCGCAAAACACTTAACAGAAAAACAACAAACATTATGTAAAAGTAAATACAACTCGATAAACTATTACATAAAGACTCTTACATACAAAGACAAATTACAGACATTAGAAATACAAACTAAGACTCTATCCAGAGTGTTGTCACAGGAAAGTGCATCAACAAACTCCCCCTTGACAACAGCTCGGGATCTTCATCGTCTTCAGTCTTTATTCTTCAGTCTTCACAGCACCTGTTCCTTAGCTTCCATCTTCTTCTTGTAATCAAGGCAGAACTTAATCACCTTGTCATATTTAGCAGAGAGAAGCTTTGTCCATTCGTCAGTGTGGATGCAGAATTTGTCTGCTAGTACCTCCAGATCGTTCACAGAGAAATTGATGAAGCAGACTTCATCAAAAACCCTGATCACTTCCTTTGGCACTAAGTTTCCACTATCTGACTTACCTTTACCCATAACCACAGCCTCGCCCGTTTTTGGATCAACGTACCAGTACGACATGTCACCAAGAATATCCTGAGGTAACTTGCTCAGGGGAATCCTAGTTTCACATCGCACTGGCTTGTATACCAATCTCTTTAAGGGTTTCTTAGTCACAGGATGCACAACGTGCTTATCCTTGACTCTTCTGGGCACTTGAGGCTTGAGGTATTCAAATTTCCCTGATCTTGCTTCTCGCTGTAGTGTTACCCACAAACCCATTGCTACTTCATTACTCGAGTGACTCAGCAGGTCGCGGTTTGCGAGGTTCACAAGGTCGTACTTGGGCAAAGAGTTGAACGCCTCACTGGTGGGTTTCAAGTATTGAACCCCCCCAGATCTTTTGATGGCGAACAGCTGCTTGTCCTCCTCGAACCTAACAGCCAAGATCATACCTGTCGCTCCGTGCTTGTCTGTGATAGACGTCTTTTGACACACGGGAGTTGGACCCTTTGTAGATGCTGAAGGCATGTCTTTCTCTTTTGGTGCCTCGGGGTCCACAGGTGTAGGGTCGACTGGGGAGGCTTCAGTTGTAGCTTCAACATTACTTGCCATGTCAACTGAGCCTGTGTCTGTTTCGAGCAGAGATTCGAGCGATGGTATTTCAAATATCTCACCATCCTCTAACTCGTACTCTAGTTCCCCGTCGCCCTTGGGAATCTCGATTATCACATCATCATCATCATCATCATCGTTCCAATCATCACCGGAGTCGATCTCTCCTTCTTCCAGATTAAGAAGAGCATCGATCTGTGCTTCTTTAGAATAGTCAGGCTCGAGATAGAGAATCTCATCAGCCACTGACTTCCCTTTGTCTCCGCCACCACCACCTGAGGTATCACCACCCCCTTGCTGAGTAGACTCCCCCTCAGCCAATGGAACAGAAGAGATGGGCACAATCGCCAAAGCTAGGTGCTCACCTCCACTAGGACCGACTTCAGGATCCTTGTCTTTATCATCATCCTTAGTCAGATCGACTGGACGACAAGACTCGGCACCGGTGGATTTCTTTTCTTTGTCTTTCTCTTTCTCTTTCTCTGTCTCCTTCTCCCCCTGAGCACCTAGCTTCGCGGTCAGTTCACCAACTAATTTGACCATCGCTGCGTGCTCCTTTCTCTGCAAGTCCATCCTCAGCTCAAGTGAAGTTCTGTAGCCTAGAATCATTTCGTTAGTCTTCATTAACAGTTCATTCTGTGCCAAGACATTCTTCAACTGTTCATCAGTCCCCGTTCTCTGGCTACACAGAATCTTAACTTCATCCGCCAGGGAGTTTATCTGTGCTTGTTGAGCATCAAAATCCTCTTTTGACTTTTGAAGAGTCTTCAACAAGCCAGCAACTTGGGTTTCTAGCACATCGATCCTAGCTTCATTTGGATCCGGATGCCTAGATGATGAGGCTTCGGCGTTGTGGTTGGGGGAAGAGAAGATTGTGTCAAAGTCGAACCCCTGTGAGAAATCACCGTAGTTGAAGGGTTGACCTGACGGCTCTTTGGTGGGTGTTGGGATGGGGGATGTAATGATGGGAGTTATGGTTGGGGTGATGGTGACTGACTCCGTGAGAAGTGGAGCAGTCACCGTCACCTGGACGGTTGGAATAGGGAGGGTCACCGTCACAGGAATCACCTCTGTGACCGCCGTGACCGCCACATCTGCTTGTACCAGTGGCCTTCTCCTCCTACTAAACAGTTTCCGTGCTGGCGTGGTAGATTCTGACTCTGGACGGGCAGCTTCAACTTGTACTGGCTGCACAATCGGAATCTCTTCAACCCTGGGGATAGCATCCTCTTGCCTATCGCCCCTTTTCTTGTTGGCTTTCTCTCACCTTCGTCTTTGTAGAGCAGCGTCAGAGTCGGAAGCCGGCTCATATTCGCTGCTCGAGCTTTGTCGTTTTCTTTTTGAAGACAACTCAGGCAGGGTTACCTGTGCCGACCTTCTCGGATGTGCCTATGATGGTGCGTCATCGGAATCAGAAGAATCTGATTCTGTTGCCTTCGAATCGGATTCCTCCGCACCACCAACACCACCTTCATCATCACCTTCATCATCCTCATTCTCTTCATTTTGTTCTTCATCAGAGTGATCACTCATCTCTGGTCCAGAGTTGGGACTATACCAGTTCCAGTCCTCCGGAGCGACGTACGCTTCATTAATCAGGTGGCCGAAGAGTTCAGTATGCTCAGGGGTAGGTTCTACACTGCCTGGCTTTAGAAACGGTGCAAAGACTCTCTTGTCCACCCGTTTTACCTGCAGTCTCTCCCCGATAGCACGTAGGTTTGGCAGTGCATCATCGATCAGTAGCTGCACAAACCTCGGGTACAAAAGAAATCTGAACCTCTCTGTTGTATTTATCTGGTCATTTAGTGCTTTGAAAATATAGCGAGAGAAGTTATAGCCCCGATTGAGAGACAGGCCCACCATGGCCGCTGCTAGGTCATGACCCATGGCATCTTGCCTCGCTTTTCTGGATGAGATGCACATGATCATGATGTGGGCAAAATAACGCCATTGATCCAATACCCACATCTTCTTGTAAGAAGCATAGTCCCTTGCCCCGACATATCCCTTCTCTGCCTCCAACATCCATCCATGTAGTAATCTGGATAGGATGTCAGGTCGGTAGCAAGGTCTCCGAACCTCAGTACTCTCCTGATTGTATCTTCAGAGAACGCAATTGCTCGACCATTAACGGTTGCCCTTATGACATTAGGGGACGCCGTGCAATCGTGCTCTGCAGTCTCCCAGAATTGCTCCAGGTAAGGTCTTGAGACTGTTGGGTTTGCTGAGATTGCATAACTTATTCTTGATCTATTTAGAAAATCCACAATCTCCCTGTATTGCAAGGCTGCGCCTTTCCATTCTGGTTCGGTGTTAGCCACTAGGTTGAATTTGTAAGTGAATGCACGAGCCATAGCCTACAAACACACACAGAAAACATATTCAGAATAACTTATAACACTGGAAGTAGACACACATGATGTAGTATAGTAGTTACACTTTGAAAAAATTTTCGGACTTAGAAAAAATTTCTAAGTGTTGGTCCTGCGCACTTAGTAA
Source organism: Smallanthus sonchifolius (assembly GCA_023525975.1). Taxonomy (NCBI): domain Eukaryota; kingdom Viridiplantae; phylum Streptophyta; class Magnoliopsida; order Asterales; family Asteraceae; genus Smallanthus; species Smallanthus sonchifolius. The sequence continues at coordinate 90,416,663 of CM042024.1, read as the reverse complement.
GTGCGCAGGATTTTCCTCTTGCGTACTTAACAAGTACGCAGGAATTACTTCTTGCATACTTGCTAAGTGCGCAAGAACAACCCTTAGCAAAATTTCAGAAACATGAAAAAAATCACAGAATGCATAATGACAGGTCTAGTAGGTCGCCACTTAGTCGGAATCAACAATTCTAACTTATGGGACCATTGTTGACACTAGCAACTACCAAAATACACCAAATTTTGACCTAGACAGTCTACGACCCACTGTCGGTTCATCTTCAACCAACAGATCAAATCGAGGACAGGAGGATGATTAGAGATGCGATTAAGGTTTCCATTAACATGTTAATGATAATAAGTTACCCAAACAATCCCAGATTATCCCAATTTTTGTCGGATTTAACCAAAAAAAATAAAAAAATTCTACGTCAAATCGGTCCAAAAGTCATGAATCTACGGTTGGAATTGCCCTAGATTCTCACCAATGAGATGTAATACGATGATGAAAGTATTGACGGGATGAAAAGAGGGTTTGAACACACTCGATTTTGAGAGAAAAATTGCAGGGGGGAAAAAATTAGGTTTGAAAGCGTGAAACCTGAAAATTTTCTAAGTGTCGGATTTATACCCCTCAGAAATTGTTCGTGCGTACTTGTTAAGTGCGCACGAATTAACTCTTGCGTACTTAACAAGTGCGCAAGGCTTTACTCTTGCGTACTTGCTAAGTGCGCAAGAGTTACTACGTGCGTATTTAGCTAAGTGTGTAGAAACCTTAAGTGCGCAACTTTTCAACTCAGAATTTATGAAGAATTCAAGTCAAATAACGAACAAGATAAAACTATTCAACCAAGAGGATTCAAATACAATTCATGAAGGTTAAACATAAAATATTTTTGGCTTTTTCTGATTAAACTTGAACAATGCATAAACTTAAAAACTTAAAATCTTTTTGTGCTTTTCAAGATAGATATATACAATCATTTACACAAGCTATTTTTGATCAAAGACACGAGCAAAGGATCATATCAGGCTATCTTTTAGCAAAAACGATACAAAATAAACATCAACGAATATGGGATCATGTCATGTATTACTTTTTATTCAAACGTAATAAGCACATAAACAAGTAATTCAAGTTGACAGGATTATAAGATTTGAAAGTATACGCATCTTTGTATCACTTTATTGTGTATTAAGGTATTAATTATAAGATATACAACGTGTACCCCACTGAGATGCTATGATATTTTGCACTATCTTCAAGGCATCTAAGATTATTATCAATTATTTTCTTATTTTTTAGAATGAAGTTACATCAGTTAGCACAGAAAAATCAAGCAGAATCCATAAGGATTATCAGGAACCATAAGATTCAGAATCGATTGATTCGTTTGTCTTGGTTTCATGTGAGCTTCTTTTTTGAATATCGGTATGATGATTCGGGATAATGAACATGGTGTTTGATTATACGGTAAGGGGATCCAACTTTTATCTGGATTTGATTACAATGAACCAGGAATGATTCAAGGGTGTATACATGCTCAACGGTTAATGTAGAGACATGTCTTGATTCAATCTCTCCTTGCATACTTGTGAGTATGGGCAGTGAGATGAACCGCATTAATTGTGCTAACAACATAACTCGAAACTGATCTCAAAAGAAAATTATTGTCAAAATCTAACATCCTTTATCTGTTAATGATCTTTTCTATTCTTTTACGCACACACACACTTGCAAACATGGGTTCAAATCACGGTTGTAATTTACGCACACACAAACTTGCAAACATGGGTTCAAATCACGGTTGTAATTTTAAACAGATAAGTAAGCATGACGCAATCATTTCCCATATGAGCAGTCTATGGTGTTTAGATCATTTCTGATGTACTATCATTTCCTCTTTTCTCAAGTTAACTTTAAAATTTTCTCCATTTTCTATTTTGTTTTTGGTTTTTGTAAAATATTTTAAAGATTAAAAGAACTATACAGAAAATTTAAAAGAATTAAAAATTTAACTTCCATGAATTGAAATTATTTAAGAAAACTTAGTTTTCACTCAGGGTTGAACATTCCTATCAAGTTGACAAGATGCTCAAACCGGGATCGATCAAATGCCTTTGTGAAAAGGTCAGCAAGATTGTCATCCGTGTGAACCTTTACAAGTTTAATTAAATGCTTTTCAGCACAGTCACGGATGAAATGATGGCGAATCTCTATATGTTTAGTTTTGGAATGTTTCACCGGGTTATTTGTGATGGACATGGTGGCATTGTTGTCAATGAATAGAGGAGTTCCAGTGAAGTTTAAGCCATAGTCTCTCAACTGCTGCTGAATCCACAGTATCTGAGAACAACCGCTCGCTGCAGCAATGTATTCTGCTTCACAAGTTGAGACAGAAACCGTTGCTGCTTCTTGCACTGCCAGGAGACCAGCCTGTCTCCTAAGAATTGACATCCACCAGAAGTTGACTTTCTGTCAAGGTTACAACCACCATAATCTGAATCTGTGTAGGCTTTAAAGTCGAATGACTGCTGCTTAGAGTACCAAAGACCTAATCGGGGTTTCCCTTTCAGATATCTGAAAATTCTCTTCACAGCTATCATATGTGACTCCTTCGGTTGAGACTGAAACCTTGAGCACAAACATACAGCAAACATTATATCGGGTCTTGAAGCTGTGAGATACATAAGTGATCCGATCATCCCACGGTACAACCTGCTGTCCACATCCTTTCCATCTCTGTCGGGATGCAAACCATGATTGACTGGGATTGGTGTGCCATAAGTAGTGCTATCACTCATCTTGTATTTTGACAAGATGTCCTGCACGTACTTAGTTTGATGTAGATAAATACCATTCTCTCTTTGACTGACTTGCAGACCTAGAAAGAATGACAGTTCACCCATATTGCTCATTTCAAACTTGGACTTCATCACCTTCTCGAATTCCCTACACATCCCTTCATTGGTCGACCCAAAGATAATGTCGTCGACATATACTTGCACAAGAAGAATGTCACCTCATGCTTTCCGTATGAAGAGAGTCGAGTCAATCTGTCCACGGTCAAAACCATTAGACAGTAAATGCTTACATAATGTCTCATACCATGCCCGCGGTGCTTGATGAAGACCATAAAGTGCTTTGTCGAGTTTGTACACTTTATTGATATTATGCGGATCTTCAAAACCGAGAGGTTGAGTGACATAGACTTCTTCATGCACCTTATCATAAAGGAAAGCACTCTTCACATCAAGTTGATACACCTTGAAGCCGACATATGTGGCATAAGCCAAGAACAGTCGAATGGCCTCAATTCTAGCAACTGGGGCATATACCTCATTGTAATCCAAGCCCTCTTTTTGATAAAAACCCTGAACAACCAATCTTGCTTTGTTCTTCACAACAACATAACGATCGTCCGTCTTGCATTTGAACACCCATCTGGTACCAATTGGCTGAAAGCCTTTTGGCAAGTCAACTAAATCCCACACGTGCAACTTTTGGAATTGAGACAGTTCATCTTGCATCGCCTCAATCCAGCAGTTGTCAGTGAGAGCCTCCTTCACATTCTTCGGCTCTAATCGGGACACAAATGCAACATGCAGACATGTTTCCATGACACCAGTGTCGAATATCTCTGTGTAAAGACTTGTGTTCTCAGTGATGGTTCTGTGACGAGTCTAAACACCGGCATAAGGATCACCAATAATGTTGTCGATTGGATGATTCCTATGCACCCTCGTCTCCGGTACAATCGGTTCTTGAATTTATGGATCTAGATTCGTGCTTAACTCCCCCATTTCCGGTGATCCAGAGGAAGAAGATTCAATGTTTATTGGATCAGCTGGAGCTTCATTTCCTACAGTTGTGTTAGGATTGGCTTGAGCGTCATCTCCAACAATATGAACACCTTCGCTGTTATCACTGTCATGAGTTCAGATGCAGATGCAGCATTGGAATCAGGAGTTATAATTGGTACAGTAGCACGAGTAGAAAAACTGGATTCATTGTCGTCACGCAATAAATCATAGACATTTGCGGCGTCTTCTGCGGATAAATCAGGAAGATTGAAAGACTTGAATAGCGCATCATAATCAAAACCCCAAGCTGGACCTTTTGGTTCTGGTGGAGTGCTGTGTTTACTACAGTCCACTTCAAACCATTCCTCGACAGTACGAGTTCCTATGTTGTACACTCTCTTGCAGGGCGAATTGGCAACATATCCTAAGAAGATGCCTTCCACCGCTTTCGCATGAAATTTAGACTGACGGTCTTTATACTGTAGCAACAAGGAACAAGGACTACCAAAAGGAACTAGGTAATCAAGATTGGGAAGTCGATTGTTGATCAACTCATAACATGTCTTGTTGTGCCTTTTCACAACCAGAACCCTGTTTAAGACGTGACAAGCTGTATTAACTGCTTCTGCCCAGAAAGTGACAGGAAGCTTTGCATCAGACAGCATAGTCCTTGTAGTCTCGATCAGTGTTCTGTTCTTCCGTTCAGCAACTCCATTCTGCTGAGGTGTGTACGGCGCGCTGAATTCGTGACGGATCCCTTTCTTTAGACAGAAAAGTTCCATCAAATTATTCTTGAACTCAGTTCCGTTATCACTTCTTATTCTTCTAACTTTCAGCTTGCAAAGAGATTCCAAGCTCAGGATCAGGTATTGAAGAATATCAGCAGTCTCGGCTTTTGTACCTAAAAAATGAACCCAAGAAAAACGTGAGAAATCATCAGTTACAACTAGACAGAATGACTTACCTCCAATACTCCTGATACTTATGGGGCCAAACAGATCCATGTGTAATAGCTCCAAAGGGGTATCGATAGAGTTTTGGAGCTTGGGCTTGTGAGACTTCCGTTGCTGTTTGCCCTTTTTACACGGCATACAGTCATCTGCAACGGTAAACCTCAACTTAGGAACCCCGGTTACCAAACCGTTTCGGACAAGATGATTCAATTTACGATAAGAAATATGTCCGAGTTTCCTTTGCCACAAGATGGAGTCAAGTTCTGTCGCTTTTGTAAGCAAACAAGTAGCAACTGATGAGGTGGTTTTTACCACGCTCATATCGATCTGATAAGTGTCGTTTGATCTTGGTGCTCTCATCAGAATCCAGTCTTTTGGAACCTCAAAACCGGGTTTGAGAATCAGATATTCTGACTTGTCAAACATCACCGAGTACTCCTTGTCACACATTTGGGAGACACTCAACAGGTTATGCTTCAGCTGCTCGCAGAAGTTGACATTGTCAAAGCTGACACAACCGTTTGAAACCACGCCTTGACACGTGATACTGCCGCCTTTTTCTCCGGCAAAGGCCACATAGCCGCCTCTGAATGGTTTAACGTCTTAAAGCAAGGCCATGTTTCCTGTCATGTGCCGGGAGCATCCACTATCTACATACCAATGGTTAGAGATAGTACCATTCGGACGTCCCTGCACGAGTAACAAAAGAATTAGTTAGATTTGGAGACCCATGCCATTGTGGTCTTGGGTCGTCCATCCTTCTCAAAATAAACTACTTCTTTCAACTCACAGTCATGATGACTGTCCAAAATTGGTGAATCTTTGGATGAATTTGGAACAGGAGATTGAGAACCTTTAACTTTCTTGTTCCAGGATCTCTTTTGATTTTTAACCAGAACAGTAGACTTTGGCTCAACCACAGCCGGTGAACTTGTGGAAGCTTCACTTGATTGAGTCTTAGTCAGCTGTTCCAGCTTTCTCAACCTCTTATTCCTTCTTCTTCTTTGTGGCTTAGAGAGTCTAGCCACAGATTTCTCACCAGTGCGTGTACTACCAGATGTAGACACACGAGGTACAGCATGTTGCTTTACCTTTCTTGCAACAGATGGTTTAGCCTCAGATTTAATCTTAGGTTTTACCATAGGTTGTACTGGTGGTTTCACCACATTCTGCTTAGGACTTTTGGGAGATGGTTTCTCTGGTGGCGACCTGGGGATAACAGCAGGCTGTGAAACAACATGTCGTTTCCCTTGGTTCTTAGAAGGACAGTTCACAACAATGTGACCAACCAAGCCACAGTGAAAACAGTTCCTCTTGTCTACATAAGTTCTCTTGTAAGGCTCATTAGATCTGGCCTTAGATAACTCTCCATTATGAGCAGGAGGAGTTGGTTTATGAACAGAAGTCTGACACTTTTCAGTTTGGTTTTTAGGGGTATAATACTTTTGCAAATTCTCTTTGTAACCAAGCCCATAATGAGCTGAAAAAGCCTCTTTCTTAACTTGGTTAATATTTTTATAACCCCCGTAAAGCATTACCTTAAGTTTATCATTTGTTTCAATGATATCAGGTTCAGTTAAAATGCAGTTATCACCATTATTGATAATGTTTTTGTGGACTTTCTGTTCAGTCAGCAACTCCTCAGAGACTACTCCTTCATGGCAAGTGTCAATCGACCCATCTTCGGAGGCAGTAACATACTCCTCACTAGATGTGGAGTTAGCCTTACTTGAGGATTCATCCTTTTTAGGGGAATCATCCTTATCAGAGGACTCATCTAGACAAGTGAGATCAATGTCTATCAAGCTATTGACAAACTTCCCACTTATTGGTGGAGGAATGGCATTGGTACCAAGACCTATACCCTTCATTTTCCTCACTACTGATTCGTAGTGCTCCACCACAAAGCGAGAGTTTTTCAACTTCTCATTTGTACATTTTAACTGCAGGATCTCATTTTGCAGTTTGTTGATTTCATTGTTCCGTTTTTCTAACCCCCTATACGCAATATCCAAGTGAACTTGTTGCTCACTTATTTGTAAAGAATATTCACATTTTTCCTTTTTTAATGTTTCAACAGATTCTTTAAAACGTTTTTCGTTTGCTTTGTAATTATGAGCTGCCATAGTTAGGAGTTCGATTTTGTCTTGGAGCTTAGAAATTTCATGCTTTAGCTCTAGACATTTAGAACAAGAAATAACAAAGAAAGGGTTAGAATCTACCTCAGAAGATGAACTCTGTGCTTCTCCAATGGCCATGAGAGCAACGGCAGTGGTAAACTCCTTTTCAACAGCTACAGAAGCTTCCTTTTCCTCAGCTTCTTTTCTTTCAGCCTCCATCAGCTCCATGATCTCAGCCATGAGACCAACCTGTGTTTGAGCAATGATGGCGTCCTCTAGATGAACACCCCAATCAAAGTTTTCGTCATGCTGAGCTACCAGTGCATTTGACGAACCACCTTGGTGTTGATTGTGGTGGCTAGTGTTGTTGTGGCCGTGGCTGTTTCCCTGGCTAGGTCTGGTGAAACCAGAGGCTGGTGCTCGGTCTTTTTGACACTCACGAGCAAAGTGTCCATAGTTCAGACACTTGTAACATTTGGCCTTGGATTTATCAAATCCAACCTTGGCATTAGAATGTCCACCAATGAACTTTCTTCCTGTTCTGTTCAGGAAACGCTTGGCCCTCCTCAAAAGCATGGCCATATTCCATTGAATATCCATGTCATCAATATCATCAGGATCCACTTGGTTAAAGTCTTCTTCAATAGTTTCAGGATCCGTTAGCTTGCCGCCTATGAAATTCTCATACGCAAGCATTCATGATGAAAACAATGCTACATGATCTTCAGCTATTTTGACTATTGCAGAATGGTTAGCTGAAGACGTAGCTGGAGGATTTCTTGAGGTGTGTTGATGATTAGTTCCCAACCCTGATCCGGATGCATAACAAGCATGACCACCACACCCATTTGAGTGGTCTTCTTCATTGGAGTGTCCAGTAAATGTCACACCCCAACCGACGGCGGAAAACGTCAGGGCGTGAAGCTGTGCAGACTGTTCATAGCTCATGGTTGCTAAAGTTTGAATAATTTAAACATTCATTTTCATTACACGTAGCAAGTTCATACCATACAAGAACCAAATGTAGCGATTACAAAATATAAATAGTTTAGATTAATTGCTAGGTCCAAATCCTATATGTAGCAGCTTGTAATACTTCAAACATTGTCACCTGAAACATGGTTAAAAACAAAGTCAACTAAAAAGTTGGTGAGAATACATAGGTTTTCGTGTCATGTAATAGAATATGGTGTCGTGTGCATACAATTCATACAAACATGGCAATTAAGGCATTTATGGAGAGATACCATCGTGTGACCTGGTAGTACAATCAAACCTTTGTAACTAGCATGCAAAACAAACGCGTGTTGGCAGTAACAGTCACCCTACCTGGGTGGGTTTGTCAGACTCAATAGATCTATCACTGTTTACTGTAGGCTATAAAATAGTTAATGATTGCACGTGAATAGCAAACTGCGTGTTGGTCTACACACCTAGTACTCAAGCACAAAGCTCAAAATTGTAACACATGATTGTAGGGTGGAATTGTATATTGTGTAGTTTGTAAACATAGTAAATAGAACGCATGTTCCACCCCAAAAGTTTGTAAATAGAGTAAAAGAGGGGCTATGTAACTCACTTGTGTTGGAGCGTGTAGTTTGCACAGATCAACAAAAATACCAAGCGTGTTGTAGGTCGCTACGTTTGACCTATCGAATGAGGGTATAACACGTGTCACTGTTTGTGTTATTTTGTGTCCAAAGTGGGTTCGTTGGTGGTTTGTGTGTTTAGGGTTGGTTTTGGAATAATAAATTAGTAGCGATATATATTTATTTAAATAAAATTTAAATAAACGATATTTGTTTAAATCAAAATATATATTTGTATAAATAGTTTTATAAAAATGATTACATAAACTCATGATTTCATCGGTTTTGAAACTATCGGGAATTAATCGTTTTAAATTTCTAAATCAAAGATTTGGTTTATAAATGATTCCCGGGTCTTGGGATTTTATAACGTAACTTTTATAATTATATTTTGAAAATTTTTTGCTAAAATATGTTAAATAGACTTTAAAACAGAAAAATAATTGATTCTGGTCAAGGAGCACGACCGTGCTCAAGTAGGGCACGACCGCGCTCGTTGCCGGGCGTGACCGTGGTGGTCTGAAACGCGCCCGTGGTCGAGTCAGAAGGTACTTCATAGGTTCTGGACATAGAGCACGACCGTGCTCGTATCTGGCACGACCGCGTCTAGTGTTTGTTTTTTATCAAGACTTGTTTGCTCGGTAAGCACGACCGGGCCACACCTGGGGCACGATTGTGCTTGGTCAGGCACGACCGCGCTCAGTGATGAGCGCGACCGTGTCGGGTCTTTTTTAGACACAATTCGATCGATTCTTATAATAAATGCTTCTGTATTCTTAGGGCTTTCATAGATTAGGTGTTTGCGAATGTATCTACATAGTTTGATTGTATTTATATCGTGTTTAAGTGGTAGTTTGAGTAAAAGTTTAGTTTTCGGCTCTTTGGTTCAAAATCGAATTGATTGTGTGATATAACTACGATTTAGTATAGGGCTTTCATCCTAGGGGTAGATACGAAGCTAAGGAAGTGTTACTTACTCGTTAACAATGGGCAATTTAATGCAGTCGGCTACGGGTCAAAGAGTCGAGCTTCTTGGCGATCGATTGGACTCCAGAGACTGTTTGAGCGTCGAACGAGAGTTTTGGGAGACTGAGTGGGCTTATATGAAGGCGTAGAAATCGTGCAAGTTGCTTTATATCCACGAATTCGAGAGACTCGGTTGTGGTGTGAATGGGATTAAAAAATTGTGCAAATTGGACGACATTTGATGCGTGTTTCAGACGGAATTCAGTGGAGTATGGTCTGACGCGCGAAGACCGACTTTTCTCCATTTTAAATTTCACGAATTCAGCAGGTATGGTATGATTTGACTTCTGCAGAATCAAGTGGGTTCATCAGCGCGACCGTGCCTACTTTAGGCGCGACCGTGCTTAGGTCTGCAGGCGCGACCGTGCCTAGTCCTAGGCGCGACCGTGCTTGCCTAGTTTTGTAGTTTTTGAGTTTTGTCAGTTTTTGGTCCTCGGGGCTTGTGAGATAATGGTGTTTTTGTTTAATTTGTTATTGTAATAGAATAGTTTGTATATGTAACTGCATCGTAGTTTGTTTGTACACGAATCGAAAATGTGTTTGTTTATTGAAATCAAACGATAACATGATGAAAATCAGAAATGTTACAGTCTCCCCTTGTTGAGGGGATTTCGTCCCGAAATTCAACTAGTTGAGGTGGCAGAATTGGTGAATAGGTGAGGATACTTGAGTTTCATTTGGTCTTCGCGTTCCCAAGTAAACTCAGGACCGCGTTTTGAATCCCAACGGACTTTGACTATAGGGATGCGGCTGCGCTTGAGTTGCTTGATTTCACGATCCATGATTTCCACTGGTTTCTCGACGAAATGCATCGTTTCATCAATGCGCACGTCGTCAAGAGGTATGTGGAGGTTCTCATCAGCAAGACATTTCTTCAGGTTGGACACGTGGAAGGTTGGATGAACATTGTTGAGTGCTGGAGGTAGCTCAAGTTTGTAAGCCACTTTCCCGATTCTTTCAAGGATCTTGAACTGGCCTACGTAACGAGGTGCTAGCTTGCCTTTCTTTCCAAAGCGGATCACACCCTTCCAAGGGGATACTTTGAGAAGCACAAGGTCACCCACTTGGAATTCCAAGGGTTTTCGTCGCTTGTCGGCATAGCTCTTTTGTCGACTTCTCGCTACTCGGATGTTGTCACGGATTTGAAGGATTTTGTCGGATGTTTCCTGAATTAACTCGGGACCGGTGATTTGTGCTTCACCAATCTCGTTCCAACAGATGGGAGAACGGCATTTGCGACCATAAAGAGCTTCGAATGGAGCCATGTTGATGCTGGTGTGGTAGCTGTTATTGTAGGAGAATTCAATAAGTGTCAAGTGTGAATCCCAATTGCCACCAAAGTCTATGACACAGGCTCTCAGCATGTCTTCGAGCGTTTGGATTATTCGTTCAGTCTGGCCATCAGTTTGGGGATGGTTGGCTGTGCTTAAATCTAATCGTGTGCCAAGTGCCTTTTGCAGAGATTGCCAAAATCTGGAAGTGAAACGAGCATCTCTGTCGGAGATTATGTTCAAAGGTATACCGTGTCGACTCACAATTTCGTTAATATAGATTCGGGCCAATTTCTCAACCCGATAGTCTTCACGGATGGGCAGGAAGTGTGCGGACTTTGTGAGACGGTCAATGATTACCCAAATGCTATCATAGCCGTTTGAAGTACGGGGGAGTTTAGTAATGAAGTCCATGGCTAGATTTTCCCATTTCCACACGGGGATTTCCGGTTGTTCAAGTAAACCGGAAGGACGTTGATGTTCGGCTTTGACTTTAGAGCAGGTTAGACATTTTGCAACATAGAGTGCAATGTCTTTCTTCATACCAGGCCACCAATATTGTGGTCGAAGATTGTGGTACATTTTATCCGCACCGGGATGAATAGAATACCGAGACTTGTGTGCTTCAGTCATGAGGAATTCCCGGAGATCATTGCGATTGGGAACCCAAATACGATCCAAGAAATAAAGCAAGCCATTGTTTTTAGTCTCTAGTTGGAATTCAGCACCACACGACATTTCCTCATACATATTGCCCTCGGTAATCGAGAGGTGTTGAGCTGCTAGAATACAGGTTTGAATGTCGGAATGAATCTTGACACTTTGGAGCATGACACGTTCTTTACGGCTCAGCGCATCGGCTACTACGTTTGCCTTGCCGGGATGATAACGAATCTCGCAATCGTAATCATTGAGGAGTTCAACCCAACGTCGTTGCCTCATGTTGAGTTCTTTTTTATTGAAGATGTGTTGGAGGCTTTTGTGGTCGGTAAATACCACACATTTCGTGCCATATAGATAATGTCTCCAAATTTTCAAGGCAAATATGACTGCACCTAGCTTCAGATCGTGCGTCGTATAGTTCTTTTCATGGATCTTGAGTTGCCTCGATGCATAAGCGATTACCTTGCCTCGTTGAATGAGAACACAACCAAGGCCTAGGTTAGAGGCATCACAGTAGACGACTAGGTCATCGTTTCCTTCGGGAAGAGTCAGAATAGGGGCATCACATAACTTCTGTTTAAGAGTTTGGAAAGCTTCTTCTTGTTTCGGCCCCCATTCATAAGGTTTACCTTTATGTGTCAAGGCGGTGAGGGGAACAGCAATCTTGGAGAAATTGGAAATGAATCTTCGGTAATAACCCGCTAAACCAAGGAACGAACGAACCTCGGTAGGGGTTTGAGGAACACTCCAATTCTTGACAGCTTCGATCTTGGCAGGGTCGACATGTATTCCCTTTTTATTGACAACATGACCCAAAAATTGAACCTCCTTTAGCCAAAATTCACATTTGGAGAACTTGGCGTATAATTGTTCGGTTCTCAGGAGATCCAAAATTAGTCTAAGGTGCTGTTCATGTTCTTCCTCAGTCTTGGAATAGATCAAGATGTCATCGATGAAAACGATCACGAATTTGTCAAGGTATGGTTTGCACATGCGGTTCATGAGATCCATAAAGACAGCAGGTGCATTGGTCAACCCAAAAGGCATAACCGTGAACTCGTAATGACCATATCTTGTTCGGAAGGCGGTCTTTGGAATATCTTCTTCTTGGACACGCAGTTGGTGATAACCAGATCGAAGATCAATCTTCGAGAAACAAGTAGAACCTTGGAGTTGATCGAAGAGGTCGTCAATCCTAGGTAACGGGTAGCGGTTTTTGATTGTAAGCTTGTTGAGCTCTTGATAGTCAATACACATGCGGAATGAACCATCCTTCTTTTTAACAAACAAGACTGGTGCACCCCACGGTGAATGACTTGGCCGTATGAAACCTTTGTCAGCGAGTTCTTGAAGTTGACTTGCAAGTTCTTGCAATTCGGAAGGTGCAAGCCGGTATGGAGCTTTAGCCACAGGGTTTGCTCCGGGTATAAGATCGATTCGAAACTTTACTTCCCGAACAGGTGGAAGACCGGGTAAGTCGTCGGGAAAGACTTCGGGAAACTCCCGAATGACGGGAATATCTTCTATTCTTCTCTCCTTGTCTTCTTTTTGAATCACATGAGCTAGGAAAACCATGCACTTCTTTCGAATGTATTTCTGGGCAGTTATGCATGACATCAGTTTGAGTCCTTTGCAAGGTTTCTCGCCAAAGACTTTCAATATGTCTCCCGGTGGAAGAGGTACTCGAATGTACTTTTCAAAGCACATGACCTCGGCATGGTTTTTAGATAACCAATCCATGCCGATGATGACGTCAAAGCTTCCCAACGGCATTGGTATAAGGTTGACTGGAAACGTGTGACCATTGAGTTCTAGTGAGCAGTCATGAATGATGGAGTCAATAGTGATGGAGTTTCCATCCGCTACTTCAACGGTGAAAGTTTTCTCGAGTTTGGATCGTGTTTTTGCAAGTAAAGGTTCAAAGTTAAGTGACACAAAACTCTTATCGGCTCCGGTATTAAATAGTATAGATGCAAATTGTTTATTTACAAGAAACGTACCGTTGACCACATGATCGTTGGCTTGAGCTTCATTGGCGTTGATGTTGAAAGCACGTCCACGAGCTCCGCCCTGATTATTGTTCACAAGTTTTGGACATTGGTTTCGGAAGTGGTTCGGGTTGCCACATTCAAAGCAAGCCCGTCCATTTACATTGATTGGAACCACTTGATTAGCTCCGGGTTGATTAACCGGGTTGGCTTGAGTAGTAAGTGCCTTTTGTCGGCAGATATTGGTCGTATGGCCAAGTTTCCCACAATGATTGCAAATGTGACATGGGATAGTTTGTGGGTGATGATAGTTGCAGTTGTTGCAGAGTGGGTAGGTACCTCCATAAGCTTTCGTGGCTGGATTTTGAGCTAAGGGTGCAACTTGATTAATTGGGGCGGCCGGAGTGACTACTGCAAAATTTTTCGCCTTTCTCTTCCTGGTGTTTCGATACTGTTCGTTTTGAACTTCTTTGACATGAGTAGGAGGAGTTGTGGTGTCAGAAACTTTCTTGGCCCCCTTTTTGGTAAGAGTACCTGCTTAAACGTGATTATCGGTCAGTGTGGCAGCTAGACGAATAGCATCTTCTAGGTTTGCAGGATTTCTTCCCAGAACAGTGTCCTGGATTTGCCTCGGTAGGCCACCGATATATTTTTCAATACACCTAGACAAAGGTGTAACCATGTGAGGTACCAGCATACTCAGTTCGTGAAAACGGTTGGTGTACGCCAAGCTTTCACCGCTATCTTGGGTAAGATCCCAAAATTCCGCTTCCAGTTTCTTCATCTCATTTCGAGGACAGAATTCCTCGGTCATGATCCTTTTCAGCTCATCCCATGGCAGAGCCATTGCTACTTCTACTCCCCTTGTTCTCTTTTCCCCATTCCACCAGGTTAGTGCCCGTTTTTGAAAGACACTAGTGGCATGGCGAACACGCAGATTGTCCGGACAGTCACTATTGAGGAAGGTGCCCTCAATATTTTTGAACCATTGAAGGAGTCCCGTGGCTCCTTCGGTACCATAAAATTTCAGGGGATTGCAAGAGTTGAAATGCTTGAAGGTACATTGTGGCGGGTTGGCACCACCGCCACCACCAGTATTAGCACTACCACTGGCGTTCCCATTGTTGTAGTTATTGGCTTGAGTTAGTTGAGTTACTAGCTGAGTGAGGAGAGCAGCAAGGTCGGTATTATTGTTGTTGTTGGCATTGCCGGTATTGGTGTTGGTGCTATTGTTGGCGTTGTCGGTGTTGTTGCGGTTGATGTTACGACGAGGAGGCATTCTATAAAAAGAGAATGATACAAAAGTGTTGTGAGAATTTATAAAAATCCGTTGAAATTTAGGATAGGAGGAAAAATAACACATTTATTTCATAGTTCGGATTGTTTTCAAGTAATCACATTTCTACTTGAACACAATGACATATTAAGGTTAATTAGACTTATATAATTTTCAAGGAGACGTGCTTTAGCCTATAGGTAAACACTCATCCCGAGAATTCCCAGGAAAGCATACGGATCCCTCGGTTGATTGGGATTTATATGAAATGCTTTCCTAGACAGAAAACCCAGAATACAGGTGTCACCCTTCCAGATTGCACATGTCCTTTAATAATTAACAGAGTCTAAAACCTTAACGGGTATATAAAAATATTTTTGATAGACTAATGTCTACGAGTATGAGTTTTTCCACAAGTTATGGCGATGATGACATAGAAGCAGTTAAGGAGGATATGCGGCTTAGGATACGGGTATGGATACGATTTATTTAATTTATTATTTACGCATGCTTATTAAGTCATGTAGTCTAAACAATTTAAGTATCAAATAACTAACACATAAAGCATGTGACATATAGCAAATAGCACGTATCACATAAAACATGTAACATGACATTGTTGGGTGTCCTAAAGTTATAGTCTAGGTCAATGGTGTCTAATAACCTAATTCCCTATAACCAAGGCTCTGATACCAATCTGTCACACCCCAACCGACGGCGGAAAACGTCGGGGCGTGAAGCTGTGCAGACTGTTCATAGCTCATGGTTGCTAAAGTTTGAATAATTTAAACATTCATTTTCATTACACGTAGCAAGTTCATACCATACAAGAACCAAATGTAGCGATTACAAAATATAAATAGTTTAGATTAATTGCTAGGTCCAAATCCTATATGTAGCAGCTTGTAATACTTCAAACATTGTCACCTGAAACATGGTTAAAAACAAAGTCAACTAAAAAGTTGGTGAGAATACATAGGTTTTCGTGTCATGTAATAGAATATGGTGTCGTGTGCATACAATTCATACAAACATGGCAATTAAGGCATTTATGGAGAGATACCATCGTGTGACATGGTAGTACAATCAAACCTTTGTAACTAGCATGCAAAACAAACGCGTGTTGGCAGTAACAGTCACCCTACCTGGGTGGGTTTGTTAGACTCAATAGATCTATCACTGTTTACTGTAGGCTATAAAATAGTTAATGATTGCACGTGAATAGCAAACTGCGTGTTGGTCTACACACCTAGTACTCAAGCACAAAGCTCAAAATTGTAACACATGATTGTAGGGTGGAATTGTATATTGTGTAGTTTGTAAACATAGTAAATAGAACGCATGTTCCACCCCAAAAGTTTGTAAATAGAGTAAAAGAGGGGCTATGTAACTCACTTGTGTTGGAGCGTGTAGTTTGCACAGATCAACAAAAATACCAAGCGTGTTGTAGGTCGCTACGTTTGACCTATCGAATGAGGGTATAACACGTGTCACTGTTTGTGTTATTTTGTGTCCAAAGTGGGTTCGTTGGTGGTTTGTGTGTTTAGGGTTGGTTTTGGAATAATAAATTAGTAGCGATATATATTTATTTAAATAAATTTTAAATAAACGATATTTGTTTAAATCAAAATATATATTTGTATAAATAGTTTTATAAAAATGATTACATAAACTCATGATTTCATCGGTTTTGAAACTATCGGGAATTAATCGTTTTAAATTTCTAAATCAAAGATTTGGTTTATAAATTATTCCCGGGTCTTGGGATTTTATAACGTAACTTTTATAATTATATTTTGAAAATTTTTTGCTAAAATATGTTAAATAGACTTTAAAACAGAAAAATAATTGATTCTGGTCAAGGAGCACGACCGTGCTCAAGTAGGGCACGACCGCGCTCGTTGCCGGGCGTGACCGTGGTGGTCTGAAACGCGCCCGTGGTCGAGTCAGAAGGTACTTCATAGGTTCTGGACATAGAGCACGACCGTGCTCGTATCTGGCACGACCGCGTCTAGTGTTTGTTTTTGATCAAGACTTGTTTGCTCGGTAAGCACGACCGGGCCACACCTGGGGCACGATTGTGCTTAGTCAGGCACGACCGCGCTCAGTGATGAGCGCGACCGTGTCGGGTCTTTTTCAGACACAATTCGATCGATTCTTATAATAAATGCTTCTGTATTCTTAGGGCTTTCATAGATTAGGTGTTTGCGAATGTATCTACATAGTTTGATTGTATTTATATCGTGTTTAAGTTGTAGTTTGAGTAAAAGTTTAGTTTTCGGCTCTTTGGTTCAAAATCGAATTGATTGTGTGATATAACTACGATTTAGTATAGGGCTTTCATCCTAGGGGTAGATACGAAGCTAAGGAAGTGTTACTTACTTGTTAACAATGGGAAATTTAATGCAGTCGGCTACGGGTCAAAGAGTCGAGCTTCTTGGCGATCGATTGGACTCCAGAGACTGTTTGAGCGTCGAACGAGAGTTTTGGGAGACTGAGTGGGCTTATATGAAGGCGTAGAAATCGTGCAAGTTGCTTTATATCCACGAATTCGAGAGACTCGGTTGTGGTGTGAATGGGATTAAAAAATTGTGCAAATTGGACGACATTTGATGCGTGTTTCAGACGGAATTCAGTGGAGTATGGTCTGACGCGCGAAGACCGACTTTTCTCCATTTTAAATTTCACGAATTCAGCGGGTATGGTATGATTTGACTTCTGCAGAGTCAAGTGGGTTCATCAGCGCGACCGTGCCTACTTTAGGCGCGACCGTGCTTAGGTCTGCAGGCGCGACCGTGCCTAGTCCTAGGCGCGACCGTGCTTGCCTAGTTTTGTAGTTTTTGAGTTTTGTCAGTTTTTGGTCCTCGGGGCTTGTGAGATAATGGTGTTTTTGTTTAATTTGTTATTGTAATAGAATAGTTTGTATATGTAACTGCATCGTAGTTTGTTTGTACACGAATCGAAAATGTGTTTGTTTATTGAAATCAAACGATTACATGATGAAAATCAGAAATGTTACAGTAAAGAGGGCAATTCCAGAGCCCGATGATTTTGAAGTGGAAGTCGTCCCATGATACATGGAAGGGTCCTGTATCTGAGGTCTTCCCGAGCTCTCCTTCTTCATAAGATTCATGTTATGAGCTTGAATCTTACCAATAGCCTCATCTACAGTTAACTCATAGAATTTAGGACTTTCCCTCATCAGGGTTGTATACATCTCAAACTTTGGTGGCAAAGCATCAAGAAATTTTTCCACCAGTTCTTCATCGGGATATTTCAGTTCAAAAGCTTTCAACTCCGTTTGTAAATGATAGAATCTAGAGATGAGATCATCTAACGATTCATTTTCCATGAAATTGAAGCATTCATACTGCTTCCGGAGAAGATCCCGCTTACTCTTCTTAATGTCACTGTTCCCCTCAAATCTTTTCTGAAGGGCTTTCCAAAGATCCTTGGAGGTGTCATAGCCTCGGAAGCTATGAAACAATTCCCGAGTTAATGACATAGTGATTGAGCCAAGAGCCTTCTTTTCTCGATCATAAGCTTTCTTTTGTTCTTCATCAAGCTTAGAGATGGGCTTTGGCACCTCTTCATCAAGATAGATGTGTGTGGGATGCTTATATCCCTCAAGGATTGGTATCCATAATGATGAGTCGCTGTATGAAATGTAGTGCTCAAAACGCGCCTTCCAATTGGAATAATCGTTTACATTTAATAGTTTAGGCGGTTTATGAGGTGTACCGATCTCATTATCATAGTTTAACATGTTTCCAAGATTCTGAAGGTTCGACATAGTGAATTACTTGGTCAAATATCAGAATAATCAGACACTGTTGCGCACTTGTTTTTGGCCTTGCGCACTTAAGAAATGGTCTTGCGTAGTTAAGATTTGCTCTTGCGTACTTGTAAGTACGCGGAGGAAATATTAAGTATGCAGGATATAGCTTAAGTTCGCACAAGTTCAATCTTGCGCACTTGTAAGTACGCAGGAGATAACTCTTGCGTAGTTAGTAAGTACGCAGAAAACTGTCCTTTTTACCAAAAATGGTAAGTACGCAGGACACCTTTTCAGCAACTCTCACCAAACTTTTCCGGTCACCTGAAACTCGCTGGAGATGGTGAAAAATAGGCTGATGAACAATGCAATCGAGCCAAAGGATCAGAAACAAGTTTCTAACCAACCTTTGATGCTCAAACCACACAAATACACAACAAAAATCGGTTTTTGAGAGATTTTTGCTTCTAAAAAAGTGCTCAAGAGCAACCTTTTTTTATAACAAAAATCAACAAAAATACCTCTTTTTGCTTGTAAAACTCAGTAAAACGTCTCCAAACTCACTTACAACACTCGAATTCAAGAGCAATGCTCTGATACCACTTGTAGGTCCCTTCGTGTGTTTCGGATCGTCACATGCAAGTGGTCTACTAGTAGAACCGGGTTGCGGAATACCCGTGACTAGGTGGAGAGTCTTACTAAACAAAGTAAACCAAACACGAGAGTCACAATAAACGTTCTTTGTATTATAAACACTCGACGGTTACAGAGAGATTACAAGCTGCGTACTTAGCAAAACTGAGTTCGTCTGAACAAAATGTTTCTGCGTACTTAGCTTCTGTGAACCTATCCTATTTATACTGACCTGATGCCTACGCACTTAGCAAGTGCGCAGGACCAATTGCTCTTGCGTACTTAACAAGTACGCAGAGGTGTTCTTGCGTACTTGCTAAGTACGCAGGAGCTTTCTCTTGCGCACTTGTAAGTGCGCAAAACACTTAACAGAAAAACAACAAACATTATGTAAAAGTAAATACAACTCGATAAACTATTACATAATGACTCTTACATACAAAGACAAATTACAGACATTAGAAATACAAACTAAGACTCTATCCAGGGTGTTGTCACAGGAAAGTGCATCAACATGTTGTATAAAATGAAAGATTTGGAATGAATAGTTTTAGAATATTTTGATTAGGGTTTGGGTTTGAATAACCAAATAAATTAAATAATTATTATTTATTTATTTAGTTATAAAAATAATGTAGGTATTAGGTTTAGTTAAGTATAACCTAAATAAATTTTTTTTTGTTTAATTATAAATTAAATAAATAATTGTTACTTTATTTATTTATTTATAAAGGTATGCAATTTATTTAAATATAATTAAATTCTATGGATGATTTACAAAATGCAATTTATATTTAAATTAAATTCTATGTATGTTTTTCAAAAAGAATAACTTATATTTAAATATAATTAAATTCTATGTATGTTTATAAATATAATAAATAATAATTTGATTTATTTATTTATTTGTCATTTAAATTGAATATGATGATTAATTGTACGTAATTAGAATGGGTATGTATTCTTTAGGTATATAAAATGTAAATATTTTTAAGTGTTAAAATTTAAATTTTATAAGACTTTGTATAAAGTGTTTATAAAATTTTCACCAATTTTTATAAATAATTTACTCAACATAAATACATAATTTAAATTGAGTATTTAATACATAATTTTATAAAATTAGAGATTTTTATGCAAAAGTTGTAAAACTGGTTTCATTCTGTTCTAATATTTGTAAAGTTTATAAAAATAATTGTTTTTATAATTTTTGGAGCCTTAAAAACGGTTTTAAAAAAATAAACAGGCCACAGGGACTCGAACCCGGGTCTGTGTTGTGTGTGCCGGACGAACAAACCAATGGACCAGGATGCGGGTCCGGTAATTGAATTGGATTCCGAATCGTTTTAACCTGCGACTGAGTTGGGTCCGGTTTTGGGTTTTTTAAACGAGGTGCAAAAAGCCGGCCAGTCATGCAGGCCGTGGGTTTCGAACCCACACCACCGGGTCCGTTGGTGCATGGTCTTAACCAGTCGGACCGGGTGGTTCGCTGATTATAACAGGAACAAAGAAATTTAAATACGAAAATTAAATTCATCCAATCCCCAAATCAGAAAACGCATCAAGTCGCAATTGAGTTCGATGCGTAATTTGAACGCGAATTGATAAGGGGCTAATGATTGGGACTTGATTACGATTCTCACGATCTAAAACTTACTCGTTAAGATTGGGCAACGAGTGCAGACGGCTTCGAGTTTGCTACGGCTGTTTTTGTAGCACCAGACATGCCAGCTCGTTGTATCTCGTGGTGTATCGTCGATGTGCCATATTCCCGACTTTTAATCCCAGAAAGTTCCTTTCTACCTTCTCGATTTCATTCCTCAAAAAAAGGTTCTGGATTACCAGTTCCTTTAGGTCGTTCCACGTCATCAGCTTAATAGCTCTATCTCCCTTCGCCTGCCTCACGTTTTCCCACTAGTGGGACGCCTCCTCCCTCAAAGAGTTTGCTGGAAATTTAACGACCTGATCCGGCCGATAGTCATTGTGATGGATGACGGCTTCCATTCGGATAACTGATATGCCCTAAATTATACATGTTTTGTATGCATAATAATCCCCATATTAAGGTACTAATTTAACAATAACCTTGCAATCAATACTTAAAATGTTAATATTTCATAATTGCAGGTTATTCGGTGTCGTGAGATAAACAAAGCTAAAACCAGTTAAAAACACCAAGAAATCAAGCTTCTAGAAGGATCATTCCCGAGCTTTGACCCCCAAGATGTCAACCAAAGTCAACAAAAGTCAACCAGGCAGCTAAAAGACAAAACTAGGAATCAGCAGGGGGATGCACGGGCATACATTTACCCTGCTTGCTCCCGAGGGCTCCCAGTACACTCCCATGTATACCCTATGATTCTCTAGGTGTTTGCACGCCTATGTAACCCAATGCACGACCGTGCATTGCTCATTTTGAGGCCTATAAATAGATGGCTTGAGTTCTTCATTACACACCTCAATACACATTACCATAGCTCAAGAGACTCCGTTTCTGTAGTTTAGAGTAGAGAGTAGAGAGGCTCCTCCTCTTTGTCTGCAATAGGGGAGCCTACGAAACTTAGCGTTACGATAGTTAATATGGCCATTCGTGGCTAAAATCTTTGTATTGCTAGGGTGAAGATAAAGTTTGGTGTATGTTAATGTTTAACGTATGAATCTAATGGTATGTTTATGTTCTTTAGTCATTCGTTCTTAAAACCATCTTCATGATGGATTTTTATTACTACTTGTTTTTTTTCTTTACACTTGTGAGTGTTCTTGATTTTAAAGTGTAAGACCGTAAAACAATTTTAATCAAACTTCTCTTGAAACTTGTACGTCTTTATACAAGCTGATTTTGATAAGCCAAGGCATGGTTATTATTAATAAGTTTGTACGTCTTTATACGCATGCACTTGTTATGAAACCAAGAATTGATGAACTCACGTTGGGAACGGTATGTCTTTATACATAGTCCCATTGTTGCACCACCTCCCGGTGAACAAAGTCTAACACTCTTTCAAATAATAATAAAGGTATTTAAGTTCGATGTCTTAAACCAACTCGAAGATAGCACTCAAAGAGTTAAGGGGAACGATGTCCCTAGCTAAGAACCCTACCATTTTATTCTAAAGAACATAATTCGTGAACCAAATGTTGTGAGAATGAGGCTCTAGCGGTTGACCGTTCACACATTTGTATTGGTCATACCACCGGATTAGTCAATTTAACATTATCATATACCAAGCAGATTCGAAGCCCAAAGCAATACTTGTCATGACCTGATAATCCTCGAGATATTTACTTTCCTGCTATTTACTATTTTACTATTTACATTTCTATTACATACTTCACTCACGTTTTTACTTTTCTGTCATTTACTCTACCGTCATTTACTTTTCTGCTTCACAAGCAAACAAAATCCACTCACTAATTAAACCGGCTAAACGATAACAAAAGTTGAGTATTGTAACTCGACTGTGTCCATTGGTTCGATACTTGGTTCTTACCTAAACTATATTACACTGCGATAGGTACACTTGCCTATTGCGTGTGTTTTAAGTATGAGTATTTATCAATTTATAAATTTAAAACCCGCGTCAAAGCCACTTTCACCTCCGGTTCAGAAGTAAACTGTTGGTCGATCACCGGGGTTCGTTCATTCTCATGCAGGCTAACTGTTAGGCTAACGTGCACACTTCCTTCCTCGCTCTGTCTCTGGTTAATGGGTGCCCTACCACGTCATCCGGGACAACCCGCACCACGTCTTCCGCCTCTTCTTCCAGTCATTTTGGTTTATAAGGACAAAGAGTCAAATGTCATCACGCTAGTTAACAAATAGAACACAAAAAATATTGTAAGATGTTAATATACACTGGCCATCTGCAATTAACTATTACACTACCTATTGGCTTCTATTTGACCACCTTTATAACTTCATCAAAACTCTTGTCCTAGTCTATTACTTTCTAAGGCATAACTATACATACTACCTTCGTGTCTGATGCTTTGACTCGAGTTACACGTACTGGCATCCGTTACTTGGTCCCTTCTTAGTTTAAGTTCAGACATTGGGGATGTCTAGATCTCTCAAACTATTGCTCTGATACCAACTTGTAAGGCCCCAAACCCGAGAGGCCTCACGTGTTGGATTTACTCATTCATAAACAGTTCTTAAACTTTAAAACTCCATTCATCCAGTGGAAACATAATTCATCACATAGTACTATCAAACGAGCTAATTAAAACACTGCCATTACATAAGCATATCCATCAACATAACATAAATGAGATGCCAGAACTTCATAAATGATCGGGTAATTCCCCATCGCTAGCCAAGCATCCAAGTGTCCTCATTTCTACACTAAACCTAAATGTGCATACTAAAAAGTTAGTTACGCTGAGTGAGTTCTAGTTTTACATAAAACCTTAACGTAAAAAACCTTTAAAGAAAACATAAGCATTTTTCAAAATCATTTGCAAATATGTAAAAACATAAATGTAACCATACACCATTTACACATATCGAATACGTCGAATCTGCGCCTTTTCGTAACCGTCAATTCCATTTTTTTATGGTCAATCCCACCTTCCAACAAGTCACTCCGAAGAGTGCCCAAGTATCGCACTTCCAGTAAGTAATTCCAAAGAATGTACATGCATTAAACTTCCAACAAGCAACTCCAAAGAGTATACGAGCATCATACTTCCAGGAAGCGACACAAAAGA
This sequence comes from Smallanthus sonchifolius, assembly GCA_023525975.1. Taxonomy (NCBI): domain Eukaryota; kingdom Viridiplantae; phylum Streptophyta; class Magnoliopsida; order Asterales; family Asteraceae; genus Smallanthus; species Smallanthus sonchifolius. The sequence goes on along the minus strand of CM042024.1, from coordinate 90,392,877 downwards.
GTATATGAGCATCATACTTCCAGCAAGCAACTCCAAAAAGTATACGAGTGTAACATTTCTTAAAATTCTATGCTAAAATAATAAAAATATAAAGTACAAGGGCCATAAGTATAATTACATCAAAAATCAAGGACCAAATATGAAAATTTGATTTCTGGATAGATAGCGGACCGGTATCATATCCTATAACGGTCCGCAATGAGCAGGAGGGTCGGATAGCGGACCGACATCGATTGGATAACTGTCCGACTAGCCGCCTTCAGCCGCAATTTTGGTGGTGACGCGTGTCTTGATATCGGACCGATATGCATCTCCATAACGGTCCTCTAGCCGTAATACGAGGTGCGGTCCAATCAGATTTGGATGTGTAGGGCTAACGCAAGCATAGACGGATATTGAACCGCTATGTCTTACCATGTCGGTTCGGCATGGGTCAAGATTCCAGCCTATAAATAGCAAGGTCAGGTTTAAGCATTTCAAATCACAATAACACGAAATTGTGAAGTTAGCTCTGATATCCCACTCCCCAAAACCATTCCCGCTTATACGATTAAGTTCCCGAGGTGCCATATCATTTTAGTACGAGTCGAGAAGCTACGAAACACTCATTTGGAGAACCCAAGCTAGACGATTAAGCAGAGACACTGCCCACTTTGACACTCACTCTAGAAGATTCCTAAGTCACGACTCTATCAAGGTGAATACTTGTATTTTTATAAAATGATTTCAAAACTGAAAATAGTTTTGATTGTGATCTGACTTGTATGAATTAATATAACCATTGGTTGCATAAGGTGATTTACTATATAGCAGTCAGCCCATAGAGTCACGTATATATACACGTGTTACAGATGAGACGCTGTAACAGAGCTAGGGTTTGAACCCTTGGTTGTTATAAAAGACCTATCGCTTGAGGCGTAAGGCAGAATATTGAATAAACGTAAAACCATATCCAAGGTCCCTATGTGGCTAGTGGTTAGAAATTTGACTGTATAATTTGACAGAAACTATGGGCAAATTGTTCTATTTATTCACGCTTGTCAGATTATGATTTCCAATATACTTGTCTTCACCAATTTATACTGATAAAATATTTTTAAACGTTTTTACAGGTAACCAATGATGAGTGTGTATGACATATCCATATAATGACAAAGAATAATGATGTCATGATAAAGGGAACTTCCACCCTAGACATCAGTTTGAAATAATTGGCTCATGTAACCTTGGTTTTGTAAAATAAACGTTTGTGTACAATATCAAGGTTTATCCCTGTTTATGAAATGAAATGAAACAGGAGATTCCCCGTCTTTTGAAAATATCCCCAGTTATTAAAATATTCTGTTGTGTTTTTAAATCTCTGATGAGATAAAATAAGAGACAAGTACCAATCGTTGGTCGCACGCCCGGGTAGGCTAAATCCGGGTTGTGACAGGTTGGTATTCGAGCCATTTGTTTCAGCATATTAGATACTAGAGATTAGTATCTAAGCTATAACTTGATTTTAATATTATTTGGTTTTAGCAAATAATATACTCAGGTAAGGTATCTAAGCTTAAACCAGAATAGACTGCCTGCTAAGAAAAGTAGGTAGATACCTATAATAATTAAGTGATAAACATACATATGTCAGGAGATAACTATTATACCTGTATCTTCGGACAAACCGGAGAAGAAAGATATGACCCTACAGGATCGAGAGAAGAGCCCGTAGGCATCTCCGATAGTGAAGAAATAATTGTCATCTCTTATGACTCACCCATGCCACAAGCCAACTCTGAGAACCTAAATGGTTCAAGCTCTACATGGATGATGGGAGCATCTGATTTTGATAACTGGAATACAGGAACTCCACCTATAGTTCATCAGACTGGATCCGATGAGGCAGGATCCAGTAGACCTACTAAACCGAGGATGCGTGTACGAACTCCTACGAAACACCTTCATGTATCAGGTGAAGAAATGGAGGAAGTATATCAGTAGATACCGGAGGAAGCAGAACCTGAAATAGAAACTCGAGATCCATAGCTTTTCCAGCTGGTGAAGAACATCCTTATACTTTGCCCTCGATGCTGGAAGAATATATCAATGAACCAACCGATGGACTTGACGGTCCGTACCATAATGTATATAATGATATACTTTTTAGTATTCGTGAACCTCCACCTCCATATAAATATCCTTCCCCTCATCTTGGAACACCCACATAATTCCTTGATCGTGCCTTAAGAGAAACTGATGAAGTGAAGAAAGAATGAAGTCAACTCAAGGAAAGGATTCATCAACTGGAGGAAGAAAAAGAAAAGAAAAGAAAAATATAAGAAAACATAAAAAGAAAGAATAAACATCACTATAGACCAAGGGTAACCATCCGACCGTTATGTAGTTATCTGGCAAACAAAATGTTCTGTATAAGGAAAGAGTGGTATATAAATCTCTCCTAGACACGTCATTCTTTCCTGAGAACATTTTAGTTGGAGGTACTACTCTGGAACGATAACCACCCTAGTATACAAAATGTAATAACTAGTATAATATACTATTTTAGTATGTAAAATAAAAGTATAAATAAAAGTATTTTGTGCTATTCAGATGACTGGAAAAAGGAAAATGTCCCTTTTATGTTCAAAAATACGCTCCACCTGGATATGAGTTCCACCAACGAATGAAACAGATTTAGAAACTGGAATAAGTTCAAAACATACCGGAAGTACTTATCGGAGCTTAGGAGAATTAACACCTCCAGCAAATCATTATGTACCTTCCATCAGTTTTCATTCTGCTCCAACGGCCGCAAGCCGGAATCCTAATTATGGAGAGAATCCATATTATAATCCATATTATTATCATCAGGGATTACCTGAAATCTCTTATGAAAATAATCCCGTTCCTGAAGGAGAAGAAAGAGAAGATTCAAATAGGCCATATGAATATTATGAGCCTATGAATATACAAAATTCTCAAGAAAATGAGGAAAACTTTGATAAATATTATATAAGAGCCTTACAAGAAAGAGTAGCATAATTGGAAAGAGAAAATCATAGATTAGCATCAATAGACGCCCAAAATAGAGCATTAAGACAAATGCGAGAAAATGCCCGTAACCAGGGTTATATGTAAATTTCTTTCCGATCTCTATAATATGTATTCCGAATATTACTAAATTCCTTCTTTCAATAGAATGTCGAAACAAGTACCATCTCATAACACAAGGGGCAAAAGTAAACAAATTCAAAATGAAACTTCTGAACAACTGCAACAGAAAGCAAAAATAAAGAAAATGGTTGTAGAAGGAATTGAGGAAGCTCTTCCTAAAATTTTAAAAGATGTGAAGGAAGATAAAGCAAAAAATAAACTTGCAGAATCTAAAAACAACTGGGAAGAAAACAATAGCTCAAATGGGGATAATTCTGAAAGTAATGGTGAAGAAATTAGTAATAAACGAAAAAGAAAGAAGGGGTGTACATTTTGTGCATTCCAAGCATGTCAACCTCTTGAGTATGCAGGAAATGAGGGAGCAGTAGCAGCCCTGAGGTGGCTGGAAAAAGCTGAGTCTGTTATCTCCATCAGCAAATGTGCTGATGAAGATATAGTGCTCTATACATCAAATCTATTTAAAAATAAAGCGTTGGAATGATGGAACTCTATCATACCAACCATGGGCCGGTATAAGGCCTATGCAATGGAATGGGAAGAATTTAAGGAGATGGTGATCTAAAGATTCTGTCCCATCAATGAGAGAGAAAGAATTGAAACTAAATTCATAAATCTTCGCATGAAAGGAACTAAACATCAGGAGTATGTCTCCAAGATGTTTAAATATGCCCGTTTAATTCCACACCTATCTACCCCTGAACCTAATTTAATCAAGATATATATTTAGTGCCTGGCGGAGGAAATTAGAGATATGGTCAAGTCTATTATGCCTCAAACCATAGCATCCGCCGTACAACTTGGAGGAATCCTAACTGACGATACGATAAGAAAACAAGAGGAAGGAAAAGCAAGGGAATTGGCCAAGAGGGCTACGGAGAACCAGAAAAATAATTCTCCTTAGAAGAAAAAAAATCATACTGCCAAAGGAGGATTTAATTCTTTCATCCTTGAATGCAAAATCTGCAACAAGAGGTATACCAGAGAATGCTTCTTCAAGAAAACTTACTGTCATTTCTATAAGCAGATTGGGCATGTGTTTGAAAACTGCTTGAAGAAGAAAAATATCTCTTGTTTCAATTGTGGAGAAACTAGCCATTTCAAATCAACCTGCCCAAAGCTTAATCAAGTAGTATCTAGTGGGGCAAAGGCCAATGGGGAAATAAAAAGAATGTATGAGCTTTTGTACTTAATACTCGTGATGCTGCAGTTGTTCCAGATGCAGTCACTGGTACATTCCTCATTGATAATATTTATACTAGAGTATTATTTGACTTTGGTGCAAATTTAAGGTTTATAGATTATAAATTTTGTAATCTATTAAACAAGCCCTTACTTCCACTAGGTAAGATTTATGAAGTAGAAACAACCAAAGGAAATGTAGTCAAAATCTCCGAATCCCTAGAAGACGGTACTATCAAAATATCTGGACACATATTACCTGTACGATTAATGCCTATGACATTAGCAGGATTTGATGTTGTCTTAGGAATGGACTGGTTAGCTAGTAATCAAGCCCATATCCTTTGTGATAAAGAGGCCATAGAAATCCAAATTACTTCTGGAAAACCTTTAACAATCTATGGCGACAAACAAAATCGACCTTTGGGAATCATTTCAATGCTGAAAGCAACCAAATGCCTTTAGAAGGGATGCATTGCATACTTAGTTCAGATTTCTGCCAGTACAAAAGAAAAGAATATTGAAGATGTACCGCTAGTAGCTGATTATGCAGATGTATTTCCTGATGAATTACCAGGTATACCACCCGATGGAGAAGTAGAATTTAAGATCAATCTTGTACCAGGAACGGCACCAATTGCCAAAACTCCATACCATTTAGCCCCAACTGAAATGAAAGAATTAAAGAAACAATTGGATGAATTACTGGAGAAAGGATTCATTCGCCCAAGTTCATCTCCTTGGGGTGTTGCAATTCTTTTCGTTAAAAAGAAAGACAGTACGATATGGATGTGCATTGATTACCGGGAGCTAAACAAAGTAACGATTAAGAATCGTTATCCACTTCCTAGAATCGATGATCTATTTGATTAGTTACAAGGTGCGTGCCATTTCTCTAAAATAGATATTCGATTATGGTATCATCAACTGAAAGTTCAAGAAGAAGATATTCCTAAAACTGCTTTCCGAACTAGATATGGACATTATGAGTTCAAAGTTATGCCGTTTGGACTTACTAATGCTCGTGCCGCATTTATGGATATGATTAATCGTATATGTAACCCTATCTAGATAAATTTGTTATCGTTTTCATTGACGGTATACTTATTTATTCTAGGAATGCAAAAGACCATGAAAATCATCTCAGAACAGTACTTGAACTTCTGAGAAAAGATAAATTGTATGCTAAATTTTCTAATTGCGAATTTTGGCTTAGAGAAGTACAATTTCTGGGTCATATAGTGAATGCAGGAGGTATTCAAGTAGACCCATCCAAAATTGATGCTATATCCAGATGGGAAATCCCAAAGTCTCCAACCGAAGTCTATAGTTTCTTGGATCTTGCAGGATACTACAAACGATTCATTCAGGATTTCTCAAAGATTGCAGTTCCTCTTACTATTATAACTAGCAAACTCTGAAACAGAAACTGACTCATGCACCTATACTAGCTTTGCCAGATGGCAATGAAGATTTTGTAATCTATTGTCATGCTAATGCAATGTAACATCCCAAAAATAAAACGACAGTTATAATAACGGAATAAACGAACGAGGCATGTCGGGTCGGGTCGGATGGGCCGGCGGGCTGGAAGGGGAGCCTCCCCTATAAATAGCCAAGGTCACCACCCATTTCTCTCATTTGCAACTTCTAGAGAGAGAAACCGTAGAGAGAGAAAGTTATCGGATCGACCCGAGATTTGAGAAGTGTGTTGCTCAAGAGCTCGTGAGAAGAACCTCTGGATCAGAAACTCGATTCATGTAACGATCGGGCCTAAATTTGAGTTTTTGTTCGTTTTTGGGTTTTTCGGGTTTTGGGTGAAAAGGTAACGTTTTCACGGATAAAACTGAAAGATAAACATAGATTTGAGTTCCTTAATGGAAAACAAACGTTTTGAATGTAAACAGGTTCGGGATCTTGACGTGATCAGAACTGAATGCGAAAGTTAGGGTTTTTGCGAAGAAACAACGGAGCAGGTCCTGCGTACTTATCAAGTACGCAGGAAGAGGGCACTGCGTACTTATCAAGTACGCAGGAAGAGGACACTGCGTACTTATCAAGTACGCAGGAAGAGGGCACTGCGTACTTATCAAGTACGCAGGAAGCAGGGTCTGCACACTTGCTAAGTGCACAGGTATCAGGCTGGTTAAATAAAGTTAGTATGTTTTAGAATGGTTAAACCGTTAGAGTCGGTATTGGTCTGATGTGTATTTAACTAATCAATTCAGATCGGAAGTAACGTTGTTGGGTCTTTGTTTAGGACAACCGAGACTAGCTTATAAGGTGAGTTCTAGAAGCCCTCTTTTAAATGTTTTAATAATGTTTTTGGGCTGGTGTGCATACGTAACGATGTGTCTATTTTATAAAACGATGTTTATGAATGTTGTATGTGACGTTTTATAAAATGATGTTTATGAACGATGTTTTGGAAGGAAGGGTTATAAAAGAAGTTTATGAAGTGTTTATGAATGAAGGAATGATTTTTTAATAAAACGTACGAACGCTTTAACTGAATTTTTGAAGTAAAAGAAGTGAATGTTTATGAAAGTCACAAACGAACGAATCTGCCAATATTCCTTAGGCAATGAAGGTTATGGGTATGGGAAGTATGTTATGGGCCTTTACCTTTTAGGAGCCTATGTGGCTGGCCAACTGTTGTACAACTAGGGCAATGACGGTCGCCAAGGGGATTATCGTGATCCTTGAAGTTTGGTATGATTTACCTTACAGGGTAGTCGTGCTTAAAGTTTGGTACTTGTGCCCTACGGGGCGCAGTGCTTGAAGTTTGGTACGTGTCATCCTTGTGATGCCGTGCTTGAAGTAGTGTTGAATAACCTAAGTATCGGGCCCTAGGAGTTCTTCATCCGAAGGACAGTACGGTGATTGATGGGCCTAGTGGTGGTGATCTTTAGGTTATTCAGCCAGTATGTGACGTTTGGATTTGACGGTTACGAGAAGGCGCATATTCGATATGTTCGTTGACTTATGTTTATGAAGTGTTATGTTTTGTTATTGCATTATTTTACGTACGCTTTTTATTAAATGAAGTATGAAGTTATGTTTTTGGCAAATTATTTGAAGTTAAAGTTTTATGTTGTAAGGCCCCAAACCCGGGAGGCCTCACTTGTTGGATTTACTCATTCACAAACAGTTCTTAAACTTGATTATCAAATAACGCAGCGGAAAATACTTCAATAAAACATGACCATTACATTGTTTAACAACGGAAGTGTAACATAGTCTATTACATAAACATATCATAATCTAATCATAACGGGATGCCAGTCTTCATGATCAACCGGGTAACTCTTCTTGCTTGCCAAGCATCACCGTCCATCATCCATACCTGCCTTAACCTGAATGTGCACACTAAAAATTCAGCTACGCTGGTGAGTTCTAGTTTTCATTCGATTTAAGAAATGGTTCATCATTCAAAACATTCGTTAGGGTTTAACATCACGTATAAGAAAGCAGGGCCTTTCATTCATCATTGAAAACCTTCAAACATTTTTCCTCATCATAAACACATTGAATGGATCATTTGTTTAAAACATTTAACATTCATTTAAGTCATACATTACTATCTACAATCTGTATCTTTCTTTAAGCGTCTATGTGTCCCCGAAGGAACCTTGCATGTCGTGGACAACCGTTACGTATCGCCGTCATTGCCACAATACAATACATTCCGTCAATTCCCTTTTTGTATTGCCCCCAAGGCTAACTGCACAAGGACCGACAATACCCATTCAGTTGCCCCTATGGCTCTCATGTCCATAGACCGACAACCTCCATCGACGGCTATGGCTCACGGCTATAACACCGTCGGATCATAATTTAACCTTACATAGGGTCACGTTAACCCCTGAGTAACCGTCGTTACTCCCTGCCAGTTGTACAACATCAAACCATTGACATGCCACAAAGACACTGCCCCTGTTGTTCTTATGGCAACTATGGCTCGCTGTCCATAATCTACCACAAGGCTGGGAATTACATTCCCAGACTTCATTCGTCAATTCCCTTCATTCGACAGATTAGATTTGTAATGACTTCTTTAAAACCTTTGCCCTTTTTCTTTTCTTTTCATAAAACCTTTTCATTCATTTTCGAAACCCTTTACCTTTAGTTTAAACCATTTCTTTATAAACATTTCGTTCGTAAACATTCCATTCATAAAACTTTCTTTCCATAAACCGTTCATTCCAAATCATTTAATTTCGCAAACATAGTTTCATAAGCATCATTTTATAAACATAGTTTCATAAACATCGTTTTGTAAAAACATCATTTCATATGTATGCACACCAGCCCGAAAACATTATATAAAACATTTAAAAGAGGGCTTCTAGAACTCACCTGATAAGCTAATCCGTGATGCCCTAAACAAAGGTCCCACTACGTCACTTCCGATCTGAATTTGATAGTTAAATACATATCAAACCCAATCCTGACTCTAACGGTTTAACCATTCTAAACATACTAACTTTACTTAAACAACTTGATGCCTGCGCACTTAGGCGCAGACCCTACTTTCTGCGTACTTGATAAGTACGCAGGATCCTCTTCCTGCATACCTGATAAGTACGCAGTGCTCTCTTCCTACGTACTTGATAAGTACGCAGGACCTGCTCCGTGCGTACTTGATAAGTACGCACGATCTGTTTCTTCGCAAAACCCTAACTTTCGCATTCAGGTCTGATCTGAAACACACCACTTTTAAAAACAAAACTTTAACGCGCGAAAGTCTTAACCCAGGAAATTTTTTTTTTTTTTTTTAACCCTCTCGCGTACCGCGAGAGAATCCTTCCTGGACTCTCGCGGCCCGCGAGGGACCCTTTTTCTCAGAATGTTTCCAGTTTTCAGCAGGTTTTCATACTTAGCCATTTTTCCAACTTTTTTCAAAATACAAGACAACAAATTTGCCCAACACATGGGTTTTAACCAAAAACCCCTTCAACAACATGATCACAACCCAAAAACATGTTTTGTTTATCAAATTACAATCAAAAAGGGGGAATTCCACCAAATCATCAAAACATGAAAATATGCATACGAGGATCCGCCAACGCCTTGGACTTGACTTTGACTACCTCGGAGCTTTTCCTACATTCACCACACATATCACCATTAGTAATGAAGATAAATTCATAACAAACAAGTAAATTCCTACTTGTTTCACCCATTCACCCATTTGACCCGTTTCCACCCAAATTGTCATTTAGGCTACATATTCTTGCACCCTTACTACAAGTTTCAATTATGATCAACACATGATCCATTTCCATTATGGCACAAAGGCCATAACTCCATAACAAACAAGTAAATTCCTACTTGTTTCACCCATTCACCCATTTGACCCGTTTCCACCCAAATTATCATTTAGGCTACATATTCTTGCACCCTTACTACAAGTTTCAATTATGATCAACACATGATCCATTTCCGTTATGGCACAAAGGCCATAACTCCATAACAAACAAGTAAATTCCTACTTGTTTCACCCATTCACCCATTTGACCCGTTAACACCCATTTGGCCAATTAAGGATTTCATACACTTGTATATCACCTACAAGTTACTTTCATCATTTCATTATCACTTTTCCATTTCCATTATGGCACGTAGGCCATAACTTCATATCCCAAAGGTTACGAGATCATAACTCCATAACTAATCTATCCATTATGGTACTTAGACCATAACTCCATATCCATTCTATCCATTATGGTTCATAGACCATAACTCCATATCAACATATCCATTATAGTGTAAATACTATAACTACATTCCTTCAATTATGCATACCATTTTATACTCATTCATACCACATAACAAATTATGCAACTTTACACATTATACATACAACTTTGCATAAAACTCATTTATCATCAAAACTAAGTAAGTGCAAAAGCACTTACCTTTCGGGTTAGAAGATCCCGCACCGCTTTCAAGCTTTGCAATTTGATTACCTAAACACATTCGCCTAGTTTAGTAATCTAACATATACCAAAATTTCATTACAATTGAGTTCACAACTCAATTTCCCAATTCCAACCCAAATTGACCCGTTTGGGTTATCCTCATAACCAAACACCCTCTTTCACCACAAACTCACCTACTTGAGTTTCATTAACTTAATCTTAACACTAATTCTTCTTTCAAAAATTATTATTAAGTTAATTTGGTGTTTGTTCTAGTGTCTAACATCTTAAAAACACTTAATCTTCATTAATTCACCATTTTTTTCATCAAAACCCCAAAACCCCCAATTTCCTCCATATGAACCCTAACTTTCAAAAATCAAAATCAAAGGGTTCCATGGTGTTGTTCACCTTCCTACACCTTTAGTTTAGCTAGATTATCAATAATCTAACACCATTTTACCACATGCAACCATAATTTCGGGTTTTCAACAAAACCCAACAAGAACACCATAAATGGTGGATCAAAGAGGAAGAAATCACTTACTTGATGTTAGAAAGGTGATGTGTGAGCCAACACCTTCAAGTTACAAGCTTCAAACACACGAATTTTGGCTTCAACCCGATTTCTCCTCTCTTCCTCTTCTCTTGAACGACCCAACTCCAAAATGAAGTCAATTTTGACTTCTAAAGGTCAAATATGGCAGATTTGCCATGTTTCACCTTTAGCCCCTCTACTTTCAATCTTTTCCATTTCCTTCCATAACTAGTTAAAACTAGTATATCCCCGTTACTAACTTGAAACCCGCTTGTTTCAACTTATTTCTAAAATATTATTTTCACCATAATATTTATTAGAATTATTTATTTATAACGAGACCCGGATTTTGGTTCGTTACATGATCATGTCAAGATCCCGAACCTGTTTACATTCAAAACGTTTGTTTTCCATTAAGGAACTCCAATCTATGTTTATCTTTCAGTTTTATCCTTGAAAACGTTACATTTTCACCCAAAACCTAAAAAATCCAAAAACTCAGATTTTGGCCCGATCGTTACCTGAATCTAGTTTCTGATCCGGAGGTTCTTCTGACGAGCTATGGAGCAACACTTTACTGAAATCTCAGGTCGATCCTCCAACTTTCTCTCTCTACGGTTTCTCTCTCTAGAACTTGCAAATGAGAGAAATGATGGAGGTCTAAGCTATTTATAGGGGAGGCTCCCCTTCCAGCCCGCCGGCCCATCCGGCTCGACCCGACATGCCTCGTTCGTTTATTTCATCATTTTAACTGTCGTTTTATTTTTGGGATATTACAAGTCTACCCCCCTTACAATAGGTTTTGTCCCCGAAACCTATCATAAGTCAAATAGATGAGGGTACGACTCCTTCATCTCCTTCTCCGTTTCCCAAGTGGCTTCCGATCCCTTTCGATATTTCCATTGGACTTTAACCAATTAGATAATCTTATTACGGAAACGCTTCTCCTTCTTGTGTAAGATGGCCACGGGTTCTTCGATGTAATTAAGGCTGTTGTCGACCTCGATGTCAGTAAGTGGTATGTGAGCTGATTCATCCGTCAAACACTTTCGCAAGTGTGATACATGGAAGATAGGATGAATCCCACTCAACTCATCAGGCAACTCTAGCCAATAAGCGACTTCACCCACCCGTGCCATTATCCTGAATGGTCCGACAAACCTCAGACTTAACTTCCCTCTCTTCCTGAATCGTATTATTCCCTTTCAGGGTGACACTTTCAACATTACTCTGTCCCCAACATCGAACTCAATAGCCCTTCATCGTTTATCCGCATAGGAGTTCTGACGATCTTGTGCGGCCTTCATTCGTGCTTTGATTTGATCAAACCTTTCTGACGTTTCTCTTACTACTTCAAGACTCCCTAATTCCTTTTGTCCAATCTCACCCCAACAAATCGGGGTCCTGCATCACCTCCCATACAACATTTTGTAAGGCAGCATGCCTATCGTCGTGTGATAACTATTGTTGTAGGAGAATTCGGCTAACGGCAGATGACTGTCCCAACTGCCGTCGAAATCGATAATACAAGCACGAAGCATATCCTCCAATGTCTGAATGGTCCTTTCGGACTGACCATCCGTTTGTGGGTGGTATGCCGTGCTAACATTGAGCCTCGTGCCCATCGCCAAGTGAAATCTTTTCCAGAACCTCGATGTGAATCGTGTGTCCCGGTCAGATACGATCGTCAAAGGCATCCCATGCCGTGCTACTACTTCTGTAATAAATACTTCCGCTAACCTTTCTAACGAGAACGTCTCGCGAATTGGTAGGAAATGAGCACTCTTCGTTAAACGGTCCACAATTACGCAAATGGTATCATGACCTTTAGCTGTGCGAGGTAGCTTGGTTATGAAGTCCATGGTAATGTGCTCCCACTTCCATTCCGGTATATTAAGTGGTTGAATCTTCCTATACGGTTTCTGCTGTTCGGCCTTTACTTGCGAGCAAGTCAAGCACTTGCTTACGTACTTCGTCACCTCATGCTTCATTCCAGGCCACCAGTATTCCTTTCTTAGATCTTGGTACATTTTATTGGTACCATGATGGATAGAGAACCGAGATTTATGTGCCTCATCCAAGATTTTGGTTCTAATCTCGCCACCCATAGGTATCCATACCCGTCCAAAACATGTCCTAACGCCAAGGGTGTTATATTCCAACTTTTCCATGCGATCTGTTTCTTCGTAAAACCCTAACTTTCACATTCAGGTCTGATCACGTCAAGATCCCGAACCTGTTTACATTCAAAACGTTTGTTTTCCATTAAGGAACTCCAATCTATGTTTATCTTTCATTTTTATCAGTGAAAACATTACCTTTTCACCCAAAACCCGAAAAACCCAAAAACGAATAAAAACTCAGATTTGGGCCCGATCGTTACCTGAATCTAGTTTCTGATCCGGAGGTTCTTCTCACGAGCTATGGAGCAACACTTTGCTGAAATCTCGGGTCGATCCGTCAACTTTCTCTCTCTACAGTTTCTCTCTCTAGAACTTGCAAATGAGAGAAATGATGGAGGTCTAAGCTATTTATAGGGGAGGCTCCCCTTCCAGCCCGCCGGCCCATCCGGCTCAACCCGACATGCCTCGTTCGTTTATTTCGTCAATTTAACTGTCGTTTTATTTTTCGGATGTTACATATGTTAAAACTAGAACTTACCAACGTAGCTGACTTTTTAGTATGCACATTCAGGTTAAGGCAGGTATGGATGATGGACGGTGATGCTTGGCAAGTGAGAAGAGTTACCCGGTTGATCATGAAGACTGGCATCCCGTTAAGATTAGATTATGTTTTGTTTATGTAATAGACTATGGTACGCTTCCGTTTGTTAAACAATGTAATGGTTATGTTTTATTGATGTATTTTCCGCTCCGTTTGTTAAGAACTGTTTGTGAATGAGTAAATCCAACAAGTGTGGCCTCCCGGGTTTGGGGCCTTACATGCAAAGGAATATATATATGTATATATATATATATATATATTTAACAGTTAAAAGTATATATATAAATAAAAAGCTCGTTTAAGCTCGCGAGTCGGCTTGAGCTTGATATGTGATGCTCGGGGTCGAGTTCTTTTATTAAACGAGTCATAGTATGAGCTCGAGCTCGAGCTCGTTTAGGCTCGGGCTCGATTTGAGCTTTTAGCGAGCCGATCCCGAGTAGCTCTCAAGCTGCCTTGAATCGTTTACATTGCTACACATAGCCTAAGTAGGAAGCGCACAGTGTGTCGTCCTTGAGTTTTGAAACTTCATCCTTGATTATGAAGAACTACGAATTAGGGTAAAAAGCAAAGGGCTTGTAGCATAATGGTATTAATGTGTTTACTTATAGTGGTGTCTCTACCCATGAGGTTGAGGCATTGAGCCATTGAAGATTCAAATCCAACGTGGACAATAGTGTAGATTTAAAAGTAGTATTAATGAGGGTGTGTTTGCCGTTTCAAAAAAACTAATTAGGGTAAACTATTAGTCTTAATAATTTAAATTAGCCAGTTGATTGTTTATATTAAGCATAAATAATATATGTTGCTTGATAATCATCTGAAGTTAAAGGAAGTCGAATATAAGTGAATGCTATATATATAGGTCATTTCTATATTAATACTCCCTTGCTTTAGTTCTAAGCTTTCTTAAATCACACCCCCTCTATCTAATGCTAATTGGTTGATTAGAGTTTAAAGTTGGAATTTTCCTTAAATGTTTTACAAGTGTTCAACAAACCAATACTTATAAATAAGCTATATATTACTTTACGATTGGTACACTTGTTTATATGTCATAGTCTTAACTTCACTATTTGTCGTTTATAAATTAAAACTCAATTCCACGCTTCAATGATGACGAGGACCACAAGGAAGAGGATGAGCACGGGGTGGATCTAATTCAGGTTGTACACATGGGAACAAAACATAAGAAAACCACAAGGACTTATACTATTGTTGATAAAAAGACTAAAATGTTTATCATATTAGAGACATGTAATGAGGTTTAACTGTATTTAGTTAATGAAATTAAACCCAGACCATACTAATAGTGTTAGCTATATGTGGGATTATACTGAGTACGTTTGATTTAGTTAATGAAATTAAAGACAAGGACTAACTACAACTATAACGAAACAATAAAAACATAAGCAGTTTTTACATTATATCATATTAAAGACGATTTTTATAATTTTGTAACATTCATGAACGGAAAAAATATATAATCTATTTAAAAATAAAGATTTATCATATAGTAATTTTAAAGTTGAATCACTGTACATATAATAATAAATAATATACGTAAAGTTTAGGAAGTGGGTCATATGCACAGCGAATATGCCCACCATGTGCAGCCTTTTTCGCATATGTCACTTGTATAACATATGAATTTATAAATTCACAATAGTGTTACTCCAGTGTAATTTTTTTTTCTTATAAATATAGATATATGTTTTTTAATTAGTAATCCATAGTTTTCATAAATGATGTTTTAAATAAGCAGTTATACCTTCCTATTTTTTGTTTAATTATCTTACTAAGAATATAATTTTAATGGTAAACAAAAGAGGAGACGAATAGAGAAATATGAACACATATCATTAACTTCTTGTTAGGAGACATAGTAAACTAAAAGTTAGATTTTTGTAGCTTTAGAGTAGAGAGGGAAAGAAATAGAGATAAAAAAAGTATGCAAGGCGCCCCTAGCCTCAATCTCTGATAATCTGGGACCTTGCTCGACCTTGGGTTGGTGTGTGGGTGGGGTGGGGTGGGGTGGGGTGGGGGAGGGCATGACGGAAGAGGAGTGGGTAGGGTGGTACCGCTGGGAACACCGCCCCCTTGGGTACCACAAAAAGTTGTTGAAATCACGATTCATTCCCGAGACTCTAATGTCTCTTTTCCCCTCCAACGGTAATAAATGTATACAAAAATGGTTTAGGGATAGAGAGAGATGGATTCCACCCCTTTACGTATGGATTAGGAAGGGATGCAAAATCTGACGTGACGCTGACATGGCTTTAGGGATGAGAGGGATGCACTCCCTCCACCCTATGCAACACTGCATGCGATAGGTGCACTGCCTGTACGTGTGCATTTTGGTTATTAGTGATTATCATTAAAACTAAGCTTGAAAGGAATTCCTTAAGTTATTTATGTTACGAATTGCACACATCACGAACCAACTTTCACGTTTATAACATAATATATCGATCACTGTATGAGGGTGTAAATAAATAAATTGTACAGTGGAGGGTTTGTTTTAAATGGTGTATTTTGATATCCTTGGAAGAAAGGGTCAATTGTGGAAGTTCAAGGGGGTAGATTGTAAGTTAGCTAAAGTTGATTGATGTGGGGGAAGGGGGGTCGACACACACCTCCTGGTGTGCGTGTGTGTGTTGGTTTCGCCAAAACATAAAGGAGCATAAGAGAGGAGAGCTACAATTTGATTTTTGAGAAGTCAAAGTTGATTTCCAAGTGTTCATCTCCTTCTAATCATCTAGTAAACATATTCTTCTTTAAATCCTCCATTATTGTGTTCTTGAGGGGTTATAAGTCATTAACCCTAATTTATGGAGTTTGGGTGGTTTTGAGGGGTTAGTTCTTGATTAGAAGAGATAATGTAGCTTATCTAAAGCTAGAGGTGGTAGAATGACATGGTTTTAACATCCAATTTAAAGTTTTGAATTCTAGGGTTCTTGATGGTAAATTTGAGGGTCTTGATCAATGGGGTGTTTAAATGATATGACAAGGGTGGTCGTGAGTTTATATTTTCATTAGATACAAAATCAATGAAAACCATAAACAAAACTACTAAATAAAGTATTTGAAGATTTAGGTGAAAGATGGATAGGTTGGACATTAGATGTCCTATCATCGATAATATCAACGTTGTTATCAAACTACGATCCAAAGTGGTACACTTTGGACAACGAGCAATTAATAATGTTTAGTCGTAAACATTATAGTTCACGAAACACGGATACATATATAATTCGATGAATAAATATTTAGTGAAATATTTATCGGTTTGCTTGGTGATTAATTATTCAGAGAAATAATTAAGTACAGAGGGCTAAACGTTTAAGTGTTAAACATTAAATGGTTAAATTTTACTAATTATTTGTAATTAGTAACCTGCGAGAATTAAAAGTAACTAATAGTTAATTACATAGATTTAACAGTGAATTCCCATGGGTGCAATTTGTAATTATGGTAATTATAAATACATCATTAAGTGAAAACCGTAATCCCACTCTAGCCACCATCCAAGTTTGCGCAAGAAGGAACCAACCCCCCCTTGTGCGTCAACCACCACCCATCCGCCGTCCGCCGCCGTTGCGTAGCACCTGCCGCCGCTCCACCATCGTGCGCCACCTGCTGCCACCGCCGAGGTATTCAGGTGTAAACCGGGTTCTTCCGTAGACCGGTTCGAGATCCGTGAGACGGGTTTTTCTTGTTGCAGGTTTTGTGAACAGTCAATAGCGAGACACTTGTTGAACCGAAGTGTAGCTCTTCCGGGAATCGTCAAAGGTATAAACTTTAACCCACTATGGGATTCCAGTTTTGAACCGTTAACATGTACAAACGCTTCCGTTATTGCAAATCTGATTTGTTAATTAATAAGATTAATTAAAACTGTTTTAAAAGTTAAAACGGTACATGGATTCCCAACAGTGGTATCAGAGCCACCTTTACGCGTGTTTAGACATAATTGTTTTATTCGATATTTTATTTTATTTGTCAAAACTTTTGTTTAACAAAAAGATCGAACCTTTTTCGTTTATGGCTGATTGTGTTATTTGATCGAGCAATAGTGTCCCGTGGTTGTGTATTTTTGGTTTTTATTATCTTTGTATTTTTACGGGTTATTTGGAACCTGATGTAACAATTAGGTTTATTTTTATTTATTATTTATTGTAAATGTAACTAAAATGTAAATCGAACAAGACGAAGATTTGAAGACCGAAGACGAAGACGACTGGGACACGAAGATGGAGATCTTGGACTAAGTGGGAGAGGACAAGAATGATTGATTTTTGTTTGTCCCTTAGACCGGTTCAGTTTTCAATTGATGGCTCAAACAAAACCGAACAACTTTTACTAGTGGCTCGATTTATTTGTTTTATTTGTTTGTGGTTGTTGATATTATTTAGCATAATAATTAAACCGCAAAACTTTTATAAAACGATTTGACACAATTTTAAAACGACGAAAAAATTAAAATGTTTAAAGATTTCTCATAAAGGTAATTTAAATAAAAGTGTTTTCATTTAAAAGTAAAACGAGTTTTAAATTAAATTGTTTTTATTTAAAACTAATTTAAATTAATTAAAGAGTTAATTAGTTTAAAATTTGGTTTGTGATTAACGGCCAATTTAAATTAAATATTGTATTCAAAATTGGATCGTATCGAGTGTTTAAACGCGTTTCATGAACTAAACGGTAAAATTGGTTTGACTAAATTGCACAACTTGGCTCTTGCTCCTAGTCGTCCAAAATGTTTTTAGCCCTTACAAGGTAATTTAAAACATTAATGCAAATTCCAAATTAAAATCGATATTTCTGCGCCACCCTAAACTGTGACACTTCAACTGATTTATATCGAAACCCCGCTGTTAGAGAATTACCCTGCATCGGGGCCTATGGTCTCGGTTGAAGGTACAGTCGCGCTTCCTGAGTAACTTAGGTCGGTTCTACAGTTGCAATTGAAGGGCGAATATCACTTAAGGTTGTATTAAGTGGGCGTAGTATAGGGAAACGTATCCAAGCTTGACGTTATTCGTCATGCCCCTCAAACCGAGAATTGTGTAGTTAACACAATCGGTAATCGTTACCTACCTACATAGCCATACCAGTAGAGAGTGCTCTGCCATTCGTTGTGCAATGGTCAACCGGGATCTCATTCCTAATTATATACTTTTGCAATTGGGCCATAAATTTAATTAGGATGTTAAGCATTAAAATACTAAAACTTAATTTTTGAATTTTGTAGATGTCTAACGAAACCAATCCCAACTCCTCTTTCTCACTAAAGTCAATCCTTCAGAAGGATAAACTCGACAACTTCAACTTCATGGATTGGTACCGTAACAAGAAAATTGTTATCAGGGTAGAGAACAAGATGTTTGTTCTTGAGGAACCAATTCAAGAAAAACTTGCAGTTGCTACGAGCGTTGCTCGTAATACCTAGGATAAACATGTGGATGATTACATCAAGTTCTCTTGCTTAATGCTGGCATCCATGATACCAGAACTTCATAAGAATCTGGTTGATATGCCATCATAGGACACGATTAGGCAATTGCAGGAAATGTTCCAGTAGCAAGCTCGTCATGAGCGCTTTGAAGTGATGAGATCATTTATAAGTTGTTGTATGCAGGAAGGTTCTTCGGTCGGCACTCACGTGTTGAAGATGAAGGGTTACAATGATCACTTATCACGTCTTGACTCTCCATTGAGCAATGACTCTCCTTAAGTCATATGACCAGTTCACGTTGAACTATAATATGAATGCTTGGGACAAGACCATCCCGGAGTTGCATATGATGCTCAAAACTGCCGAGATGAACATACCGACTTCTAGCAAGTCTGGTCCAGTGCTGATGATCAAGCAGGGTCGAGTTAGGAAAATTAAAGCCAAAGGTAAAGGCAAGAAAAGCTTCAAGGGCAAAGGCAAGGCTGTTGCTATGAAACCTCTGAAGGATGTTAAATGCTTTCATTTTGATGAAGCTGGAAACTGGAAGAGAAACTGCCCCAAGTATCTCGCTGAGCTGAAACAGAAGAAGACTTCTGGAGAACAGTCCTCAGGTATATTCATTATTGATATCTTATCTTTGACTAGCAAATCTTGGGTGTTTGACACTGGATGTAGTTTTCACATTTGTAATGATTTGTAGGGACTAAGGAAGGTTAGAAAGCTGAAGCAAGGCGCCTTGGAGCTCCATGTTGGCAATGGACAAAGAGTCACGGTGAAGGCTGTAGGAGAATATGTTTTTTTTACTTCCTTCTGGTGTTGAACTTGTTTTGAACAATGTTTGCTACATACCTAGTTTAACTAGGAATATTGTTTCGGTTTCTACTTTGCATGAACAAGGATTTAAATATGCTTTTGATGGTGATTTTATTTCTGCATATTTGAATGATTTGTTCTATTTTACTACAAAGCCTCATAATGGAATCTAGGAGATAGAAGTCCATGATAATAACGTGTTATACAACATCTCCTCTAAACGTACGAAATTAGATTCCAATAATACGTATCTATGGCATTGTCGACTAGGACACGTAAACAAGAATCGCAAAAAGAAGCTCCAAACCGCAGGAATTTTGAATTCCACCGGTCAAGAGTCTTTTGGTGAATGTGAATCTTGGTTAAGTGGTAAGTTGACCAAAGCTCCTTTTACCGGTATTGGTTAAAGAGCCAAGGATCTGTTAGGACTCGTACATACTGATATGTGTGGTCCATTCAGAACAATGTCTAAGAATGGAGAGGGATACTTCGTCACATTTACTCATGACTTCAGTAGATATAGTTATGTTTTTCTTATGAAGCATAAACATGAATCGTTTGAAATGTTCAAACAGTACCAGAACAAACTACAAAATAAGTTAGGTAAGACGATTCAGATGCTTCGATCAGATCGAGGTGGAGAATATCTTAGCCTAGAGTTTGACGAACATCTAAAGAGTGGGATCATTTCATAACTCACTCCACCTAGAACACCACCGCTTAATGGTGTATCTGAGATGAGGAATCGAACTCTATTAGATATGGTTCGATCTATGATGTGTCGTACAAACTTCCCACACTCCTTCTGGAGTTTTGCTCTTGAGACTGCCACAAGAATCACTAATCTAGCTCCTACAAAGAAGGTAGACAAAACGCCTTATGAGATTTGGCAGGGGGAGAAACCCAAAGTGTCATGCCTTAGGGTCTGGGGATGTAACGCTTATGTTACCGGTGAATCTACGGATAAAATGAATCCCCATGGCGATAAAGTTGTTTCGTCGGATATTCTAAAACAATTGGTTACTACTTTTACAATCTTGCTGAAAAACGGGTTTTCATAAAACGCAGAGCTACCTTCTTGGAGAAGGAGGTGCTTGCGCGAAGGATTTGAGAAAACCATGTGGATCTAGAAGAAGTCCGAGAACCACAAGTAACCGAACCCCAAGTTGAAATTGCAGATCAACATCAAACTGTTGAAACTGAATCTAAAAGAGTTCAGGATTCAAATGTAACACAAAGCATCCGCAGAAGTACTAGGGATCATCATGAACTCGACCGGTATATCGATATTCACGAAAATGATGATATACTGATAGTTGATCAGGCTGAGCCTACTAGTTACAAGTCTGCGATTTTAGATTCTGAATCTAAGAAATGGCTTGAAGCCATGAGCGCCGAGATTCAATCCATGTATGACCGTCATGTATGGGACTTGGTTGATCTTCCTCCCGAGTGTCGGACTGTAGGAAGCAAGTGGATTTTCAAAAAGAAAATCGACATGGATGGAAACGAGCAAACCTTCAAAGCTAGGCTAGTAGCGAAAGGCTTTACTCAGACTCAAGGAATTTATTATGAGGAAACCTTCTCGCTCGTAGCCATGCTTAAATCGATTAGGATCTTGCTTGCCATTGCTGCGTATTATGACTACGAAATATGGCAAACGAATGTCAAAACTGCGTTACTAAATAGGCACCTTACTAAAGATGTCTATATGGTTCAACTGGAAGGTTTTGAGGATCCAAAGAATCCTAATAAGGTATGCAGATTGAACAAATCCATTTATGGATTAAAACAGGCGTCACAAAGCTGGAATCTTCAATTTTATCATAAAATCAAAGAGTTTGGTTTTATCCAGAACGAAGATGATCTGTGTGTTGACAGGAAGGCAAGTGGGATCTTTATCACTTTTCTCATTCTATATGTAGATGACATACTGCTCATAGGAAACCATGTTCCTATGCTACAAGACGTAAAGTCTTGGCTAGGGAAATGTTTCGCAATGAAAGATTTTGGCGAAGCTACCTTTATTCTAGGAATATAGATCTATAGAGATAGATCAAAGAGGCTTATAGGTTTAAGTCAAAGTACATATATTGATAAAGTTATTAGATGCTTTTACTGCAAGATTCCAAGAGGGGATTATTGCCCATGGCACACATAACCATACTGAATAATAACAAGTGTCCTCAGTTTGACGAGGAAAGAAGAAGATGGAAAGAGTTCCATAAGATTCTGCTATTGGTTCCATCATGTATGCCATGTTTGTTGGGAATCGTGCTGTAACATCCCAAAAATAAAACGACAGTTATAATAACGAGTTAGAATGCGAGAACGAACGAAATAAACAAACGACGCATGATGGGCCTGGCCGGGAGGGGCCTGGCAAACTTAGGTGGCGATGATAGGGGAGTCTTCCCTTATAAATAGCCTAAGTCAACATCATTCTATCATTTGCAAGTTCTTGAGAGAAAAACCGTAGAGAGAGAAAGTTGGCGGATCGACCCGAGATTGAAGAAGCGTGTTACTCCATAGCACGTGAGCAAAACCTCCAAATCAGAAGCTCGTTACAGCTAACGATCTGATCTAGATATGACTTTTTGTTCGTTTTGGGGTTTTCGGGTTTTGGATAAAAAGATGTCATATTTACGTATGAAACTTGAAAATAAACATAGATCTAGCATTTAGAATGAAAAACGAACGTTTTGAACGTAGAAAGTTGGGGTCTTGATGAAATCAGATCCACATGCGTGGATCTAGGGTTCTTAAGGAATAAGACAGCCCCGTATCCGAATTTGTTAAGTTTGTCTAGGGAGTTTAGGCGAACTTAGTTGAGCGAACTTGATAAGTTCTTGAGAGAGAAACTGTAGAGAGAGAAAGTTGGCGGATTGACCCGAGATTGAAGAAGCGTGTTACTCCATAGCTCGTGAGCAGAATCTCCAAATCAGAAGCTCGTTACAGGTAACGATCTGATCTAGATATGACTTTTTGTTTGTTTTGGGGTTTTCGGGTTTTGGATAAAAAGATGTCATTTTTACGTATGAAACTTGAAAATAAACATAGATCTAGTATTTAGAAAGAAAAATGAACGTTTTGAACGTAGAAAGTTGGGGTCTTGACGAAATCAGATCCACATGCATGGATCTAGGGTTCTTAAGGAAGAAGACAGCCCCGCAGGCGAACTTGTTAAGTTTGCCTGGGGAGTTTAGGCGAACTTAGTCGAGCGAACTTGATAAGTTCGCTGGATGTCCATAACAGGCGAACTTGTGTAGGTTCGCTATGTGTAAGTTTGCTAAAGGGTAAGTATAAGCGAACTTGGTAAGTACGCTAGGCATGTTCGCTTGGTTCTATTGGGCGAACTTAACCTTAAGTTCGCCTAATTCAGTATGGTTAACCCGTTAGAGTCGGGATTAGGTCTGACGTGTATTTAACTACTCAATCCAGATCGTACGCGACGTTGTTGGGCCTTCAGTTAGGACAACTGAGACTAGCTTATCAGGTGAGTTCTAGAAGCCCTCTTTTAAATGTTTAAATAATGTTTTTGGTCTGGTGTGCCTACATAACGATGTGATTGTTTTATAAAACAATGTTTATGAATGATGTATGTGACGTTTTATGAAACGATGTTTATCAACGATGTTTTGGAAGGAAAGTTTATGAAAGAATTGTTTCTGAAATATTTTTCCAAAAGAAGTTTACGAAGTGTTTATGAATGAATGGATTATTTTTAATAAAATGTACGAATACTTTAACTGAATTTTTGAAGTAAAAGAAATGAATGTTTACGAAAGTCACAAATGAACAAATCTGCCATTATTCCTTAGGGAATGAAGGTTATGGGTATGAGATGAATGTTATGGGCCTTTAACTTTTAGGGGCCTTTGTGGCTGGCCAACTATTGTACAACTGGGGTGATGACGGTCACCAAGGGGATTCCTTGAAGTTGGTACGATTTTACCTTGCGGGGTAGTCGTGCTTGAAGTTTGGTATTGTGACTTACGAGGTGTAGTGCTTGAAGTTTGGTACGTGTCATCCTTGTGATGTCATGCTTGAAGTTTGGTGTTGAATGGCCTAAGAATCGGGCCTTGGGATTCTCCACCCGAAGGACAATACGGTGTTGAAGGGCCAAGTGGTGGTGATATTTAGGTTTCTCCACCGGTATGCGATGTTTGGAATTGACGGTTACGAGAAGGCGCAGATTCGATATGTTCGTTGACTTATGGGTTATGTTATGTGTATGTTATGTTATTGCATGTTTTCGTACGCTTTTATTAATGAAGTTAAATGATATGTTTTTGGCAAATATTTGAAATTAATGTTTTATGTTAAAAGCTAGAACTCACCAGCGTAGCTGACTTTTTAGTATGCACGTTCAAGTCAAGGCAAGTTATGAGGATAGACGGTGATGCTTGGCTAGCGATGAAGAGTTACCCGGCTGATCATGAAGACTGGCATCCCGTTATGTTTTATTTATGATGTATTTATGTTTTAGACAATGTTTACGCTTCCGCATGTTGAACAATGTTAACGTTATGTTTGAATGAAATTTTCAGCTGCGTTATTTTAATATTCAAGTTTAAGAACTGTTTGTAAATGAGTAAATCCAACTTGGATTAGGGTTTTAACTAAATGATAAATTTATAGTAAATTATATTACAAGTCACCCCCTGAATAATTAACCTTTAATTGTCAACTGATTAAGATTTAATCAGTTCAAGTCCTCATAGTTTATAATTACACTAATCATAAATAAAACTTGCGCAAATCAAACATATTTTATATTTAACAGTTAAACATAAAATCCAGACTATTTATATATATATCACTAATATATATATCCTTACTTTTAATTATTCTAAATAATTAAATTCGAGATACCCATTAAATATTTCTCTAAATATTTAATCCACCGAATTCTAAATTCATGTTTCGTGAAATAACGTTTAACAATTAAACACTATGATTTGTTCTTTGCCCAAAGTGTAACTCTTTGGATCATACCTCAATAGCAACGTTTATATTAATGATGATCGAACATCTATTATCCAGCAATCTCTGACTTGGACGATTTATCGATTAATCGGGCCAACGTAGACAGTGGTGGAAGCGTAGCTGCATCTCACTGCCCCTAGCAAGGTATGTAGTATTTATAATCGTCAACTAATTCTTTGTGTTCATGTAACCCTTACTTAACCAAGTACAATAGACATGGTAAACAAATCTATGTATGCTTTCTATTTTCATTCGTTGAACATGAGACATGGATACAAGTCACTTCTCATATATGGTTCAACTATTCTTGTTCTCGTTCTCCAATTCAAAAATGGTCTAAAACAAATTACTCCTAGTTTGTGCGTGGCCACGCGATTTATACCAGTTTGAATCAATGAGGGCGCTAGAATGTCCAACTCCTGATTAACAGAGAACATAATTCCTTTGGTCACGTACAACTCCCACTTAACTTCAGATTTATTCCTAATCATATCCTTCTTACTGCCAACTAAGGTACATCGTTAGATAAGATTAAAGAACAACCTTTAGTCACTTCTAGTTTGTACCTCGGGTCAAGGATCGATAGATCTTACCTTATTCAAAACTTCTCAAGACTATGATCCATGAAGATAGTTTTGAAACAAGTTACGTCCAATAATCATTCCCTAATGATTATCTGTGAATATGACCTCCAACCAATTGGACTTTCATTCTTAATGAACAATCATCCAATTCACAATAGTCTTTCATTCAGATTGATTCCCATGAATTTGATCGACTACAGACATTTAGAATATAATATTCAAGGATTTCTAAAACGTACAAAATGTCGAACATAGAAACATCTTATTTATAATGAATTTAACCATTAAATCAATATATAAACACTAATGTTTCTATATATAGTTCGAAAGTACCCAATACTAGCATACAAATCAAACTCAAGTCTAGGAAGTCTAAGACCTGTCAACATGCTCCTCATATACAGATTGAGGTATAGGTTTAGCGAATGGGTCAGCTAGATATTGATTTGTGTGAATTTTGTTTTAGTATGATGTCTCTAAGTTTCATGATCCCATGAATGAAACTCATGATGGAAGAACCTCTTTTGGAACTCCTTTCCAACTATCAGAAGATATCTTAACTCTTTCAGAACACTGTCATCTGATGTTTCCAAGTCACAACATCTCATGTTGTGTTATTGTTACTGATGAAACTTTTCATTAGATAACACTGATATATATCTTGTGGTGTATTCATTTAATCATTCTTAATGATAATCCTTTGGTGTTTATATCTTAAATCTTAAGATAGTATTTTTTGACTGAAAAGTAGTCACAACTCTTATGAACTTATTATAAGAACCTTTTCTTGATAGTCAAAACTAGCATTTTAGAATCTTATCTGATAAGATGGTAGTATCTCATCATAACACTTTATGACTATCACCAATTTATGCTTCTCAAGCATAATCCTTTGTCCTATCACAGTTGAATTTCAAAGTTCTTTCATCATATGAAGGTATTGAAATAGCTTATTATCTTTAGATGAAACCACATGAACACTTTCATCTTCATCTTATCATAATGTTATTAGGGATCGCAGATAATGTTAGTGTTGGATCGGGATCTACCTTGATCCAATGATTCAACACATTAACCGAACCAAATCGTGCGAAATCCGATTTGATTGGCAATCCAATCTATGACACGGATCAGGTCTTAAGAAACGAGCAGATTAGATGTCGAAACGAAGGTTTCTATTGACCCTTTGGTGTAGAGAAGTTGGATACAAGACCTGGAAACTCTCAACGGACAGAGATTCGACAATACAGGTGAAAAGAGTTTGTGTTCTGTTGGTTCTGCTCTGGTCAGTCTCTCTATGTGTATATGTGTTGTATATGTGCTCATGAAGTGAAAGTTATATATATAGTGCAGAGGCTATTCGTACGAATGAGCCATGTGAATGGACTCATTCGTGCGAATGAATCAGCAAAATGGTTCATTCTTAAGAATGAATCATCAGAATGGTTCATTCGTACGAATGAATCATTCTCATGACTTATTCTAGCGAATGAATCATTCTCATGAGCTATTCGCGCGAATGGATCATTCTCATGATTCATTCGTGCGAATGGGCCTTTCATTAGAACGATTGATCAACGTTATCGCTATTTATCAGATCGTTTAATACACAGTCATTATATATGAGTAAACATTAAGGATAAACATGTAATTTCATTAATACATCAAATAAATACATTAAACATAGATGAAATACATATTACAAGGGATTAGGGACATATTATGCATCTACATACTCCCCCTTGGACCCAGATCCCTTCAAAATGACCTAACTAACATTAGTTGGTCTTCAACATCTCTTTTGTACGAGTTTTCCAGTTAACTCCGGCGTGTATGTCAAAAGCAAAGCATATACGTATTACTTTCACATACTGCAACGCCTGGTCTATATCTGCAACTTCAAAAAACGGTTGACACTTGTATAGAGTTGTAACATCTTGTTCAGACAAGTTGGTCAGCCACAAGGGATCAAAGACCCTGATGGTCTCCCATGACCCTTCTTTACAAAGCACTATAATAGCTTCACCAGTACGCCCATCATAGTACCACCATTTGAACTGATCTGAGAAGTCCTGGATCATTTTCCTTAAAGGAATCTTCTTCATGATCGTTGGAGGCTTCCACTTTAAGACAATTAGGGGCTTCTTGGTGACTGGATGAACCTTTTCCTTATGAATGTAACGTGTAGGCATTTGTGGCTTGAAGTTCACCCACTTCTTCCGGTATTCGTATTGTAATTGACGTTCAAACCATTCGGATAGACCGGAAGATTCGCTGTATAGAAGCTTTAGACGCGCCAATTGATTTACTTCAAATGCGGGCAGCGTCTTGAAATCATGAGGGTACCTGAAATATTGTATGCCCTTCTCTCTTTTTATAGCATAGCAGCTTAAGTCGTTGAAGTATGCCCAACTGATTATACGACCATCAGACTTGTGTCCTTTGAGTCGATAAACTTTAGTGTACTTGGTTGGAGGAGAGGGCTTTGAGTTCTTCTTTAATTCGGCCATGTATTCCATCCACTGACTTTTACGTTCATTCAGCTCGTCATTGTCAATAGTGGAGGGACCGGCTTCATCCTGTTTGTTGTCGATAATGCGGTTGACCTCCTCGTCGGACTGCTGAGTGAATAAGTCCACGAAGGAGGGAAGATCATCACCATCTACTGATGTGTACTTTGGATATTCTTGATCAGTGATGTCTTCGACTTCAACCTCATCAACGTCTTCTAGTTTGTCAGAAGAGGGATAATCAGTTGTTGGAACAGATGCCTCTTCAGTAATGACTTCGTCGGGATTCATTTGAAATAGCTCGGCAATCTGTTCTTTTGACAAGCAATGTACGATTTCCCCTTCCTCTTTGTCATAAATAACTGAATGTTGGATGATCCCTTGCATGTCAAGCACATAAGTTAACTTTGAAGGTTGTTGCTTGAGAGGCATCACATCCAAAACTATTTTCATAAACACACAAAGAATAAACATGTGAGAATTTGAAGTTTCATTGATTTAATCAAAATAAAACTGAAATTATTTACATAATAATCTAATATTTACAATAAGACAACTTAAAACACTTAAAACAAAAACTATCAACCTTCAGTGCCCTTTTGTGTATCTGATGATGGGCCTTCTGATTTGTCTGATTTTTGCTTTGTGCGTGCCTCTGCTTCTGCTGTCTTTGAAGCACTTGATGCAGCACCAGCATTGGCACCATCATCCTTATCTTTGTCATTATTATCATCATCATCGTCACCATCATCATCCTCGTCATCATCATCATCATCATCATCATCATCGTCGTCACCATCATCACCATCATCACCATCTTTGCGAGCACCCTCAATTCTGGGTGTCGGGTCTCTTCTGCTTTCTAAGTCTTCCACCAGTCTCTTATTTTCCTCCTCAAGTCTTTGTATCCTCTGAGCATGTGTATTAACAGTTGTAGACAACTGTTGATTCTGGTTTATAGCAGTGAGAAGGAGGGCTTGTTGATCATTGCATCTAGTGGAAAGACTTGTGATGGCTTGGGCT
The DNA here is from genome assembly GCA_023525975.1 of Smallanthus sonchifolius. Lineage (NCBI taxonomy): Eukaryota > Viridiplantae > Streptophyta > Magnoliopsida > Asterales > Asteraceae > Smallanthus > Smallanthus sonchifolius. The sequence continues at coordinate 90,363,982 of CM042024.1, read as the reverse complement.
TGTTCAGTATTTTGCAGAGTCAACTGACTGATCTGCGAGCCCTGTTGGTCAATACGTTTTGATTGCTCTTCATTCTGAGCCAGTAAACGAAGTACCAAACTGTTTAAAGTACTGATCTGGTCGTGTAGAGAAACAGTCGGCAGTGACATTGAAGATTCAGCTCGAATAGTTGATTGCTGTGATGTAGGAGCAGTCGTGTAGATGGGAGGAGGCACAGTTTGTGTCTGAGGCATAGATGTTGACATTGGAGCCTCAGACCTGGTGGCAGTTGCTGTAGTAGCAGAGGTGCTCTTCGTCCTTCTGACAAGTTTAAACTTTTGGCGTTTGGCCATTCTCTTTCCTCTTCCTTTCTTGACTGGGGTAGATTGGGAAGAAGGAGCAGTAGATACTTGTGGACAGTCAGGGACAAAGTCAGCATCCCTGACGTCATCATCAACCCTTGAGCTTCCTTGATCTGCTCCCCTTTTTCGTTTTGTTGCGACCAATCTTGCACCTTGTTGACTGATTACAAATTCGTCTTCAGTGTCCTCAGAATCAGTAAACAGGACGGTGTCCAGATTAACGTCTTCTGGGTTAGTTGGAAGGGAAGAATCTATAGCAGCAACAGTGTGGGTGGTGGCAGTGGTAGATGGAACATTAGGAGCATTGCCACCATCTCCCTGACCATCTTGGTCGTCATCATCTTGGTCGTCAGCTGGAGGTACAACAATATCCTCCCTGTCAGAATCACTGTTATCATGACGCCATTTTCTGTTTGTTGGTGCCACATAATCTGGATTTTCCAGATGTCCAATAAGTCTTTTGTGAGGTGGCTTTGTTGGTCTTCCCCTGTAGGTCTGTACCCTGTTGAGAGTGACATCCGTCATGTGTTCTAGCTTGATCATGTCGATGTCTGACCTTGGCAGAAGAGGAAGTTGGTCATCTATTATCATCTGTAAGAATCTGGGGTACATAAGATACGCATTGTCCCCTTTTAGATAGATGTTTTCCTTAAGATGTGTGAACACCATCTCGGAAAAGTTGAACGGAATGTTCAACACCAATGCAACGAATGCGCTCTGAATTGTTTCGCGCATATCATCAAATCCGCCACGACGGGAACCGAGGCAATGTAGAAGAACATGTCCTAGATACTTGTACTGCGGACAGAGGTTCGCTTTATTTAAAACTCCTTCGGCAACATTCCCGTCGTACTTTATTCTCATGAAGCATCCGCGGACCAGATATTTATCCAGTGTCACTGGATCTTCAGGATGATCACCGAATTGACACAATAGGCGAATGTGAGCTGCCGATACAACCACATTTTGACCTGCGATCTTCCCGCGTATGACCGGTGGAGATACCTCGCAGTCAATCTCGGCAGAGGCCCAGAACTCCCTTTGATGTGACGTATATGGAGTGCAGTGATAGGATATAGCATGAGCAATCCTTGATCTAGACAGAAATTCGATCATTCCAACAAACGGTCTTGCATTCTTTGATGTAGGAATCATGTACGCACATATGTTGCTTTTAATGGAAGCCTTAAGAACAACTGGAGCTCTGTTCGCCATAACGATCATTCTGCAAACACAAAAACATGAAGCACATCAGATCAGTACATGCAAGATTTTGGAAATATGAACTTTTTGGACCATGTTTCCTTTGTGCGAATGGATCATTCTGCCTATTCATTCGTGCGAATGAGTTTCATTCATATGAATGAGTATTCATTCGTGCGAATGAGTTTCATTCGTGTGAATGAGTTTTCATTCGTGTGAATGAGTTTTCATTCGTACGAATGAGTGTTCATTCATGTGAATGAGTGCTCATTCGTGTGAATGGGTTCTCATTCGTACGAATGAACATGAAGAGTGTGTCCATTCGTACGACAGACGGGTCGCGATCCAAATTGTCCAAAAATCAACCAAGACACGAAAAGATTTGCCGAAAAAGACACCAAAACACTCGATTATGGTTTTCAACCAGTATTTAGCATTTTAATCGGTTTATTAAGTCACTTTTTATGTTTTTTAGGTTTTGTTTTCGGGTTTGAGCCCTAAATCTAGTCGAACGTCCACGAATCGGTATACACTTGATGAATACTTGTGCGGTTATACCTGTAAAATGAAATCCAAAGATTAGATCAGTGATTTGACGGAGTTTTGTTCAAAATCAGAATTGGATGAAACAGACGTGCGAATGCGATTTCTGTTTTGTGCGAATGAGACTGAGAATGCGAATGAATGGCCTTTTTATAGGATGGCCTGGTTCATTCGTACGAATGGACCATTCTGGTCAGTCCATTCGTGCGAATGAGCTAGACTTGATTCATTCTGTCACTCATTCGTACGAGTGGACCATTCTGGTCAGTCCATTCGTGTGAATGAGCTATTCTCCTCATCCATTCGTACGAGTGAGCCATTTTGCTCATCCATTCGTACGAATGGGACAATCCCCTTATGCAAATTAAACTTTTCAAGTTAAATGGGGTATCCGACCACATCGGTCTTGACAACAATTTGATTATGAAGTAATTTTCATTTAATTATGAAGTGAGGGATCAATTATGAAGTTTTGGAATAGTTTATGAAGTAAAGGAACGATTTGATCAATCAGGAAGTCAAGCGATTTTCAAATTTTGATTTTCAGACAGTCGTTCGAGTCTTATCAGATAATCTAAAATTCAGGAAAAGTAAAATCTTTTTGGATTTTTGAATATGTAATGCTGAAAATAATATCAACAAGATATATACACGCATGTCTTAGTAAGAATGATCCTTATGAGAAATCATACAGACTTAGTGACTAATGATCTGAGACATTTTGAATTTTGTAGATACAACTATACAATGGTATTTACACATCTTTTTGTGAGAAAGATCCGAACATAGGATCAGTACTAAACTCATAGCAATCAGCAACATTTCAAATTATCTGAGCTTTAAGTACACTTAGTCAAAATGCGATCATTGATATGTTTGTCCATCTTAAACTTATGCAGACCTTTTCTCAACACTTACAAGTCGATCTTGAAGGATTAAGTCCATTATCTGTGTGTCCCACACTAGTTAAGAATTGACTTGAATTTCTTTTCAAAACATGTTAATGTTTCAAATCAGCACAACTTACTTAACCAGTCATCATAAGTTCATGAGATCTCAGTTATTCCCTGTTACTTCTTTACTACACCAAATATTTTTTTTTTTTTTTTTTTTTAGTATTCACAGTGACAGCCATCAGCTCATGGACGGCTTCAGCCAGGTATTTACAAGGCAATATGGCACGTATACAGCTAACGGTGTTTGTGTTCATCTTATCCCATGGATGGCTTCAACCAGGCTGCAACCCGGTAATATAGCACTTATACGGATTCGGATTCATACTTTTATTTTATTCTTAATCGCATGGACGGCTTCAACCAGGTATTTACAAGGCAATATGGCACGTATACGACTTCGGAATATAATTTTTAATTTTATAACTACTTTCTGATATCTCATTAAACCGATGATAACTGGTGTGCACAGAATGAGAAACACCTTCAGTTTCTATTGTTGATTTTCGTCAATCCTTTCACCATTATGTGACTCACAAGACAATATCTAATATGGTATAGATTGATCATCAATGGTCGAGAGTCAGTAAGATAAGTCTATCAATGCATCACATGTCGACTTAGTGTGACTATTCACTATGACATTAAATGCAATATGCTTCATACATATGATTAGTGTGCCATCACTTCCCAAAGGTTGGATACGATTTCTCATTTTTGAGTTTTTCAGATGTTTTTGGGTTTTAGACTGTACAAAAATGGAAAATCTTTTTTTTTTTTAATAACAAATTGTACACAAATAACTGTACACAATATAGAAATCTTTTTGGAGTCTCAGATAACTAGCGTCTGTGTACTATCATTTTTCTCAGCGAGAGATCATTTTCTTACTGACATTTTCTCCCCCTAAAATCTTAAAATGAAAAATCTTTTTGAGTTTTTGAGATTTTTAATAAACGCAAGAAAGAAAGTATATATACAGGAACGTAATTGATAAAAATGATTATTGACTCGACTCTTGGTCCGGAACAACGTCATCCTTCTTTTTCATGCCGTTTACCTCTAACAAGAATAAAAATCTTGGTTTGTCAAAGGCTTTTGTATAGAGGTCTGCCTTTTGGAAATCAGTGTTAATTTGAACCACATCAATCAGTTTCTTTTCAAAACAATCACGAATGAAGTGATATTTTATGCCGATGTGTTTTGTTTTTGAATGTTGAACCGGATTCTTAGTGATAGCTATGGCAGCAGAATTATCTACATAAATAGGAGTGTTAGAGAATTGCAAACCGTAGTCCCGAAGTTGCTGTTGAATCCAGATAATCTGTGAACAGCAACTGGCAACAGCGATGTATTCAGCTTCACATGTAGATGTAGCCACTGAAGTCTGCTTTTTGCATTGCCATGTCACAAGACGGTTTCCAAAGAACTGGCACCCTGCAGATGTAGACTTGAAGTCTGTTTTGCAACCACCATAATCAGAATCACTATATGCAGTAAGCTCAAAGTTATCATCATTAGAGTACCATAATCCAAGATCAGGAGTACCCTTCAGATAACGAAAAATCCTTTTGACAGCAATTAAGTGGGAGACTTTTGGTTTTGACTGATATCGGGCACAGAGACACGTGGCGAACATGATGTCAGGTCGAGATGCCGTGAGATACATGAGAGATCCGATCATGGCTCGATAGAGAGTAGCATCAATATACTCCCCCTTGTCATCAGGCGAAATCCCGTGATTGATCGCCAATGGAGTACCAGCAGGTTTGGCATCAGTCATACTGAATCGGCTCAGTATGTCTCCAACATAATTTGTTTGATGAAGGAAAATCCCTGTCTCAGATTGATCTACTTGTAGCCCTAGAAAGAACTTCATCTCTCCTATGGAACTCATCTCGAACTTGTCCTGCATAACTCTTTCAAATTCTTTGCACAGAACATCATTCGTCGATCCGAAAATAATGTCATCCACGTATACATGTACCATTAAAAGTTCTCCATCCTTTTCTCTAATGAACAACGTGCAGTCGATGACACCTCTTCTAAAACCATTGTTCAGAAGATGAGTGGAAAGTGTCTCGTACCACGCTCGCGGAGCTTGGTGCAATCCGTACAGTGCCTTGTCCAATTTGTAGACACGGTCACGATGCATAGGATCTTCAAACCCGGGAGGTTGACTGACGTATACGACTTCACTGATTTCTCCATGAAGGAAAGCACTCTTTATATCCATTTGATAGACTTTGAACCTTTTGTAGGATGCATAAGCAAGAAAAATTCGAATTGCTTCCAGACGAGCAACCGGTGCAAACACTTCATTGTAATCTATACCTTCAATTTGCCTAAATCCCTGAACGACCAAACGAGCCTTATTTCTTATGACTATTCCTTGATCATCCCTTTTGCAACGAAGAACCCATCGAGTACCAATCTTCTTAGCTCCTTTTGGTAAATCAACTAACTTCCAAACTCCGAGCTTCTGAAATTGGAGTAGTTCTTCCTGCATTGCATTTACCCAAGATTCTTCTTTTAAAGCATCTGTTATAGACCGTGGTTCGATTTGCGAGACGAAACATGAATGCGCACAATCGTTGACCACACCAGATTCCATGATTTCTGAGTAGACTCCAGAGTTGATCTGACTCCTAGTTTTAACACCAGATGTGGGATCACCAATAATGTTCTGTTGAGGATGAATTCTATCAATCCTACCCACAGGATGAGCAGGAACCTCAACAGTTTGATCAAGGTTTGTGATACTCTGTTCAATTGCCACAGAATGTGAAACATCATCACTCAATTGTACAACATCATGGGAAGTATCTTCAATTTCCTGGTCTATTTCTTGTCGAGAACCTTCATACTCTGAAGAAGAAGAAGAGTCATCATCCTGTGTGACTTGTGTGTTATTGGAGGACTCAGGAATGTCAGATGATGAGGGAGTAGGTTGCACATGTTCATCAGGTGCGTTTTGAGCATCATACATCATTTAAACAGCAACCTCCTCATCTGAACATTCTGGAGGAAGATTAAACGAGGCAAAAAGTTCTTCATAATCAAACATCCAAGGAAGACCTTTTCCAGTAGCAGGAGAGGTATACTTTTGAACATCAACATGGTACCATTCTTCTACATTCCCAGAGACTTTGTTGTAAACTCTTTTATTGGGAGTGCTGTACCCTAAGAAGTAACCTTCCTCTACTTTCTCGTTAAACTTGCCATGAGCATCCTTTTTCAACATGGTACATGGAACGCCGAACGGTTCAAGATACTGTAAGTTCGGTTTCCGTCAATGCAACAATTCAAAGCAAGTTTTATCGTGACGCTTGATAACTAGAACCCGGTCGAGCGTGTAACACGCATTAGCAATAGCTTCATTCCAGAACTGCACGGGTAAGTTTGAGTCAGCGAGCATAGTCCTTGCAGCTTCTATCAAGGTCCGATTCTTCCTCTCAGCAACACCGTTCATTTGTGGAACATATGGCGCACTGAATTCATGGTGAATACCAAGTTTTTGACAGAAAGTTTCCATAAGATGATTTTTAAATTCAGTACCATTGTTCGAACGGATCCTCCTAACCTTTAACTTATACAAAGACTCCAATTTGGTAATCAGAATCTCCACATATTCAAAAGTTTCAGATTTTTCTTTTAAGAACATCACCGAAAAATATCTTGAATACTCATCCGTCACAACCAAACAATATAAGTCTCCAGCAATACTCTTCCGGTTGATAGGACCAAACAAGTCCATGTGTAAGAGCTCTAGTGGTATAGTGATGGAATGTTGAGATTTGGGTTTATGAGATTTCTTGGTTTGTTTGCCTTTCTTGCAAGAAACACACACGTCAGGAAGATGAAAACTTTTCACAGTGACTCCTTCAACAAGATTTTTGTGCACCAAATGATTCATTTTTCTGAGACTGAGATGTCCCATTCTTTTGTGCCATAAAATAGAATCCTTCTCAGTGGCTTTTGAAACAAAACATGATGCTGTGGACACTGAGGATGATGCTTGTGACATGTCAAGAATATAAAGATCATTCATTCTTGGAGCAGACATAACCACCATGTCTTCTGGAATCATAAACTCCTTTTTCAAGATATAACAATGCTTGTCATCAAAAAGAACCTTGAACTCCTTATCACAGATTTGAGAAACAGAAAGTAAGTTGTTATCCAACTGTTAAGTTGACCTTCTCAAAGCTGACAGCTCCATTAGACAGTGTTCCCTGAGCTGAGATAAAACCACCTTTATCGCCTGCAAATGAAACATAGCCCCCTTTGATATTTCTGACGTCGAAAAGGAGAGCTAAGTTCCCAGTCATGTGCCTGGATGCCCCACTATCAATAATCCAATTATTGCTAATAGGATTATAAAGGACAACCTGCACAATAAGGAAAATAATTAGTTTAGGTTAGGAACCCAAGCCTTTACGGTCTTGGGTTTCCCAGTCTCATCTACAACAGTACAATCCATCCACTGTCCTTGTGGATTTTTGGAACAACCATTTGACTTTGAAGTACAGTCGTCAGAAGCATCATCTGATTTTGCTTTCAACACATGTTGTTTGTGCAACGACTGTTTGTGGTAAACAGAGGATTGCTTAACAATTTGTACAGGTGTGGAACTCGAATCAGAGACCAACAAGTCATGCATCTTTTGTTTAACTTTCTTTTGATGCACTTGTTGTTGGGTAAAAGAGTTAGATTTTGACTTTAAAAACTTTTGTTTATTTTCTGGAAAATGATTAACTCTTTTACTTGGCTTCTGAAGATAAGGACAGTTGACAACAACATGTCCTTTTGTACCGCACTCAAAACAGTATCTCCGCTCAACCAACCTTGGAGATCTGTATTGATTTTCACTCTGGTGAGTTTTTGAACCACCAGCCTTATTTTCTTTTTGTTCAGCTGAAGAGAATGACTTGTTTGATTGAACAGACTCTCCAGCTTTAACAAAATTAACCTTTTTGATTGAGGCTTTGGTTACTTGACTCTTCTGATCAGAAGTAGTGGGATAAGATGGACGACAATTGGTTTGTTTAATTTTAAAAACATCTTTAGAAGCAGATTTTGAAATACCAATGCTGTCATTCTGTGGAGCAGACGAGCTTTTGTGTCCCAAACCACGAGTAGGGCACTCATCGTCATCTTCATCCCACTCTTCTACCATTCCATCAACACACTGGGACTTCGAGGTCGAAGCACCATTATCGTTAACCTTTGGTTGAGGAATTTTGTTTTCGGTTGGATCAACGACAAGTGGCGTTTTGACCTTAAAGTCAATGATTGAGTTATCATCCGGTGTGTTTACCATAGTATTCAACACCGGTGGAGGACAATTTTTATACCCAAACCCAGCATTTTTCTTTCCTGGACGCCGTGAAATCATGTAATCAAGAATGTAAGCAGAATTTGAATAACTTTTCAGCTTTTGATTTAAAGTTTCATAATCACACTCGACAAGCGCCAGCTTTTTCTTTGTTTCATCAATCGCGTTTAAATAAAAAGTGATGGCATTTTGTTTGTTGATAACACAGATTTCTAATTCATGAACTTGCATTTTTAAAAGATCAATTTTGTTTTTGAAGGCAAGTTCGTTTCCCTTTAAAACACGGTTTGCTTCAAGACAATTAGTTAAATCAGCAATTAAGTCTGTGTTGTGACTTTTAAGTGTCTCAACTTTCTTCTCAAGTTCATCACAAATTAAACACGGTTGAGATTCAGACTCACTTTCAAAACTGTCAGAATTTACCTGAATGCCTATGGATGTTTTTACCATAAAAGCACAGCTACAGGTAGATTCAGAAGAGGATTTGTTATCATCCACATCAGCTGTCGATTGACTTGAAGAGACAACAGATGATTTATCTTCATTCTCAGTTGTGAATCCAGAACTGTTTGAAGATGTGTCGTCTGCAGCTGATGAACTTTCTGAAGCAATATCTCTCTCAGCATCAGAATCTGATTCTTCATTGACTTCTACAGCCTTTGCCATGTAAGCTCTATCCCCTGAACTACCATCAGCTCCAAATTTAAAAGACCAATCAACAGTCTCATCTGTTTGAACAACCATAGCTTTTGTTCCACTTGAAGTGTCCTTATCTTGTGCAAGAGTAACTGGAACAAGGTTTGTTTCTGTATTTTGATTTTGTGGCTTCGGTTGGCTTTGACGGTTGTTGAAAGGGTCGCGGTTTCCAGTCTGTTTAGGCTTTTCACATTGCCTAGCAAAATGCCCTTTCTCACCATAGTTAAAACAAACAACAGCAGACAGATCAAAACCATAAGTAGTGTCTTTTTTCCCTTCGAGAGTTTTTCCTGTCCTTTTTACATAATCTCTCGCTCTTTTGACTGAACTTGCAAGAGCCCACATTATATCAATTCGATCCATTTCATCCTTATCAATCTGAGCATAGTCTTCTGCTGTCAGATGACTGTTTCCAACCTGTCCAGCAACAAGACTGTCATATGAATTGACAACGGTAGACAACAATGCCATGTGTTCCTTGGCCACTTCGATAGTAACCTTGTCGAAGTTGTCTGTTTGCAATTTAATGGGGCTTGGTGTAGGAGTACTAGCAGTATTTCCCTGCTGTGGAACCGAGCTTGATGAAACTGAAGCATGAGCTGTTGAAGACTGGCTGGCTGAAACATTTGACATGTTTGATACAAACGCAGTCTGCAAAGGAGCATTTTGTTGAGTTGATGTAGAATAGTACAATGAAGGATCCTGAGCTTGTACACCTCTCTTTAACTTCCACTTATTCATCACCTCTTGTTCTCTCAATTTCTGAAGAAATTCATTGATATCAATGGTTTCAAGAGTCTTGTTCTGTTTTAGAACCATCAAGAATGAATCCCATTTTGGTGGTAGCGCATCTGCCATGCATTGAACCTTTTCTTCTTTCGTTGTTTTGATCTCATGGGCATGCAATTCACTCATCAAGTGATAGAATCTCTCAAATAGATCATCTAAGGACTCATTCCCAATATACATGAAATTATCAAATTCCTTCTTAATGGCCTTAGCATTGATAGCTTTCAACGAAGCATTTCCTTCGTGACGTTGTTCTAAGGCAACCCATAGAGATTTTGAAGATGTAAACTGCCTGAATTGATGAAATATTTCTCTTGATATGGCCTGAGATAAGATAGCATATGCCTTCTTTTCTTAGTCATAATCTTTTCTTTGTTGTTCGCTTAAAAGGGAAGCCAAAACAGGAGTTCCATCCTCACTCAACACTTTTTGATATCCATTCTCTATCATCATCCATAAGTTTGTATCAACTCCATTAATGTGTATCTCAAACCTGTTTTTCCAGAGATGATATTCGTCCATTGTCATGAGTTTTGGAGCCTTGTTGAAACACACCACTTTTAAAAGCACAAAACTTTAACGCGCGGAAGACTTAAACCCAGGATTTTTTTTTTTTATATACCTGTCGCGTACCGCGACTAATACGTGCCACCAAGTCGCGGCCCGCGAGAAGACCTTTTTCACAGAAAGTTTCTGCAGTTTTCACACTTAACCAAATTTCCATCTTTTACCAAAATGTTTGACACCAAACCTTCCCAACCATGGGTTTTTACCAAAAACAAACATATGACATTACATATTCACCAAAACATAAATCAAGTGTCAAACACACCACTTTACAAGGATTTTACATAAATCCTCAAAAACACAAAAATTGCATACGAGAATCCTTCACCCTTGAACATTGACATAGACCTACCTCGGAGCTTTCCCTGCAATACCACAATAATATTTCACCATTAGTAATAATATAAACATATCAAACAAGTATTTACAACTTGTTTTCACCCTTTTCACCTATTTAACCCATTTGACCCGTTCACACCCAATTGGTCAACTAAGGTCCCTTACACTTGACTTATATACCACATAAGTCAATTACACCACATTCACCATTATTCCACAATGGTTTGACTTATATACCACATAAGTCCATATACGCCAATCTTACCATTATTCCACAATGGTTAGACTTATATTCCGCATAAGTCAATTTACATCGACTTCACCATTTTTCCACAATGGTTGACTTATTTTCCACATAAGCCACTTTCCTCAAATTACCACATTTAGTTTGACTTTACACCACATAAGTCAATTACTATACTTTATCACATACCACATTTTAGCTTAACTATATACCACATAGTCATTTACACCAATTCAACATATTCTACATTTTAGTTTGACCATATACCACATAGTCAACTACATTATGCATACAAACTTGGCTTTTACCACACAAGTCAATTTTTTTACACCATATAGGTTTATTAACTAAATTCATCCACATACCGATAAACACATATAAGATATTTGTATAACAAATCATGAAATTCAAACATGATCAACACCACCACCTATCATTACTAAGTAAGTGCAAAGCACTTACCTTTTGAGTTAGAAGATCCCGCAACACCTTCTAGCTTTGCAATTTGATCACCTAAACAAATTCACCTAGTTTAGTAATCTATCATACATCAAAATTCCACTACAATTGAGTTCACAACTCAATTCCACATTTCCAACCCAAATTGACCCGTTTGGGTTATCCTCATAACCAAACAACCTCTTTCACCACAAACTCACCCACTTGAGTTTCATTATCTTAATCTTAACACTAATTTTTCTTTCAAAAATTATTATTAAGTTAATTTGGTGTTTGTTCAAGTGTCTAACATCTTAAAAACACTTAATCTTCATTAATTCATCATTTTAGCATCATGATCCAAACACCCCCAATTTCCACCATATGAACCTTAACTTCTCATAACCAAAATCAAAGGGTTCCATGGTGTTGTTCACCTTCCTACACCTTTAGTTTAGCTAGATTATTAATAATCTAACACCATTTCACCACATGCATACATAAATTCGAGTTTCTACCAAAACCCACCAAGAACACCTCAAGAATGAGAGGAAAGGGATGATCAACACGTACTTGATGTTAGAAAGGTGATGTGTGAGCCAACACCTTCAAGTTTCAAGCTTCAAATGCACGATTTTGACTTCAATCCCGTTTTCTCCTCTCTTCTTCTTGTTCCCGTCGACTCCCACACCTCAAATGGGTCCAATTTTGACTCCAAGAGAGTCAAATATGGCAGATTTGGTCATTTACACCTTTAACCCCTCAACTTTCATTTTACCACTTTTCCTTCTAAACTAGTCAAAACTAGTATAACCCCCGTTACCAAATTGAAACCCGCTTGTTTCAATTTATTTCAAAATATTATTTCCACCATAATATTTATTAAAATGCTTTATTTATCTGAAAACGAAACCCGGATTTTGGTTCGTTACAAATCACCTCCCCTTATTTGGGTTTCGTCCCCGAAACCCGACTTCACATAAAAAGGTTCGGATAATGTTTAAGCATTTCTTCCTCGGTTTCCCAAGTCATTTCCGCTCCCTTTCTATGTTTCCACCTCACCAAAACTTGGCTAATCTCTTTATTGCGCAAACGCTTCGCTTTTCTATCTAAGATTTCCACCGGTTCTTCAACATAATTCAACTTTTCATCCAATTCGATATCGTCCAAAGGAACAAAAGTAGATTCATCCGCTAAACATTTTCGCAAATGAGACACATGGAATGTGTTATGAAGTCTACTTAGTCCCTCCGGTAGCTCCAAATGATAAGCTACCGTACCCACCTTTGATATCACCTTAAACGGCCCGATGAAACGAGGACTTAATTTCCCCCGTTTCCTAAACCGTATCACCCCTTTCCAAGGAGAGACTTTCAAAAGCACAAAGTCTCCCACTTGAAACTCAATCGCCCGCTTCCTATTATCCGCATAACACTTTTGGCGATCTTGAGCCGCCTTCAAGCGTGCTCTAATTTGGTCAATACTATCATTAGTTTCCTTGACCACTTCGACACTACCAAGCTCCCGTTGACCAATCTCACCCCAACACACGGGTGTTCGACACTTTCTCCCATACAATGCCTCAAAAGGCGGCATACCAATACTAGAATGGTAACTATTGTTGTAAGAGAATTCTGCCAACGGTAGATGGTCGTCCCAACTACCACCAAAATCCAAAGCACACGCGCGTAACATATCCTCGAGCGTTTGAATCGTACGCTCGCTTTGCCCATCCGTTTGTGGATGATAAGCGGTGCTGAGGTTCAACCTTGTCCCCATATCCTCATGGAATTTCTTCCAAAAACGAGAAGTGAATCTCGTATCACGATCCGATATAATCGACACCGGCACACCATGACGTGACACAATTTCCTTCACATACATTTCCGCCAATCTATCCGAAGAATACGTTTCCTTTATAGGAAGGAAATGTGCACTCTTCGTCAACCGATCCACTACTACCCATATCGCATCATAACCCTTTCGAGTCTTTGGTAGTTTAGTGATCAAATCCATGGTTATATTTTCCCATTTCCAAAGTGGTATTTCAAGCGGTTGAAGCTTTCCATACGGCTTTTGATGCTCCGCCTTAACCCTTAAGCATGTGAGACACTTCTCCACATACTTAACAATATCACGCCTCATACCTGGCCACCAAAAATGACATCTCAAATCGTAAAACATCTTCGTGGCCCCCGGATGGATAGAATATTTGGATTTATGCGCCTCGTCAAGAATAGTTGTCAAGACACTTGACAACCTAGGTATCCAAATTCTATCAAAGCATGTCTTCAAACCCATGCTATTTTCACCAAGCTTATCAACATAAGCAACCATCCGCTCTTTCTTCAAGTCACCACCAAGTGCTAACACTTGAGCCTCCCGGATTTCATCAATAAGAGATGATGAAATTGTCATCTTGAATGACTTCACCTTGATAGGTGAATGACTTGACTTTCTACTAAGCGCATCCGCCACAACATTCGCTTTACCCGGATGATAAAGTATCTCACAATCATAATCCTTAACCAATTCAAGCCACCGCCTTTGCCTCATATTGAGGTCCTTTTGGTCAAAGAAATATTTGAGACTTTTGTGATCCGTGTAGATCGTACACTTAGCACCATACAAATAATGCCTCCAAATCTTGAGCGCGAAAACCACGGCTGCAAGCTCTAAATCATGGGTTGGGTAATTCACCTCGTGAGTCTTTAATTGCCTAGATGCATAGGCAATCACTTTCCCCCTTTGCATCAAAACACACCCCAACCCCGAATGCGAGGCATCCGAATAAACAACAAAATCCTCGGTCCCGTCCGGCAAGGATAAAACAGGCGCCTTAGTCAACTTTTCTTTCAAGAGTTGAAAGGCAGATTCTTGCTCGGGACTCCAAACAAACTTTGTCTCTTTACGAGTCAACTTCGTCATCGGCAAAGCAATCCGAGAGAAGTTTTCGATGAACCTCCGATAATAACCCGCTAACCCCAAGAAACTTCTAATCTCCGAAGGCGTCTTCGGTGATGACCATTCTTTAACTGCCACTATCTTGGATGGGTCGACTGTAATCCCTTTCCCATTAATCACATGACCCAAGAACTGGATCTCGCACAACCAGAATGCACATTTGGAGAATTTAGCATAAAGCTTTTCTCTTTGAAGTACTTCAAGAATCTCACGCAAATGACAAGCGTGATCACCCTCGCTCCTCGAATAAATGAGAAGATCGTCAATAAACACAATGACCGAACGGTCGAGGAACGGTCTACACACCCGGTTCATGAGATCCATGAAAACCGCGGGGGTGCATTGGTTAAACCGAATGGCATAACCGTAAACTCATAGTGACCGTAACGAGTGCGAAAAGTTGTCTTATGAACATCCTCTTCCTTTACTTTCAACTGATGGTACCCGGATTTCAAATCAATCTTTGAAAACCACGACGCCCCTTGCAATTGGTCGAAAAGATCATCAATCCTAGGAAATGGGTACCTATTCTTCACTGTCAACTTATTTAATTCCCGATAATCCATACACATCCTCATGCTTCCGTCCTTCTTTTTGACGAAGAGAACGGGCGCACCCCAAGGTGAAACACTTGGGCGTATGAAACCCTTGTCAAGTAACTCTTGTAATTGCTCCATGAGTTCTTTCATTTCTGGCGGTGCCAATCTATAAGGCGCTTTAGCTACCGGTTTAGCACCCGGTATCAAATCAATCCCGAACTCTACTTCCCTCTCCGGAGGACCCGGTAACTCATCAGGAAACACATCTTCAAACTGATTCACAACCGGAACATCGCGAATGTTCTTTACTTTCTCATTCACAACCGCAACACAAGCCATGAACGCCTTGCACCCACGCGCCATGAACTTGGTTGCCTTTACATAAGAGCACATTCTTACATTACCTTTCTTTTCACCTTCTATGTAAATGGACTCGCCCGATGGGGAATCGAGTCGTATCGCTTTAGGCCCACATAGAATATTCGCTTTGTTCCTTGCTAACCAATCCATCCCCACTATCACATCAAATTCCCCCATAGACATAGGAATTAAATCGATATGGAACGTTTCACCCCCCGCCTTTAATTTGCAATTCCTATAAACATCAAACACTAGGAAGCTCTTATCATTGGCCGCCTCGATTTCCAAAGGTTCATCTAACTTGCTACTTATAAAAGAAGAATGCTTAACAAATTTCAAAGACACAAACGAACGACTAGCCCCCGAGTCAAAAAGAACTAGTGCAGGTAAAGAGTTAATCTTGAATGTACCTGTCACCACTTCCGAGTCATTCTTTGCTTCCTCCGCTAAGATGTGGAAAGCTCTACCCTCAGGTCTTGGCATCTCTATCTTCTTATCGCTTCTACCTTGCTTCAACTCGGGACAATCCACCCTATTGTGCCCGGGCTTGTAACAGTTATAGCACAACTGAATTTGGCTTGTACATTGATTAGCCATGTGCCCCGGCTTTCCACATTTATAGCAATTCAAGGATCCTTTCTTACAATCCCCGAAATGCTCTTTTCCACAATTTTTGCACGCCCGAGAAGAGAACTTGTTGAACGGCTTCTTGCTAGGGCTCTCGTCCTTTATCTTTTTCACCACTTGTTCAACGATTTCACGCTTCCTCTTCTCGCCTCTAGTTTCTTGCCTCCTCAACTCCACTTCTCTTTCCCGACACCTATTTATCAAATCCACAAGTGTGGTAAAAGAAGATGGAGATAAGCTATCTCTAAATTCCACAGTCAACATAGCATAAAATCTGTCAATCTTCGCCTTCTCGGTCGACACCACGTCCGGACAGAACTTGGCGCGATCAAAGAAAGCTCCAGCCAACTCATCTATTGACTCATTCTTTTGCCTCATGAGGAGAAACTCCTCAGTCATTCTATCAACCGCGGCTTGCGGGCAATGATACTTCAGAAAAGCCGCCTTAATTCCTCCCAAGACATGGAGGTCACACCCAAAACACCCCTCTCCTTGCGGAGATTCAACAACCGCTCCTTTGCCCTTCCAGTCAACAAAGGCACACTGAACATCACCCTATCCTCGGGCTTACATTTAGTAGTCTCAAAATTAGACTCCATATCCACAATCCACCTATGGCTCAGAATCGGGTCCACTTGACCGTCGTATTCCTTCGGTTTAATCACCATGAAATCCTTGAGAGTACAACCTCGGGGTTCCTTATCTTTCTCTTTCATGACCTCTTCAAGAGAGAGCTTAATAGTTCCCCTCATTTCCTCCATCAAGAGATTTGTGGCTTGCTCAAACGCCTTGGCCACTTCTTCCTTTATCATATCTTGGATTCTTGGATCCAATGGTTCATTACTTGCATCTTCTGCCATCTCTAAACTGAGAAAATGAACCACAAACACCTTAATACCCTTTCACTTTCAATACCCTAGGTATCCATTACACATTCACTATTATATGTATTAAGTATATATTTACCTACCTATATACATACATACATATATAACCACCTTCACCTAATCCTTGCAAATGTTCATTGTTATATGGTTATCATAAAGTCTCTTGCACATTTCGTCTTATTAAACATATTGGCCAGACATGTTTAATAATACGCCATGCCCAATTGTAATTACCATCTCCATATAACAGGTCGCAAAACAAGTTTCGGCACACATAACACCTTAACAACATTCATCGTACATATATACATACACCATATATATATATTATCATTTTATCAAATCATTACTAACCTTTCATTTCCGCAAGCTCCGAGTCTTAGTCAAGTCCTTCATGGATTCTCATATCATTTCCCCCATATCAAGAGCATCCGGTTTGAGTTTAGTGTCTCGCACACCAAATCCCTCAAACCATTGCTCTGATACCAAGTTGAAACACACCACTTTTAAAAGCTCAAAACTTTAACGCGCGGAAGACTTAAAACCAGGATTTTTTTATTTTTTTTTATATACCTGTCGCGTACCGCGACTAATACGTGCCACCAAGTCGCGGCCCGCGAGAAGACCTTTTTCACAGAAAGTTTCTGCAGTTTTTCAGCAGTTTTCACACTTAACCAAATTTCCATCTTTTACCAAAATGTTTGACACCAAACCTTCCCAACCATGGGTTTTTACCAAAAACAAACATATGACATTACATATTCACCAAAACATAAATCAAGTGTCAAACACATCACTTTACAAGGATTTTACATAAATCCTCAAAAACACAAAAATTGCATACGAGAATCCTTCACCCTTGAACATTGACATAGACCTACCTCGGAGCTTTCCCTACAATACCACAATAATATTTCACCATTAGTAATGATATAAACATATCAAACAAGTATTTACAACTTGTTTTCACCCTTTTCACCTATTTAACCCATTTGACCCGTTCACACCCAATTGGTCAACTAAGGTCCCTTACACTTGACTTATATACCACATAAGTCAATTACACCACATTCACCATTATTCCACAATGGTTTGACTTATATACCACATAAGTCCATATACGCCAATCTTACCATTATTCCACAATGGTTAGACTTATATTCCGCATAAGTCAATTTACATCGACTTCACCATTTTTCCACAATGGTTGACTTATTTTCCACATAAGCCACTTTCCTCAAATTACCACATTTAGTTTGACTTTACACCACATAAGTCAATTACTATACTTTATCACATACCACATTTTAGCTTAACTATATACCACATAGTCATTTACACCAATTCAACATATTCTACATTTTAGTTTGACCATATACCACATAGTCAACTACATTATGCATACAAACTTGGCTTTTACCACACAAGTCAATTTTTTTACACCATATAGGTTTATTAACTAAATTCATCCACATACCAATAAACACATATAAGATATTTGTATAACAAATCATGAAATTCAAACATGATCAACACCACCACCTATAATTACTAAGTAAGTGCAAAGCACTTACCTTTTGAGTTAGAAGATCCTGCAACACCTTCTAGCTTTGCAATTTGATCACCTAAACAAATTCACCTAGTTTAGTAATCTATCATACATCAAAATTCCACTACAATTGAGTTCACAACTCAATTCCACATTTCCAACCCAAATTGACCCGTTTGGGTTATCCTCATAACCAAACACCCTCTTTCACCACAAACTCACCCACTTGAGTTTCATTATCTTAATCTTAACACTAATTTTTCTTTCAAAAATTATTATTAAGTTAATTTGGTGTTTGTTCAAGTGTCTAACATCTTAAAAACACTTAATCTTCATTAATTCATCATTTTAGCATCATGATCCAAACACCCCCAATTTCCACCATATGAACCCTAACTTCTCATAACCAAAATCAAAGGGTTCCATGGTGTTGTTCACCTTCCTACACCTTTAGTTTAGCTAGATTATTAATAATCTAACACCATTTCACCACATGCATACATAAATTCGAGTTTCTACCAAAACCCACCAAGAACACCTCAAGAATGAGAGGAAAGGGATGATCAACACGTACTTGATGTTAGAAAGGTGATGTGTGAGCCAACACCTTCAAGTTTCAAGCTTCAAATGCACGATTTTGACTTCAATCCCGTTTTCTCCTCTCTTCTTCTTGTTCCCGTCGACTCCCACACCTCAAATGGGTCCAATTTTGACTCCAAGAGAGTCAAATATGGCAGATTTGGTCATTTACACCTTTAACCCCTCAACTTTCATTTTACCACTTTTCCTTCTAAACTAGTCAAAACTAGTATAACCCCCGTTACCAAATTGAAACCCGCTTGTTTCAATTTATTTCAAAATATTATTTCCACCATAATATTTATTAAAATGCTTTATTTATCTGAAAACGAAACCCGGATTTTGGTTCGTTACACTTGTTAGCATTTCCAGCTTCATTATCGATTAATAACAAATTTTGGATTTTACTGTTCTGACTGGCAACAAAAGCTAAGTCCGACATGGTAAAAAAGAAGTTTTTCGACACAAGAAAAAAATTTAGAAGAGATTTATGCGAATGGGTCTATTCGTGCGAATGGAATGTTCTATTCGTGCGAATGGAATTTTCTATTCGTGCGAATGGAATTTTCTATTCGTGCGAATGGAATTTTCTATTCGTGCGAATGGAATGTTCTATTCGTGCGATTGGAAGTTTGAACAAATGAGCGGGAGACTTGATCTATTCGTGCGAATGGTAGGAGCCATTCGTGCGAATGAAGTTCATCATAGTAGCCATTCGTACGACAGAGAGCTGTTTGACTTTTTTGCACCAAAAAGCACCAATGATTGATCCTTTTATCAGATCTGAAAACTGAGACGATCAGATCACTCAGAAGCAATAATCACAAGTTTTGAACGTGGCTAAACAACGATCAAGTGATCTTTATAACATTCAAGAAGCTAGAAAAAGCAAGATTAAAAGCAAGATTAGATTTTCTATGTTGAATCTAGAGCACAATCAGGCTCTGATACCACTTTGTTGGATCGGGATCTACCTTGATCCAATGATTCAACACATTAACCGAACCAAATCGTGCGGAATCCGATTTGATTGGCAATCCAATCTATGACACGGATCGGGTCTTAAGAAACGAGCGGATTAGATGTCGAAACGAAGGTTTCTATTGACCCTTTGGTGTAGAGAAGTTGGATACAAGACCTGGAAACTCTCAACGGACAGAGATTCGACAATACAGGTGAAAAGAGTTTGTGTTCTGTTGGTTCTGCTCTGGTCAGTCTCTCTATGTGTATATGTGTTGTATATGTGCTCATGAAGTGAAAGTTATATATATAGTGCAGAGGCCATTCGTACGAATGAGCCATGTGAATGGACTCATTCGTGCGAATGAATCAGCAGAATGGTTCATTCTTAAGAATGAATCATCAGAATAGTTCATTTGTACGAATGAATCATTCTCATGGCTTATTCTAGCGAATGAATCATTCTCATGAGCTATTCGAGCGAATGGATCATTCTCATGATTCATTCGTGCGAATGGGCCTTTCATTAGCACGATTGATCAACGTTATCGCTATTTATCAGATCGTTTAATACACAGTCATTATATATGAGTAAACATTAAGGATAAACATGTAATTTCATTAATACATCAAATAATTACATTAAACATAGATGAAATACATATTACAAGGGATTAGGGACATATTATGCATCTACAGTTAGTAATTTATCTTTATAGATCTGTCACACAAAGCATTAAGACAATATTACTAATATCAATAGATTGCAATGATTCTTACTTTAGAATCTTTCATTCATATATCTTATATGGTTGCAATCAATGCAAGCTTTGAAATTTATATCTAAAGATACTTTATCTTTCAATGACATGTTGAAATTTATTATCCCTTTTCGTGGTGTTTCTTGCAGCTATATACACTCCTCTTAATAATGTGTCTTTACACATTTTTGTTGTTGTAGGTACTTACTCCCACTGGCCTTTGCATCTATCATATTAAATCTTCCTTGAATTGATCTTTGTCAATTTTAATGATTCATCAGTCTCGAACATATTCAGACTTTCATACTTTCTTTGAAGATACATTATTACAAGAACATTCTAGTATTCATAATACATATTAGTTTGTTCAAAACTTGTAATCTGTTTCTTCTTAAAGAAACTCGGAATGTAATTCCTATTTTATCAACTTTTGATAATATGTCGGGCTTCTAGTATGAATGACCCATTCGTTGTTTCTAATGCAACTTCTACATCTTGATGAATCTTATTCATGTGTAGTCTGATCAAATCTTATTTTTCATAACATGGATCGTGAGTCTGAGTTAACATAAAGTGATTTACTAAAGAATCTTATTCTTACATCACATGATTTCATATGTCTATTCTAAAAGATCTCATCTTTTACTTATGATAAATTTTCATATATCATTAAGGATCTCATCCTTGTGTGTTGATATGAATTTTTGTGTTTATGCAATTGAATAATACTATTTATTCAGAACTTTGAACAACACTTGCTTCTTGTTCAGGAATCAGGTATATCATGGTCATGAACAGTTTCAATCTTATTCTTAAGTTTGAAGGCTTATTAAGGCGACCCACGAAATCTTTTCGTATAGGAGTTCATAACATCCTACCCATAATTTGTTCATAGGACTCTTCCTTATTTTCATATCTCATATGAATCGTTATACCTATTCTGGATGAACCTTACGGTTCAAGGCTAGTGATTTAGATTATGTCAATGTGGGTAGCTGGTTTCTCACAACTAATCCACTTAGTCTTGAAGTAGTGATAACTTTTATCGCTCCTTTATATCTTATCTTATCTTATCTTATAAGATTATTTCTAGAGAAATTATTGAAACTCTTTTAATAAAGTCGTGTGTAAATGTAACGAACCAACTCTCGGGTTATTATATAATATGTTAAATATATTATAAGGGTGTAAATAAACATAAAGGAAATCTAGATGTTGTTATAAAAGTGGAGGGTTTAGTTACAGTTGAGCAAACTTGACTTTTTAATAAAAAGAGGCAAAACTGAAAGTCTAGGGGCAATTTGGTAAATCAGGCAAACCTGATTTTTATGTGTGTTTGGGTAGCGCAGAACACACACTTATGTGTGTGTGTGTGTGTGTTCTTGCGATTTTAACACAAGGGAGACAAGGAGATGAAACAAAATTCCGATTTTGAGGAGTTGCATGTGAAATTAGTTGATTTCTATGTGTTCATCTCTTTCCAAACATCAAGTAAGTGACTTTTTAATTCATTGATCCTCACTGATGGAGTTCTTGGTGGGTTTTGATAGAAAACCCAAATCAATTGGTGTGGTGATTATGATTAAAAGTTGTTTGGAAACCTTAATCTAGTATCATTAATGTTCGAGAATCATGTTTTACATGATTTTAACACATAATTTGATGTTTGAAAATTTAGGGTTCTTGAGGTGTAATTGGGGGTTTTTGAAATTGAGGTTGTTTGGATGTTATTTAAGCGTTGGTAAGTGTTTGTGGTGTGATTAAACATATAACCAAGTAATAACCCTCAATTAATTTGGTGATTTAAGAACTTGAGTGTTTAGGTGAAATTGGGTGGAACCTAAACGGGTCAAAATGGGTGAATGATTGTGTAGGGAAGTTAAAACTTGTTTAAGGTGTAATTAATCAAATTTAGAATAGGTGTAATACATAAGGTCTAGTGTGGGTGTTAGACCTCAATTGGAAATTGTGATATGGAAGTTTGACTTTAATGGGTCAAACGGGTCATTTGGGTTGAAAGGTGGTATTTGGGTGTTAGAGGTTTGGTTGAGGTTGTGTTAACCAAACTAAGTTAGGGTGATGGTCATTAGATCATAAGGGTGTGTTGGAATGTCAATTGGTGATCAATTGGTTTCTAATTGCGAAAGTGTTAAATAAGTGATCAAAGTGGTAAGGGAGCTAACTTGGAGGAGCAAGTGGGTTGATCTCTAACTTAAGGTAAGTGCTTTGCACTTACTTAGTAATGATAGGTGGTAGTAAATGCACATACTAGATATACATGTTGATTATCTTATGTGCAAATGTGTGTATGTTGATTGGTGAAATTGCATGTGGTGTATGTATGTAAAGGGTGGGTACTTGAGGTCTATAAACCTCACAATGTTGTATGGTAATTATAGTCATAGAATTTCTTATGCGTTTTATGGCGTCATTTTTATGTTTGTGTCAAATGTATGGGTGAGATGAATATGATGTAATTGAAGTCTTTGAACTTCATAACTAATTGGTGGGATTGGGATCTTGAACCCCACATGTCGGGTATAATGTATGGGTTATAAGAATGGATTAGTAATTTGTGTGTACACTTGTTGTATGTTTAAGGTCAGTGTTTGAAGTCTAAGAACCTCACATGTGGTAATTGAGGTCATGAACTTCATTTGTGTTGTTGTGGTTTGAAGTCTTGAACTTCACTATTGTCATGGTGATTTGAGTTCTTTGAACCTCACATGGGAGTAAAAATGATATCATATAGAGGAGTTTAAAGTCTAAGAACCTCAAACGGAGTTAATTGAGGTTATGAACTTCACAAAGTCGTTTGGGGTGTTTGAGGTCTTTAGAACCTCACAAAGGAGGTCGGGTTAGTGGCGATTAAGTAATTAATATAGCTGAGGTGTTTTATGTGTTGTGTGAAGTATTTGGGTGCTATTTGACATTCGGGTTGGGGTTAAACATGTATAGGTGATAATACGTGTTATTAGAGAAAGCCCAAAGTTCTTTTGAGTATATCTGAGACTAGAAAATGATCTGCGAAAGCCATAATATATGAAACTTGGGTGCCTCGAGGTGAGGAATCCAAAAAATGGGGCGTAAATTACGGTGGCCCGGTGTAAATTACGCCCATATGGGGCTGTTTACGGTCACATTTACGCACAAAATGCTGAAATGTCGTTTTTGGTCGATTATTGCTGTAAGGGCCTGGGGGCTCACATGGGGGTCGTATATCATTACTAATGGTTGTTTTATGGTGTTTCTTGTAGGTAAAGCTCCGGTTTGATGACCTGGATCACGCTTCGTGTCTGTTTGGATTCTGATTCATTTTCGTGGATGATGGCGGTTGGAGTTAGAACTCTTTGTTGGGGTTCATTAAATTTGTTTTGAGTCATCTTATAGATATTGAAACATGTTGTTGTTTTGAGATGTCGGTCGAATGTTTTAAAACAAGTTCCGTTGTCATTTGGTCGTAATTAGCATGTGTTGTTTTGTCAAGATTGTTAACTGGGACCTATTTTCCGCGTGTGTTGAAAGTTAAAATTGGTTAAAAAATTTATTCGAACCAATTTAAACTTTTTAAATATGACACGGAAGCGGTCTCAAATACAAAATTTAACATATCCACACGTTTTAGTTTTGCAAAAATAAATTAAACTATAATATTTCCACAAAAGTAGTTTATTCAAAGGTTAATAAAACAAGTTAACCAAAACTTGTTACGACCCCAAATAGTTTGTAAAGACTCCCCACGAGAAGGTTAACAAAATCATTTACAAAACACGTCCATGAGAATCCAATCCACATGATGCGAGACCCGAGAATCACTTCGGAGCTTTCCTATATACAAAACATCAATTTGTATATGGTTAGTATAGCTAAGTAGCCCTAGGGACCTCTTCACAAGTCCTCTCATAGGTAAAACCCAAGAAAAAGTTATTTTTTAAAAATAAAAATTTATGTCATGGTTGTAATGAACACAACCATGTTCCCTGAACACGGTTGTGTTCTGAAGGAACACGGTCGTGTTCCCTTTCAGCACCAGAAGAAGCATAGTTTCTGACATGGTTGTGTTCAGACAAAAAATTCAACCAAATTTAACTTCCAAAATACGCGGAATTTAGGTTCCATAAAACGCCCTTGACAAACGACACATGTTAATTTTGACAAAACGACAACGCCATGGCTTTCTTTAAAAACAACCGACCAACACCTCAAATTAACAACAAGTTTTAACATCCAAGAGATAGTTCAAAACAAGTTAGGTGACTCCCGACAATGAGTCATAACTCCGAACATATACAACCATCCAAAAAGTTGAGAATCCAACCAACGCGAAGCTTGACCCGAGACATCATACCGGAGCTTTCCCTACATCCAAAAACACCACAACTAACCTTTAGTAATGATACAACAAGTCCCAATACCTCCCAAAGCGTCCTAGGAAGAAAACTCAAAATTCAGCCAACGGGCATCCCACTTGGGGCTTCCTAGAAGCAAACAGAACCCATCATGCGTCCCACTTGGGGCATCCCAGAAGCCCAGGGGGCGTCCCAGAGACCAGCCCTACACCAGCCGACCCCAAATTTATAGTTTTGGCATTTTCTACCATCCCGACTCGACCCCTGGTCGTTTTAAACCACCAACAACATTTTGTGAATGCTTTAAACACCTTACATCCCTACCATACTTCTTTGTGAGGTTCTAAAGACCCCAAGGTACGACAAATGACTATGTGAAGTTTATGACCTCAATTAACTTTCGTGTGAGGTTCTTAGATTTCAAATACCACAAAATGACTTGTGAAGTTCATGACCTCAAATAACTACCTTGTGAGGTTCTTAGACTTCAAACTCCTCTATATGATATCATATTAACTCCCATGTGAGGTTCAAAGACCTCAAATCACCATGACCATAGTGAAGTTCAAGACTTCAAGCAACAACAACACAAATTAAGTTCATGACCTCAATTACTACGTGTAAGGTTCTTAGACTTCAAATACCAACCTTAAACATACAAACAAGTGTACACACACACACACAATGCAAACCATCTTTATACTCCATACTTTATTTACCAGCATGTGGTATTCTACAATCCCAATTTTATCATTTTAACTTGTGAAGTTCAAAGACTTCAATTACAAGCTTAATCACCTTACCCATGCATTCAATATAGACATAAAATTGACGCCAAAAGAACTCATAAATAATTCTATGACTATGGCTACCATACGACATTGTGAGGTTCATAGACTTCAAGCACCTTAAGCACCCATCCTTTGTATATTAGACCATATGCAATTTCACCAAATCAACATACACACATTTGCACATATGATTATCAACAAAATCAACATGTATATCAAGTATGTGCTTTTACACCATATGCAATTTCACCAAATCAACATACACACATTTGCACAAATGATTATCAACAAAATCAACAGGTATATCATGTATGTGCTTTTACTACCACCTATCATTACTAAGTAAGTGCAAAGCACTTACCTTTAGCTATAGACGATTCCACTTGGTCTTGAAGCTAACCCCTTTAAAGCCTTGATCACGTAGCAATCAATTTGCATTTAGAAATCTTATGATCTCAATTCATTCACCAAATTGAGTTTCAAGACACACCTATGATCTAAAGGTCAGAACCCTAACTTAGTTTGGTTATCACAACCTTAACCAAACCTCCAACACCCAATAATCAACTTTCAACCCAAGTTGACCCGTTTGGGTTTCATCCAAGTTCATCCAATTCCCAAAGGTTTTTGATTCACCATTTTATTGAGGTTTATACTAAGTAATGTGTTTATCAACACCATAAACACTTTCAAAACTCCAATTCACCATTTAAACCATCCCAATCAAAAAACCCCAATTTTTCACCTTAAGAACCCTAATTTTCAAATCATTAAATTAGATTGGGTTTCTTACATAATAATGTGTCCTTTAACACCATAGACACTTATCAACCACCAAATTAACATTTAAACATCATCATATTGAAAACCCCCAAATTTCCCTCAAGAACCCTAGTTCTTGAATCACAAAATTGGATGTTTGGATGATGTTATCTCCCTTCCATTACCATTAACCAAGCTAGATTATAACTTTTATCAAGATACTAACCATCTAGACCACCTAATTCAGCCCTTCCACATGATTCCCCAATAATCCATCAAGAACACCTCTAATGGAGGTTTAGAGGATGAAGAAGACACTCACTTAAATCATTAAAGAAGATGAATACTCCATTTTAGGCTGATTACACATGCAACACTTCAATTTCAGATTTGATCTTCTTCTCCCCATTCCTCCTTGATCTTTCACGACCCAAACACACATTTTTGTGTGTGAATTTTGTGACCCCCTCCCCTAAGTCATCAAATTTCTAAAAGTTACAAAACTGTCCCTTCACTTTCAATTTTGACCCTTTTTGCCAAAGGTTGGTAAAATTCCTCCTTAGCAACAAAACTTTCACTTTTATTTTATTTAATATTTCACCAATATGATATGAATAGCATAGCATATAATATACTTAGAAAGTCGGTTCGTTACAAATCATCGCCCCTAATTTTGGGTTTCGTCCCCGAAACCCGCCACCACATGAATAACTTAAGGTAGTAGTTCAATTTTCCTTCTCAACTTCTCCAAATTCAATTCCTCCTCAAAGCACAATTAGTTCGTCCAACCTATCTAAGATATTCACCGGTTCTTTCATAAGATTCAAATATCACAATCTCTACATCACCATGAGAAGCGACAACAACCTCTCCTGCCAAATCGAACACCCATTTGTTGGGGTGAGATTGGTCAAAGGGAGCTTGGTAGTAAATATGTGGTTGAAAACACGGTGAGTGCAATCGAACAAATTAGAGCGTGCTTGGAATCCGCTCAAGACCGTCAAAAGTCCTATGCGGAAAAAAGGAGGAGACCGATTGAATTCCAAGAGGGAGACTTTGTTTTGTTGAAGGTTTCCCCATGGAAAGGTGTAATCCGGTTCCGAAAGCGGGGGAAGTTAAGTCCTCGTTTTATTGGACTCTTTAAGGTGGAAGATCGAGTGGGGAAGGTAGCTTATCGCTTGGAGCTACCGTGGGAACTAAGTAAACTTCCTAACACATTTCATGTGTCGCATTTACGGAAATGTTTGGCGGATGAGTCTACTTTTGTTTCTATAGATGACATAGAGTGGAGGAACCGATTTCTATTTTGGATAGAAAGGTGAAACGCTTGCGAAACAAGGATATTAGCCAAGTGTTAGTTAAATGGAAGCATAGGAAGGGGGTAGAAACTACTTGGGAATCCGAGGAAGAAAGGCTCAAGTATTATCCTAACTTATTTGCGGAAGATGGTTTCACGGACGAAACCCAAAGTTAGGGGGATGATTTGTAACGAACCAACTTTCGGGTTTATTATTATAATATGTTATTCATATTATAAGGGGTGTAAATAAATAAAATGAAAGTTGGAGGTTATTTGCAAAATGGAGTTTTTTTTGTAGTTCGGGTGAAAGGAGCCAAAATGGGAAGTCCAGGGGTTGTTTTGTAATTTTTGGAAATCTGATTATAAAGGGGGTGGGGGCTGCACAAAACACACCATTTGTGTGTGTTTTGTGTCTTGCAAAGAGAAGAGATAAA
Source organism: Smallanthus sonchifolius (assembly GCA_023525975.1). Lineage (NCBI taxonomy): Eukaryota > Viridiplantae > Streptophyta > Magnoliopsida > Asterales > Asteraceae > Smallanthus > Smallanthus sonchifolius. The sequence goes on along the minus strand of CM042024.1, from coordinate 90,335,669 downwards.
GAGTAAGAGCTGAGATCAAATGTTGGTGATTTTGCATGCGAAATTGGGAGGTTTTGGTGTGCACATCATCTTCCAAGCATCAAGTAAGCTTCCCTTTCATCCCTTGATTCTCCATTGATTGTGTTCTTGGTGGGTTTTAGGTGAAATCCGAGCTAGGGCTGAATTGGGTTGTTTGGTTGGTTAATAACTTGAATTAAGTGATAACCTAGCTTAACTAAAGGTAGTGGGAGGTAGATAACATCATTTAAACACTCAATTTGTGGATTCAATAACTAGGGTTCTTGAGGAAAATTCAAGGGTTTTCTATTTAATGATGTTAGAATGTTAAATTGAGGTTGGATAAGTGTCTAGCGAGTTAATAGACACCCAATTAACCAAAAAGGCACAATTTTTATGGTGATTTGTAAAATGGGAGTTTTGGTGGAACTTGGGTGATTCCTAAACAGGTCATTTGGATTAAGGGCGTGTTTGATGGGTGTTAAGGGTTTGATTACATTAATCTAACCTAGAAAAATGTTAATGTTGGTTAATTGGTGATAGGAGTGTGTTAGAACCTCAATTAGTGTATATTGGGATGTCTAGACTAATGTTGAGATGAATTGTTTAGGTGATCAAGTGGCTAAGATTGAAGCTAAACCGGAATCATCTAAAGGACAAGGTAAGTGCTTTGCACTTACTTAGTAATGATAGGAGTAGGTCATACAATTCGCTTGCTATTTGTTTATGTAGTAATATTTGTATGGTTATGTTGTATGCAAGGGTTGGGACGGTGAATTGTGGTTTGATGTCTTTGAACTTCACAAATGTGGAAAGGATTAGGGTCTTGGAACCTCACGATGTCGGGTATAACTTATGGGTTATAGGGATGGGTTAGTGACTTGTGTGTATAATTGTTTGTATGTTAAGGTTGGTAATCGAAGTCTAAGAACCTCACGCGTGGTAATTGAGGTCATGAACTTCACTTGTGTTGTTGCTTGAAGTCTTGAACTTCACTATTGTCATAGTGATTTGAGGTCTTTGAACCTCACATGGGAGTAAACATGATAACATCTAGAGGAGTTTGAAGTCTAAGAACCTCACATAGTAGTCATTTGAGGTCACGAACTTCACAAGTTGTTTTGTGGCATTTGAAGTCTAAGAACCTCACACGGAAGTTAATTGAGGTCATGAACTTCAAATAATCGTTTGTGGTACTTTGAGGACTTCAGAACCTCATAAATAAGTATAGTAGGAGTGTAAGGTGTTTAGAACATTCTCGAAATGTTGTTGGTGGTTTAAAACGACTAGGGGTCGAGTCCGGAGGGTCAAAAATGCCCAAACTACAAATTTGGGGTTAGCTGGTGTAGGGCCGGTCTCTGGGACTCCCCATGGGATTCTGGGACGCCCCAAGTGGGACACCTGGTGTCTCTTGGACGCCTGATGGCTTCTGTTTGCTTCTGGGAAGCCCCAAGTGGGACGCCCATTGGCTGAATTTTGAGTTTTTTTTCCTAGGACACTTTGGGGGGTCTTGGGTTTTGTTGTATCATTACTAATGGTTATTTGTGGTGTTTTTGGACTTAGGCAAAGCGTCGGGTTGATGTCTCGGGTCAAGCTTCGGGTGTGGTTGGATTCTCGATATTTTGGATTAGTTGTAAATATTTGGATTAAGGCTCTTCGTTGGGAGTCACTAAACTTATTTGAACTATCTTTTGGGATGTTAAAACTTGTCATTTTGTGACTCGTCGGTCGGTTGTCGTTAAAAAAAACTATGTCGTTGTCATTTTGTTGAATTTAGCATGTGTTGTTTGTTAAGAGTGTCTAATGGGACCTACTTCCGCATGTTTTTTCAAGTTAAAATTTGGTTAAAAGTTTTTGACGTTACAACTTCATTATATCTCACATATATACCTTTTACAAGACTTAATTAATTTGTTTCACGGTATCTATTAGATCCGATCTAATGTAATATCTATTAGACTTGAATAACATGTCTCACATGTCTTTATATTTTATGTCGGATAGATGGTACTGAATTCTCAATTTATAGTTAGGCAATAGTCATAATGCGAAAAAGATTTAAAATAAGTCATACTTAAAATAATCAAGCAATATTCAAAAGAAAATAAATCCGAAATTTAAATTTGTTCTAAAACAAATAAACGTAACATCATCCAATGGTGTAATCAAATCTTGCAAGTAATATTCAAGCTTTGTCCGTCTTCCTTTTCTTTTTTCTTTCCTTCTTTTCTTTCATTTCTACAAAATAGCAAGTTTGCACATATGTTAAAAGTCTAATTTTTAAGTGATAAAGAAACAATGGAAACGTTGCCAAGATACCTGGAGTATATGCTTTGAAGCATTCTCTAGCAACTGCACCTTCGGTCATCTCTCTCACACGGCATCGGGGTTTAGAGAGGTGTGTCTTGGTCTCACCAATAGCTTTGCCCTTATCCCCGGTCTTGATAGTGTCATCCGGTACCTCTTTGCTTGTGAAGGACAAGTGAAGCCGATCATTGAATATAGCTCGAATGATGATGTCACTAGGGTAACCTCCGGTACTCTCAAGCCGGTTAATAAAGCATGTCATTCTTAAAGCATCCTCAGGTTCCATCTTGGCGTACCAAGAGATGAAATCCCTCACTTCGTTATAACGACTAAGTAGCACTTTTCCCATTTATAGTCATCAAATACGTCATCAATAGTAATATCTATGACCAGGAGATCGTCTATGGGAATGCACGCTTTCTCGAGGTCTGCCACTTTCTTCCTCATGATCATAACATGTCTAGGATTCTCCCAAGCAACGTCTTTAATGTGTGACATTAAAGAGTGAGAAGGATCCTTGTTGTAATCTTGATGGTATCTCTCCTTCAAGTTACGGATCATGTCATAAGCAGTCAAGCACTGGAGTGATTCTCTAATCCCATGACTAACAGATGCAAGCATAAGGTTTGATATAGCATTGGTATCATCCTTAAGTTTGTTCCAGGTATTTAGAACAAACTCGCTAGCAATCACAGGTGGCTGCTTAGGTAAGGGGAACTTAAGAACATGTGATTTCTTGTTAAATCTAAGGACATTCTTCATTTTAAACTAATTAACATTTAATTAATTTAAATATTTTTTTAAATAAAACAATTAAATTTAAAAACCCGTTTTACTTTTAAATAAAAACCCTTTTATTTAATTACCTTTCCGAGAAGTTTTAAAACCTTTTAATATTCTCGTCGTTTTATAAGATCGTGTTAAACGTTTTTATAAAATATTTGCAGTTTAAATTATTATCCTAAATAATTGTAGCAACCACAAAATATAAAACAATCATCGAGCCACTAGTAAGGTTGTGTGGTTTCCAGCCATCAAACGAAAACCGAACCGGTTTAAGGGACAACAAATAATAAATAAACATGTCGTCTCTCACTCAGTACAAGATCTCTATCTTCAAATCCCGTCCTTGTCAAACTTCGGTCTTCAAGTCTTCGTCTTGTTAGGTTTACAATATAAATACTTTTACAATAAAAATAAATAAATAAAAGAAACCTAACTATTAAATCGGGTTCCAAATAACCCAAAAATAAATACAAAGAATATAAAACTAAAACATGACAAACACAACCACGGGTCACTAGAGCTCGATATACCAAACACAATCACAACCAAAACGATAAAGGTTCGATCTTTTGTTAACAAAAAATGTTAACAAATAAAACGGAGATCGAAAAAAAAATTATTATGTCTAAACGCGCGTAAAGGTGGCTCTAATACCACTGTTGGGAATCGTGCAACGGTTTTAACATTTAAAACGTAACTTAATAAAATCTTATTTACTATGGCGGAAGCGTAAACAATAACACACGATAATAAAGTTCAGAACTTTATCCGACAGTGATCCGATTGCGCAACGTTTAGACAATAATAAATATAAAATCAACCATAGGGTGTAACACTCGGGTACAAAGAACGTCACGCTAGTTGACTTCTACATGAACTCCTCACACGAATGCTCCATGTCCAACTAGCAGGTTGAACGCGGTTCACGGTATACGGCTCGTGTGAACGAGCAAACTGACCAACAAGGGCTGCGGCGGCGCTGGCGGATCACAGCGGTGGAGGCAGGAGTTGCAGACGGCGGTGGCGGCTTGGCTCGGTTGCCGGCGGCTGTCCACGGTGGATAGTAGGGACGGCCACAAACTTAGAGGTGGCAAGAACTAGGATTAGGGTTTTAGCTTAATGATATATTAATAGTAAATCATATTACAAGTCACCCCCTGAATAATTAACCTTTAATTATCAACTGAGTAACATTTAATTAGTTCTAGTCCCCGTAGTTTATAATTACACTAATCATAAATAAAACTTGTGCAAATCGAACATATTTTATATTTAACGGTTAAATATAAAATCCCGACTATTTATATATATATATATATATATATATCACTAATATATATATCGTTAATTTTAATTATTCCAAATAATTAAATACGAGATACCCATTAAATGTTTCTCTAAATATTTAATCCACCAAATTCTAAATTCGTGTTTTGTGAAATAACGTTTAACAATTAAACACTATGATTTGTTCTTTGCCCAAAGTGTAACTCTTCTGATCATACCTCAATAGCAACGTTGATGTAGGTCCAGATTTTAATCAGAAATCACTCAAAAGATCGATTACACACACATAGGCAGAATATGTGTGTATGGTGGTGAAACAAAGGGTAGAAACAGAATTGGTGAAGATAAACAGGCAAACCACACAGGAATCAACACAAGTATGATATGGAATTGTAAGAACAACAGATGAATTAACTCCAAAGAGAGAATTTCAGGGTTACAGCCGCTATCCACACCCTAAACATTCTCAAACTAGGCTATTTATAGTAAGTTGACAGGCGTCGAAACTATGCTCACCGAAACTAGTAGTTTCGGTTGAGCATTTACAACTGAAAGAACAAGCCTGTATAAACATCCTATCTATCGAAACTACTAGTTTCGATTGAACAAACCTCAATCGACAATAAGTAGTTTCGATGGCCCAGACATAGAATAAAAATATGAAATTACATCAAATGAAATTACAAGTAAATAAACTAAACTAACATTGTTCAAAAATACATTGATGACATCAGCTTACAAAAATACAAGACTCTACAATCTCCCCCTAAGATGTTGCATCAATGTCTTCAACTCTTCGCTAAGCAGTTGCCTCTTGACTTGGTTTCTTGAAAAATGGCTTGGCGTTCAATGACACCACTCTTTGATAGGCTTTAGCATCAGCTTCATCATCTCCATGAAAGATCTTGATAGGGTTGTTGAATAACACTTCAAGATCCTCAGGTTGAAATTTTAATAGCTCCATAGGTTCAAAAATAGAATGTCTTCCTTGCCTTCACACTCAATTACAACACTTCCGATGGTTGAGTTATAAAACCATTTAGTGAAATTTTGAAGTTGGACTTGCACAGACCTTGGTAGTTGAATGGATTTGACAGTTTCTGCGGGCTTGTACCGAAGGCTTACCCAGAGCCTTTGAGTTCTGGGATGAATCCTAGTCTTGGAGATAACTCTTCTTGGTTTAGCAGTGGTCATGGACCTGAAATCATTGAAGGTCTGATTTCTCAAGAAGGTCTCAAAATCTCTTACAATGCCCACATCTCCAGGGTTTTGTAGAGGTAGCTTGGAAAGGGCTCTTAAGTCATATTTAGGGAGGGAGCTGAAGTCATGAGGAGACTTAAAGTGTTAAACTACTCCTTTGTATCTTCTGATGACAAAAAGTGAATGTTCTTTATCGTACTTCCACTCGACTGGTGGCCTTTTTAACTCTTGATACTCAGCAAACACTCATAGTGCTTTGGTGGTTCCTGAGCTGGCATTTGTTTGAACCAAGACCTTCTAGGATCTGAGGCCTAGACAGATGGAATATCAGTTCCTGTTCCAGTTGGTGTTGGTGTTGCTGTTGGAGCTTCTTCAGTTGTGCTTGTTGGCCCAGCAGTGTTTACATGCTCAACAAAGGTCACTTGGACATTCTGGTCCTCTAGCTCATTATCTGATGGAGCATCAAACTCATTTCCTTCTTCTGTGAAATACCTAAGCTTATCTCCCTATTCTTCACCAAATGTAACAATTTCAGGGTAATCTTCAATTGTTCCAAAGTCATCAACTTGCTTTAGTAGTTCATCCAGCTCATGATCTGATCCAACTTCCTCTTCATCAAGAATTACCACTTCAATATCTGATTCTTTTCCCTTTCCTCTTTCTCTAGCGGCTCTCCTTTCACTAGTCGAGGGAAGATCAAACTCAACTTCTTCAATCTTGACTTCCACATATTCCTTTGTCTTGGTAACCAGGCTAGTGAAGATAGTCATTGCAGACTGAGGATTTGTAACAAAGGCAGGGGAAGAAGGTCCACCAGCAGAAGTGGTCTCCCCCTGAGATGTTGAAGGGGTTCCATGCTAAGAAGATTTAACCAATGAAGCCTTGAGTTGCTCAACAATGTCAGATAGAGCCTTAAAATCTTGTTGTTGTTGAGAAATTAACTTCTATTGAGTTTCAAGTTAAGTCTGCTGAACATCTAGTTGGGTATGCAAACCTCCAACTTCCAGTTTAAGATCTTTAACTTTTGCACTCACTTAGTTTGTTTTTTAACCCTTCTATGACTCCATCTTGTTTTGTTACTTTCTCCTGTAGCTTTTCACCTCCAAGCTTAGGGTTTTGACTCTTGGAACTGATGGTGACAGGTAAGGGGCAGGGGATGCAGGTGGTGTAGGAACGGGTGCATGTTGTGGAGATGGTTGTGATGATGGTGGTGGAACATGGATAGGTTAATTGTGACAAATCGGATTTTCCAGTTAATTATGTTAACCAATTCCAGTTAAATCCTAACTTATTTAACAAACCTCAAACCCCAGGGACTAGTCCTGCCATATTCAAACTCATATGCATAAAACTCGAGGGACTAAACTTGTAATTAACCTATACTTATTCTCTTTTGACTTTTATTAGTCAAAATAACCAAGTCCTTAACCTAGGTAACCAAAGCTAAACCTTAGGGACCATTCCTGTCAAGTTTTAAACTTAAGAACATGAAACTACAGGGAATAAATCTGTAGATAACCCGAACTTGATTTCATTAACTTTAAAAAGTCAAAACTCGCGGAATTTATCCAAAATCAAAGCTATATAATCGTTTCTGTTTGAACTTGATAACTGATTTCGCACGATTGGTCATTAACAGCTTTAACTATCGTATTAATCAACGTTATTAGTCGAATTAAACCAATTAACGAGCGCTTATAGCATAATCGTCGACTTAAGTGGGTAATTACCATCTCATTCATCGAATTCGTATACCAATTCACGAATTAAGCATCTGCGCACCTCATTCGCACCCCACAGAACCTACAACACCATTCAGTTTCACTAAAGAAGCAACGAAAATCGTCGGGAAGCAAGTCTATCACCGCCGGCATCAATTTTAGTCGAACTCCACTAATCCGACATCAATTGCGGTAAGTGATTACATCTCTAGCTTCGTTTCATTCCCTAAATCAAAAGCCTTATGATTATTTAGGCTTACATTATCGAATCTGACAAGAACCTATTCTAGGGTTCTTGTTATTTTAGGTTTAATCGAAGTCCACTTTAGACCTAGTTTAAATCCAATTAAACTACATGATAGGTTTCGCAATCTCACACTCTCTATTAGCTCTATATCAATTCAATTTCATATTATCGATTATCTTAGGGTTCATCCATTTTCGGGTTGATTGAACCCCAAACAAATCACCATTTCAATCAAATTAAATTACAGGGTTTATTTCGCGATCATTCACTCTGTAAAAGCCCTATAATTTCAACTCCAAACATCATCGGATTTTTTCGATTTGATTCTATAATAAAAACTAGGGTTCCGGTTTTTGAAAGTAAAATTAACAACCCAGAACCCAACGATTTTCACAATTAATTGCATCCACAGACTCGTAATCATTAGACAAGCAAAAGCCCTATGATTCCTGGTCCATTCGGGATCGATATCAAGAGAATTTACGGTGGGCTCGATCGGGTTTGCATAAGGGGGATGAACACTGGAGGGTTATTGATTAAAATCATTTGAATCTGGGTTTGTTTGCGATAGCCCTAGCGGGTGGAGTGGTTAAGTGTGTGTGCTTGAGTGGGAGAGACCCGGGTTCGTGTCTCTCCACACTGTTTTATTTTTTAAACCATTTTCTAACAATATTTTTAATATAAAAATCATCCCGCTATTATTATTATGTTATATTAATATGTTTTAGTTCGGGAAACAACCGTGGGCTCGGGTTTTTTTTATAATTCATAATTAATATTATTTTCACTTTTAAAAATAATATATTTATATTATTTTCAAATCACGACTTCGAATAAAATATTATGTTTATATTATTTTCAACCCGTGACTCCTATTACAAAATAATATATATTTTTATATTATTTCGCCTCGTTTATTAAATCTCGTGTAACGTTTCAAACTAATTAATACTGTGATTATTTATATTATTTACTCACGTTCATATCCTCGATAAAAATAATATATTTATTATTTTTGCCACTTAAGTGATTATCGTATATTTTCTACGAGTTCAAAAATAATATATTAATTATATTATTTTCCTAGCCATTATTTTAATGGTACAAATGTACGAATGTATTTATATATTAATATTATTCGTAATTAGAGACGTTCGACACGTAACGTAATTATCTTAATAACTAAATTAAGAAACTCTTATTCCCATGGACACGTTCGTCTACTCATCGATCCTTGGAATGTCTTAAGACATTCAAATCTTCTGTGTCGTCGTCACAAAACCCCCATTGTATCCCAAACTATTACGCTTATAATTTTAGGGCATACGTAAACAGTTCACAGGCAAACTCTTGTGTTTTCTACTTGCATCCTTGTGTGGTGCTATCTACTACTCGTACACAACTCAGGTGAGTTTTACGGCCCCTTTTTACTTGTTTTCCTGTTGGGAGAGAAACATGCATATACACAAACATCATTTTACTTGTTTTCCCGTTGGGGAGAAACATGCATACAAACAAACAATTTTTTTTACTTGTTTCCCGTTGGGAGGAAACATGTATACGAACAGACATCCGTTTACCTGTCTTCCCGCCGGGGAGAGACATACATATGAACGGACATAGATCACATAGTATTTCATTACCATATGTGTACCTAATTGCATACATAACATGCAATTCCTTACACACTCGGACCGTTAATATATGGAGTATAGCGGGGAAATTTGAGTAGTACTACTGGGTTTGACAAACCCCACCCGGGTTAGTCGCGCTAACTTGATTGGAGGTCTAACTGGAGTAAATTGTCCTAAACATTTGCCATTGTTGATGTTAGCAATGGCGGAAGACATCTCAAACATAAACAGTCAGCTTCGGTTGCGAACTCTTAAAGTAACTTATACATTGCCTAGCTAGCAATAGGTGTGACTTACGTATGTGGATCCTACGAACACTCAAACAGTTTATTCACTTGTAAACCTGTGAATTCACCAAACCTCGTGTTGACACTTTTTCTTACATGTTTCTCAGGTCGCTAAGGCACATGTTGCACACTTAGGACATGCATGGAGTCCTACTATCATTTCATCCTTATGCAAAAATTTAAAACTATTTACTTGTTTTATTAAACTAAACTTGGTGGCGCTTGTTTTACGCATTTATGTTATTATTTAAACGCTTCTGCATTAACTCTGAACTTTTATGATATTTCATTTATGTCCCATATAGTGTCGTTTGATGTAACTAATGACTGGGATCCTGATTTCTCACACATCAAACGGTAAAACTCCGTTAGTGGAATTTGGGGGTGTGACATTAATGAATGGGTGTTAGGTGTTCTGGAATGCCAAAAAGTGATTCATATGAAGTGGTTAAAGACTCCAGTCCTGTCTTGATTTTCTTGGCTAGGGGTTCTTCTTTTTCATAGTTAGAACTTGAGTAAGCTTGTCTCTTGAAGGAGATTGCACGAGGTTCAGTCTGCTTCTCTTCTTCAGACTCATAATCAGATTGATCATACTTTGTACCATAGATGCCATTGTCCAAGGTTCCACTTAACTCAGCTTCAACTTCCACATTACCTTGAACTTCAACATCAACATGTGCTTCAGCTTCTATGTTTTCATCATGTACTTGGAAATCCAAAGGATCCAGATTTTTTATCTCTTGATCTACAAACTGAGCTTCTTGAACTGGTTGCTCCATTTCTTGTTCTATGTTTTTCTTAACATCAAACTCAGCCTCTTGGTTCCCTTGAACCTGCTCTGCTTCTTCTTCTTCTTCCTCTTCAGATGATGATGATTCAACTTGTAGTTGTGGATCCACATCAGGAACTTCTTCCTCTTCACCAAAAATGTGACCAAACAGAGGAATATTGGCAATCACTTTGTTGTTTGCTTGTACTTTTCATATAGCTTAAGGTTTTAGCTATCATATGATCAAAAATGAACACATGACCATCTTGTTGTAGGTTTGGGTGAAGATGATTAATGATGATGCGAAGAAATCTTGGATAGACCAAAAATTTATCTCTAGCACCCCCGGTTAGATTTTCTTTCATTTGTTTAAAGACTAGACCTGAGAAATTGTAGTCCCTTCCTTTGATCAGCCATAGCATTGTAGAAGCCACCAAGGCATTTGCTGAGTCAAATCCACCTTTTCGAATGGACAAGCAGTGGATGAAGATGTGCACAATATACCTCCAGAGAGGTGGAAGGGAACTCTTGATGATTTGCCCACTCTTGAACTCATCAGGGTGACCCAGTCTTCTATAACATGATTGTCAGCAAATAATAACACCTGTCTTATTGTAGCCTCTGAAAATAACACCTCCTGATCATGAACAGTAGCTCGAATGTGTTCCACAGTGTCAATGACTACAATCTCTGTAGTGTTCCAGAACTGCCTTATGGTTGATTCGAAGATTGGTACATTGTGACTAATGGCAAAGCTTATGTTAGAATTTGCAAGGAAATTCGGGACTTGAACGAAATCTGCACTCTTTGGATCATTGGCATCTAAAAATGCACATACATTATGCCTCTTGACAAATAGAAGATCCATAACTGAAAAAAACAACATTGTAAAAAACCGGACACTTAGAAAAATTTCAGAGAAGCCTGATCGAAACTACTAGTTTCGGGCAAGTAACCCTAATCGAAACTACTTAGTTTCAGGCAAGGTTGGGTATCGAAACAACTAGTTTCGATAGAAACCTGTTCAAATTTTTTAAAAGAGTTTTTAAAAGATAAACACCTTTTACCGAAACTACTAGTTTCGATGCCTAAACCCTTAACAGATGCGCAAACTCAATAATCAACGAAAAAGACCTTGAACCCTTACACAGACTTATAGAATCAAAAACAAATAAGTAAGAGAGTTAAAAGATAAGTAAAAGAGGACAGAAAGAAGATCCTGTGAGAATCGAAACTCCATCTTACCGAGTAATCAACTGAAATCTGCAAATATATACAATACAAAAATGAGATATCAACATCGGCAAGATTAATAACAAGATTTGAACACAAAACGACCAAGATTATGAAGATTCATTTGTAAAACTCTCAGAATTGAAACCCTAGGTCTGGCATTTTGTAAAAACGCACACATATGAACAGACATCAGTACCTGAGGATGAAGATGACGGGGGAATCAGATGAGAAACCCTGATTTTGCAAATTTAGACGGAGGAATTGAGAGATTTTTGTGTGTGAAGATGAAGGTAAGAATGATTTATGTGAGTGCGAGTGAGAATGAGCATGAGAAGGAGCCGGATTATGAAGTCATTTAATTTGAGCTTGACAAAAGACCAAAATGCCCCTGTCGAAACTACTAGTTTCGATAGGGCATAGTAGTATCGGGTGGGGGAAGTTTCAGGCGGTTTGAGTAGTTTCGATGGGGATGTTGTTTCGTGTGACAAGAGAGAAGATAATCAATATGTACACTACTTAAACAAGCTAATAAGGAAGATTAAGAAATTTATATGAAAAATAAAGGTATAAACCAGATAAAAGATATGAACATTTAGCCTTGGAAAAGATCCAACGTGAGATCATGTCTGGTCAAAACCCTTGAAACACTTCATTTTATACTCAGCTACTATGAATTCCTAAAGATAGCCGATATTTGTGCAAGATAAACCCGAGCATTTCTTTGTACAAAGTTTTCATGTGATTAAGCGGTACCATTTAAGCACGAAACACGGCGTACCCCACATTTTGAAATAAAATGGTTTTGAAAGCCTATCAATCCTCAAAAAATACCCGCATTCATCTTATCATCTTTTACAGGTTAACAAGGGTACCATCTTGGTAAGTCAAAATCACCGCCAAAAGTAAAATAAGATCCAACTGGATATATCAAAAGTTGTAAAAGGAAAAAAATATCCAAGTGGATATTAAAAAGTTACGAACATTCTAGATCTTTGCGTAAGCAAAACAGAAGAAGCAGTAAAATTATCCAAGCGGATAGGAAAAGGTTGAAAACCCGAGATCTTTGCATAAGCAAAACAGACGAGGCCAAATCATCCAAGTGGATGGGAAAAAGATGAACTCCCGAGATCTTTGCGTAAGCAAAACAGACGGGGTCATCGGCGGTAACTTTCGTTACTTTGACGGTCACCTGGCGCATGAATCAGAATCCAACACCTAAGCCTATATCTGATTGAATCAGTTTTCTTAGCTTAAAATGGGTTAGATGTTTCAAAAATGGGTTCAAACACACGTGTACGATTGAGAATTAGATTTTCACACTACTGAAGAGTTATAACCGTATGCCGGGCCTACCGGCTATACCTCAGTAAGCACAATCACTTATGGTCCATTCCATGTTCAAAAAGTGTGATCAGACTCTATCATTTCTCACAAAGTCGGATCCGATTTTCCTAAAACAAAACATGATACTTACAGTGAGTATGAGGATAAGAGTTTTTCTTAAGCAAAAAATAAACAAATATTTCCTTTTGTTTCTGACTATACAAAGCAAATCTTTTCTTACTAACTACAAAATCTAATTTGTCCCCCAAAAGTTTTGCTTTCACAAACTAATAAAGAAAACAATTATACAGAAAAAATAAAATCTTTTCGGAAATCTTCCCGATTTATAAGTTTAAATAGAAAAAAAAATACACAAAGGTTACTGAAAGTTGATCATGCTGAGCATCTCCACCAATTCCTCAAATCTGGTAGAATCAAATGCTTTTATAAAGATGTCGGCTGTTTGCTTGTCGGTTTTGACTTCAATGATTTTGATATGTTTCTTTTCAACATAGTCACGTATGAAGTGATGTTTGATCTCAATGTGTTTGGTTTTTGAATGCTGAACGGGATTTTTGGTGATATGGGGAACGACGGTGTTCTCAAAGGATGGGAGTTTCATGGAAGGTGATCCCGTAATCAAGCATTTGATGGTGGATCCAACTCACTTGGGAACAGCAAAGGGCTGCAGCAATGTATTCGGCTTCGGTTGTGGATTGGGAAACGGTGGTTTGTTTCTTACATTGCTAGGAAACGAGGTGGTTGCCAAGGAACTGACAACCCCTAGAAGTTGTCACACCCCTAATTTCAACTAATGGAGTTTTACCGTTTGGAAGGTGACATACCAGAATCTCAGTCATTAGTTACATCAAACGACAATATATGGGACTTGAAATGTCAAAACATAAAATTTCAGAGTTAATGCGGAAGCGTAAACGTTAATATGAAATCAAAAGTAATTACACGCAATAGGCGTCAATCAATGTAATTAAGTAAACTGTTTCAAATGTTTGAAATGGATAATATGACAGTAGGACTCCATGCATGTCCTAAGTGTGCAACCTGTGCCTTAGCGACCTGAGAAACATGTAAGAAAAAGTGTCAACACGAGGTTGGTGAGTTCACAGGTTTCAAGTTTACAATAAGAGTGTGTTTGCCAGATTATGTACATTCAATATGCATATCTATAGGTAGCTAACCTATGTTCATGTTTTACTAAAGCGCTCGCAACCGAAGCTGACTGTGTTTGTATGCCTCCTGCCAGGTCTATCAACTCTGGCCAATGTGAGTAGGATAACATTTCACCCGTTCGATATCCAATCGAGTTAGCGCGACTAACGCGGGTGGGATTTGTCAAACCCAGTAGTACTACTAAACATTACCTCGCTAAGATCCATATTAACGGTCCGATATAAGATGAGGACTTTCTGTGATAATGTGCTATGCTTAGTCTCAACAGTGATATCATATAAAGTACCATAATCAAATAGTTGCGTCATGTTTTCTCCCCTGGCGGGAAAAACAATATTTTCTTGCGTACCTGTTTCTCCCCCACGTGGAAAACAAGTAAAAGTATGATAGTTAGTGTTTCATGTTTGTTTCTTCCTCAACAGGAAAACAAGTAAAATACGTTTGTGTGTAAGCATGTTTCTCCCCCAATAGTAAAACAGGTAAAAAGGGGCCGTGAAACTCACCTGCGTTGCGTTGTAGGTAGTATCATACAAGTAAGAGATTTGGAATCTCAATTGTTAGCCTGCACGACTTACGTATGCCCTAGAATTATAAACACATAAATTAGGGACAAGTTTGAAATTGTGACGACGACACGGAAGACTAGAATGCCCTAACGCATTTTAAGGATTTAAGAATAAACGAACGTGTCGACGGAGTTTTATATATATATATATATAAATATGTACATATCTTATTGTAATGATTTTAGGAAATTTGCGTTACGCGTCGAATGTTGATAACGGATAATAATTAAATAATTATTTTAATGCGTTTGAGTCGTTTACAAAGGTTAGGAAAATAATATAATTTATATATTATTTTTAAGTACGAAGGATTTACTAAATAATCCTTGGAGTGGAAAAATAATAAATATATTATTTTTAATCGGGGTAAATAACGTATGTATATAATATAATATCGTATATATTATTTATAGTTTTTAAAACAAATGTCACACAAGGAAATTTAATGAGTTGAAAATAATATAATTTATATATTATTTTATTAACATCGAATACGGGTTGAAAATAATATAAACATACTATTTTATACGGAGTCGTGGTTTGAAAATAATATAAATATATTATTATAAAAGTGGGCAATGATATTCAAATGAGTTATAAAATCAAACCCGAGCCTACGGGTGTTTTCCGGTGCTAAAACATATTAATATAAAAATCTAATAATATTGGGATAGGTTTTATATTAAAAATAATAGTTTAAAAATGATTTAAAAAGAAAAACGGGCGGAGAGACTCGAACCCGGGTCTCTCCCCCAACAGTACATTGATCTAACCAATCCGCCTGCTAAGGCAATCGCATACAGAACCCGGATTAAAATGTTTTAACATTCCTAACCACTGTGTTCATCCCCATTCGCGAACCCGATTGAACTCACCCCAAATCCCATTGATTCTGATCGCTATTGAGTACAAAGACGTATGGTTTTTGCTAATCGGTGTGTGGCGAGTCTGCCTGTGGGTTTGATTTCAAAAACATCAGGTTTAATATCGTTTGTTGGTCGTTTTAGAATCCGACGAACCCTAGGTTTTTCCAAGAATCAAATTGGTTAAATTCGATAAGATTACGAGTTGAATTCATAGGGTTTTTAAAGAGTTGGTGTTTGCGAAACTAACCATGCCTTTTAATCGAATTAAAATTTAGTCTAGGTCAGTGTTCAATTAAACCGATTAAACGATGAACCCTAGATACGGAATTGAGTTCAATTCGATGTTGTATGAGCGAATTGACAAGGGGCTTTCAATTATCAGACAAAAATGAAACAGAGGGTGGTTTCAATTACCTGAAACGATATAGGATTGATGGAGTTCGACTAAGCTACAGCCGCGGGTCTGATGAGTTGGTCTCCGGCGTCGCTGGTTCCTTCTCCGGCCAACTCAGGATGTGAAAAAGCTTCTGTGGAACTCGTATAGCGTGCGCAGGTGTTCAATTGCAGAGTGGATGCTTGAATCGATCGATTTTGATTGAAATGGAAGACGGTTTCGACAGTTACGGTTTTGATTACCCATAATTGGGTTTAATTCGAATCAATGTCGTGTTTAATGAGTTAATGATGAATGTTTAAGTCGTTATTGTGTATTTCGGTTACAAATTCGCACGAATTTCAGATTGTGGAGCTCCAAATCGGATCATAGCCACGAGTTTGACTTTCAGAAGTCAACACAAATTGAACACAAATTGAATTTGAGTTAATTACAGACTTAGTCCCTCTGATTTCATGTATTGAGTTTAGAAATTGGCAGAACAAGTCCCTTGGGTTTGAGTTAGGTTAAGAACATGCTAGTTTGACTATCAAAAGTCAATAGGAACACAAAACCCTTCAATTTTGACTTTCAAAGTCAACAGAAATTGAGATTTGGGAAATTACAGATCTAGTCCTCCTAGGTTTCATTCATAGGAGTTTAGGAATTGGCAGAATAAGTCCCTGGTGTTTGGATTGGGTTAATTAGGTTAACTTTTAACTGGATTTGATTAACGGAGTTAACCTAAAAGTCCGGATTGTCACATCATCCCCTAGTTGAAAGAATTTTCGTCCCGAAAATTAAAATAAATAAAAAAAAATTCAAGGTTGTCACATCATCCCCTAGTTGAAAGAATTTTCGTCCCGAAAATTAGAATAGTACATTAAGAGTTTGAAGTGGATTGCTTGAGTAGATGCGGATACTTGCGTATCATCTGATCCTCGCGCTCCCTCGTGAATTCCGGTACGCGTTTCGAATTCCAACGAACTCGGACAATAGGGATTTTACTGTGCTTTAACGTTTTGATTTCCCTATCCATAATTTCCACGGGTTCTTCGATGAAACGTAACTGTTCATCAACGTGTAGTTCCTCAAGAGGAACTGCGAGTGATTCGTCTGCTAGGCATTTCTTTAAATTTGAGACGTGAAAGACGTTGTGCACACCACTAAGTCCTTCAGGTAGGTCCAGTTGATACGCTACTGGTCCGATTCTCTTCATTATCTTGAATGGTCCAACATAACGATGATTCAGTTAGCCTCGTTTCCCGAAACGAATGACACCTTTCCAAGGTGAGACTTTGAGTAAGACCATGTCACCTATTTGAAACTCCAAAGGTTTACGACGCTTGTCGGCATAGCTCTTTTGACGATCACGAGCTGCCGCCATACGGTTTATAATTTGGACGATCTTTTCGGAAGTTTCAAATACAAGTTCAGGACCTGTGAGTTGGCTATCTCCAACCTTAGTCTAACAAATGGAAGAACGACATTTCCGTCCATAAAGTGCTTCAAATGGAGCTGCCTTGATGCTAGTGTGATAGCTGTTGTTGTAGGAGAACTCCACCAACGGTAGATGAGACTCCCAAGTGTTACCGAAATCAATCACACAAGCTCGTAGCATGTCCTCTAGAGTTTGGATTGTACGTTCTATTTGGCCATCAGTTTGAGGATGGTATGCTGTGCTCATATCTAGACGCGTGCCTAAAGCCTTATGTAACGACTACCAGAAACGAGAAGTGAATCGTGCATCACGATCTGAAATGATAGAGATAGGCACCCTGTGCCGAGATACTACTTCTTTTAAGTAAATACGAGTAAGCTTTTCCATCTTATCGGTTTCCTTGATGGCTAAGAAATGGGAGGATTTTGTTAAACGATCAACGATTACCCAAATGGTATCGCATCCGGTAGGAGTTCGTGGTAATTTGGTGATGAAGTCCATGTATATTTGTTCCCATTTCCACATAGGAATTTCTGGTTGTTGTAGAAGACCGGGTGGTTTTTGATATTCAACTTTGACCTTCGCTTAGGTCAGACACTTACTAACATAGGTGGCTATATCGGCCTTCATCTTCGGCCACCAATATAGTACTTTTAGATCATGGTACATTTTATCGGAACCCGGATGGATGGAGTAATGAGATTTATGAGCTTCATCCATGATTAGTTCTCTTAAATTTCCGAACACTGGAATCCATATTCGTTCGACGAAGTAACGAATTCCGTCAGATTTTGCCTCAAGTTGTGCTTCCAGACCGCGTGTACCTTCCAGCGGTAGGTTTTCTTCTTTTAGGGCTTCGAGTTGAGCACTACGAATTCTGTCAGGTAATCCAGGGTGAATAGTAAGCTGTAATGTTCGAACTCATTTGGGTTTTGTTTCTTTTCGACTCAGGGCATCAGCTACAACATTAGCTTTACCCGGGTGGTATCGGATCGCACAGTCGTAATCATTTAAAAGTTCAACCCAACGACGTTGTCGCATGTTCAACTCCTTCTGCTCAAAGATATGTTAGAGGCTCTTGTGATCGGTGTAGATGGTGCATTTGGTACCGTACAAGTAATGTCTCCATATCTTAAGTGCAAAAACTACTGCTCCCAACTCTAGGTCATGAGTGGTGTAGTTTTTCTCGTGAATCTTTAACTGACGTGAAGCGTATGCGATTACCTTCTCGCGTTGCATTAATACACAACCCAGACCTTGAATAGATGCGTCACAGTACACTACAAAATCATCGGTTCCTTCCGGAAGAGCTAAAATAGGTGCACTACAAAGTTTCTGTTTGAGGTGTTGGAATGCTGACTCTTGGTTGTCGCCCCAATTATAGGCTTTACCCTTTTGAGTTAAAGCAGTGAGGGGTTGAGAAATTTTGGAAAATCCTTCGATGAATCGATGGTAGTATCCCGCCAATCCTAGAAATTGTCGCACCTCAGTCGGAGTTGTCGGTGCTGCCCAATTCTTGATGGCTTCTATTTTAGATGGGTCGACATGTATCCCTTTCTCGTTAACCACATGTCCTAGAAGTTGAATCTTCGCGAATCCAGAATTCGCACTTAGAGAATTTGGCATACAATTGCTCTTGTTTCAGCAAACTAAGGATTAAGTGTAGGTGCTACTCATGTCCTTCCTTGTTCTTAGAATAGATGAGGATGTCAACAATGAAAACGATGACGAACTAATCGAGGTAGGGTTTACACATACGGTTCATGAGGTCCATGAATAACACAGGTGCGTTGGTTAATCCGAAAGGCATGGCCATAAATTCATAGTGGCCGTACCTTGTCCTGAAAGCAGTCTTAGAGATATCCTCATCTCGGACTCTTTGGTTAATCCGAAAGGAATGGCCATAAATTCAAGATGGTTTCTGTGATCACGTTTAGATGAGTGTCTTAATTTCACTAAGACTCTTACATGAGTGAGAATAACATTGATGGATTCCATTGATGATAATTCAGTGTGTCCGTAAACATTTTCAACTTGATAGTCGCGTCTATCAACTGTTGAACAGGTTTAATGATACCAACTAGTCGTTGAGCGGGTTACAAGAACTTCTACTGACAGTGTAAGTTTAAGTTTGTAGATCACTGATTAGGACCATTTATCCACACACTAGGTTTTACCAGGACTTACATGCACCTTAAATTACTATTACGTGTGCACCCGTAATGCTAATTTGCTTTGCATGCTCACCCTTGTTCTTCCTGTCCTGTGTCATAATGTCCTTTAGGTTATATTGTTGAATACAGATTGTTGTCAGATATGTTGAGTAATTGAGAAGCTTAGTCATCAACCATAAGTTGATCAATTAGAACTCATATCGGGGTGAGTAATCAAGGATGGTTTGTTCCGAGTATTCACTCGAGTTGAAGCACAATACAGGAATCCAATCCAGCGGATTATATATGAGAGCATGGAACAAACATGTACATGAAATGCGACTTCGAGAAATGAAACTAATTACTGAATACAAGTTACAGAAAGCAGCAAGGTAGCTGTCCTTTCAACTTAGTCAAGATAGGGTTTGAGTATGCATTGAGCAATGCGTTCTCAGATTTGTGGTCAATCTATTCTCAACAGAATATCGAACAAAGATGCGAGCCCATGGCTCGAGAAAGTGATGACATCTACGTGTCAATGGATTCTGTAATAATGCACGTAAAGGTCTGCCTTCAGTCGGCGTATTGTTGCTAATGTGTACAGTAGGGACTCGCCTCCGACGATCCCAACTCCCAAAAGATATGCGTTAGTGCTGAGTGTCGTCCATAGCATGGACCTGAGAAAGCCCACCATACCCAACGGGTGATGGTGATGTAAGTGACTCCTCCGAAGGCTCCGTCGCGCTGCCCTCGAACGGGAGTGGATGATGTTCCGGTGATTCCCCGAGTGTCGCCACTGGGAATGATGATGCAATGCAAATGATGTGTCCCTTGCCAACTGAGGGTGATACGGATGGTGTTACATGCCTGCACTGCATTGTATAGTTGCTATATGTATCACGTATAAGTGTCTGTGCCGTGTAACTAATGTGTGAGGTTATAGTCTAGTATGCAATCCTAGTTCTCTATAACCAATGGCTCTGATACCAATCTGTCACACCCCCAATTTCAACTAACGGAGTTTTACCGTTTGGAAGGTGACACACCAGAATCTCAGTCATTAGTTACATCAAATGACACTATATGGGACTTGAAATGTCAAAACATAAAAGTTCAGAGTTAATGCGGAAGCGTAAGCGTTAATATGAAATCAAAAGTAATTACACGCAATAGGCGTCAATCAATGTAATTAAGTAAACTGTTTCAAATGTTTGAAATGGATAATATGACAGTAGGACTCCATGCATGTCCTAAGTGTGCAACCTGTGCCTTAGCGACCTGAGAAACATGTAAGAAAAAGTGTCAACACGAGGTTGGTGAGTTCACAGGTTTCAAGTTTACAATAAGAGTGTGTTTGCCAGATTATGTACATTCAATATGCATATCTATAGGTAGCTAACCTATGTTCATGTTTTACTAAAGCGCTCGCAACCGAAGTTGACTGTGTTTGTATGCCTCTTGCCAGGTCTATCAACTCTGGCCAATGTGAGTAGGCTAACATTTCACCCGTTCGATATCCAATCGAGTTAGCGCGACTAACGCGGGTGGGATTTGTCAAACCCAGTATTACTACTAAACATTACCTAGCTAAGATCCATATTAACGGTCCGATATAAGATGAGGACTTTCTGTGATAGTGTGTTACGCTTAGTCTCAACAGTGATATCATATAAAGTACCATAATCAAATAGTTGCGTCATGTTTTCTCCCCTGGCGGGAAAACAATATTTGCTTACGTACCTGTTTCTCCCCCACGGGGAAAACAAGTAAAAGTATGATAGTTGGTGTTTCATGTTTGTTTCTTCCTCAACAGGAAAACAAGTAAAATACGTTTGTGTGTAAGCATGTTTCTCCCCCAATAGTAAAACAGGTAAAAAGGGGCCGTGAAACTCACCTGCATTGCGTTGTAGGTAGTATCATACAAGTAAGAGATTTGGAATCTCAATTGTTAGCCTGCACGACTTACGTATGCCCTAGAATTATAAACACATAAATTAGGGACAAGTTTGAAATTGTGACGACGACACGGAAGACTAGAATGCCCTAACGCATTCTAAGGATTTAAGAATAAACGAACGTGTCGACGGAGTTTTATATATATATATATATATATATATATAAATATGTACATATCTTATTGTAATGATTTTAGGAAATTTGCGTTACGCGTCGAATGTTGATAACGGATAATAATTAAATAATTATTTTAATGCGTTTGAGTCATTTACAAAGGTTAGGAAAATAATATAATTTATATATTATTTTTAAGTACGAAGGATTTACTAAATAATCCTTGGAGTGGAAAAATAATAAA
Organism: Smallanthus sonchifolius; assembly: GCA_023525975.1. Taxonomy (NCBI): domain Eukaryota; kingdom Viridiplantae; phylum Streptophyta; class Magnoliopsida; order Asterales; family Asteraceae; genus Smallanthus; species Smallanthus sonchifolius. The sequence continues at coordinate 90,313,971 of CM042024.1, read as the reverse complement.
TATATTATTTTTAATCGGGGTAAATAACGTAGGTAAATAATATAATATCGTATATATTATTTATAGTTTTTAAAACAAATGTCACACAAGGAAAATGAATGAGTTGAAAATAATATAATTTATATATTATTTTATTAACATCAAATACGGGTTGAAAATAATATAAACATACTATTTTATACGGAGTCGTGGTTTGAAAATAATATAAATATATTATTATAAAAGTGGGCAATGATATTCAAATGAGTTATAAAATCAAGCCCGAGCCTACGGGTGTTTTCCGGTGCTAAAACATATTAATATATCAATCTAATAATATTGGGATAGGTTTTATATTAAAAATAATAGTTTAAAAATGATTTAAAAAGAAAAACGGACAGAGAGACTCGAACCCGGGTCTCTCCCCCAACAGTACATTGATCTAACCAATACACCTGCTAAGACAATCGCATACAGAACCCGGATTAAAATGTTTTAACATTCCTGACCACTGTGTTCATCCCCATTCGCGAACCCGATTGAACTCACCCCAAATCCCATTGATTCTGATCGCTATTGAGTACAAAGACGTAGGGTTTTTGCTAATCGGTGTGTGGCGAGTCTTCCTGTGGGTTTGATTTCAAAAACATCAGGTTTAATATCGTTTGTTGGTCGTTTTGGAATCCGACGAACCCTAGGTTTTTCCAAGAATCAAATTGGTTAAATTTGATAAGATTAAGAGTTGAATTCATAGGGTTTTTAAAGAGTTGGTGTTTGCGAAACTAACCATGCCTTTTAATCGAATTAAAATTTAGTCTAGGTCAGTGTTCAATTAAACCGATTAAACGATGAACCCTAGATACGGAATTGAGTTCAATTCGATGTTGTATGATCGAATTGACAAGGGGCTTTCAAATAACAGACAAAAATGAAACAGAGGGTGGTTTCAATTACCTGAAACGATATAGGATTGATGGAGTTCGACTAAGCTACAGTCGCGGGTCTGATGAGTTGGTCTCCGGCGTCGCTGCTTCCTTCTCCGGCCAACTCAGGATGTGAAAAAGCTTCTGTGGAACTCGTATAGCGTGCGCAGGTGTTCAATTGCAGAGTGGATGCTTGAATCGATCGATTTTGATTGAAATGGAAGACGGTTTCGACAGTTACGGTTTTGATTACCCATAATTGGGTTTAATTCGAATCAATGTCGTGTTTAATGAGTTAATGATGAATTTTTAAGTCGTTATTGTGTATTTCGGTTACAAATTCGCACGAATTTCAGATTGTGGAGCTCTAAATCGGATAATAGCCACGAGTTTGACTTTCAGAAGTCAACACAAATTGAACACAAATTGAATTTGAGTTAATTACAGCCTTAGTCCCTCTGATTTCATGTATTGAGTTTAGAAATTGGCAGAACAAGTCCCTTGGGTTTGAGTTAGGTTAAGAACATGTTAGTTTGACTATCAAAAGTCAACAGGAACACAAAACCCTTCAATTTTGACTTTCAAAGTCAACAGAAATTGAGATTTGGGTAATTACAAATCTAGTCCTCCTAGGTTTCATTCATAGGAGTTTAGGAATTGGCAGAATATGTCCCTGGTGTTTGGATTGAGTTAATTAGATTAACTTTTAACTGGATTTGATTAACGGAGTTAACCTAAAAGTCCGGATTGTCACAGAAGTGGATTTTTTATCTAAGTTGTATCCCCCGTAGTCTGAATCTGAATAAGCCAAAAAATCAAACAAGTTATTTTTGGGATACCAAAGCCCAAGTTTTGGCTTGTACTTCAAATATCTTAAAATGCGTTTGACAACAATTAAATGAGAAAGTTTAGGATTAGCCTGAGAGCGTGCACACAAGCACACTGCGAACATGATGTCTAGCCTACTAGCAGTGAGATACATGAGAGATCCTATCAACGAGCGATAGAGGTGTTGATCAACGCTTTCACCATCCAAATCAGGAGACAGTGTCGAACTTCCACGGGAGTCTTGTGAGGATGAGACTCAGTTATTTTGAACTTGGTTAGGATTTCTTTAACATATTTTTCTTAATGGATAAGAATTCCCGACTCAGACTGATCTACTTGCAAACCAAGAAAGAACTTCATTTCTCCCATATAACTTATTTCAAACTTAGAACGCATCACTTCCTCGAACTCTTTACCCTAGGTCTGGCATTTTGTAAAAACGCACACATATGAACAGACATCAGTACCTGAGGATGAAGACGACGGGGGAATCAGATGAGAAACCCTGATTTTGTAAATTTAGACGGAGGAATTGAGAGATTTTTGTGTGTGAAGATGAATGTGAGAATGATTTATGTGAGTGCGAGTGAGAATGAGCATGAGAAGGAGCCGGATTATGAAGTCATTTAATTTGAGCTTGACAAAAGACCAAAATGCCCCTGTCGAAACTACTAGTTTCGATAGGGCATAGTAGTTTCGATAGGGCATAGTAGTTTCTGGCGGTTTGAGTAGTTTCGATGGGGATGTTGTTTCGAGTGACAAGAGAGAAGATAATCAATATGTACCTACTTAAACAAGATAATAAGGAAGATTAAGAAATTTATATGAAAAATAAAGGTAAAAACAAGATAAAAGATATGAACATTTAGCCTTGGAAAAGATCCAACGTGAGATCATGTCTGGTCAAAACCCTTGAAACACTTCATTTTACACTCAGCTACTGTGAATCCCTAAAGATAGCCGATATTTGTGCAAGATAAACCCGAGCATTTGTTTGTACAAAGTTTTCATGTGATTAAGCGGTACCATTTAAGCACGAAACACGGCGTACCCCACATTTTGAAATAAAATGGTTTTGAAAGCATATCAATCCTCAAAAAATACCCACATTCATCTTATCATCTTTTACAGGTTAACAAGGGTACCATCTTGGTAAGTCAAAATCACCGCCAAAAGTAAAATAAGATCCAACTGGATATATCAAAAGTTGTAAAGGAAAATGTAGAACCAAAGACTGATGGCTTCTAAATTATTCTAAGTACAAATGCTGCTGATAGGCTTATCAGCAGCATTCAACACATGTTGTTGCTGATAGGCTTATCAGCAGCATTCAACACATGTTGCTGCTGATAGGCCTACAAGCAGCATTCAGCACCTGTTGCTACTGATAGGCTTATCGGCATCATCATTCTCATCCTTGCTGCTGATAGCTATGTTCCTCGAAGACAAATCGTTGCAGCTGACTATCCATGCCAAGCGTCACTGACAACCTTCTGCAAAAGCAACTGACACACTCAAAGCAGAAGGAACCTCAATGGTGCAACCAGTGACGGACGGCAATGCTCTTCTCCAGACATGCAAGCAATGATGCATAAAGAAGACGCTTCAATAAAGTTAGCTAGTTTAGCTTTAACGTGTAAAACTAGCTTTTGTATAAAAGATCAACGGTCTGTGTTCGATCTGATCCTTAGAATCAAGGGTCTGTCTTGATTCGAAGTTAGTATAAATACTGTGTAAACACTTCATTGTAAGTGTGCTTCTTTACAGAGTTTTCATTTGTAATCGTTTATTCACTAAGCTTAATACAACAGTGATCTTACTAGTATTCTTTCTGTCTGTTCGATTACATTTGTGTAGTTGTTATTGTTTCCGCCAACTTCAACTAAGAATTCAACCATCTTGTAATTTCACGATCCTACAAGTGGTATCAGAGCTTTGGTTCAGATTAAACAAACTAACACTTGTTTAATCACTTCTGGTTCTATTCTAAACTCTTTTGTTTTACCAAGTCACCCAAAACCACGAAACAAAAATGGCACAAAGCAATGGTTTTGAAGACATCGGAAGCATCAACCGACCACCAAGATTGGTGTTAGGAGAAGACTACGACATGTGGAAAAATCGCATGGAAAGTTTTTTCTGCTATCAGGAGTACGGAATGTGGAAATCCATCAGGGATGGACCCTACATTCCCATGGTGGCATCTGCTGACTCTGGAGGACCATCAGTTCCAAAGGATCCCTCCAATTACTCGGATGAAGATATAAAAAAGATGGAGGTGGACTTCAAGGCACTAGGAGCTATCCAAATGTGCCTTCCAAATGAGGTTTTCATAACTTCAGAAGTCACAAAACCGCCAAAGAGCTCTAGGAGGCTCTTGAGAAGATGTTTGCTGGCTCAGAAGAAGTCAAAGAAAACAGAAGGGACATCCTGAAGCAGCAGTACGAAAACTTCGTATGGAAGAAAGGTGAGTCCCTAACTGTTTTATATAATAGATTTACTTATCTTGTAGGTGAGCTGCAATGCTCAAAGGTGAAACTGGAGAATGAGGACATTCTCAAAAAGTTCATCAGGTCTTTACCTAGCTGCTGGACACTCTACACAGTGTCCATTAGAAGAACTGAGAATCTGAAGACTCTCCAAATGACTGAGCTATTCGGTATGATGAAGACTTATGAGCTAGAGATGATTCAGGCAAAAGAACGGAGCTCAAGCTACCAAACAGCTTCAACATCCACCACCACCTCTTCTGCTTTTCACTCTGAGCACTCAGGCCCCAGTACCAACAACTACTATCCTCCCATAGTCACACATCCTTAAACTCCCACCTCTAAAACAAACATATCACCATTTCTTCTTGAAGCTCCTTCTTAAGCCTCAACCACTACTGCTTTTGTTTCTGAAAACTCAAGCAACATGTACTTTATCAAGGAGGATCTTGAGTGTTTCCATCCAGATGATCTAGAAGAAATGGATATACAGCACTCGTATGCCATGCTCTCTATAAGATCAAAAAGGTTCTACTCTAGAACTGGAAGACCCATTCCAAGCAACAGCTCAAACACCAGAGTTGGTTTGGATAAAAGCAAATTGAAATGTAACAACTGTAACCAACTGGGTCATTTTGCTAGAGAATGTAAGGCACCTAGGACAAACCCAACAGCTCACCAAGCCCAACCAAGACATCAACAGCAACAAGCCACTCCTCCAGCTCAAACTGTAGCTTGTGCAGCTGTTGGAACATCTGACTTTGACTGGAGCTTCCAGTATGAAGATCTGCCTACTAACAACCAAGCTCTTATGGCAGAGATACCGCCTCAGGTATATGAACATCTATGTTCCCAAGCCTGTATTGATAAGGTCTTAGGCTACAGAAAGCATAATCAAAACCTAATAGATCAAAATGAAGAGTTTCATCAAATGAAATCTGAATTCAAAAAGGTCGAAGACAGTTACAAAGAAAAAATTAATTGCCTAAAGAAAGAGATTTCATCATTAAAACATGAACAAACCAATCTTGAAACTCAGATTGATGATCTACTGGCCAGATTAAAAGCTACCAGAGCAGAATTGGCAGAACAAAAGGTTCATGTCGACAAATATGAATTTGCATCCAAAAAGCTGCAAAGACTTTTGGATGCTCAAATTCATGATAAGGTAAAAACTGGTGTGGGGTATCATACTGAACAATATCAAGCCGTTGCACCTCCTGCTGACTACGTGACCATTCATGAACCAAGCTTCAATCTGGCAAATCTTGATATGGCCAACAGAAATCTTGATCCTTCTAAGGATGAACCATTGGTACAAGAATGCACTACCTCATCAGAGTCTGATTCAACTTACTCAGACTCCACTAAAACAAGTGAAGCTTCATCTCCTCCTGCCCCTCAAGTCACTCTGACTAAAGATGAAGTCCATTCAGCACAAGTACCAGCCATTTCAGTACCAGTTCCTACACCATTCAAACAAATCAAAATTAGCTATCCTCCAGAAGGTAGGAAGCTAAATACTTAAAAGGGCCAGTCCTCATCTTCAGTCCAGCCAAGGAAGGTGTTTGACATATGTCATGCGCCTGGAGAAAGTGTTCCATATGTTCAAAAAACATTGGAAGAAGCTACTTTTGAGCACAACAAAGCCCACCCTTGGAATTTCAAGGGATAAACTGGCAAAATCATGTTTTGTCTGTGGGAAATATAACCACACTGCCAGCACCTGCTTCTACTACCTTCAGCAGCAAAGAAATCTCAAGCAACATGCCTTTGAGAAGACAAAGAAGAACAAACAGGTAAGAAGTTTTGAAGCTAAGACAACTCAATTCAGAAAATCTCTTTCTCCACCAAGGGAACAGTTGTCAAAACCTCAACTATCTTGCATCATCTGTGGAAAATCAGACCACCTTGCTGCAAATTGTAAGTCTAATCCTTTCAATCAGATTCTTCTTCCAACCCCAGTTATACAAAAGCCTATCAGTAAGGTGAAGAAGGATAAGCATACAGCTGTTTCTAAGCCATCAGCAGCCAAAATAACTACTGCTGATCTAGTACAGCCCAAGCAACCAAAAGGAAAGCCTTCAGCTTCAACAAAGTCTGCAGCTGCTCAAGTAAAACCATCAGTAGCAACAAAATCTGCTGTTGATAAGCCTAAATCCTCAGATACAACGTCTGCTGTTGAAAAGACAAAGAAAGCCGAAAAACCACAACTCAACAATGGAAGGTAAAGAAACCACCAAGCATCATCATCGGTTCAGTCGAGTGCGTATATCCTTTGTTGTAAATATGTCTGTCTTATGTTGTAAATAAAAGTCATAAGTAAGCTGCATCCTTTTTGGCTGCTGAGAGGCCTGATCCTCTACAGCAAAGGATTTGCCACTGATTGCCTTAAGTTATCAGCAGGAACAAAGTTCCTGCGGATAGCTTTAAGGCCATCAGCAGCAACATCCGTGCTGCAGATCATTGCTTCTATCAGCAGCATTTGTATTGATGCGGACAGACTTATTCATCCACAACAACCAAGTTTGCTGCTGATGGGTAAACTTAAGTTCAAATTAACTTTTACCCGCTGTAAAAGAAATTAACGTCAGTCTTTACCATGACTGTCTCGGTGTATTACAGCTGTAACAATGAAAAGTAAATAAGGTTGTACTGTACAAGCCATGTTGCTTTTTCTCTCATCCGCAGCTATAAGAACAAATCAAATTTTCTTTACCACCTCTTCACATTCAATTCAACCCTAACCAACTATCACTTTCACCCTAAGTCCCCACCACATTCAAAGCTCTCCATATTCTCCATACTCTCAAGTCTGCACCATACTCAAACCATATTCAAATCATCCCTCCATAATCAAACGACTATGGCAGATATCGACAACCCAGATGACAAGTTTTCCACATACCATAACCTAACAGCATACCTTACTAAAGGAAAGAAATCTGATGGTTTTGACGATATGATCGATTTCTTATGTCGATCAAAGATCTACTTTGGCCTCACCACCAACCCTACCATCTATATCCCTCATATGGAGAACCGCTGTCTACTCAATCTAACAGGGGATTCCCCAAATCAAAGCCAAAGTAGACGGCAAGAATATCACCATCTTGGAAGCTACACTCAGAAAACATCTTAAGCTTCAAGATGAGGGAGCAGCCATCTCATACTCGAAGGACGAATACATGAGGACCTTTGTCTCCATTGGATACACTGGAAATCAAACCGAGTATACGATAGAGAAGGCGCTAATGGGCCCTCCATGGAAGTATCTCTGCCACACTCTTCTCCAATGCATATCTCAGAAGAGGAGTGGTTGGCATCAGGTGAGCTCTGCACTGGCCTCTGCCTTCCATGGTATGGTCACTAACCAAGGCTTTAACTTTGCACATCTCATTTTTGAGGGTTTGCGATATAACCTGCAAGAGGGTGCAAAGCAGCAATTTTTCATGTACCCAAGATTCTTGCAGGAAGTTTTCAATCAAGAACTAAAAGAACTTTCAAAACCTGCAAGAATTTACATCATGTTGGGTCACAAAAATAACATTTTTCAAAGCATGAGGACTATTTCCAAAAATTTCTCAGGGTCAACGTTCCATTGTTATCTACAATGCTGAACGTACAAAGTACCCCGGGTGACAGTTCAGCAATACCAGCTGATACTGATCCCACACCCTCCACCTCAAATCCTGAACAACAGTCTGCATCCACCATTCGAACCCCTGTGCATACTACTGAGGATGTACAGGCACAAAAATTACTTACACCTCTTTTAGATGTTATTGTTCAACCGGAACACAGGGCCCCGGTTCAACAACATATACTAGAAAAAGGGGCAAGAGAACTCCTTCTTCTCGTGCCTCCAAGGCCCAAACCCAACCTAACAGCCCTCACTCAGAATCACAACATTCTGGTGAGAATATCATAAGGGAAAGCCACATCATTAGGGAGACTCCTTCGGATGCCTCTCTATTAGGATCAGGATCACTTCCTGGAACCATAGAACAGCCCCCTGAGCCCTTCCTTTCTCTTCTGAACTTAAGTGTTGAGGAACCTGATCAAGATGATGTACCTTCTCCAACTACCACTATCTCGGAGGTACTGATTGATCTTGCTTCCAACACACCCAACCCAAGTTCATCTACCCTGAAGGTCCACTCTGGGAGTTATGAAAGAGTGGATGTGGAAGAGGCTGTCACTACTGCTGGTCCATCAAATGACCAGGAGGACAGTAACAACATTGTTAACACCTCAACCACGGCAACTCATAGTGAGAATGTTTCCATGGAAACTCCCTTCACTGAGAGGAATCCCAGGTGCCAAGAAACCATGGGTGATGGGGATGAAGAGGCAAGGCCTAAGGCCCCATCTGGGTCCAAGGATTCCACAACTATGGATGAGGACAGACTGAAACTTCATAACATGGAATTGACGGCCAGGGTGGCTATGCTAGAGGCTGAAGTGTCCAAACTGAGACACCAAGTCTCTATGCATGAAGCCCATCAATGCCCAACTTCTACCACTCCCTCTCTTGTATCAGTAGGCACCTAAACTGATGCTTACTTGTCTACTGATGCAACCAAAAAGGGGGAGATGGTCTCAATGGAAGAAGACACAAACAGTCTTGACGACTGGATTCAAGAGCAGGTTGTAATTCATAGCTCACTATTCAAGCCGGATTTTGTACAAATTCATGACTTGCCAGTCTCAGATAACGACGAAGAAGTGACATCTGAAGACTGGAAGTTGGTCGTCAGGGCTGTTGATGAAATGCTGAATGATGCTGAAGACACAAAACAAATAAATACATCATTCAGCATCCTTCCTGAAGCAGCAGCCATCATAAGTCAATCCACAACACCCCCAACTGTTTCAAACTACACAGAAGCTAGAATTTGACTCCATTCTAGCTTGGGGGTATGATAGATCAGCTGAGAGATTTTGGATTGGATGGGACTTTAGTAGAGTAGAAGAGCTAAAATGGAACTCTCTCAATGCCCTCCAAGTCCTACAACTGTATTTAACTGACTGCATCAACACTTCATCAGATCTCTCAGCAGAACTTGCCATTGGCAGGTTCCATGACTTGATGGAGGATAATCTACCCCACTTCGACAGACTAATACAAACAGCAAAACGGGTAGCTTATCCTGAATCTTCGGCGGCAGCAGAAAGAAGACTGACTCCTAGAAGACTTGACATTATAAGGAGCAGTCTTCTCACTAAAGAAGAAATTTGCTGCTTAAGAAGATTTCTGTACTCCTTCATTGTCAAAGACTTAGATGTGCTAGGATGGACAAGCACTAAGTCTCTTGACCACACCTTCTTACTAAGCAACGGCTCCTCTCTCACCATCAACACCAGGAACATCTTGTCACTTCCTACAGACTTTCTCTACAAGATCTTTCAACTCAGGGCAAATATCTGCAATGTCAACTCACTTGAAAGCCAGGAAATGATAGCTACTGTCAGAGCCAAACTTGAACAAGTAGGAATAATTACTGAGGAAGTTTATGTGTCAAACTCTGACACTGATACTGACTCAGCTTCCCCTCGAGTAGACATTTGTGCTGCAGCATATGAGTCAAGATCAACTATAAAAGAAATGCTGAAAGAAGTCCCAAGTCCTGAGTGCAAATCGGATGAAACCAACAACCTTTCCTTATCCACCTCTCAATGTGCCAATGAAGCTGAGGCTGAGATCCCAATAGCAACACCATCATCTGCTGTTATGGTCAGTGAAGCCGAAGCAGAGGCATCCAATATAAATAAGGGAAAGGGAATTATGACAGATGAAGATGAAGGGAGATTGCAAAAAGAGAAAAGAGAGAGGGAATAGAAGAGAAGAAGAAGAGGAGAAGAGGAGATGGCTGACATTAAAAAGGTTCAAGAAAGAAAAGTAGCCATTCTCCTCAGAGAACAAACCATCCAGCTGTATGCTAGGCAGCTGGATGAACTGAAAAGAAAGATTCCTTCAGTTGACTAGATTGAAGAAGATGCAACTCTTGCTCTTCAACTGCAGGAACAATTTAACAGAGAAGAAGAAGAAGAATTGGAGAAGAAGAAGAAAGAAGAAGCTAAGTTCAGAATAACCGATTCTGAACTAGCCAAAGAAATGAGGGAGGAGTGGGTAAAGGCTCTGGTTTCTCAAGGTGAGGATGCAGACTACCTTGAGAAACTATCAAATAAAGAAGTCTACAGAGCCTTTATGGGTCAGCAAGGTCAATTGGCAAAGAAGAAACAGGCTGAAGAAGAAGAAAAAGCCAAACAAAAGTCCAAGAAGACCATTACCCTTAATAAATGGACCCATGAAGAAAGGAAGGTCATGATTGACTTCCTTAAGGCTAGAGGAGAGAGTGGACAAAGGCTAGGTCCCATGAACTTCATGAACCTGCAAGCCCTCTACTTCAAAGTCAAGAAGGATGAGGAAGAAAGATTGGGGAAGAAGGGATCCAAGAAAAGGGTACCTATTCAGGAAGAAAAAGAAACAACAGCAAAGAAACCCAACCCTTCTCCCTCACCTACCTCTTCCTCAGTCCAACAACCCTCCACTCTCCACCCCAAACCCTCCACTACTCCTCCCACAAATTCCAAACAATCCCACCTAGCTCCCACTCATCAACAGCCTCCCTTAAAGAAACCCAAACCCACACCTAAACCAGAAGACTCAAGATACATAGTTGACTGGGTCTATAATACACAGGATCAAAGGTTTGAAATCTTCAGGGGGAGAACTGAAAGAAGAAGATCTATCTACAGATCTGTTGATGAAGTTCTGCAATTGCCAGATTCAGATCTTGACAGAATTTTGGAGCTGGGTGAAGCTCATGAGCCTGCAAATGAGGGTGGGAAACTTCTTGTGCTAGCCATCAAACACTACTTCAACCCTAGCAAAGATGTGATCATGGACATCAAACCACTCAAGTCCCACTCTCCATTTGTAAGTTGGTCCTATAATGCTGATTTGGATGAGTTCACTTTAACTGATGTAAGGAAGCAAAAGATGATATGCTCAAACAAAACAATCTACAAAATGCCACATAAAGACATCAAGACTCTGTCTGTACTTCCACTGAACAATCCCAGCAAGGATCCAAGAGGCTATGAAGTTGAAAGGGTAGTCTGCCACATGCAATAGCTTCAGCAGCAAAGTGATTAGAAAAATTTTGGTCGCATCAGTCTAGGGGGAGTTTGTAGAACCGAAGACTGATGGCTTCTAAATTATTCTAAGTAAAAATGCTGCTGATAGGCTTATCAGCAGCATTCAACACATGTTGCTGCTGATAGGCTTATCAGCAGCATTCAACACATGTTGCTGCTGATAGGCCTACAAGCAGCATTCAGCACTTGTTGCTACTGATAGGCTTATCAGCAGCATCATTCTCATCCTTGCTGCTGATAGCTATGTTCCTTGAAGACAAATCGTTGCAGCTGACTATCCATGCCAAGCCTCACTGATAACCTTCTGCAAAAGCAACTGACACACTCAAAGCAGAAGGAACCTCAATGGTGCAACCAGTGATGGACGGCAATGCTCTTCTCCAGACATGCAAGCAATGATGCATAAAGAAGACGCTTCAATAAAGTTAGCTAGTTTAGCTTTAACGTGTAAAACTAGCTTTTGTATAAAAGATCAACGGTCTGTTTTCAATCTGATCCTTAGAATCAAGGGTCTGTCTTGATTCTAAGTTAGTATAAATACTGTTTAAACACTTCATTGTAAGTGTGCTTCTTTACAGAGTTTTCATTTGTAATCGTTTATTCATTAAGCTTAATACAACAGTGATCTTACTAGTATTCTTTCTGTCTGTTCGATTACATTTGTGTAGTTGTTATTGTTTCCGCCAATTTCAACTAAGAATACAACCATCTTGTAATTTCACGATCCTACAGAAAAAAATATCCAAGTGGATATTAAAAAGTTACGAACATTCTAGATCTTTGCGTAAGCAAAACAGAAAAAGCAGTAAAATTATCCAAGCGGATAGGAAAAGGTTGAACACCCGAGATCTTTGCGTAAGCAAAACAGACGAGGCCAAATCATCCAAGTGGATGGGAAAAAGATGAACTCCCGAGAACTTTGTGTAAGCAAAACAGACGGGGTCATCGGCGGTAACTTTCATTACTTTGACGGTCACCTGGAGCATGAATCAGAATCCAACACCTAAGCCTATATCTGATTGAATCTGTTTTCTTAGCTTAAAATGGGTTAGATGTTTCAAAAATGGGTTCAAACACACGTGTACGATTGAGAATTAGATTTTCACACTACTAAAGAGTTATAACCGTATGTCGGGCCTACCGGCTATACCTCAGTAAGCACCATGGTCCATTCCATGTTCAAGAAGTGTGATCAGACTCTATCATTTCTCACAAGGTCGGATCCGATTTTCCTAAAACAAAACATGATACTTACAGTGAGTATGAGGATAAGATTTTTTCTTAAGCAAAAAAAAAAACAAATATTTCCTTTTGTTTCTGACTATACAAAGCAAATCTTTTCTTACTAACTACAAAATCTAATTTGTCCCCCAAAAGTTTTGCTTTTACAAACTAATAAAGAAAACAATTATACAGAAAAAATAAAATCTTTTTGGAAATCTTCCCGACTAACAAGTTTAAATAGAAAAATAAAAATACACAAAGGTTAATGAAAGTTGATCATGCCGAGCATCTCCACCAATTTCTCAAATCTGGAAGAATCAAAAGCTTTTATAAAGATGTCGGCTGTTTGCTTGTCAGTTTTGACTTCAATGATTTTGATATGTTTCTTTTCAACATAGTCACGTATGAAGTGATGTTTGATCTCAATGTGTTTGGTTTTTGAATGCTAAACATGATTTTTGGTGATATGGGGAACGACGGTGTTCTCAAAGGATGGGAGTTTCATGGAAGGTGATCCCATAATCAAGCATTTGATGGTGGATCCAACTCACTTAGGAACAGCAAAGGGTTGCAGCAATGTATTCGGCTTCTGCTGTGGATTGGGAAACGATGGTTTGTTTCTTACATTGCTAGGAAACGAGGCGGTTGCCAAGGAACTGACAACCCTCTGAAGTGGATTTTCGATCTAAGTTGTATCCCCCGTAGTCTGAATTTGAATAAGCCAAAAAATCAAACAAGTTACTTTTGGGATACCAAAGCCCAAGTTTTGGCTTGTACTTCAAATATCTTAAAATGCGTTTGACAACAATTAAATGAGAAAGTTTAGGATTAGCCTGAGAGCGTGCACACAAGCACACTGCGAACACGATTTCTAGCCTACTAGCAGTGAGATACATGAGAGATCCTATCAACGAGCGATAGAGGTGTTGATCAACGCTTTCACCATCCAAATCAGGAGACAGTGTCGAACTTCCACGGGAGTCTTGTGAGGATGAGACTCAGTTATTTTGAACTTGGTCAGGATTTCTTTAACATATTTTTCTTAATGGATAAGAATTCCCGACTCAGACTGATCTACTTGCAAACCAAGAAAGAACTTCATTTCTCCCATATAACTTATTTCAAACTTAGAACGCATCACTTCCTCGAACTCTTTACACAACCGAGGATTTTTGGATCCGAAAATGATACCATCAACATAGATTTGCACCAAAATGGTATCCGCACCATCCTTTCGTTTGAACAAAGTTTGGTCAATTTCCCCTCGCGTGAAACCGTTATCAAGCAGATGCTTAGATAACGTCTCATACCACGCACGAGGTGCTTGATGGAGACCGTACAATGCCTTGTCAAGTTTGTAAACTCTGTAAGGATAGTTTGGATCAATGAAACCCGGTGGCTGCTTGACATAAACTTCCTCTTGAACCTTTCCATACAGAAATGTGCTTTTGACATCCATTTGATGAACTGTGAAGTCCATGTAGGCTGCATAGGCAAGAAACATTCTGATGGCTTCCAAGCCAGCCACTGGTGCAAAGTCAATCCCTTCTTCTTGATAAAACTCCTGGATCACCAAGCAGGCTTTATTTCAAACCACTATTCCTCCTTCATCCTTCTTGTTATGAAATACCCAACGAGTGCCGATTGGGACTTTGTTCTTTGGAAGGCCCACCAGATTCCACACATGTAACTTGTTGAACTGTTGCAATTCTTCCTACATGGCCTCAACCCAACTGTTCTCAAGCAATACAACTTTGATATTCTTAGGCTCAACTTGAGATATTAAGCAAGTGAAGACACCGTCATTCATTGCTTCGGTGGCACTATGAGTTCTGACTCCCACATTTAGTGGACCAATGATGTTGTCTGTAGGATGATCCTTGTGAATCTATAGCTGTGGAATAATATCCTTTTCAAGGCTGTCTTCCAAATTTGTGATGTTGTTGTCAGGAAAAACAGGTTCTTCCACAAAAGAATCTTCAGTAGAGGATTGTGGAGCAACATTCACTATTGGAGGAGTTTCTTCCTCAACAGTTTCACTTGTTGCCACAGAGTCCGAAGAGTCCTGAGTGGATTCAGCATTAGCTATTGTAGGAGGAACATCTATATGTTGACTTGACGAAGACGAGCTTGAAGCAGTAGAGGTATCTAGGATATTCACGGACATAAAAGGATTAGCGGAGATAGAGATGTTAGTGAAATCATGAAGATTAATGATTTAGACAAAGAATCGACATCAAAAAGCCAATCAGGACCATCCCCAACGTCCGTATGATTGCTTTCGTGCCAGTTGATATCAATGGACTCCAACACAATCATTCGTCTTTTGTTGTAAACACGAAAAGCTCTTTGATTTGAAGAATAGCCCACAAAGTAACACTCATCAGCTTTAGCTTCGAACTAGTTCAGCTGATCTGAGGTATTCAGCATTGTGCATACACACCCAAATTTTCTGAAGAAGTCAATAACAGGCTTGCGCTTGTACATAATCTCATACGGAGTATTGTTGAAGCTTTTGGTGATAAGAACTCGGTTTTGCACAAAACATGAGGTATTGACTGCCTCAGCCCAAAACGAGACAGTTAGCTTTGAATCAACGATCATAGTCCCTGCTGCTTCTATTAACGTACGATTTCTTCATTCAGCTACACCATTTTGTTGTGGAGTACGAGGTGCACTGAACTGCCGAGAGATACCCTTACTTTCACAGAAAGAATCTAGAATGGCATTCTTGAACTCTGTGCCATGATCATTACGGATAGTCTTTACACTTAGATTGAACATATTCTAGATTTGTAGCAGATGAATCTTCAGAGTCTCTGGCGTCTCATCTTTCTTTTCCAGGAAGAATACCCAAGTAAACCGAGAGAAGTCATCGGTTATCACCAAGCAGTAGGATTTCCTTCCATGACTCATGATACCCACAGGACCGAAGAGATCCATGTGAAGCAATTGAAGACGACAGTCAATGGAATTAATGGTTTTGGGTTTGTGAGAAGATTTGTGTTGCTTGTCCTTGGAACAAGAGAGACAATGTTCCACGGGTGAGAAGTCTTTTAGAGGCAAACCGGTGACAAGGTTTCCTCGAACAAGGCTGTTCATAGTCTTGAAATTCACGTGTCCTAAGCTTTTGTGCCAAAGAAAGGACTCATCATCATAAGCTTTTGAGAGAAAGCAGGATTCGATTCCTGATGGGTTATTCATATCCATACTGTATGTATTGAATCTTCGAGGGGCACGCATGAGGATTAGGTCTTCAGGAATAACCACTCCAGGCTTCAGAATCAAACATTCTCTGGAGTTGAAGAGGGCACAAAAATCTTTATCACAAATATGGGACACCCTCATCAGATTATACTTCATCTGTGGGACGAAGTTGACATTCTCCAAGCTATTTACACCGTTGGACACAGTTCCTTATCCTTAAATATTTCCTCCTCTTGGATTGCCTGCAAAGGTGACAAAATCTTCGTCTATTGGATGATAGTTTTGCAATAAAGAAAAATGACCAGTCATATGTCTTGAGCAACCATTGTCGACATGCCAGATATTTTCTCCAGTCCTCCTTGATTGCCCTACACAAAATGAATCATTTAGACATTGGTACCCAAGCCATTGCTAACTTGGAACTTCTTAGTTTTGCAGGATGCTTCTCGGAAATCATAGTCAGAATCCTCCTTTAATGTGTTATGAAAAAGATCATTATTCTTAATTTTCCAAATTCTTTTCGGCCAATTTTTAGCATTTTTTATTCTTTTACGTCGCAGATTTCTACTATGTTGAGATTTAGAGAAAATATTTGAAGCACATTTAACTGAATTTTGAATAACAGATGGT
Source organism: Smallanthus sonchifolius (assembly GCA_023525975.1). Lineage (NCBI taxonomy): Eukaryota > Viridiplantae > Streptophyta > Magnoliopsida > Asterales > Asteraceae > Smallanthus > Smallanthus sonchifolius. The sequence continues at coordinate 90,297,527 of CM042024.1, read as the reverse complement.
ACGTTTTCTTCTTTAAAATGATATGTAGACAATTTACATGTCTTGAAAACATGATTGGATTCTCCACAACTAAAACAAACTTTATCACATGTCGGCTTAGCCTAATAATTGTCATCACAAGATGATGAAGATGATTGTGATGTTGAGGCATCAGAACTAGAGGCAACACGTTCTTCAATATTTCTTTCTTGAAGACTTTGATCTTCCTTTAATCTGAAAAATTCCAGATTGCTCATTGTTTCTTGTGGAATGTTAGTCACAACAACTCCTGCACTTTTAAAATTTGCAATACAACTCATAGCATTAATAGATTTAGGAACAAAAGGTAAAGCATTCTCAAACTTAGAAATGTCATTTCTCAAACTGTCATGCTCAGAAGGCATAGGACCGAAATACAAGTTTTCAGCATGTTCACAAATATCTGGTTTTGACACGGACATATTATTACATTCATCCGACTCAAATTTATTTAGTACATTTCCTTCACTAGAACTCTCATCACAATCATCTTCGCAACCTACATAATTTGATTCTGCACATGAAGCAAAACTGTCAGAATCTGAAGTTTTAATATAGTTATCAGCACGAAACTTGCAAACAAAAGGTGTGGTAACATGAGGAGCTGACATATCAGCGAATCTACCAGACTTTGAATACGGTGGTGGGTGTGAGTTATATCCAATGCCTTTTGTGACTTATTTATGAATTTGGTTATAAATGATCCTGAATAAAATTTTCTGATCCATACCCATGTGATCAACTTGAAAATTTGCCTTTTAAGCCTTTTGATGTCTTTCGGTTAAAATTTGATTATTATTCTTTTGTGTAGTAACTTGTACAATCAAAGATCTGTTTTCTCCAAAAATATCACGAATTTTCTTTAAGTATAATTTCTCATTTTTAGCCACAGAATCATACATCACCTTTATGTAATCTCGTTCATCGACCAAAGCCTGGTTGATGAATCTATATTTCTGAATTTAATTTAAACAAGATTTAGCATTACAAAGCTTAGACATTACCTCAGCTGTTACGATGGTGAGATCCTCAGCTGGTTCAATCATGACACATTTTTCCTTTTCTTCTATGTCTGCCATCAGCGCCTTGTCAGCTGCTTCCCCTTGTTGATCTCCCCAATGACAGTGTCCATTAGCTTGACAGACCAGATCTGTTGAGCTGGAAGGTGTAGTGGATTTGGGAGAGATGGCAGCTTGCTTTCCAGATGTGTTCTTCTTTTCATGCTGCTCCTTTGATGATGGCTCCTTGCAATTCCTAGCAAAATGACCCAGCTGGTCACAGTTGTAGCATCTCAGCTTTTTGATGTCGAACCCTAGAGTCTTTCCTTGCTTGAACCTATCCATCCCAGTCCTCTTGATGAATCTCTTGGCCCTCAGAGTCAACATAGCCATACACCAATCAATGTCCATCTTCTCCAAATCATCCGGGTTGATCTGCCCCAAGTCATAAGGTTGAAAGATGACCGGTGTCAGGTTTCCAGAAATCAATGCATTACACGATATGAAAGCAGTCATGATAGGCATATACTTATCGGGGATCATAGTGGTTGGCTTCTGAGAGGTGGATGAAGTAGTAGGCTGAACTCCAGAAATTGAAGGTAGGACATCAATTTGAAAATATGTTATTGTAGTTTTGTTGGAAGAAGTGGAGGAACCTTGACAAACAAGAAAAGCTATGTTTCCAGACTGATTAGTTGGAGTGACTGCACCCTTCTTTATCTCCAACTCATAAGACTCCAGAATACTGTAGAGTTATTGCTGTGACAAGTCACTTAGCTTTTTAGTTTTCTTGATCATAATTCGGTACATATTCCATTCCTTGGGCAGTGAATCAAGCAGCTTCTTGTTTAACTTAACAGTGGAATACTCAGTTCCCAAAACCTTTAACTTAGAGACAATGCTTGAGAATCGGTTGATCAACTCAGACATGGGTTCTCTAGGGACACTACTAAACATCTCATATTGCTTCTTGATCAAATCTCTCTTGCTTTCTCTAACCTCAACACTTCCCTCATACCTTTTACATAAAGCAACCCAAAGGTCTTTAGCAGTAGTATACTCAGCAAATATGTTGAACACATCCATAGGAAGAGCCATAGCAATAGATCCATAAGCCTTGTTATCTCTGGCAATTAAGGCAATATCCTTTTCATCATATTCAGACACAAGCTTGGGACGCTGAACATCTGCAGTGGTAGTAACTGGCTTGTGTGGACCATCAGTGATTGACTACAAAAGAGTGTGCTCATGGAACTGAAAGAAAGTCTTCATTTTCTTGGTCCAATCATCAAAGTCTCTAGTAGACACCAAGACAGGTGGTTTGTTTCCTCTAACATATTCATTGTTGCTTTAAGATGCCATAACTCAGAAAATTAAAATCAAACAGTAGCTAGTTTAGAGTGAACAGGGTTGATTGAAACAACTAGTTTCAATAAAGAAAAAGCTGACCGAAACTCCTAGTTTTGATTGAACAAGGCTTGCCCGAAACTTCTAGTTTCGATAGAAGAAACGGAATCCAGAAACAACTAGTTTCGATGGTGAAGACAGCAGAAAATCCAGCAAACTCAGCAGAAACTTTTGATTGAAGCTAGTTTCGATAGTGCAGTAGTTTTGGGTGACCAATCTGCATAGGTTAGTTACGATATAACAGGAAAAATAACTAGTTTCGATGATACCTTCTTCAGACAAAAAGTACAGACAAGAAGTTTCGATAAAAAACTAAATCAGAGAATGCCCCCCGGTAGTTTCAGAAAACCTCCATTGAAGAACAGCTTCAATAATCAAAGTAATGATAAAACAAATCTGATCCAGCCAAAATCTTCCCGCAACACTTCTGATCACAAAAAATAACCTTTAATCCCGAATAATTGAACAGATACGACCGGAAATCGATGAAACAGTGCTTCCAAAACTCAGATGCAGAAAAACATCAATAAAATACCGAAAAACACCTAAAATCAATCACAATAACCTGAATACTCTTAGAAATCAAGAGGATAAAGCTCTGATACCAATTGTAGGTCCAGATTTCAATCGAAAATCACTCAAAATATCGATTACACACACAGGCGGAATCTGTGTGTATGGTGGTGAAACAGAGGGTAGAAACAAAGTTGCTGAAGATAAACAGTCAAACCACATAGGAATCAACACAAGTATGAAATGGAATTGTAAGAACAACCGATGAATTAACTCCAAATGTGTATTGATTCAGAAAACTGTGAAAGAGAGAATTTCAGAGTTATAGCCGCTATCCACACCCTAAACATTCTCAAACTAGGCTATTTATAGTAAGTTGACAGTCATCGAAACTATGCTCACTGAAACTAGTAGTTTCGGTTGAGCATTTACAAGTGAAAGAACAAGCCTGTCGAAACTTCCTATCTATCGAAACTACTAGTTTCGATTGAACAAACCTCAATCGAAACTAAGTAGTTTCGATGGCCCAGACTTAGAATAAAAACAGGAAATTACATCAAATGAAATTACAAGTAAATAAACTAAACTAACATTGTTCAAAAATACATTGATGACACAAGCTTACAAAAATACAAGACTCTAATAATGTATCGTACTAGACCCGACGTATCATACGTGTTAAGCATGACTAGTAGGTATCAACATAATCCTGGTGAGAATCATTGGATAGCCGTGAAGAACATCCTTAAGTAGTTGAGAAGGACTAAGTATATGTTCTTGATATATGGAGGACTGGAAGAAGAACTAGTTGTTAAATGTTATATTGACGCTAGCTTCCAGACGGATCGAGATGATTCTCGATCTCAGACGGGATATGTGTTTGTTCTGAACGATGGAGAAATTACTTGGAAGAGTACCAAGCAGAGTGTTCTTGCTCAATCCACCACCGAGTCAGAATACATTGCCACTTCAGAAGCTGCAAAGGAGGCTAGTTGGATGAAGAAGTTCATTGCTAATCTCGGGGTAATGCCTAGCATTCAGAAACTGATCGAGATACTGTGTGACAATATTGGTGCCATAGCTCAAGCAAAGGAACCAATGCCACACCACAACACGAAGCACATACTCAGAAGATTTCATTATATTAGAGATATATTGGAACGGGAAGACATCGTGTTAAACAAAGTTCACACAGATTTGAATCTAGCCGAGTCGTTCATTAAGCCTATGTCTCAAGCTAAACATGAGGAGCATGCTGATATGATAGGCCTTAGATTTGCTAGACAATTGGTATTTTATTTTGATTTAATGGTTAAATGCATTATAAATAGATGTTTCTATGTTCGATATTTTATATGTTTTAGAATCCTTGAATATTGTATTATAAATGTTCTTAGTCGAAGACTATTATGAATAGTTGGTTGGTGCACGAGGTGAAAGCTCAAAGTGTTGACGACCAAGATTCATAGATATGCATTGGAGAATGATATCAGACGTAACTCGCTTCAAAACTATCTTCATGGATCGATGTCTTAAGAAGTTTTGAATATGGTAAGATCTATCAGTCCGTCGACCCGAGGCACATATTTGAACTAACTTTGACTAAAGTTTGTTCTTTGACCATATCTAACGTTGTTTCATGAAAGGCAATAATAAGGGTATGATTGGGAACAAATCTGAAGTTAAGTGAGAGTTGTATGTGGCCAAAGGAATTATGTTCTCCTTTGATTATGAGCTGGACATTCTGGTGCCCTCATTAATTCGAACTGGTGTAAAACGCGTGGCCATGCTCAAACTAAGAGTAGTTTGTTTAGACCACTTTGAATTAGAGACGATAACAAGAATAGTTGAACAACATATGAGAAATGATTGGTATCCATGTCTCATGTTCAACGTATACCCTAAACAGAAAGGATAAATAGACATGTTTACCATGACTGTTGTACTTGGTTAAGTAAGTGTTACATGAACACAAGGAAATAGTTGTCGATTGTAATACATCATACCTTGCTAGGGGAAGTGAGATGTAGCTACGCGTCCACCACTGTCTACGTTGAAACGATTAATCGATAAATCATTCAACGTTGGATATCAACGTTACTATCAAGGTAAGATCCAAAGAGTTACACTTTGGATAACGATCAATTAATAAAGTTTAGTAGTAAACATTATAGTTCACGAAACGCGGATACTTATATAATTCGGAGAATAAATATTTAGTGAAATATTTATCGGTTTGTTCGGTGATTAATTATTTAGAGAAATAATTAAGTACGGAGGGCTAAACGTTTAAGTGTTAAATATTAAATGGTTAAGATTTACTAATTATTTGTAATTAGTAAACTACGAGAATTAAAAGTAATTAACAGTTACTTCACATGGGTATAATTTGTAATTATGGTAATTATAAATGCATCATTAAGTGAAAACCATAATCCCACTCAAGCCACCATCCAAGTTTGCGCAAGAAGGAACCAACCCCCCCTTGTGCGCCGTCCACAATCGAGAACCACCACCCATCCGTCGTCTGCTGCCGCGTACCACCTGTCGCCGCGCCGAGGTGTTCGGGTGTGAATCGGGTTCTTTCGTGGACCAGTTTTGCGTGAGATCCGTGAGACGGGTTTTGCTTGTTGCAGGTTTTGTGAACAGTCACTAGCGAGACACTTGTTGAACCGAAGTGTAGATCTTTCGGGAATCGTCAAAGGTATAAACTTTAACCCGCTATTGTTAGATTTATTTTATTGTTGTAAGGCCCCAAACCCGGGAGGCCTCACTTGTTGGATTTACTCATTCACACACAGTTCTTAAACTTGAATATCAAATAACGCAGTGGAAAATACTTCATTAAACATAACCATTACATTGTTCAACATGCGGAAGCGTAACATAGTCTATTACATAAACATAACATAAGCTAATCATAACGGGATGCCAGTCTTCATCTCATCCGGGTAACTCATCAAGCCGCCCAGCATCACCTTCCATCATCATAACCTGCCTTAACCTGAATGTGCATACTAAAAAGTCAGCTACGCTGGTGAGTTCTAGCTTTACATAAAACCTTAACATAAACATTCTGCCAAAAACATAACATACATTTGTTTAATAAAAGCGTAAGTAAAACATGCAATAACTTAACATCATCATAACATCGTAACATAACATCATAACAAAAGTCAACATGAACCAAATCTGCGCCTTCTTGTAACCGTCAATTCCATACATCGCATACCAGCGGATGAACTTAAGGCTCGTTACCTCTAAGTCATCCGTCACACATGTCTCCTAAGGCTCGTTACCTCTAGGTGGACCAAACATACGTCTCCTAAGACTCGTTACCTCTAGGTAGACCAAACATATGTCTCCTAAGGCTCGTTACCTCTAGGAAGACAAAACATAACATAGGCACTAATTCCCCGCAAGGAGTAGTACCTTCCATCGGGATCCCTGTAATCCCATGGTGACCGTCGTCACCCCTTTATCCACCCAGTTGTACAACCGTTAGCCAGCCACATAGGCCCCCCATAAGGGTAAGGCCCATTCACACATACATACCTTAGCTCCCGTATGAACTCGTGGCAGATTCGTTCATTCGTGACTTTCATAAAACCTTTACCTCATTTTAGTTAAAGCATTCGTACGTTTTATTGAACAAAACATCATCTCTTTTCTAAACCTTTCGTAAACTTCATTTGGCAAAACATTTCATAAACATCATCTCGTAAACATCATATCGTAAACATCATTTCGTAAACCTAATTTTAAAACATCATTTCGTATGTATGCACACCAGCCCAAAAAACATTTAAAGAAGGGCTTCTAGAACTTACCTTATAAGCTAGCCTCGGTTATCCTAAACAAAGGTCCAACAACGTCACTTCCGATCTAAATTGATTAGTTACATACACATCAGACCAAATCCCAACTCTAACGGTTTAACCATTCTAAACATACTGACTTTACTTAACCAGCCTAATCCCTGCGCACTTAGCAAGTGCGCAGGGCCTTGTTCTTGCGTACTTAATAAGTGCGCAGAATTTGCTTCATGCGTACTTGGTAATTACGCAGGACCCTCTTCATGCGTACTTTATAAGTAAGCAGGATCCTCTTCATGCGTACTTGATAAGTACGCAGGATCCTCTTCATGCGTACTTGATAAGTACGCAGGATCTGCTTCCCCACAAAACCCTAACTCTCGCATTCGGGTCTGATCACGTCAAGATCCCGAACTTTTTTACATTCAAAACGTTTGCTTTTTATTAAGGAACTCAAATCTATGTTTTTCTTCCAATTTCATCCGTAAAAACGTTACCTTTTCGTCCAAAAACCGAAAAACTTCAAAACGAACAAAAACTCAGATCTAGGCTAGATCGTTACCTGTATCGAGCTTCTGATCTGGAGGTTCTTCTCACAAGCTCTAGAGCTACACACTTCTTTAATCTCGGGTCGATCCGCCAACTTTCTATCTCTACGGTTGCTCTCTCTAGATGTTGGAAATGAGAGAAATGGGTGGTGACCTTGGCTGTTTATAGGGGAGGCTCCCCTTCAAGCCCGCCAGCCCATCCGGCCCAGCCTGTCATGCCTCGTTCGTTTATTCCGTTATTATAACTGTCGTTTTATTTTTGGAATTTTACAAGTCTACCCCCTTACAATAGGTTTCGTCCCCGAAACCTATCATAAGTCAAATAGTTGAGGGTACGACTCCCTCATTTTTGTCTCCGTTTCCCAATTGGCTCCCGACCCCTTTCGATGCTTCCATTGGACTTTAACCAATTGGATAATCTTATTACACAAACACTTCTCCTTTCTGTCTAAGATGGCCACAGGTTCTTCGATGTAGTTAAGGCTGTTGTCGACCTCGATGTCAGAAAGTGGTACGTGAGCCGATTCATCCACCAAACACTTTCGCAAGTGTGATACATGGAAGGTAGGATGAATTCCACTTAACTCATCAGGCAACTCTAACCGATAAGCGACTTCACCAACCCGCGCCATTATCCTGAATGGTCCGACAAACCTCGGACTTAACTTTCCTCTCTTCTTGAATCGTATGATTCCCTTCCAGGGTGACACTTTCAACATTACTCTATCCCCAACATCAAACTCAATAGGCCTTCGTTGTTTATCCGCATAGGATTTCTGACGATCTTGAGCGGCCTTCATTCTTGCTTTGATTTGATCAAACCTTTCCGACGTTTCTCTTACGACTTCAAGACTTCCTAATTCCAATCTCACCCCAACAAACCGGGGTCCTGTATCTTCTCCCATACAACATTTCATAAGGCGGCATGCCTATCGTCATGTGATGACTATTGTTGTAGGAGAATTCGGCTAATGGCAGATGACTGTCCCAACGGTCGCCGAAATCGATAATGCAAGCACGAAGCATATCCTCCAATATCTGAATGGTCCTTTTGGACTGACCATCTATTTGTGGGTGGTATGCCGTGCTAACATTGAGCCTCGTGCCCATCGCCTCGTGAAATCTTTTCCAGAACCTTGATGTGAATCGTGGGTCCCGGTCAGATACGATCGTCAAAGGCATCCCATGCCGTGCTACTACTTCTTTAATAAATACTTCCGCTAACCTTTCCGACGAGAACGTCACGCGAATAGGTAGGAAATGAGCACTCTTCGTTAAACGGTCCACAATTACCCAAATGGTATCATGACCTTTAGCTGTGCGAGGTAGCTTGGTTCTGAAGTCCATGGTAATGTGTTCCCACTTCCATTCCGGTATATCAAGTGGTTGAATCTTTCCATACGGTTTCTGGTGTTCGGCCTTTACTTGTGAGCAAGTCAAGCACTTGCTTACGTACTTTGTCACTTCGTGTTTCATTCCAGGCCATAGTATTCCTTCCTCGGATCTTGATACATTTTATTGGTACCAGGATGGATAGAGTACCGAGACTTATGAGCCTCATCCAAGATTTTGGTTCTAAGCTCGCCACCCATAGGTATCCATACCCGTCCAAAACGTGTCCTAACACCAAGGGTGATATATTCCAACTTGTCCTGTTGGCCAACCATTCTTTCCTATTTATGTTTTCCTCTTTAAGTGCTTAATCTTGAGCTCTTTCAATTTCCCTCATCACATCTGATGTTATCACCAACTGGCAAGTTTTCACTCTAATAGGAGCAGGCACATCCTTTCGGCTTAGAGCGTCAGCCACCACGTTTGCCTTTCCAGGATGGTATATTATTTCATAGTCATAGTCTTTCAATAGTTCCAACCATCGCCTCTGCCTCATATTAAGTTCCCTTTGTTCGAAGAAGTACTTCAAACTTTTGTGGTTGGCGTAATAGTAAACTTCACCCCGTAAAGGTAGTGCCTCCAGATTTTCAATGCAAATACGACAGCAGCAAGTTCCAAATCATGAGTCGGATAGTTGACTTCGTGAACTTTCAACTGTCGCGACGATTATGCAATCACTCTCCCGCGTTGCATCAATACGCACCCTAATCCCTGACCCGAAGCGTCAGAGTATACCATCAAGTCTTCATTGCCCTCGGGAAGGGCCAAGACTGGAGCTTGGGTTAGCTTCTCCTTCAATTCCTTAAACGCCTCCTCCTGGGTCGAACCCCATTCGTACTTTACTTCCTTCCGAGTCAATTTTGTCAACGGCGAAGCTATTTTCGAGAAATCCTGGATGAATCTCCGATAGTAGCCTGCCAATCCCAAGAAACTGCGGACTTCAGTTGGCGTCTTAGGAATATTCCATTCCTTTACCGTCGTTATCTTTGTTGGGTCAACCATAATGCCATTCGGGTTAATGACGTGACCTAAGAATTGGACTTCCCTAAGCCAGAACGCATATTTGGAGAACTTAGCATACAAAGTTTCCTTTTTCAGAGCCTCCAACACTTCCTTTAAGTGACATGCGTGATCACCCTCATTCTTAGAGTAGATGAGGATATCATCGATGAACACGATTAACGATCGATCAAGCATTGGTCGACAAACCCTATTCATCAAATCCATAAACGCTACGGGGGTGTTCGTCAATCTTAAAGACATTACGCGAAACTCGAAATGTCCATAACGCGTGTGAAATGCGGTTTTTGGTATGTCTTCTTCCCTCACCTTCAACTGATGGTACCCGGATCGAAGGTCGATTTTTGAGAACCAACTTGCGCCCTGTAATTGATCGAACAGGTCGTCGATCCTTGGTAAAGGGTACTTGTTCTTCACCGTACATTTGTTTAACCTGCGATAATCAATACACATTCTCATCGAACCGTCTTTCTTCTTCACAAACAACACCGGAGCACCCCACGGTGAGATGCTCAGTTGGATAAATCCTTTCTCAAGTAATTCGTCTAGTTGTGTCATTAGTTCCTTCATCTCTACTGGTGCTAGTCGATATGGAGCCTTAGCCACAGGCTGGGCATCTGGTACTAAGTTGATTCGAAATTCAATCTCTCTGTCGGGTGGTATCCCAGGCAAATCCTCTAGAAACACCTCCGAGTACTCGCGTAACATGGGTACATCGTCTAGTTCCTTCACTTCCTTACACTTGTCAATTACGTACACCAGATAAGCCTCGTATCCGCGCCTCAAGTAATCCGTTGCCTTAATCATCGAGATGACGTTAGGCATTGGGGCGTCACGATCTCCAAAAACCTCGACTTCGCTACCATCCGGAGCCTTGAGTCGGATTATCTTTCGTTTGCATATAATTTGTGCTTCATTGGCAGTTAGCCAATCCATACCTAACACGACATCGAATCCACCCAAAACCATAACAATCAACCTGACGGGAAATCTATGGCCTTCTATTTTTATCGTGAAATTGTCAACTATATCGGTCACCCTCGCAGTTCTACCCTCAGCGGCTTCTACGCTAAAGGCCCTTTCTAGCTTACTCACAGTGTACTTTACCCTTTTACTAAAAGTCGCAGATATAAAACTCTTACTGGCACCCGAATCGAATAACACAGATGCAAAAGTGTTGTCAAGGATAAACGTACATGACGCCACGTCGGGTCCACTCTGGCATGTTCCTGTGTCGGCGCACAGGCTCGAGTCTTCGCTCGGGGCCTGTCTTCTTTCTTTTCGGGGCCTTTCCCTCTTCCCGCTTCACCCATTCTTGGTTTGGTGCATTCCCGGCTCATGTGGCCGCTTTCACCACAATTATAACATTTAATGCCTGGCATGCATTCACGGGAGTAGTGCCCAGTCTTGCCACATTTGTAGCACAGATTAGTCCCTAGACGACATTCACCTGCATGTCTTACCCCGCATTTTCCACAGACTACCGTCTCGCCTACCCTGGCCTGTTTGTCCCGAGCCCCAAACAACTTCCCACCGATCACTTAGCGGAAAAACTCAACTTCTTGTTAGGATCTTCAATGGCAACGACATTCAGCGCCAGATCATCAAATACCACGTCGCTCAGTTCTACTACCGAATCATAGGTAGTAGGGGCGTTTGCCTTAACATAGGTGCGGACCTGGTCCGACAGCCCTTGAATGTAGCATGCAATCTTTCTTTCCTCAGTCATGACAAGATGTGGCACCAGATGTGCCAGTTCATTGAACCGTGTGGTGTACTGCCGGTGCGTCATGCTCCCGGCCTTCAAACCCAGAAATTCCCTCTCTACCTTCTCAATCTCGTTCCTTGGACAGAAGTTCTTGATTACCAGAGTTTTCAAGTCATTCCACATCATCGAGTCAACAACCTCATCCCCCTTAGCCTGATGTACACCTTCCCACCAGTGGGATGCTTCCTCTCTCAAGGAGTTAGCAGCAAACTTCACAACTTGACTCGCTCGGCATTCGCTCAGATGAATGGCAGCCTCCATACGAATCACCCAATCAAACGTAGTCACCGCGTCCTTCTTCCCAGTCAGAACCGGCGGGTCACATGCCTTAAAGGACTTATAGTCGCAACCACGGTTAAGCGGTGCGTTGATTGCCTCAGTGTTCGGGGTATCAACTGCCGTGTTAGACCCACCCGTCTCATTAACCTTCTTTAATGCTTCTGCCAACAGTCCTGGCAAAGAAACTTTCATCAACTCTGTGAACTCTCGAGCTATAGCTGCTCTCACTTCTGGTTCAAAAGTGAAAGGTTGCTCTTCAACCTGTGTCTGCTCAGTTCCATGCACACTAACCGTCGTTCCATGCACATTAACCGCCGGTTTAGTGTGAACACTTCCTTCATCACTATACTCTTGGCGCGCAAGGGTCCTGCCGTGCCCACTGGTACGACCACCGTTACGGCCCCCACCACGCCTTCCGCTCTTTCGTCCCGCCATTTCGTTCTAAAAGACAAGGAATCCAACGTCATCACGCTAGTTAACAAATAAAATTCAACAAGCACTGTAAGATGTTAATATACACTGGCCATCCGCAATTAACCATTACACTACCTTTCGATTTCTATTTGACCACCTTTGTGATTCCATCATAACACAAGTCCTTACCTAACCCTTTCTAAGGCATACTATATATGTAAATATATACTACCTTCATACCTGATGATATGGCTCGAGTTACCCGTACTGGCATCCGCTTTCGGTCCCATTCACAGTTTAAGTTCAGACACTGGGAGTGTCCGAATCTCTCAAACTATTGCTCTGATACCAACTTGTAAGGCCCCAAACCCGGGAGGCCACACTTGTTGTATTTACTCATTCACACACAGTTCTTAAACTTGAATATCAAATAACGCAGTGGAAAATACTTCATTAAACATAACCATTACATTGTTCAACATGCGGAAGCGTAACATAGTCTATTACATAAACATAACATAAGCTAATCATAACGGGATGCCAGTCTTCATCTCATCCTGGTAACTCATCAAGCCGCCCAGCATCACCTTCCATCATCATAACCTGCCTTAACTTGAATGTGCATACTAAAAAGTCTGCTACGCTGGTGAGTTCTAGCTTTACATAAAACCTTAACATAAACATTCTGCCAAAAACATAACATACATTTGTTTAATAAAAGCGTACAAAAAACATGCAATAACTTAACATCATCATAACATCGTAACATAACATCATAACATAAGTCAACATGAACCGAATCTGCGCCTTCTCGTAACCGTCAATTCCATACATCGCATACCAGCGGATGAACTTAAGGCTCGTTGCCTCTAAGTCATCCGTCACACACGTCTCCTAAGGCTCGTTACCTCTAGGTGGACCAAACATATGTCTCCTAAGGCTCGTTACCTCTAGGTAGACCAAACATATGTCTCCTAAGGCTCGTTACCTCTAGGAAGACATAACATAACATAGGCATTAGTTCCCCGCAAGGAGTAGTACCTTCCATCGGGATCCTGGTAATCCCATGGTGACCGTCGTCACCCCTTTATCCACCCTGTTGTATAACCGTTAGCCAGCCACATAGGCACCCTATAAGGGTAAGGCCCATTCACACATACATACCTTAGCTCCCGTAGGAACTCGTGGTAGATTCGTTCATTCGTGACTTTCATAAAACCTTTACCACATTTTAGTTAAAGCATTCATACGTTTTATTAAACAAAACATCATCTCTTTCGTAAACCTTTCGTAAACTTCATTTGGCAAAACATTTCATAAACATCATCTCGTAAACATCTTTTCGTAAACATCATATCGTAAACATCATTTCGTAAACCACATTTTAAAACATCATTCTGTATGTATGCACACCAGCCCAAAAAAATTTAATTAAAACATTTAAAGAAGGGCTTCTAGAACTCACCTTATAAGCTAGCCTCGGTTGTCCTAAACAAAGGTCCAACAACGTCACTTCCTATCTGAATTGATTAGTTACATACACATCAGACCAAATCCTGACTCTAACGGTTTAACCATTCTAAACATACTGACTTTACTTAACCAGCCTGATGCCTACGCACTTAGCAAGTGCGTAGGGCCTTGTTCTTGCATACTTAATAAGTGCGCAGACTTTGCTTCATGCGTACTTGATAAGTACGCAGGACCCTCTTCATGCGTACTTGATAATACTTATCAAGTACGCAAGATCCTCTTCATGCGTACTTGATAAGTACGCAGGATCCTCTTCATGCGTACTTGATAAGTACGCAGGATCTGCTTCCCCGCAAAAACCCTAACTTTCGCATTCGGGTCTGATCACGTCAAGATCCCGAACTTGTTTACATTCAAAACGTTTTCTTTTTATTAAGGAACTCAAATCTATGTTTTTCTTCCAATTTCATCCGTAAAAACGTTACCTTTTCATCCAAAACCCGAAAAACCCCAAAACGAAGAAAAACTCAGATCTAGGCTAGATCGTTACCTGTATCGAGCTTCTGATCCGAAGGTTCTTCTCACAAGCTCTGGAGCTACACACTTCTTCAATCTTGGGTCGATCCGCCAACTTTCTCTCTCTACGGTTTCTCTCTCTAGATGTTGCAAATGAGAGAAATGGGTGGTAACCTTGGCTATTTATAGGGGAGGCTCCCCTTCAAGCCCGACAGCCCATCCGGCCCGGCCCGTCATGCCTCGTTCGTTTATTCCGTTATTATAACTGTCGTTTTTATTTTTGGGATGTTACAATTGTCTTTACGCTTGTAATCGGATCTTTGATGTGATCCTAGTTTTGAACCGTTAACATGTACAAACGCTTCCACTGTTGTAAATCTGATTTGTTAATTAATAAGATTAATTAAAACTATTTTAAAAGTTAAAACTTGTATATAAATTCCCAACAAGATAATCCTTTGACGGGTAAAATGGGTTGCTTTGGTTGAATAACAATTGTGATGGTGAATAAGCGTTGTGGGGTTTGGTTAAGGTTGAAGTAACCAAGATAACTGAGTAATAACCATTAGGTTAGGGGTGTTATGAATCCCAATTGGTAGGTATGTGTTAGGACATAGTTCGTAATGACAAAAGCTTTGTAATAGTTTAGATCTAATGTCTTTATGTTTTTGTATGTAATGTTCTTAAGTGTTTATACAAGTTATGCTAGAGGCGAACTTGTCAAGTTCACCTAGTCTAACAGAGGCGAACTTGTTAATTCGCTTAGGCTATCTGAGGCGAACTTGTTAACTTCGCTTAGTCTGTTAGAGGCGAACTTACTAATACAGATCAGATGTCTATATATAGAGGTTACATAGTCAGTTTGAGAAGAATAGAAGAAGTAGAACATAATTGATCTAATTGTCTGATTGAGTCTGTAAACTCTATGATTGTTGGAATACTAGCTTGAATGTTATTTACGTGATTGTTTCTATTGTCTTTTGTGTATACAATTGTTGATTCGGTTGGATTCCGCACTCCGCATTAATAATACGTCTTATCACGAGAACGATCCGTAGAAGAGCCATGTGGACCTACAAGTGGTATCAGAGCTTATCCTCATGATTATTGGTGATTTTAGACGGTTTTGTATGCAAATTGACAAGAAATTCATCATCTTTGAAATTTTCATTTCCATGGAGTTTTCAAGCTTATTTTGCTTCTGATTTTGTGTTTTTGAAGTGGATTTTGAAGAAATTGATCCGATAGGAAGGTTCTAATTGAGAAAATACACAATCCTGCGGTTTAATTTGGTCTAATTCCTTCAAATCAGTGAATTATGAAGATTTTTGGTGAAATTGCGTTCGTGTTTTTGGGTTGAAGCTGTTCTTGATTTTTTATTCTACTGAAGCAAGCGAACTTGCTGAATTGGTCTGCAGGCGAACTTAGCAGGCGAACTTGTCAAGTTCGCTTCTCTCAAATTAGGCGAACTTAATTTTTTGGCGAACTTAATCAGATTTCTGAATTCTGGTTTAAGCGAACTTATTAAGTTCGCTTCATATTAAATTCGCTTGGGTGTATCTGGAGCGAACTTACTATCTTCGCCTAAGGGTAGTGTGTGTTCAGCACTTGAAAATTTTTTTAGAAAATGGCAAATATGGTTCAAGTAACTAATATGTTCAATTATGATAATGAGATTGGTACATCTCAGAAACCGTTGAAGTTGTTAAATCTTGCTGATTATTCTAATTGGAAAGATCGGTTTGATCAGTTCGTATCCTTTACCGATACCAGTCTATGGATTCCAATCTTAGAAGGTTATACGCATCCGACTTACTCATGGATGGGAAAGGATGATGTTCCAAAGCCGGTGTCTGCGTTGACCACAGAAAAAAAGTTGTTGTTTGATCGGGAAAAGAAAGCAATGGCAAGTATTTCGATGTCTCTTCCGAAGGAAATATATCACAGTTTTAAACAATTCAAGTCTTCTCAACAACTGTGGGAAGCATTACAGAAAAGATGTGAAGGTAGTTTGGATGTAAAGAAGAGTAGAAAAGAGCTACTGAAGAAGCAATTCTTGGTTTTCAAGCACTTTCAAAATGAATCCTTGGATGAACTTGCTACAAGAGTCTATCATCTGCTGAGTGAATTGTCGAGTGCTTCTGTGGTGTATGAGACTGAAGAGATTAACGATAAGTTCTTGGAGGCATTACCATCTAAGTTTGATGTGTATACAGTTTTAATAAAAGAGAATGTCAAGTATAAATCAACGTCTTTGGAAGAGGTTCTTGGAAAGATTCAATCCCATGATATGAATATGAAGAAGAAGGAGACTAATATGGAACATATACAAGATCCTTCAATGTATTTTGCCAAGACTTCTGGTAAAACTGGTACATGGGTTGCATTTTTTTCTGGTGATGCTCAAGATACTTCTAATGATCAGTGTTTTGGAGTTCCTCTTCATTCTGGTCATTCTAGTCGTTCTGGTTTCTCTGCAACTACAACATCTTTATCCTCTGGAACTCACAATATGAATCAAAAGGTTGCTGATGAATATTTGGCTATGTTTTCTTCATTCATGGCGTCGTATGAAAATTTTATTGGAGGGAAAATTCATGACCTTGAGGTTATTGAAGAAGATTTCAGACAGATTGATCCTGTTGATCTGGAAGAAATGAACATCCAATGGAATATGGCTATGTTGATGCGTCAAGCAAAGGATTTCTTGAAAAAGACTGGCAGAAAGTATATTGGCTCTAACAGTCGATCACGCATGGGATTTGATAAAACCAAAGTGCGTTGCTATAACAGTCAAGAGTATGGTCACTTTGCTAAAGAGTGTATGAAGCCAAAGGTTGAGTTTGATTCTCAGAAGAAGCAGAATAATTTTCAGAATAATCGTAATCAGTCACATGGTTCATCTGGAAATTCGAATCATGCATCTGCATCATCGGCGTTGGTTGCTCAGAACGATGAAAATTATGACTGGGGTATTCATCTGGAAGATTTGGTGGGTATGGTAAGTCAAGCATTTGTAGCAGAGATTCATTCTGAAAATTCTGAAGAGTCGACTAATGATGATAGTTCGAGTGATGGTGAAAGTGTACCGAGCGTTGATGAAGAGATAGAAAAAGTGCAGAATATTGATTCTGATATTGCATCGGGTGTTGCTGAAGACGATATTGTTCTAACACAAAATGCTTCAGATGGTGCTGATTCAGAGAGTATTCCCATTGCCAAAGTTTTCATGGCAGACATGTCTGATCCGTCAAAGGTAAAAGACTTTGTTTGTCATATTTACTGTTCTAACTGCATTGCTGTAAAAGATAAATTGCAAAAGGTTATGGATGATAACACAAACTTGACTTGTGATATGAAATCGATGCATTCAGTTAATCAGAAACTGAAAGATAATGATAAATTGTGCATCGATAGAATTGAGTCTTTGAAAAGAGACTTAAATTCTCTGGGGTTGAAATACAAAGAACAAGCTTATCATCTGGATATGGCCTATGATGAGCTAGAAAAACGAAATGAAGTTGTTGCTCAAAAGAATAAAGAAATTTCTAACAAAGAGTCTGAGGTGATCAAACTTCATAGAAAGTTGGAAAATTTTGAAAATTCTTCTGTAGTATTGGATTATTTTAATGCTAATGCTGATCCTACTAAGAGAGTTGCTGGGATTGGATTTGTTCCTCTTCCATTTAATGCAAATTATGTGGTTGAACCTGAAATCATACATGAATAGGAAATTGATCCAAAAACAGTATTAAAAGTGAATTCGGTAACTGGTGAGGATATGGTTTATGAGTCTGATTCTGAGGATGAGGTATTTGATGAGAAGAAAGTTGAAGGTATTCCAAAAGAGGTGAAACTTGATGAACCAACAGTTGTAAAAATTGTTACTCGTGATAGATGCATTCTGACTGAACCTGACGAGGTGAAAGTTATTACACCTAAGCTTTCCCCAATTTTACAGTCAAGTGGATTTGTTGCTGCCGGTCATCAAAAGATGTTTTCATCAAAGGTACCTACACAGGTTTATGTTCCAAAGAAGCAAGTAAAATGTTTTGTACAATCTTCTGAAGCTTACTCATCTGATGGTTCCTCAAACTCAAGAAAAACCCCTTATTTTAGAACTCATCAAGAGAGAAGAGTTTGTTTTCACTGCAATGAAGCTGGTCATATTCTGATAAATTGTCCTTATAAGAACCAATGCAAATTGAAGACTGCTCCTTCACAATCAAAAGTGGTGAAAATTCTGAAAAGAATAGATGAGGGAAAGTCGACATCTAATGTGGAGAAAAATATGCCTTGTCAATCTTTAGTTAAATCTTCTGGATTTAAACAGCAGGATAAATTGAATTCTAAATCATTTGTTTGTCAAGAGAAATTTGAGATTCCACATGTTGGAATTTCAAAAGATTCTTCACCAGAAGTTAAACTGTCTTGACCACAAAGGAGAAGACGAAACAGAAAATTGAAGAAACTTTTGGAAACTTCTGAATCTGATAATAATATATCAAACAATGTTTTTCCAATTAAGCATAGTGTGTTTTCTTTGAAAAAGTCTAAGTGTGAAACTTCTGTTCCAAAGGTTAATGATAACATTGATTGTGAATTGCTTGAAGTTGTTTATTTTGATCAGTCTGGACGACCCAAGACCACAATGGCTTGGGTTCCAATTTCTAACTGATTTTCTTTGTTTATGTAGGGACAACCAAGGAGGACTATCAACAATACATGGTATGTGGATAGTGGTTGCTCTCGACATATGACAGGGAATAATCGGTTGCTTGAAGATGTCAAAAATATTAATGGAGGTTATGTTGCTTTTGCGGGTAATAAAGGCGGGTACATAACTGGTCAAGGCACTTTAAAGAATGACAAAGTCAAATTTGAGAAGGTGATTTATGTGGAGCAGCTTGAACATAATCTTTTGAGTGTATCACAAGTTTGTCACAAGAAGTTTTCGTTCCATTTCAATGATGCTGAGTGTTATATCTTGAAACTGGGCTTCGTTATTCCTGACGAATGGATTCTCATGAAGGCTCTGAGGAGAAATGACACGTATGTCCTTGACATGAGTGTCGCTACTACAATGGATTCAATTC
Organism: Smallanthus sonchifolius; assembly: GCA_023525975.1. Taxonomy (NCBI): domain Eukaryota; kingdom Viridiplantae; phylum Streptophyta; class Magnoliopsida; order Asterales; family Asteraceae; genus Smallanthus; species Smallanthus sonchifolius. Next base: position 90,278,270 of record CM042024.1, on the reverse strand, counting down.
CTACCTGTTTACTCTCCAAGGCGTCGGAATCAGATTCTATTTTGTGGCACAGGAAGCTAGCTCACATCAACTATCAAAAAATGAACTATATTGTTAAGAATGATCTGGTTCTTGGTATTCCGAAGATGAAATTCTCTGTTCCTGATGATTGTATTCCTTGCAAGAAGGGGAAACAACGAAAGAAATCACACAAATCTAAATCGAAGAATTCTATCATAACTCCTTTGGAGCTGCTGCATATGGATTTGTTCGGTCCGATTAGTATCAGGAGCATTGGTGGAAAATCGTACTGTTTGGTAGTAATGAATGATTTCTCTAGATTTTCATGGGTTAAGTTTCTTTCTTCTAAAGCTGAAACCACTGAGTTGGTACAATACTTAATCCTAGGTTTGGAGAATTTATTCACTCTGAAGGTCAAAAGAATTAGGAGTGACAATGGTAGCGAGTTTAAGAATAGCAAGATGGGCTTATTCTGTCTACAAAAGGGAATTCATCATGAATTCAGTGCGCCATATGTTCCTCAACAAAATGGTGTTGCTGAACGAAAGAACAGGACATTGGTTGAAACGGCACGCACGATGCTTGCAGATTCTAAGCTTCCCGTTACTTTTTGGGCTGAGGCTGTGAATACTGCGTGTCACATTTTGAACAGCGTCTTGACCGTCAAGTGACACAACAAGACATGCTACGAGTTGCTGAATGATCGAAAGCCTAATCTGGAATATTTACTACCTTTTGGTAATCCATGCACCCTATTGAAAGTTAGAGATGTCCCAACCAAGTTCAGTGCTAAGGCTATTGAAGGGATTTTTCTGGGGTATGTTGCAAATTCTACTACAAAGAGGGTTTATAACAAAGAGACGCGCCAAGTTGAAGAATGGTTCCGTATTGACTGTTCAAATCGGTCGTTACCTCAAATGGTGATTGGACCAGATTGGGCATTTGATTATGAAAATTTATTCAAGTCTTTTCATTTACCTTATGATATTTCTCCTGAAGAAGCTGTTGTTCTCTATGATTCATGTCAGGATGTACAGCACAATGGTTTTCTACCAAATGCAGTTCAAAATTCATCGGTTACATCTACTTCTGCTCCCGATCCTAATGTTGCTTCTTGTTCAGGACCACAAGATTCTAAGAGTGAGGATGACAATGCTATCTTTCAAGATTCTTCTGCTGATCCTTTGTTGGGTGATGATCCATTACATTCGACACAGGCTCAGGGGGAGATTCCTACAAATTTAGACTCGGAAATTCCAATTAATCAAGATTTTTCTTATCAATCTAATACAACTCAAGTTGAAGTGTTTCCAGTTCCTGAGGTCGCATCAATCAAGGAACTCAAAGATCATCTGGTGACGAATATAATAGGAAATTTGCATGATGGAGTGAAAACACGTTCTATTGTTGACAATACTTGTTTGTATACATGTATTAAAGATTCTGGTGTTCTTGATGATTGCTCACATTCATGTTTTATTTCTCAGGTCGAACCAAAGAATGTTGAAATGGCTTTAAATGATAACAATTGGATAGAGGCCATGCAGGAGGAACTTGCTCAGTTTGACAAACTCAAGGTTTGGAATCTTGTAGATCTTCCGAAGGGTATGTATCCAATTGGTACAAAATGGGTGTTTAAATGTAAGAAAGACGATCGAGGCGTCGTGGTAAGAAATAAGGCAAGATTAGTTGTTCAGGGTTTCAATCAACAAGAGGGAATTGATTACACCGAGGTTTATGCTCCTGTTGCGAGGCTTGAAGCTATAAGGCTATTTCTGGCTTTTGCTTCTTATAAAGGTTTTAAGGTGTTTCAATTGGACGTGAAAAGTGCTTTTTTATATGGAAAGGTCAAGGAGAAACTTTATGTTTGTCAGCCGCCAGGGTTTGAAGATCCACTTAATCCGAATATGGTTTTCAAGCTTGATAAGGCCCTCTATGGTCTTCATCAGGCTCCTCGTACGTGGTATGAAACGTTGTCTACACATCTTTTGGCAAATGATTTTGTTCGTGGCAAGATTGACTCGACCCTATTCATAAAGAAATCAGGGGGAGATTACCTACTAGTGCAGATATATGTGGACTATATTATTTTTGGCTCTACGAATGAAGGGTTGTGCAAAGATTTTGAGAGTGTTATGAAGTCAAAGTTTGAAATGTCAGCTATGGGAGAGTTACCATTTTTCCTAGGTTTACAAGTAATCAAAAAGAAGATGGTTTCTTTATTCATCAGTCCAAGTATGTCAAAGACATCTTGAGCCGGTTCAAGATGGAGGACTGTACCCCATATGATACTCTGATTCCGGTCAATCATAAGTTGAATTCTGACCCGGATGGAAAAGATGTTGATTGTCGACTTTACAGGGCAATGATTGGATCTCTCATGTACTTAACCACTTCAAGGCCAGATATAATGTTCGCTGTGTGTATTTGTTCCAGATACCAGCAAAACCAAAAGAGTCTCATTTGATAGCTGTAAAAAGAATCTTTCATTATTTGAAAGGAAAACAAAGATTGGGACTATGGTATCCACATGGTTCTAACTTTGATTTCATTGCTTATACTGATTCTGATTTTGGTGGTTGTTGTTTGGACAGGAAATCTACAACAGGTGGTTACCAGTTCTTGGGTAATCGACTTGTTTCCTGGCAATGCAAAAAGTAAACCACAGTCTCCATTTCTACATGCGAAGCAGAATACATCGCTGCTGTAAGTTGTTGTTCAAAGATTTTGTGGATACAATAGCAATTAAGAGATTACGGTTTAAATTTTACAGGAACCCCTATGTTTATTGATAATAATGCAACAATTTCTATAACTAATAATCTTGTTAAGCATAGTAAAACAAAGCACATTGAGATTAGATATCATTTCATTTGTGATTGTGCAGAGAAAAGGTTGATTGAGCTGGTAAAGGTTCACACTGATGATAATTTTGCTGATTTGTTTACCAAGGCATTTGATCATACTAGGTTTGAATTTCTAATCAAAATGATAGGTATGATCAATCCCGAATAAAAGTTTTGCAAAATCAGATTTTCATAGAAAATTTTGTTTTTAATTTCTTTTATTGCTTTATTACATTTCTGTATTTTAAATTTTCAGTCAAAAAGTTCTTAGTTTATAAAAAGTCAAAACAAAGTGAAAAATATAAAATTTGACATCATTTGAAGTTAGAGAAGAAATGATAGTACATCAGTGATTAGTTCATTTCACATGACCTTAGTAGACCTTTGATATATGATTGTTTAAAATAATTTGATTTGATCTAAATTTTAAAGTCTGCATAAATAAGAAATGATAGTGTTTTGAATGCTCTAATCTTGATAATATGTTTTTAAATTTGTGTATGAGTTTTGAAACTTGAATTGTCAATAGACTAGAAGCGTTTTGAAACTAATAGTAGTGTGAAAATTAAATATGATATGATTACATCTATGATTTGAATCCATTATATGCCTGGGTGTGTGTAAAAGATCATTATCAGATAAAGAATATATGGTTTTAAAGAATTTCATGAGACCAATATCGAATTATATCTTTAGCACAAATCTATTTCAGTTCACTTTACTGCTCATGTCCCGAAAAACATGCAATGTGTTGTTGAACTATGATATGCTTTCAAACAACATCTGTTGAAACATATATTCACCCTTGGATCAGTTAGATACATCATCTAGTCTGACTCCATTGAAACTTATCCAGATAATAGTTGGATCATCATACCTGAATCTGTTGATTCTCATTATACAGCCAATTCATTAGAATTTTCTGATTCTGAATCATCATGATTCTTATATCCTTTGGGATCTGCTTTTCTATACTTGTGCTAAAAGAGATAATTTCATCTTGGAAATTGATCTAATCTTAAAATAAACCGTATTTGTCTTGAAGATAGTGCACTTTATATTTCTGTTTGGCATATATGTGGGGTACACGATGTTTTTCATCTAAATAGTACTAAATCACATGAATTTGAAGAATAAACGTTTATAGTTTCAAATCATATAATATTGACAAATTTAAGAATTCAAGTATTATATTACAATTCGGTATGAATAATTGAGCATTTCATAACCTGATCTTATTTACATTGAAATTTATCGCGTATCATTTCAAATATTATTCAAATTGATTGATTTATAAATACTGAAAAGAGTATGTAAAAAAATGAAAAAGGTGCATAGTGCACAATAATGAGTTGGATTGTTTCATATCATAGGTTACCCTTGGTTATTGCTAAAATGTGTGATGAACTACTCGGATACTGATATGATCTTCTTACTCATGATGTTCATTAAAAAATATGTGATTTCAGCATATTCAGATAAAAATCCAAAAATATGTGATTCCGTTTGTATAGATAAAATTCAAAAAGATTTTGTTTTTTATTTTCCATGAAAATTCTAAGTTTTTATTAAAATGTTTGGGATTGGATCGGATACCTGCTGCTAACGGAAGTGAAAGAAATGACGTGTTGAAAGTTGGAAAATTTTTCAAGGCAAAAGATTGAGAAGAACTTAATAAGTTCGCTTGGTTGAGGTGAAGCGAACTTAATATGTTCGCCTGAGGTTGGTGAAGCGAACTTAATATGTTCGCCTGGGGCTTGTTAAGCGAACTTAACAAGTTCGCCTAATTAAGCGAACTTAATGTGTATAAGGATTTTTGTCCAGGCGAACTTACTCACTTTGTCTTCTCAAAAACGTTAGGCGAACTTATCCGTGTTGAGCGAATTTAAAATTTTCAAAATCAGTGTGTTGTTGGATTGTTTAACTGGTACCTTCTTATTCGGATTTGAATTGCGATCATTCCTTAGGTAGTTTTATAGTTTTTCATCCGTTGAATCGTGAGATATTGGGACTTTTCGTTACGGTTTTTGTAAAAATTTTAACGTCAGGCATTTTTGACCTAATTGATGCTATATATGTATTAAATCTAAAAATTGTGTCTTGTATTTGTTTCGTGAGTACTAGTCGAAGTCATTTCTATGGTTAATTTCTGGTTACAACATCGATTTGACGATATTTGATTTCTGCGTGAGAATTTGAAATGGCAGATAGGTTCAGGCGAACTTGTTCAAGCGAACTTGTCTAAATGAACTTATTAAGTTCGCCTCTTGTAACACTAAAAAGAACTTAGTAAGTTCGCCTAGGGGCTCTGAGATTTTGGACTTGTGAAATTTTTTTGTGTTTGAAATTTTTTTTGTGTTCGAAATTTTTTTTGTTTGAAATTTTTTTTGTTGTATGTGTTTCTTATTTGTCTAATGTGTCTGTTGTCCAAATATTTTTCAGATGGCTCGTCGTGTAAAATACAAACATAACTAGGTGGCACTGTTAGATCCTAACATGTCGGAGGCCGTTAATTTTCAAGGAATTATTGGGTTCTTAAATCGTTCACGTCTCCGTGTAGCCTTATCTACAGATCCATACATCAACTTGGTGTATATTCAACAATTTTGGGACATAGTACATCAAGATACAAACGTAGAACCTCATGTTCTTCGTGCTACTGTGAACAATACGGAGATTGCAATATCGTCAGAGACTATTCGTGCTGCTCTTGCTCTAGGTGGTGTTGCTGTTGATCCTATGTCATATCCGGGAACTTTGATTATGGGATGTTTTCATAGGATGGGTTACCGTGGAAGACCTAATGATACATAAGCTCGTAAGGGTGGTTTGGTTGGTGAATGGAGGTATTTCATGCACGTGATTATCCAATGCTTATCTCCTCGTAAAGCTGGTACATATGGGTTAAAGAGTGTTTACAAGCTGCTATGGTGGCTTTGACATTGAACAAGCGATTCAATTTTGCTCTTTACATTTACCGGGAATTGGTTATGCAAGAAAGTAAAGGATTTCTTATGTATCCTCGGTTCATCCAACTGATTCTGAATCATCTTATTCCTGATCTCCCACAGCATCCTATTCGTTTAACATTGACTCCGATGTCAAAGAGAATTTTTACAGATTGCACTAAGATAAAACAACAGAATGCAGCGTTGATTCCTGTTCAAACTCCATTATTTGGTCACTTAATCAATCCTGATTATGTTGAACCACCAAATGACAACTGGTTTCATCCTGAAGAGTTGGCTCAAGGACATGGTCAGAATGTACAACAACGTCAACAACAACAAGTTCCAGTACAACAACCAATTCCTATTCTAGAACAAGTTCCTATTCAACAAGTTCAGGTTGATATACCTGTTAATGAACCTATTCAAGAAGAGGTCGTTCAAGAACATGAACATGATCTAGGGATGAATATGGATGATTTTGTTGATGATGCTGTGAACTCACCCATTCATGAAGCTGAAGGGAATGTGGTGACAGAGAATGATTCTAGTTCCAGCTCAAGTGAAACAATTTTGCCTGTGTCTGAAGAAACTGACTCTGATGCATCTAGAGATTTTTGCTCAGATCATTATGAGAGGTTAGATGAAATACCATTGGCAAATGCTAGCAAACGCATTAAATCTCAAGCCAGAAGACCAAGATGGAAGTCTGTTCGGGATCCTCCTTCCGGATCAGTTCTTGGAAAAAGAACATTGGTGGATGAGAGTTCTGATACTGATAGTGATTTCAATCCGGATCCTAAAGCTCAGAAGCTTATGTCTGCTTCAATTGCTGCTGCTCATTCTTCACAGGGTGTAGAGGATGCTACCTTTGTTGCTTCCTTAATAGTTACACCTCCAAGGTTTAAAGATTCATCTCCTGTTATAACTCCTGTTCCTCTAGTGTTTACTCCAAGTCCTTCGGTTCCTTAATCTTCACCTGGTCCTTCAAAGCCTTCTGATTCTGAGAGGATAACTTTCCTTGAATCTCAAGTGCTTACTTTACAAACTCAGGTGGATACTCTTGTATCTACTAATTCTCAAAGACAGTTGGTGATTCAGACTCAAGCCAAGCAGATTGCTGACATGCAAGCATTGGTATCCAAACTTGTTGAGCGTCTTGACGCTCAAGGGGAGTTAAGGATCCATGATATGTGTCACACTGAGTCCATTCAAAGAAAGGATGATGAAGACAATGATCCTACTGGAAATGCTGAGGGTGATCGATAATACGCTGACGTTAATCCTATATCTACAGTTCAGGGGGAGTCGACATCTCAAACAATTGAAGGAAACAAGGAAACTTCTGGAGTTAATGAAGAAGTTTTGTTATTGGAATTCTTTGCGGATTCTGATGAGGAAGAAGCTGAGAAGATAGAATGTCTGGATGACATTGATGAATTATTAAATGACATTGAAGATGATGTGTCTGATAATGATATGGAACAAGGAGAGACAGTGGAGATAGAGATAGAGAAAAATAAAGATACTGTTACTTATGAAGGCAGTGATGGTCTTAATGTTCCCTATAACTTCATCCAAGATGATTTTATTCCTGAGTTTACTTATGAAGGAGTAACAGATTCTATGGACTCTATTGAAGATATCACTTTGCCTGAAGATACTGCTGAATCCAAAATGGATACTGATGATGAGAATGTTCAAGCTAATATAGATGCTGAAGCTGATACTACTCACACTGTGTCTCCTAAGGTGAATGAAGAACCTGTGATGTACATAAATACAGGGATGACTAGAGAACAGTGGAGAGAAGTTGTAAATAGCTGGATGAAGGTGTTACCCAAGTCTCAAGCACAACCTGCTCAGAAAGAAAAATATGTGAATAAAGAGAGGTGTGTTGGAAGAATCATAAGTTGGTTTTATGATAATGACACAAATTTTTTTGCTATTAAAAGATCTGATGGTGTTCAGTACTTAAAGCTGAGGATCAAATATTTCAATACCTTTCTAAGGTGTGAAATGAGTGGTCTAGCTTCAAAACCACTTATTAATAGAGCTAAGTTTGGTTAAGCGGATGTGATTGCTAATCTGATCAAGAGATAAGGTGGTTCGGGAAAGTATGAAAAGCTAAAACCTCATAAAGGAAAGAGAGTGAAGATAATAGATCAAAAGACTGGGAAAGTGACCTGGAAGTACAAGTTCAAACCAGTACGTGATGTACACAAGATATCGTTGAAGAAGATTCCTCAAGATTTTCTTGGGAATATGAAATGGTGGTATGTTGATGTTAATACTAGTGAAGCAAGGATTGAAGACAAAGATAATAAGGTCATTGTATGTTTCTATGATGCAATGAATCTTATCAATTTTTCAAAGAAAGATCAGAGAACATTGAAAAAGAATGAAATCATGTTCACTGATGAATGGAAAGAACAAGGATTGCAATACAAGAGAGTATTGGAGATTTGTAGAAGATATGGAGTGCATGCAGGCAGCAGATTACCGGATAATTGGAAAAGCTCATCATAAAGACTGAAGACTGAAGATCAAGCTATTGTCAAGGGGGAGTCTGTTAGGACATAGTTCGTAATGACAAAAGCTTTGTAATAGTTTAGATCTAATGTATTTATGTTTTTGTATGTAATGTTCTTAAGTGTTTATACAAGTTATGCTAGAGGCGAACTTGTCAAATTCGCCTAGTCTAACAGAGGCGAACTTTTTAAGTTCGCTTAGTCTATCTGAGGCGAACTTGTTAAGTTCGCTTAGTCTGTTAGAGGCGAACTTGTTAAGTTCGCCTAATATAGATCAGATGTCTATATATAGAGGTTACATAGTCAGTTTGAGCAGAATAGAAGAAGTAGAACAGAATTGATCTAATTCTCTGATTGAGTCTGTAAACTCTATGATTGTTGGAATACAAGCTTGAATGTTATTTACGTGATTGTTTCTATTGTCTTTTGTGTATACAATTGTTGATTTGGTTGGATTCCGCACTCCGCATTAACAATACGTCTTATCACGAGAACGATCCGTAGAAGAGCCATGTGGACCTACAGTATGATGGGATCATTAGATTACTAAATATGAGTGTGATTGTTTAGCTGTTCGGGTTGCAAAAGGGAGAAGAACAATCGGGGTCGTCCAACGATAAAGGTAAGTGTCTTTAAACTTACTTTGTAGTTGATAGGCTTGTTGGAATACGCATAAGTGTTATGCAAGTTGTATGTTGTTGTTATGAATGTATAATTATGTGTATGGGTGCTTTGGTGTTAAATTGTATATGTTTGATTGTATATAATGGGTGCAGATGAAATTGTATGATATTGAACTCTTTGAACTTCACGTGTTGGTCGTTTATGAAGTCCATGGTGGATGGGTTTTGGATCATTGAATCCCACAAGGGTGATAATAACTTGAGATCATGAGACTCATACGGGTGTAATGGTGATTGAAGTCTTTGAACTTCACATGTAGGTGGTTATTGATGTCTATGAACTTCACAAGGGTGGAAATGGTGATTAAGATAATATGAATCTCATGCGAATTGGTGTGGTTTGGACAAAGGGGATACACTAATTAAGGGGGATGTATCTGGTTGTTGCATGTATGTTAATGGGGTTGAATTGCGGTTTAAAAACAAAAGGGGTTGAGATATAGGGGAGGAATGGCTGGAAATCAACAAAAAACATAGTTTCTCCTCGGGGGGGGGGGGGGGGGTAGGCTACTCTAACTCCCTCTGAGCTATGTCCTCGCCTACGCTAAACACTGTTGAAATTGGTTTGGGGGTGTTAACTTGGGGGTTCTCCTAAGTGTTTGTATATCATTGGTAATGTTGTTTTGTGGGGTATTTTGGGTGTAGGTAACACTCCGGTCTAGCCTCAGGACTCAAGTCGTTAGGGATTGGATCCTCATATTGTGCTTGACATGTTTTGGCGGTGTTTTATTTTAGTCTCATTGTGAGTTCTTTAAAACAAGGTTTTTTTTGTAATCAAAATTATGATGACACTGTGTTTGGGTTATCAAGTCAAACTTGTCAAAGGTTGTTTTAAACTTGTAAATGGGACCATCTTTCGCTTGTTTTGAAATTTCCGGGTGTTACACTATTTGGCTTCCTGTATGAAATAGAAATGAAATATGAGAGAAAATGAAGTAAAAGTAGAAGCCAGAAGCCAAACACGGTTGTGTACTCCCATGCATGGTGCTCCCTTTATATCAGTTAAAAAACTAAGTCTCAAAGCACGCCCCGTGTGGTCAAACATTTGTGCATGTACCCACAAAACAGATTCTAAAAAAGCTGAAGATTCATAAAAGTACCACAGAAAAAGGTACGACCGTGCGTCCGTATGCACAACCTAACTCTTTTCAGCCTATAAAGGCCATCTCAAGCTTCATTGGTTGGTGTGTACTTCTAGGGGCAAAAATTTTATGTTCTAGCCCCCACTTTCTGTAAATAAATATGTGTACCAAGTAGTGTAGGAGGCGAATCAATAGTATTCAAGGATCAAGAAGCATTTTATAGTCACTCTACTTGGGTTTTGTTTGGTTCTAGAATCATTCTATGATAATATCACCAAATGTTAGTGTTGTCATTTATATGACCATTATTGGTTAGTCTTCTTGTATCACTTAGGTTTTGATGAACCTTGATATAATTTGATTTTTAATTATGAAACTGGTGTGTTTATGCTTTTTCTATTCTCGTCTTTGATTATATTTATTACATATGAATGTTTGTTCCATTTCTACTTTATGTAACTTAGGTTGGACATTCATGCAAAGCATTCGAGTTTAAGCAAACCTTGTGTTTTGTAACAGTAGTTATTCTCTTTTCTTGTCTTTACCCCATAGGACTTCTACTGGGAGGCATGTGGTGTTAAAGCATGGAATAAAAGAGTTATTTGTAAAGGTTGTATTGGTCTAAATGTCCTTAATTCGGCCTTGTAATGATTATTGTGTCTAGCGACATTTTTGTTTTCTAATAGATTGAGGGTTGTGGTAACCCTAACTAGGAGCCCTTCCACATTATTTCAAAAAACATAAAAAGTTAACTTCAATCTTCATAGAGTAGATTTGAGGTGGCTATGCATTCTAGCTTCCAATGAGTCATACGATTTGGTACCATACCTGGAGCCACGCCAACTGGACATTTAGGTTTGCTTTAATGACCTAAGGTAGCTAGCACTTGCTAGGGCCTGCTAGCTTTCCAACCGGTCATTAAGAAAAGTAACCCGACCAAGGAGTTGTTCCTACATCCCTTAACCAAGCCATTATTCATGCTTATCTATCATCTTGATGCCGAGTGAATTCAAACCTAAGTGATACCTCGCATAAATTAATAGTTTTCTCCGCTCACCTTTTTATGAGTTTTTAACCATAATGGTATTTATAGAAAAACTATTTACCAATCTGGTGTTTTTCTAAAAATATTTACTAATATGGGGAGATTTAAAAACAGTTACCTTTATCTTTAAAAAATTGAGAATTTTTTATTTCTTCAATCATGGTGATTCACAAAATTCAAACTCATCTCTATCACCACTCAACATTCAAGCAGTCATATGAAACTTTCATGATCAAATTTCATCATGTTCCCATGAGATCTGAGTAAGAGTTTTGCTGATAATCTCCTTTAATTCTTGTTTCCAGGGACCTTCACAACCATGACTACGATTTCACAATGATCCTATATTTAGTGAGTGTATTTTTTTGCTGAAATTGATTGTTCGATTCATACACATCCATGACTACGATTTCACAATGACTTCGTCTTCTCCAAAAATTTGGTAAATGAGCTCACTCCCCGACCTTAACAACCCCTCCCTCTCGGAAATCCTTCTATTTTCGTGCATTTTTGGGTGACCAGGCGGATTTCCGACCACCATGACCAACCACCTTACAACCAAAATATAAACCACAACTATGCTGTGTACCGGAACAAAAGCTCGAGGAAGAAACTATTATCTGCACTGTGCTGATGATTTTCGGCTTCATGAACTTCGGCATGGATCACTAGTTGTTCTGTAGGGACGGAGGAAGGGTTTTAGAGTGGTCGGCCACTGATCTGGGGGTGTCGGTGCTGGTGCCTAATCTGCTGGAGAAAACAAAATCTGCCGGAACATATGAAACGAGGGACAGGCTACTTTAGTATTTTCACAAGAGTCCATTTTCTTTTTTATTTTTATTTATAAAACAAAAAGGTTAAATACACTAATTTGGTAAATATTTTTAAAAGAACACTTCTTTGGTAAATACTTTTCCTATAAACACTAGTTTGGCTAAAAACTCCCTTTTTATTTGGTCAGAAAATAGCAAGAGTTGATTATTGGGAGCTACTGCGTCAGTTGGTTCGATATTTGGTTCTTGTTGATACTATGGGGGTGTTTGGGATTACATATTTAAGCTACTTATGACTTTTCCACCAAAAGTAAGAATTTTTTATTTTTGGATTTTGACTTCTCCTTCTCACATCTTCCATCTTATTTTGAATTTACCAAACAAACTTTTAACTTATTATCTTATTTCAAAAGATAATAAGTAAATAAGTTGTTTTGAAAAGTAATCCCAAACACCCCCTATATTACGTTGCGATATGTGCACTTGCTATTGTTTGTAGTTAGTTGAAGTATTAACCATTTTATAAATTATAAAACCCGAAAACTGTGTTAAAAATAACCCCAAAATATCTACTACACTTAACACACATCAAGTTCTTACACATTCAAAATTCAGAAATCAAATTATAGAATCGTTCATACTGCTGTGTTAGGGTTTCACAGTTGCAGTGGCAGAACATCTCATTGTTGAGCTAGAAATTCCCTTTTCTTAATAACTTTCTATGTATCCTCAAATTGTTCAGAAAGATAATCCCATAATTACTTGGTGGTTTTGCAATGTTACAGTCCTTGATATATTTCATTAGGAACTGCCATAGCCGAAAGCCCAAAAGATTTGATATCCTGCTTTTAAGCCTTCTGAAATCGTCCTCTAAAAAATTTCTAACCTCTTTGGGGTACATGATCACCACCTTCAAGGGGGATAGCCATGGGTACATGAGGGCCATAGATCACTAACCGCCAACACCCGTCATCATTAATTGACAAAAAAATGTTCCAAATAATAAAATCATGTTGAACCAAAACTGGGGTTTAGTAGAGAACCATTGTTATGAACGTCCCAGATTATGTGAAGTTGAGAGAAAAATACAGTGCTTATAAGATCTGAGATGAAATTTTACTATAATTGAGTGAAATCAAGCAAAACTAGAAAACATAGATCAAATTTAATTGTTTAATCAAAATTTGATGAAACCGGGCTCTGATATTAGTTGTTGGGATTGTTTAGCTTGAATCAGTTTATTATTAAACAATCTAAGTACAGTGAGCAGCAGAAATCAAATAAACAAAAATCAGTTGAAGAACACTCATGAACAGAGTTGAAGAATAACCATCACATATTTCATTAATAATCAACAAGATCAATTATAATCACTCCCCCTCAATTGCAAATTGCCTTAATCTCTCATGAACAATTCACACAATAAGAACACACACTTTCAAATCTATAACTATTACAAAATGATTACATGAATGAAAAATATAACAACCTACACAACCGTTAGATTCCCGGGCATCTGCAAAAGGGCAAAACAATTCATAACAGAATTGTCGTTCAGTGGAGTCGAGGTTGAGAAACAACAAATCTGTCTGATTAGTGGATAGTCTTTAGATGATTCCATACGTTATCAGTTGATGTGATATTTACATCGGCAGTTCTCAGATTTCAAAATGTTACATGTTTAATTAGGTATAGTGTATAAACAACCACAAATGATTAATCTTTTCAATACATGCTACTAGTGTGACACTCCAATACTGAGAAATTAGAATGCAATGACACCCCTATACTAAGTACTTGCTAAATAAAAAGAAAGAATTTATTATAACTACTTCAATGGTCGATTATGACCATTTTAGGAAGTGACAACGAGCTTATAGTAAGAGGTGAAGTAAGTAACTATTATGGTGAAAAGAAGTGTTAGTGAGGAAGAGTAAAGTCATATAGGCTTCCCCTCATCAACCATTTAATGAACTAGTTCGAGAATCAGTAGATCGATATGAAGAACTAAAAGATGATTTGAGGAACTTCCTAACCTATGAAGTGGGGCGGTCCATTGAATCTAATATGCTTAATGTTTTGTCCCAAATAAATGAAAGAATGAATGATATGATAATTGAGAAAATGATTCATGAAAACAACGAAAGGGCACTAATGTTTTAGGAGCATCTAGTTTGGAATAAAAGGGTTAAAGCTGTGGTTTGGGTTGAAGAACCAAGGAAGAGGTTCACACTAACCATCACAATTCCATAAGAATGTCAAAGCTTTGGTAAGCAAAAGGTGGTAACAAAAATGGATGGGGTTTATTGGACAAGTCAATGTGCGAATAGAGACAAGGTTATCTATGTTATGAATTGTTGCAGGATTGAACCAAACATTGTGCGGGTGGTATTGAGGAAAAAGGTGATGAAGGTGTATTGGACAGAGTTTTCAGGAGATGTTCTCTAAACGTTTCTCTCCCTAATACGCTGTGGAAAAGATAAGGGAAGAGTTCCTCACATTGTCTCAAACGAATAAGATTGCATATGAAGCTACATGTATTTTTCTTGGGAAGGCTTGTTTTGTTCTGACTATTTGTAAAGTGAATGGAAGTCGTTACCACACATCTTTGAAAACAAAGATTTCAGAGTTTTTACTCCCAATAGGTATCATAAATTTGAATACATTATGAAAGTTGTAAGGGAGCATAAGCGTTAGATTCTCTGCCAAATTAGTAAAGGTGAAAAAGCTAGATGAATCAAATACTTCAACAAAGTAGTTAAAATAAACTTGAGAATTGCTTTCCTTATTGTATTCATTGTGGAAAGTAACACGATTAAGTGTGTAGCACCATAAATATAATATGTTGAAAGTGTGCCAAGCATGGCCACACGAGTAAACAACTTCCAAGCCCGTGTAAACTATGTTATAACTGAATTAGGACATATGAAAAAATTGTCCTCAGATTGAAGTGGGGGAGAGAAGGCTCACAGAGGCTAGACAACAAGGCATTTCACGGATAGCCAAGGAAGCAAAACCTAGGCATGATGATGTGATGTATATTTATTATTAATTCTTTACATGCATATATAAGGTACAAGTAGGAAATACGTTAAATGTAGCAAATGAATGGGCATTACCATCAGTTGGTTAGAGAACTCGATCCTACATTTGATATTCATGGTGGTCATATTAGGATTAAAGGATGAGTATGCACTTTTGACCAAAATTTTAATGGTTTTTGTGCCAATGAGGCTTGTGATGAGAAACTGTTGTCATGAGCGACTTATGCAGGTGGAGTTGAAGACCTTGAAGAGGAATTAAATTGTATGCAAATTTTAAAAGTTTCTTGTGGCCAAGACGAACAATAGTGGTTGGTTAAAGAGCTAGATGTTACAAATGGTATCACAACCACTCATATCATGTTTATGATGGTGGCACACCTCATCAATGACAATGAAATTGAAATTGGGGTGGGTAGGGGGTTGGGGGCATCGTCAACCTCAAATACCACTAAATCATTTTGGGCACAACGGTTATGGATGAGATGAGAACTCCACAATTAATGACGCTTCGATGAGAGCAATACATGAAGCATGATAGGTGATGTTATGGAACGTTTGCACTCGAGTAACTAAAAATAAATCCGTTAGATCCTTGTGGGCAAAGCGCAAATATTGGTTGGTAAGATATGATTATTAATGCAAGAGACAATGTGATCGCATATACCTCACGTAAAACTAAAACTACAAGAAGCCTATATAGAAGTTGTGATGGAATAGAAAATGAAGTACAAAATTTTAAGCTAAGGTGAGAGATTACTAGAATTTAATTGTTTGAAGTAATCCGATTTGAGTGGGTGTAGATATACTCAACGTCTATGAAGATCTTGCTTCTTGACTAGTTATAGAGATAAAATACCATATCATTTTGTGTGCAAAGAATGTACCATGGTTAAGAACAAAATATTAATAACTTAGTATGAAGTGTGATTTTGGTTTAAAAAAGCGTGAGGCGAAGCGTTTCGGTCTCAAAATCCGAGGCGCCACGTTTTAGGCGCGAGGCGATGGCTTCTTGTATGCGGGGCGCTAAAACAAAAAAAACAATAAAAAATATATTATGTATATAACTCAAAGAAATGGTCAAAGAATAAGAAAATTGAAACTCAAATTGAAGTTCTTTTAATCATATAACTCAAAGAAAATCAGAAAAGTAATCGAATTTGGGGTTACAGACATTGGTTTAAATGGTTTAACCAGAGGCTAATTAGAAGAAGTAGCCCATATTACAACAAAAAGTGATCGAATTTGGGGTCACAGCCTCACAGGTTTAGCCCAAATACAGATTTAGGCCCAAGTTGGTTTAAATGAAGTGCCAAGCTCAACTAATTTAAAGCCAAAAACTTGAAAATACATAAAGCGGCGCCTCACCTCGCCTCGCGCTCCACCCCTGAGGCGCCTCCTTGGCCCGCTTCTTGTATATCCAACGCCTCACCCGAAGCGAGGCGTTCCTCCTTGCCCCTCTAGCGCCTCACGCCTAAGCTGTCGCCTCACGCCTCTTTTTTAAACCAAGAGTGTGATGTTGCTATATGTATGTGAATGGTGTTTAAAGGGGAAGTCTCAACACTAAAATTTAGAAGAAGGGAAATCCAATCCAAGGAAATCCCGATGTTATTTTTTTTTAAAGACGACTATATTAAACCCCTACTCTATTTGGGAGCAGCCCAGGTGTTTCCTGTGAGTTATGCATGTCTTTTCCTATAGGTTGTAACCACATAGACTCGAACCCGGGACCTCCACAAGAAGAAACCATTATGTGAAAAACTCATTGACCACCAGGGGAGAACTCCAATGATAGAAATCCCGATGTTAAAGTGGCCCATAACCCACAAGGCCAACAAATGATACTTTATGAATGCATAAAATGAAACGGTGGCAAGGCATTGTCTGTAGAGTTCTATACTCTCGAGATGTATTTTATAACTTTGAAGAAAGTTATGAAAGATTAAACTAAATAGAAGGGTCTTAGTTTCTAGATTGTAAAAAAAAGATTTATGGGTCAAAGTGTATTTATAATTAGTTGAAGGGTTATTATGTAAACATTGAAAGTTAGAAACTAATTATAATATCAGTATATATGGCCAATCAATGTAAACGATGTCAATGTCGATGTCGAATGTATAAAAAGTCTGAAAATATAATCAAGTATAGTTTATCAAATCATGTACTTGATCCCAATATTGGATACTAATTCCTTAATCCATGTGGGTCAAACCTTAAGGGTTTATTATGTAAATAGTATATTTATGTAATTAGATTAGTTTATATATTACTTGTAAACTAGGAGGACTAGAAGTGTCAAGAACCAAACCTAGAAACCTACAAACCGTAGATACATTGAATGAAGGCAGGAGACGCAACGATTGGGAACAAACACATAAGTTCGATGTGTGTATGGCGGTTAAAGATCAAAGGACGCGATGGTTAGCAATTAGGTTATAAATAGAAGTCAAATTGAGTCTGTAAATTCAACGATTATTCATTTCAATAACAGAATAGTTTGATCATTGATGTGTTGTGTTTTAAATTATAAAAATATAATAAATATATTTTTAGGATGGTTTTATGAGATCAGGTTTTAAATTTATAAAATGATAATTACTTTAACTTAAAAAAACACACAATAGGCAAGTGTACATATCGCCGCGTAATATAGTTTAGGTAAGAACCAAGTATCGAACCAACGAACACGGTCGAATTCCAATACTCAACTTTTGTTATCGTTTAGCTGGTGTTAATGAGTAAGTGGGTTTTATGTGCTTGTGAAGCAGAAAGGTAAATGACAGAAAAGTAAATGACAGTAAAGTAAATAACAGAAAAGTAAAAATGTGCGTGAAGTGTGTAACAGAAATGTAACGAACAGAATAGTAAATAACAAAAAGTAAATATCTTGGAAATAATCAGGTTATGAAGAGTATTGCTTTGGGCTTCGAATCCGCTTGGTACATGATAATGTTAAGTTGACTAATCCAGTGACATGACTACTACAAACGTGTGACTCGAGTCACCGCTAGAGCCTCGTCCTCACGACAGTTGATTTGCAAATTTAAAAGCTTTAACAAGTGGTAGTGCCACCCGTTAAGGATAACAATTACCCTCAACCCTTCGAATGGTCATCTCCGGGTTGGTTTAAGAAATCGAACCTAAAATGCTTTGTACTAGAGTTAAATAGGTGATTATATTTTGCTCATCGGGAGGCGGTGTAACAATGGGACCAAGTATTAAGACGTACCGTTCCCAACATGAGTTCACCAATTCTTGGTCGCATAATAAGTTCGTATAAAGACGTACGACCCTACTAGTGTTGACCAAGCCTTGGCTTATCAATCTCTGCATGTATAAGGACGTACAAGTTTCAAAAGAAGTTTGATTAAAAAGGTTTTACGATCTTACACATTAAAATCAAGAATACTCACAAATATAAAGACGGATTTAGACAATAATAAAAGCCCACCGAAATGGTGGTTTTAAGGACGAATAGTTAAAGACATAAACACATCACTTGGATTAATACGTTAAACATTAACATGCACCAAACTTCATCTTCACCCTAGCAATACAAAGAGTTTAGCCACAAATTGCCATACTAACTAGCATAACGTTGAGTTTCATAGGCTCTCCTATTGCGGAACAAGGAGGAAGAGCCCCTCCACTCACTACTCTCTACCCCAACTACGAAATAAGCTCTCAAATGAGGTATGGATGGATGTTGTAAGATATAGATAGATGTCTGGAATGAAGAACCCAAGCCATCTATTTATCGGCCTCAAAACGAGCAATGCACGACCATGCATTGGATTGCACGGGCGTACAAACACCTCGGGAATCAAACAGGGTACAAGTAACAGTGTACTTGAGCCTTGGGGAGAAAGTTAGGCAATGCACGACTGTGCAATGGGTTGCACGGCCGTGCAACCCTCCTTTGCCTCCCAGTTTGGTCTTTTAGCTGTTCTGTTGACTTTCCTTGACCTGGTTTGACTTCTTGGGGGTCCATGCTCGGTTTGGTCTTCTAAAAGCTTGATTTCTTCATGTTTTAAGCTGGTTTTTGCTCTGTTTATCTTTGGGATACCGAATAACCTGCAATTGTGAAATATTAACGCTTTAAGTATCATTTGCAAGGCTTTTGTTTGATTAGTACCATAATATGGGGATTATTATGCATGCAAAACATGTATAATTTAGGTCATATCAATCATATTGTTTGTTTGATTGTTCAAAGAGATAAGACCAACAATGACTTCGGAGACAAAGGTTGACACAATCAATTTGGTGTGAATCTATTCAGAATTAGAGAGATTCAAAATCGATTTGGTATGAATCGATTCAGAGAGACAAACAGAGACTTACCCGTGTGCGACAGAGAGGACGCCAACGACCGAGAAGGAGAAATTGTTTCCGCCATTGTATACGTTAACAGAGACTTACCGCTGTTGCCGAAAGAATCGGAGAACCCGATTAATGACAAAGAGTGTTGGTGCCTTCGTTGCCTTAATCGTGTACCAGCAACATCAAAGGAGAAAGAAGGAATTTTTTTCCCTAATTTGGTGTTCGAGCAAAGTCAGAGAAGCGAATAAGAAAAGGGAACCTTGTTTGCCCTAATTTTGTTGTTGTGAAGGCCGGACAAAAAAAAAAAGAAAAGGTAGAAGTTGTTAGGCCAAGTTACCGAAAAAAAAGGAGACCAGTGGGCCTGACCTTTGTGTGGGTTGATTTACCTTAAAGAAAAAGAGGCAGTGGGCCTTATTTGTTAAAGTTGGGTCGGTGACTGATTCGTAGAAGTTGTGGGCTGGACTCGTTTTTAGACCCAAACAATTAGAATAGTCGTGAAAGAGACCGTCATCGGAAGTGACGAGAAAAGAAAATTGGTGTATGTAGGATACGTCACGAGAGGAGACGAGAAAAGGAGAAACAAGTGGTGTTCATGGTTTACGTCACCAAATTCAGAAAATTAGAAGTACGCACAGAAGATTCGTGAAATTCTAGGTTTTACGTTCTGATTACATCAGAGTTTAAACTTTATAGGGTTATTGCAATTAGAGGATTAAATTAGTATAAAATTGTATTTGAGACTGTGTTAGAAAGACACACGAGTTCATTTTGGTTTTAGAAGAAAACCTAAGTTACGATGCAAGAGAAATCAGACAAAGAAATTGTAATACATTAGGAGACGAGTTATGTTTCCCATTTTAAATGTCCTGTCCTAAAACCTACAAACTATGTCGTATGGGAAAATTGTATTAAAACCATATCAAGGCAAATGGACTATGGGAAATGATAGAACCAAGTGCGGGTACGCAAGTTGACGAGAAGAAAGATATGGAGGCGACAGCGCATCTATTTCAAGCATTACCGGAAGAGAAGATATTACAAGTGGCAAGTTGTAAAAATGCAAAGGAGATTTTAGATGCACTAAAGACAAGACATGTTGGTGTTGATCAAGAGTAGAAGGCACGTCTACAAACACTTAGAACAGAGTTTGAAATGTTGAGAATGGAGGAGGAAGACAGTATAGATACGTTCACTGCAAAGTTAAATAGCATTGTTACTAGAGCAAAAGGTTTAGGATCAGTATATGATGAACCAACTTTAGTACGGAAACTACTAAGTGTTGTACTAAAGAGGTTTGATCAAATAGCTGCAACCATCGAGCAATTCGCTGACCTAGATACAACAACTCTAGATGAGACAATTGGAATGTTGAAAGCCTTTGAAGAAAGAACTAGTCTAATGGATGAAGGCCTGGTGGACAATAAAAATCGACTCTTGTTCATATGTCACAACAAGAACTATGGTCGAGGAAGATGTTTTGGAAACCATGAACAAGGAAGGTTTAATACATCACAAGGAAATTGGCGTGATGAGAAGTTTAGACAAAGAGGAAGAAGTGTCTCACATGAAAATTCCAGGAACAAGAATGAAGATGGCTATGATAGAAGGAAGAGAAACTTTAGAGATCAAAACCATCCAAGAAAAGATATTAGAGAAATAAAGTGTTATAATTGCTATAAGTTTGGACATTATGCATCAGATTGTCCAGAACCAGATCACAGAGAAGAAGAGGCTAATCTAGTACAAGAGGATATAGAACCGACCCTCTTAATGGCAGTTACAAGAGACAAAGAGAGATATGAAGAGAATACTTCAAATAAGAAGGAAAGCAATTACTGGACGTCATTAGCAAAGTATTTTAATGACGAATAGTCGGAGTGGCCAAGATTAGTTACTGAGAGGAATCAGAAGCCTGAAGATGCACAGTCGGAAGAGTTGAGATCAGAGATAGAGATTGATATAAAAGGAAAACTAGAGATGTGGAGATTAGACACGCTTCATGAATTTGAGGTAAAGAAACAAGAACTCAAGACTGAGTTAAGGAACAGAGAATTGAAATTTGAGAAAGATATAAATAACAGAGAGAAGTCAATTGAAGATAAGATAGACAGAGAAATGAAGTGTTTAAAGAATTTGAGAGAAGCTGCAAACTGAGAGATAAAAGAACTGAAGTTAGTAAGAGCTCAGTTAGAGAAAGAAAAGCATGAGATGCTTGCAATCAGACACATCTAAAGGAGGAGCAACTTGAAGAAAAGAAGTGTGAGAAACATGGAAGGACAACATCAAAGGTTCCATACGCAGCATAGAACAAGACTGGCAAAGACATTGAATCAAGTTACAAAAGAAGCAATCAGTAACTTACCATTCAAAGATAAATCAGTCAAAGCTAAAGAAGACAAAATGCAGGTTAGAGATGATGATATTCAAGATAGGTATGCAGACCTAGAAGATATAGTTTATGTTGAAGACAAAGTTAAAGCAGCTAACACCTATCGGAGTGGAAGGAAGCCAAAGTTTAGAGACCAAGACTTACTACAACCTGCTCAAGACAAAGACGATGGAGCTTGAAGATGTGGAAGACATGGATTAAGAAATTAAGGGGGAGTATTGGATACTAATTCCTTAATCCATGTGGGTCAAACCTTAAAGGTATATTATGTAAATAGTCTATTTATGTAATTAGATTAGTTTATGTATTACATGTAAACTAGGAGGACTAGAAGTGTCAAGAACCAAACCTAGAAACCTACAAACCATAGATACATTGAATGAAGGCAGGACACGCAATGATTGGGAACAAACATATATGTTCGATGTGTGTATGGCGGTTAACGATCAAAGGACGCGATGTTTAGAAATTAGGTTATAAATAGAAGTCAAATTGAGACTGTAAATTCAACGATTATTCTTTTCAATAACATATTAGTTTGATCATATTGTTTGTTTGATCATTCAAAGAGAGAAGACTAACACCCAACAATCAAGGGAGGAAGAAAGAAATCGCAAATCATCAAATCCAGAAGAAAACCTATGATCATCAATCAAGGCAATTGAAAGGAGCGATAAAAAAGTTGAAATTGATATGGTTTTGGGAATTACCAGATGCCAACAATTGAAATCAAGAAGCATGCGAAAAACTGATGAATTGAAATCATTGATTTACACCTTATCGTATCAAGAAGTAGCGATGAAGAAAGAACAAGAAGAAAAATGAATATTTGCAAGATTTCGGCACAGACAACAAAAACCCAGACTTCAAAGAGTTTTGGAAAATCCAACCCAGTGCAGACTCGAAAATCTGGAAGTACAAAATCTGCCAACCATCATCAATCTGTGGTCTCGCGCCACCAACATAAATCTTGGACGACAATTTAGGGCTGTTAAGGGTGGACCAAAATAGAAGCAAGGAATTAAACTTGCTTGATTGGAATTAATTGATAAAGAAGAAGCAGGCAAGACAATCCTCAAATGAAGAAAAACTGAAAATTGCAAACTAAATATAAATCAAGATTAGTGAATATGATCAGGCCAGGAAGATCACAATGAGGAAAAAGGACATGATCAGAAGCAACATAAAGTTCATGAACTGAAGTGCATTCATTCTAAGATAAGTTTGGTGTTCCAAATATCCTTGTTTCTTTATTCAATTATGTCACACCTCGCCCCGGGCACCCCCAGGACGCTTATGGGCCTCGATGTTAGTTGGCACAATCGGTACCTGCATTGATTTCAAAGTTTGTTTCTGTGTAGCGGAATCACGTTTTTCAAAGGATCGTTTCATAAATCAGCTCAACCTCAAGGGTTGGTTGTAAATAATAGAATCTCCTGTGTAGACAAAAGATCTTTTTATTTAATTCTTGGGTATAATAACTTGAATGTTTTGTAGATTGATGTTGAAATCAAAACACTTACCAAAGTCAGTAAATCCTACAAGAAGGTATCTGCCTAGGGAGTCATAATCCTTTTAGCACCTATCCTTGTCTTTTCCCCAGCCTTCCGGTGCATAGCACGAACCTGTATAATATATTTTTGGTTGCATCAGGTCTAGGTGGGTGGCCCAACCCGAATCTACAACAAAACTAACCCCAAGACTTAACCCGTGGCCAGTCCCGGTATGTAGAGGTCATTTAATCTTTTCTAGAAAAAAATAAACGTCAACTATATGTTGGTGAATACTTTATGACCTCAAATCATTTCATAAGCATGGCAAAACAGTGGAATTAAATAATTACACATAACTCAATGGAAGACTTGAACACATCACTTCATCCCATTTAATGTGCGTATACATTAGTCACATACTTGGGGGGCTACGTGGTGACACAGTCGCCACATTTCACGCAATCACCCGAACATACATGCCAACCAGCCCGGCCACTATGGATCCGGAGCGAGTATAAACATTTTATCAAACTTTAAGTATACTTTTCTTTTCGAGTAACAAACATCCCCGGGGTTATATCCGTAGCCAACCCCCCCCCCCCAGGATGGTATGCGTAAGTATTTAATTTTTTGTATTTTGCCCTTTTCGTAAACATAAATAGTTTGATCGTTGCGTGAGATTGTTTGTAGCACACGCACGACATAAAACCGCATTTCTGACAGACTCGTATTCACCTTGGTTTGAAGTGGAAATGTGATAAATTTTGAGTGTAGTAGCTAAGAAGTCAGCTCCTAATACTTTTGTATCCTTTCATTGACCGACTACGCTTGTCTCGGGCTCTAGCGGCTTTAAATGCTCAAGTCCGGTTAATATATGGAAGCCAGACGAACTCAAGAGAGTGGCTCTAGAGTCGGGATGGAAAGAGGTGCTCGGGAACAACTCAGACCAGAGAAGACTCGGAGGCTTGAGAGTTAAGTTGTGTGGAAATTAATGAGATGAAGGTTGAATCTCAACCCATAGCGGACCGTTAGCCAGGGCGCTGGCGGTCCGCTACAGCCCTTGTTGTCCGCATGCATGCCACGTGGTGGCCATGCAACTCAAGCGTGCCACACATTTGTAGCGGACCGTGTGGGCCTACAGTGGAGGTCCGCCACAGATACACGCGTCCAACATGCTGACGCATTCCCTACATGCGTCAAGACTCGTGTCTAGTGTAGAGGGTGACTAGGAGGTGCGTAGCGGACCATTAGCATAGATAGTGGTGGTCCCCCCGCAAAGCTTCATCCATAACGGGCCGTTAGCAGAAGTGTTGTTGGTCCGCCAAGTCTTCAGCGACCTGGTTCCTGACTCCCGTAGTGGACGATTTTCGATTCCAGTTCCCACGTGTACTTCGACTATCACAAGTCTTTTTCGTTGCAGTTTCTTTTTCTGTCGGTCCTCAATTTGCAATGGCTGTTCTACGAACTTAAGCCTTTCGTTTACCACTACATCCTGTAGCGGCATTGCTAATGTTTCTTCGGCCAAACACTTGCGCAGATTGGAGACATGGAATACATCATGTACTGATATGCCACCGGTCTGATTCGTTTTATAATCTTAAAAGGTCGAACGAACCTAGGGCTTAACTTCCCCTTCTTTCCAAATAGAACCATGCCTTTCCAAGGCGATACGTTAAGTATGACATTATCTCCAACAGTAAATTCTAATGGCTTTTTCCTCTTATTGTTGTAGCTTTTCTTGCGATCACAAGATTTTTTCAACCTTTCTCTTATTTGTAAGATTTTATCTGTGGTTTCCTGGACTATCTCAGGTCCAGACAATTGGTTTTCTCCTATTTCTAACTAACACATAGGAGTTCTGCATTTTTTTTGCCATATAAGGTTTCAAATGGTGCAACTTGAATACTCGTGTGGTAACTATTATTGTAGGAGAATTCTATCAGAGGTAAGTGGTCGTACCAACTTCTTCTGAGGTCTATGACATGTGCTCGGGGCATATCCTCAAAGGTCTGAATGATCCTCTCACTCTGCCATCCGTTTGAGGATGATAGGCAGTGCTGAGGTTTAATCGAGTTCATAGAGCTTATTGGAAGCTCTTCTAGAATCGAGACGTGAAACGGCTGTCTCTATCTGATACAATAGATAGGTGCACTCCGTGTAGGGATATTATTTAGTTTACGTATAGTTGTGCCAACTCTTCCATGCTAAAGGTTTCTTTCATTGGTAGGAAATGAGCGAATTTGGTCACTCGGTCAATGATAACCCATATGGTGTCGTTCCCTCGACTGGTTCGGGGAAGCATAGTGATGAAATCCATGGTAATCATCTCCCATTTCCATACTGGCAACTCAAGTTGTTACAATAGCCCAGATGGCATTTGGTGTTTGGATTTTACCTTTAAACAGGTTAAGCATTTGGCCACATACTCAGCTATGCGCCTTTTCAAGCTGATCCACCAATAATTTGGTTTCAGATTTTTGTACATCTTATCACCTCCAGGGTGCATAGTGTACTTGGATTTATGGGCTTCCTCGAGAATCTACTCTCGAAGGTTCCCAAAGATTGGTACCCAAATTCGTTTATTCATTCTAAGAATATCGTCATTCCTTTTGACAAGTTGTTCGATCATTCCTTTCATTCCCTCTTGGTCGAGGTTAGCCTCTTCCAAGGCTAATGTCTGTGCCTCTTTAATCTGAGTTGTAAGATTGATTTAAAGATCAACTCTTAGGGCAAGTACTCGTTTTGGTTTCTCTCTTTCTTTTCTACTCAAGGCGTCAGCTATAACGTTAGCCTTGCCTTCATGATAGCAAATCTCACAGTCGTAGTCGCTTAGGACTTCCATCTATCTCATTTATCTTATGTTCAGCTCTTTTTGGCTGAAGATGTACTTTAGACTCTTGTGGTCGGTGAAAACTATGAATCTAACCCCATAGAGATTGTGCCTCCATAATTTCAGCGCGAAAATTATGGCACCTAACTCTAGGTCATGAGTCATATAATTCTTCTCATAGTCTTAAGTTGACGTGATGCATATGCTATGACTTTGTTTCTTTGCATTAACACACACCTTAAACCGGTATGCGATGCATCGTAGAAAACAACAAATCCTTCATTGCCTTCTAGCAATGACAGTATAGGTGCTTGTGTCAGTTTCTGCTTCATCGTTTCAAAGGCTTTGTCCTGCTTCGGACCCTATTCATATTTAATTGACTTGCGGGTCAATGCAGTCATAGGAACATCAATACTTGAAAATCCTTGATGAATCTTCGATAATATCCCGCCAAACCGAAAAAACTTTGCACTTCAGTTGGCTTCTTTGGGATTTCCCAATTAGAAATAGCCTCAATCTTGGCTGGGTCTACTTGAATTCCTTTCTCATTAATAATGTGACCGAGAAATTGCACTTCTGTCAACCAGAATTCACATTTTGAGAATTTGTCATAGAGTTTCTCGTTTCTCAACGGTTCAAGTAGCATCCTTAGATTGTCGGCATGTTCTTCCTTACTCTTGGAGTAAATAAGTATATATCGTTTATGAACACGATTACAAATTTATCCATGTAAGGTTTACAAATTCGGTTCATCATGTCCATGAATGCTGCAGGAGCATTCGTGAGTCCGAACGACATAATCGTGAACTCGAAGTGGCCATATGTCGTTCGGAATGCGGTCTTAGATATGTCATCTTCTTGGACTTTTAATTGACGATAACCTAATCACAGGTCTATATTAGAGAAGCATCTAGCTCCTTAGAGCTGATCAAATAGATGGTTGATTCATGGAAGTGGATACCAGTTTTTTATTGTAACTTTGTTCAATTGCCGGTAGTCTATACACATCCCCATCGATCCGTCCTTCTTCTTTACAAAAACCATTGAGCTCCCCTTGGCGAAGAACTCGGCCTTATAAACCCCCGTCTCCAGTAATTCATTGATTTGTTTCTTTAACTCAGCCATCTCGGTAGGAGCTAATCTGTACGGAGGTCAAGTTATCGGAGCTATGCCTGGTACTAGATTAATTTGGAACTCCACTTCCCGATCATGCGGTGTTCCTGGTAGCTCTTTAGGGAAAACGTCGGGATATACTTGGTGACGATTGGTACATCTTTTAGTTCTCGCTCAGTGTTGCTAGCAGTTATGGATATTAAGTATGCAAGGCATCCCTTTCGGAGATACTTTGTCGCTTTTATCAAAGATATTAAACCAACAACGTTGGTTGACTCATCTCCCTTAATTGTCACCATTTCTACTGAAGGCGTACGTAGTTCAATGGCCTTCTTGTCGCAAAGGATATAGGTTTGGTTAGTTGCTAACCAATCCATTCCAAGGACTACGTCGAAGCCTGCCAATTCCATCGAAAAAAGTTTTATGGGTATGATGTGTCCAGATAGCGTAATTGGACAGTCATTCAAAGATTAGGAGACATGGATCAGATCTACGTTCACGGTTTCGACTTGGTAGGATTTGTCTAGTGATGTGTGATTTTTGATGTAATTAAATATTATATAATAATATTTAGAGATTATGGTTTCACGAGATCAGGTTTTAAATTTATAAAATGATAATTACTTTAACTTAAAAACATACACAATAGGCAAGTGTACATATCGCAGCGTAATATAGTTTAGGTAAGAACCAAGTATCAAACCAGCGGGCACGGTCGAATTAGTGAGTGAGTTTTGTGTGCTTGTGGAACAGGAAAGTAAATGACAGAAAAGTAAATGGTGGTAAAGTAAATAGCAGAAAAGTAAAAATGTGCGTGAAGTGTGTAACATAAATGTACTGGACAGAATAGTAAATAATAGGAAAGTAAATAGGTCGGGAATGATCAGGTTATGAATAGTATTTCTTTGGGTTTCGAATCCGCTTCGTATGTGATAATGTTAAGTTGACTAATCCAGTGATATGACTACTACAAATGTGTGACCCGGGTCACCGCTAGAGCCTCGTCCTCATGACAATTGATTTGCAAATTTAAAAGCTTTAACAAGTGGTAGTGCCTCCCGTTACGGACAACAATTACCCTCAACCCTTCGAATGGTTATCTCCGGGTTTGGTTTAAGACATCGAACATAAAATGCTTTGTATTAGAGTTAAATAGGTGATTATATCCTGCTCACCGGGAGGCGGTGTAACAATGAGACCAATTATTAAGACGTACCGTTCCCAACATGAGTTCACCAATTCTTGGTCGCATAATAAGTTCGTATAAAGACGTACGACCCTACTAGTGTTGACCAAGCCTTGGCTTATCAATCTCTGCTTGTATAAAGACGTACAAGTTTCAAAAGAATTTTGATTAAAAAGGTTTTACGATCTTACACTTTAAAATCAAGAACACTTACAAATATAAAGACGGATTTAGACAATAATAAAAGCCCACCAAAATGGTGGTTTTAAGGACGAATAGTTAAAGACATAAATACATCACTTGGATTAATACGTTAAACATTAACATGCACCAAATTTCATCTTCACCCTAGCAATACAAAGAGTCTAGCCACGAATGGCAATACTAACTAGTATAACGCTGAGTTTCGTAGGCTCCCCTATTATGGAACAAGCAGGAAGAGACTCTCTACACACTACCACTACACTCTAACTATGAAATAAGCTTTCTCTAGTGTGTTCTTAGGATGTGTAAGGGATATATGAGGTGTGTGGAATGAAGAACTCAAGCCATCTATTTATAGGCCTCAAAATGAGCAATGCACGGTCTTGCATTGGATTGCACGGGCGTGCAAACACCTCGGGAATCAAACAGGGTACACGGGACAGTGCACTGGACCCTTGGGGAGCAAGACAGGCCTTGAACGACCGTGCAATGGGATGCACGGCCGTGCATCCCCTCCTTTCGTCCTATTTTGTCTTTTGCTGCATGTGTTGACCTGGTTTGAGTTCTTGGGGGTCAAATAACCTGCTTTGAGTCCTTTCATCCTAAAAGATTTATTTCTTCATGTTTTAAGCTGGTTTTTGCTGTGTTTATCCTGGAGCATCGAATAACCTGCAATTGTGAAATATTAACGTTTTAAGTATCAATTTTAATGTTATTAATCAATTAGTATCATAATATGGGGATTATTATGCATGAAAAACATGTATAATTTAGGACATATCATCTAGCTTAGCTAAGGGCTTATTTATTAGTTTACAGATTTTATGGTCTATAAAACTTTGGGTCGCCCCAGAGTCAAATAGCACTTTAGCATAAGCGTGATCGACAAGAAATGTACGGTATATGACATCAGGTGTTTTGGTTGCCTCTTTGGCGTTCATGTGGAATGCTCGTGCATTCTTTTTGATTTCGATGGCTGGCTTGGTGCCTGAGCCACTGGCAGCTTCCGGGTTAGTGCATTGACCAGGTTCACCACAGTTGTAACATGTGACCGGCCTCTTTCACGGGCACTGGTCAGTGTTATGCCCTGTATTCTTGCAAATAGAGCATGTCACAAGGAAGAGACATTTTCCCGGGTGCCTCTTCCTACAGGTATTGCACTCAGGGAAACGAGACTGCTACTCCCTCGAGCTGAAGTCCTGGTCAGGCCTCTTGTAGTCGGTTTTTCCTCTGTTGGAGGTTTCTTTCTTTTTATTCTCCTCCAGAGTTTGTATCATTCCGTTCGTCAGCTGAGCGCCCAATTCCATGGCCTCATCAATGGTTCTAGGTTTGGAGACCTTTACCATATCTCGGATTTCGCTGACTAACCCATAGATGTATCTCTTGATGAGATTGGATTCTAGAGTGGCTAGATGTGGCACTAGTCGCGCATACTCTAGTTTGCTTGGTCATATAATCTTGATGGTTGGAGCCAACCATCCTCAAATTTAGGAGTTTGTTTTATATTTGCTCGAACTCGTTGATCGGGCAAAACTTCCCCTCGGTTTTTTCGCGGAATGAGCTCTAACTCATTCGGTATGCCTTATCTCGTCCCTTGGCAGAAACCAGAGCGTTGCACCATTTTAATGCAATATTTTTGAATAGGTTAGAAGCGAAGAGGAATTTGTCTTCCTCAGCGCATTGGCTAATGGCCAATACCGATTCGATCTTTTCAATCCACCAGAGTGCTGCCACTCCTCCTTCCTTACCCAGGAAGTCATAAGGCTTACAAGCCTGGAAGATTTTGTATGAGCAACCCAAATGTTTGTTCCTCTTGTGGCGAGGTTTGTAACTCTCCACGAAACTTTCTCATCTTGAGGAATAATGGGTCTTTGTAACCTCCTTCCTTACAGAGAGGGTAAGATTGGACTTGTTATGTTCAGAAATATGAATTGATGGCACTTTGCCCGTTATTTCAGCTTCAGCTTTGGCAGCATGAGCCTATTCGAATGCTTCGAGAATAGTCAGGATTTCCTCCTCAATTCCCTTAGTAACAAGTTTCTGAATCTCAGCAGTCCGAGCTTCTCGCTCTAAGGCATCGTCAACTTGTTTCTTTCTCCCTCTGGTGTTAGTGGAGGGTCCAGTTCTCCTTGACATTCTAAACGAAAGACATAATATTCATTATAATTCTTTGAAGATAATTTTTATAAGAACGGAAAGACAAAGTTTTATTACTTTGAAATTTAAAATACAGTACAATAGATGAAAATAACATAGGTGGTACATAATTTATATCTAACGTCCTCTAGCTCTAATCAACGCTTGTTGTAGAGTGACGATCTTCACATATTTCTCTGCGTCGCTCCTCTCCAATTCAGCTATTCTTGCTTGCATAGCTGCAATCTTTTCTTCTCCCGAGGTTTCTTCATTAACCCGAGGAGTATTGATGAGTGGGATTAGTGGAATGGTATGTTCCGTAGGGCCTGTTGGAATCAGCCCTTTCCTCACTTTCCAAAGCATAGCAGTGTTCGTAAGGAGTCTTGGTTATTCTCTCTTGGTAACAATAATTATTTACATAGGTTTGGTGTGTCGTAATAACTCAAAGGGGTTTCATAGAAATATTTAGACGTTTCTATTTCCCCTAAGTTTTGAAAGGTTCCGCTAGTGTACTCGGAATTCGTTCCGGAATAGGATTCAGATAAGTTTGTGTTTCGCTCGTTATTTCCAGGTTGTGCGTACCTACGAACAAAGCTAGATTATTTTCCTTTTCCTGCCATTGTAAAGAAACACGAAAAGAAAAATACTTTTTATTAATAAAATGGAAAATTATAATACTTTATTTGAAAATACAAGGAAAATTGAAAATAACAGAAGCCTATTTCTTCACTACGTTCTTGGCATCCTTCATCAAGTTTTTTTCCTTGAAGCCAAATCCTTTTCGCGAATGACTTACGGTCCTTGTCCTTTTGAGGTAACTTCTTATTAGCTCTTGATAGGTCCCTCTCAGTCTCTATCAATATCTCCCTAGTCAAGAAAATCTCTTTCTTGACTTGATCTGTTTCGCGAAGCGACTGATCGAGACACTTTATTAGGGATCCGGGTGTGGAGGAGGGATATCCGAATTTTGGTGGAGGATCTCTGAGTCCTAAGACTATGTCGTTGTAGACATTATTATATGCAGGAGTAGGTTTGTGGTTTAAGGTAACTCGAGGGGTATAATCCTCCGGAATTGCGTTCGGATCATCAATTGTGGCTTCAAATTCAACCATAGGATCGTATTCATCCTGGGAATAAGGATCCATGAAATGTGGATTATTCAAGTAATCGATGTACGATTCGGAGCTTGCCTCTAGGTTCATTGAGCTAGCATCGGCATAGTTCCCATCGGTGTCCGAGTTATTGCTCATATATGGACCCGATACTATTGGATAGTTAAGGTAATCGACATAAGGTTCATAGCTAGCCGATTGCGGTGAATAAGCTTCCATAGGAGGTAGAGGGATGGATCCCTCAGATTCAGAACTCTCTTAGTTCTCCAATTTTTTGTATATTTCATCCAAACTTGCTCCTGTAATGGAGAGCTTTTCTATCGGTTCCCTTATCCTCATTCGTGGTTTTGTTGCCTTTTTACTAGGCCAACCTCGAATTGATTCGCAGGAGGAGGTATCGGTAGACGAGGAGGTGTGTTAAATTTCCAGTTGCTAAAGTCAGAACCACCGATTTTGCTCTGGTGATCGGACTCGTATTCCTCTTTGATCGGAGCCTTCGGCAAGGCATGATACCACGCGAAGTTATCGACCTCCATGGGCACAAAGGGATTTTCTGTCTTCTTGCTTAATAGCATTGGGGTTATAGTAACTATTATATCCTTATCCCCCATACATATTTCTACCTACATGTATGACACTATTAGATTGCTATAAGTGTCTACCTACTTTCGCTAGTAGGCATGTCTTTGCTTACTTCTACTAAGAGCTTAGATACTAACTCCATGTATCTAATTCGTTAAAACCTTACGCTTTGATACCAACCAATTTCACTCCCCGCCCTAGGCACCCCACAGGACGCGATGTTAGTTGGCACCATCGGTACCTGCTTTGGTTTTAGAGTTTGTTTTTGTGCAACGGGATAACGTTTTTCAAAGGATCGTTTCATAAATCAGCTTAATCTCAAGAGTTGGTTTGTAAATAACAGAATCTCGCTGTGTAGACAAAAGATTTTTTATTTAATACTTGGATATAATACCCAGAATGTTTTGTACATTGATGTTGAAATCAAAAGCCTGACCAAAGTCAGTAAATCCTAAAAGGAGGTATCCGCCTAGGGAGTCATAATCCTTTTGGTACCTTGTCTTTTCCCTATGTCCTTCCTGTGCATATCACGAACCTGTATAATAACCCGACCCGGATAAACAACAAAACTGTCCCCGGGACTTTAGGCGTGGCCAGTCCCGGTATGTAGAGGTCATTTAATATATTCCTGAAAAAAAAATGAACGTCAACTATATGCTTGTGAATACTTTATGACCTCAAATCATTTCATAAGCATGGCAAAACAATGGAATTAAATAATTAAACATAACTCCATGGAAGACAGTGAACACATCACCCCATCCCATTTTATGTGCTTATACATTGGTCAAATACTCGGGGCGCTACGTGGTGACACAGGCGCCACATTTTATGCAATCACCCGACCATACATGCCAACCCCGCCCGACCACTATGGATATGGAGCGAGTATAAACATTTGATCAAACTTTACGTATTCTTTTATTTTCGGGTAACTAACATCCCAGGGTTATATCCGTAGCGAACCCCCCCACGGGATGGTATGCGTAAGTATTTAATTTTTCGTGGTTTGCCATTTTGGTAAACGTAAATATTTTGATCGTTGCGTAAGAGTGTTTGTAGCACACTCACGATGTAAAACAGTATTTTTGACAGACTCATATTCACCTTGGTTTGAAGTGGAAGGTGATAAACTTAGAGTGTAATAGCTTAGAAGTCAGCTCCTAGTACTTTCGTATCCTTTCTTTGACCTTCTATGCTTATCTCGGTCTCTAGCGGTTCAAAATGCTCAAGTCCTATTAATAAGAGGAAGCCGGTCGAACTCAGGAGAGCGGCTCGGGAGTCGGATGGTAAGAAATGCTCTGGAATAGCTCAGACTAGAGAAGACTCGGAGGTTTGAGAGTTGAGTTGTGTGGAAATAAATGAGATGAAGCCTCTATCTATAGGCAGAATCTCAACCCGTAGTAGACCGTTAGACAGGGGGCTGACGGTCCGCTTGTAATATCCAGTGTTTTTCCAATGTATCATTTTCGTATTTAGATTCCATTTCCTGATGTAACCTTTCTATTCCAAAGATAAATAAACGTATCGTTTGGTTTTTGATTAAAAATCTAATTCTTAAATAAATATAAGACTAAGATATGGAAATATGTGTAAATAATAAATTTACAAATGTGAATACTTAAAAAAAATTTTAATTATAAAGACTATAAAATATTTCAAACTTAGAAAAAAAAGGGTTAAACTCATTTGATTTTTATAAAAATCCTTTATAAAGTCTATGGGCTAAAACCGCCTTTTCTGAAACTTACCTTTAACAAAATAAAAAAAAAGGTTTAAACATGAAATGTAAAACAGTTGAAACTATGGGGACCTGTTGTGTCATTCACCCAAACCCTCTTGCCCAGAAACCGGTCATGAGTTCGAATCCCCGCAGCCCCGGTTTTTCCCCTTTTCACGCGAAAATCGCGATTTCAGTACAAGTTCACTGAACCTTGGGCTCGCCTCTCACGTGCGACCCGTCCCCAAGACGCCATGATGATAATCTTCAACCGAGGCTTTGCGTGGAATGTGAATTAACTCTGATCGACCCAACCACCTCCCTCGACCCGTTCGCGCATTAAATGCCAAAATTAGCTATAAATATCGATCCCTACACCTCATAAGCATCATCACGAAACTCACTCAAGTATCAATATCATTCAACCGGGCTTCCATTTCGTGATTTCTAGCCATGACCGCCGACGCCAAGCCCAAACTCGATCTCCCTCAATCTGATATCGTTTCAGGAAAACTCGAAGGCCAAAATACTCGCATTCTTGTATAGATCAAAAGCCCTCTGTTTAATTTCATTAACAGAGGGCAAATCGATTCGAATTTGAGGCTTGAAAAACTAGGGTTCATACGGGATTGGGGCGAGTTCGGGTTTGTATTTAAAAACAATCCTTTTCCAGATTATACCACAACAGAGTCACTGGTCCAGTGGTTTGTACGCTTGTGTGTTGGCTCAGGCGGCCCGGGTTCAAATCCGGCCGGCCTGAGTTTTGAACTTTCATTTTTTTTAATACCTTTTTATCATATTTAATTCTTCTAAATATTTTTATAAAATCTGGTACACTTTTAGAGACTTAAAACTAAATTTTATTTATACTTTTGTTTCTAGAAAACATTTTTTTAAAAAACTTATTAAACCTTTAATGTAAAATACCTTAAAACTCCAAAATTTTTATAAAACCTATAAAATGAGCTAGAAATATTTTATAAAATCGGAAAACGTGATTTATTATGGTAAATAAATTATTATACTTTAAACTTTGATTTATTTTATAAACTTTAAATTAAATATAAATGTTATGAAATCAGAAAAAATTATAAGGTTTATATTTTTAAGATTGAAAATCAAGAACTTTCAAACTTGTAAAATTTATAGACTTAGAGCTTAAAACTTAAGTATTTATTTATTTTAAAACAAGAAAATAAATACATTTTTATAAACTTAAAAACTTTATGAAAACATTAGAACACTTATAAATATAACATAAACTTGCTTCGAAATACTTATGCACTTGTGAATAATAAGAAAACATCTTTCAATTTATTTAAAATCTTAAACACCTTCTAAATATTTGTTAGTCATATTTTAGAATGTAAAAGCACTTTAAATAACTAATCGTTTTAACTAGATAAAGTATTTAATTTTAAAAACAACCTTTCTAAAATAACTTCTATTCGTACTTAGTAACTATTTATTTGATAAACACTATTTAATCTTTAATGATAATTATGAATCTTGTAGATAAAACTATTATTTTATCTTAGATGATTATTGAATTCTCATAGATAATTACTTATTGTCCTTATTATTCTTTGTGTTACGTTTATAAAACTTGAAAAACTATTACTTTTCAAACTTAATAAACTTTATAATAATGTTTCTAAAGACTTGTTAAAAATCTAAACTTTATAACACAGTCATTCTCACCTCTCATATGAAACCCTAGAAAGTCTTGAAATCCTAGATCCTTGTCATAGACTTCTTTGATCAAATCTTAAACTTTAGACTTACCGTTTAGGCTTATTGTGATGATATCTTTCCTCGAAGCTTCCACTACAATTAATCCTTGTTGAGTACTCTTACATTCCACTCAAGGTGAGTATACTTAGCCCCTTTTTGTTTTGTTTTTATTTTATAAACTTGGGGTGGAACATGTTCAAACTTTTAGACTTATACAATTCAAACTTAACTATGTTTACATGTCTTCTATGTGTTTAAATGCTTTGAGACTTGCATGCTTAAATTAAACTTAATTCTAGCATGTTCATTAACTTTGGCCGAGTCAATAGTAACAGTGATAGATCTATTGTATTTGACTAATCCACCTTGATTGATTGACCCTTCGGGGGGAGCCCTTGGTGATTGTTACTGAAACTTATACTTGAAACTTTAAGGGTAACTTTCGGGTTATGCCTAAACTTGGTTGGAGGTTTGACGTGCACAATGTTTAACTTGCTTGATTTACACATTTATACTTAGATACATTAATCATAGTGAATTGTAAAAACTTTTAAAGACTTTTGTTAACCAGTGTCAAAACCTTCGTATCTCACCAACTATTTTTAGTTGACGGTTACTTAACATGTTTCAGGTGCACAAGAGTGAAGCTTATCTATGAAAACGTAGGACTTGGACTTAGAAAGACCATCAAGGATTAAACTTATGTTACTTTTTCATGTTTGAACATTATGTTATTTTTGCCATGTTGAACTCTTTAATTTATTAATGAAATACCTCAACTTTATTAGTCAACCTTGTGCTTTTGAACAACCGTGTCCGCCCCGACATATAATCCGTCATCGGTTGGGGTGTGACAGATTGGTATCAGAGCCTTGGTTATAGGGATTTAGGTTATTAGACACATGACCTAGACTATAACTTAGGATTCCCCATGACATGAGTCATCTCATGTACTTATTAGGAATCACTCCTCTATTCTACTCTCTAAACCCTACACATGCTTATACTTGGAAAACTTACTACTACATCAAGTCTATATACTTAGGTTTCCAAACTAACTCTCGTCAAAAGTAGTTGGGTTCTAAATAATGTATGAGAACTTGTGCGGACCGGAAGGGTGGATGCCTGTATTCTAGGAAATTCTGTCAAGGAAAGCATTTCGTACAAATCCAGATCAACCGTTGGACCCGTATGCTTTCCTGGGAATTCTTGGGATGAGTGTCCACTTATAGGAATGCGCGACTTCTCTAACGTTTGAGAATTTAAACTACCTTTGATATGTCAAGGTACCTGTTTAGTAACATGAACTAAGTAGGCACCATCTAGAATCCTTATACTTCATAACCTCATCCTATGATCCTTACCCTATTATTCGTATGTCCAAACTTTTTCATTTTATAGTATGCCTCCCCGTCATAGCCGAAGCAGAGTCATGGCAACCCTCATCGCTCAACAAATGGCTGAGATTCTACCTACTCTAGTTACTCAACTAAACCAAGCAGCAGCCAGCAACAGTGCCAACTCTGGATCTCTCCAATCAGGTCCAAACCCTCCGTGCACTTTCAAGCATTTCAACACCCGCAATCCCGCCAAATTCTTTGGGACTGAAGGAGCTACTAGCCTCCTCCAATGGTTTGAAAGCATGGAGAGCACATTTCTGAACAGTGACTGCCCGGATAATCTCAGAGTTCGTCATGCATCAAGTGTCCTACAGAAGAAGGCATTAACCTGGTGGAACGGAGAAAAACGAAATAGAGGTGCTGACGCTGCTATGTCACTGACCTGGGAAGAATTCAAGGAGCTAATGATCGAAGAATTTTTCCCGAGAAATGAAATGAAGAAACTCGAGGCTGAATTCTGGGAGCTTGCCCAGGACAGTGGAGAGAATCTGGTGTATACGACCCGTTTCCATGAACTGAGCCTGCTAGTGCCCCATATGGTTACCCCTCTTTCTCGGGGTATCGAAAAGTATATCAGTGGGCTACCGATGAAGATTCAGGACACGGTGTGGGGTCGGAACCCTGTCACTCTGGAAGACGCTATCCGTCTCTCTGCTACCTTGACGGATAATCACGTAAAGGCTGGAACCCTATTCAAAAAGGGCTCCAAGAAGCCCGTTGATACCTCCACTCCAGAGCCTCTCAAGACAGTTAAGACTGAACCCTCGTTCAATAAAAAGCGAAAGGTCAGGAACTATGCGGTAGTCACACCGGCAGCACCTTTGGCACAAGTTGCTCCTGTTAAGAAGCCCTATGGGGGAGCACATCCCCAATGTAACACCTGCAAGTTCCATCATCCGACCAACTTGCCATGCCGATTGTGCACCCTCTGTGGTCGTTATGGACATTTGTCTACTACTTGCTTCGCCAACAAACCTCCAATGGCTCAGGGAAATCGTCCCAACGTCCCGGCACTACCAGCTTTGGCAAATGGTAGAGCATGTTTTGGATGTGGTGACCCAACCCACTTCCGTAACCAGTGCCCAAGGCTCGCAAATATAAACCCAAACCCGGGAGCACGGGGACGTGCCTTTAACATCAACGCTAATGAAGCCCAAGCCAACGCAGAAGTAGTCAACGGTACGTTTCTAGTAAATCAACAATATGCTTCCATTTTATTTGATACCGGTGCCGATAGAAGTTTCGTTTCTTTGGAATTTGAGTTATTGCTTGCCAAAGACCGTTCTAAATTAGAAAAATCCATTACGGTAGAAGTAGCTGATGGAAATCCTGTAACTATTGACTCGGTTATCCGTGACTGCATTCTTAACCTTAACGATCACGACTTTCCAATTAATCTCATCCCGATGCGTCTTGGAAGCTTCGATGTAATAATAGGCATGGATTGGTTAGCCGAGCATCATGCATAAATCATATGCTTTGAAAAATGCATCCGTATTCCCTTACCATCCGGAAGCACGTTACAAATCTATGGTGAAAAACCATCAAGCGGTCTAAAACTCATGTCTTGTACCACAGCCCGTAACTATCTACGAAAGAATTACGTGGCATTTCTAGCTAACGTCGTGGAAAGGAAAGGGAAGGGAAAGAACATCCATGACATCCCTGTCATCCGTGAGTTTCCCGAAGTATTTCCCGAAGACTTACTGGGCCTTCCTCCTATACGACAAGTTGAATTCAGGATCGACCTTATCCCAGGGGCAAACCCTGTAGCTAAATCACCGTACCGCCTTGCACCTTCGGAGATGCAAGAGCTAGCAAGTCAACTTCAAGAGCTTTCTGAAAAAGGATTTATTCGTCCTAGCGTCTCCCCTTGGGGAGCACCTGTCCTGTTCGTCAAGAAGAAGGATGGATCCTTTCGTATGTGCATTTATTATCGTGAGCTTAATAAGCTTACTGTCAAAAATCGTTACCCATTACCCAGAATTGACGACCTTTTTGATCAACTCCAAGGTTCTGCATGCTTTTCCAAAATCGACCTCCGTTCTAGCTACCATCAACTTCGTGTCCTTGAGGAGGATATTCCAAAAACAGCCTTTCGTACAAGATATGGCCACTATGAGTTCATGGTTATGCCTTTCGGCTTAACTAATGCACCCGCGGTATTCATGGACTTAATGAACCGTGTGTGTAGGCCGTACCTGGACAAATTCGTAATTGTTTTCATCGACGACATCTTGATCTACTCAAAAACTAAAAAGGATCATGAGGAACACCTACGGTTGGTATTAGACCTCTTAAAGAAAGAGACATTGTTCGCCAAATTTTCCTAGTGTGATTTTTGGCTAAATGAAGTCCAATTCTTGGGTCATATAGTCAATGAGAAAGGAATTCATGTAGATCCTGCAAAGATAGAAGAAGTGAAAAACTGGAAAGCTCCAAGGACCCCTACTGAAGTTCGTTCATTCCTTGGCCTAGCTGGCTATTACCGACGCTTCATTTCTAACTTCTCGAAAGTTATGGTGCCCCTCACAGCCTTAACCCATAAAGGAAAGCCTTACGAGTGGGGACCAAAACAAGAAGAAGCCTTTCAAACTTTCAAGCAAAAGCTTTGTGACGCTCCAATCTTGACCCTTCTAGAGGGTAATGATGATTTCGTGGTTTACTGTGATGCATCCAACCAAGGTCTCGGTTGTGTCCTTATGCAACGAGGCAAGGTTATTGCTTACGCGTCAAGGCAACTCAAAATTCATGAAAAGAATTACACGACGCACGACCTCGAGTTAGGTGCAGTTGTCTTCGCTCTAAAGATCTGGCGACACTACCTCTATGGTACAAAGTGTGTGGTTTTCACAGACCACAAGAGCCTTCAGCACATTTTTAATTAGAAGGAACTCAACATGAGGCAACGTCGTTGGGTAGAACTACTTAATGACTACGACTGCGACATTCGTTATCATCCTGGAAAGGCGAATGTTGTAGCCGATGCCTTGAGTCGGAAGGAACACACCATGTTGCATTGTGTGAGAGTTCAAAACGATATCCAAATCCGCATCCTCGAAGCACAACACCTTTCGGTCACCGAAGGGAAGATGTACGAAGAAATGGCGTGCGGAGCTGAACTCCAATTAGAGACTAAGCCCAACAGCTTACTCTATTTCTTGAACCGTATCTGGATTCCTAATCGTGATGACCTTCGTACCATCATTATGAATGAAGCTCATAAAACCCGCTATTCGGTCCATCCTGGTGCAGACAAAATGCACAAGGATCTTCGTCACCAATACTGGTGGCCCGACATGAAGAAAGACATTGCGTTATACGTAGCGAAGTGTCTCACTTGCTCCAAGGTTAAAGCCGAGCACCAACGTCCGTCTGGCCTTCTAGAACAACCAGAGATTCCCGTATGGAAATGGGAGTGTATAGCGCTGGATTTCATTACCAAGCTACCCCGTACCACTCATGGTCATGACAGCATCTGGGTAATCGTTGACCGACTAACTAAATCCGCACACTTCTTGCCTATCCGTGAGGATTATGGAGTCGAGAAGTTAGCTCGGATTTACATTAATGAAATAGTTAGTCGTCACGGTGTGCCTCTCAACATTATCTCTGATCGTGACGGTCGTTTCACTTCCCGTTTCTAGCAATCCTTACAACCTGCTCTTGGCACTCAATTAAATCTCAGCACAGCTTACCACCCCCAAACCGATGGTCAATTCGAAAGAACCATACAGACTTTGGAGGACATGCGTCATTGACTTCGGTGGTAACTGGGATTCGCATCTACCATTGATTGAATTCTCTTACAACAATAGTTACCATACTAGCATCAACATGGCACCTTTTGAAGCCCTTTATGGTCTTAAGTGTCGTTCCCCTGTTTGTTGGAACGAGATTGGTGAATCACAAATCACTGGACCTGAACTAATTCAAGAGACATCAGACAAGGTCCTTCGTATTCGTGATAATCTTCTAGCAGCCAGAAGTCGACAAAAGAGTTATGCTGACCAGCGTCGAAAGCCTCTAGAGTTTCAAGTCGGTGATCTCGTACTCCTCAAGGTATCACCTTGGAAAGGAGTAGTTCATTTCGGAAAGAAAGGAAAACTAGCCCCTCGTTTTGTGGGTCCTTTTAAAATCCTCGAAAGGATAGGAAAGGTGGCCTACAAACTTGAAATTCCTGAAAGCCTTAGCAATATTCATCCAACTTTCCACGTCTCTAACCTCAAGAAATGTCTTGCGGACGAGAACCTCCACATACCTCTCGACGAAGTACGCATCAACGAAACTATGCACTTCGTAGAGAAACCCGTGGAGATCATGGATCGTGAAGTCAAGCAGCTCAAGCGTAGTCGTATTCCTATAGTCAAAGTACGTTGGGAGTCCAAACGTGGCCCAGAGTTTACTTGGGAACGCGAAGACCAGATGAAAGTCAAGTACCTGCACCTTTTCACTAGACCCTCCTCTTAAATTTTGAGACGAAATTTCCTAAAGTAGGGGAGACTGTAATATCCAGTGTTTTTCCAACGTATCATTTTCGTATTTAGATTTCATTTCCCGATGTAACCTTTCTATTCCAAAGATAAATAAACGTATCGTTTGGTTTTTGATTAAAAATCTAATTCTTAAATAAATATAAGACTAAGATATGGAAATATGTGTAAATAATAAATTTACAAATGTGAATACTTAAAAAATTTTCAAATTATAAAGACTATAAAATATTTCAAACTTAGAAAAAAAAAGGGTTAAACTCATTTGATTTTTATAAAAATCCTTTATAAAGTCTAGGGGCTAAAACCGCCTTTTCTGAAACTTACCTTTAACAAAAAAAAAAAGGTTTAAACATGAAATGTAAAACAATTGAAACTATGGGGACCTGTTGTGTCATTCACCCAAACCCTCTTGCCCAGAAACCGGTCATGAGTTTGAATCCCCGCAGCCCCGGTTTTTCCCCTTTTCACGCGAAAATCGCGATTTCAGTCCAGGTTCACTGAACCTCGGGCTCGCCTCTCGCGTGCGACCCGTCCCCAAGACGCCATGATGATAATCTTCAACCGAGGATTTGCGTGGAGTGTGAATTAACTCCGATCGACCCAACCACCTCCCTCGACCCGTTCGCGCATTAAATGCCAAAATTGGCTATAAATATCGATCCCTACACCTTATAAGCATCATCCCGAAACTCACTCAAGTATCAATTTCATTCAACCGGGCTTCCATTTCGTGATTTCTAGCCACGACCGCCGACGCCAAGCCCAAACTCGATCTCCCTCAGTCCGATATCGTTTCAGGTAAACTCGAAGGCCAAAATACTCGCATTCTTGTATAGATCAAAAGCCTCCTGTTTAATTTCATTAACAGAGGGCAAATCGATTCGAATTTGAGGCTTGAAAAACTAGGGTTCATACGGGATTGGGGCGAGTTCGGGTTTGTATTTAAAAACAATCCTTTTCCAGATTATACCACAAAAGAGTCGTTGGTCCAGTGGTTTGTACGCTTGTGTGTTGGCTCAGGCGGCCCGGGTTCGAATCTGGCCGGCTTGAGTTTTGAACTTTCATTTTTTTAATACCTTTTTATCATATTTAATTCTTCTAAATATTTTTATAAAATCTGGTACACTTTTAGAGACTTAAAACTAAATTTTATTTATACATTTGTTTCTAGAAAACATTTTTTTTAAAACTTATTAAACCTTTAATGTAAAATACCTTAAAACTCCAAAATTTTTATAAAACCTATAAAATGAGCTAGAAATATTTTATAAAATCAGAAAACGTGATTTATTATGGTAAATAAATTATTATACTTTAAACTTTGATTTATTTTATAAACTTTAAATTAAATATAAATGTTATGAAATCAGAAAAAATTATAAGGTTTATATTTTTAAGATTGAAAATCAAGAACTTTCAAACTTGTAAAATTTATAGACTTAGAGCTTAAAACTTAAGTATTTATTTATTTTAAAACAAGAAAATAAATACATTTTTATAAACTTAAAAACTTTATGAAAACATTAGAACACTTATAAATATAACATAAACTTGCTTCGAAATACTTATGCACTTGTGAATAATAAGAAAACATCTTTCAATTTATTTAAAATCTTAAACACCTTCTAAATATTTGTTAGTCATATTTTAGAATGTAAAAGCACTTTAAATAACTAATCGTTTTAACTAGATAAAGTATTTAATTTTAAAAACAACCTTTCTAAAATAACTTCTATTCGTACTTAGTAACTATTTATTTGATAAACACTATTTAATCTTTAATGATAATTATGAATCTTGTAGATAAAACTATTATTTTATCTTAGATGATTATTGAATTCTCATAGATAATTACTTATTGTCCTTATTATTCTTTGTGTTACGTTTATAAAACTTGAAAAACTATTACTTTTCAAACTTAATAAACTTTATAATAATGTTTCTAAAGACTTGTTAAAAATCTAAACTTTATAACACAGTCATTCTCACCTCTCATATGAAACCCTAGAAAGTCTTGAAATCCTAGATCCTTGTCATAGACTTCTTTGATCAAATCTTAAACTTTAGACTTACCGTTTAGGCTTATTGTGATGATATCTTTCCTCGAAGCTTCCACTACAATTAATCCTTGTTGAGTACTCTTACATTCCACTCAAGGTGAGTATACTTAGCCCCTTTTTGTTTTGTTTTTATTTTATAAACTTGGGGTGGAACATGTTCAAACTTTTAGACTTATACAATTCAAACTTAACTATGTTTACATGTCTTCTATGTGTTTAAATGCTTTGAGACTTGCATGCTTAAATTAAACTTAATTCTAGCATGTTTATTAACTTTGGCCGAGCCTATAGTAACAGTGATACATCTATTGTATTTGACCAATCCACCTTGATTGATTGACCCTTCGGGGGGAGCCCTTGGTGATTGTTACTGAAACTTATACTTGAAACTTTAAGGGTAACTTTCAGGTTATGCCTAAACTTGGTTGGAGGTTTGACGTGCACAATGTTTAACTTGCTTGATTCTCACATTTATGCTTAGATACATTAATCATAGTGAATTGTAAAAACTTTTAAAGACTTTTGTTAACCAGTGTCAAAACCTTCGTATCTCACCAACTATTTTTAGTTGACTGTTACTTAACATGTTTAAGGTGCACAAGAGTGAAGCTTATCTATGAAAACGTAGGATGCTTGGACTTAGAAAGACCATCAAGGATTAAACTTATGTTACTTTTTCATGTTTGAACATTATGTTATTTTTGCCATGTTGAACTCTTTAATTTATTAATGAAATACTTCAACTGTATTAGTCAACCTTGTGCTTTTGAAC
Organism: Smallanthus sonchifolius; assembly: GCA_023525975.1. Taxonomy (NCBI): domain Eukaryota; kingdom Viridiplantae; phylum Streptophyta; class Magnoliopsida; order Asterales; family Asteraceae; genus Smallanthus; species Smallanthus sonchifolius. The sequence continues at coordinate 90,233,771 of CM042024.1, read as the reverse complement.
AACCGTGTCCGCCCCGACGTATAATCCGCCGTCGGTTGGGGTGTGACACCGCTATCGCCCTTGTTGTCAGCATGCATGCCACATGGTGGCCATGCAACTTAGGCGTGCCACACGTCCGTAGCGGACCGTGTGGGACTGCAGTGGTGGCCTGCCATAGATACGTGTCAAGACACGTGTCCAGCATGGTGACGCATGCCCTACACGCGTCAAGACACGTGTCTGGTGCAGAGGGTTGCCTAGGGAGGTGCAGAGGGTTGCCTAGGGAGGTGCAGAGGGTTGCCTAGGGAGGTGCGTAGCGAATCGTTAGCATAGGTACTGGCGGTCCGCCAGCCAAGCTTCACGCGTATCGGACCGTTAGCAGAAGTGTTGTCGGTCCGCCAAGCCTTCAACGGCCTTGTTCCTGACTCCCGTAGCGGATCATTAGCCAGTGGGCAGCGGTCCGCTACCCTATGAATTTCATAATTCTTATTTTATTTTCCAACTTCCGGTTTTCTATTATTTCTCGTCTTATATATGTATTTATTCTTGGCAAAATTGAGACTGTAAATTGGCAGGTGTCACATATTCTGTATGTTGGTGTCTCCTGATAATCAAGAAAGTTCATTGTAAGCAAACAAGATTAAGAAAAAGAAAGTCATATTCAATTTTTGTGGTTCGGTTGAAGTGAAAGTACGTCAGAAAGAAAGAAAGCAAGTCACGTAGAAACAATCTTCTACAAATAAGCAAGGCATCTGATCTTTTGATCAGTAGTAAGAATAATTACAACTCAGCCCGACGACCTTTAAGGTCATGTGCCCGTGAAGAGATATTCATCATCTCATCTATTTCATTTCACATAAATTATAAACACCTCAAATATATACTTAGAATAAATAAAAATGAAAATCATGGCGTGAGAATTGGGATGTGAGAACGGTCGGTTTTGAGAACATATACTTCAAATAAATAAAGAAAAAGAATGGGTACATAATCAGTGGAGGACCTTCAACAATTAAATTTGGGGGGCGAAAATATTACACATAAAAAAACAAATTTTTTTTCATCAAATAAAGACCATAAATCCCCCTCTCAAAAAAAAACAATTCTTACACATAAACGTCAAAGGAAGAATAATTACAACTCAGCCCGACGACCTTTAAGGTCTTTGTGGAACAGATTTAGGCTTTTGGTCTGGATTAAGAGGGGCCCAAACACTATAACTAATATGAAATAAACTTAGTGGGCCGAAATCAATACTTTTGAGCAAAAAAATAGGGGGCCTGGCCCCCCTCTGGCCCTTAAACGTTCCGCCCTCAAATATAATGTACCGCCATAGTTAAAGTGTAAAAGGGGCAATACGTGTTAACGTGCCAACGAAGTAAATGATGAAACGGTTATCTAAGAGGAAAACGGATGTTATTGAATTAAAGGAAGATACGTGTGATACGTGATTAGATGGTAACTACTTCGGTAGATAGATGAAACGGCTACTACGGTAGACAAACGAAACGACTGCTATATGCACACGGATGTTAGTCGACTACGAAAGTAGACGATGACGAAACGGACTACGACGGTAGAATAGAGGGAATGGTTAGCTAGATAAATGGATGATGAAACGGACTACGATGGTAGGACGGAAGAGCGCTTACTTCGGTAAACGGCTAATGAAACAGCTACGACGATACTCGGATGTTAAACGGCTACTTCGGTGAACGGATGCTATGGAATGTTTATGCTTGAACTGAATGTTTATGTTTAAGAAAGTATACAAAGTTAAGATGATGACTACATGATGATGTATGTATCTATGTGCTTAAACAAAATGAATACGCTCTATGTTTATATAAGTCCATAAAGTAAAGATGATAAGTGAACAAAAATATGTATGATGATTACTTGAATGATTAAACTAGAACTCACTAGCGTTAGCTGACTTTTATTATGCATCCCAGGTGACAAAGGAAAGAAACAAATTTGATGATCATGGGATGGTTGGATAGGCGATTGGCTGCTCGACTCGAGACTGACTTCCCGAACTATGTTGTGAATGATGTTATTGACAATGATGTTTAAGGTTTTAATTGGTTGACATTTTATGTTACAATGATGTAATGAATTTCGTTGCATGAATGTTTTAGTTTTTATGAAATTCCAGTATTGAGCTATATGTTTATGTGTAAATCCAACGAGTGAGGTTTCCCGGTTTCGACACTTTACAGGTACTATAACAGTAACATAAGTCGAATCCCAACATTTTCAAATTCAACCTCCAAAAAACTACTACACTCTAACATTCTAGGGGGAGATTGATGTGTATAAATATTAGAATGATATTATCAATCGAAAGATCCATACGAAAATGAAGTTTTTAGTGTTGGCGACACTAGTGTCGTTAGTCTACACTCTAACATTCTAGGGGGAGATTGTTGGGTATAAATATTAGAATGATATTATCAATCGAAAGATCCATACGAAAATGAAGTTTTTAGTATTAGGGACACTAGTGATGCCACTAGTGGAGACACTAGTGACGACACTAGTTCGTGTCGCCCCGGAGACACTACGCGTTTCTTCACGAGGTGGCTCAGTTGAAGATTCAGGCTCATGGGCTATAAATAGGGCATTAGGACTCTTTTGTTTACTGTTGCTTTTTCTGTGAGCTACCACCCCAGGGGAGCTCATCCAGGGTGGATGAAAGTTATGTATTTTTTGTTCAAAATCAATGAAATTTGTAGCTTTGATCTTCTATATATCTATCTTTTGATTGTTTGTTTGTTTGGCTCACACCCATCTGTCTATACCCATTTCTATCAAAACAGAGTTGGAATCAAGATCAGGGTGAATATCATATGATAATGTGATAAGTGAACTAAAACTTATTTACCAACGACATGATATGGTAATAATGAGAATACATGTGAATATTATGTGAACTGTTACACCTGGCGAGTGTAATATTAAACATACAATAGAAGGTGTATAGAAGCTTTCTATGCTAAAAGTTGAATATGAAATTATGAGGTGGAATGATTATTTAGGATGAAAGTTGCTTAACCACCGGTTAATAGTTGTAAATAAAACACAAACTAATGTTAAAAGTTGCTAAATGACCCATTAGAATACATGGTGTCAATTTTTTGTATAACCCTTATTAGGATGAATGAGATGAATGGATCTCATAATAGCCCTTATAGGTAGAGTGTAGTGATGTGTGCAATTATTAATATAAAAATAAAAGAAAATGTTTGCACAAGTTTAGTTTTAAAGGGTAATCACCAATGGACTAAACTACACACGTATAGGTAAGTGTACGTATCGAAGCATAATATAGCAGGGTGTGGACACAGTGGCTCCCGATACTAAATCCTATATCAGTATTTAACCGATGAAAAAGATATTTGAAAAAGAAAGGGAAACAAACTACAAATAAATGAAAGCTTTGGGAAAATAATATTTTAGAGATAACCGTTTAGACATCGACTCATCTAAGATGGAATGACTAACATGATTGATTTTACTTATGAAAACTGCTTTTATGGTTTATGATTAAGATCAAAACAATGTGTGAAGTACTAGAACATATTAGAGCCCGTTAGGGTTAATCGCACAGAATCAGAGGAGTAGTGCTATAGACACACACTAATACCCTAATCAAGTGAATCAAGTTTTATTACCAATTCCTTATGAATTAGAATCTCTTCATTAGATCTAGACAGATAAGCGCCCTAGAGATTTATAATCCGTGATCAGATTAACAAAGAAAACACTAACAAGTTTCTAGACCCTTTTATTCATATCTATTGCCTAGGTAGCTCACAAGTTTTACCAGTTTTATTACCGATTTGTCTATTACCGATTAAGGTGTCAAGCCTCAGGTTAATGGTCGACTTTATAACCTAAAGATAGAACAGGTTGGATCTAACACAAGAAGACCAACATGACTACACAAATCAGCTATAAACCCAATATAAACTTGCAATCATACACATCATAAGTTCATGATAACAAACTCAATAACAATCCAAATATCAAACCAAACAAAGAATCATCTCGTCCAAACGGCTAAGAGTGCTTAGCCGGACATAGTAATATAAGACAAAAGCATATCAGAACTAAACATGATCATAATATAGATTAAAACTAAATGGAATTGCATACCGCACCGATATGCGCGCATACATGCAAACCGGAATGCCAGATCTTCCATCCTTCAATATCCTCAACTCTAAATCTTCTTCTTTACTCCAAAATGGTCTTTAAAACTCCAATTCATGATCCCAACCCTAGAGCCGTCATTTTGCTTAAATAGGCTCAAATTAGGGTTTATGTCTTAGCCGACGTACAGGCCGTACGGGCCTCGTACGGGCCGTACTCTCTCTAGTTAGGTCATGACGCCTAAGTCTTCGGTGCCCGTACCTTGTTAAACGGATATGGGCTTCTGCATGCATGTATGGGTCATACTCATACGAAAACACAGTTAGGTATCCATTCTTACCATATTTGCATATCTTTACATAATCCTTCCTTTAGCATCATAACCAGCAAATCCATAGAAAACACAATTAGGTATCTATTCTTACCAGATTTGCATGAAAATAGATGTGTTATTTAGAACACATCAAACATCCTCACACTTGAATTTTATTTATTCATAAGCAAACTTTCTTGCACTGAACTATACAAACTTTTTACCTCGACTTAATGTTATCCCTGTCCCCAAACAACCAACTCCTAAGGCTTACATTTCCAACATATTTCAATCCAAAACAAGCCATGTGTCACACCCCAACCGACGGCGGAATACGTCGGGGCGGACGTGTAGACTGTTCATAAGCACATGATCATACTAAAGTTTCATATTTCATTAAATCAAATTTTAATAACAATTGTTTCACCAAAACAAAGACAAACAGAGAACACAGTACTTTAAACAAAGTTTAATTGGTTAACTAGGTCATGCAACATCCTACGTGGTGACTCCTGAATATAACTCTCAATTATTGGCACCTGAAACATGATGAAAACAGAGTCAACTAAAAAGGTGGTGAGCATACATAGGTTTTAACACAACAAGTGTTATCAAAAGTTTTGTATACAATTCATATTTTATCATGGTTTAATAAGGCAATTATGGAGAACCACTATTGTTTAAACTGGGCGCACAATCAAACCTTGTGATTGATAGGCATAACACGTAGGTTATCCTTAAGTGTTTTCGGCAACAATCACCCTAACCAGGTGGGTTGGTCAGACACAATAGATCTATCATTGTGTACCGTCGGCTTGTACTGAGTTAATGATTGCACTTGCACTATGCACAAAAAGTATGTAAATGTTGTTTGCACAAATAGTGTTCAAGTATAAGGCACAAATTGCACACATGATCATAATGTTTGAATTGTAATAATTGCAAATAGTTTGAATGTAATCATGTTTCACCCCAAAGAATGTGAAAGTGAAAAAGGGGCTATGTAAACTCACATTGGATTTGTAGCTTGGATGCACAAGTACGGATAATTGCACAAATTGTTTAGCTAACCCCGATGTTAACCTATGTTTAAATGTTGTATGTGAAACAAAGTCATGCTCACAAGACTAATGTATAACGATGTTGGACTAGGTTGAATAGTGTGTATACGTTTGTTAATAATGAAATAATATATTCGTTTAAATAGGAATAATATGTTTGTTAATAAAGGATTGAATATATGAGTGTATATATATATTCATATATACTAATAAATGTATATATGTTATTTTGTTTACAAATAAACGTTCGATTATTATTTATTCAAATATATAGTTAATTATTGTAATGACTCAATTAATTAGATAGTTAAATTAGTTCTTTATTAAAATAAATAAGTGATAAAGAGTCATAATTTGCTCTAAATAATTGGGTAATTCAAAAAATAGTTCATAAGGTTTAAATTAATAAAATCTTTAATAAAATTTATTAGTTTTTAACTCCCTAAAATGGTTAAATAATTATTAAAAATCGTTAGGTTAATAATTTAGTTCCTAAAACATTCCCGAGTATTGTGAGGTTTATAAAATAATTTTTATAGGAAAGATTGGATTGAAAATAGGTTTTCAAAAAAAAATGATAAAAAATGCAACTCACGGGACTCGAACCCGGGTCGCTAAGGGAAAGCCAGAATGCGCGAACCACTAGACCTGCTTGGTCTAGTGTTATAATGGTTTATGGTTTAAATTTTAACCCGCGTTTGAGGGGGGAACCGGGTTTCATTTGCGTATAAAGGAAAGGGGTGAGGTGCGGGGCTGGACTCGAACCCGCGACCTCCTCTTTAACGGTCGTGAGCTTTAACCGGTGAACCTGGGCGTATGCCTTGGTTTATATCCGGTACGAAATGTATTTAACACACAAGTCATAACCCATCTTCTTCCCCAACCCAATCAGCCCCAAACCCTAACCCCAATTCGGTTCGATTGATACCCGATAGACCCTTAAACCATGGGGCTTTCATTCCTTAGACGAAAACGAGTTTGTGGACATAAATTTTATCTGAAATGGTTGCGGATTGAGTGAGAGCGATCACAAGGCAGAAGTCGACAAATCGTGAGCTTGACAGAGCAATAGAGATGAAATGCGAGGTGTACGAGCATTCGGGGAGTTCGTAGTGAGTGTTTTGAAGGTGTGGCACTAGGTTTTATAGGCCGATTTCATGTTTAATGGATCGAAGTGAAGCCGCGATTGATTGCAGACGGTTATGAGCCGTTTGGCTTCAATTCCATTGAATTTGGTTGTTATTAGCTCATCATGGACTAGTAGAACCGTCATTTGTTGATTTACAGGGGATTGATTACACTTTAATACTCATAATCGATGGATCAATGCACGAATTTGATGGATGTTGGTCCGGTTTGACTTTCAAAAGTCAAACTTGTGTGTTTTTTATTAGAAATTGTAAATGGTTCAAATTGATGGGTCTAATGTGCTCAAGGGGGTTCAATGGTCCAAAGGGGGTTCAAACTAAATTTATTTTCTTTAAACCTTTTGTTTTTATAATTAAATTTATAAAGCTTATAAGAATTAAAACTACAAATTTGAGATTGTTTATATAGTTATTAAACATATAAATTTTAAAAGATATACTAACTAATTGATTATATGGGTTAATAGTAACATTGTCATAAATATATAAATATATATTTGGAAAATAAATGAATAACTTACACGTTTATGGATATGATTATATGTTATACAATAGTGGGGCTTTAAATAAATATTTTAGTTAATTTATTAAAAATACATTGACATGTGTTTATACCTAATCATGCATCATGATATACATTAAATTCTTAATTATATGAAATAAATGTATAGAGTTATATCATGTTATATATAACCATAGTGATATTGAAACATGAATGCACAACTTGTAATTAGTATATTAAGTTGAAATAAACATGAACTGAAATTGAAATAATGTTATTGCACAAATTAAAGTATGAGGAAAAACCCTAAATGTTACACCATGGGTGGTACAGTTTTAAAAACAAGAAATCACCTACTCGAGCTCAACTCACCTTAAGGTCCAACCCTGTAGAACTCACACCCCTCACAATCATCTCTCCACTCAGTTGTTTTATGAACCTAGCAAAATGTGTGCTAGTATATGTGACTCTCAGAACCAGGCCATGACACACTATTTTCATAAGCTTATATAGGAATCGACTATCCACCAAATACACAAGATAAATACACAAATCAAGAGGACTTTGTAAAGGGTTGTAATGAAAAGGATTGGGTTAAGGTGCGAAATAAGGGATTTAAGGTAGCTAAGGTGTTTACAATCCGGTCTAATCAGCCTAAGGACAATTTAAACACGAAGCAACTGCTTATTCTTTTCTATATCTCCCTTTCTTTTTCTTCTTTTCTTTTTTTTCTTTCGAATTTTCATTTTTTTTTAATTTTTCATTTTTTTCTCAATTTTTTTTCATAATAACATATTCAGCTTATTTTTGCTGATCACACAAGCTATATTGCTTCTAAATAAAATAACTAAAATTCTTAGACACTAACTTGAACCGTATTATAAACACAAGGGTTTAAAACAAAAAGCTTAATTGGTGTAATATGGTTTAAATAAACGAAAGGTAATAGGCTCAAAGTGGTAATAAGGGTTAATGTTTGGCTAGGAAAACAAATGATAAAGGCTACACAAAAGGTTTATCTTAATGCCTCTATCATTTATGTGTATAGTCCTAGTCATGATCTCAAGTCGTATAAAATGCACAAGTTCTAGAATACATGAAATCATGTTAGTTATCACTCAACAAATGAAAATGAGCTATATAAGTATGTATGCTTTAAACAGGCTCAAAATCTCACTAAGAAAACGGTGGATTCAGGTTACCGATCTGAGTCAGACACGTTTGAAAATTGTCAAGTTTGTTTTACTCTTATACGGATTCCAAAACATTTTCCTTTTAGAAATACACGTTCAAGAAACTATTTCAAAATGCATAAAAATCGTCTATTCTTCAATTCCTAAGGCATCACACATGTGAGAATCTAAGCTAGGGTTTACGTTCCTGCAAAGAGAGTGTTTTATTTGATGCCAATGAGTTTATTTTTCAAAAAAATTCAAACTTAAACCAGTCTTTCAGTTATTTGACTAAATTACCTATCCCCACACTTAAATCATACATTGTCCACAATGTATAGTTTTAAATTGAAAATAATTCTAGGAAAAGAACTAAAAAACTCCCCTGATACTATGTGGCTCACATGTTCTATGGTTTAAATCAGACTGGTATAGTTAGCCACAACTGCTTTTCGTCTTCTCCTCCATTGATGACTATCACACTCAATAAATTACGTAAAGGTATCAAAGTGTAAAACATGAAAGACACGACATAGCATAATCAACACAAACATATTATATAACCATCAAAACAACCATGTAAATACACATACCATAAACAGAGTTTGTACATCAAAAGCAATATACATAAACATGACATCTAGTACAACTTAAGGGTAAAACACATCAAAAGTTAAATACAGCCTAAACTGCTGCTACACATCTCATCCTCGATGTTGCTGCGGTGTTGGCAGTGAAAATGCTAGTAAATCCACCTGCCCCTCTGTCGCTATGGCTTTGATAGCTACCATCTACCAGTTAACTCGCTGTCTCATCTCCCGTAGCTCTCCTTAAGTCATCCCTAGAACATCCTCATCATTCCTAGCATGCTACTAGGCAACTCTCGCACCACCCCTCGGTGCAACTCTAGCACGACGCCTATGTGGTGGCGGCGAAGTTACAACATGTGCAACAAGCTCACCCTCCGTGGCGCCACCAGGTTCTGCTTGTATTGCAGCTTCTACTGCTTGTGGGTAATTCACAGCCATCGCTCGAACTCCGTTGTCAGTGTCCTCAACAATGTCCATATATCGAATGGACAACCTATCGAACCTTGTGTTAGGTGCCACCACTGCCAACATGTCCCTCACCTATGAGATCACGAATATGCTCTCTGCAATGTGTGTCATGAACGCACCACTGCCAATGTGCTCCGTTGACCCTCTAGATCGATGCGTGGTAAAGTAAGACGCCAAGCATGGGCCAAATTGCATGGATTGATCTGTGGTGAGGTGATGTGTTTGTGTTAGTAGTATTTTTTTTATAGTAAGATTTTTAACACGATTATCAGGTTTTAAAATTTATAAAACAATTTATAATTTTACTAACTGCACACAATAGGCAAGTGTATCTATCGCAGCGTAATATAGTTTAGGTGAGAACCAATTATCGAACCAACGAACATGGCCTTCATGCTCACTCTTTGTTATTGTTTAGTCTAATAAAAGGGGTAGTAGTGTTTTTAAAAGTAAAAACAAGTGAGACAACAAAACGATGAAGAGGCTTTGAGAGATAATCGGATCAAGTACATATCACTTGGGTTGAAATCCACTTGGTAATAAATTAGGGTTTTTTTTTAATAAAATTAACGATGTGGATAATTTTAGGGGGTGGACAGCTCCTTGGTCAAGATACTGTCCTAACAACCATCTGGAATGCTAACGGGCTCCAGCAAACGTTAGTCTCTTCCTTGGGTTGTTACTCGGGCTAAGATTATCCAGTTGACTTGGCTCCCAGAAGGGCTACCAATGCCTTATGACTATTTGGAAAGTTGGAATGTGCAACCACCTCCAAGCCACTCAATGAAGAATGAAAATCAACTAATTTATGTTCTTAGTAAAAAGTGAAAGGGCTACAAACCTTGACCCTCAATCTTGTGACGGGCTTGAGGGAACCTATGTTCTAACCACCACAATACCATAATTAATGTAACATTGTTTACAGAAATACTTTAAATAAGTACTTCTCCCTTCTCAAGCCTTGAACACAATGGCTCTAGGTAAGAGTCCAATGTGGAGCTAAAACAGAAGAAGAAAAGAAAAGGGACACAAAATACAAGGTCCAACTAAGACTAAAAATATCTTGTTGAATACCCAAACCCCCGACCAATCCAAGGTTTAAATCTATACCAACCGGGCCCTGGTAGCACCAAATATTTGTATAAAGAAGTACAGTTTCGGATGAATGCTAGATTTAAGACTTTAAATGATCGAGAATCAAATACGCATGCCTTTTTAAAGAAAATCATAAACAAGATAATCCAAGAAACATAAACACATCATTCATTAGATTAAAACATTAATTTACACCAAGCTTCATCTTCACCGTAGTGATACAAGAATACTAGCCAAAATGGCCATAAATATGAATACGCAAACACTAGGTGACATAATCATGGAATGATCCAAGGATCAAACCAAACCCTTATTGAAAGTGATTATGAAAGTGATTATGAAAATGCTTCTTGATCTTCGGTGAAATGACTAACTCTCTTTCTCTCTCTCTCTCTTTTTGCTACTCTTTATGGAAGAAACCCGGTGGAAATATTCTAAATGTTGCTTGGAAAATGAAGAGGCCAATGCTACCTATTTATAGGTTGATCCGGAGGGAAGGCATGGGCGTGCCTCCGTACTCACGAGCGATACTCCGTACGCACGGGCGAGCCCCGGTACACACGGGCGTTCCTCCTGCAGTACTGGCGAATCTCTGTTCTACTTATCATCAGCTTTTTCTGGCAGACTTTGGAAAGGTGCACGGGTGCCCCTTTGTTGACCGAGCGATTACTGGTTGTAGAATGTTCCTGTTTGATCTAGCTTAACTTCTAAGGGGGGTACATCTATTCCTTGGTGCCTTGGGCGTTCCTTTTCTCTGACTTTCACATATTGTGGACTTTTCCTTTTTGCACAGGAGGTCAATTAATCTGTAAATTTCAAAAGGGAAGCAATTTAGTATACTTTGTAGTGTGATTGCCCATAAATCAGTCAAATATGATGATAATTATGCATGTAAAACATGTATAATTTGATGCATATCATGAGACAATAAAGATAGAATGATTCAATGAGGATGATTCGCTTTGTGCTCTGATGTCTTGTGACAATGGTGTGGGCTATCACCTTACACATATCGGTGCACCGGATCTCTGAGCCAACTGGTCCGCACATCCTTATGGTGTGGACCACCACCATGCCAATGCAAGTGGTGTCACCTGCTCCTTTCGGAGCTCTCTAGCGAATACCTCTCCCTCTAAATCCTGGGCACTGTACGACCTAGTCAACTTGGCAAACTCTCTCAGTGACACCTGGTGGTACTCAGTGCCCACATCGGTGCATGGTGTGGTGAAATTGAAAGACGAATAAAATTCCTGTACCAACTCTCTGTAAATCGGGCCAGTGATACTCAACAACCTCATCTACTACATCGTGAATACACTCACTAATCTCGTCCTCGCTCCTATAACATATGCGAAATCCCAACAATGGTCCTCACGGGGAGGCCGGAACCTCTAGCGAACCGGTGTTTGCAGGCGGCCATACTCCATTGTGTCCATCATGTACTAAAGCCAATCATGTGTGTCTAGAGTGACATACGGCTCCTCAATCTCCATCTCCTCCTCCGACTTATGTACCTGTCGGGGCGGTATCTACTCACCCGCAACACATGCACGCTTCATACGTGGCAAGGAAGATGGCCATCTGCACAAATTGCATTTCAAATGTCAAAGTGAATAAAATCTAAGATCAGTGGGTATGTACAGGCCGTATGGTTTTTTGCCTGTACGGTCTGTACTCACCCGACCCATTGTAATTTCTAATATGGACGTATAGGTCCTATTCCATAAGTGGTACAGGTCGTACGTCAAGTCGGTTTGACGGCTAATGATCGGGGTTCAGATCTACTGCGTCCTACCCATCTAAAGCAAAGGGAACGAATCAAACGACTTATGTCTCGCGTTTTGGTCGTAAATGTCCCCCACAAAAGGGTTTTTAACTCTAAAAAGATGATTTCGGGAAGCTATTCGGATTTTCAAAGGATAATCTAGTGTTAACTTGATCGGCAATTGAGATTGAAGCCTGTTCTTATTCTACTTATTTGGGCCACGTACGGTCCGTATTCCAGTAAGGGTATGGGTCATACGACCCTTAAAATTCCATAATTTTCTTTGTCGCCTCCGTTCTGACGATTCACAGTTTATATTTAGTTCAATCCAATAGAAACACAAAAATATTTAGAACCTGGGGTTGTTTCCCGGAAGCGCTTGGTTTATTAACGAGTCCTCTACCTCACTCGTCCTTCTTCAGTTTACCGTGATTCATTTGGCGAGCCCGACCCACTATCCGATGGCTTCTCATTTACCCTTTTCTCGCTCGATCCATCCCTGTTGATTTGTTTACAAAGCAGAATGATGATAAGGCTTTTATTATGTTGACTTTTAGAATTCTAAAAGGATCGGGCTAGCTTGGTTTGAACTCAAGTGGCTTAACTGTGGCAAGGATGTAGGTTCCTGGTTTCGAGGGTGGCTTGTCACTACAAGAAAAAGACCATGTGCCGACGCCGCCTATACCGACGACAATTGTCATCGGCATAGGTCACCCTGTACCGACGACGTGTCGTCGGTATAGGTCAAAACCAAAATTTTGACAGGGACACCCTATACCGACGACATGTCGTCGGTACAGGGTTGAGCCAGATGGGGGGAAAAAATGGCGCCCAATGAATTATTGAGGAAAACCTATACCGACGACATGTCGTCGGTATAGGGTTATTTTGATTTTATTTTTTTGTTTTTTTAATATAATAATGTTTTCGTCGGTCAAAAAAAAAATTTTTGTTAAATTAAAAAAATTATAAAATGGCCTATACCTACGACATGTCACCGGTATAGGCTTTTTTACTTTATTGACTAGTCAAAACCCTACGAAGTCTACACCGACGACATGTCGTCTGTATAGGGGACCTATTGCGCCGACTGTCGAGCCTATACCGACGACATGTCGTCGGTATAGGTCTCAGCGCGAATTAACCTAGGAAACAGCTTTCTGCTTCCCATTTCGACCAAAAAAACCCCAAACGCCTCCATCTCTTTCTCTCCGGCGATTTCACATTTTTTTGGGTATTTTGTGGAGCAATATTCACCAATCTCTTCGGTTTTGAGGTGAGTTAACATCTATTGTTCAACCTTAACAAGAAAATCAACATTTTGGTGTTTTTTGCTTAATTTCTTTGGTTTTTGTTAGGTGTTTGAAGATTTAACCATTTTTGAAGGATTTCAAGCTTAGAGAAAGCTAATTTGCAAACTTGGTTAGTAATTTTTCTACAAATTTGGTTTAGATGTATGTTTTTCTACAAATTAGGTTTAGATGTATGTTTGTATGTATATGTTTGTGTTTATTTGTATGTATGTATATATGGTTTAGATGTATGATTTTATAAATATTTATGTAATTTTATGATAAAATTAGGTTTAGATGTGAAATTAGGTTTAGATGAAATTTGGGAATTTGGGCATTTATAGAAGAATTTAGGCATTTATATATGTATGTTTGTATATAATATGTATGTATATATGTGTATGTGTGTTTGTATGTATTTGTATTATGTTTATGTATGGAATTGTGTTTATGTATGTATTTTGGGAATTTGGGTATTTGTTTATGTATGTTTGTAAAGGCTATATATGTATATACATGTATGTGTGTTTGTATGTATTTGTATTATGTTTATGTTTATGTATGGAACTGTGTTTATGTATGTAATTTGGGAATTTGGGTATTTTGTTTATGTATGTTTGTAAAGGCTATGTATGTATATACATGTATGTATGTATTTTTATGTATGTAATTGTGTTTGTATGTGTAATTTTAGAATTTGGGCATTTATTTATGTGTGTTTGTATATAATATGTATGTATATTTGTATGTATGTTCGTATGTATGATTATGTAATTGTATGATTTGTATGTACATAATTGTGTATGTATTTATGTAATTGTGAATGTATGTATATATCTTTGTATTTATATGTAACTTTATTTAATTTTGTTGCAAGTTCGGAACTCATTGCTGTTGGAGAGGTGTGAATAACATCTTATTTGTGTTTCACTGGATTTTTTTAAGGTACGCATCCCGCCTTTTATACCTTTATGTACGTATCATGTTGTGTACACTAGTATGTTTATTTAGAATAACTCTTTAGAATATATCAGTCCGAAATTTATCTGATAGAGATAAATTTTGGATTGTCCCCATTGGGACTGCTTTTTGAATATTCTATCTTATTTAGGATATGTATATATTTTAACGGGTTGACATTTAAGAAAAAATTGGTAGATATTTCTCCTTACTCCTTCGAGTTTGCGGTTTATCTGCATACTTGGGGAGTTAAGGTGAAATGCTGCTGATATTTTCTTAAATAGTCAACTCATTAAAATGTATACATATGAGATAGAATATTCAAAAAGTAGGTTAGGATCCACCGCCTTAGAGTACTGATCAAATCACACACATTCGTTTATATCATTTATTACATGCAAGTATATGTGTATGCTTATAACACAATAGATATGACACTAGATATGGCAATTGATAAAAGCTGGGTTACACTGGGAAATCGGAATTCTCCGGCTTTCTTAAGCGGTCTTCGCAACTTTATAGAGACGGCCAAGAACCATGTCGACTGTCGAGGTAGTGCGTTTTGTCGTGTAGACGTTGTTGTAATGCGTGTCGACAGGATTTGAACACGATATATGGTCACATACATGACCGTGGGTTTCTACAATCATATCAGAATTGGATTTATCATGGTGAACAACATCCTCGTGTGGCGGAGATAGCATCACTTTTTGCCCCAAGAACAACACCAACTCCTCCAATAACTACAACAACAAATAATGAGATGTTTGATGCCATAGATGATGTGATGGCTGAGCAAAATACAAACGAGGATAATATAGATGAAGATGGAACTGGTTTAATCCCAGAGTTTGATGCGTTGTTTGAGGAGCTAAATAAGGAGTTATACCCCGGTTGTAGTCAAATGTCTTCCCTAAACTTCATAGCCAAATTGATGCATATCAAAGTTATCAACAAATGGACGAATAGTTTGTTTGACCAACTGTTAGAGCTTCTAAAAATTGCAATGTCAAAGGAAAATCACGTTCCAGGGTCACACTATGAAGCTAAGAAGAAACTGCGTAAGATTGGGTTAGGATATCAGTCTATCCATGCTTGCATTAATGATTGTGCACTGTTTTGGAAGGAGAATGAAACAATGCAAAATTGTCCGGTTTGTAATGAGAGTAGATGGGTTGATAAAAACACAAAGGGGAAGAAAGTACCACATAAAGTGTTGCGCTACTTTCCTTTAACTTCACGGCTTCGACGAAGGTATAGTTCAAGATTAACGGCAAAAAAATGATCTGGCATAATACTGGACGCTCAACGGATGGTATGATGCGACATCCGGTTGATAGGAAGGCATGGCAAGATTTTGATGAGAGATATCCGAATTTTGCTAAAGAACCAAGGAATGTCCGCTTAGGTTTGGCTGCCGGTGGTTTTAATCAGTTCGGTAACATGAGTCAGACTTACAGTATGTGGCGGGTAGTGTTAACAACATATAATACACCACCGTGGTTATGTATGAAAGAGTCTTCTTTCATGTTAACCTTGCTAATTCCCGGGCCTAAATCACCTAGTAAGGACGTTGATGTATACTTAAGGCCGTTGGTTGATGAGTTGAAAATGTTGTGGGCTGAAGGAGTCCAAGTGAGAGATGCATCAACCAAAACTGTATTTAGGATGCATGCTGCACTGTTATGGACTATCAACGATTATCCTGCTCGTAGTAGCTTGTCTGGATGGAGTGGTCAAGGTTATAAAGCATGCCCTACGTGTAACGTTGACACACCTTCGTGCGCTATAACGAATAAGATAGCTTTTTTGGACACAGAAGATTCTTGCCTAGAAAGCATAAATGGAGGAACGATCTATCGTTTGATGGCAAGAAAGAGACAAAACATCCTCCCCGACGATTGACTAATGCTCAAATATTAGAACAACTAAAAAATCTCACAGATCGTGTTCCGGGGAAACATCCAATGTATGGAGGGGTAAAAAGAAAGCGCCTAACATCAGAGTTGAATTGGACTAAACGAAGTATCTTCTTTGAGCTCGATTATTGGTCTTCTCTGCTTTTAAAACACAATCTTGATGTTATTCACGTGGAGAAAAATGTGTGTGAGATTTTATTGGGTACTTTGTTGATGAACGATAAATCAAAAGACACACACAAAGCCCGCAAAGACTTGGAAAATATGGGTATTCGACATAACCTATGGCTAACACAAAAAACAACAAGTTGTACCAACCACAAGCTCCTTACTCTTTCACAACCAGTGATCGAGAACGCTTTTGTCATTTTATTCGAGGAGTGAGACTGCCTGATGGATTTGGATCGAATTTCAAAAATAAGGTACTTCCCAATAATTCAAATATAATTGGGTTAAAGTCCCTTGATTATCACATCCTCATGCAACGATTGCTGCCAATAGGGGTACGATCGGGTCTACATAAAAATGTTTCAACAACAGTCAATGACGTTTGCACATTCTTTCAAAAAATTTGTGCACGATCAGTAGATGTGAAAGACATGTATGAAGCAAATGAGGAAGTGGTTAAGATATTATGCAATTTGGAAATGATATATCCTTCAGCATTTTTTGACATAATGGTTCATCTCATTCTTCATTTACCTGAAGAAGCTATTCTTGGTGGCCCTGTGTATATGAGATGGATGTATCCTTTTGAAAGATACATGAAAAAGCTCAAAGCATATGTTAGAAACAAAGCCAAACCTGAAGGCACAATTGCGGAGGGTTATGTTGCAGATGAAGCCTTGACATTCTGCTCTATGTATCTGGATGGTATGCAGACCAAATTTAACCGACCAGATAGAAATGCAGATGCTGGCATTCCCAAAAGGCAGTTTCAAGTGTTTTCTTCACAATGTCAACCAATATCGAAAACAAAAATCAAGGCGCTCTCTGAACATGCCAACAAATCATTACAATGGTTTGTATTGAACAACTGCGATGAAATCAAAGCCTACAAATCGTAAGTGTTTTTGTCTATCTACCCGTGATAAACTATTATTATATTTTCATTTAATTCTACTAATTTAAGTTTTGTTTTGTCCATCTACCAGTGAATTTGAATCTAAATTTCCTGAACGCAATATGCAAACCGATTTTTCTTCATGGTTAAAATATGAAGCAAATGTATTTTCATCTTCATCTTCTACACCCGATAACAAAGAATTAAGGGCATTGGCACATGGTCCCTTGTACGCATCTTCTTACACTGCTTGCATAGTCAATGGTGTTAAATTTGTGGTACAAAATCGTGATTCCCGACGCACTACTCAGAACAGTGGTGTGGTTACAATAGGAGAAGACGATACTCCATTTTATGGTCAACTAGAAGAGATCATAGAGTTTAACTACATAGATGGTTACTCGGTTTTACTATTCCGTTGTAAATGGTTCGACACGAGAGGTAAAAGATTAATTAAGCAAAACAATACTACTATAATTGACATTGGCCGTGATTGGTATGTT
The DNA here is from genome assembly GCA_023525975.1 of Smallanthus sonchifolius. Lineage (NCBI taxonomy): Eukaryota > Viridiplantae > Streptophyta > Magnoliopsida > Asterales > Asteraceae > Smallanthus > Smallanthus sonchifolius. The sequence continues at coordinate 90,215,783 of CM042024.1, read as the reverse complement.
GGCAAAGAATGGTATGACGATGTCCAATATATATTAGCCACATAGGCTAAACAAGTGTTCTATCTTCGAGATCCTTCTCGAACCACTAGCCAATGGAGGGTTGTTGAGGACGTTCACTATCGGAAGCTTTGGGATCATCCTACTGTTGTTAATGAGATAGATATATTGCACGACACTCAATCAAATGATTATACTTTGGTTGTCAACACCGGATGCGAAGGTGGTGAATCAAGTCACGTAGGTGGTGACCAAACTCCAATTCCCCATGTTGATAGTCAATCTATTACACGGGAAACTCGATCATTTTTTTGGTAACTTGGTTGTCGACTTAGGCTACTTGCCTATGCGTACAACTTTAAATGAGGGTGGTGACCCAAGTCATGTTGCCTCGATTGATCTCGATGAAAGTTTTATTAATGGTGATGAAGAAGATGAAGAAGATGAATAAGATGCATACAATTCAGATGATGAAGACGAACTAAATGACGACGATGAAGAAGATGATGATGTTGTTGACACTTTATTTTAGTGATGATTCTGATTGAATGTATGTTAAAAAAGTACTATTTGTCTTTGTTAATTAATAATTATTTGTGCTTACTAATAAATTTTGTTGTAGGAAAAATTGCAACAATGGCGCAATCACACGGTGGAGATGGTGGAGACGGGGGGACGTATCACTTCGACTCGGGTTGTGCGACTGGATCTGGTGGTAAGTTACTTGTTATTGCTTAATAGATGTCTTTATAATTGCCTAACTTTTGAATGTTATGTGTCAATATAGGTAGTTCTTCCCAAAAAAGACGATCTAAAGGCAAAAACCTAAAATTGTATAAGAAATTTGAGCAAAATGGGAGGAAGCCTCTTCCCATTGATGTAGAACTTCATGGCGGGGGGTACAAGTTTGTGGGTCCTAACGCTTCGAATTTTATCCATGCTATCTCGTTCGAGGTTGAAAAGGTTGTTCCGCCATATTATCCAAATTGGGCTATGGTTCCAGTTGAGAAGAAACGGGCCGTATATCTGTGACGTTTCGAAATTTCAGCTATAATATATTAACACGTAAAAATTTCAACATTTTATTCCAAATATGCAAACGTATATTTAACCAAGTTTATACAAAAGGGTGTGTTTACAAATTTCAACTTATGTGTTTTTAAATTAAAGTCTTAAAAATATAAGACAAAGTATATCGATTATTTTTAATAAATTAAATATTTAAAATAATGGTATAAATTTATCCTGTATTTATAAACAATTTAGATTCAATAATTACACGTGCATTTGTTCAATTTAATGTGTTAATAATATATAAATTATGTATTTTTAATTTAAATATAAAAATATTCGAATTATATAAATTTATTTAAATTTTATAATAATAAATGACTTGACAAAAAAAATGAGTTGATTTATATAAAATAATTTATTAAGTTTATAAAAACATTTAAAATTTAATAAAACAAACCGCTCGAAAGCATTCTCTTTATATTTTTTTTAGAGTACCAAACTATATAAAAAAACTAATTCTAAGTGTTTTACACATACTCGTATTATGTCAAAACTATTAAACTTATATTTTTTTATATATATACCCGACCCGTACCCTACTGGCATATAACAACTATTAATAACCGGGTTACACTTAGCGGGTATTATACCGGACTTGTACTAGCGGGAACACCCAACACCTACCCCCTACCCTTACCCCCCCTTTCCACCCGTGCGCCTCCTTTTCTCCTTCTCAGCCGAATTAGCCTCACCACCTTTTGGATGCTTGTCTCCTAGTTCCCCTACAAGAGACAACTATGTCTCTTTCTAACAAATGAACTAAGGGTTAATAACCATCTTAGTGGGTATATATATATATATGCATGCAAAAAAGCCCCAAGACCACACCTCCCTCGGCTTGCTTGCCCCCTCTCCCGGTTCACAGAAACAGCAAACAACAAAGCATCACCCCACCACCACCTTTTGTATACTTCTCAGCAACCACCACCGAGCACCTCCCCTTCACCACCTCCATCACCCGCCACCTTCACCACCCTTCCCTCTCGTAACAGCAACACCAACAGCACCCTCCACAGCCCTCAACAATCCCTCCTCAGCCACGTCCCAGTCCCAGATAGCCCCGACAACCACCGCCGTGCACCGTTTTCACCACCGCAGCCCTATGCCACCTTTGCGGGTTCTTTTCGGGATGAAAACCGATCCTTTCGGGTCACCATTTCTCAACTACGGTCACCGTATTATGTTTACGCGAAGCTTAAAGATAATTTCGGGAACTCACCGAGCCATACGGGACGTCCCGAGAAGGAACCGGGTCTCACGTCAACTACGTACCTTCACTCCTTGATACCTTTTCGACTCCAAGAAAGCAGCAGCAACACCCCCCTCCATCGGACTCCCTCACCCTTCTCCTTGCTTGCTTTAAGTGAGTGTTCATGTCCTAACCTTGATCATTAACATGTACATTAGTTGTTTTATGTATACGTTCACCCAAATAGTGCATATTTCAAAAGAAAATATACCATTTGAAACAACTATATTGCTGGCAGAATTTTGTTACAAATTGGGAAGGTCATATCTTTGTCAAAACTAAACCAAATTGGACGTTTCTTGAGTCTAAGATTAAGTTTAAAGAGTCCTCTTTCAAACCCAATTGGTTTCACGATTTTTGGTGGAGTTTTGATACCCCAAAAGAGTGATAAAAGAAACCGGACCTAATATGAGTTTTATAACAGAATTCTAAGCTTAACTTGATAAGGCCATAACTTGCTCAATAAAGGTCCAAATAACTTGATTTTTCTGTCAAACGTTAGCATTTTGTGTCCTCTTTAAAACCCATATGACTTCTTGTCTTGAAACTAACATTTGGATTCCCAAACAGCCGTATTTCCGAGGCCTATCCAGCAAAACCAAATCTGTTAATATGCTTATGTTATTATGAATATTTGAAACTCTTAAACCCATCCAAATATTGTAAGCCCTACATTTTTATAGACCCATGACATATAGTTATGCACGTCTAGAATCCCGTAATTTATTGAATTTATTTAGAATACAAAAATCATGTCTTAAGTGGACTAAAAAAACCAAGTATTTTTCTAAATGACTAGTTTGATATCAAAAGCCTTATTTTCTATAGTATTTAATTCCAACCCTCAAACCTAATGATGATACGATAATATAATGACATACATATATTAACATATAAAAGTATTTTGTGATCACAAACCGTCACCAACGATCGTCGTGACAAAACACTTGGAAACTTAATAGGGATTCTTGACAAGCCTAGTTGGGTGAATTGAATGCATGATCAACGCACGATAGAATCATTACATAGACTTTATGGTATATTAAATATTTAGGACTCGAGTAGGTCGGATTACACTATTGGACTTTGCTACATACCGCATCACTACCTTGTTTGCTCAAGTGAGTTACATATCCCCTTTTTTTTACATTTTTATACATTTTGGGGTGAAACGTAATCTGTGCATACTTACATACAATTCAACTTGTGTTTACATGTGTAGATTATTGTGCTTTTGTGCTTGATCACTTTTTATGCTATGGATACTTTTAGGATGGTTTAAATTATGTGTAACCCACATAGTCTTGATTCCATGCCTATCACTTTTAGGGTAGCGGTATGCTATGCCTATCACGTTAAACCTATATGCTTATATACATAATTACATGCTTACAATTGGTATACATATAGTGAATTCTCCACATTATGTCATATCATACCATGTCAAACTATGAATTGTATAAACGTTTTTAACTAAACTTTTACTTTATTTAAACGTATGTAAACTCACCAACTCTCGTAGTTGACACTTGTTTTGGATTACGTTTCAGGTGAAGATATGTGATTGTGTGACTATGTGTTGAAGGTGCTACACATAAGGCTTTTGGACCTAGTAAAATAATTATGTGTAATATTCTAGTATAGGGTATTGTAACTTGAATTGTATTTGGATATTTGGTATTTAAATCTCATTAATGAATTATGCAACCTTAGTAGATCATGTGCTTATGAACAATCATTCTAATGTCCGCCTCGATGATTCCGCCATCGGTCGGGGTGTGACAGATTGGTATCAAAGCCATGGTCATAGGGAATTAGGTTATTAGACACGATGACCTAGACTATAACCTTAGGACTCCCTTTTTATGTGTTACATGCTAAATGATTATTTGCTATGTGAATTATTGGTAGTTAGGTATTATTTGAAATTTCCCAAGTTTGGTACATGAGACTTATACACATACATACAAGGCTTTATAACACGATACATACTTTACATACACATTTGACAAACAAACTTATGCAAACAAATACACTACCCACCCTAATCCATACTCTTTCCTACTCCATATTAATTGCAACGTTTCTACACATTTTATACTCATAGACTCTCAAGACTATAAAAATCTTGAAAATCTCATCAACGACTTAATTTCTTGAAACCAGTAAAGGACACGTGCAATTTGGAAGGGTGACACCTGTACATTGGGTTTTCTGTCTAGGAAAGCATTTCGTATAAATCCAAGTAAACGGACCCGTATACTTTCCTGGGAATTCCTAAAGTGAGTGTTTACCTATAGGCTAAAGCATGTCTCCTTGAAAGTTTTAAGGAATTATTTAACGTTGATAAGTCAATGTATTCGCAAGGATACAATCCGAACTTAAACTCAAAATTTGGGGACATTATAGCAAGGTAGGAAGAACTAGATGAACATGCAAAACGAATCATTATTACGGGTGCACACGTAATAACGATTTGTAGTGCATGCGAATCCCGGCCATTCCTATTGCGCGAATAATGATCTATGTTATCATATCCTCCCAGGAATAGATTTCATGGCTTATTTCCCCTATCCTTTAGTGTTATAAATTTTGAATGAATTATGTGATCAGTTTTAGTCAGAACTTACATACATTATCATGCGACATGATGAGTGTCATCTCGCATTCCTTCTTACATTATTGTGAACAATCTACCAACTGTAGCACATGCATGCCTATTTTAATCCGAAGTCTCATAAAATTTTGCCTTTTCTCGTGGTATTTTATAGAATGCCTCCCCGTCGCGCAGCTAATGCTAACTCCAGCAATCCCAACACTGACCTTGCTGCACTACTTACTCAACTAGTAGGCCAAATGATCCAAGCTAACAACAACAGTGATGGGTCTAATACGCAAGGGAATGGTGCAAACCCACCATACTGCACATTCAAGTATTTCAATTCTTGCAACCCCACCAAATTCTTCGGGACGGAAAGTGCTACTGGCCTTCTTCAATGGTTTGAAAGTATGGAGAGTACTTTCCTAAACAGCGATTGTCCCGACAACCTCAAAGTCCGTTATGCTGCCAGCGTCTTCCAAAAACGAGCACTCACCTGGTGGAACGGTGAGAAACGTACTCGAGGCAACGAATCCGCTATGTCCTTGTCTTGGGACGAAATGAAACGACTTATGACTGACGAGTTTTGTCCTCGCAACGAAATGAGGAAGCTCGAAGCTGAATTTTGGGATCTCACCCAAGATAGCGGAGAGAATTTGGCTTACACCACTCGTTTTCAAGAACTAAGTCTGCTCGTGTCCCACATGGTTACTCCCTTAGCACGGGGAATTGAGAAATACATAGGCGGACTGCCTATGCCGCTCCAAGACACCGTATTGGGAAGTAATCCCTCCACTCTCGAAGACGCAATCCGTTTGTCTGCCGTGTTGACTGACAATCACGTCAAAGCAGGTTCCTTATTTAGGAAGGGTGCCAAAAAAGTGGTCAACAAAGCTGCTACTTCTGTGTCCGTAAAAAAACGAAGAGCCCAAATCTTCCCATCATGATAGGAAGCGTAAGGCCCAAAACTTTGCGGCCATCATTCCTGCCGTACCTGTGACCCAAGTTACTCCTGCAGGTCAAATTCTGAGAAATTATGTAGGTTCATTTCCCCAATGCCCTACTTACAAGTAGCACCATGCCCCGCATGCTGCATGCCGTCTATGCTCAAAATGTGGACGCTATGGACACGTTGTTACTACTTGTCGTGCTCGCACTATCGTTAATCAAGCTACTCAAGGCAATCATCCAGTGCCACTCACTGTCACCTATGGACGGGCTTGTTACGAATGTGGAGACCCAAACCACTTTCAAAACCAATGTCCAAGACTTCAAAATCAAGGTGGTCCTCGTGGACGAGCATTTAATATAAATGCTAACGAGGTTACGGCCAACGACAACACTGTCAACGGTACGTTCCTTTGTTCACTATCTTTATACATCCGTTTTATTTAATATTCATGCCAGTAGAAAAATTGTGTCTCTTGCTCTTAACCATCTATTTGCTAAACAACCAACCAATTTTGATAACTCGTATATCATGGAAATAGCGGATGGGAAATCCATTGCTATGAGTTCTATAACCCGTGATTGCATATAACAGCTGTGCTATCACCATTCATCTCATTCCTATACTTTTGTGAAACAAACCTATTATGTTTAAATCCAGTCATACAACTTGCTAGCTCTGTTAAAGTTTACTTAAATTGTTGAAGTTCTAAATCCTAGTAATTATGCACGGGGAATCCCCGGTATATCAAAGGGGTGGTGGGTTAGCCGCTGGTACACCCTATACATAAACCCACTTGATATAACGAGTATAAACCATGCATAAGTACTAGGAGGAGGACCGGTTTTTTAAAATGTTTTTGCAAAATTTTAAAATATGAACACCCGTGGGGTGGAGTTTTAAAGAAAAATGCCATGTCACGAGGTGATTGGCACCAGTATTATTAAGTATGGTTTCATGTAGTTTACATTCATGCGTGTATGAACAATCGTATGCATAAGTCGTACTATACTATTAGAGCAATTAGTTGACAACTCGGCTCGAATTAGCATCGTCATCCGTTATCATACGCTATTTCCCCGCTGAATCTTTCTCTTGTGAAGTATTTCAATTTTAAGTCATTTGGCCTCTCTCCCACTTCTATAACCTTCGTAAATCGAATTTTGGGACGAAATTCCTTCAACATGGGGAGACTGTGACGTTTCGAAATTTCAGCTATAATATATTAACACGTAAAAATTTCAACATTTTATTCCAAATATGCAAACGTATATTTAACCAAGTTTATACAAAAGGGTGTGTTTACAAATTTCAACTTATGTGTTTTTAAATTAAAGTCTTAAAAATATAAGACAAAGTATATCGATTATTTTTAATAAATTAAATATTTAAAATAATGGTATAAATTTATCCTGTATTTATAAACAATTTAGATTCAATAATTACACGTGCATTTGTTCAATTTAATGTGTTAATAATATATAAATTATGTATTTTTAATTTAAATATAAAAATATTCGAATTATATAAATTTATTTAAATTTTATAATAATAAATGACTTGACAAAAAAAATGAGTTGATTTATATAAAATAATTTATTAAGTTTATAAAAACATTTAAAATTTAATAAAACAAACCGCTCGAAAGCATTCTCTTTATATTTTTTTTTAGAGTACCAAACTATATAAAAAAACTAATTCTAAGTGTTTTACACATACTCGTATTATGTCAAAACTATTAAACTTATATTTTTTTATATATATACCCGACCCGTACCCTACTGGCATATAACAACTATTAATAACCGGGTTACACTTAGCGGGTATTATACCGGACTTGTACTAGCGGGAACACCCAACACCTACCCCCTACCCTTACCCCCCCTTTCCACCCGTGCGCCTCCTTTTCTCCTTCTCAGCCGAATTAGCCTCACCACCTTTTGGATGCTTGTCTCCTAGTTCCCCTACAAGAGACAACTATGTCTCTTTCTAACAAATGAACTAAGGGTAAATAACCATCTTAGTGGGTATATATATATATATGCATGCATAAAAGCCCCAAGACCACACCTCCCTCGGCTTGCTTGCCCCCTCTCCCGGTTCACAGAAACAACAAACAACAAAGCATCACCCCACCACCACCTTTTGTATCCTTCTCAGCAACCACCACCGAGCACCTCCCCTTCACCACCTCCATCACCCGCCACCTTCACCACCCTTCCCTCTCGTAACAGCAACACCAACAGCACCCTCCACAGCCCTCGACAGTCCCTGCTCAGCCACGTCCCAGTCCCAGACAGCCCCGACAACCACCGCCGTGCACCGTTTTCACCACCGCAGCCCTCTGCCACCTTTGCGGGTTCTTTTCGGGACAAAAATCGATCCTTTCGGGTCACCATTTCTCAACTACGGTCACCGTATTACGTTTACGCGAAGCTTAAAGATAATTTCGGGAACTCACCGAGCCATACGGGACGTCCCGAGAAGGAACCGGGTCTCACGTCAACTACGTCACCTTCACTCATTGATACCTTTTCGACTCCAAGAAAGCAGCAGCAACACCCCCTCCATCGAACTCCCTCACCCTTCTCCTTGCTTGCTTTAAGTGAGTGTTCATGTCCTAATCTTGATCATTAACATGTACATTAGTTGTTTTATGTATACGTTCACCCAAATAGTGCATATTTCAAAAGAAAATATACCATTTGAAACAACTATATTGCTGGCAGAATTTTGTTACAAATTGGGAAGGTCATATCTTTGTCAAAACTAAACCAATTTGGACGTTTCTTGAGTCTAAGATTAAGTTTAAATAGTCCTCTTTCCAACCCAATTGGTTTCACGATTTTTGGTGGAGTTTTGATACCCCAAAAGAGTGATAAAAGAAACCGGACCTAATATGAGTTTTATAACAGAATTCTAAGCTTAACTTGATAAGGCCATAACTTGCTCAATAAAGGTCCAAATAACTTGATTTTTCTGTCAAACGTTAGCATTTTGTGTCCTCTTTAAAACCCATATGACTTCTTGTCTTGAAACTAACATTTGGATTCCCAAACAGCCGTATTTCCGAGGCCTATCCAGCAAAACCAAATCTGTTAATATGCTTATGTTATTATGAATATTTGAAACTCTTAAACCCATCCAAATATTGTAAGCCCTACATTTTTATAGACCCATGACATATAGTTATGCACGTCTAGAATCCCGTAATTTATTGAATTTATTTAGAATACAAAAATCATGTCTTAAGTGGACTAAAAAAAACCAAGTATTTTTCTAAATGACTAGTTTGATATCAAAAGCCTTATTTTCTATAGTATTTAATTCCAACCCTCAAACCTAATGATGATACGATAATATAATGACATACATATCTTAACATATAAAAGTATTTTGTGATCACAAACCGTCACCAACGATCGTCGTGTCAAAACACTTGGAAACTTAATAGGGATTCTTGACGAGCCTAGTTGGGTGAATTGAATGCATGATCAACGCACGATAGAATCATTACATAGACTTTATGGTATCTTAAATATTTAGGACTCGAGTAGGTCGGATTACACTATTGGACTTTGCTACATACCGCCTCACTACCTTGTTTGCTCAAGTGAGTTACATATCCCCTTTTTTTTACATATTTATACATTTTGGGGTGAAACGTCATCTGTGCATACTTACATACAATTCAACTTGTGTTTACATGTGTAGATTATTGTGCTTTTGTGCTTGATCACTTGTTATGCTATGGTTACTATTAGGATGGTTTAAATTATGTGTAACCCACATAGTCTTGATTCCATGCCTATCACTTTTAGGGTAGCGGTATGCTATGCCTATCACGTTAAACCTATATGCTTATATACATAATTACATGCTTACAATTGGTATACATATAGTGAATTCTCCACATTATGTCATATCATACCATGTCAAACTATGAATTGTATAAACGTTTTTAACTAAACTTTTACTTTATTTAAACGTATGTAAACTCACCAACTCTCGTAGTTGACACTTGTTTTGGATTATGTTTCAGGTGAAGATATGTGATTGTGTGACTATGTGTTGAAGGTGCTACACATAAGGCTTTTGGACCTAGTAAAATAATTATGTGTAATATTCTAGTATAGGGTGTTGTAACTTGAATTGTATTTGGATATTTGGTATTTAATTCTCATTAATGAATTATGCAACCTTAGTAGATCATGTGCTTATGAACAATCATTCTAATGTCCGCCTCGATGATTCCGCCATCGGTCGGGGTGTGACAATATCACACTCTTATAGTAAGTATAGATGTTTTATAATTACTTACAATTTCATAACTATTACATTTATAATTACTCTCCATTTGATCAAGAAACTTGGGAGACTTTGATTAATGAGCTGTTTTTGGATGCGAGCTATAAAAACATCTCGACGAAGAACAAACAAAACCGATCACAACAACGTTACCCAAGTTACCATGGCAGCAAATCATACGCCCAGCGCCGACACATGGAGTTATGAAAATACAATTGTTAGTATTATATAAACATGCTTATTAATTCTTAGTAATATTCTTTTTGTTTTTCACAGGGTACCGACCCAATTGATGTGTTCAAATCGACCCATTATAAAGAAGGGACCGGTTGGGCCAACACGAATGCATCATCACATTATGTAGGTCAAATGATTTTGTTGTTAGACTTACTAGACTTAGAACATCCAACTGTAACTTAAAATGGGTCAAAATGACCCAAACACACTTTAAGAGACTTAAAATATCTAGCTTTAAATTAAAACGGGTCAAAATGACCCAAACACACTTTGATAAACTTAGAACATCCAACTGTAACTTTAAATGGGTCCAAATGACTCAAACACACTTTAATAGACTTAGAACATCTAACTTGAGCCCAATTGTTGAATATTTTTGCTAGTATTATTAGTATTTGTTGTTATTAGCGTTGGTTGATTGGAATTTGTGAATTTGGGTCGTTTATAACTTATGGTTTAACAGGTTGGTTATCCATTTTACAGCAGTTATGCTGTCGAATTTTAGTAAAATAGTCAATTGATTGTTTATTACATTGTTAAATGCAGGACCGAATCCAAGAGGAGTATGCAAGATCCTCTGCTAAGTCTGGTGGTGACTCGTCTGCTGTCGATGAGTTTGCATGCATGGAGCGTGCATTGGGTCATCGGCATGGCCATATCAGGGGTGTCGGTCGTGTGGTGAGTAATCCCACACCGGATTTATTCAGTACCCCCCTCCACAACCACATTGGCAAGAAGTGGATGAGCGTGTAACTCAACTTCAACAACAAGTCCAAGATCAACAACAACGCGAAGCCCAACGAGATGAAGAACGTTGCGTGCATAATCAACAAATGCTTGAAATGCAACGACAAATGGATGAAATGTGTCGAGTGTGGGAATGCCGAACTAGCAGTGACGATAATTAGCTTGAAGTTGCTGCGCCTTTGCCTTGGTTGTCGGTGTTATTGTTGAATGTTTGAACAATTGTTATGTTTGTGTGTCGGACAACTTTATGTTTGAATATTTGATTTGTGTTTCGAACAGGTTTTTGTATCGAACAATATGTTTCGGATTTCAATTTTTGAATGGTTTGAATTATCTGATTTGCAGGTTTTGGTAATTAGAAATTAAATATTTCTGGAAAATTTTGAAAACTTAATAAAAATAAAAAAAATACAGAAAAACCTATACCGACAACATGTCGTCGGCATAGGTATTTTTCAAATTTAATTAAAAAATTGGAAATAGCCTATACCGACGACATATCGTCGGTATAGGTTGGGTCTTTTCCGACGACTTGTTGTCCGGATAAGTCCAGAAGCTATACCGACAACATGTCGTCGGTATAGAATTTCTTTTTGAATTATTTAATTAAACCCTATGGCGACGACATGTCGTCGGCATAGGTCGACCTATGCCGACGACACCTATACCGACGACATCTTTGACCTATTGGGACGAGAGAATACCGACGACATGTCGTCGGTATAGCCTATACCGACGACAAGTCGTCGCCATAGGGTCAAAAAAAATCGTCGAGATAGGGTGATATTGTTGTAGTGTGTCCTTTCTTATGAATTTGAGTCTTCCTATGTTTCGTCTGAACTTGGACAGTTGAGGGTTTGCACGAATGTACCCATCCCCACACTTGTTCTCCAGGATGGGTTTTGCAAAGGTAACCTCTTTGATTTCCTGGTCATGCTTCACTTCTCCCTTATCCACTACATCCTTTTTTTCCAAATATTAATCCTTCCAACTCCTTGACATCTTTCAGTTGATCAAATATTAATCCTTCCAACTCTTGGGAAGAATGAGATGAACAGATCTCATAATATCCCTTATGGGTGGAGTGTAGCCCTTATTGGGAGGAATGAAATGAATGGATCTCTTAATAATAATGAAATAAGACGCTTGAATATCGGATAACTTGTGTGTGTACATATATTCCTACGACCTTAATTATTAGTGTGTTGAAGAATATATTTAACTATGATGGAATTTAGTGAACAAATCATTACTAAGGTTTGGTACAAGTATCCTATAAGACAATGAGCCATAGTGAGGATGACTAAAGTTATAAATATAATAATAAATAATTGACGATGAAAAAAGCAAAGTTTGTTGTGTAACGAATGTTGAAACAAAATCCAAAGTCGTCACGTAATCTTAAAATAACCAGAATAATGTGAATATGAATAGAGAAAATGAATATGGTAGATTGCGTGTCGCAAAGATTCAACTACTATGTAACTTTAAGGTCAAATGTCGGGAACTGGCTGAATCCACTACTAAAAAAATGAAAAATTTGCGACAGGAGTTTTGTAGAAAATTTGTCGGAATTGGCCGTCAGCGACAAGTTTCCGACAAAAAGTGTTTGTTGGAAAAAACCCCGTAGGAAATATATTTTCAGACAAAGTGCCGACTAATTTTCCGATGAATTAGCAACAAAAGCTTTTCGTCGGTAATTTTCAACAATATTCCGACAGAAAGTGTTTGTTGGAAAAAACCCCGTAGGAAATGTATTTTCCGACAAAGTGTCGACTAATTTTCCAACGAATTAGCAACAAAAGCCTTTCGTTGGTAATTTTCGACAATATTCCGATGATTACATTAAATAAATAAGTTAACTTACTTAATAAATTTGTCGAAAAATTGTAGGAAATCTTGTGGTTACTTTTTCGCTTTTGTTTTGTCGGAAACTTATCGCAAACTTGTGAAAAATTTCTTTTGTTGGAAACTTTTGTAGAAAATATACATGTTTTCTAGTAGTGATCATTGTAATAAATATTAAATGTTTGATATAAATATAGCATAAGGTCTTTACATAAGACTATATGAGCACAAGAATGTATTCTGACTTTAGTTGAAACAAGAATCAAAAAGTTGTAAACGTGTTAATGTTTGTTATTGAAATTCACTTGTATAAAGTTAAAAGAGAATCATTATGTTGATATGTGACAAAAGCTGAGTTGAATTGTACAGTTGAAATAGTAAATTGACGAAAAAAAGTGTATATCATGAGTGTATAAATGTTAACGGAGTCACAAGTTCTCAATAATATGTTGAGTTATCAATGAATGAAGAATGTTGGTGTGTGACCCATTAAGTTGTCATATGGTTTACTTAGTCGAAAAAGAAATCGATAATGTTGTTACGTGCGTATAACTTCTTCTATTGTATGTAGATCGGTTGATTCATTGAATAATTATAAATTCACTTTGTTTCAAGCGAATTATGATAGCTAATAAAGCAACATGACGATTATGTATTGCTTTTAAAGGAAAAGCTCATGTTGACGATGTGAATTGGATCTCAAAAATTGAGGTAAGTGGTTCTTACATCCCAATCTTGAAGTTATACATTAAACTATTATTGAGTTTGGGCGACAAGAAAGTTGTTTCATGAAGGCTTAATGAAATTTAGTCTTTATAATAGTATGTGGAAGATTTTAATAAGCATGTTACATAAACGTTTATAAGAAGTGTTAAAGGTCACAAGGTTTGTATTGTGATCTAATCGAATATTGTGAACATTAGTGGGAAGTTGCCTAGAGTCAAACAAATATTGCATGACTAATGATTTAAATAGAATCGCAAGTCAAAATAGTGATTCTTATGAAGAGGTTTAATGGTCATATTTGAATCGATGAACCATGAGTTAGAGTTAAGTATATAACGTATGCAAACTCATTACTATGATTGTTGAGTGCGTGCATTAAAGAATTTAAGTTCTAAGAGAACAACTATATATAGAATGAAGGTTAAAGTGTTAAATGGATATGTGGATAATTCCATTGAAACTGTATGTTAAATTTTGTACAAATAAGATATTCTTAGATCTATACGTTTAAGGCATAATGTATACCAATTTATTTCTAACACATGATCCTATAGAGTTACACCATAAAATAAGTTGACTCTAATTACTTATCTCAATTTGATTTAAATACGTACAACCACAGTGCATGCACTACAACAATATCACCCTATCCCGACGATTTTTTTTGAAGCTATACCGACGACATGTCGTCGGTATAGATGTCGTCGGTATTGCTTCGTCCCAATAGGTCAAAGATGTCGTCGGTATAGGTGTCGTCGGTATAGGTAGACCTATGCCGACGACATGTCGTCGGTATAGGTAGACCTATGCCGACGACATGTCGTCGGCATAGGGTTTAATTAAATAATTCAAAAAGAAATTCTATACCGACGACAAATCGTCGGGATAGACCCAACCTATACCGACGACATGTCGTCGGTATAGACTATTTCCAATTATTTTTAATTAAATTTGAAAAATACCTATACCGACGACATGTCGTCGGTATAGGATTTTCTGTATTTTTTTAATTTTTATTAAATTTTCAAAATTTTCCAGAAATATTTAATTTCTAATTACCAAAACCTGCAAATCAGATAATTCAAACCATTCAAAAATTGAATTCCGAAACATATTGTTCGATACAGAAACCTGTTCGACACACAAATCAAATATTTAAACATTAAGTTGTCCGACACACAAACATAAAAATTGTTCAAAAATTCAACAATAACACCGACAACCAAGGCAAAGGCGCAGCAACTTCAAGCTAATTATCGTCGCTGCTAGTTCTGCGTTCCCACATTCGACGCATTTCATCCATTTGTCGTTGCATTTCAAGCATTTGTTGATTATGCACACGACGTTCTTCATCTCGTTGTGCTTCTCGTTGGGATTCGCGTTGTTGTTGATCTTCATCTCGTTGGGCTTCGTGGTGTTGTTGATCTTGGACTTGTTGTTGAAGTTGAGTTACACGCTCATCCACTTCTTGCCAATGTGGTTGTGGAGTGGGGGTACTGAACAAATCCGGTGTGGGATTACTCACCACACGACCGACACCCCTGATATGGCCACGTCGTTGACCCAATGCACGCTCCATGCTTGCAAACTCATCGACAACAGACGAGTCACCACCAGACTCAGCAGAGGATCTTGCATACTCCTCTTGGATTCGGTCCTGCATTAAACAATGTAATAAACAATCACTTGACTATTTTAATAAAATTCGACAGCATAACTGCTGTAAAATGGATAACCAACCTGTTAAACTATAAGTTATAAACGACCCAAATTCACAAATTCCAATCAACCAACGCTAATAACAACAAATACTAATAATACTAGCAAAAATAATCAACAATTGGGCTCAAGTTGGATGTTCTAAGTCTATTAAAGTGTGTTTGAATCATTTTGACCCGTTTTAAGTTGCAGTTGAATGTTCTAAGTCTAGTAAGTCTAACAACAAAATCATTTGACTTACATAATCTGATGATGCATTCGTGTTGGCCCAACCGGTCCCTTCTTTATAATGGGTCGATTTGAACACATCAATTGGGCCGGTACCCTGTGAAAAACAAAAATAATATCACTAAGAATTAATAAGCATGTTTATATAATACTAACAATTGTATTTTCATACCTCCATGTGTCGGCGCTGGGCGTATGATTTACTGCCATGGTAACTTGGGTAACGTTGTTTTGATCGGTTTTGTTTGTCTTCGTCGCGCGGTTTTTATAGCTCGCATCTAAAAACAGCTCATTAATCAAAGTCTGCCAAGATTCTTGATCAAGATCTTCTGGTGGATTATTCATCGCCGCCTCCACATCATCGTATCCCCCATTCTCCAGGAAGTGACCTTTCAACACATTCTTGTGA
Organism: Smallanthus sonchifolius; assembly: GCA_023525975.1. Classification (NCBI taxonomy): domain Eukaryota; kingdom Viridiplantae; phylum Streptophyta; class Magnoliopsida; order Asterales; family Asteraceae; genus Smallanthus; species Smallanthus sonchifolius. The sequence goes on along the minus strand of CM042024.1, from coordinate 90,199,693 downwards.
TCTTTATACGACCTCTGACACTCGGCAGTGATTCCGAGTTCAACGCCTCGCCACTTATCAGTGTTTCTCCAGGACTCCAGATCAAAATAATCCTACAAATAGAAAGTAATTATAAATGTAATAGTTATGAAATTGTAAGTAATTATAAAACATCTATACTTACTATAAGAGTAGGATATATGGCCCGTTTCTTCTCAATTGGAACCTTAGCCCAATTTGGATAATGTGGCGGAACAACCTTTTCAACCTCCAACGAGATAGAACGGATAAAATCCGAAGCGTTGGGACCCACAAACTTGTACCCCCCGGCATGAAGTTCTACATCAATGGGAAGAGGCTTCCTCCCATTTTCCTCAAATTTCTTATACATTTTTAGGTTTTTGCCTTTAGATCGTTTTTTTTTTTGGAAGAACTACCTATATTGACACATGACATTCAAAAGTTAGGCAATTATAAAGACATCTATTAAACAATAACAAGTAACTTACCACCAGATCCAGTCGCACAACCCGAGTCGAAGTGATACGGACCCCCGTCTCCACCATCTCCACCGTGTGATTGCGCCATTGTTGCCATTTTTCCTACAACAAAATTTATTAGTAAGCACAAATAATTATTAATTAACAAAGACAAATAGTACATTTTTAACATACATTCAATCAGAATCATCAGTAAAATAACGTGTGTCAACAACATCATCATCTTCTTCATCGTCGTCATTTAGTTCGTCTTCATCATCTGAATTGTATGCATCTTCTTCATCTTCTTCATCATCATTAATAAAACTTTCATCGAGATCAATCGAGGCAACATGACTTGGGTCACCACCCTCATTTAAAGTTGTACGCATAGGCAAGTAGCCTAAGTCCACAACCAAGTTACCAAAAAATGATTGAGTTTCCCGTGTAATAGACTGACTATCAACATGGGGAATTGGAGTTTGGTCACCACCTACGTGACTTGATTCACCACCTACGTGACTTGATTCACCACCTTCGCATCCGGTGTCGACAACCAAAGTATAATCATTTGATTGAGTGTCGTGCAATATATCTATCTCATTAACAAGAGTAGGACGATCCCAAAGCTTCCGATGGTGAACGTCCTCAACAACCCACCATTGGCCAGTGGTTCGAGAAGGATCTCGAAGATAGAACACTTGTTTAGCCTGTGTGGCTAATATATATTGGACATCATCATACCATTCTTTGCCAACATACCAATCACGGCCAATGTCAATTATAGTAGTATTGTTTTGCTTAATTAATCTTTTACCTCTCGTGTCGAACCATTTACAACGGAATAGTACAACCGAGTAACAATCTATGTAGTTCAACTCTATGATCTCTTCTAGTTGACCATAAAATGGAGTATCGTCTTCTCCTATTGTAACCACACCACTGTTCTGAGTAGTGCGTCGGGAATCACGATTTTGTACCACAAATCTAACACCATTGACTATGCAAGCAGTGTAAGAAGATGCGTGCAAGGGACCATGTGCCAATGCCCTTAATTCTTTGTTATCGGGTGTAGAAGATGAAGATGAAAATACATTTGCTTCATATTTTAACCATGAAGAAAAATCGGTTTGCATATTGCGTTCAGGAAATTTAGATTCAAATTCACTGGTAGATGGACAAAACAAAACTTAAATTAGTAGAATTAAATGAAAATATAATAATAGTTTATCACGGGTAGACGGACAAAAACACTTACGATTTGTAGGCTTTGATTTCATCGCAGTTGTTCAACACACACCATTGTAATGATTTGTTGACATGTTCAGATAGCGCCTTGATTTGCTTTTTCGATATTGGTCGACATTGTGAAGAAAACACTTGAAACTGCCTTTTGGGAATGCCAGCATCTGCATTTCTATCTGGTCGGTTAAATTTGGTCTGCATACCATCCAGATACATAGAGCAGAATGTCAAGGCTTCATCTGCAACATAACCCTCCGCAATTGAGCCTTCAGGTTTGGCTTTGTTTCTAACATATGCTTTGAGCTTTTTCATGTATCTTTCAAAAGGATACATCCATCTCATATACACAAGGCCACCAAGAATAGCTTCTTCAGGTAAATGAAGAATGAGATGAACCATTATGTCAAAAAATGCTGGGGGATATATCATTTCCAAATTGCATAATATCTTAACCACTTCCTCATTTGCTTCATACATGTCTTTCACATCTACTGATCGTGCACAAATTTTTTGAAAGAATGTGCAAACGTCATTGATTGTTGTTGAAACATTTTTTTGCAGACCCGATCGTACCCCTATTGGCAGCAATCGTTGCATGAGGATGTGATAATCATGGGACTTTAACCCAATTATATTTGAATTATTGGGAAGTACCTTATTTTTTAAATTCGATCCAAATCCATCAGGCAGTCTCATTCCTCGAATAAACTGACAAAAGCGTTCTCGATCACTGGGTGTGAAAGAGTAAGGAGCTTGTGGTTGGTAAAACTTGTTGTTTTTTTGTGTTAGCCATAGGTTATGTCGAATACCCATATTTTCCAAGTCTTTGCGGGCTTTGTGTGTGTCTTTTGATTTATCGTTCATCAACAAAGTACCTAATAAACTCTCACACACATTTTTCTCCACGTGCATAACATCAAGATTGTGTTTTAAAAGCAGAGAAGACCAATAATCGAGCTCAAAGAAGATACTTCGTTTAGTCCAATTCAACTCTGATGTTAGGCGCTTTCTTTTTACCCCTCCATACATTGGATGTTTCCCCGGAACACGATCTGGGAGATTTTTTAGTTGTTCTAATATTTGAGCATTAGTCAATCGTCGGGAGGATGTTTTGTCTCTTTCTTGCCATCAAACGACAGATCGTTCCTCCATTTATGCTTTCTAGGCAAGAATCTTCTGTGTCCAACAAAAGTTATCTTATTCGTTATAGCGCACGAAGGTGTGTCAACGTTACACGTAGGGCATGCTTTATAGCCTTGACCACTCCATCCAGACAAGCTACTACGAGCAGGATAATCGTTGATAGTCCATAACAGTGCAGCATGCATCCTAAATACAGTTTTGGTTGATGCATCTCTCACCTGGACTCCTTCAGCCCACAAAATTTTCAACTCATCAACCAACGGCCTTAAGAATACATCAATGTCCTTACTAGGTGATTTAGGCCCGGGAATTAGCAAGGTTAACATGAAAGAAGACTCTTTCATACATAACCACGGTGGTGTATTATATGTTGTTAACACTACCGGCCACATACTGTAAGTCTGACTCATGTTACCGAACGGATTAAAACCATCGGCAGCCAAACCTAAGCGCACATTCCTTGGTTCTTTAGCAAAATCCGGATATCTCTCATCAAATTCTTGCCATTCCTTCCCATCAACCGGATGTCGCATCATACCATCCGTTGAGCGTCCAGTATTATGCCAGATCATATCTTTTGCCGTTAATCTTGAACTATACCTTCTTCGAAGCCGTGAAGTTAAAGGAAAGTAGCGCAACACTTTCTGTGGTACTTTCTTCCCCTTTGTGTTTTTGTCAACCCATCTGCTCTCATTACAAACCGGACAGTTTTGCATTGATTCATTCTCCTTCCAAAACAGTGCACAATCATTAATGCAAGCATGGATAGACTGATATCCTAACCCAATCTTACTCAGTTTCTTCTTAGCTTCATAATGTGACGCTGGAACGTGATTTTCCTTTGGCAATGCAATTTGTAGAAGCTCTAACAGTTGGTCAAACGAACTATTCGTCCATTTGTTGATAACTTTGATATGCATCAATTTGGCTATGAAGTTTAGGGAAGACATTTGACTACAACCGGGGTATAACTCCTTATTTAGCTCCTCAAACAACGCATCAAACTCCGGGTCTAAACCAGTTCCATCTTCATCTATATTATCCCCGTTTGTATTTTTCTCTGCCATCACATCATCTATGGCATCAAACATCTCATTATTTGTTGTTGTAATTATTGGAGGAGTTGGTGTTGTTCTTGGGGCAAAAAATGATGCTATCTCTACCGCACGAGGATGCTGTTCACCATGATAAATCCAATTCTTATATGATTGTAGAAACCCACGGTCATGTATGTGGCCATATATCGTCTTCAAATCATGTCGACACGCATTACAACAACGTCTACACGGGCAAAACGCTCTACCTCGACCGTCGACATGGTTCTTGGCCGTCTCTATAAAGTTGCTAAGACCGCTTAAGAATGCCGGAGAATTTTGATTTCCCAGTGTAACCCAACTTTTATCAATTGCCATATCTAGTGTCATAAGCATACACATATACGTGCATGTAATAAATGATATAAATGAATGTATATGATTTGATCGGTACTCTAAAGCGGTGGATCCTGACCCACTTTTTGAATATTCTATCTCATATGTATACATTTTATCGAGTTGACTATTTAAGAAAAATCAGCAGCATTTCCCCTTAACTCCCCAAGTATGCAAATAAACCGCAAACTCGAAGGAGTAAGGAAAAATAGCTACCAATTTTATCTTAAATGTCAACCCGTTAAAATGTATACATATCCTAAATGAGATAGAATATTCAAAAAGCAGTCCCAAAGGGGACAATCCAAAATTTATCCCTATTAGATAAATTTTGGACGGGTATATTCTAAAGGGTTATCCTAAATAAACATACTAGTGTACACAATATGAGACATGACATACATAAACAAAGACGTACATAAATGACATTAGGGGTGTAAGCCTTTTTCTTATTTATTTTATAAAATTATAAAATATATATTTTTTTAATATATAAGTAATAGTATTTATAAAATTATGATAAACGAGCCGTTTACACCCTAAATGAAATAAAAAATTAACTACACAAAGGCATAAAAGTCGGAATACGTACCTTAAATAAATTCAATGAAACACAAATATGATGTTATTCACACCTCGTCAACCGCAATGAGTTCCGAACTTGCAACAAAATTAAATAAAGTTACATATACATACAAAAATATATACATACATCCACAAATCATACAATTAAATAAACATACATACAAATACATACAAACATACATACACATATACATATATATTATATACAAACATACATAAATAAATGCCCAAATTCTCAAATTATATACATAAACACAATTCCATACATAAAAATACATACAAACACACATACACATATATACATACATATTATATACATACATAAATAAATGCTTAAATTCTCAAATTACATACATAAACACAATTTCATACATAAAAATACATACAAACACACATACACATATATACATACATATTATATACAAACATACATAAATGCCCAAATTCCTAAATTACATACACAAACACAATTCCATACATAAACATAATCAAAATTCATACAAACACACATACACAAATATATACCTACATATTATATACAAACATACATATATAAATGCCTAAATTTCCAAATTACATACACAAACACAATTCCATACATAAAAATAATACAAATACATACAAACACACATACACATATAAATGCCCAAATTACATACACAATTCCATACATAAACATACATACAAACATATATACAAACATACATATATAAATGCCCAAATTACATACACAATTCGATAAATAAACATACATACACATACACAAATAATTGTCAAACAATTAGCTTTAAATAGCTTGAAATCCTCAAACAATTGTCAAATAATAAATGCCCAAATTTTCCAAATTTTCATCTAAACCTAATTTAATCCCAAATTTTCATCTAAACAATATACATACAAACATACATCCAAATTCCCAAATTTCATCTAAACCTAATTTCATAATAAAATTTCATAAATATTTATAAAATCACACATCTAAATCATATATACATACATACAAAATAAACACAACAATATACATACAAACATAATCTAAACATAATTTATAAAAAAATTACTAACCAAGTTTGCAAATATCTTCGAATAGCTTGAAATCCTCAAACAATTGTCAAAGCTTCAAACACCTAACAACAAACAAAGAAATTAACCAAAAAACCCAAAAATTTTGATTTTATGGTCAAAATTGAAACATATAAGTTAACTAACCTTAAAAACCGAGATATTAGTGAAGATTGCTCCACAAAACACACCAAAAACGGGAAATCGTCAAAGAGAGAAGATAAGATAGTTTTGGGGTTTTTTTTCGTGGAAATGGGAAGCAGAAAGCTGCTGTCAGCCCTATACCGACGACATGTCGTCGGTATAGGCTAAAAAGTCGGCGCAATAGGTGCCCATGTCGTCGGTATAGGCTTCGTAGGGTTTTGACTGGTCAATAAAGTAAAAAAGCCTATACCGACGACATGTCGTCGGTATAGGTCATTTTAGAATTTTTTTTATTTTTATTTAAAAAATTTTTTGACCGACGAAATGTTTAATATATTAAAAATACAACAAAAAATTCAAAATAACCCTATACCGACGACATGTCGTCGGTATAGGGTTTTTCCCAATAATTCATTGGGCGCCATTTTTCCCTCCATCTGGCTCAACCCTGTACCGACGACATGTCGTCGGTATAGGGTGTACCTGACAAAATTTTGGTTTTGACCTATACCGACGACATGTCGTCGGTACAGGTTGACCTATGCCGACGACAAATGTCGTCGGTATAGGCGACGTCGGCACAGGGTCATTTCCTTGTAGTGATGTTAGTATTATCATTTAGTTGAAAATATATTATTATGTGAAATCAAAATATTTATAGTACATGTATAAAAATATATAAAGATTATCTTTACAGTAGAATGATAAAATTAAAAAGATAAGATAATAGACTAACTATATATTTATAATAAATAAATTTTATAAATATTTATGTATTTATAAAATTTATTAATACACATTATATATAAGTTTAATATGGAAACAAACGAACAAAAAATCACGCCAGCGTAAAGCAAATTTCTTTTTGAAGATGTCTGCCTACGTGGAGATAGGATGGCTGAATTTTGGTAAACTGTTGTTTCTTCTTATCCGAGACAATGGCTTTAGTTCTTGGTAGATAATTTTAAAAATAATGGCTCACAGACTATTTCTTCTTCTTTAGTGTGCTGTATACGAAAAGAAAACAAAGTTCTTGATTTGTTTTCATTTCTCAGAGTCAACTAAAAATGTTGCATTTAATTGTTTACTAGCACCTACTCGTATTAAAGCTTGTTTGTGATGGATACCGTTACATCCATTCACTTAATAATTAAAACACACTTCAAATACTACAAATCAAAGGAGTTTCAGCAAGCTTTATCCCTTCATGAAGGTAGGACTCATCGGTAATCCCTCAATAAAGATATGACCCGTCAGAAGGAAGCCAAACATGGGTAAAGACTTCTTTGACGGATCACATACAACATTCATTGATGTATCATTAACAAACTGATCATGTAGTCGTTGGAACAATGGAGAATATCACCGACAAATGACCAATGACGAGTCGCTGACGGATCAACGAATGCATCGTTACTAACAAATGAATCACCGACTGATTACCGACCATGTTCCTCCTTCGTTAGTTTCATTGATAGATCACCGGCGGACATTCATCGAGTGATTGCCATCGGAAATCTGTTGGTATTTTTAGTTTTTTTTTAAATAAAATTAAAAATTCTTATAGTTTCCTAAAAATAAAAATATACAACAATTTCTGGAAATAAAAATTTACAAAATCCGTTACAATTCGATAATTTATATCTATAATAATATATAAATTATATTTTAATTACCTTCTTTAAACAATTATAGTTTTAAAAATACAATGTTATTCACAATATCAACCTATCAATTTAATTATCTAGAAATGTGCCCAAGAGTCACCTCTCACACTAATAGTAACATTACAATTAATCTAAATAAGTAAATAGTCTAATCAATCTTATTAAACAAGATATATATAACTTGAAACCGCCTTTAAAAATAAAATTTATAAACACTCTATGTTTCTATTCTACCTTTTTCTTCGATTCTTTATTAGAAACATTAAAAATTACATCGTAATAGAAGGCAAACGGCACTAGTAGGAAAACAATCTTTTGGCATGGTGATTTTGATTTTTAGACGCAGTTTTGGACCGCGTCAAAAGAATGCGACGCAAAAAATAGCTATATTTTTAGATGCGGTTTTCAAATAATATCAAAATCGCGTCAAAAAATCTTCAGTTTTTTCATTTACTCTCTTTACCAAAACCACGTAAAATGTAATCAAAACCGCATTAAATGAATATTTAAGATTAAAAAAATAAACTAACAATAAATACAGCACCAAATCATGAACCTGCCAAATCTATTAAATACCACTTAATTTTAACAATCCAAAAGCCGTCATTCTCTTTAGACTGTTGGATTTTATGGACCGACCCGATGGACAACGCGGCTGACCGAGCTATGACCCGTAAGAGTTACACCTAAGGCAACGAACATTAAACCCACTTAACCTGCTTAACTGGTAATTACGAACTGTTAGCGAGACGATATTATATACATATATATATATATATATATATATATATATATATATATATATATATATATATATATATATATATATATATTCGTTAGACGGGAATTATTATTTATACTAGTTTATAAATAATAATTATATATCTTGTTTTAATCTTTTATTAAAATATTAAAACGAGTTCAGGCATGTTATCTCGTATTGGACTTTGGGTACGAAAATAATTTAATTAGGTTCATAATTATTATATGTATATATAATAATAATAATCCTAATTGGTTTTGACCTAGAAGGAGACATAGCAGCCGCAAGCAGCAAGAAGAAGAATTTTTTTTGACTTCTTGTTTTTTTTAAAGGTTGTTGTCGACAAAAACAAAAGGAAAGGGTTTTTGCCTTGCGACTTCCGGCCACCAAACCAGCCGCTACCTGCCCGTTTCGGCCAGCCTCGGCGCTTTCTGTCTCTCGCGTTTTGGTTCGTGATCTAGCATCGGCTCGTTGTACTTAGGTGTCTCAACCGGTTAATCATTAACCACTAAGGTATAATTAATCTTATCAGTAGATTAATTGTTTTTTTTTTGTGTTTGCGTGTTCATAACCAGATCCTGTTCGATTTGTCAGTGCTGTTAAATGGTTTTGATTTTATTTTCCGCTACGTATTTGTTAATTAATTGAATTAATTTATTTATCTGTCAAAACCCGTTTTTACAAAAGTCAAAACTGATCACCACTGAATCCCAACAGTGGTATCAGAGACTGGGTTATAACACGCAAATCGGAACCTGTCTGGTTTCACCGGTTAGATTAATCACAAACTTTAACTATCTTGAAGTTTCTGATCTGATCTGTTTTTTGAGGCAATTTTTTAATTTAATAATTTGGTCGATTTTTTATTTTATTTGACCAAATATATTGCCCGTATGTGATTGTGTTGAATATGTAAATCTGGCCCGACCCATGTGAATGAGTTGTTTGTGTTTATTATTCAGTTTTTGGTTTTATGGTTTTGGCCCACTTTTGATGGCTCAAAGTTGTAATAGAATAGGCTTTTTATTTTATGTAATGTAATAAAAACCCGAAGACAAATCTGAAGACGCAACAGGAATCATGGAGTCAGTGGGAGTCATCCGAGACGACTAGATGCACGGAAGTCCATCCTTGTGGTTGTTTTAATTTTGTGGACCCAGTGACCCGTTTGGTCTTGCTAACTGGCTCTAGCAAGATCAAACAAACTTAGCCCTAAAAGATTTACATATTTATTTGCTTTATGGTTGTTTTTAATTTTTTTATAACTTAAATTTATAATAAACCAACCAAACGCCAAACGTTTTAAAAGGAGTTTTAAAATGTCACAATCTGTCACCACAAGTTCTAATTTTACAACTTGTAGAATTTTATAAAAATAACAACTGGCTTGTTTTTATAAAATAAATAACCGCTAAAGTTTTGCAATTTAAACTAAATTTAATTTCAAAACTTATAACTTAATAGTTTTCAACTATTAGTTTTAACTGGTTATTCAAGTCGCGACAAACTTAGTTTTAATAGGTTATTTAAAATTAAGTGTCCTGAGAGATGAAAGGGTTCATCAAATTTGTCATGACTTTAAATAGTAAAACCGGCTTTTACAACACACGTATGATTTAATCATTCGTTGTGTTTGACCCTATTCGGTAAAAAGTAAAATTGGAACCCATATTTAAAACCAATGGTCTATGTCATCCTATCATAAGGAACACTTGGAGCATAAAACGAAACATCGGTGTTTGGAGCCACAACACCGCACTGGATGTGAGTTTATCCTTCCAAGGCGCAAGGGTTTCGTTGACACATCCGACCCTTCCGCAAGTACCTGTTTTAGGACGACTGTTACTTTTCTTTCTTGTTACATGCCCCAGCTGTCAAGAGATTAAAAGTAGGCATATATGAGGCTAAACGTATCAATGCGTAGACATGTCTTGTCTTAGCGGCCTCATACACGAGAGTTGTGCATCTTTCCACAATTGACACTAATTGTCAGTCTAGTTACCCACTTACTAATGTTGTATGCCACAGCTACCATTAGTGACTGACTTAGCTAGATTCTCACTCCTTATTCTAATTTCAATTAGGTTATAAATTAATAAGGATTTTTCACTTTCTTTATATTAATTTATCTTCTTTGTTTATCTTGACAGATGTCTATTGAAAATAATAATACTAATAACTCCTTCGCTCTCAAGTCTATCCTTGAGAATGAAAAGCTGGATAACACCAACTTTCTCTCGTGGCAGTGCAATCTGAGAATAGTTCTCAAGATGGCCAAGAAGCTCTATGTTCTCGATGCACCAGTCCCTGAGGCACCCGATGGTAACACGGCTGCCGCTCGTAAGGCCTGGGAAAAACAAGGAGATGATGCCACTGAGGTGGCCTGCCTTATGCTAGCCTGCATGTCCCGTGAGCTCCAAAAGAGCATGGAGGACCTGAGTGCCTTTGACATGATTGAGCAACTTAAGGGCATGTTCCTGAAACAAGCCCGACAAGAACGCTATGAAACCATGTCTCAGCTCATTCGTTGCACGATGCAAGAGGGCACGCCTGTTAGTGCTCATGTACTTAAGATGAAAGGGTACATCGACCAGATGAACAAACTTGGATATCCCATGAAGGATGACATGGCTACTGATTTCATCTTAAACTCTCTCCCAAGCTCCTATGCTCAATTCATAATGAATTTAAACATGAATGGCTTGGAGAAGACAGTGGCCGAGCTACATGGTATGCTCAAAACGGCCGAGATGAATATCCGAGGAAAGAAAAATCAAGTTCTGATGGTCAGATCTACTGGTGTTAAAAAGCCTAACCCCAAGAAAAGAGGTTTTAATAGCAAAGGAAAGAAGAAGGTTAATATTGCTGCCAAGCCTGCCACCAACAATAACAAGAAAGCTTCAAAAGCACCCCCTCCTGAGGAGCGCCAATGCTTTGAATGCAACAAAATGGGGCACTGAAAACGTAACTGTCCTGAATATCTAGCCAGTGGTGAGGACACCTCTTCAGGTATTCTCATTTATGTTATTGAAATTTTTACTGTTTCTAGCAACACATGGGTATTTGATACCGGATGTGGATACCACATCATTAATGTCTTGCAGGAGCCTAAAAGTTGGAGGAAGCTGAAACAAGGCGACATGGAGCTCATCGTTGGTGATGGGAAAAGAGTACCAGTTCTTGCAACTGGAACATATCATCTCTCATGTCCTTCTGGCCTTGTGGTTGTTTTGAACAATTGTTTGTTTGCACCTGGTTTAACCAGAAACATTATTTCAGTTTCTTTATTGTTTGAACAGGGATTTAAGTACGTTTTTAATGGTATTGCTATTTCTGCCTACTTAAATGATAACTTTTATTTTGAGGCTAAACCTCAAAACGGTATTTATGAGATTGACGTTCAAACTGACAATAACATATATAATCTTTCTAAACGTATCAAATATGGCATTAATGATACTTTTCTATGGCATTCTCGACTTGGCCACATAAGCAAGGCACGCATTAAAAGACTCCAATCCGAGGGAATTCTTGAACCTACCGGACAGGACTCATTTGATAATTACGAGTCTTGTTTAGCTGGCAAACTCACAAAGGACCCCTTCACCCATGTTGGTGAACGAGCCAATGATCTGCTAGGCCTTATACACACTGATGTGTGTGGCCCTTTCAGAACCATGTCTAGAAATCATGAAAGATACTTCGTTTCATTTATTGACGATTATAGTCGATATGCTTATGTCTATCTTATGAAACACAAGCATGAAACATTTGAAAAGTTCAAAGAGTTTCAAAACGAAGTAGAGAAACAACTCGATAAATCTATCAAGACACTTCGATCAGATCGAGGTGGCGAGTATCTCAGCTTAGAATTTCTTAATCATCTGAAGGAGCACGAAATTATTTCTCTACCCACTCCTCCTGGCACACCCCAACTTAATGGCGTGAGCGAGAGGAGAAATCGAACCCTACTTAATATGGTTCGATCGATGATGTATAGAACTAACTTGCCTCACTCCTTCTAGAGTTATGCTCTTATGACCGCCGCCCGCCTTGTAAATCTGGCACCGACTAAGAAGGTGGACAAAACCCCATATGAGATATGGCACGGGTCTAAACCCAATTTGTCTTACCTTAGAGTATGGGGATGTGATGCATATGTCACCAGCGATTCTGATGACAAGCTCGATCCCAGAGGCGAAAAAGTTGTTTTCGTCGGTTACTACAACAAAAGCGGATATTATTTCTATCATCCTGATGCAAACATTTTTTCCATCAAAAGGAAAGGACACTTTCTCGAGGAAGATCTTCTAAATCGAGGAACCGGAAATAATATTTTGGATCTTGAAGAAATTCGAGAAACACAAACAACCGCTGAGGAAGTCGGAGCGTCTGATCAACAAGAAGTTGTTGCTGATGAATCAGACATAAACACAAGCGTTCGCAGAAGTAGCAGGTTTCGTAAAGAACCTAATAGATACCTATGGCATCTTGAAGCTTCTAAAGTCCTGTTAATAGACGAACCTACAAACTACAAATCTGCTATCTCAGATCCTGAATCCGAGAAATGGCTTGAAACCATGAACGCTGAGATGCAATCTATGCGTGATAATCTGGTCTGGGACTTGATTGAACTACACCCCGGTTCTTGGGCAATAGGGAGCAAATGGATTTTCAAAAGAAAAATCGACATGCATAGTAATGTACAAACCTATAAAGCACGGCTAGTTGCAAAGGGTTTCACTCAAACTCAAGGTATTGACTATGATGAAACTTTCTCACCCGTTGCTATGATCAAATCAATCAGGATACTGCTTGCCATAGCCGCGTACCATGATTACGAGATATGGCAAATGGATGTCAAAACCGATTTTCTTAATGGACATCTCTCTGAAGATGTCTATATGGTTCAGCCTGACGGTTTTGTTAATCCAAAGTATCCTAGTAGGGTCTGCAAACTGAATAAGTCCATTTATGGACTTAAACAGGCATCTCGAAGCTGGAATCTTCATTTTGATCAGAAAATCAAAGAACTTGATTTTGTCAAGAATGAAGATGAGCCTTGTGTTTACAGAAAGGCTAGTGGGAGCACTATATCATTTCTCATCTTGTATGTGGATGATATACTGATCATTGGAAACAACATCCCTGTGCTTGACAAAGTCAAACAATGGTTAGGATCTTGTTTTGCAATGAAGGATCTTGGAGAAGCTGCTTACATTCTAGGAATCAAGATCTACAGGGATAGATCTAAGCGGCTTCTAGGGCTAAGTCAGAGTACTTACATAGACAAAATGATGACACACTTTAGGATGGAAAACTCCAAGAAAGGAGGTGTTCCGATGACTAAAGGCACTGTGTTGAACAAATCGCAATCTCCTTCCACGGACATTGAACTTAAGGAAATGGAAGCAATTCCATATGCCTCAGCGATTGGTTCTATCATGTATACTATGTTGTGCACTAGACCTGACGTCTCGTATGCTTTAAGCATGACCAGTCATTTTCAGCAAAGTCCTGGCATTGCTCATTGGACTGCAGTCAAGAACATCCTGAGGTACTTAAGAAGGACCAAAGACATGTTCTTAATATATGGAGGAGTGAAAGTGGAGCTCACTATACGGTGTTACACTGATGCTAGCTTTCAAACTGACCGAGATGACTCTCGCTCACAGTCGGGTTTCGTATTCACTCTTAATGGAGGAGCTGTTTCATGGAAAAGCTCCAAGCAGAGTGTAGTGGCGGATTCAACCACCGAATCTGAGTATATAGCCGCATCAGATGCTGCTAAGGAAGCTGCTTGGATGAAGAAATTCATTACTGACCTCGATGTGGTTCCGAGTATTCGCCAACCAATCGAGATACTTTGTGATAACACAGGTGCTATAGCTCAAGCCAAAGAGCCCAGATCTCATCACAAAGCCAAGCACATTCAAAGGAAGTTCCACTATATACGGGAAATTGTGGAACGTGGAGACGTCGTGATAAGAAAAGTAGACACAGATCAAAACCTAGCGGACCCGTTCACTAAGCCGATGACTCAGGAAAAGCATGATCAGCACAGAAATGCTATCGGTCTTAGTTTTGCTAGCGATATGTTTTGATTTAGTATTTTGAATGTGCGAACATTTAAACAGTTGTACTTTTGAATTCTTTTGGTTTACTGATTTAAATGCAATTCTGAATTCTTATAACTGTGTTCGATTTAATACGTTTAATCCATGAATCTTGTATTCCTAATTATTCGTAGTCGATCAGAATCGTGGGAACGACTCTGAATTAAGACTATTATGAACTTGGACTCAAGTAGTTGACTTCCAACTTCACAGACCTCATCTTGGATGACGTTGGATGTAACTCGTTTCAAATCATCTTCATGGATTTTAATCATAAGATGTGTTTTTTTTTATATTGGTATACTCATTTAGTATCCTCTGACTTGAGATGCATACTAGAACTTTCGTTTACCAAGGACTGTTCTTTAATCACTGTCAACCGCTGTCGCGTAACTGCCAGTCATAAAGGCATTTGTTAGGAACAGATCTGAAGTTCAGTGGGAGTTGTATGTAGTCAATAAGGGATTCTGTACTCTTGCATTATATGTAACAGATAAGCATTGTGGCGCCCTCGTTGATTCAAATTGGTGAAGTGTAAGACCTTACCCAAACTTACTGTGTGTTTGATTGGACCACTTTGATTCTTGATCGAGAACAATAATAATTGAACGCCATATGAGAATGAACTACATCTATGTCTCATTGATTCAATTGATGTTTTATACGGAAAGGATGAATGACAACTATTGCCATAAGTCTATTGTCTTGCTTTAGTTATCTGTTACTAACATCGAGATATTTGGTTAATGACTTTAAAGCGTCATACCTTGTTAGGGACAGCCATGTGCAGCTAGAGCGCCGCTGACTATTTGCGTTGATTTATCGTGGATCGTCCAAGTGGGAGATTGTTGGATTTTATGGACCGACCCGATGGACAACGCGGCTGACCGAGCTATGACCCGTAAGAGTTACACCTAGGCAACGAACATTAAACCCACTTAACCTGCTTAACTGGTAATTACGAATTGTTAGCGAGACGATATTATATATATATATATATATATATATATATATATATATATATATATATATTCGTTAGACGGGAATTATTATTTATACTAGTTTATAAATAATAATTATATATCTTGTTTTAATCTTTCATTAAAATATTAAAACGGGTTCAGGCATGTTATCTCGTATTGGACTTTGGGTCCGAAAATAATTTAATTAGGTTCATAATTATTATATGTATATATAATAATAATAATCCTAATTGGTTTTGACCTAGAAGGAGACATAGCAGCCGCAAGCAGCAAGAAGAAGAATTTTTTTTGACTTCTTGTTTTTTTTAAAGGTTGTTGTCGACAAAAACAAAAAGAAAGGGTTTTTGCCTTGTGACTTCCGGCCACCAAACCAGCCGCTACCTGCCCGTTTTCGGCCAGCCTCGGCGCTTTCTGTCTCTCGCGTTTTGGTTCGTGATCTAGCATCGGCTCGTTGTACTTAGGTGTCTCAACCGGTTAATCATTAACCACTAAGGTATAATTAATCTTATCAGTAGATTAATTGTTTTTTTTTGTGTTTGCGTGTTCATAACCAGATCCTGTTCGATTTGTCAGTGCTGTTAAATGGTTTTGATTTTATTTTCCGCTACGTATTTGTTAATTAATTGAATTAATTTATTTATCTGTCAAAACCCGTTTTTACAAAAGTCAAAACTGATCACCACTGAATCCCAACATAGACGCCATTTCAAAATAAAAAAAAAATAAAAAAGAGTTTGTGTAGCAATTGTCGTGTCTTGCCACATCTAAAAAATCAAAAAGGGCTTGTCACATCTAAAACAAAGTCTTTTAAAAAGTAAAAACTAAATTCATAAATCTTGAGTTACATAATTATACATAACTCGTTGGAGAAGAATAAGAAGCTCCAACGCCTCATGCGCATGAAAAATTTGTATATTTCAATGTTTCATGCATTTGTATTATGGTCTGGAAAATTTGTTTCTATTATATTTGGATTTATCAACATGCGTTTGTATCTTTCATCCAATATTTTAAAAGAGTTTATAATTGTTAAAATTTAAGACACGTAGATATATTTGTTTAGTTTTCACAATACTATTAATAATACTCTAGAATTCTTTCCGACAAACTTTTATTAGTTCTAAGTTATCAACTTACATTTTTTTTAAGGGGACTACTAACAAGACATCGAAAATGCTATTTAGACCGGGCTTTATACGCATTGTATAGAGCAATACGATGCGTATTGCCCTTCACATATTCCCATGTTAGACAACATCGTACTACCTTGTCATTCGAACCCTTATACGCATCGTATTGAGCCATACGATTCAGTTTAGGGTACGAGGTAACGACTGACCAGTTGCAGAAGGTACGTTGTACCCTATACGCAGCGTATTGCTCCATACGATTCGTATAGTGGTTCGAATGACTAGTTAGTATGATGTTTTCGGTTTGACCAGATCCTATACGCATCGTATAGGCCTATACGATGCGTATAGTGGACAAATTTTTTGTATTTAAGGATGCACAATTCTCATATGAACGTATCATTAAAAAATTATTCAAACAATTTCTCAAACAAATTATAGTCATGTCTTGGTGGTGGGATGGTAACTACGGTTTTCAGGTATATTCTAATGAGTCACTGGAAAAAACCCGCAAAGTTCTGGCGGTCAAGGTGTGAACCCGGAGGAGGCCTCGTCCGACGTTTATTCTAAGCAACGGGTAAGGCTTCCAGATTTGAACGAGCCACTAAGCAATCCCGAGTTTCTATACGGTGAACCCTCTTACCAAACACAACCCACTGACGACTTCGTATACGGTGAAGTCTCTTACCCGACACAACACACGGACGACTTCGTACACGCGGGTGATCAATTTTACCCTCCACAACACACCGACGACTTCGTATACGCGGGGAACAATCTTACCCGACACAAGACACCCACGACTGTGCATACGCGGTTGAACAATCTTATCCGACACAAAACACCGACGACCTAGTATACGCGGGTGAATTATCTTACCCGACACAATAAAGCGACGACTTCGTATACGCGGGGAACAAACCGGCTAACGAGTCCGAAGACGAGAAACAAACTCATTCAACCGTGTCGTATAAAACTGAACAGGTTTAACGTTACTACGTATATATACCTACAATTAGTTTGTTGTTTATTAATTGTCACCATACCGTCGTTGTAGAATTTTCAGTCTTGTGAACACTTGGTGGATTGGGTTGTCCGCAGGGGACGTGATAATGGTTACGTCATTGTCACCCGACGATCTAGGAGAAAAGGCGACGACCCGTCAGCACCGGTTATCAAGGTGTGGCTTGCGTGTGACCGACACGGCGAACGTACGTCTACGGCCACAATTAGACGTGCTGGTAGCAAGAAAATAGGTTGTCCCTTTAAACTGGAAAGAGTATACGACGAAAACACTGGTTATTGAAAGTTAATTATGATAGATGGCAGTCATAACCACGATCCTAGTCTACATCTTGAGGTTATGACTGCCATCTAAACTGTATAAATAAAAAAAATATATAAATTATATAAATTAAAAAAAATTAAATATTATATAAATTAAAAATAAACATAAAAATTATATAAATTAAATAAAATACCAAACTTATTAAAAAAGATAAATATAACATAAACTAAAAAAAAAAATCCTATACGTGGCGTATAGACCAATACGCCACGTATAGGCTTCTTAAACTTAGTAATCTGCCAAGTTTTGAAACAAAAATATAACTTGTAATGACTTTGGCCCCTTACAAGAAACTAACACTACCGTGGTGTTAGCCAATTCAACATGTAATGTGGAGTAGCTGTCATGGTAGGGGAGTTATATTTTCCAGAGGACTTCTGGTACTCGATTATGCACCGACTGTTAAGAAAGAACAACCTAGGGTTATAATTGGCAGACCGTTTTTGGCGACAGCAAATGCTTAGATCAACTATAGAAAAGGGACAATTGGCATGACCTTCGGGAATCGTAAGTTACATCCAAACATATTTTTAAATTACGCTATTTATTTTGTCAACATAGAATATTCAGAGGCAGATATTACTAACACGTGTTCTCCTCTTTACAATGTAAATGAGGGTGACATCAAAGATAAAGGTTTTGTGTTTGACATGTCTAAGTTAGGGAACACTAAGAAGGTGGTGGATTCGAGGAACAAATAAGAAGAGTCGAAAACTCAAGGAGGAAAACCACCATGGAAACATAAGGTGGAAGGTTTATCAGATCAGTTGGATTCGCAGCTAACGCTGCCAGTGGATGAACCACTAATATGTGACTTAGAGGAGCAACTGAAGAGGTTAAGGACATTACAGGACACGGGGCAATTTGTTGAGACACAGGCCCGTGAGAATTTAGATGATATGTTCGACACGGGGGAACATGTGAAAGCTCAACACAGTAACAATAAATCTGTTATGAGAGACTTAGGATGCAAGTCTTCATTTATACCACCATGAGCATAATATCATGTACGGTTTGGCTGAAGACCGAAAATTAAGCCCTATGTGGGAGTCAAATCGAGAAATTTATGGGTATGTTCACTAGAAACCTTCACGAGATTTTACTCGTCCAATCGGGCTATCGAGGGGTTTAAAAGGTTTATTGCATATGCTAAATGCAATCGTGATTCCTATGAATTTAAACTCTTACTTTTGAAAATTAATTATTTTTCACCAAATTGTAACTTAATGGTTGCATTGAAGACAATGCATTGTTTTAAGTTAGGGAACGGGTTTCTATTTTTGGTTTCAGAAAAAATGCAAAACAAAAAAAATGTGCTTCTACACAATTGTTGGTATGCTTTGTAGGTGGGTAAGTTGGACTTTGAAGAGTTTCATCACATTTGAGGATCTTGCCATAATGACCTAATCACGTGAACTCCTTTTCTCTCTCGGTTTGGTTAAAAAATAGTTGATTTTATCCTTTTGCATGTTAATCTTAGTTTTGTTTGGTCACATGTATACACTTTTGCATGTAGTTATTAAAATAAACACGGGTGTTGATTATAATAAAACCGAGTAATATCCTTTGAACAATTTACATTTATGGGAAATGATAGAGAAATTGAAAGTTGATGCTTATATATAGAATAGATCTCTAAAGCAAAGAATGCATCTAACTAGTGATATGTTGATAGGCTCAATCGAACATATGAACACCATTGTTTATGTGCAAAACAGGAGGTATTTGTTGTAGGAAATGAAGACCTAGTGTAGCTTACGCCTAAATCGGCATAGCTTACGCTTAAGACATGGAGGGTTATGGGGCGGTGTTGGACGCCTATTTAACACCGGAGGCTAGCGTTACGACCCCATACATCACTATACGAATTTGGAGGCAAGAGATGAAAGGGGAATCAATTCTTGATCATCCCGAATCAAGAATTGAATAATCAATCACAAGCATGAGAGGCTAAACCACTCATGTTCATCCCCGGGTGTGGGGTATTGGCTAGTAGTTGTATTCAACCTAGTTTTTGTGTTGTGTTCGACATGAGTCTTGTTTTAAATGTTTGATTTATGTCTTTTAAATTTGTTTGAAGAATGATTTATCTTTTATCTATTCAATCAAATGTTCTCTCAGTCATTAGTCTTTGATCAATAACAATCATGAGTTCAATTAGGTTTGATAGGGTTAGATTGATAATCATCTAAATAACATCTTAACACGTGTCCTTATTCGGTTTAGGATTGTTAAGTCGGTATTGTCAGATTCCTTAGTCTTTTGGTTATCCTTCGATACAAGTTAACAAACATAGTAATGTCTATGTGACTATCCAATTGGTAATTAAATTAGGTTATACATCGTGATTCTAAGCCTGAAACCTCATCTTTTCACTATTCGCAAATCAACAATTTATTTGAGTTTATGTTTTCTAGTTCAAGTGTTCTTTGCAATCAATCATCAAAGCAAGATTGAAGTTTAGATAATTTAGTTAAGGTAGTCTAGATAATCAACTCGGATTCAACACTAACCACTGACTCCCCATGGATACGATACCCTATCTACTAGGTTATTTAAGTTTTTTCGTGACTAAAATGACAGTCATCAATTATCTTTGTTGTTTATTGTATATTATAATGAAAATTAGCCTACTATTTGTAATTTAAATTTATTAATTAAAATATTTAATTAAAAAGACTTATAAAACTTAATTATATTTATTAAAAAAATTTGAACGACACCATGTGTTGGTAGATGCTAGTCGTAACATTCAATGTACGGATTTAGATGTGTAAGATTTATACTAAGTTATAAAGATTTGTATTATAATAAAAATTTGTCTTTTATTTGTAATTAAAATTTGTTTAGTTGTATTAAAAGAGTTAGTTAAGAAGTGCATTTATTTAAAAAAAAACATGAAAACAAGTATATTTATTATTATTATTTTATTAAGTAAATATAATATTGCTCAAGTTTTGATATGCGTGTTTGAAATTATGGAGTAACTTCATATATATACCCTTAAAAGTTTGTAACGGTATCATATTAAATAATTAAAAAAAATAATATCAAATATAATAATTAAAAATAGTTCAAATTTTGTATTTATCTATTTCATTCAATATTAAATATAATTTATAATATTACAATTACACTTGTTTTCCTTCTTATACTTTAAACTTTTATAATATAGATCCTTGCGTAAAAGAAAGATACTTGGGCCTTGGGGTATACTCATATCGCATGATTGTGAGGTGCGGATGTGGCACTAAGAGGGAGTGATGTGACGGAGAGAGATGGAGTAGCGGGGGGGGGGGGGGGGGGGGAGGGGAGGCACCGCCATCGCACAAAAGAAAAGGAGCCACAAGGTGCGGGAACACACGCCCCACTTGTGACGTGTGGAGGGCAGCGACATGTGTGAAATGTATATCATATGACCTTATGTAAAATATGTGAAAACTATGTTAACATTTTTAAATTCGAGTGATTTTAGTTGAAATATATGGATAAAGTCCATAACATAAGAGTAAAAAAGCACCCACTTGAGGGGCACACGTGGCATATCTAAATATGGTTATAAATATATTTACTGTCGGTCATTATGTTTGAGCGTTTTTATTATATTCGCCTTTGATAAATATGGTCAAGGATGAAAGGATGATGGGTTTCACTTACAATCATATGATAAATATAGTTTTCTTTTATAAAATGTTTAATGCTTAGAGCATCCATAATTTGACACCACAGTCTCAGGCACTGGTTAGTCGTGACGAAATATACAGAAACACACAGTGAAAACTAAAACATTAAATTCTTTACCTATATAAACCTTGTTTTATAATCAGTAGTCAAACTATTACATCATGTCCACTACTTCCTAAAAAGGAACATAAAACCCCACGACTTATAGTTCTTTCAAACATGCCTCCAACCAATCCTTATAAAATTTCCTTATTGAATGCTATGTATTACGTGAGATGTGTACTCAAAAATATTTAAAGAAAACAAGTCAACATAATGTTGGTGAGACCATAAACAAAATAATTTTTAAAATCACCAATGTATTTTGAAACCCACAATTAATTTTTTTCATATTCCTACTCATAGAACACGTATATGAACAGCTCATGCAACACACCCATGGACCCATATAACTGGTAACCCTTCTGAGGTCCCATCCCATATGAAACGTATTAAGTACTTATTACATGTTATATACCAATGGAATAGAGAATCATGCCCAATGGAGTATGGAGGGGCCACAATTGTCTCATGATACTCAAAATGTTTTCACAAATCAATCATGCCAAAATTGAGTATAACAGGGCCATGATTGTTTTAAATGATGTACACTACATAGTTTAGGAACTCACCTCAGCAGCACCTCGTCTTAGTTTATCTGAGATAGTGTCACACCCAGCCTCACGCACCCCCTGGACGTGTGCGACACCGATTGATACCTGCTTTGATTTAAGAGTTTTTATAAAACAAAGCGGAAGACTTTTTCACAAGGATCGTTTCAACATTTGTATCAACCTCGAGGGTTGTATTTGTAAATATCAAGACCCTGTTGAAAAACAAAAGCCTTTTATTTATTTCATAACCACAGGGATTTAAATACCCTTTTTGATTACAAACAAGTTTGAAATCAAATACATCTCTTGTCTCCTTTGGACAAGTTTGAAGCCACGAGAAATAGTACTATCCAAGGTTGATTAGTCCCTTGGTCCTATCTCCTCTTTTTCTTTCGTTTAGGATTTCCTATGCACAATGCCTAAGAATCCAACATGCAAGTTATCCTTTCTCAACATTCATTTCTATGTCAGATCTTATGTCTGCCCTTATCCCCTTTTCTTTTCCATTTTATTCATTGCCTGAAAACATTTTGAAAATGAAACGTCAGCGCGAACGCCGGTGAATACAATTATCTTGACAGTAAAATCATTTGGCACAAGCAAGTATTAATTTCATAATCACAACTTTTTGTTCAATCCACACATTCAGCAGGCCCATGTCCTGAATGTATGCACCACTGTATACACTGGCGTCATGCCTTATAACAATGGACAGGTCCATGCCTCCGAATTTGTTATAAGATAAGCACCCGCCGCAATCTGGTACTTTTACTCGAGACCCGTGTATCCCTTGCAAGTTTTACGTATACCTATGGGCGGAATGCTTTGTTCGTAGAAGAACGTTGAACATTATTCCCTTAACCTTTATTTGGCCGTTTTTCGTAAATGTAAATGTTTGACACAAGTTTTGAAATAGATAAAGTATTCACCCTGATTATAGGAATGAGCCTCTAAGATTATAAAGCTAGCCTTTTCACTTGATTCTTCTAGCGTTTCAACACTTCCAAGAGCGTTTCTTCTTAGACCGAGCACTACAACGAGCGGGAGTTGGACGGGGATCGTTTGGAATGGGCTAGGGATCTCCTAGAACAAGTTTTGTGAGTTGGATTCGAGTTTGGGGTGAGAAAATCGAATGAGATCGTCCAACTATTTATAGGTTGAGATTTGGGTCCATGTCGGACAGATATGGCAAGGGATGTCGGTCCGAAATCCGTCTATGCCTGCGTCAGCCCTAAACGTCAACATCTGATTGCACCGCACATGTTTTTGGTGTATGTCGGATCGTTATGTGGTCCATGTCGGTCCGACATCATGACACGCGTCAGATTCTAGGGCTGAGTCGTTGGACACGTGGCAGCACCACAAATTGCGGCTGAGAGGAGGTTGTCGGACCGATGTGTATTGATGTCGGTCCGATAACCGACTCAGTGTTCAATTGCGGACCGCTATAAGAATGGATATCGGTCCGATATCCGTATTGATTTCACTTCGGTCGGATATGAAAAGAGATATCGGTCCAATATCTAACCAGTTTCAAGAATTTTCATTTTTAACCCTAGACTTTGGTATTTTAGATACACAAGTCCTTATAGGTTTGGACCTTGGCATTTCTTGGACGTTTTTGTGGCAGGTGTTACAGATAGTACAAATATTCTCGACAAGATCCTAGATTCATAATGGCATTACTTAAGCAAGCAAGCCTAGCTTAATTGTACTTAACCGAATCTTAAACATATTTTCAGAACCTTACCTCAAACTATCTACAGGAAGTTGTATGCGAATTGCGAGAAACGGGACTTTCGGATGCGGACCGAACATGGAATGCTTTGGATCAGAGGCTAAATGTGTGTTTAGAAAGCGTGATAGTGTGTGGTTTGTGTAAAAAAAGGGTCGAGATTGGAATCCAATTTATAGGCTGCCATGGGACCCGTAGCGGATCGCTATCTACGGGGGTAGCGGACCGCTATCGCCCCTAACCGCCAGATTTTCCTTCGAGTCCAAGTAGCGGACCGTTAACTTGATGCTTAGCGGACCGTTAAGATGGTTGCGGCGTAGCAGACCGTTACGGACCACGTGACGGTCAGCGATAGGGTTTTACGCATCAGTTTTTCCCCGTTAGTCATCCGACATGTGGCCGACATCATTACTCCCTTTCTCAGCACGTAGCGGACCGGTAAGACCTTGGTAGCGGTCTGCTATAGGTCAATCTTTTCAAATTTTTCATTTTGGTCCTTATGGTTTGAAATGTTTATACCTTTAGTCTTTGTACTTGTATTTTCTTAGGAATTTTCGAGGTGTTACACATAATAAAAAGACTTAAAACACCTCAAAACGTATATAGTCAACTGTCACATTAGAAAACACTTATTCTTTCAAAACACCAAAAATCATCTGTCACACCCCGCCCAAGGCGGA
Source organism: Smallanthus sonchifolius (assembly GCA_023525975.1). NCBI lineage: Eukaryota > Viridiplantae > Streptophyta > Magnoliopsida > Asterales > Asteraceae > Smallanthus > Smallanthus sonchifolius. The sequence goes on along the minus strand of CM042024.1, from coordinate 90,174,867 downwards.
AACACGGAGTGGAACCGGTATATCACATTGAACACAAGTACAAGAGAAACTAAAAGGAAAGTTGTGCATTACATTGAACCATACTACATGCTTCTAACGAATGTACGAATACATGATGCCCAACTACAACCAAAAGTACATAATAATAACTTTTCCCAAAAGCACGCCGTTTAAAGCTCGTTATCCCTATAACTGTTTACTTGAAAAGCATGTTTCGAAAACGGGACAACTATAAAAATAGTTGGTGAGCACGCAGGTTTTGCGACTCTATAAAAAGTAAGTAAATAAATTTCAAAATGTAATAGTAAACATCCGCAGATGATCAAGTACACGTGTTAAGATATAATTACCCTGAGCCACAATCAAAACCGTCAGACTAGTTGTTGCCCCTGTATCCAGGTGTCGAATGTGAACACCTGCTATGGCTAATTATGCGCCCAAATGACCCTACAAGTTTGGTTGGCGCGACCAATCCTGGGCGGGGGTGTCAACCCAAATAGTACTATTCATAATTCTCACCGGCTATCCAAGCTAATTGATTGCGTTAAAGTGGGGACTTAATACATCCATAAGTAAACCCAGGTAACCCTAATCCCAAGTAACATTGTGTAGAGTGAAACAGCTTTTCCCCCGTAAAATAGCAAAAATGAAAAATAGGGCCGCGAAATTCACCTGAACAACGTCGGTGATAAGTGTGACATAGTCAACAAAAACTGCAAAGTACGGTTAACATCCAAATTCTATCAGAGGCCAGCATCCAAATGCAAGCAAAGTGTGGCTAGCAACTCAGTGCTACTAAGGTACGGTTAAATCCGCAAGAACCGCAAAAACAGGTGTCCTAACCGAGTCCTACTAATCAAGTAGACATAAAAAAAATAGAATTTAGGACGCCTAAAGTATAAAACTGAGTCTACTACTCAAAAGTGGCTATGTAGTCGGTTGCATACCCAAAACTCTTGCACACACGTACGAACCGCTCAAAAGTTGTAAAACGAGCCTTTATATAAATTCGTGACTTTGAAACCTTAATTTTTAGATTTTATTAATGAATATCAGTAGTTATAATGTCATATATGATAAAATCTCAAGTCACAGTTTCGTTTGACCAAAAACGCGGTTACGCGCGTAAAGTCCGATTTACGGTTTAAAAATCCCATTCATTCGAAATTAGGGTTTTAGTGTGATTTTAGCACCCAATTTAAAAGTCCAAATTTTATATTTTTTAATATGATAATACTTCTGTCCAAAGTCCCATTAAGACTTTAATAAAAATATTTTTATACAATAATTTCCAAAAATAATAACTTTTTATAAAGTTTTAATGGACAATAATTCTAAAATCATATTTAGACATAAAATTAATACTTGAAATTTTCACAAATTTTTCATATACATATATAAAAATTTCTGACCATTTTTCATAATTTTTCAATATCCAGATTATTTATTATGAATATAATATTGTTAAAATTTAAAAAATTCGGTAAAAATAGTTATAATTATCCAAACTTCACTAAATATTTACCAGAATTTTTTTTTAACTCCATATGAGATTTTATTATAAGTTTCAAGTCATAATGTTATCCAGAAGTATATGATCCCAAATTCAATCATTAAAACTTCATAAATACCAAACACCTACTTAGACAACTCCAATTTTTATGAATTTTGGACAGGAGTCATGTTTTATCATATAATAATTATTGACCAAATTTCAGATTTTTCCAATACTCAGAGGTATTTTTCCCCATTTTCATGTATTAAACTTGTAGAAATTTTAATAAATAATCTATAAATAGTTTAGTTACCAATATTTTCAGATCTCACTTTTTATATAAATACTACTTTTTTAAAAATAAATTTGGAAGCTAAATCAAAAGTTTATAAAAATCCATAAAAAAACAATTGTTGTATAAAAATAAATATATTAGTTCCACGTGAACCGTGATTGGGTTTATAACCTAATAACCACTTAAAATATCAAATATCTCAATACTAAATGTTTTTGGGTTCAATTCCCAACCAATTACTCATAAAACTATTCTAACATAAAATTAAATCTTAACGGGTAAAGTTTATACCTTTCGTATAAATAGTTCGCGTACACGGAACCTCCCGTATTTCATATGCAATACAAACCAAAAACACCATTAGGATCGTTTTTTATCTCTCTAGCATTTCCATATGCTCAAAATTGACATGCAATGCCGTTTGGATGGCCATGCAACCCGATCAATTTCCTGTTTCGGTTCTATAAACTGTTACAATCTATTCGTAATAAAAAATATAGTTCCCGACATCTGATCGGAATTTCCTCCGGTTAAAACATGCATATTTGTGCGAAGAAACTACTAACCAAAAATCGTCACGATTCAACGGTCAGATCGTCGGGGATCGACGAATTTTTGAGACTCAGTTTTTCAAATCCGAAAATCCGATCAGTCACATTCAAGGGTATGAAAAGCATACCTAGAGAGTTATGATCAACAATTCCTCCGGTAGGGTTTTGTGTCTATGTGTTGGAAACATCATATCCAAAATTCATGTATTTCTAACGGTCGGATTTCCGGAGATCGTCATATCTTTAAAACTGCGCATGCATAAAACTTTCTGGACAGATTTTAAAAACTATTTTTCATGAATTTAAGCAAAGATTTAGAGAAATCTGAGCTTACCATTGCTTTCGTAGCATCGAGAAATGATTCCGGGTGAATAACGGGCTTTGGCCGCCACCGACCACCGCGCCGGACCACCGTTGGCCGCCACGCACCACCGCCGGACCACCACTACTTCGCCGGAATCCTCTCCACTCACTCTCCCTCTAAATTTTTCTCTGAATTTTGTAAATGAGAAAAGGGAGATGGAGTTGGGGTATTTATAGCGCCATGGTCTCCGATCGCGTGTTGGTTTTTCGCTTAAACGAACCCGATAAAAATAGAGACGTTATTTTACTCAGAAATAACTTATTATAATTTATTATTTTCCCTCGAGTCCTTGCGTCTCGTAAATATATATCCTTTCGGATTTAAATTAAAATTTACGAAACCATTCGACTCGGGTGTTAACGCGTATAAACTAGAAGTTGGTCAAATTTTTGACATTATAATACCCAAATAAATCTTGCTATTATTTTTCGTTCACTAACGAGTTTCTTTCGTTTGAAAGTATATTTTAACATAATAATACTATTATTTTTACATAATAATAGTATTATTATTTTAGTATTATTTTAACATAATAATTTAACATAATAATACTATTTTTATTATATGAACTCGTCGAACGCGATGTTGACCTGAAAATTCGCGGTTGTCACATTCTACCCCAGTTAACAGAATTTCGTCCCGAAATTCAACTGGTATAATAGTTGACAAGTTCTTTTTCGTAACTTGATTCATGTGCGATCATCAAGGGAAATCTAGTTTCTTAGATACAGCAGGGAGATTTGAAAAATCGAGATCTAAGAATCATAGAGAGTGGGTTACACCTAGAAAGGCTCAAAGAAAATTGAATAATCATGAGAGAAAAATCCTTCGAATTCCAAAGAGTCTATAGATCATTGTTTCACCGGATCAGTAAAAAAGGTACACTACTGGTGTTATTCAGAAGATTAAGAAATCCGTCATAAGATTGATATACACAGGTATAAAAAGTTGGTACAAATCCAAAATGATATTATGATATAAAATCCCAGTGATTTAGTATCCTTTTATGAGCAAGGAAAAGTATCATTCGGCTTGGTGCCATTAAGGAATACTATTATAAATAGTAACCATAAAATTATAGTATGAGAGGTGCTATTAAGATCCAAAGAGTCGGTAGAATCACCACGACTCATTGGAATAAAAATGTATCACAGCGATAACAAATATCATAGGTTATAAAGGATGGTCATATCATGTACTTAGAATACAGAGAGATAACACATCGTTAAAATAAAACTTGTGGTCAATACGAACTTCCTTAGGTTGTATAATTACGGATTCGTCGGCTAAACACCTTTTGAGACTCGATATACGATAAGCATCGTATATACCATTAAGCTCCTGAGGTAGTTTTAGTTTGTACATAACAAGACCAATCAAATGATTACTACCAACTTCAGCACAACAAAATGGTGATCAACATTTGTGTCAAAACAGAGCTTCCAATTGTGCTCATTTAATGGTAGTGTGATCACTGTTAGTGTAAGGAAATCAGACCAAAGGTAAAAGAGTATCCAAATTACCACCAATTTATATCACACAAGCCCTAAGCATATCCTCCAAGGTATGAATAGTTCTATCACTTAGACCGTTGGTTTTGAGGATAGTAAGTGGTGCTCATATCTAAGCGCGTTCTCAAAGCTTTCTGTATTGTCTACCAGAAATGGGATGTAAAGCGACTATCCCTATCAGAGATAAAGGAAACAGGCATTCCATGCCTTGCTACAATTTCACTACTATAAAGTCGAGCTAGCTTTTCTATCCAGAAGTTCTCCTGGATAAGTAGGAAATGTGCAGAGTTAGTCATTAATTAGTTAACAATGTCCCAAAATGAATCATAGCCGCCTAAATTTCTAGGCAGGCCTAGTAATGAAATTTGTTCCCACGTCCACTGTGAAATCCCGGGTTATTGTACCTTGTGATTGTCAGTGATAGTAGTTACTATTCAATAGTTTGTACATTGTTGCATCATAGGGCGATACAACATGGTTGGTGTGTATACGACATAACCGTAAAAGTAGATACAAGGGAATTTTGAAAATCAACATAACAAAAGTACGAGATTCACACTTCTTGTACTAGAATTTAAGAGTGATGATTAGTCATTAGAGAATGAATTAACAACGAGAAATCCAAGCTTAAAGCTTTATAAAGCAAGTATATAATGAGTACCAGTATGATTGTACCAAAATCGAGTCGTGAAACCGAAGATTAACAAACAAAGGATATTATACTAGGATTCTGTCGAGATAAATTTGCTAAGAGTCAAATTTACTCAATCCTATCAAGTGTTATAGGAAATGAGTCATAATCATAAAATAGATGTCAGCGATGACCCGTGCTATGTAACCTCACCACAAAGCATTAGGATTTGGTACTAACTTGCATATTAGTCTTGATATAATATAACCATGTTTGGTAATTTTCAATTAAAGGTTCATATACCTATTGTCTAAAGTTAGCAATGGGCTATATGATAATCGAGTCACCACAAGATCTAGATAGAGAAAGTGACTAAAGATATAGGACGATCTAATCAAGTAGATTAGTTAAAAGACTAAGTGCCAGTTCAATAGTTGGACATTGAATTGACTACCACCAGAAGTCGAATTTGGTTAACGGTAAGAAATGGAATTATGAAATTTTAACAAGAAGTCCATATTAAAAGATGGTCTACTCCTCACATCGAGTCGGCCAAATTTGATAGGATAACATAGACGTCTACATCTTTCTTGATGTGTATTGAAATGATTCGAAAGTAATCCGCTATCCATCTAGATGAGTAAATAAACAGTCACGTTGTGGAAATAATCTCATAAAAAAAATGTCCCCCGAAAATGATAAAGAGCTTGCAAACCCACAAAATAGGTAGACTTTGATTTAATATCATTGTCAATTTAGCCTGGGGTTTAATTCTTATAAAGTAGACGTCAGAAAATAGGGGAGGATCAAGTAAAACTTCAGGAATTTCCCAAATGTGAGGATGTCATGCTCATAGGTCCTTTAAAGATAATGCAATCTCAAGTGGATCTTCAAGAGAGCAGAGTCAACTATGATTCGTCACTTGTTCCTCTTCCTGGTAACATACAACTTTAATCGGTTAAGAATTCGTAGAACACAAAAATAAATTCAAAATTGCTCTACTATGATTTAGGACGCATCTTTCAAATGATAAGGTTTTAAAATTTCAACTTAGTTCCTGGTTTTCCCATTAAAGTTGGTTGTTATGGACCATAAATTTTCAGAGTTTGTCCTTAGATCTTGTATTGAAGAGGGTTAAATTGATTATGATGCCAATGACTGGTAGTATAGTATGCCTGCAACTTCCTTGGCTTTCGAACGATACCATTATGACTTACTGTTTCGTATTTCACCTATACTGGTTATAGCCTTAAAATCCTTTGCATAAGGGTTTAAGCCATAAAGTTGAGGGAATGAGTGTTTAAATGTCTTAGATTCGTATTCCCTAGAGCACGTGATAAGAAGTCGTTTCTAAATAGTAGTTGCTCTAAGGCTTTCTAATTACAGGAGGCTGAGAATAAGGGATGCGTATACGTCTCTACCTAGTTGGAAATCAGAAAGCCAATCAACAAAATGACATTTGAGAGAGAACAAGTACAAAAAGGATATGAGAATATCTTATTCGGATCTATAAGGACAATATACGTAGAGTAACAAATAGCGATAATCACCATAAATAAACTTTGAATGATGACTAATAAAATTTTCGGTACACAAAGAATCATTCCAACATAAAGTTTCATTTTCTCCATCAAAATGGTTTTCAATAAGACATCGAAGCAACAGGAGAAATCAAGATTAGCAAAACATACGCAACAATGTTCACAAAAAAAGGGCATTAGTTTCATACTAAGCCATAGCTATCCTAAAATAAAAAGTTTTTGTAAATCCAACCAAAAGAATCCTGGGCACAAGCCGCTCAGTGTCCATAGTAGAACTACAAATGATAGAAATAAACACGACAATGAACGTCATAAAGATGTCTCCTCCCAAGTAAACAAGTTTCTCAAGTTAGGTTTCCATAATATGAGCGTCGCGGTTAAGAGAATAGGGATTGAGTGTACCAAATTACCATAGTGAGCGCAGAGCACTTGCAATGGAAATTTCAAGTAGGTGTAAAACTGAATTATTAAGAATATTTATCAGGAGTATAGTGAAAATGACAAACATCGTAATAAGGATTTATATGAACGATCATATAGAAAGGTTGTATGGCCCAAGAAAAGAATCTTAATTTGCTTTAAGGAATTTCTCCATCATATTGTTACTCCATCGATGTTAGAGTGCATTTGGATTATAAGATAAAATCCAAGATTATGTCGGGACCTCCGATGATAGTCGTACACTTACTGCAAGTGTCGAGCGTTGTAAAGCCCATACTGAATTTACGTGGCCAGTAAACTCTCAAGGGATCTGATTTATCAAGTAAAATAGATGAGAAAAAATCTTCGTTGCTCAAGATTCTGTAAGGAATTGATTAGATCAAATTTGAATTTCTCTTGTTCCTTCAGAACTGCGAGAACGTTACATGAAGATCCATTAGGAGAGTCAGAAATATCGAGGTCTGATTCACGCTAGACCGAGAGTCGTCACATGCGTTGATAAACATATAAAAAAATTGAAATGAGAGAATCTTTAGCTGGATCTCAAATGTGAAGCAATACTTAACAAATAATTGCCAAATTCGGTCCAAATACCAAGTTTAAATCAACTGAGACCAGATCTCTTCAGTGTCTCGGTCAAAATTTTTATGCAAAAGAAACCTTGATAAGAGTTTTGGATCCATTACGATTCAAAGATAAAAGAGACAATATAAATTCCCATGTCACCTGAGGTAGCCTATCGCATCATTCGATGTATTCGGCTCAACCCTAAGGTTACGATAGTTTCGATCAATATTCGGATGACTGGGAATCGGGGCTAGAAATACAGATTAATCATGAACATTAGCTCGGACATGAAGACTCACTAGAGTTTTCATGCACTGCAAATTATGATTACATGTGCACCCGTAATGATAATTTACTTTACATGGTCCCTATAGTGTTTCTCTTATCCCAAGCTCTCAACTAAAAAAGAGAACTGGAATGTTCATTGGATCACGTCATTGTGTTGTACTTTCGCGTAAAAGTGTGGATGTTCTATCTGATCACTTTTTAATTATTTGTATCAATACTCATGGATCTGCAGACTAAGGCTGTTGTTGGATGGAGGTAATGATAGAGGGGAACAATCGGCGTCCTCTAATAAAATAAAAAGTGTGTGGTGGAAGTCAGGCAGTAATAATAGGGTAGAGATCCTCAAATCAGAGTCGAGCAAGTCATGCTACAAATTTGTACATATACGTGGATCCAATGATCCAACAAAACAAACAAAAAAAAATTATGAGACTCCTGACCCGTAGAGTTCTCTCCAGTTTAGTCCTGCTTCTCCACCTCGGGTTCACTTTAGATCGAGCAATTATGGCTGCTATATCTCATGGCGAAAGTCCTAGCCATCCAATCCAGCAGATCACCAAAGCAAGTATATACCGCACAAAGTGAAAACAATAAATGTTAAATAAGAAAGTCGACTCCAGAACTGGATTAGATGCATGTGCGGTGTAGGTACAGGTACAACTCGAGGTAAGACCAAGACAGATAGAGGCGGATATAGATTACCGCAAACGTAACCGGAATCATCAAAGAGTACGTGCAGTGCTGTGACGACGACATGATTACGATGTTAGAGTGCATTTGGGTTATAAGATAAAGTCCAAGATTATGTCGGGACCTCCGATATTAGTCGTACACTTACTGCAAGTGTCTAGCGTTGTAAAGCCCATACTGAATTTACGTGGACATTAAACTCTCAAGGGATCTGATTTATCAAGTAAAATAGATCAGAGAAAATCTTCGTTGCTCAAGATTCAGTAAGGAGTTGAATAGATCAAATTTGAATTTCTCTTGTTCCTTCAGAACTGCGAGATCGTTACATGAATATCCATTAGGAGAGTCAGAAATGTCGACGTCTGATTCACGCTAGACCGAGAGTTGTCACATGCGTTGATAAACATATAACAAAATTGAAATGAGAGAATCTTTAGCTGGATCTCAAATGTGAAGCAATACTTAACAAATTCGGTCCAAATACCGAGGATAAATCAACTGAGACTAGATCTCTTCAGTGTCTCGGTCAAAATTTTTATGCAAAAGAAACCTTGATAAGAGTTTTGGATCCATTACGATTCAAAGATAAAAGAGACAATATAAATTCCCATGTCACCTGAGGTAGCCTATCGCATCATTCGATGTATTCGGCTCAACCCTAAGGTTACGATAGTTTCGATCAATATTCGGATGACTGGGAATCGGGACTAGAAATACAGATTAGACATGAACATTCGCTCGGACATGAAGACTCATTAGAGTTTTCATGCACTGCAAATTATGATTACGTGTGCACCCGTAATGATAATTTACTTTACATGGTCCCTATAGTGTTTCTCTTACCCCAAGCTCTCAACTAAAAAAAAGTACTGGAATGTTCATTGGATCACGTCATCGTGTTGTACTTTCGCGTAAAAGTGTGGATGTTCTATCTGATCACTTTTAATTATTTGTACCAATACTCATGGATCTGCAGACTAAGGCTGTTGTTGGATGGAGGTAATGATAGAGGGGAACAATCGGCTTCCTCTAATAAAATAAAAAAGTGTGTGGTGGAAGTCAGGCAGTAATAATAGGCAGAGATCCTCAAATCAGAGTTGAGCAAGTCAAGCTACAAATTTGTACATATACGTGGATCCAATGATCCAACAAAACAAACAAACAAAATTTTATGGGTCTCCTGACCCGTAGAGTTCTCTCTAGTTTAGTCCTGCTTCTCCACCTCGGGTTCATTTTAGATCGAGCAATTATGGCTGCTATATCTCATGGCGAAAGTCCTAGCCATCCAATCCAGCAGATCACCAAAGCAAGTATATACCGCACAAAGTGAAAACAATAAATGTTAAATAAGAAAGTCGACTCCAGAACTGGATTAGATGCAGGTGCGGTGTAGGTACAGGTACAACTCGAGGTAACACCAAGACAGATAGAGGCGGATATAGATTACCGCAAACATAACTGGAATCATCAAAGAGTACGTGCAGTGCTGTGACGACGACATGATTATGACAAAGAAATGTGTCGTAGATAAGCAAGAGGTAGTATGCAATGCACATATAATTCCTACGGTTCAATGCAATAAACTTAGAGTTATAGTCTAGGTCTAGTCTCTGGTAAACCTAATTCTCCATAACCAGTGCTCTGATACCAAGTATGTCACACCCCGCCCAAGGCGAAAACACGGAGTGGGACCGGTATATCACATTGAACACAAGTACAAGAGAAACTAAAAGGAAAGTTGTGCATTACATTGAACCATACTACATGCTTCTAACGAATGTACGAATACATGAAAATCCTGAATCAATACAAAGGGTCTAAAATGCCCAACTACAACCAAAAGTACATAATAATAAGTCTAGCACGCAGGTTTTGCGACTCTATAAAAAGTAAGTAAATAAATTTCAAAATGTAATAGTAACCATCCGCAGATGATCATGTACACGTGTTAAGATATAATTACACTGAGCCACAATCAAAACCGTCAGACTAGTTGTTGCCCCTGTATCCAGGTGTCGAATGTGAACACCTACTATGGCTAATTATGCGCCCAAATGACCCTACAAGTCTGGTTGGCGGGGGTGTCAACCCAAATAGTACTATTCAAAATTCCCACCGGCTATCCAAGCTAATTGATTGCGTTAAAGTGGGGACTTAATACATCCATAAGTAAACCCAGGTAACCCTAATCCCAAGTAACAACGTGTAGAGTGAAACAACTTTTCCCCCGTAAAACTGTAAAAATGAAAAGTAGGGCCGTGAAACACACCTGAACAACGTCGGTGATAAGTGTGACATAGTCAACAAAACCGTAAAGTACGGTTAACATCCAAATTCTATCAAAGGCCAGCATCCAAATGCAAGCAAAGTGTGGCTCGCAACTCAGTGCTACCAAGGTACGGCTAAATCCGCAAGAACCGCAAAAACAGGTGTCCTAACCGAGTCCTACTAACCAAGTAGACATAAAAAAAATATAATTTAGGTCGCCTAAAGTATAAAACTGAGTCTACTACTCAAAAGTGGCTATGTAGTCGGTTGCATACCCAAAACTCGTGCACACACGTACGAACCGCTCAAAAGTTGTAAAACGAGCCTTTATATAAATTCGTGACTTTGAAACCTTAAGTTTTAGATTTTATTAATGAATATCAGTAGTTATAATGTCATATATAATAAAATCTCAAGTCACAGTTTCGTTTGACCAAAAACGCGGTTACGCGCGTAAAGTCCGGTTTACGGTTTAAAAATCCCATTCATCCGAAATTAGTGTTTTAGTGTGATTTTAGCACCCAATTTAAAAGTCCAAATTTTATATTTTTTAATATGATAATACTTCTGTCCAAACTCCTATTAAGACTTTAATAAAAATATTTTTATACAAAAATTTCCAAAAATAATAACTTTTTATAAAGTTTTAATGGAAAATAATTCTAAAATCATATTTAGGCATAAAATTAATACTTGAAACTTTCACTAATTGTTCATATACATATATAAAAATTTCTGACCAATTTTCATAATTTTTTAATATCCAGATTATTTATTATGAATATAATATTGTTAAAATTTAACAAATTTGGTAAAAATAGTTATAATTATCCAAACTTCACCAAATATTTACCAAAATTTTTTTTTAACTTCATATGAGATTCTATTATAAGTTTCAAGTCCTAATGTTATCCAGAAGTATATGATCCCAAATTCAATTATTAAAAATTCATAAATACCAAACACATACTTAGACAACTCTAATTTTTATGAATTTTGGACAGGAGTCATGTTTTATCATATACTAATTACTGACCGAATTACAGATTTTTCGAATACTCAGAGATATTTTTTCCCATTTTCATGTATTAAACTTGTAGAAATTTTAATAAATAATCTATAAATAGTTTAATTACCAATATTTTCAGATCTCACTTTTTATATAAATACTACTTTTTTAAAAATAAATTTGGAAGCTAAATCAAAAGTTTATAAAAATCTATCAAAAACAATTGGTGTATAAAAATAAATATATTAGTTCCACGTAAACTGGGATTGGGTTTATAACCTAATAACCACTCAAAATATCAAATATCTCAATACTAAATATTTTCGGGTTCAATTCCCAACCAATGACTCATAAAACTATTCTAACATAAAATTAAATCTTAACGGGTAAAGTTTATACCTTTCGTATAAATGGTTCGCGTACGCGGAACCTCCCGTATTTCACATGCAATACGAACCAAAAACACCATTAGGATCGTTTTTATCTCCCGAGCATTTTCATATGCTCAAAATTGACATGCAATGCCGTTTGGATGGCCATGCAACCCGATCAATTTCCTGTTTCGGTTCTATAAACTGTTACAATCTATTCGTAATAAAAAATATAGTTCCCGACATCTGATCGGAATTTCCTCCGGTTAAAACATGCATATTTGTGCGAAGAAACTACTAACCAAAAATCGTCACGATTCAACGGTCAGATCGTCGGGGATCGACGAATTTTTGAGACTCAGTTTTTCAAATCCGAAAATCCGATCAGTCACATTCAAGGGTATGAAAAGCATACCTAGAGAGTTCTGATAAAAAATTCCTCTGTCTATGTGTTGACAACATCATATCCAAAATTCATGCATTTTTAACAGTCGGATTTCCGGGGATCGTCCTATCTTTAAAACTACGGATGCATAAAACTTTCTGGATAGATTTTAAAAACTCTTTTTCACGAATTTAAGCAAAGATTTAGAGAAATCTGAGCTTACCATTGCATTCATAGCATCGAGAAATGATTCCGGGTGAAAACGGGCTTCGGCCGCCACTGACCACCGCGCCGGACCACAGTTGGCCGCCATGCACAACTGCCGGACCACCACTCATTCGCCGGAATCCTCTCCACTCTCTCTCTCTAACTTTTTCTCTGAATTTTGTAAATGAGAAAAGGGAGATGGAGTAGGGGTATTTATAGCCCCGTGGTCTCCGATCGCGTGTCGGTTTTTCACTTAAACGAACCCGATAAAAATAGAGACGTTATTTTACTCAGAAATAACTTATTATAATTTATTATTTTCCCTCGAGTCCTTGCGTCTCGGAAATATATATCCTTTCGGATTTAAATTAAAATTTACGAAACCGTTCGACTCGGGTGTTAACGCGTATAAACTAGAACTTGATCAAAATTTTGACATTATAACACCCAAATAAGTCTTGCTATTATTTTTCGTTCACTAACGAGTTCCTTTCGTTTGAAAGTATATTTTAACATAATAATACTACTTTTATTATATGAACTGAACGCGGTGTTGACCTGAAAATTCGCGGTTGTCACATCACCCTTATAAAAAGACCTAAAAACATTACCACATTATCACCATATTTTTATTTTTAAATACTTAACTCTCTGTGAATATTCTTAAAATAATTAAAAGAACAAATGGACCACATCATAAAGCCATTCTTGGCGTTCTTGTGTAGGAACGAGGCCCCAAAAATGTTTCTTTCCCGATAAGAAAAACGGTCAAGAATGGCCATGTCACACCAACAGCCAAGAACCGTTTACTAGGGATGGTCTTAAAGATTTGCAATAACGTAACAATATTATGGAGAGAGTTTCGCTCAGGCGTATATTTTAAATTTTCTTTTTAAAAGTTTGTGACAAATTTCTCAATTTATGAGAAAGTTATCCATCTAAGAAGAGTACCGTACCGTATCTTACCTTTAAAAAGATATAATAGATCATTTAACCTAGAAAATGATAATATAAATATAAAAATTTATATAGAAGGGTAATAGTAGTAACGTACTTAATCCAAAAAATATGTTTCTAAACTTACTCTTGATTAAGTAAAAACTGAATTACACGTGTCTAAATAAATATTAACATGAAAAAAAAAACTATCTCAAATATCATTCATGTTTGCAGTGACGGAGCTTGAAAATTTTCGCAGGGGCGGCCAGTAATTTTTTTTTTTCATATAGGGAGGCCGGAAGTATAAAATTTTCGGTCGAATACATATAAATTAACACTACTGAGCGAAAAATCGGCTGAATACGTATATATTAACAATTCTGCCCTTTATATCCTCCGCTAGAGGTGCACAAAAAAACCGTTTTTTTTACCCGGTCCAAACCGGTTTGGGATAAACCGGTTTGGAGCAAACCGGTTCGGGTTAGGCTAAAACCGCCGGGTTGAAACCGGTTTGAAGCATTTAGGAGTATACCGGGTTGGGGACCGGTTTGTGTGAACCGGTTTTTACGCTGGCAAAAAACTAGCCGTTGGGGAACGGATTTATAGCCGTGTGGGTCGATTTTGGCCATTTTTTTGGCCCCATTTGCACTCTTAAAACACTATAAATATATGGGGGTGTTTAGGGTTGATCACACCTCTCTTTACACTCTCTAATCTCTAAAACCGCTTTTTAACCGCTCAAAAACGCTCTCTAAACTCTAAAAAAAAAGCATGACAAGTTTTGGTGTTGGTGGTTCCTCAAACGAAGTTACCGTTGTGGAAATTCGAGCAACAACGAGAAATCCGGCAATTTGGTGCAATTACGATCTATGTTTGTTGTCAAACTGGAAGGAACGTGCTCGGTGCAAGATGTGTGGTGCGTTTTTGGGGAAAGATTCAAACACTAGTTTGAAAACGCATATGGAAAAATCTTGCCCGTGCTTGAAGGGAATTCAAGGTGAAGGTCAAGCCTCAATGACAAGCGAAGGAGGAATTTGGAACTTTGATCCAAATATTGTTCGAGATCGAATGGCGAGGTTAGTGATTCAAGAAGGATTGCCGTTCAACCACTTCGACAATCCGCGCTTGACAAGGATGATTCAAGAGACACTCCAACCACGTTATCATCAAGTAAGTCGCACAACCCTTAGACGAGATTGTATAAAAATGTGGAAAAAAGCAAAAAAAGAATTAATTTTGGGTTTTGAAAATTTAGAAACCGGTGTAAACTTAACCACCGATGTTTGGTCGGCTCCACATGGTATACCCGATTCGTACCTTTGCGTTACCGCTCATTGGGTTGATCCCAATACGTGGCAAATGATGAAGCGTACAATCGCGTTTGACTTGTTTGAATATCCACACACCGGCGAAAATTTATTTTATATATTAGATGGTGTTATAACCGAATTTAAATTACAAAATAAACTTTTTTCAATGTCTTTTGATAATGCATCTAATAATACAAATGCGGTTCAAAAACTAAAAATTAAATATAAGCCGGTTTGCAACGGCGTTTTTTTCATAGTCGATGTGTCGCACACATCATTAATTTGGCAGTGCAAGCCGGGCTTGCAATTGAAGAGGTTTCAAACTTAACATATACTTTTCGACTAATGCTTAAAGATATTTTTAGTAACAAAAAAAGATACCATGATTATATTAGATTTTGTCGTGAAACAAATAATCTTTGCTTAGGTCCGAATTGGGACGTCGAGACAAGATGGAACTCGACTTATACTATGTTTTATAGCGCTTTACGACAAAGAGAAACTTTAGAACTATTTCATGAAATGCTTGCCTCAAAACCTCGTCGTAAAATTCTAAAGTTTCCGTCTACGAGTTGGGACATTTTAAAAGACGTAACCGAATTGCTTGAAGTTTTCAAAACCGCCACCACTTTTTTATCCGGTGTTTATTATCCCACACGTCCATTAACTCTAAAACAAATATATTTAATGACTAACAAGTTGTATGAACTTGAAAATAAAAGCCCTCTTTTTACAAAAAAATGATAGAACCGATGAAAGAAAAATTAGTGAAATATTTTAAGAAATGCCTCCCATTATAACTTGCGCCGCCGCGTTAAACCCTACCATAAATGTTTACGGGGTTGAAACTTTGATTGATAGAATTACTTACGCTTTGAATTTGGATAGTGAAGACATTCTTTTTGCATAAGTCACAAAAACATATTTTAACAAATGTTTACAAGATTTATTTGATGTTTATTTACATAAATATGGTACAACTCCGACTCCACATGATACAATGGGTACATCATCAACTGGTAGCTCGAGAGATGTTAATTTGAATTTATATAACGAAATGTTAAATGAATTTAGTAAACGGGCTCGAGGTACCACCCCGAGTAGCGAACTCGGAAGGTATATTGGCACAAACTTTTTAGCGTTTATGCCTCCTACCGTTTTTGAGGAGTTTGATATCTTGGCTTGGTGGAAAAAAAACGAAGCTTCGTTTCCGATTCTTTCCTCCATGGCCCGTAATGTACTAACCGTCCAAGCTTCCACGGTAGCTTCGGAATCTGCGTTTTCTTTTAGTGGCAGGGTCTTATCGACACGAAGGACTAGACTCAGTCCCCTAGCGATGGAAATATGCATTTGCTTGAAGGACCATTTGGATGCGATGAATAGGATACAAGACCAAACTTCTCTCGAAGACGAAATTCAAGCCGAAAAAATCATACACAATAACGAGGTTGATCTTGGAATATCCGAACCAGTCATCGATGAAGAACTAGTCGAAGATGCAAGGCTACGAAGCTCTAGTTCCGAAAACAAGACACAAGAATAATCAATCAATATTCCAAAAAATAAAAATATATATTGTCATTTGTAATGTTTTACAATTTTATAATTTTATCTTTTCATGTTTTTTAATTTCCGAACTTTCCAAATATTAATAAACGTTGAACTTTATGTTTTATATTTGTTATTTTTTTATATTAAAAATATAAAATTTATTTGAATTTTTTTTTTAATAAAACCCGATTTAAACCGGTTTACCTCACAAACCAGTTTCTAACCAACCCTAACCGGTTTGACCAGTTAGTCATTCTCCACCTACGAAACCGGTTTAACCCGAACCAGTTTAGGCCCAAACCGGTTTTGACTTTTCGTTGACCAAACCGGTTCGGGTTGAACCGGTTTGGGTAAAAAAACTGATTTGTGCACCACTATCCTCCGCCCCTGCATGTTTGAAACTAATATTAAATAGAACGCTCATGAGCCTTGAATTATAAATCTTTTTTTTATCCTTTTATAGTAAATTTACGTTTTTAAAACATTTAATTTTTTATTTATTTCAATTTTCTATAATAACTTTCGTTCGCTAACTTAAAAAAATGGAATACGCAACTATCTTAAGTTTTTTTTGTCGACATTCCGATATAATTTTTTTTAAAACGTAGTTGTATTCAAAATCGAGTATTTTTTTGTATCATAAGCTATAATGAGTACTGTTACAGTTCCGGAACCGTGACAAACCGAACCGATAATGATCAAACAATATCGTTGCCAGCATTACTATTATAAGAACCAGTGTCGGTGTTCATTTTTATGATTTTCGGTCGATGTAAAGCACGACTTTATTTTTTTGATTATATCGTACAACATTTGTTTGACGAAACCATCGCAAATAAACTTTTTTTTATCGTAAACTATAGCGAGTCCCGGTGTATCCACGAACCGAACCGATAGCTACCAGAAAACATCGCTACCGTTATCAGTATTATTGGAAGCCACATTGCTATTTGTTTTTATTGTTTTCGGTTGATATAAAACACATATCGTTTTTTAATTTTAAATTTTATTTCTCTTTTTCTTTGCAACTTCTTTTGACCGTTTTTATTTTTATGTTTTTTTTCGCGATGCTTTCACACAGTTTTATTTTTTTGTTAAACGACTTTTTTATTCTTTTTCATTTTTTTTCATTTATACAACGTGAATTTTTCGTGATTTCCGAAGATATTATCGGTAGATACATTTTGTCAACGTTTTTATGTTCGAAACCGAGCCGCCTAAACATTAAATAGTTGTCTCCTTGGTTTCCGTCTTTAAACTGTCGTGATGAAGATGAGGTGAGCTCAAAGGAAAGTGATAGTGTTTATCTGTATGAGGAAGAGGTGAAATGGGAGGAACGAATTAATAAAAACAATAATGTAGAAGAACAAAGCATGCAAGAAATTAGGGGCATTACGCAGGTGGAAAAGAATATGGATGAAGGGGGGAGGGATATGTGATGGAACAAGAGGACAAGGCGAGGGAGGCGACAGTCACGGCAGAGGAGGAGGGATCTTTGTCGGAGGAGGTTAAGGGGCAGGAGGGAGAATCGTCATCAACCCCGCCACCGGGTTTTTGTGGTGTTAAATTAATTAGAGGGTCAAGTATTTTATAAGCTATGTCATCAATGTAACTCTGAACAAATGTCCTTTGTGTCTGTTATTTCTGTATTTCAGTTGTTTCTGTTTGATGTATTTTACTGCTTTATTTAGTTTAAGTCTAGGCTATCGAAACTACCTACTTTCGATTGAGTTTTGTTCAATCGAAACTAGTAGTTTCGATAGATGGATTGTTTCAACAGGTGGAGCTTATGCTTGATGTAAATGCTCAATCGAAACTAGTAGTTTCGATGAGGATAGTTTCGATATCTGTCAGCAGCCTATAAATAGCCTAGTTTCACTTTCACAGTTTTCCTTGAATCAATACAATCAGTGATTTTGTTCATTATGTTCTTACACCTTCATATCAATCTGTATTGTGTTCTTGAGTGTGGTTAGCCTGTTATCTTCACCATTTGCTGTTATTTGTCTCTGTTTCACCACCATACACACCTATTTCGCAGGGGTGTGTGTGTGTAATCGATCTGTTTTAGTGATTTTGTCCAAAATTAGGACCTACAATTATCAGAGCTTTATGCTCTTGATTTCTGAGTGTTCAAGTTATTGTGATCGATTTTAGGTGTTATTTCGTCTCATATTGAAGTTTTTCTGGTTCTGGAAGCTTGAGCACTGTTCTATTGGTTTTTGTGTATTGTTTCATCATTTTACGGGGTATTTCTTCGAGTTTTTCGGATTTGAAGATTGATTTATGTTAAGAAACATCTTTGGAAACCTTTCGCTGGATTAGATTGTCGTTTTATTATCTTTGATTTCTGAAGCTGTTCATCCATGGAGTCTGCTGAAGCTTGAAGAAGAAGGTATCGAAACTACTGGGGGATATTTTCTGTTTTCAGTTGACTAATGAAACTTCTTGTCTGTACTTGTTGACTGAGAAAAGGTATCATCTAAACTAGGGAATTTATCTTATCTATTATCGAAACTAACTCTTGCATGAAACTTCTGGCTTATTGAAACTAGTTTCAATCGAAACTTGTAGTTTATGTTGTTTTCTCCATCATCGAAACTAGTTGTTTCGATCAAGTATTTCCCTATCGAAACTGGTTGTTTCAATCAGCCTTTTGCCAATCGAAACTAATTCCTCAATCTAAACTAGTAGTTTCGAAACTAGCTTATGTTCTGTTGAGATTTCTAAGAAATGGCATTTTCAAGCAACAATGAGTATGTTGGGGGAAACAAACCACCTGCCTTGGTGTCCACTAGAGATTTTGATGACTGGACCAAGAAGATAAAGACCTTCTTTCAATTCTATGACCACACTCTTTTGAATTCAATCATTGATGGTCCACACAAGCCAGTAGTTACTACTGCAGATGTTCAACATCCCAAGACTGTTGCGGAATATGATGAAAAAGATATTGCATTAATTGCCAGGGACAACAAAGCCTATGGTTCTATTGCTATGGCTCTTCTAATGGATGTGTTAAACATATTTGCTGAGTATACCACCACCAAGGATCTTTGGGTGGCTTTGTGTACTAGATATGAAGGAAGTGTTGAGGTAAGGGAAAGTAACAGAGATTTCATCAAGAAGCAGTATGAGATGTTTAGCAGCGTTCCTGGAGAGACTATGTATGAATTAATCAATAGGTTCTCAAGCATTATATCTAAGTTGAAGGTTTTGGGAACTGAGTACCCAACTGTGGAAATGAACAAGAAGCTGCTTGACTCACTGCATGAGGAATGGATTATGTACACGATTATGATCAAGAAAACTGAAAAGCTAAGTGATCTGTCACAACAAGAACTCTACAACATTCTGGAGTCTTATGAGTTAGAGATAAAGAAAGGTGCCATCACTCTAACAAATCAGTCAGGAAACACCGCTCTTCTTGCTGGACAAAGTTCTTCCAGTCAGTCCAGCAAATCTACTATGGCATATTACTAGACTGATGTTCCACCTTCTGCATCTAGAATCCAGCCTTCCAACTCTTCCACTACACAAAAGCAGTCTCCCGTGATCCTTGATGACTACCTTCCCATTATAACTGCTTTCATGTCATGCTATGATGCCTTGATCTCAGGAAACTTGACACCGGTCAGTTTCCAACCTGATGATTTGGAGCAGATTAATTCTAATGATTTGAATAAGATGGATATTGACTGGTGCATGGCAATGCTAGCTCTGAGAACTAAGAGATTCATCAAGAGAACTGGGTTGGATAGATTTAGAATGGGAAAGATTTTGGGATTTGATATCAAGAAGGTGAGATGCTGCAATTGTGATCAGCTGGTTCACTTTGCCAGAAACTACAAGGAGCCATCTTCTAAAGAGCATCAAGAGAAGAATAACTCAAATGGGATATAAGCTGCAAACTCTCCCAACTACACTGCAACTTCCAGCTCTAAAACTCTGGTCTGTCAAGCTGATGGGCATTATCACTGGGGAGATCAAGATGAGGAAGCAGCCGACAAGGCTCTGATGGCTGATATTGAGGAAAATGACAAGCTTGTTGTCATTCAACCAGCTAAGGATCTCACTACTGTTCCAGCTGAGGTAATTTCTAGAATTTACATATCTCAATCCTGTTTAAATGAAATTCAAAAATGTAGATTCATCAACCAAGCTTTGGTCAATGAACGTGATCATATAAAAGTCATGTATGATTCTATGGCTAAGAATAAGAAACTGTATTTAAAGAAAATTAGTGACATTTCTGGTGAAACACCGATCTTTAGTTGTGCAACTTACAACCCAAAATAATAATAATCAAGTTTTAACTGAAAGACTTCAAAAGGCTGAAAAAGCTAATTTTAAAGTTGAAAACATGGGTATAGATCAGAAAATTTTGTTTGGAATCATCGATAAACAAATCCACAAGAAAGTCACAGAAGGTATTGGGTGTAACACACATCCTCCGCCTAATTCCAAGTCACGTAGATTCGCTGATATGCCAGCTCCTCATGTTCTCACACCATTTGTTTGTACCTTATTCGCTGATGATTATATTAAAACTTCAGATTCTGATAATTTTGCTTCTTATGCAGAGTCATACTTTGTAAGTTCTGAAGATTATTGTGATGAGAATACTAGTAAGAGAAGTATTTTAAATGAACATGAGTCGGATGATTGTAATAATATGTCTGTGTCAAAACCTGATATTTGTGAACACGTTGAAAACTTGTATTTTGATTTCGTGCCTTCCGAGCATGATTGTTTGAGGAATGATATTTCTAGGTTTAAAGATGCTTTACCTTTTGTTCCTAAGTCTATAAATGCTATGAGTTGTATTGCAAAATTTAAAAGTGCAGGAATTATTATGACTGATCTTCCTCAAGAAACAATGAACAATCATGAGTTTTTCAGATTAAAGAAATATCAAACACTTCAAGAAAGAATTGAAGAAGATAGAGTTGCTTCTAATTTTGATGCTTCAACATCACAATCATCTTCATCATCCTGTGATGACAATTATCAGGCTAAGCAGTCATATGATAAAACCTGTTTCGGTTATGGAGAACCAGATCATGTTTTCAAAAGTTGTAATTTGTCCACATATCAGTTCAATGAAGAAAATGTGCCATCTTCTATTTTATGTTCAAAAGAATTTGACTCAAATAGTTTACTGAAGGATAAAAATGTTTCTAAATCAAAACATAGGAGAGATTTGAGACCTAAAAGGATAAAGAAATTTATGAATGGTTTGAGAAAAACTTGGCAAATTAAAAATAATGATCTTTTGGATGACCATATTTCTTTAAAAGAGGATTCGGACTATGATTTCCGAGAAGCATCGTGTGATGTTAAGAAATTCCAAGTCAGCAATGGCTTGGGTACCAAAATCTAATTGATTTGGTATGTGCAGGGGTAATCGAGGAAGACTGTAGACAACATCTGGCATGTCGACAGTGGTTGCTCAAGGCACATGACTGGCCAGTTCTCATTACCACAAGATTATCAACCGATGGATGGAGAGTTTGTTGCCTTTGCAGGCAATGCAAGAGAAGGAAAGATAGAAGGACAAGGAACCATATCCAATGGTGTAAATAGTCTGGAAAGAGTCAACTTTGTTCCGCAGCTGAAATACAATCTGATGAGTGTGTCCCAAATCTGTGACAAAGACTTCTGCGCTCTCTTCAATTCAGGGGAATGTTTGATTCTGAAACCTGGCGTGGTTGTTCCTGATGACTTAATTCTTATGCGTGCTCCTCAAAGATTCAACACCTACAATCTGGATATGAACAATCCATCAGGAATCGAATCATGCTTTCTCTCAAAAGCTTCAGAAGATGAGTCTTTCTTATGGCATAGAAGACTGGGACATGTCAACTTCAAAACAATGAGTCGTCTTGTTCGAGGAAACCCTGTCTCTGGTTTGCCTCTTAAAGACTTATCTCTTGTATAACACTGTATTTCATGTTCTAAAGGCAAGCAACACAAATCCTCTCACAAACCCAAGAGCATTAACTCCATCGACTATCCTCTCCAATTGCTTCACATGGATCTCTTTGGTCTTGTGAGTGTCATGAGTTATGGTAGAAAGTCCTACTTCTTGGTAGTAACCAGTGATTTCTCTCAGTTTACTTGGGTATTCTTTCTGGCAAGAAAAGACGAGACACCAGAAACTCTAAAGATTCATCTGCTGCAGATCGAGAATTTGTTCAATTTAAGGGTGAAGACTATCAGAAGTGATCACGGCACTGAGTTCAAAAATGCCGTTCTGGATTATTTTTGTGAAAGTAAAGGTATCTCCCGGCATTTCAGTGCACCTCGTACTCCGCAACAAAATGGTGTAGCTGAACGAAGAAATTGCACGTTGATAGAAGCAGCAAGAACAATGATCGTTGATTCTAAGCTTCCTGTCACCTTTTGGGCCGAGGCAGTTAATACCGCATGTTTTGTTCAAAATCGTGTCATCATTACCAAAAGCTGCAACAAGACCCCATATGAGATCATGTACGAGCGAAAGCTTGTTATTGATTTCTTCAGAAAATTTGGATGTGTCTGCACTATGTTGAACTCTTCTGACCAGCTGAACAAGTTTGAAGCTATAGCTGATGAATATTATTTTGTGGGCTACTCTTCTAATCAAAGAGATTTTCGTGTCTACAGCAAGAGAAGAAGAATCGTGTAGGAATCCATCGACATCAATTGGCAAGAAAGCAATCACTCAGACTCAAGGGACGGTCCTGATTGGCTTTTTGACGTCAAATCTTTATTTAAATCATTTAATCCTCCTGTGTTTACTAATATTCTGTTCCAGCTAATCCTCTCTTTTATGTGAATAACCTAGATTCCATGAATGACCCAAGCTCATCTTCAACCAGTCAACCAGTGGATATTCTTCTTGCGATTTCTGCTGAATCCACTTCGGGTTCTTCGGTTAACAGTCCTCAACTACAGATCCGGAAGTAGAAGAAGCTGTTATTCCTGACAACAATATCACTAATCTGGAAGAGGATGTAATTCCATAACTACGGATTCACAAGAATCATCCCATCGACAATATCATTGGTCATCTCAATGTTGTTCAAACTCGAAGTGCCACAGAAGCAATGAATGATGGTCTTTTCACATGCTTCATCTCTCAAGTTGAACCAAAGAATATCAAAGCTGCATTACTTAAGAATAGTTGGGTGGAGGCAATGCAGGAAGAGTTGTAGCAATTCTCAAAGCTACAAGTTTGGAATTTGGTAGACCTCCCAAAGAACAAACTCCTAATCGGTACTCGTTAGGTATTTCATAACAAGAAGGATGAAGGAGGAATTGTGGTTCAGGGGTTTTATCAAGAAGAAGGGATTGATTTTTAGGAAGTTTTTGCCCCAGTGGCACGCTTAGAAGCCATCAGAATGTTTCTCGCCTACGCAGCCTACATGGACTTCACAGTCTATCAAATGTATATTAAAACCGCATTTCTGTATGGAAAGGTTCAAGAAGAAGTTTACGTAAAGCAGCCACCGGGCTTCATTGGTCCAAGTTATCCAGACCGTGTCTACAAATTGGACAAGGCATTGTACGGTCTTCATCAAGCACCTCGTGCGTGGTATGAAACCTTATCCAAGCATCTGCTTGATAATGGTTTTACACGGGGAGCTATTGACCAAACTTTGTTTAAACGGAAGGATGGTGCGGATACCATTTTGGTGCAGATGTATGTTGATGATATCATTTTCGGATCCACTAATCCGAGGCTATGCAAAGAATTTGGGGAAGTGATGCGTTCTAAGTTCGAAATGAGCTCCATGGGGGAAATGAAGTTCTTTCTTGGATTACAAGTTGATCAGTCGGAGTCAGGAGTTCTATTCACCAATAGAAATATGTCAAAGAGATTCTGACCAAGTTCAAAATGACGGAATCTAATCCATTCAAGACTGCCGTGGAAGTTAGATATTCTCTCTCTCCTAACATGGACGGTGAAAGCGTTGATCAACACCTCTATAGCTCTATGATAGGATCTCTCATGTATCTCACTTCCAACATACCAGAAATCATGTTTGTTGTGTGCTTGTGTGCTTGTTTTCAGGCTAATCCTAATCTCTCTTGTTTAACTGCTGTCAAACGTATTTTAAGATATTTAAAGTATAAGCCAAAACTTGGACTTTGGTATCCTAAAAATAACTTGTTTGATCTTGTTCCGTATTTAGATTCATACTATGGGGGATGCAACTTAGACAGCAAATTCACTTCTGGGGGTTGTCAATTTCTTGGCAATAGACTTGTATCCTGGCAATGTAAGAAACAGACCACCGTTTCTCAGTCTACAGCAGAATCTGAATACATTGTTGCAGCCCTTTGTTGTTCACAAGTTCAGTGGATACACCATCAGATGCTTAATTATGGCATCACTTTTCATGAAACCCCCATTCTGTGTGACAACACTGCCGTTCCTCACATCACCAAAAACCCTGTTCAGCACTCCAAGACCAAACACATTGAAATCAAACACCATTTCATCCGTGACTGTGTTGAGAAGAAGCACATCAAAATTGTTGAAGTCAAAACCGACAAGCAAACCGCTGACATCTTCACTAAAGCATTCGATTCTGCCAGATTTGAGAAATTGATAGAAATGCTTGGAGTGCTAAACTTTCAGTAACATTGTGTATAAGTCTTATCTGTTTAAACTTGTTAATCGAAAAGATTTCCAAAAAAAAATATTTTACTTTCTGTATAGTTATTTTCGTTTACTCATATTCAAAAGCAAATCTTTTAGGGGAGAAAGTTGACATAGTCAAGAAAGAAAAAGAATTGTTTTGTATATATCTATGATTACTTAGTAAAATGTCATCTTCTTTCTTACAGTTGTTTATTGAAATTGTTTCAGGAAGATCTGATCCGACCCTGTGAGAAGTGATTGAGTTTGGTTATACTTCTTGAAGCATGGAATGAACCGTAAGCGATGGTGCTTACTGAGGAATAGCCGATAGGCCCGATGTGAAAACATAAATCTCAATCGTACACATGTGTTTGAATCCACTTTTGAAACATCTAACCCATTTTAGCTAAGAAAATCGATTCAATCAGATATAGGCTTACGTGTTGGATTCGTATTCATGCGCCAGGTGACCGTCAAAGTAACGAAAGTTACCGCCGATGACCCCGTCTGTTTTGCTTACGCAAAGATCTCGGGTGCTCATCTTTTTCCAATCCACTTGGATGATTTGACCCCGTCTGTTTTGCTTACGAAAAGATCTTGAATGTTCAACTTTTTTCTATCTGCTTGGATAATTTTATGACTTCTTCTGTTTTGCTTATGCAAAGATCTAGATTGTTCGTACTTTTTAATATCCACTTGGATATTTTTCATTTTACATCTTCTCAATCCACTTGGATTTTATTTTTTACTTTGGTGGTGAATTTGACTTACCAAGATGGTACACTGGTTAACCGGAAAGATATGATAGGATGAAACACCCTACTTAATTCTTATTTTATCAGAGTATTATATTATGGAAAACGATCCCAGTTTGACAAAAACCTTGCCATTAAATGGCTAAGATAACTTTCTCATTTATAACATCATTGTTTTACAAAAGACAATGTAATTGCATCATATTACATAGGGATCTCTAACTCTGACTGCTCCGTTCTCAGGAAGCCTCATTCCACGTGCTTCTTTCCTGCAGTGTTTAGAAAACATTTTTGAATTAGCTTTCGCTAAGTAAGTACACTGCATCTTTTCATTTCATTATGAACCCTTTAGGTTCATATTATTGTTCACGTTTTCTCGGGCTCTCGGTGCCCCCGTGACCATCTTCAGACATCCCCCCGATCACGGTATTCGTATATTTTATGGGTGTACTAACCCCCTCGCTACCATCTTAGGCCGTACCTCCGGTCCGAGTATTGGCAGGGTTCTTATACGCGTCAGTATAGACCCCTTGCATTTGTCACAAAGACTTATTCATTCCTCAGTCCCGTAGGCTTGAAATCTTTTCCTCCTTCAGCCCCGTAGGCCTGGAGTTTCCTTTTCTTTTCCTCAGCCGCGTAGGCTTGGAATCTTTTTAGTTCTCTTCTTTATTATTTATTGAGATCCACCTTACAAGCAGGGTATCTTATTTCATTTGTGACCTTGAGTATCATAGACTCACAACCTCCCAAATGTATCAAACATTTGTTTCCATTTCACGTATATGCTTGATTTACTTCCCAACCAGTCCTTACCTTAAAATTTCGTAACGGTTTCTCCACGATGCATTAAAAGGGTTTATATATAGGAAGTACCAGCGGCGTATCCACCACCCCTTTAACATTTCGTGAGTACTCTGTTATTCCATTTTAGGGTTTAGACTCGTTCCATCATACTCATTTATATTTTGCACGTATCATCATGCATTCACGTATTCATCATGCATTTCACGTAGTCATCATGTATTCATGCATGGTATATTCCTAGACTCATGTACTTTCATCACATATTTATACTTGTCTTATATTGTAAACTGGGGTGATTATCCTTCCAGAGTAGTACCTCCAACAGAGATGTTCCCAGGAAAGAGTGACGGGTCTAGGAGAGATTTATACACCACTCTTTCCTTAGACAGAACATTCCGTTTGTCATATAACTACATAATGGTTGGATGTTCTCCCGTACGTTTAGTATATTTCATTATTATTTATTAGTCTATACCCGTAAACATGCATAATGGTTTCACCATGAAGTATGTGGTTTCCGTAACTCATTTTCTAGCTTGGGATATGCCTATATGAAGTTTTGGGCTATTTCCGGGCGAATAGTCTTTCTGTTTTCTTGTCCGGTTACATTTTAGTGTCGAGTTTCTTAGCCGACACGTGTCCCAACTTATTTTATGATTTTAGGATGTTACAAACCTACTCCCCCTTAAATTAGGTTTCATCCTCGAAACCTGTTAGTCCATAAATATTTGAGGATAAGTTTTCCTCATTTTTTCCTCGCTTTCCCATGTCATCTCCGACCCTTTTTTGTGTTTCCATTGAACTAACACTTGGTTGATCGTTTTGTGATGTAATTTCTTTTATTTTGTGTCTAGAATCTTGATAGGTTCTTCAACATAGGTTAGTTTATCATTAACTTCTATCTCTTCTAATGGAACGTGTGCAGCTTTATCAGCCAAACATTTCCTTAAATAAGATACATGAAACGTGTTGTGTATCTTATTCAATTCTTCAGGAAGCTCTAATTGATAGGCTACTTTTCCGACTCGTTTGAGGATTTTAAAAGGACCAATGAATCGTGGACTCAGTTTTCCACGTTTCTTGAATCATATTAGACCTTTCCAAGGAGATACTTCTAACAAAACGTAATCCCCCTCTTGGAATTCTATTGGTCTACGTCTCTTATCCGCATATGACTTCTGTCTATCTTGTGCAGCTTTCAACGTGCCTTAATCAAGTCTAGCTTTTCTGATATGGCTTGAAGTATTTCTTTGCTGCCTAACTCTTTCTGACCAATTTCTCCCCAACATACGGGAGTCCTACATCTTCTTCCATATAGCATCTCGTATGGTGGCATACCAATACTGGAATGGTAGCTATTATTGTACGAGAATTCTGCTAATGGAAAATGATTATCCTAACTTCCAACTGAATCGATTATATAAGCACGTAGCATATCTTCGAGGGTTTGTATTGTCCTCTCACTTTGACCGTCAGTTTGAGGATGATATGCTGTGCCGATCAATAACCTAGTTCCCATCTCTTCATGGAACGTTTTCCAAAAACGTGAAGTGAAACGAGTATCTCGATCAGAGACAATCGAGACTGGCACTCCATGTCTTGAAACAATCTCTTTGATGAATAAATCAGCTAACTTTTCTGAAGAGTATATCTCACGTATTGCTAAGAAATGAGCACTCTTAGTTAAGCGATCTATAACCACCCAAATGGTATTATAACCCCTAGCTGTAGCTTGGTTATGAACTCCATAGTGAGATGTTCCAACTTTCGTTCTGGGATTTCTAATGGTTGTAATCTTCCATACGGTTTCTGATGTTCTGCTTTAACTTGTAAACAAGTCAAGCATTTTGCTACATATTTCATGATATCAAATTTCATTCTGGGCCACCAATAATCTCTGCGCAGATCTTGGTACATTTTTGTAGTACCTAGATGAATAGAATATCATGATTTATGAGCTTCATCAAGAATCTTAAGTCTAAACTCACCTGATCGTGGCATCCACATGCGACCAAATAGAGTCTTGACTTTATATTCATCTTCTTCTAGAAACTTCTCCTGACCAGCCATTCTTTCTTTTTAATATTCTCACTTTTTAATGCTTTGATTTGTGCGTCTCGAAGCTGGCTCATGAAATAAGGAGTTATCACTAACTTATATGCTTTCACCCGAATAGGATGATGCTCTTCCTTGCGGCTTAGAGCATCGACTACCACGTTAGCCTTTCCGGGATGATATAAGATCTCACAATCATAATCCTTAACCAGTTCTAACCATCGTCGTTGCCTCATGTTTAAGTCTTTCTGGTCAAAGAAATAGTTAAGACTTTTGTGGTCAGTAAATCGTAGACTTCGTTTCGTACAGGTAATGCCTCCAGATCATTAGTGCGAACACCACCGCAGCTAATTTTAGATCATGAGTTGGATAGTTTGCTTCATGTGTCTGTAGCTGTCGAGAGGCATAGGCTATCACCTTTCCTCTTTGCATCAGAACACATCCTAATCCAAACTTGGAAGCATCAAAATACAACACAAAGTCTTCTACTCCTACTGGCAATGCAAGAACTGGAGCTTGTAGGTCCAAATTTCAATCGGAAATCACTTAATAGATCGATTACACACACACACAGGCGGAATCTATGTGTATGGTGGTGAAACAGAGGGTAGAAACAGAATTGATGAAGATAACAACTAACCACACACAGAATCAACACAAATAAGATGTGAAAATGTAAGAACAAAGCATTAAATAAATGCATATTGTATTGATTCTTCAAGAACAATGAAAGAGAAAATTCAGGGTTACAGCCGCTACTCTCACCCTAGAAATTCTCAAACTAGGCTATTTATAGTAAGTTGACAGACATCAAAACTATGCTTACTGAAACTACTAGTTTCGTTGAAGCATTTACAAGTGTGAAACAAGCCTGTCGAAACTAAACTATCTATCGAAACTACTAGGTTCGAGTGAACAAATCTCAATCGAAACTAGATAGTTTCGATGGCCCAGACTTTGAAATAAAACAAGGAAATTACATTAAAATGAAATTACAAGAAAATAAGCTAACTAAACATTGTTCAAAAGAAATACATTGATGACAACAGCTTATACAATTATAACACTCTACAATCTCCCCCTAAGCTGCTGCATCAATGTCTTCAACTCTTCTCTAAGCAGTTGGCCTTTGACTTTGTTTCTGGAAAAATGGCTTGACGTTCAACAACACCACCCTTTGATATGCATTAGCATCAGCTTCATCATCTCCATGAAAGAGCTTGATGGGGTTTTTGAACAAAACTTCAAGATCTTCAGGTTAAAATTTTAAAAGCTCCATAGGTTCAAAGATCACAATGTCTTCCTTGCCTTCACACTCGATCACAACACTTCCGATGGTTGAGTTGTAAAACCATTTTCTGAAATTTTGAAGCTGTACTGGTACTGATCGTGGCAGAATTATGGATTTGACAGTTTCAGGCGGCTTGTACCGAAGGCTTACCCAGGGCTTTTGTGTTCTTGGATGAATCCTGGTTTTTGATATTATTCTCTTTGGAAGAGTGGTCTTCATTGACCTGAAGTCATGGAGGGCTTGTTGTTTAAGAAACAGTTCAAAGTTGCATGCCTCATTGACTTTTCCAGGATTCTGTAGGGGTAATTTAGCAAGTTCCCTAAGATCATATCTAGGGAGTAAGCTGAACTCATGAGAAGTTTTGAAGTGTTCTAATCCTCCCTTGTATCTACTGACTATGTATAAGCCCCTTTCATTGTCATATTTCCATCCCACGAGGGGTCTCTTCAGCTCTTGGTACTCCGCGAACCATTCATAATACTTGGGAGGCTCCTCGACAGGTAACTTCCTCATCCAAGGCCTTTTAGGGTCGGGATAGTCTGGATTTGGTTTAAGAGCATTGATTGGTTCAGTTTGGGTGGATTCAGTGTGAGTTGTTTCAGTAGGGGTTGGTTCAGTATGTACCAGATCAACTTTAACACTTGCTTTATCTTGATCATCGTCAGAGAGTGCCTGGATCTCTTCTCCAGGCAGATCTTCTGTAGCCAAAATCTCTGGATAATCATCATTAAATCCAAAGTTATCAATCTCATCAAGAAGAGCATTCAGCTCATGATCTGACCCAATCTCTTCTTCATAAAGAATAACCACATCAGCACTTGATTCTTTTCCTTTTTCTCGATTGGCTCACCTTTCACTAACAGATGGAAGATCATACCCGGTGAAGATAGTTAGTGCAGACAGAGGATTTGAGACAAAGGCAGGGGAAGAAGGTCCACCAGCAAAAGTGGTCTCCCCCTGATCTGCGGAAGGGGTTCCTTGTTGAGAAGATTTAATCAATGAAGCCTTGATTTGTTCAACATTGTCAGATAAGGCTTTAAAATCTTGTTGTTGCTGAGAGATTATCTTTTGTTGGGTTTCCAGTTGGGTTTACTGAACATCAAGTTGGGTATGTAAGCCGCCAACTTCCAGCCTTAGATCTTTCACTTCTTCCTTGCTTTCTCTTAGTTTAGTCTTCAGTTTCTCAATCTCTTCATCTTGCTTTGTTACTGTTTCCTGTAATCTCTTTACTTCCAGGCTCAGGGTTTTAATTCATGGGACAGATGGTGATGGATCAGGGACAGGGGATGCAGGAGGTGTAGGAACAGGTGTATGTAGTGGAGATGGTTGTGGTGAATGTGGTGGAATATGAGTAGGTGAGTTAGAAGGGGTTAAGTGTGCTGGAAAAACAAATAGAGACTCTGAAGAAGAGGTTAAGGACTCCAGTCTTGTCTTTACTTTCTTGGCCAAAGGTTCTTCCTTTTCATAATTAGAACTATAATCAGCTAGCCTCTTAGAGGAGGATGCAGGAGGTTCAGTCTGCTCCTCATCTTCAGACTCATAGTCAGATTGATCATACTTAGTACCGTAGATGCCTTCGTCCAAGGTGTCACTAGACTCAGTTTCATCATGTACTTCTGCTTCTAGGTTTACATCAGGTTGCTCTTCAATTACAGGTTCAAGATTCTCTAACAATTGATCCCCGAAAGGAGCTTCCAAGATAGGCGGTTCAACATCTTGCTCTATCTTTTGGTCAGCATTAACATCTTGCTCTTGGTTCCCTAGATCTTGTTCTTCCTCTTCTTCTTCAGATGATGATTCAAGTAGTAGTTGTGGATCTATATCAGGAACATTCTCTTCTTCTTCACCCAAGATATGACCAAACAAAGGAATGTCAGCAATCACTCTGTTGGTTCTTTTGCTCGAACTCTTCATGTAGCTTAGGGTCTTGGCAGTCATATGATCAAAGACAAATATATGGCAATCTTGTTGCAAGTTAGGATGGAGATGATTAATAATAATCTGAAGAAACCTAGGGTAGACCAAAAACTTTTCCTTCACTCCACCAGTCAGGTTTTCCTTTAACTGCCCAAATACTAGCCCAGAAATATTGTAATCCCTCCCTTTAATTAATCCTAAGACTGCAGATGCCACCATGGCATTGGCTGAATCAAATCCACCTTTTCTGATAGACAGACAGTGAATAAAGACATGTACAATGTATCTCCATAGAGGTGGAAGGGCATTCTTGATAATCTGTCCGCCCTTGAATTCATCTGGATGCCCCAATCTTCTGAAACATTCTTTAACATAAAAAATTGGAAAATCCACTGGTGCTTCATGATTATCATTAAAGTTCAGCACCTCTCTGATAGTTGCCTCAGAAAAAAAGAACTTCTTGATTATGAACTGTAGCCCTAATATGCTCCACATTGTATATGACTATTGTAGTTGCAGTACTCCAGAATTGCCTTATAGTAGTTTGAAACACTGGCAAATTGTGGCTTATAGCAAAGCTCATGTTGGAGTTGGCTAGGAAATCAAGTACATGTATGAAGTCTGCATTTTTGGGATCAATAGTGTTCAACACAGCACACACATTGTGCCTTTTGACAAATAAGAGATCCATATCTGCACAGAAACAACACAAGAAAGATTATCAAAAATCAGTCCAACACTTAGAAAAATTTCAGAAAGGCCTAACCGAAACTACTAGTTTCGGGTGAATAAAGCATATCGAAACTACATAGTTTCGGGCACCAAAGGGTATCGAAACAACTAGTTTTGATGGAAAACCTGTTCAAATTCCGAGAAATCCTTTTGAAAAACAAAATACCCTTTAATCGAAACAACTAGTTTCAATGCCTGAATTCTGAACAAAAACACAATCATTCAAAAGCAGAGAAAAACTAAACTAAAAACTATAGACAGATTAACAAAATATAAACAGAAATAAAAGGAAAGGTAAAGGTCGTCTGAGTTGTCGAAACTCCATCTTACCGATATTTTTGAGGAAATCTGCAAAATTAAACAATAGAAGAGTGAGATATTAGAAATGGTGAGTTCATAAACAGGATCTAAGCACGAAACAACCCAAAACACGCTATTTCAGTCGTAACAAGGGTAAAAGTGTAACCCTAGCCATCGCCATATAAAACAGTAGCGAACAATTTGAGTAATCAAACTTAGACCGAGGAATTTGAGCTTTTGTGTGTGAAGATGAAGGTGAAAAAGGTTTCGGGTGAGTGAGAGTGAACGAAGCATGAAGAATAACCTGATTATGAAGACATTCAATTTGAGCTTGACAAAAGACTAAAATGCCCCTATTGAAACTATTAGTTTCCATAAAGCAAAGTAGTTTCGGGTGGTAGGTAGTTTCGGGCGATTTGATTAGTTTTGATGACAATGTTGTTTCGGGTGAAAAGGAGATACTTGATTTGAAACAAAGAAAAAACACATATATATACACTACTTAAACAAGCTAATAAGGAAGATTAACAAATTTATATAGAAAAATAAAAGTATAAAAAATAATAAAAGATATAAACACTTAGCCTTGGAAAAGATCCAACGTGAGATCATGTCTGGTCAAACCCTTGAAACACTTCATTTTTTCACTCAGCTACTGTGAATCCCTGAAGATAGACGATATTTGTGCAAGATAAACCCGAACATTTGCTTGTATAATGTTTTTCATGTGATTAAGAGGTACCATTTGAGCATGAAACACTGCTTACCCCACATTTTGAAATAAAATTGTTTTGAAAGCCTATCAATCCTCAAGAAATACCTGCATTCATCTTATCATCTCTTACAGGTTAACCAGGGTACCATCTTGGTAAGTCAAAATCACCGCCAAAAGTAAAATAAAATCCAACTGGATGTAAGAAGTTGTAAAATGAAAAATATCCTAGTAGATATTAAAAAGGTACGAACATTCTAGATCTTTACGTAAGCAAAACAGAAGAAGTCATAAAAGTATCCAAGCGGATAGGAAAAGGTTAACACCCGAGATCTTTGCATAAGCAAAACAGACGAGGTCAAATCATCCAAGTGGATGGGAAAAATATGAACTATCTAGATCTTTGCGTAAGCAAAACAGACGGGGTCATCGGCGGTAACTCTCGTTACTTTTACGGTCACCTGGCGCATGAATCAGAATCCAACACGTAAGCCTATATCTGATTGAAGCGGTTTTCTTAGCTTAAAATGGGTTAGAAGTTTCAAAAATGGGTTCAAACACACGTGCATGATAGAGAATTAGGTTTTCACACTACTAAAGAGTTATAACCGTATGTCGGGCCTACCGGCTATACCTCAGTAAGCACCATCACTTATGGTCCATTCGATGTTCAAGAAGTGAGATCAGACTCTATCATTTCTCACAAGGTCGGATCCGATTTTCCTGAAACAAAACATGATACTTACAATGAGTTTTTCTAAAGCATAAAAAAAATATTTCTTTTCTTTTTGACTAAACAAAGCAAATCTTTTTCTTATTAACTGCAAATTCCAATTTCTGCCCCAAAAGTTTTGCTTTCACAAACTGAAAAAGAAAACAACTATACAGAAAAATAAAATCTTTTTGGAAATCTTCCTGATTAACAAGTTTAAATAGAAGAGACAATATGCACAAAGGTTACTGAATGTTAATCATGCCGAGCATCTCCACCAATTTCTCAATCTGGCAAAATCAAATGATTTTATCAAGATGTCGGCAGTTTGCTTGTCGGTTTTGACTTCAACGATTTTGATATGTTTCTTTTCGACACAATCACGGATGAAGTGGTGTTTGATCTCAATGTGTTTGGTTTTAGAATGTTGAACGGGATTTTTGGTGATATGGGAAACGACGGTGTTATCACACAAGATGGGAGTTTCATGGAAGATGATCCTGTAATCAAGCATTTGATGGTGGATCCATCTTACTTGGGAACAACAAAGGGCTGCAACAATGTATTCGGCTTCGGCTGTGGATTGGGAAATGGTGGTTTGTTTCTTACTTTGCCAGGAGACGAGGCGTTTGCCAAGGAACTTACAACCCCAGAAGTGGACTTTCGGTCTAAGTTGCATCCCTCGTAGTCTGAATCTGAATAAGCCAAGAGATCAAACAAGTTATTTTTGGGATACCAAAGCCCAAGTTTTGGCTTGTACTTCAAATATTATAAAATACGTTTGACAGCAATTAAATGAGAGAGTTTAGGATTAGCCTGAAAGCGTGCAAACAAGCACACTGCAAACATGATGTCTGGTCTGCTAGCAGTGAGATACAGAAGAGATCCTATCATCTAGCGATAGAGGTGCTGATCAACGCTTTTGCCATCCAAATCAGGAGACACACAGTGTCGAACTTCCACGGGAGTCTTGTAAGGATGAGACTCAGTCATTTTGAACTTGGTTAGGATTTCTTTGACGTACTTATCTTGATGGATAAGAATCCCTGACTCTGACTAATCTACTTGCAAACCAAGAAAGAACTTCATTTCTCCCATAGAACTCATTTCAAACTTAGAACGCATCACTTCCTTGAACTCTTTACACAACCTAGGATTTGTGGATCCGAAAATGATATCATCAACATAGATTTGCACCAAAATGGTATCCGCACCATCCTTTCGTTTGAACAATGTTTGATCAAATGCCCCTCGTGTGAAACCATTATGAAGCAAATGCGTAGATAACGTCTCATACCACGCACGAGGTGCTTGATGAACACCGTACAATGCCTTATCAAGTTTGTAAACTCTGTCAGGATAGCTTGGATCAATGAAACCCGGTGGCTGCTTGACATAAACTTCCTCTTGAACTTTTCCATACAGAAATGTGCTTTTGACATCCATTTGATGAACTGTGAAGTCCATATAAGTTGCGTATGCGAGAAACATTCTGATGGTTTCCAAGCGAGCCACTGGTGCAAAGACATTCTCAAAGTCAATTCCTTCTTCTTGATAAAATCCCTGAACCACCAAGAGGGATTTGTTTCGAATCACGATTCCCCCTTCGTCCTTCTTGTTACGGAATACCCAACGAGTGCCGATTGGGACTTTGTTCTTTGGAAGGTGTACCAGATTCCACACATGTAACTTGCTAAACTACTGCAATTCTTCTTGCATGAACTCTACCCAACTGTTCTCAAGCAAAGCAGCTTTGATATTCTTAGGTTCAACTTGATATATGAAGCAAGAGAAGAGACCGTCATTCATTGCTTCGGTGGCACTATGAGTTCGGACTCCCACATTGAGTGGACCAATGATGTTGTCTGTAGGATGATCCTTGTGAATTCTCAAATGTGGAATCTCATCCTCTTCTAAGTGGTCATCTAGATTGGTAACGTTGTTGTCAGGAATAACAACTTCCTCATTGATAGGACCTTCATTAGATGATTGTGGAGCAACATCCACTATTTGAGGAGTTTCTTGCTCAACAGTTTCACTTGTTGCCATAGAGTCCGAAGAATCCTGAGTGGGTGATGATGAGAAACCTAAAGCAGTAGAAGTACCTAGACAATTTACAGACATAAAAGGATTAGCTGAGACAGATATGTTAGTAAAATCAGGAAGATTAAAGGATTTAAACAAAGAATCGACATTAAAAAGCTAATCAGGACCATCCCCAGCGTCTTTATGATTGCTTTAATGCCAGTTGATATCAATGGACTCCAGCACAATCTTTCGTCTCTTGTTGTAAACACGAAAAGCTCTTTGGTTAGAAGAATAGCCCACGAAATAGCACTCATTCTCTTTGGCTTCAAACTTGTTCAGCTGATCAGAAGTATTCAGCATTGTGTAAACACACCCAAACTTCTTGAAGAAATCAATAACAGGCTTGCGCTTGTACATAATTTCATAAGGTGTCTTGTTGCAGCTTTTGATAATGAGAACTCGATTCTGCATAAAACATGCGGTATTGACTGCCTCGGCCCAAAACATGATAGGAAGCTTAGAATCAACGATCATAGTTGTTGCTGCTTCTATCAACGTACGATTTCTTCGTTCAGCTACACCATTTTATTGTGTAGTACGAGGTGCACTGAATTGCCAAGAGATACACTTACTTTCACAGAAAGAATCTAAAATGGCATTCTTGAACTATGTGCCATGATCACTACGAATAGTCTTTACACTTAGATTGAACAGATTCTTAATTTGTAGTAGATGAATCTTCAGAGTCTCTGGCGTCTCATCTTTCTTTGCCAGGAAGAATACCCAAGTAAACCGAGAGAACTCATTGGTTACCATCAAACAGCAGGATTTCCGTCCATGACTCACTTCACTCAAAGGACCGAAAAGATCCATGTGAAGCAATTGAAGGGGAGAGTCAATGGAATTAGTGGTTTTGGGTTTGTGAGAAGATTTGTGCTGCTTGCCCTTGGAACAAGAGAGACAATGTTCCATGGGTAAGAAATCTTTCAAAGGTAAATCGGTGACAAGGTTTCCTCGAACAAGGCGGTTCATTGTCTTGAAATTCACATGTCCTAATCTCTTGTGCCAAAGAAAGGACTCATCCTCTGAAGCTTTTGAAAGAAAGCAGGTTTCGATTCCTGATGGATTATTCATATCCAGACCATAAGTATTGAATCTTCAAGGAGCACGCATGAGGATTAGGTCTCCGGGAATAACCACTCCAGGCTTCAGAATCAAACATTCCTTGGAGTTGAAGAGGGCACAAAAGTCTTTATCACAAATCTGGGACACACTCATCATATTATACTTTAGCTATGGAACAAAATTGACATTCTCCAAGCTATTTACACCGTTATACACAGTTCCTTGACCTTCAATCTTTCCTCCTCTTGGATTGCCTACAAAGGCGACAAAATCTC
Organism: Smallanthus sonchifolius; assembly: GCA_023525975.1. Lineage (NCBI taxonomy): Eukaryota > Viridiplantae > Streptophyta > Magnoliopsida > Asterales > Asteraceae > Smallanthus > Smallanthus sonchifolius. The sequence goes on along the minus strand of CM042024.1, from coordinate 90,137,115 downwards.
CGTCCAGTGGATGATAATTTTGCAATAAAGAAAAATGACCAGTCATATGTCTTGAGCAACCACTGTCGACATGCCAGATATTGTCTCAAGTCCTTCTCAATTGTCCCTACACAAAATGAATTTTTTAGACATTGGTACCCAAGCCATTGCTAACTTGGAACTTCTTAGTTTTACAAGATGCAATTCAGAAATCATAGTCAGAATCCTCCTTTAATGTGTTCTCAAAAAGATCATTATTCTTAATTTTCCAAATCCTTTTCAACCAATCTTTAGCATTTTTAATCCTTTTACGTCGCAAAGTTCTACTATGTTGTGATTTAGATAAAACACTTGAAGCACAATCAACAGAATTTTGAAAAACAGATGGTACATTTTCTTCTTGGAAATGATATGTAGACAATTTACATGTCTTGAAAACATGATTGGATTCCCCACAACTAAAACAAACTTTATCACATGTTGGCTTAGCCTGATAATTGTCATCACAGGATGATGAAAATGATTGTGATGTTGAGACATCGGAACTAGAGGCAACTCTTTCTTTAATATTTCTTTCTTGAAGACTTTGATCTTCCTTTAATCTGAAAAATTCCACATTACTCATTGTTTCTTATGGAATGTCAGTCACAACAACTCCTTCACTTTTAAAATTTGCAATACAACTCATAGCATTTACAAATTTAGGAACAAAAGGCAAAGCATTCTTAAACTTAGAAATAACATTTCTCAAACTGTCATGCTCAGAAGGCACAGAACCAAAATACAAATTTTCAATGTGTTCACAAATATCTGGTTTTGACACGGACATATTATTACATTTATCCGACTCAAGTTCATTTAAAACTTTTCCCTTACTAGAACTCTCATCACAATTATCTTCGGAACCTACACAATATGACTCTGCACAGGAAGCAAAACTGTCAGAACTGGAGTTTGAATATAATCATCAGCAGATAAATTACAAATAAAAGGTGTGGGAACATGAGGAACTGACATATCAGCAAATCTAACAGACTTGGAATACGGAGGATGGTGAGAGTTATACCCAATGCCTTCTGCGACTTTTTTATGAATTTGGTTGTCAATGATTCCAAAAAGGATTTTCTGATTTATACCCATGTGTTCAACTTAAAATTTTGCTTTTTCGGCCTTTTGAAGTCTTTTAGTTAAAATTTCGTTATTATTCTTTTGTGTAGTAAGTTGCACAATCAAAGATCGGTTTTCTCCAGAAATATCACGAATTTTCTTTAAGTAAAGTTTCTCAATTTTAGCCACAGAATCATATATCACCTTTATGTGATCTCGTTCATCGACCAAGGCCTGGTTGATGAATCTATATTTCTGAATTTCATTTAAACAAGATTTAGTACTGCAAAGTCTAGACATTACCTCAGCTGGTATGGCGGTAAGATCCTTAACTGGTTCAATCATGACACATTTCTCATTTTCTTCAATGTCTGCCATTAGTGCCTTGTCGGCTGCTTCCCCTTCTTGATCTCCCCAATGATAGTGTCCATCAGCTAGACAGACCAGAGCTGTTGAGCTGGAAGTTGTAGTGGATTTGGGAGAGATGGCAGCTTGCTTTCCAGATGAATTCTTCTTTTCATTCTACTCCTTTGATGATGGTTCCTTGCAGTTCCTTGCAAAATGACCCAACTGGTCACAATTGTAGCATCTCACCTTTTTGATGTCAAACCCTAGAGTCTTTCCTTGCTTGAATCTATCCATCCCAGTCCTCTTGATGAATCTTTTGGCTCTCAGAGTCAGCATAGCCATACACCAATCAATATCCATCTTTTCCAAATCATCCGGGTTGATCTGCTCCAAATCATCAGGTTGAAAGCTGACAAGTGTCAAGTTTCCAGAAATTAGTGCCTCATAGCATGACATAAAGGCAGTCATGATAGGCAGATACTCACCGGGTATCATAGTGGTAGGATTCTGAGATGTGGATGAAGTAGTAGGCTGAATTCCAGAAATTAAAGGTGTGACATCAGTTTGAAAATAAGCCATTGTAGTTTTGTTGGATGAACCTTGACTTGCAATAAGATATGTGTTTCTAGACTAATTAGTTGGAGTGACTGCACCCTTCTTTATCTCTAACTCATAAGACTCCAGAATGCTGAAGATTTCTTGCTGTGATAAGTCACTTAGCTTTTCAGTTTTCTTGATCGTAATCCGATACATATTCCATTCCTCGGACAGTGAATCAAGCAGCTTCTTGTTTAACTCAACATTGGGATACTCAGTTCCCAAAACCTTCAACTTAGAAACAATGCTTGAGAATCGGTTGATCAGTTTAGACAAGGGTTCTCCAGGGACACTGCTAAACATTTCATATTGTTTTTTGATCAAATCCCTCTTGCTTTCTCTAACCTCAGCACTTCCCTCAAACCTTGTACATAAAGCAACCCAAAGATCTTTGGCAGTAGTATACTCAGCAAATATGTTAAACACATCCATAGGATGAGCCATAGCAATAGATCGATAAGCCTTGTTATCTCTGGCAATTAAGGCAATATCCTTATCATCAAATTCAGACACCACCTTGGGACATTGAACATCTGCAGTGGTAGTAACTGGCTTGTGTGGACCATCGGTGATTGACTGCAAAAGAGTGTGGTCATGGAAATGAAAGAAAGTCTTCATTTTCTTGGTCCAGTCATCAAAATCTCTAGTGGACACCAAGACAGGTGGTTTGTTTCCCCCAGCATACTCAGTGGAGCTTGAAGTTTCCATAATCTCAGAAAAAGAAAGTCAAACAGTAGCTTGTTTCGGGTGAACAGGGTTGGTCGAAACAACTAGTTTCGATAGAGAAAAAGCTGACCGAAACTCCTAGTTTCAATAGAACAATACTTCCTAAAACTTCTAGTTTCGATAGAGAAAACAGAAACCAGAAACAACTATTTTCGATGAAGAAGACTTAGCGGAAAATCCAGCAAACTTAGTAGAAACTACAAGTTTCGATTGAAACTAGTTTCAATAGGGCAGTAGTTTCAGGTGATCAGTCTGCAAAAGTTAGTTTCGATTAACAAGACAAATAACCAGTTTCGATGATACCTTCTCCAGACAAGAGTACAGACAAAAAATTTCGATGACCAACTAAAAGCAGAAAATGTCTCCCAGTAGTTTGATACCTCCTTCTTCAAGCTTCAGTAGACTCCATTGATGAAAAGCATCAAATATCAAAGATAATAAACTCAAAATCTAATCCAGGGAAAAGCTTCCCAATAAGCTTCTGAACACAAATCAATCTTCAGATCCGAAAAACTCAAAGAAATAGTGCTGAAATCGATGAAACAGTACTTCCAAAACTTTGATGTAGAAAAACTTCAATAAAATGCCGAAAAACACCTAAAATCGATCAAAATAACCTGAATATACTTAGAAATCAAGAGCATAACCTGTCTCTGATACCAATTGTAGGTCCATATTTCAATCGGAAATCACTTAATAGATCGATTACACACACACAGGCGGAATCTGTGTCCTGGTTTATAACAGTTGTAACACAATCTGGTTCCACTCATACACTGCAATGCAGTGTGTCCTGCCTTCCCACATTTTTTGCAAGTCGTGGACTTGAATCGGCACTCCCCCGGGTGCCTTCTTCCACAAGTCTTGCAATTTTGGATACTTTTCCTTTGGGAGGAACCACCTCCCGGTTTACTAAACTTAAACCTCTTAAGAGGCATAGGAGAAGGATAACTCTCTCCTTTCCTCTTCCCGTCTTTTTCATTCTGTCTCTTGAGCTCAGTGTCACGTTTTCGAGCCCAATCAATCATCTGTGCTAAGTTCGCACACTTGGATGGATGGATAAACTCTCTAATCTATGTTTTTAGAACGAGATGATATCTCGTTATCCACATCTATGGAGTTGTTAACAACGTCGGTCTGAATCTGGCCTTGTCAAAGAAGATCCCTGTGATTTCATCCACAATCTCTGTTGTTTGACGGAGTTGAAGAAACTCCTCAGTGATTCTTTCAACTGCCACTTGAGGGCAATAGTGTTTTAGGAAGAGATCTTTAAATTCTTCCCACCTCATCTCCTTGATTCTTTCTCTACCTTTCTTTCTCTTTACTACTCCTCACCAATCGTCAGCTCACTCTTTTAATTGATTGGTGGTGAAGGTAACTTCTTCCTCCTTCTCACAGTGGTATGTATTGAATGCTCATTCTATTGAGGCAACCCATCTTTGACTTTCTAAGGGATTAACAGCTCCCTTAGACTCTAAAGGTTTGCAGGTCATGAAATCCTTGTATGTACAACAAGTTGACTTCTTATCAACTTTTGGATTTCCTCCTTCTCCATTATGAGTAACCTCTTTATGGTTTTTAATCCAGCTTTCTAATGAATTCTGTAAATCTGCTTGTAAGATCGGGAAGTTTGCATCAAATGCTTTTCCTACTTCTATTGTGATTTGTTTCAGGATATTCTTCGGGACTTGCTCAACTTCGTTTTCATCATGATGTGGAGATGCAGCTCTCCTATGGCTTCCCTCGTCATGTACTTCGTCATTTTGATGTTCAGCCATTTGCTAAAACATGATGTCGTTTAATCTCTCATTTGTTTACCCAAATAATAGTCTAGGGTTTTTATACTACTAGCCTTTTATCAGTTTAACCCTATTCCAGTATTCTAGGGTTTCACATAAGGCCCCATCTATGCATTTTACACATATGCACATACATTCATTCATTTTAATCGTGCATAATCACATTCCCGGCTTACTATATGATGAAATAAGTTAACATATGATGTTCGCGATATCATGATGGTCCCATACATTAGCTCCAATACTTGCCAGGTATAAGGCAATGTATATTACGCATCATGATACTCCCAATTATCACATGGAGCTTATCTCATACAAAATTCAGCCCACGTATATTCACACATTTCTATTTTAAGCATTGGAATTTAAACATACTTGCTTCCTTGGACGGCCTCGGATTGAATCCCTATTTATATCACGAGCACTTATGGTTTGACTTTAAGTACCCCTTTTTTATACTTAAATCCCTCAAACCGTGCTCTGATACCAACCTGAAACACCCTACTTAATTCTTATTTTATCAGAGTATTATATTGCGGAAAACGGTCCCAGTTTGAAAAAAACCTTGCCATGAAATGGTTAAGGTAATTTTTTCATTTATAATATCATTGTTTTACAAAAGACAATGTAGTTACATCATATTACATAGGGATCTCTAACTCCGACTGCTCCATCCTCAGGAAGCCTCATTCCACGTGCTTCTTTCCTGCAATGTTTAGAAAACGTTTTTGAATTAGCTTTCTCTAAGTAAGAACAATGCATCTTTTCATTTCATTATGAAACCTTTAGGTTCTTATTATTTTTCACGTTTTCTCAGGCTCTCGGTGCCCCCGTAACCATCTTCGGACATACCTCCGATCACGGTATTTGTATATTTTATGGGTGTGCTAACCCCCCTCGCAACCATCTTTGGCCGTACCTCCGGTCCGAGTATTGGTAGGGTTTTTATACTCGTCAGTGTAGACCCCTTGCATTTTTCACGAAGACTTGTTCATTCCTCAGCCCCGTAGGCTTGGAATCTTTTCTTCGTTCAGCCCCGTAGGCCTTGAGTTTCCTTTTTCTTTTCCTCAGCCCCGTAGGCTTGGAATCTTTTTAGTTATCTTCTTTATTATTTATTGAGATCCACCTTAAAGCCCGGGTATCTCATTTCATTTAGGACCTTGAGTATCTTGGACTCACAGCCTCCCAAATGTATCAAGCATTTGTTTTTATTTCACGTATATGCTTGATTTACTTCCCAACCAGTCCTTACCATAAAACTTCGTAACGGTTTCTCCACGATGCATTAAAAGGGTTTATATATAGGAACTACCAGCGGCGTATCCACCACCCCTTTAACACTTCGTGAGTACTCCATTATTCCATTTTAGGGTTTAGACTCGTTCCATCATACTCATTTATATTTTGCATGTATCATCATGCATTCAAGTATTCATCATGCATTTCACGTATTCATATTCATCATGTATTCATGCATGGTATATTCCTAGACTCATGTACTTTCATCACATATTTATACTTGTCATATATTGTAAACTGGAGTGATTATCCTTCAAGAGTAGTACCTCCAACAGAGATATTCCCAGGAAAGAGTGACGGGTCTAGGAGAGATTTATAGACCACTCTTTCCTTAGACAGAACATTCCGTTTGTCAGATAACTACATTCCGGTTGGATGTTCTCCCGTACTTTTACTATATTTCATTATTATTTATTAGTCTATATCCCTAAACATTCATAATGGTTTCACCATGAAGTATCAAGAGGTTTATATATAGGAAGTACCAGCGGCGTATCCACCGCCTCTTGGACACGTCGTGACTACTCCATTAATTCCGTTTAGTGTTTAGACTAATCCGTCATTACCCCGTACCCTCGTTATATTTATAGCACATAACACATAACATTTAATCACATAATTCACATAATAGTGCCTAGGGTACGGGCCCAATTTACTTACTTTAGTCTCGGGTCGTTTCCTACGCTCGTTCCTCGCCTAAACGCTTCTCCGAACTCAAACCGTACTCGCAGCGTACCGAACTTGCACTTAAACGCGCCACACCAGATCCTTTACACCTTCTCAGATTTGTTTGTATGTGTGGAGTAAGTGTTTTTGTGATGATTCAATTTGAACGGCCAACTCCAGCTATTTATAGGCAAAAATCTGATCCAGTAACGGACTGTTACCGTTGGTGACGGTCCGTTACCGTTTTCTTGGCCTTCAAGGGCTTTCTGACCATGTAACGGACCGTCACGGCTCATGACGGTCCTTCATGGCCTTAGGGTGCGATGACTCGGTGATATGTGGCTTAAAACAAAGCGTTTTCATGATTTTGCGGTGTGACGGACCGTCACGGCCGGTGACGGTCCGTTATGGATTTTGGCCTCCGTGACGGACCGTTACACATGCAGACGGTCCGTTATGACTCCATTTTCAAATTCTCCTCGCCGAGGCACCCAAGTTTCATATATTATGGCTTCCGTAACTCCTTTTCTAGCTTGGGATATGCCTATATGAAGTTTTGGGCTATTTCCAGGCGAATAGTCTTTCTGTTTTCGTGTCCGGTTACGTTCTAGCATCGAGTTTCTTAGCCGACACGTGTCCCAACTTATTTTATGAGTTTGGGATGTTACATAGGATGAATTCGGGAATTTCTTGAGGATTGATAGGTTTTCAAAACCATTTTATTGCAAAAAACGTGGGGTACGTTGTGTTTCGTGCTTAAATGGTACGTTATAATCATATGAAATCTTGTACAAAAAAATGATCGGGTTTACCTTGCAAAAATATCGACTATCTTCAGGGATTCACAGTAGCTGACTGGAAAAGGAAGTTTTTCAAGAGTTTGACCCAGACATGATCTCACGTTGGATCTTTTCCAAGGCTTAGTGTATATATCCTTTTATTTGGTTTTTGCATTTATTTTTTCATATGAAAATCTAATCTTCTTTATTAGCTTGTTTAAATAGTTGGACATATGTGAGTCCTCTTGTTGATACTTTTCTCTAAGTTTTTCAGGTTAATCGAAACTACTGGGCTATCGAAACTTCTGTGTTCAACCGAAACTACTTTGCCTATCGAAACTACCTAGTTTCGACAGGGGCATTTTGGTCTTTTGTCTGCCTTTAAATTGAATTTCTTCATAGTCATGTTCTCACTTCATGCTTTTCACTCTGAAACTCCTTACACTCTCATTTCACCCATAAAATTCCTTTTTCGAAGTGGTCTAAGTTATGATAATCGGTTTTCACTTTCCGATTCCCCTCGTCTTCATCAATCTCAGGTATTTCAGTAGTTGCATCTTCTGTTATTGTGTCATGATGAGACTAGGGTTTGGTTCTTGAAGTTTTTATGGCAGAAAATGTGTTCTTAGGCTTGTTTCTTGCTTAAATTTTGTCTATTAATTCATCTTTGTCCATTACTTATCTATTTGATGTATATTTGCAGAATTCTTCAAAGCTTTTCGGTAAGATGAAGTTTCGACACCCTCACAGGACTTTCTTACCCATATTTTTGTGCTTATACTTACTTGTATTTACTTTGCGAGTATTGCATGTTTATATTTGCTTTTTGTTTCCTGCTTTTTAGTACTTATGTACATATTCAGGTTGTGGGTATGGAAACTAATTGTTTCGGGAAAAAGGATCTTTTCATTAAATTAACGTTTTTATGTTTTTGAACAAGTCAGTCAATCGAAACTAGTTGTTTCGATATCTCTCTTGTTCAATCGAAACTACTAGTTTCGACAAGGCTTCTTCAATCAAAACTAGTTGTTTCGATCAGCCAGTTTCTGAATTTGTTCAAGTATTTTACCCTAGTGTTCTGATGACTCTATCATATGCAGAATGGATCTCATATTTGTGAAGAAGCATAATATTTGTGCATTTCTGAATGTTGCTGACCCCAAGAGTGAAGGCTTTGAGCCCATGCTGAATTTTCATGCTAACTCAAATGTGAGCTTTGCTAAAAGCCACAATCTTCCTATATTCGAGTCTTCCATCAGACAATTTTGGGCAACATCTGTTAGAGTCTCAATCAACAATGTGGAACACATCAGAGCCACAGTCTTTAACCAAGAAGTTCTTATCTCTGTGGCCGTTATAAGACAAGTACTAATGTTCAATGACAACCATGTTGCTCCTACTGAGTATTCAAGCTTCTTCATTCGTGAAAGCTTTAGGAGAATGGGTCATCCTGACTAGTTCAAGAGTGACTAAATCACCAAAACCTTCTTAGCCCCTCACTAGAGATACATAGTGCATGTGTTCATCCATTTCACTTCTATTAGGAAAGGAGGATTTGACTCTGCTAATGCACAGGTAGACTCTGCCATTCTGGCTTGATCAAAGGCAGAGACTATAATTTTTCAGGGCTTGTATTCAGACAAAAGATGGAGAATATAACTGGGAAGATTAAGGACAAGTTCCTAGTGTATCCAAGGTTCCTACAGATGATCATCAATCATCTTCATCCAAACCTACCCCAATAAGGAAACCTGCTAGTCCTTGACAACATGATTTCAAAAACCCTAAGTTACATGAAGAGTACCAGCTCAAGGAGTAACAGGATCATTGTGAATATTCCTTTGTTCGGGAACATCATCGGTGAACCTGAACCCGACGTCCGAGATGTTGACCCTGAGGAAATCATTATCAAATCAGAAGAGGAAGAAGATATACAGGATGAAGGATATCAGGAACAGGAATTTCAGGCTGAGGGTCATGAAGATGTCATAGAACCAGGGAGAAGAACAGCCCATTCTGGAGGCTCAATTTCATGATTTAGATGTTAAAAATTTAGACCCATTGAATTTTCAAGTACAACAAGGTGTCCAGTTGGAAAACCCTGAAGCTGAAGGACACCCTAGAGGAGAAGAGGAGTCTAACAGTGGGATTCTTGATGAAGCTATTTATGCTACAAATTTAGAGAAAACTGAGTCTGAAGAGATAGTTGAACTTCCTCATTCCTCATCTAAAAGGCCAGTTGATACCGACTCTGATTATGAACAAGAAGAACCTCTCACAAAGAAGATCAAAACCGGGTTGGAATCCTTATCAACCTCATATGAATCACTATTTGTATGACCAAAACAACCAAAACCTCCACCATCTCCCATTCACACAGCCACTTCTCCATCACCAAAGCAACCTAAACCACAACCAACTCTTCCCCTCTCTCAAGCTGAAACCTCATCACTAGATGAAGAAACAACATCATCTTCCACTCGTGTCAAGAAATTGAGCCAGAGTGTAAAGAAATTGAATGACCAATTATCAAAGAAAGATGAAGAAATCAAAAGTCTGAAATCTGATCTTACAGGGCAAACAGGGGAAGTCAACGATTTGAAAGTTGAGGTGGTCACTCTAAAGAATCAACTTAAGATACAACAAACTCAGCTAGCTGACCAACATGAGCAACTTTTAAAGCAGAAACAAGACCTATTAGTTGTGATTGCTCTGGTAAACTAGCTGAAGAGCTCAATTGTTACCAAGCAGGCAGACAGAAAGAAAGGATTCTCAAGTTCAGCGGGAGTCACATGAATCATCATCTACAACAACTAGTGGTCTCTCCTCCCCTACCATTGTAACTAACCCCGAATCTGCTCTAGTCCCTTACTTAGGTACATCTGGATCACCAAAGGAGGGAGCAGAAGTTAAAATTGAAGAGCAGGAGTATGATCTTCCATCCCTAAGCCAAAGATGAGCTGACAGAGGCAAACGAAAGGAGAATGAATCAGAAACTGAGCTGATGGTGCTTGATGAAGAAGAGATTGACTCTGATCATGAACTGGATGAGTTGCTGAAGCAGATTGATGATTATGGAACTAATAAAAATTTTGCAGAAATTGTGACTCTTGGAGAAGAACGTGGAGAAAAGGTCCGGTACTTTACTGAAACCGGAGATGAAATTCAAGCTCTGTCTGATAATGATGAGGAGGATCCAAAGTTCAAATTGCTTTTGCTGAGCCTGAAACCACTGCTGAGTCAGGAAGCATGATAAAAGAAGCAACTAAAACAACAACTGAGCTAACTTAAGAAGCTGCACCCACTCCCCAGGTCCAAAACCTTATGAGGTATTGGTTTAAGAAATTGGAACCTGAAGAACCACTAAAACACTATGAGTGGTTTGCTGAATACCAGGAGCTGAAAAGACCTCAAGTTGGTTGGAAGTATGACAAGGAGAGGTCCCTGTTCATTGTCAGAAGGTACAAGGGAGGTGTGGAGCACTTCAAGACACCCAATGACTTCAGCACCCTCCCAAGATATGATCTAAGGGCCTTAGTAAAGCTACCTCTATAAAATCCAAGAAATATTCGGATAGCTAGAGATTTTGAAACCTTTCTTCGAAACCAAACCTTCAATGATTTCAGATCTATGACCACAACTAAGCCAAGGAGAGTTCTATCAAAGACAAGAGTTCATCCACAAACCCAGAAACCTTGGGTTAGTCTGAGATACAAGCCGACAACAACTGTCAAACCATTCAATTGCCAAGGTCTATACATGTTCAACTCCAAACCTTCAGAAGGTGGTTCTACAATTCAACCATAGGTAGCACAGTGATTGAATGCGGAGGAAAAGAAGACATTTTTATATTTGATCCCATGGAATTGCTCAAGTTCAAACCTGAGGATTTGGAAGTACTCTTCAACCCTCCTATCTAGATCTTCTGTGAGGATGATGAGGCTGATGCCAAAGCATATTAAAAGGTTGTCACTGTAAATGCAAAGCCTTTATTTCCAAGATCTAAAGATGCACCCGCTGCATGAAGACCTTGAAGACAATGATGCAATAGCTTAGGGGGAGATTGTAGGGTTAAGTATTTTGTATGTTATGCCATCAATGTAACTCTGAAAAAATGTCCTTTGTGTCTGTTATTTCTGTATTTTAGTTTTTTCTATTTGATTTAATTTACTGCTTTACTTAGTTTAAGTCTGGGCCATCGAAACTACCTAGTTTCGATTGAGTTTTGTTCAATCGGAACTAGTAGTTTCGATAGATGAGTTGTTTCGACAGGGGGAACTTATGTTTGATGTAAATGCTTAATCGAAACTAGTAGTTTCGATGAGCATAGTTTCGATACCTGTCAGCAGCCTATAAATAGCCTAGTTTCAGAATGTTTAGGGTGTGAGTGACGGCTGTAACCCTTGAATTCCACTTTCACAGTTTTCCTTGAATCAATACAATCAGTGATTTTGTTCATTGTGTTCTTACACTTTCATATCAATCTGTATTGTGTTCTTGAGTGTGGTTAGCCTATTATCTTCACCATATGTTGTTATTTGTCTCTGTTTCATCACCATACTCACCTATTCCGCAGGTGTGTGTGTGTAATCGATCTGTTTTAGTGATTTTGTCTAAAATCTGGACCTACATTTATTGATCCAGTGGTGGCCGAGTTAGTATCGGTGGAGAGCCAAATAGCTCTAATCGGACCAAAAGAGGGAAGTCTTAATCGCCAACTAGGAGAGGCAAGCTAAAGAGTAAAATTGCAAGAAGTTCCTTGGTTGGTAAGGAGTTAAATGGTTTTTCTTTTGTTAATAAAATCTTTAAATTCATTGAACTAGGGAAACATTTGGGATTAAGATGGATGGTATGGAAATGGATTTTCAAAATTTAATGGATCGATGAATGCTATAATGATATGTCATTCAATCTTTGTGGGATCGAGAGTTTGGTAAAAATGAAAGGGGTTGCAACCTTATGTAGTAAGGAGGCTATTAATTTTTTAGGCATTCAAGAAACTAGAATGTCGGGAGTCGACTTGTCTCATATTCGGTCGTTATGGGGAAATTCTAAGTTTGATTTCGCTTTAAGCTCGGCTAGGGGAAAATCTGGTGGTATCATGTCGGTGTGGATTCTGGCTTTTTTTTGTTAAACAAAATATATGTTGCATGGATAATTTGGTGATTGTCAAAGGGGTGTGAGTGAATATAAAGATTGATTGCTATTTGGTTAATATTTATGCATCGTAGGAAAAGAGTGAAACGCAGAAGTTGTGGTGCACTATTAAGTCATTTATGGCTACTCAACTGGGTTATTGTTGTTTATTTGTGATTTTAACTCGGTGCGGTCTCCGGACGAGAGGTTCGGTACGACTTTTTCTCCTACTAATGCGTCTCCTTTTAATAATTTATTGACAGAGTTGGGGTGGTGGACTTACAAGGGGGGGGGGGGGGTTAAATTCACTATATTTGATAAGGCGGGGAAGAAATTTAGTAAACTTGATCGGTTTTTATTATCAGAAGGGTTAGTGGATTTGGTCTCTTGGCTGGAAGCGCGGCTTATTAGTTCCAGGTTGTCTGATCATAGGTCTATTATATTATGTCAAAATAAAGAGGACTATGGTGTCGTACCGTTTAAGTTTTATAATGCTTGGTTAGAGTGGGAAGGGGTTGACGACTTGGTTCATGAGTCATGGAAGATAGAGATTCAAGGGAATGGTATGTTCAAACTTAAAGAAAAACTTAAACGTCTGAACAGGTTTTGAAGATTTGGGTTAAGCAGGAGAGATTGAAAAATAATGTGTCTAAAAAAGAGCTCCAAGAGGATTTAGAAAAATTAGAGGTGGAGTTAGAACAAAGGGGTTTCGGATTCAGTCTGTCAAGACCGGAACCAAAATAGAGCCCAACTTGCGTTTTTAGAAGCTAAGGAAATTAAAGAGCATGCGATTAAGTGCAAGGATGTGTGGCCTAAATTGGGTGATGAAAATTCAAAATTTTATCATGCTCTTTTGAAAAAAAAAGGAGACAACAGTCTATTAGGGGGGGGGGGGGGGTAAAAGATGAAGGTGTTTGGTTGGATGATCCGGTTTGGGTAAAAAAGGCCTTTCATGGGTATTTTTCCTCTAAATTCGAAAAGCTAAATACTTTTTCGTTGATTAATCGTAGCATGTTGTTTCCCGTGCTCTCTAAGTCTCAGGTTTTGAGTTTGGAAGCACCGATCTGTATGCAAGATCTTAAACTTGCGGTTTGGTCGTGTGGGGATGACAAAACGTCGAGCCAAGACGGTTTTACGTTTTGGTTTTGTGAAACACTTTTGGGAAACTATTAAAGGCGACATGTTCGAGGCATTTGACTATTTCTTTAGGTTATTTGTTTTTCCAAAAGGATGCAACTCTTCATTCCTGACTCTTATTCCTAAGGTTCAAAGTCCGACTCTCTTTAAAGATTATCGGCCGATTAGCCTCATTGGTATTATTTATGATATGATTGCAAAAGTCCTAGCTTCACGGTTAAGCTTAGTGATTGATTCTTTGGTGAATGGGTTCAATCTGGGTTTATTAAGGGTCGTCAAATTTTGGATGGCCCGTTAGTGATGAATGAGTTAGTGGATTGGTGTAAAAAGAGAGAAGACACTAATGATCTTTAAAGTGGATTTTGAGAAAGCGTATGATTCGCTTTCATATGAATATTTGCAGTCCATCATGGGTTTTATGGGGTTTGGTGAATAATGGATTGGTTGGATCAAGGCTTGCCTTTAATCGGTAAGACTCTCTGTTTTGGTAAATGACAGCCCTATAGGTAGTGGTGCACAAAAGGACCGGATCTAAATCCGACCCGACGGATAATCCGGAATCGGATCCGGCATGAACCGGATAAAAAAGAACCGGACCAGATCTTCCTGGAACCGCCGGATACAGAACCGGTTAAGGGTTTTTTAGTGGACCTGACAAAAATCGGACAAAAAAGAACCGGACAAATATCAGACAAAAAAAACCGGTTCTAACCGGATTTAGCCGTTGGGCCTAAAAAAGCCATTAACTAGCTGTTTTTTTTTTGCTTTTTAGGGTTTTTGAGACTTGAAACTTGGTATAAATAGGTATTAGGGGTATGGGTTAGTTCACCACAACATTCTAGCTCTCAAACCTTAAAAACGCTCTCAAAACGCTCACTTTTACGCAAAAAAACGCTCTCAATCTCTCATGGCTTCCGCTTCCACAAGCACTCAAAATTCGGTTGGTGGTTCTACTAGCAATGCCACGGTGGTGAGAGTACTTCCTTGCTCCCGAAACCAAGAGATATGAGCTTATTTCGATTTATGCAAAATGTCGAACGGTTCGCAAAAGGCTCGTTGCAAAAGTTGTGGTAAAATTTTGGGTGCTGCGGGAAATAACACTTTGAGGAAACATATTGTTAGTCACGCAAAACATACTCAATGTGAAGATCAAACTCAAATTGGTAGGGATGGAGGAGTTTGGCAATACAATGTTGAGACGGTTCATGAGAGAATGGCACATTTCGTCATTCAAGAAGGGTTGCCTTTTGATCACTTTGATAACCCGCGCTTGACGAGGATGATACAAGAGACGCTTCAACCGAGCTACACAAATGTAAGTCGTTCTACTTTAAGAAGAGATTGTTTAAAAATGTGGACAAGATAAGAGCTAAAAAAGAATTAATATTAGGTTTTGAAAATTTAAATATCGGCATTAAGTTAACCACGAACGTTTGGTCCGCTCCACATGGTTTACCCGAATCGTACCTTTGCGTTACCGCAGATTGGGTTTAACCCGAGTCGTGGCAAATGATAAAGCGTACGATTGCGTTTGATTATTTTGTATATCCACATACCGGTGAAAACTTATTTTATATTTTAGACTCGGTAATTCAAACTTATAAAATTCAACAAAACATATTTTCAATATCTTTTGATAACGCTTCAAATAACACAAACGCGGTGGAAAATAAAAAATAAAATATGAACCGCGTTGTAACGGTGTTTTCTTTCATAGTCGATGTCTTGCACACATCATTAACTTGGTTGTGCAAGACGGTCTAAACGTCCAAGAAATAAGAGACGTGAAAGAAAATTTTAAAGTGATGTTACGGGAAGTTTTTAGCACAAGCAAAAAAAGATATATGAACTATAGAAACTTATGCCAACAAACGGATTCCATCTTTTTTGGTCCGAATTGGGACGTAACTACTGCATGGAACTCGACATGGAAAATGTTTGAATCGGCCTTAAGGCAAAGAGTTACTTTAAAACATTTCTATGATAAACTTGTCCAAAAGAAAAGTTGTTCCAATAAATTTGATAATATAAGTTGGGATACGATCGAGAAACTAACTAATTTGTTTGAGGTTTTTAAAAATACAACTACATGTTTATGGGGAGTTTATTATCCCACGTCTTCGCTAATACTTCAACAATTATATTTAATATGTAATAAATTAAAAGAGTTTGAATATCATGGCCCTATTTTTGAAAAAAAATGGTAACACCTATGAAAGCTAAATTTAAAAAATATTATTCGAAAATGCCAGCTGTTGTTACATGTTCGGCCGTCTTAAACCCAACGATAAATGTAACCGGTGTTGAAACATTAATTGGATCAATATCGGACGATTTAAATATGTTTGAGGAAGACCCAAATTTTGAATCAAAGACAATAAGAAATTTCAAATCGCTTTTAATAATATGTTTGATTATTATTTACGCAAATATGGTGGAAGTGGTGATCCATCAAACATACGTGAATCAATGGGTTCGGTTTCAAGTTCTAGTAGTTCAAGGAACCCGATGCTAAATTTATTTAACACTTTAAGAAACGAAAATACTAAACGAGCTCGTGGAAGCAAACCAAGTAGCGAGCTTGAGAGATATCAAGCTACCGATTTTATTTCAACTCTAAGATCTGAGGAGTTTGAAAACTTTGATATCTTGAGTTAGTGGCAAGGAAGGGAATCCCAATATCCCGTTCTAGCCGCAATGACCCGTGACCTACTAACCGTCCAAGCTTCCACGGTAGCTTCGGAATCTGCTTTTTATCTTAGTGACAGGGTTTTGTCTATTCGAAAAACGAGGCTTACACCAGAATCTATGGAGATGTGTATTTGCTTGAAGGACCATTTGGATGCCGTCGAAGGTGTACAACATGTGGCAAACTAGAAGGCGAGCTTGACATTGAACAAGAAATACACGAGTTCGAAATAGAACAAGGGGCGGTGAATCCACTTTCGGATGAAAAAACAAGCTTATGATGAAGCTCAACGTATCTCAAGCGAAAAAGATTGAAAACCGAAGTTAGGAAGACTATGACGAGGACGAGTAGACAACGAATAACGAGTCACAATAAATAATATATATTTTGTGATTCAATTATGTTTTTTATAATTTTTTTTACGAACTATTGTTAAATCACTTAAAAAAAATATAACAAATAAATAAAACATGTATTTTATAGTGTATATTTGTTAATTTTTTAAAAATTGTTTTTTTTTAAATCCGGGGGCACCGGTTTTTTTGTCCGATCCGGTTCCAAAAATCCGGTCCGGTCCGGTCCCAATAGGTTCCAACTTTCCATGCCCAAAAATGGATCCTATCCGGAACCGGTTCCCCCTTGTCCGGTCCTTGACCAACGTTGACGGATCCAGATCCGAAAAATATCCGATTTGTGCACCTCTACCTATAGGGGAATTTGATATGCATAGGGGGTTAAAATAAGGCGACCCATTATCACCTTTTCTTTTCATTATGGTAATGGAGGGGTTACATGTGATGATTTAGGAGTCGATTAAATTAGAAATTCTTAAGGAGGTCAGAGTTGGTGCGAATGGAGTCCCTTTATCTCATATTTTTTATGCGGACGATGCTGTTTTTGTTGGAGATTGGTCAATCACAAATGCTCAAAATGTGGTACGTATTCTTAAGTGCTTTTTTCTTACTTCGGGTCTAAAAATAAATATGCAAAAATCAATTTTATATGGGGTGGTTGTGGAGGATGATGAGGTGGCTTCATGTGCTTCTTTCGTAGGATGTAAACCGGGGAAAGTTCCTTTTTTGTATTTGGGCATTCCGATTGGCTAAAATATGGAAAGAATTAGAGGGTGGAAAGCTATTTTAAATAGATTTGAAGCTAGAGTGGAGACATGGAAACCTACTTTTATGTCTATTGGTGCTAGATCTCTGTTGATTAAATCGGCCTTGGTGCTTTAGGGACTTATTATATGTCGGTCTTTAAAGCTCCGGTGGGTGTTTTGAAGAGGTTACAGCAAATTCGATCTAGATTATTTTGGGGAGGTAGTCACGGGGAGAAAAAATGCATTGGGCAAATTGGAATTTAGTTTTTGCGTCGAAAGAAAAAGGTGGCATTGGCATTGGATCTTTGGCTAGTGTTAATAGTGCTTTGTTACAAAAGTTGATGTGGAGATTTGTAAATGAAACGTGTTCTATTTGGGTGCGAATTATCTCTTCCTTATATGGGTCGGATGCAGTTTTTTACTTTTAGCATTAAAGGGAACAACGTTTGGCAAAGAATGGTGAAAGATTTTCGTAAACTGCATGAATCTGGTATTGTTCCTTTCAATTAAATTCATAGAAAAATTGGGTGTGGTAATGAGACTAAATTTTGAAATCATATCTTGTGTCAACACTTATGCTTAGCTGAGAAGTTCCCGAGATTGTTTGCTTTTGAATTGGATAAGGATTGTTTGGTGGTGGATATGGTGGCGGGAGATGCGTGGAAGTGGCCTAGGGATATTAGAGGTGGGGCAGAATTAGCTCAACTCGTTGAGTTGTCTAATTTGCTCACGGGTGTGTCTCTCGCTTCGGGAAGAGATCGTTGGGTTTGGTCGATGATGGGGGTGGCAGATGTTTCGGTTAAGGGGGTTCGAGAATGGATTGATGAATATTCTTTGCCTTCTAGCGCGAGGAAAACAACTTGGTTCGCGTGTCTTCCTAGGAAGATCAATATTTGTGGATGGCGTGTGTTGGGAAATCGTCTCCTTACTCGGGTGAATCTGGATGCAAAGGGTATTGATGTTCCGTCTATCATTTGCCCATTGTGTAATGATGGGACGGAATCAAATATTCATATTTTTTCCGAGTGTAGGTCGATTAGGAAGATTTGGGATTTGATTGAAAGGTGACTTGGGGCGACATTTCCGGTTCTAAGATTTCTTGGGGACCTTATGGATTGGCTTGATGTTTCGAATCTCAATGTGTCGAAGAGGGAGATTGTGAGGCGATTATTTTTGTCTCTTGGTGGGGTATTTGGAAGCTTCGGAATGATGTGGTCTTTATGAAAGATAGGTCAAAGGACGAGAGTTTATTTGATGATGGTGTTTCGTTTATTTGATATTCTAGTAGGAACAATTAGTATAAACGGAAGTGAACAGAGTTGTTACAAAACCTCCTATCATTCATGTAAGTTTTTATTTTTTCGTATATTTTTCGCTAGTCGGTGTTTATAATATCGGCCGTTTAAAAAAAAATAATGTTTATTATTTAACTAGTTTTTTTTACCATATTACAATATAGTTTAAAATAAAATCAACTTCAACTGTACCTTCACCGTTAAAATCATGACACACCAATCTTTTTACATTTTCACTTTCACCCTTAATACTATATATAATTTATTTTCCTTTAATAAATTTCGTTCGATAACTTTTTTCAAAAAACGGAGTGCACGGTTGCTTTTAGTTTTTTTTATTAATGTTCAGATAAAATTTTTTTTAAAAACGGAGTTGTATTTAAAATCGAGTTAGTTTTATCTTTGTCTATAGCGAGTGACGTTACAGTTGTGGTACCGCGACGAGCCGAACCTGTTATGAGCGAACAACATCATTGCCGGTATTGGTATTATCGGAACAGATCTCGGTATTCGTTTTCATGGTTTTCGATGACCCGAACGGGGTAATTTTTTAATTTTGTTTTTTTCCTTTTTTTTATTTAGTTTTATGTTTCTTTTTTATTTACATTATTTTTACCGTTACGCCTATATTTTGATTTAAATTTTATTAACGGTCAGTCCGACACTCACCTTGGAGCGCGGGTATACACGTGTCCTTACTCCTTACCTTATATATGCATGAAAGGAGAATAGTCCAATGCACAAAGTCTACAGACACGATGCAAATACCCACCGGAAAATTCTTCCGGGAAACAGAATTACCCCGGCAAAAATCTTTCAACGGCGTTCTCTTCCCTGCAGTGTTGTCCCCGACCACTAACACTAATATAACCGCCTTTAAAGAGGCTATTAGAGCTAAGAAGCCATGGCTGGAGTCTCTTCTTAAGAGAAGTGGCGTTATTCTCTTCCGAGGCTTCCCGGTTTCTTCCCCTTCCGACTTCAACGACGTCGTCGAAGCTTTTGGATTCCTGGAAGCGCAATACGTCGGCGGCCGAGCCCCTCGAACCAAAGTGGTTGGGCGGATTTATACCGCAAATGAAAGCCCTATGGATAAACGAATTCCGAGATGAATTATGTAAATTATTTATAAACATATATGATTTGTCAAATTCGTTTGCCTAACGATGAATTTTTAAGATTTATAGGGAACTTAAAACTTAAAAGGATTAAATTTGATTTGCAGGTGAATTTTAAATGATTATAGCTCGTTGAAGAAAATCTGCTTCTTGCACAAGTGGATTTTACTCGCATTAAATACAAGAAAATCTGCTTTTTTAAACAAGTGGATTTTACTCAAATTGATTTCTTTAATCTGCTAATTCAACCATCAGCTTGTCCAATCAACAGATTATCTAAAAACTAAAATTCTTTCAAAATTCACCTACCAAAATTGATCTCCCCCTATAAATCTAAAAATTTCGCTACCTACAAACCAAAATTGATCTCCCCCTATAAATCTAAAAGTTTCTCCTAACGATTGAAATTGTTCAATTTGTGAAACAGGCTCCGGATTTCCCATCCAAATTGTTTTTCTTTTGTGAAGAAGAACCGGGAAAGGGGGGAGAAACACCGGTAGTTTTGAGTAATATTATATATGAAAAGATGAAGGAGAAGAAGCCGGAGTTGGTTGTGAAACTAGAGGAGCATGGAGTGAAGTATACAACCATAGCGGGTGATGAGGACCATCCATCGGACATTGCCGGAAGAGGTTGGAAGTCTATATACATGACCGATGACAAACAAGTTGCTGAGGAAAGGTTTTCATTTCTTTCTTAACGTTAACTTAACCTTCTTTATATAAACTTAACACATAATTCATTGTTCCAGTTTAGTATAAACGGGTTTAGAAACACGTTAGCTAAATGAGTCGCGTTTTGATCGACATAACGGGTGTAACCCGTTTATTTTCACAAACTTTTAGAAAACATATATTTTATATCATAACTAAATAGATTGTATGTTTTATGCCAAAGTTAAAAGCATAAAAGATAAATAAGCATCAAGTTTATTAAGTTTATAGTATACATATACATTAGTATATTTTTTTATTAGAATATTAATATTTAAAATGGTAAAATAATATAATAATTTTGGGTTGCACGGGTCATGCTCGGATCGACCTGACGGGTTCTTAGATTGCCCGCTTAACTGCATTTATTTTTACAAACTTTTAGAAAATATATATTTTAATCACAAAACTAAACAAGTTAGGTAATTTATGTCAAATTTTAAAGGATAAAAGAGGAATAGGTAATAGGTTTTATAGTTAGAACATAATTCTTTTATATATTAATATGTATGTACCCGGTGGTTGACTTATCTCCCGCATTTGCGCAGGGTCCGTGGAGTGGTCAGATATGTACGCAGCCTTACCTTACACTTCGTATAGGAGGCTGTTTCCACGACTCGAATCCGTGACCTCAATGTCACAAAGCAACAACTTTACTCGTTACTTCAAGTTCCGCCCTGTTAGAATATTAATATGCCAAAAGTAAAATAAAATTAAGAATTTTGGTTAAACGGGTCGTATGCGTGTCGGCCCGAGAAACTTTGTGTCGTGGTCGGGTTCATTTGTTTTTCTTGTAAAAGTTTCGTTGGCTCAACGTATGCGGCTAAGCTCGGAACCAAGTTGGAATAGATGGGAAATGCTGTGAAAATTATAACTGGTCCGGTACCAGCCATCAGATTTGACGAAGAAAGACAAGTCAAAATTTGGTTCAGTAATCTGACTGGCCCCGTAAATGGTGACAACAAAATCTTTGATCAGGCTACATGTGTTGAGCTCGGAAATGGTGAGGTCGTGCCTAATGACGCCATGGAAGACTGCTTGAGATTCCTCGAAGAAGAATGTGTTGCAATACCTTGGAAGAAAGGTGATGTTTATGCTTGTTAATAATCTGATGGTCCTTCATAGCCGACAACCACTGTTAAAACCGCCTCGTCGCATACTTGCATCTCTTTGCAAGTGACGGTCGATTCTACCTGGATTGAATCGATACATTTTACTTTCTTGTTGAAAAGTAATTAATAATCTTTCTTGTAATTTTTTTATGATTTAACCCATGATGAAGGGGAAACATAAAATAAATCTTATTTAAATTGATAAAAAAAAACAGCTTGGTGTTTTTTTGTTTTTGTTTTTATGGGGTTAAAAATAAACCCATATTTATAGACAAATATCAAGTTGGGATCGATCCATTTAAATTAAGATTGTAAAAGTTTAATATACTAATTCCTTTAAAAATTGGCTTATGGAAAATAATTATTTTCATTTGTATTATTGTCATATCAAATAAAAAATAAAGAGTAAACTGCAATTTACGTGCCAATGGTTTACTCCAATATAAACTTTGGCTCCCTAAGTTTGAAATTTCGACCTCTAAGTCTCTGATACTAACGCCTGTTACAGATCTGTTAGTGATTAAGGGTACATTCGTCATTTTGCCTGACTTTTTGGGGCAACTTCGTCATTTACTCTTGCTTAGCTATAAATCCCTAAATTGATATCGCAGAGATCCTGCCCCCGCTGCCACTACCAATCACTTCATCCATGTCTTGCCCCCAAAATTCTCCTCCATGATCACCGATGACTACGACACGATCACCACCGCAGCTGCCACCCACGAAGAATCCAAAGAAATAAGCGAAACATCTGGAAAGTCGAGTGTCATTACTGCTGCAGAAACTTCCCTACCTCACAGGCATTAGAAGGCCATCAAAACACCTACAAAATAGAACTACAACACCTCCGGTTAACCATGGTTAAAGGCAGCTTCTCGAAGGCACAAATGTATGGTCTCATGAACTACCACCATTTCAATCCACCACCACACAAACCTTAATTCCACCATCATAAACTACAGCCATAGGTTTTATGGAACCACTTCTTCTCATCAAACACACCTCAATGGCAGCCCATTGGTCTTGTGGAGATACCCAAATGCGTAAAACTCGACGTTTAATCGCGACCAGTCGATCAACATGTCGCCTATGATATCTGCCAATGGGGGTTTGCAAGCATCAAGAATTCCCACAAGCTCAAGTTATATCTACGATTCGAAGCCGGGGGTTTAAGATCATGTTATTCTTGACTTGCATCTGTGACATTATATCTTAAAGATAATAGCTTTATCCACCATTTTCAGTTTTTTAAGTTTTACTTATATTAGAATGCATCCCTGAGGGTAAAATGGACATTTAACTTGTTTTCTAACAGATATGTGACGGGCGTTAGCCTCCAGGACTCAATAGAAGAAAAAATGAAACCATAGGGACTCAGTGGTCGAAATTTCAAACTTAGGGACCAAAAGTGTTGATTGGAGTAAACCACAGGGACGCAAATTGCAGTTTAATAAAAAATTGTAGGACCTAGTTATGATTAAGCTAGTTATTCTTGCGTTTTGGTGAATAAGGTGTAACCGTGAACTTGGGTTCACGGGTTGGTTGTTAATGGGCCGGCCACAAGGCCGAGTGTGTGTAATAGAGGCCTAGTATTGCATAGACTAGGTATATACACATGTATACCCTAACTGAGTGGGGTTAGAGGTTTTGAGTTGTTTTTCTTTGTAAATTCTCGAGTGCAATATACGGGTTTTACATTGATTTTTGTGTTTTTGAATCACCATACTTGATAGTTTCCGCCTATAAAGTGTGAGAATTGATATCGTGTGTGTGTTTATTCGAAGATCCATAGAGATTGGGACTTACAATTGGTATCAGAACCATTGAAGTCATTCAAGGCTCGGTTGTTGACATGAACGATTCAAGAGTCAAAGATTTGAGGTATTTTCTACTGTTTTCGGTTGGTTTTTTGCTACTAATCAGTTGTTTTTGGTAGTTGGTCATCTTTTTTTCTACTAAGATTCAAGATTTGAGATTGAAATCCTAGGTATTTTGCTGCTGTGATAGAAATCGGCTGTGAAATAGTCATCAAACCTTCTTCGTGTTCTTTGGGGTTGATATAAGATTCCATTTTTGAATGCCATCATTCTCGGAATTATTTCTGGAAACAGGATCAAGTCAGGATTTTGTTCACGGGTTTATTACTCGGCTCAGGTTCACGGGCTGCTTTCACGGCTTTGCTACTCGGGTTGGATTCACGGCTTCAATTCATGGCTTTGCTACTCGGGTTGGATTCACGGCTTCAATTCATGGCTTGGCTACTCGGGAAAGATTCACGGGTTGAACATAGTTCACGGCTGTAATATATTTCACGACTTTTGTCTAGTTCACGGGTTGCTATTAGTTCACGGCTGAACTTGTATTCACGGGTTCATTTGTGTTTTTATTCAAGTTTTTACAGGTTAGATCAAGGACCCAATACTCTGATCAAAATGAATCCTCAGCAAACCATGAATCTCAACAGCATGTTAGATTTTCAGATTGGAACAAGTACTAAACCACCAAGACTTACACCTACTGAAGATTTTGCTGACTGGAAGTATAGAAACCAAAACTATGTCTTGCTTTCTGAAGCCAAAATATGGAGAAGTATCTTTAAGGGACCTCAGATTCCTATGTATGACAAGAAAGATGGTACAAAGGTACCAAAGCAAATTGAGAACTACACTAATGAAGATGTTGATCTTGTTGAACGGGATCTACAAGCTTTGGCCTCTCTAACTATGGCATTATCACCTGATATTGCCCATAGCTTCAAAGAATGTACTTCTGCAAAACAACTGTGGGAATCCCTGGAGAAAGTGTTTGAAGGGAATGATGATATGAAAGCAAGCAGGAAAGAGATGCTTTTGCAGAAGTTTAACCTGTTCAATCACATTATGGGAAAAGCAACTGCACAGGTTCACTAAGTTGGTTACTGAGATGAGAGGTGCTCAGATTGAATTGAGCTCTAGGGATTTGAATAGAAAGCTATTGAATGGACTCCCACAAAGCTGGGACATGAATGTTGCTCTGTTGAAGAGAACTAAACACTTGAATGCTACCTCTCTGAATGATTTGATTTCAATCATCAAATGCTATGATCTTGATGACAAGCAGAGAAAGATGAATCATGTAAACACTAAACTCAGCAGGGGCACAAGGAAGCAACCGTGCATTTTTATCAAGTGTATCTCAAGCAGCATCTGGATCTGGGGAAGCTGTCACTGGTCAAGCTACAGCTGCTAAATCTACTATTCCAGATCAGCAAGCATATTCTGCATAACATGTAAAGTTAATTGAAGTAAATACTTCTCTATGCACTGGAATCATGAATTGCTATGCAGCTTTTGCCTCTGGAAATTTGTCACCTTCAGAGATACTCATAGCGGAGCTAAATCAAATTCATCCTAAAGATGTGGAGGAACTAGATATCTCTTGGAAATTGGCTATGGCTGTTTTTAGAGCAAAGAACTTCATCAACAAAACTAGAAAGTTCAGATTGAGTGAAGATACTAGAAAGAAGATTGGGTTTAATAAGTCAAATCTTCGGTGCTACAACTGTCATGAACCCGGTCACTTTGCTAAGGAATGCACTAAACCAAAGGAGCAAAGGGGTAATGATGTTGGTTCATCTACAGGAAGCAAGGCTGTGGACAACTCTAAAGCTCTGATTAGTCAGCAAACGGGTGGATACGACTGGGGAGACCAGCTACAACAGCTCAATCTGAACCATGCCTTTATGGCTAATATCATTGAAGGGTCTCCTTCTTCTACCTCTTCTTCTACTACTTCACATGATTTAACTGCAAATCTATGTTCGAAATTATGCATTGATAAGGTTAAGTTATACAGAAAACATAATGCTGACTTAGTCTTTGAAATTGAAAATCTCAAATATCACAAAACTATATTTTCCAAAACTAAAAAGGCATTAAAAGATGTGATATAAGCAAAAAAAAAGGATACATCATTGCTTAAATCTCAACTCAGTGAGAAGTGTTGTGTGCTTACTGATGCTAAGCAAGAAATTACTAAATTGACCACTGAACTAGAAGAAGAAAAATCTAATTTTGTTGAAGCTAAATTTAAAGTGGAGTTCTTTGGCCAATCTAGTAAAGTAGTTGATATGATGGAAAATCAGCTCTATAAACCCAGAAACATGTCTAAAGGAGTTGGGTACAATAATATGCCTCCTCCATTCAATGGAAACTTTACCACTGTTCCTCCCTCTGTTGAGGAACAAGTAGAGGAGTTTAAAGTGTTATCTTCTAGAAACCTGTCAAACACTGATGAGTCCAAATCATCATCATCCTTAGCTTTAAATGTTAAATGTGTGAATAGTTCTAATGCTTCTACATCATGTGCAAAAAAAGAAGAAATACATGATTGGTCAAGTGAGGATGATGAAGTTGATGAGTTACAAGTTTGCAGTTTAAATTTGAAATCTAATAACACTAAAAACAATGTTTTTGTTAATTCTGTTTTGAAAGGAAACAAACCTTATGTGCGTGATTTTATTGGTTTGAATAACTCTAGTATTAAATCTTCTGCTTAAAAAAATGTGAGTGTGAATAAAGGTACGATTTTTGTAAGACCATCAGTGAATGGTATAGCAGAAAAACATGTTTTCAAGAAAACCAAACCTGTGATCAAGCAAACAGTCTCTGGTCAAACCTCAAATGCTTTACATAAGCATTTCACAAAGGATCAATTTTATTCTAATTATGTTCATCAACATATGAGGTTTGAACAAAGACATGCTCATCAACACAGGAAACCTGAGCAGGTCTTCAATAACAAACAAGGTGCATCATCTCATCAGTGGTCAAACAAGACACGCTTTGCACCATATGCAAAGAAACAATCATGTTATACTTGTGAAAAATTTGGTCAAGTGTCAAGAAATTGTGTTCATCTTCCTTATGTTCCCTATTATGAGCAAAATCAAAAGACTACACATAAACATGTCACACACTCTAAGCCAGTGAAGGCTACTCAGCCCAAGGCAATGAAGAGTCATTCACCATATGTTAAGCCTTTTAATGGTGATTGGAATGTTGCAAAGCGAAACAGACATGCTTACTTTCAAAGAAAAGATTAATCAAAATAAGCAAAAAGGAGAAACTGAAATCTTGTGTTTCAAAAGAAAGAAAACCACCTGTCCTATCTAAGCCTGTCTGGAAAGCTAAAGAAAAGGTTGATGCAACATCCAAATTTGAATCTAACAGTGATATGTGTCTACAGGAAGTGTCATATATTGATGCTTTGGGAATACCCAGATCCACTATGGCTTGGGTACCGATTACTAATTAATCTCCCATTTCGGGAAGGAACAGCCAAGGAGGACTGTCAATAACCTTTGGTATGTTGATAGTGGTTGTTCCAGGCACATGACATCAGACATATCTCTACTTCATGATGTGCAAAACTTTAATGGAGGTTATGTCTCCTTTGCGGGAGGTAAAGGTGGCAAAATAAGCATGAAAGGTACTGTGTTAAATGGTTCTGTAAGTTTTCATGACGTTAGCTACATCTCTGAGCTAAATCATAGCTTGCTAAGTGTTTCCTACATTTGTGATAAAGACTCAACACATTTCACAAATAAGGATTGCTTGATTTTAAAATTGGGCTTTGTGGTGCCCGAGGATTGGATTTTATTAAGGACACCCCATAAGGTAAAATCATATGTTATTGACATGAACAGTAAACCTATTTATGAAAATACATGTCTTTTATCAAAATCAGCTGAATTTTATGCTATGTTGTAACATCGTCGTCTTGGCCATGTTCATCTGAAATATTTAAATGGCATTTGCAAAAGGTAATCATGTTCGTGATTTACCTATAAAAGACATTTTTTCTATTGAGAAATGTGTTGCATGTGCCAAAGGGAAGCAACACACGAAGCCCCATAAGTCAAAGTTGATTAATTCAATTGACTGTGTTCTCTATCTACTTCATATGGATCTCTTTGGTCCAGTGAATGTGATGAGCATCGGGCAAAAGTCTTATTGTGTAGTTATCACTAATGATTACTTACGTTTTTCATGGGTTTTCTTTTTGGCTAACAAAAGTGAGACTTCAGAGCTGGTTAAGAATTTCGTCATTCTGGTGGAAAATCAAAGGGATTTAAAAGTTAAGGCTATTCGGTGTGACAACGGAACTGAATTCAAGAATGCAGTCTTGAATCAATTCTGCATTGAAAAGGGGATAGCCAGACAATACAGTGTAGCCCGTACACCTAAAAAAATGGTGTAGCGGAGCGAAAGAATAGAACTCTCATTGAGGCTGCTAGAACCATGCTCTATGAATCCAAGCTGCCCTTGTTATTTTGGGCTGAGGCTGTTAACACAGCTTGCTATGTGCTAAATCGTGTTCTTCTCAACAAACGTCTACAGTTGAGTCCTTATGAGTTTCTTTACAATGAAAAGCCCAGGGTTGGATACTTCAGAGCTTTTAGGTGTCCGTTTACTGTACTACACACAGAATCCACACCAAAGTTCAATGAGGAGGCTGATGAGTGCTACTTTATGGGTTATGGTTCAAACACCACAACCTACAGAGTTTACAACAAAGTCACCAAAGAAATCAGAGAGTCGACATATGTTGACTAGCAAGAGCAACATGGTTATTTGAATCTCATTCTATCTTTAAATCATTTAATATTTGCACTGATGTGATTACAGGGACTGATGATGATTCATTTGAGTTGAGTGATGATGATGAAGGTCCATACACTGGACCAATGCTGATTGTTGATCCACCGAAAGTTCTTAGACAGAATAATGTTGATGTTTCTTCGTCTATTCGGGAGCTGGTTCCTGATGTAACAAATGTCTCTGAGGGTTCACCAATAAGCGCAGAGAACTCTACATCTGTAGTAAATGAAGGTAATTCTACACCTGAGACTTCGGATGCCTCTAGATTCCAGGAGCCGATTCCTGATGAAAGTACGGTCGAGAAGCCTATTTCCAACAACAACGGTGAATCCAATGAGGAGACACAAGAGAATGTGACCAATCTGCCTTTGACAGTTCAAGTTCGTGGGAATCCATCTCTTCGGATTAACAAAGATCATCCCGTGGATAGTATTATTGGGTCATTGACTAACGGTGTCAAGACAAGAAGCACTGTCGAAGATATAAACAGATGTCTGAATTCATGTTTCATCTCTCAAATCGAACCAAATAACA
The DNA here is from genome assembly GCA_023525975.1 of Smallanthus sonchifolius. Lineage (NCBI taxonomy): Eukaryota > Viridiplantae > Streptophyta > Magnoliopsida > Asterales > Asteraceae > Smallanthus > Smallanthus sonchifolius. The sequence continues at coordinate 90,108,344 of CM042024.1, read as the reverse complement.
TAAATGTGGCTCTACTTGAGCCAAGTTGGGTTTATGCAATGCATGAGTAGCTGAATCAGTTTGCAAATCTCAAAGTTTGGGAATTAGTGCCATTGCCACCGGGCAAGAAAGCTATTGGCACTCGTTGGGTATTTAGAAATAAGCAAGATGAAAGCAAAGTGATTATTCGTAATAAAGCACGTCTGGTAGTACAGGGGTTTTATCAGCAAGAGGGGATCGATTATGAGGAAGTGTTCTCTCCGGTTGCTCGTCTGGAAATAATCCGGATTTTCTTGGCATATACATCATATATGGAATTCATTTATCAAAGGGATGTCAAGACAACGTTTGTATATGGAAAGTTCAAAGAGGAAATTTATGTTTGTCAACCTCCTGTGTTTGAAGATTGAGATCATCCGGAATACGTTTATAAGCTTGATAAGGCATTGTATGGCTTACATCAGGCACCTCATGCTTGGTATGCGACTCTAACAGACCATCTGCTTGCTCATGGATACACTCATGGTGCCATTGACCAAACCCTATTCATTCGGAAGGTGGATGATGATCTTATTCTAGTGCAAATATATGTGGACGATATCATTTTTGGGTCCACACATGAAGATCTGTGCATTGAATTCAGGAAGGTTATGGAAAAGAAGTTTGAGATGAGTGCTTTGGGTGAAATGTCCTTCTGTCTTGGTCTGCAGGTGAAACAATCGAGTGATGGTACTCTCATCCATCAGGGAAAATATGTGGACGACATTCTAGAAAAGTTCAAGTTTGCTGATGCTCAAGCTGCCTCTACTGCTATGTCTGCTCGACCAGTTTTGGATGCCGACCTAACCGGGGTTGTCATTGAACAGAAACAATATCGATCTATTTAATGGCTAGTCGCCCAGACATCATGTTCGTCGTGTGTCAGTGTGCTCGTTATCAGGCTAATCCTAAGATGCACGTATTAACCGCTGTTAAATGTACCTTTCGGTATCTAAAGGGCAAGCCTTGGCATGGCAGTGTAAGAAGCAACACACAGTCTCCACCTCCACTGTTGAGGCTGAATATGTTGCTGTATCGGCTTGTTGCTCACAAGTCATCTGGATAAAACACCAATTGTTGGATTACGGTTTGACCTTTCTAAATATTGTTATTTTCTGTGATAATGAGGCTACTGTGCTTATTGTGAAAAACCCGGTGCAACATTCCAAAACTAAGCATATTGATATTAAGGTGCATTTTATCCGAGACTGTTTTGAGAGAAATCTCATATATCTTGAACATGTTGACACTGACAACAATGTAGCCGATATCTTCACAAAAACATTTGATACATCTCGATTCAATATGCTTGTAGAGTCCCTGAAAATAATTGGTTTTAAATATTGAACAGGGCGCCAAAAGATTTTTCTTTGTAGTTTAAATTTGTACATTTTTTATTTTATTTTATTTCTTTATGCACAAATTTAGGGAGAGAAATTAGAAAAATACAAAAAGATTTTTTCGTTTGTTTGAGTCTGCCTAATAGTTGTTCAATTAAGGCTGCTTTTTATTTTTTAGTGTCAAGAAAAATACAAAAAGAGTCTGCTTTTAGTTTAAGTCCGGAGTTTACAACCAAATGGGAAGTGATATGACTGTTCATTTCTTAAGGCTAGGATCAACACATGTAAGAAATTAAATTGAAATGACCTTGAACTAAATTAATCTTATGGCCTTAGTGGGGAACATCTTATAGATTAGTGTAATTAGTGATTTCCTGTTAATAATTGAAATCTTAAACATAAAGGTTGATAAATTGTGGATAAACCATGCTCTATTGGGATTGCATAAACCGAGATCCTTCACAAAGGGGTTGCTAGCTGACTTGTAATGTAATGTGTCCTTCGTGGATTTTAAAGAACGAAAGTGTCCTTCGTGGACTGTAATGAATGAAAGTAAAGAACGAAAGCATCCTTCGTGGACTGTAATGAATGAAAGTGAATGAATGAAATAAGTAACCAAGTAGGAAATGGCTAAGTAATGATTTACATTTCGTATTGTAATATAATTTACTTAGTAGTGCAAAGTATGTTTTAAAGTATGTTTTCATTAAACAAGTTTTATATGAATAACATGAGAAAGAAATGTTACTTATTAAATGTTTTGAAAACTTGAACTCACCAACGTTAGCTGACTGTTTTAGTATGCACATCAGGTAATAAAGTAAAGAAACATGTTTGAAGCTGAAAGAGCTTGGAAGGGATGGCTGCTGCTGATCAAGACTAGCATCCCCATTATCTAGATTTGTGAATGTTGAACAATGTTATCTGAATGTTTATGTTTATGTGTGCCAACTACGAGAGGTACCCGGTTTGGGTCCTTTCATGTTGGTATCAGAGCATTAGTTTGAGAGATTCAGACATTCGCCAAAATATCTGAACTTAAATTGAGAATGGGGCAAGAGAATGGGATGTAAGTCAGAGCAACCAAGCCGTGAAAGCAGAATGGTAAGGCCTTAGTAATAGAAAACCATAGGAACAGTAAACAATAAAGGCCTTAGAATAGAAGGTAGTCCACTCCATTTCCTAACTTAAAACATAGACACTAAATGCCTTTGAATAAGAAAAGTAGACAGAATGTGCGTTAATGTAGGAACTCTGAAGTTAAATGCAAACGCTACTTTGATAGGGAATGTTTAGAACCCGAGTAGTAAAGTAAATTTGTAATTTCATACCGGTCTCTGTAATTATTAATTTGAATTACTCTAGGTGTTCAAAATGATTACCTATCATGATAACACGAGTATTCCTTGTTCATAGATAGAAAACGAAATGGCTAGAAAGAGAGGTGCAAAGAGAGGAGCACGTACTGGACGATGGGGTAGACCTCATGTCAACCGTGTCGAAAGGGAAGAGAGTGAACCTTCAGTCCATGGATCGCTGTCGATTCATACTGCTAGCGAGAACAATCCTAGCAACCATTAAGAGCACAATGAAAAGGGATTCATTCCGGAGCCAATTGTATGGAAAGCTATAGCTGACGTGGTAGCCGCAGTTCTGAAGAGCACTATACCAGCGTTACTATCAGAGGCTAAAAACTGTTGAGCTAGAAAGAGGAAGGGGCCTAAGGGCCGATGACAGAAACAGAACTTGAAGTGAGTCTGAAAGCGATGACTCGGATTATGACTCGCGGCGTGGATGTGACTATAAGTCCTTCCGCAACTGTGACCCACCTACTTTTGATGGCAAGAAGGATGTCATTGCTGCTTACTACTGGATTGACCGTATGACTGCGGTGATCAAGATAAGCGAATGTCGTGCAGATCAGGCTGTGAAATTTGCGACGTATTAATTTTCTTTTGAAGCGTTAAGTTGGTGGGAGAATATAAAGAAAGCTAAAACTGGAAGGGGTCTCGAGAAAATGAAATGGGACGATCTGAAGGCGTTGATTATTCAGAAGTTCTGTCCTCAGAATGAAATTGACAAGGTAGAGGAGGAATTTATGAAACTCAAGTCGGGCAATATGACACACCGTCAATTCACCCCTAGATTCAACGAATTGACTCAGTTGGTTCCCTATATGGTGAACACTGAGGAAAGAAGGATCAAATGTTTCATTCAGAAGCTACCCTCGAGAGTTCGCACAATCATCAATGCCAACACTCCTGTTGACTTTGAATCAGTGGTGACATTAAGTGGAAAGATATTTGATGATGTGGCAGCCGAAGGCACAGCCCCCACTGAAACTCAAAAGAAGTGGTCCAGCACCAGTAAATGCTCGGGAAGGGATTGGTCTGCGTCAAAGAGCAAGAAGCCAAGAGTTGAGGAAAAGAATGTATGTGGTATGTGTGGCAAAGCACACTTGGGGGAGTGCAGGTTTGGAATGATATTATGTTACCGTTGTGTGAGGCCCCAAACCCGGGAGGCCCCACGCGTTGGATTTACTCATTCACAAACAGTTCTCAAACTAGAATATCAAATAACGCAGCGGAAAATTTCATTTCAAACATAACATTACATCGTTTAACATGCGGAAGCGTAACATTTTCAAATACATGTACATAACAAAAACAACTCGTAACGGGATGCCAGTCTTCATATCATCCGGGTAACTCCTCAAGCCGCCCAGCATCACCGTCCATCATCATAACTTCCTTAACCTGAATGTGCATACTAAAAAGGTCAGCTACGCTGGTGAGTTCTAGTTTTAACATAAATCATTAACATCAAATATTTGCCAAAAACATAACATCATACTTTATTTAATAAAAGCGTACGTAAAATATGCAATAACTTAACATCATCAAAACATCGTAACATAGCATCATAACACTAGTCAATATGAACCGAATCTGCGCCTTCTCGTAACCGTCAAACCCATACATCGCATACCAGCGGATGAACTTAAGGCTCGCTACCTCTAAGTCATCCGTCATCCAGGTCTCCTAAGGCTCGTTACCTCTAGGTGGACCAAACATACGTCTCCTAAGGCTCGTTACCTCTAGGTGGACTAAACATACGTCTCCTAAGGCTCGTTACCTCTAGGAAGACTAAACATACGTCTCCTAAGGCTCGTTACCTCTAGGAAGACTAAACATACCATAGGCAATATTTCCCCGCAAGGAATAGTACCTTCCATCGGGATCCCGGTAATCCCATGGGCGACCGTCGTCACCCCATCCTCAACCAGTTGTACAACCGTTAGCCAGCCACAAAGGCCCCCCGTAAGGTAAGGCCAATACATACATACATACATACTCTAGCTCCCGTAGGAACTTGTGGCAGATTCGTTCATTCGTGACTTTCATAAAAACCTTTACCTCGTTTTAGTTAAAGCATTCGTACGTTTTATTAAATAACACTTCATTCGTAAACCTTTCACAACTTCGTTTGGCAAAATATTTTATAAACCTCATCTCGTAAACCTCGTTTCGTAAACATCTCATTAACTCGTTTCGTCTTCCCCTTTCGGAAGCATCGTTCATAAACCTCGTTTCGTAAACCTCGTTTCATAAACCTCGTTTCGTAAACCTCGTTTCATAAACCTCGTTTCGTAAACCTCGTTTCATAAACCTCGTTTCGTATGTATGCACTCCAGCCCAAAACATTTAATTAAAACATTAAAAGAAGGGCTTCTAGAACTCACCTTATAAGTTACTCTTGGGTTGTCCTAAACAAAGGTCCAACAACGTCACTTCCGATCTGAATTGATTAATTAAATACACATCAGACCTAAATCCCGACTCTAACGGTTTACTCGTTCTGTTACAGGTGAATACACTGACTTCACCTACTGATGCAGACCTATCGAAACTACTTAGTTTCGACAGGTGCAGGCCCATCGAAACTTCTAGTTTCGATACCTGCAGGCCCCTCGAAACTTCTAGTTTCGACACCTGCAGGCCGCTCGAAACTTCTAGTTTCGACACCTGCAGGCCGCTCGAAACTTCTAGTTTCGACACCTGCAGGCCGCTCGAAACTTCTAGTTTCGACACCTGCAGGCCGCTCGAAACTCTAGTTTCGATACCTGCAGAACTCAGCTATCTTCCCCGTGAAAAAACCCTAACTTTCGCGATGCAGGTCCGACCTGGTCAAGATCCGGACTTTTTACATTCAAAACGTGTATTTTCCCTTCGTGATTCCAGATTTATAACCCTTTCCTCATTTGGTTTATAAAAACCCGTCATTTTCCCGAAAATACCCGAAAACCCAAAAACGAACAAAAACTCAGATTTGGTTCGGGTGCTACCTGATTTCGAGATTCTGATCCGGAGGTTTTGCTCACGAGCTCAGTAGCAACAAGCTCCTTCAATCTCGGGTCGATCCGCCAACTTTCTCTCTCTACGGTTTCTCTCTCTAGATTCTTGCAAATGAGAGAAATGGTGTGTGTGTTGGCTATTTAAAGGGAGGAAACCCCCCTTCCTTCAAGTTTGCCGGCCCAACCGGCCCGGCTCGTTACGCCTCGTTCTTTTATCCCGTTCGTCCCGGTTCAACCCGTTATTTAAAATCCTCATTTATTTTGGGATGTTACAAGTCTACCCCCCTTACAATAGGTTTCGTCCCCGAAACCTATCATAAGTCAAACAGTTGAGGGTACGACTCCTTCATTTCCGTCTCCGTTTCCCATGTAGCTTCCGATCCCTTCCGGTGCTTCCACTGGACTTTAACCAACTGGATAACTTTGTTACGTAAACGTTTCTCTTTCCTGTCTAGGATGGCCACAGGTTCTTCAATGTAGTTAAGGCTGTTGTCGACCTCGATGTCAGTAAGTGGTACGTGAGCCGTTTCATCCGCCAAACACTTTCGCAAGTGTGATACATGGAAGGTAGGATGAATCCCACTTAACTCATCAGGCAATTTCAACCGATAAGCGACTTCACCAACCCGTGCCATAATCCTGAATGGTCCGATAAACCTCGGACTTAACTTTCCTCTCTTCCTGAATCGTATGATTCCCTTCCAGGGCGACACTTTCAACATTACTCTGTCCCCAACATTAAATTCAATAGGCCTTCGTCGTCTATCCGCGTAGGATTTCTGACGATCTTGGGCGGCCTTCATTCGTGCTTTGATCTGATCAAACCTTTCCGACGTTTCTTTTACAACTTCAAGACTTCCCAATTCCTTCTGTCCAATCTCACCCCAACAAACCGGGGTCCTGCATCTCCTCCCATACAACATTTCATAAGGTGGCATGCCTATCGTCGTGTGATGACTGTTGTTGTAGGAGAATTCGGCTAACGGCAGATGACTGTCCCAACTGCCACCGAAGTCGATAATACAAGCACGAAGCATATCCTCCAATGTTTGAATGGTCCTTTCGGACTGACCATCCGTTTGCGGGTGGTATGCCGTGCTGATATTAAGTCTCGTACCCATCGCCTCGTGAAATCTTTTCCAGAACCTCGATGTGAATCGTGTGTCCCGGTCGGATACAATCGTTAAAGGCATCCCGTGCCGCGCCACTACTTCGTTAATAAATACTTCCGCTAACCTTTCCGACGAGAACGTCTCGCGAATAGGTAGAAAATGAGCACTCTTCATTAAACGGTCCACAATTACCCAAATGGTGTCATGACCTTTAGCTGTGCGAGGTAGCTTGGTTATGAAGTCCATAGTAATGTGTTCCCACTTCCATTCCGGTATCTCAAGTGGTTGAATTTTCCCATACGGTTTCTGGTGTTCGGCCTTCACTTGTGAGCAAGTCAAGCACTTGCTTACGTATTTCGTCACTTCGTGTTTCATCCCAGGCCACCAGTATTCCTTCTTCAGATCTTGGTACATTTTGTTGGTACCAGGATGGATAGAGTAACGAGACTTATGAGCCTCATCCAAGATTTTGGTCCTAAGCTCGCCACCCATAGGTATCCATACTCGACCAAAACGTGTCCTAACACCAAGGGTGTTATATTCCAACTTGTCCTGTTGGCCAACCATCCTTTCTTTCTTTATATTTTCTTCCTTCAAAGCTTCATCTTGAGCTCTTTCGATTTCCCTCATCACATCCGATGTTACCACCAACTGGCAAGCTTTCACTCTAATAGGAGTAGGCACATCCTTTCAGCTTAGAGCGTCAGCCACCACGTTTGCCTTTCCAGGATGGTACATTATTTCACAGTCATAGTCCTTCAGGAGTTCCAACCATCTCCTCTGCCTCATATTAAGCTCCTTTTGTTCGAAGAAGTACTTCAAACTTTTGTGGTCGGAGTATATGGTAAACTTTACCCCATAGAGGTAGTGCCTCCAAATTTTTAATGCAAACACAACAGCAGCAAGTTCCAAATCGTGAGTCGGATAGTTGACTTCATGAACCTTCAGCTGTCGTGATGCGTATGCGATCACTCTTCCACGTTGCATCAGCACACACCCCAACCCCTGACCCGAAGCGTCAGAGTATACCACCAGGTCTTCATTGCCCTCGGGAAGGGCCAAGACTGGAGCTTGGGTTAGCTTTTCTTTTAACTCCTTAAATGCCTCATCCTGCTTCGGACCCCATTCGTACTTTTCTTCCTTTCGTGTCAACTTTGTCAATGGCGAAGCTATTTTCGAGAAATCCTGAATGAATCTCCGATAGTAGCCTGCCAACCCTAAGAAACTGCGGATCTCCGTTGGCGTCTTAGGAATATCCCAGTCCCTTACCGTCGTTATCTTTGCTGGGTCTACCATAATGCCGTTCGGGTTAATGACGTGACCTAGGAATTGGACTTCCCTAAGCCAGAACGCGCATTTGGAGAACTTAGCATACAACTTCTCCTTCTTTAGAGCTTCCAACACTTCCTTCAAATGACAAGCGTGATCACCCTCATTCTTGGAGTAGACGAGGATATCATCAATGAACACAATTACCGATCGGTCCAGCATCGGTCGACACACCCTATTCATCAAATCCATGAACGCTGCGGGGGCGTTCGCCAATCCGAAAGACATTACGCGGAACTCGAAATGTCCATAACGCGTGCGAAATGCAGTTTTCGGTATGTCTTCTTCCCTCACCTTCAACTGATGGTACCCGGACCGAAGGTCGATTTTCGAGAACCAACTTGCGCCTTGCAATTGATCAAACAGGTCATCGATCCTTGGTAAAGGGTACTTGTTCTTTACCGTTCGTTTGTTCAACTCGCGATAATCGATACACATTCTCATCGAACCGTCTTTCTTTTTCACAAACAACACCGGAGCACCCCACGGCGAGATGCTTGGTTGGATAAATCCTTTCTCAAGTAACTCATCTAGTTGTGCCATTAATTCTTTCATTTCCACTGGTGCTAGTCGATATGGAGCCTTAGCCACGGGCTGGGCATCTGGTACTAAGTCGATTCGAAATTCAATCTCTCTATCGGGTGGTATCCCAGGCAACTCCTCTGGAAACACCTCCGGGTACTCGCGTACCACGGGTACATCGTCCAGTTCTTTCACTTCCTTACACTTGTCAATTACGTATACCAGATAAGCCTCGCATCCGCGCCTCAAGTAATCTGCTGCCTTAATCATCGAGATGACGTTGGGCATCGGGGCATCGCGATCCCCAAGTACTTCCACTTCGCTACCATCCGGAGCCTTGAGTCGGATTATCTTTCGTTTGCATATAATTTGAGCCTCGTTGGCAGTTAACCAATCCATACCTAACACGACATCAAACCCTCCCAAAACCATAACAAATAATCTGACGGGAAATCTATGGCCTTCTATCTTTATCGTGGAATCGTCAACTACTTCGGTTACCATTACGGTTCTACCCTCAGCGGTTTCTACATTAAAGGCTCGTTCTACTTTACTAACCGTGTACTTTACTCGTTTACAGAAAGTTGCAGATATAAAACTCTTACTGGCACCCGAATCGAATAACACTGAAACAAAAGTGTTGTCAAGGATGAACGTACCTGACGCCACATCGGGGTCATTCCTGGCCTGTTCTTGCGTTAGTGCATACGCTCGAGTCTTCGCTCGGGGCCTTTCCTCCCTCTTCTCTGGGCCTTTCCCTTTCCCGGTCTCGCCCATCCTGGGCTTAGTGCATTCCCGGCTCATGTGGCCACTCTCCCCACAGTTGTAGCATTTGATACCGTTCGGGCATTCTCGGGAGTAGTGCCCGGTCTTGCCACATTTGTAGCACAAATTTGATCCCAACCGGCATTCACCGGCATGCCTTCCCCCACACTTCCCACAGACTGCTAATTCATTTACCCTGGCCCGTTTGTCCTGAGCCCCAAACAACTTCCCACCCGATCGCTTAGCGGGAAAACTCAGCTTCTTCTTAGGCTCTTCAATGGCAACGACATTCAGTGCCAGATCATCAAATACCACGCCGCTCAGTTCTACTACCGAATCGTAGGTAGTAGGGGCGTTTGCCTTAACATATGTGCGGATCTTGTCCGGCAACCCTTGAATATAACAAGCGATCTTTCTTTCTTCAGTAGTGACTAGGTGTGGCACCAGACGTGCCAGTTCATTGAACCGTGTCGTATACTGCCGGTGCGTCATGCTCCCAGCCTTCAAACCCAGAAATTCCCTTTCTACCTTTTCGATCTCATTCCTTGGACAGAAATTCTTGATCACCAAAGTTTTCAAATCATCCCACATCATCGAATCAACCACCTCGTTCCCCTTAGCCTGGCGTACACCTTCCCACCAGTGAGATGCTTCCTCCCTCAAGGAGTTAGCAGCAAACTTCACGACCTGATTCGGTCGACATTCACTCAGACGAATGGCGGCTTCCATACGAATTACCCAGTCAAAAGTAGCCACCGCGTCCTTCTTTCCAGTCAGAACCGGCGGGTCACATACCTTGAATGACTTATAGTCGCAGCCGCGAGCAGGCGGTGCGTTAACGGCCTCAATGTTTGGAATATCAGTTGTCAGTTTAGATCCGCCCTCCTCATTAGCCTTCTTTAGTGCTTCTGCCAGTAGTCCTGGCAAAGAAGCCTTCATCAATTCGGTGAACTCACGTGCCAGAGCCGCTCTTACTTCCGGTTCAAAAGTGAATTGTTGTTCTTCAGCATGAGTCGGCTCAGTCCCGTGCACACTAGCTTCTGGCTCAGTGTGAACACTTCCTTCTTCACTGTACTCCTGGTGAATAGGAGTTCTACCTCGGCCACCACCGGTACGACCACCGGTACGGCCCCCACCACGCTTTCCGTTCCCTCTTCTTGCCATTCCGTTCTACAAGACAAGGAAATCCAATGTCATCACGCTAGTTAACAAATAGAATTCAACAAGCATTGTAAGATGTTAATATACACTGGCCATCTGCAATTAACCATTACACTACCTCTTGATTTCGATTTGACCACCTTTGTGATTTCCATCAGAACCCAAGTCCTAACCTTAACACTTCCTAAGGCATACTATATATGTAAATATATATACACTACCTTCATACCTGATGCTGTGGCTCGAGTTACCCGTACTGGCATCCGCTTTCGGTCCCATTCTCAGTTTAAGTTCAGACACAGGGAGTGTTCAAATCTCTCAAACTATTGCTCTGATACCAACTTGTGAGGCCCCAAACCCGGGAGGCCCCACGCGTTGGATTTACTCATTCACAAACAGTTCTCAAACTAGAATATCAAATAACGCAGCGGATAATTTCATTTCAAACATAACATTACATCGTTTAACATGCGGAAGCGTAACATTTTCAAATACATGTACATAACAAAAACAACTCGTAACGGGATGCCAGTCTTCATATCATCCGGGTAACTCCTCAAGCCGCCCAGCATCACCGTCCATCATCATAACTTCCTTAACCTGAATGTGCATACTAAAAAGGTCAGCTACGCTGGTGAGTTCTAGTTTTAACATAAATCATTAACATCAAATATTTGCCAAAAACATAACATCATACTTTATTTAATAAAAGCGTACGTAAAATATGCAATAACTTAACATCATCAAAACATCGTAACATAGCATCATAACACTAGTCAATATGAACCGAATCTGCGCCTTCTCGTAACCGTCAAACCCATACATCGCATACCAGCGGATGAACTTAAGGCTCGCTACCTCTAAGTCATCCGTCATCCAGGTCTCCTAAGGCTCGTTACCTCTAGGTGGACCAAACATACGTCTCCTAAGGCTCGTTACCTCTAGGTGGACTAAACATACGTCTCCTAAGGCTCGTTACCTCTAGGAAGACTAAACATACGTCTCCTAAGGCTCGTTACCTCTAGGAAGACTAAACATACCATAGGCAATATTTCCCCGCAAGGAATAGTACCTTCCATCGGGATCCCGGTAATCCCATGGGCGACCGTCGTCACCCCATCCTCAACCAGTTGTACAACCGTTAGCCAGCCACAAAGGCCCCCCGTAAGGTAAGGCCAATACATACATACATACATACTCTAGCTCCCGTAGGAACTTGTGGCAGATTCGTTCATTCGTGACTTTCATAAAAACCTTTACCTCGTTTTAGTTAAAGCATTCGTACGTTTTATTAAATAACACTTCATTCGTAAACCTTTCACAACTTCGTTTGGCAAAATATTTTATAAACCTCATCTCGTAAACCTCGTTTCGTAAACATCTCATTAACTCGTTTCGTCTTCCCCTTTCGGAAGCATCGTTCATAAACCTCGTTTCGTAAACCTCGTTTCATAAACCTCGTTTCGTAAACCTCGTTTCATAAACCTCGTTTCGTAAACCTCGTTTCATAAACCTCGTTTCGTATGTATGCACTCCAGCCCAAAACATTTAATTAAAACATTAAAAGAAGGGCTTCTAGAACTCACCTTATAAGTTACTCTTGGGTTGTCCTAAACAAAGGTCCAACAACGTCACTTCCGATCTGAATTGATTAATTAAATACACATCAGACCTAAATCCCGACTCTAACGGTTTACTCGTTCTGTTACAGGTGAATACACTGACTTCACCTACTGATGCAGACCTATCGAAACTACTTAGTTTCGACAGGTGCAGGCCCATCGAAACTTCTAGTTTCGATACCTGCAGGCCCCTCGAAACTTCTAGTTTCGACACCTGCAGGCCGCTCGAAACTTCTAGTTTCGACACCTGCAGGCCGCTCGAAACTTCTAGTTTCGACACCTGCAGGCCGCTCGAAACTTCTAGTTTCGATACCTGCAGGCCGCTCGAAACTCTAGTTTCGATACCTGCAGAACTCAGCTATCTTCCCCGTGAAAAAACCCTAACTTTCGCGATGCAGGTCCGACCTGGTCAAGATCCGGACTTTTTACATATAAAACGTGTATTTTCCCTTCGTGATTCCAGATTTATAACCCTTTCCTCATTTGGTTTATAAAAACCCGTCATTTTCCCGAAAATACCCGAAAACCCAAAAACGAACAAAAACTCAGATTTGGTTCGGGTGCTACCTGATTTCGAGATTCTGATCCGGAGGTTTTGCTCACGAGCTCAGTAGCAACAAGCTCCTTCAATCTCGGGTCGATCCGCCAACTTTCTCTCTCTACGGTTTCTCTCTCTAGATTCTTGCAAATGAGAGAAATGGTGTGTGTGTTGGCTATTTAAAGGGAGGAAACCCCCCTTCCTTCAAGTTTGCCGGCCCAACCGGCCCGGCTCGTTACGCCTCGTTCTTTTATCCCGTTCGTCCCGGTTCAACCCGTTATTTAAAATCCTCATTTATTTTGGGATGTTACACGTTGTGGTAAAACGAGGCACATGTCCCGTGAATGTCCTAGTGCCTCCAGTTCTGCAAGTTATGGGAAATGCCACAACTGTGGCGAATCTGGACATTTCTCGAAGGATTGTCGCAAACCAAAGGCCGCCAACACTGAAAAGGTAAAGGATGTTGATAAAGGAAGGGCAAGGACCGGAAAATACGACCTGACACAGGAGGAAGCAAGGGGAGATCCCGATGTAGTGTCAGGTACGATTATCCTTTACCACACCCTTGTTTTTGTCTTGTTTGATTCAGGTGCTAGCAAAAGTTTTATATCCTCTTCGCTCTGTAAAAGATTGAAATGCAAAACTACTAAGTTATAATGGGCCTTTTGTAAGGCCTTTTTCATGGAAGACCCCACTTGTTGGATTTACTTATAAACATAGTCATCAATACAGAACTTTCAATTAAAAATATTCAGCATATCGGAAACATAACGGTCAAATACATAACATAGCAGCGGAAGTCTTAACATTAAACGTAAACATTGTATTAACACATAAGCAAATACACGGGATGTCAGTCTTGGATCAGGGGCCTTCATACCTTCGCACGTCCTTTCTTCTTCTTACCTGAAGTGCATACTAAAAGTCAGCTAACACTGGTGAGTTCTAGTTTAAAGCAATTAGGTATAAACATTGTTTCTTTATATGTATATTTATATATATATATATATATAGAAATACTTATACACGTTAACATTTGATTAGCCTTCATTTATCATTCATATTAAGTACATATAAATATATGCACACGTCTTTACTTTCATTGAACATTCATTGGTCATAAACACAAGGGTGATCAGCCCGTCTTTGATTGCGTAAGTCACAAAGACAAATGCTCTGTCCTATCGTCGTAGTCCGTCCTCCATAACATCCGGCAAACCATCGGCCATCCGTCATGCAATACCGTCCGGAAAACCTTCGTCCATCCATCTTAACTGTCCTACCGTCGTAGTCCGTCTATTCGCCCGTCTGCCCTAAGGCAGCCATTTCCCACCCGAATTAATTATACAGCTGTGCATCGATTTAGCGAATGACTCTACCGAAGTAGCCTTAGTTTAGTCTACCTTTCTAGGCTTTCATTTCGGGCTGTATAACAGTCGAGTGGTCGTGCGTCTACCAAAGTAGCCGTTGTCATACATTCATAACATGCGATATATAAAAATATAAAGCAAGATTCCATTCATTTACGTTATGTCATTCATTCATTTCATTCTTTGCATACATACGTTTCATTCTTTACTTTTATTCTTTGCATACATACGTTATGTCATTCATTCATTTCATTCTTTACTTTTATTCATTTCATTCTTTGCATACATACGTTTCATTCTTTGCATACATACGTTCCATTCATTCCGAAGGACATCACAGGAGTTTTCGGTACATCTTCCTCCCTTACTTTTAATTGATGGTAACCCGACCTAAGATCGATCTTTGAGAACCAACTCGCGCCTTGTTGTTGATCAAAAAGATCGTCTATTCTAGGCAGTGGGTATTTTTTTCTTTACTGTTCGTTTGTTCAATTCACGGTAGTCGATGCACATACGCATGCTGCCATCTTTCCTCTTTACGAATAATACCGGAGTTCCCCAATGTGAGATGCTTGGTCTGATGAACCCTTTCTCGGTTAGTTCTTCTAATTGAGATATTAATTCTTTCATTTCTGACGGAGCCAATCGGTAGGGTGCTTTGGCAACAGGCTGAGCTCCTGGCAGTAAGTCGATTTGGAATTCGATTTCCTGATCGGGTGGCAAGCCAGGTAGGTCCTCTAGAAACACTTCTGGGAAGTTGAACACCACGGGTACGTCTTTAAGTTTTTTCGTTTTAATTCTATCATCGATAACATACGCCATATAAGCTTTGCAACCGCGTCTCATATAATTTTCGGCCCTAATCATTGAAATGACGTTTGGCATTGTGCAGTTCCAGTCACCATAAACCGCAATTGGATTGCCTTCAGTGGCCTTGAGGTGTATCAACTTTCACTTGCCTATGATTTGTGCTTCGTTGGCAGCTAACCAATCCATGCCCAATACTATGTCATATCCTCCTATGGTTAGAAGGCGCAATCTAGAAGGAAACTTATGGCCCTCTATTTCTATTATGCAATCGTCAGTCATTCGGATGACTACTGAGTTTCTACCAACAACAGTTTCTACGCTAAAGGCCATTATGAGGTTGGTGATTGTGCAGTTTAGTTTGCGACTAAAATCATTTGATATAAAGCTTTTACTAGCACCAGAGTCAAATAAAATAACAGTAGGCTTAACTAGGAACGTACCTGACACGACATCAGGGTTCCCCCTGGCTTCCTCCTCAGTTAAGGCGTAGGCTCGGGTCCTAGCCTTCGGTTGTTCGTGTTCCTTTTCCATCCCCGAGCCAGATTGCCCTGATTTTGCTCCAGTTCTTCGTCAGGTGGCCAAACCCACCACAACCTAGGCACTTGGCATCTCTCGTGCAATCCTTTGAGTAGTGCCCAGGTTTCCCATATTTAAAACACATGGTTGAGCCAGCCAAACATTCACCGCGGTATTGTTTCCTGCATTTTGAGCAAGTTTCGTACTCATCATTCCTCGGTTTCTTAGCCTCAGCTGTAACATTTCCCTTTCCAGTCCCCCTAGATGGGTTCTCCCACTTCCTCTTCTGTGTCTCATGTGTCGCGTCCTCATTTGCATAATCGTCGTAGATGATTCCACTCAGATTCACTACCGACTCGAAGGTCGAGGGTATGTTAGCTTTCACATGGACTCGGACCCTCTGTGGCAGACCCTTGACATAGTAATTAATCAGTCGGTCTTTAGTTTCTACCAGGCGGGGTACCAATTGTGCCAGTTCGTTGAATCGGGAAGTATACTGGCGATGGGTCTTGTTGCCAGCTTTGAAGTTCAAGGACTCGTTCTCCACCCTATCAATTTCGTTTTGAGGGAATAACTTCTGGATTATTAGAGTCTTCAGGTCTTCCCAAGTCATTGTTTGGAAAGCGTTTGGCGACTTAGTTCTCTGGATGTTCTTCCACCAACTCAGCGCTTCGTTGGTGAAAGAGTGAGCAACATATTTAACAGCTTGGTTTGGTCGACACTCGCTTATGTTGATTAGCCGTTCATCCTTTCAATCCTTTCAAACGTAGCCACCGAATCCTTGTTTCCATCAAACTTGGGCCGGTCACCATCCTTAAATCCCTTATTGGTACACACTCGGGGTGTTCAGTCCCACTTTCACTTAATCTCCATCACTGTCATAGACTTTCTCCTCGTGGCTCTCTTTCTCCTCCTCTTTGCTTTTCTTCATTGAATCTGATAACAGATTAGGCAATACGTTTTTTAGAGTCAGTACCACCTCCCGAGCAATAGCATCCCTAACTTCGGGTTCCAGTCGTAGAGACCCTTCATTGTCATCTGACGGCGGGGTTACATTTGTTTCATGCACACTCTTTGAGTGTTCCTCGAGCATGCTCTCCTCACGTTCCATATGCACATTTTCTTCATCATTAAATATTCGGTTCAATGGTAGCCTACCGACTCGGCCAGTACGACCGCCTCGGCGTGCAGCTCCTCTTCTATCCGCCATTGTATTCTATATTTCCTGATAAGTAAAGGGAATACATCAATGTCATTCCTTCAGATCATAGTTTAGAACAGTACGAGCAAGGTAAATTCTACATTACAGTGACCGGCTTGTGATTAATAATTTACTTTGCTTTTCGGGTTCAAAACTCTTCACATCAGTGGTGACATTGACATCTATGTGTTCAAAGTTAAGGCATCTATTCTTATCTATAGGCATTAACTTTACTACTTACTTACTGTGCTGGCGTTAGCGTTGGCTACCCATCCTCACATCCGTGCGTTGGTCCCATTATCAGCTTGAGTCCAAACATTTAGGGATGTCTAAATCTCTCAAACTATTACTCAGATACCAGCTTGTAAGGCCTCTTTCCCGGAAGACCTCACTTGTTGGATTTACTCATAAACATAGTCATCAATACTGAACTTTCAATTAAAAATATTCAATATAGCGGAAACATAACGTTCAAATACATAACAGTCTTGGATAAGGGTAGCCTTCATGCCTTCACACGTCCTTTCTTCTTCTTACTAGAAGTGCATACTAAAAGTCAGCTAACGCTGGTGAGTTCTAGTTTAAAGCAATTAGGTATAAACATTGTTTCTTTATAAGTATATATATATATATATATATATATACTTATACATGTTAACATTTGATTAGCCATCATTTATCATTCATATTAAGTACATATAAATATATGCACACGTCTTTACTTTCATTGAACATTCATTGTTCATAAACATAAGGCTGTTCGCGTAAGTCACAAATACAGACGCTCCGTCCCACCGTCGTAGTCCGTCCTCCATAACATCCGGCAAACCTTCAGCCGTCCGTTTTAGCCGTCCTACCGTCGTAGTCTTAGTTTATTCTACCTTTCTAGACTTTCATTTCTGGCTGTATAATAGTCGAGTGGTCGTCTGTCTACCGATGTAGCCGTTGTCATCGTTTCCAACCAAAACATTTGCATACATTCATAACATGCGATATATATAAATATAAAGCAATATTTCATTCATTTATGTTATGTCATTCATTCATTTCATTCTTTCCATACATACGTTTCATTCTTTGTTCATTTTTCACTTTCATATATCACATATGATCACATTGGCATTCATATATATATATATATATGGGAAGGATCAAGAGAAAACCACAAAGTTAGGCGAAAACTGAGAAAACCACTAAAAGCCAATCAAATAATTTATATACTTTTTCTTTTTTTAATTTATTTATAAGTGTATTAATATAATATTACACAATTTACCAAAAAATTATTTTACGTATAGTGTTTTACATATACATAACCATAATTTTTTTGTTTTCTGTTTACGTATACGTAACACTATGTGTTACGTATACGTAAACCAATAATTAAATGATTTGTTGGTAAAAATTTTTAATATTACATTGATACTGTTATAAATAAATAAAAATAAAATAAAATAAAATAAAAAAATAAATATTATTATATGATTGGTTAAAATTGATTTTTTAGTGGTTTTCTTGGTTTTCGCCTAAGTATGTGGTTTTCTCTGGAACCCTCCCATATATATATATATATCATTCATTTAATGAAAACAATTCAGCCCCAAAACATTTGAAAAGATTTGCACGTAACATATAGGGGGCACATAGAACTCACCTGATGAGCAGTTCGTGAAGTATACTTAGCTGGTTAAAGAGCGTCACTAAGGTCACACAAAATCTGTATAATCAAGTCATACAAGATAAGATAATGCACCTAAAAGACACTTACACGTTTTTGTTTCTTAGGGTTAAGCGAACTTAAGTATGCTTGCCATTTTGTACTTAGGCAAACTTGATAAGTTCCCCAACCATTATGTTTGCTTCCTTTAACATAGGCGAACTTGGACAAGTTCGCTACTTTTGACTTTAGGCGAACATGGGTAAGTTCGCTTCCTTTGAAACTAGGCGAACTTAGATAAGTTCACTAGTTTGTTTCCATGGGCAATCATGAGTCATCGTACTTGATATGTTCGCTCGAAATGGTAAGTTCGCCTGTGCGAGCTTCTTCCCCAATCAAAACCCTAGATCTGACTTATGATTTCAAGTTGTTTAAACCATAAACTTTTTACGTCCAAAACATTCTATTTCCTTCCATGAGCCTAGATTTAGGTTTTGTTTAGAGTTTCATACGTAAAAATCGTACCTTTACTCGTTATTACCCGAATACTCAAAATACACAAAAACTCAGATTCAGATGTGATACTTACCTATTTGGGCTCTGATTCTGTTGCTAGAATTGTTGTGCCACCGAGTGTTGATTCCCGAGCTTTTGAGACACTTTCCTTCGTTTTCTCTCTCTAGACTCATTTTTCACTCTCTCTAAAAACTTGCTCACCGAGGGAAAATGAGGAAGGGTTTGGGAGCTGCTTAGTTTTGATGTCCTTCCATCTTTTTTCCGGGCCCATGGGCTAAGCCCTTAACCCTCAGCCCATCTTTTGTTATTAGTATTCTCGAACCTTATCTCGTTTATTCGTGTTTACATATTTTAGGGATGTTACACCTTTAGTGTAGAAACTGTTGTGGGAAGGACCACGAGGGAAATAGAAATGGTAAACAACTACACAATAAAAATATATGACCATAGATTCCCCGTTAAGTTATTTTTATTGCCTTTGGAGGTTTTGATGTTGTTTTGGGAATGGATTGGCTATCTGCCAATGAAGCTCGGATTATATGTAAACAAAAGATAATTCTGCTCAAAGCTCCAAATGGTGGCGAAGTTGAGGTTTACGGTGATCGTGACATCTTACTGACGAATGTAATCTCAATGATTAAAGCAGAAAAATATATGAGGCACTGATGCGAGGCCTACATGTCTTGTGTAATTAATAACGATGTGAAAGTGAAAGAGCTAAAAGATGTACCCGTGGTAAGCCATTATCTGGAAGTGTTCCTTGGGGACTTGCCTGGACTGCCGCCTGATCGGGAAATGGAATTCCAAATTGACTTGATGCCAGGTGCCAGGCCCGTGGCCAAAGGACCTTACCGACTAGCGCCATTAGAGATGAAAGAGTTGATGGCACAATTGGAGGAGCTTCTAGATAAAGGTTTTATCAGACCGAGCATTTCACCATGGGGTGCTCTGTTGCTGTTCGTAAATAAGAAAGACGGTGCCATGAGAATGTGCATCAACTACAGAGAATTGAATAAGCGAACTGTGAAGAACAAGCACCCGCTACCCAGGATCGACGATCTGTTCTACCAGTTGAAAAACGCAAGATGATTTTCCAAAATCGGCCTGCAGTTGGGATATCATCAGCTGAAAGTAAGAGAAGAAGATATACCAAAAATCGTGTTCCACACGCGGTATGGGCACTACGAATTTCGAGTAATGTCTTTTGGATTAACTAATGCCCCGGTGGCATTCATGGATATGATGAACATGGTTTGTCAACCGATGTTAGATCGATCAGTGATAACGTTCATAGACGATATCCTCTTCTACCCAAAGAGTGAAGGTGTCACACCCCCAAATTCAACTAACGGAGTTTTACCATTTTGGGAGGTGACAAACCAGGATCTCAGACATCAGTTACTTCAAACGACACTATATGGGACTTAAAATGAAATAACATAAAAGATCAGTGTTCAGAGTAAAAGTTGCGGAAGCGTTAAATAAAGTAAATGCGCAAAACAACGCTCCCAAATTCAAAATACAATAAAACATAAAGATTGGTCAACATAAAGTTATTTCAATTGCAGTCCAAGAAACATGAAAGACTTAACGTGATCCTGAGTGCCAACCTGAGAAAACATGTAAGAAAAACGGGTCAACACTAAGTTGGTGAGTTCACAGGTTTCAATCATTTCAAATAAAGGGTTTGCAGATTATTATACATTCAATATGTATATCAAAAGGTAGCTAACCAATATTCATGTTGTACTAAAGCGCTCGCAACCGAAGCATTACTCGTTGTTTGCCTCTTGCCAAGTCTATCAACTTTGGCCAAAAGAGTAGGCTAACATTTCACCCGTTCGACCTACAATCGAGTTAGCGCGACTAACACGGGTGGGGCTAGTCAAACCCAGTAGTACTACTAAACATTACCTCACTTGTAAAATTAACGGTCCGATATGTTGCGAGGACTTTCAGTGATAGTGTGTTACGCTTAGTCTCAACAGTGATATCATATGAAATACAGTTGTTGGAGCATATTCTGATGACAACGAGCTTGAAGATATTACGCCTTAGTCTTAGAGTCTTTGACTTGTAATTGATAGAATTGTTAGCAACAGTTAAAGGGGAGTCTGTTAGGACATGTTTTGTAACTGTTAATAAAATTATGTATAAGTTCATAGAGAGGCGAACTTAACAAGTTCGCCTAAGCATATTTAGCAGCGAACTTGTTAAGTTCACCTAAGGAATATTGTACAAGTTCATAGAGAGGCGAACTTAACAAGTTCGCCTAAGCATCTTTGAGGCGAACTTGTTAAGTTCGCCTATAGCAGGTTTATGTCTATAAATAGGTGTTTACAGATTCTGTTCTAGAGAGAGAGAAGAAAGGGGCTTGAACGATTAGATTCCGTGAATCTTGTAAACTCTCTGTTTGGTGATATAGAAAGAGAAGTTTATTTACCTGCTGTTTCTGTTGTCAATTCGTATACAAACGTTAACACGGTAGGATTCCGCACTCCGTGTTATCGAGACGTCCTGTCACGAGATCGATCTGCAGATGAGTCATGTGGACCTACAACAGTAACCCGAAAAGGTTGTGACATGTTTTTCTCCCCCAAATAAAGACAGTAAAAAGGGGCCATAAGACTCATCTGGATTGAGTAGTGGTTTGGATCACACAAGAGATGAGTTGAAACCACAAGTCTAAGTCTCAGACGACATACGTATGCCCTAAAATTATAAACACATAAATTAGGGACAAGTTGGGATTTGTGACGACGACACGGAAGATTGAACGTCTTAACGCAATCTAAGGATTTAAGAGTAGACAAACACGTCTACGAAAACATATATATTTTAATATAATAATTAAGATCAAAGCGTTACGTGTCGAACGTTAATAACGAATTATAAATAAACAAATAAATAAATTCGTACGTGAAAGTCGTTTACAAAAGTTAAGAAAATAATATAATCTAATATATTATTTTTAGATTCGTAGGATTATCTAAATAGTCATTTGTGTGGAAATATAATAAATATATTATTTTTAATCGAGTATAATAAACGCGAGTAAATAATATATACAATTATATTATTTTTAGTTTAACGTCACACAAAGTAATTTAAGCGAGGTGAAATAATATAAAAATATATGTTATTTAATAGTAGGAGTTACGAGTTGAAAATAATATAAACATATTATTTTAATTTGATAATAACTTAAATATATTATCTTTAAAAGTCGGAATAATATAAAAATGGGCTAATAATTCAAACCAGAGTCTACGGGTTGTCTCCCGGGCTAAAACACGCTTATATAATATTATATTAATATAACAAAAGGTTTGATAATTAAAATAATAACAAAAATCGGTTTTTAAAAGTAAAAGTGGGTGGAGAGACTCGAACCCGGGTCTCTCCCACAATAGCACACACACTTAACCAGTCCCGCCTGCTAGGGTATCGCAACAGAAGTTGGTTCCAAATACTTTTAACCAACAAGTCCTTGTGGTTCTTTCCCCCATCGATACCTGGTTTGAAACCAGTCACGTATCCTCCAATTTTGACTTCGATCAAACAAGATAGACTAGCGGTTTTGTTAATCGCTGCAAAGCGACTCTGTGGTGTAATTAATTGCAAGATTAGCGGGTTTAAGATGGTTTGGTTAAAGAAAAACGGGCCGAAGCCCTAAATCAAGAACACTGAATCAATTTGATAAATTCCGATATTAAACATTGTTGAAAACATAGGGCTTGTAAAGATTAAGACTTTGCAAATCTACTTGTGTGGTTTAATTTGATTGAGATGGTGTTAAAGATCAAAACCCCCAAATAAAAATATGAACAAACCCTAAATTACGGATCGTGAATAATTCGATGTTTTTAGACTGAATTGATAAAGGGCTTTCATCAAATATGTGATTACGGGACTAGTGGTATAGATTAATTGAATTTAAAACAGGTCTAGAATAGGATTCGATTAAACTGGTTTCGTATGAACCCTAGAATCGGGTTCATGCTCAATTCGATGTTATAAGCCCTGGAATTGATAGGGCTTTCAACTATCAGATGAGAACGAAGGTGAGGGTAGGTTTAATTACCAGGTTCAATGACGAATTGATGGTTCCCGACTAGAACAGGTGCCGGCAGTAGAATAGTTTGACCTTCGGCGTCTTCTGCTGTGACTCCGAACAAGTTGTTGTGTGCAAAAGCTTCAGTGGAATTCGTTTGAGGTGTGCAGTATGTCTAATTGTGAGAATGACAGGTAAAACGATCGAATTCGATGTATACATGATGATGGGCGACGGTTTCGGTTTAATTAACCATAATTGGGTTTAATTTCACATAAAATCGATGATTAAAGCTGTGATGATGGTCGTTAATGTCGTGAACATGTATAACCGTTACCATTTTTAACGAAAATCAGTTAGAATTTACGAATTGGAATCAAGAATAAGCGGGTTGACTTTCTAAAGTCAATGAAATAAAAAACAGGTTAATTACAGATCTAGTCCTTCTGATTTCATGCATATAAGTTTAGGAATTGACGGATCTAGGCCTTAAGGTTTGAATTTGGGTTAAGAACAAGTCTGTTTGACTTTCAAAAGTCAACAAGACTAGATTCATTAAATTTTGACTTTCAGAGGTCAACAGAATGGGTTTTGACTAATTACACAACCAGTCCTTGTAGTTTGAGTTTGAAAATTGGTAGAAATAGTCCCTAGGGTTTAAGATAAGTTATATAAGTTAACTTTAACCAGATTTAAATAACGGAGTTAGACTGGAAAAGTCCGGATTGTCACATCATCCCCTAGTTGAAAGAATTTTCGTCCCTAAAATTAAAATAATAAAAAAACTTTTCTGAGGGAGTCAAATCATCCCTAGTTGAAAGAATTTTCGTCCCGAAAATTAGAATAGTACATTAAGAATTTGAAGTGGATTGCTTGAATAGATGAGGATACTTGCGCATCATCTGGTCCTCGCGCTCCCAAGTGAATTCCGGTCCGCGCTTCGAGTTCCAACGAACTCTGATAATATGGATTTTACTACGTTTGAGCGTTTTGACTTCCATATCCATGATTTCTACAGGTTCTTCAACGAACCGCAATTGTTCATCGATGTTCAGCTCCTCAAAAGGAATAGTGAGTGTCTCGTCTGCTAGACATTTCTTCAAGTTCGAGACGTGAAAGACGTCGTGTACACCACTGAGTTCTTCGGGTAGGTCCAGTTGATACGCTACTGGGCAAATTCTCTTTACTATTTTGAATGGTCCAACATAACGAGGATTCAGTTTGCCTTGCTTCCCGAAGCGAATTACACCTTTCCAAGGTGAAACTTTGAGTAGAATCATATCGCCTACTTGAAACTCTAACGGTTTGCGACGCTTATCGGCGTAGCTCTTTTGACGACCACGAGCTGCCGCCATACGGTTTCGGATTTGAACGATCTTCTCGGAAGTTTCGAATACAAGTTCGGGACCTGTAAGTTGGCTATCCCCAACTTCAGTCCAACAGATCCTCGAATGGTGCCGCCTTGATGCTAGTGTGATAACTGTTGTTGTAGGAGAACTCCACTAGAGGTAAGTGAGACTCCCAAGTGTTACCGAAATCGATCACACAAGCTCGTAGCATGTCCTCTAAGGTTTGGATGGTACGTTCCGTTTGACCATCGGTTTACGGATGGTATGCTGTACTCATGTCTAAACGTGTACCTAGGGCTTTCTATAGTGATTACCAGAACCAAGAGTTGAATCGAGCGTCTCGATCCGAAATGATAGAGATTGGCACACCGTGCCGAGAGACTACTTCCTTCAAGTAAATGCGAGTGAGCTTTTCCATTTTATCAGTTTCTTTCATTGCAAGGAAGTGTACAGATTTTGTCAAGCGATCTACGATCACCCAGATGGTGTCGCATCCGCTAGGGGTTCTTGGTAATTTTGTGTTAAAATCCATAGAGATATGTTCCCACTTCCACATTGGGATCTCTGGTTGTTGAAGTAGACCAGAAGGCTTTTGGTATTCCACTTTGACCTTTGAGCATGTTAGGCATTTGCTCACATAGGTGGCTATATTGGCCTTCATCTTTGGCCACCAATACAATATTTTAAGGTCTTTGTACATTTTGTCAGAACCTGGATGAATAGAGTATCGGGATTTGTATGCTTCATCCATGACCGGTTCCCTTAAGTTTCCATACACTGGAATCCAAATTCGCTCTGCGAAGTAGCGATGCCGTCTGAATTAACTTCAAATTGTTGTTCCATTCCTCGTGTACCTTCTGAAGATAGATTTTCCTCTTTTAAAGCTTCAAGCTGAGCACTGCGGATCTTGTCGGGTAACCCGCTGTGTATGGTAAGTTGTAATGCTCGGACTCGATTGGGTTTTGTTTCCTTACGGCTCAGGGCATAGGCTACCACATTAGCCTTCCCCGGGTGATATTTGATTACACAATTATAATCGTTCAGAAGTTCAACCCAACGTCGTTGTCTCATGTTCAGCTCTTTCTGTTCAAAATATGTTGAAGACTCTTGTGATCGGTGTAAATTGTGCACTTGGTACCATACAAGTAATGTCTCCATATCTTCAGTGCGAATACTACGGCTCCCAACTCTAAGTCATGAGTCATGTATTTTTTCATGTATTTTCAGCTGACGAGAAGTGTAAGCGATGACCTTCTCGCGTTGCATCAGAACACAACCAAGTCCTTGAATCGATGCATCACAATACACCACAAAATCATCCGTTCCCTCAGGAAGAGATAGGATGGGTGCACTGCAAAGTTTCTGCTTCAGAAGTTGGAATGCTGATTCCTAAGTATCACCCAAGTTATAAGGTTTACTCTTCTGAGTTAAGGCTGTGAGGGGTTGTGCAATCTTGGAGAATCCTTCAATGAAACGACGGTAATAACCAGCCAATCCCAGAAATTGTCGCACCTCAGTCGGAGTTGTCGGTGCCGCCAAATTCTTGATGGCCTCTATTTTGGAAGGGTCGACATGTATCCCTGTCTCATTGACTACATGTCCTAAGAATTGCACTTCGTGAATCCAGAATTAGCATTTAGAAAGTTTTGCATACAGTTGTTCCTGTTTCAACAATTCCAGAATTAAACGAAGATGTTCCTCATGTTCATCCCTATTCTTGGAATAGATGAGGATGTCGTCGATAAACACAATGACGAACTGATCGAGATAGGGTTTACACACACGGTTCATGAGATCCATGAATACCGCAGGTGCGTTCGTCAATCCAAAGGGCATGACCATGAATTCGTAATGGCCGTACCTTGTTCTGAATACAGTCTTTGAGATGTCTTCCTCTCGGACCCTCAACTGATGATAACCTGACCTAAGATCAATCTTAGAGTAGAAGCTTGATCCTTGGAGTTGATCAAAAAGATCGTCGATGCGGGGTAGAGGATAACGGTTCTTGATCGTCACTTTGTTCAGTTCTCGGTAATCGATGCACATGCGGAAAGTCCCATCCTTCTTCTAGACAAAAAGAACTGTGGCTCCCCATGGCGACGAACTAGGTCGAATGAAACCTTTATCTAACAACTCCTGCAGTTGTGTAGACAACTCTTGCAGCTCACTAGGTACAAGTCTATACGGTGCCCGAGAAATAGGCGCTTCTCCGGGTGCTAAGTCAATTTGGAACTCGACCTGTCGGTGTGGTGGAAGACCAGGCAAGTCTTCGGGAAATACTTTCGGGTAATCACGAATGATCGATATGTCTTCAATCCTCTTTTCTTCAGATGGATGGTCGGCGACGAGAGCCAAAATAGCAGTATGTCCCTTGCGTAGACATTTTTATGCCTTCATGAAGGATATGATGCCCATAACAACACCACTCCTTTCGCCTTGGACATTAAGGATTTCCCAATAGGAAGAGGAAGACGAACGATTTTATCCCGACAGACGATCCCGGCTTGGTTCTTAGATAACCAGTCTATTCCAATAATTACGTCGAAACTAACGAGTGTGACCGACATAAGATCAGTGCCAAATTTATGACCAGCCAGTTCAAGTTTACAACCCTTAAGAATGTGGGTTGCTTCTATTATGTGTTCATCTGCTATTTCTGTGGTGTATTTATCCTCTATCAGGGTTGGAGTTTCTCTTAGCAGGTTACTAAGTTTAATAGTCATGAAACTCCTATCAGCACCAGTGTCAAATAGTACAGAAGCAAAATAGTTGTTTAGAAGGAACTTACCGGTAACCACGTTGTGGTCATAACGAGCTTCTCCGGATCTTAGCACAAAGGCTCGCCCTTTTGCACCATTCCCTCCATTATTGCCCTGGTTGTTATTATTGCCTTGGTTGTTGTTGTTGTTTCCACCCTTCTTCAATTGTGGACAATCCTTTCGGAAATGTCCCTCTTTTCCACACTCGAAACAACCTTTGGTAGAACCTGGTTGTTGAAACGGTTGCTTGGGTTGTAGGTCACCTCTATAGTCCCTGGCTGCATGGCCTGTCTTGCCACATCGCTAACAGCGTTGTCTTTCACACGCACCACTGTGGTGAAGACCACACTTGTTACACTTTGGATGTTTTCCCGCATAACCACCTTGGCTTTGACCGGAAGAGGTCGACTGGTTGAAGTTCTTTGTAGGTTCAAACCTACGATGTTGCTGTTGTGGTTGATTCGACTGAAATCCCTTGTTGTTGACCTTATTGTTAAACTTACGTTTGTTATTATCAGTCGGCATGGATGATGACCTTCTAGGAGGTAGTGTCCCTTGGGTAACAACTTGGTTCGTCAGTTTATGAGCAAGACGGATTGCTTGCTGGATGGTAGTGGGGTTGGATGAAGTAACCATGCTCTAGATTGGTGGTACTAATCCACTGATGAACATTTCTATCCACTTGTAGGGTGGTGTAACCATGTGAGGACACATCCCCGCTAGCTCGTGCGAGCGAGTAGTGTAGAGTTCTATTTCAGATCCCTCCATTTTCATATTCCAGAATTCTCCCTCGAGCTTCTGAATCTCATCCCTAGGACAGTATTCTTCGTTCATCGTGTTTTTTTAAATCTTCCCATGGTGAAGCATTTGCCATATCCAGACCTAGCATCTGGACTTGTGAATTCCACCATGTGAGGGCAGGACCTTCTAAAGTTCCCGATGCAAATTTGACTCGGTTGGCCACAGGGCAGTTACACATGGAGAACACAGATTCAATCTCCTCAAACCATCGAAGTAATCCGACAGCTCCCTCAGCTCCATTGAATGTGTGGGGCTTGCAGTCCATAAATGTCTTGAAGGTACAAACATGCTGATTGTTCGCTTGCCCTGGATTGGAAAGAGTAGGCTGGGTTTAGGAAAGGGTAGAATAAATATATACGGTTGTCTAGAGTTGACGGTTATCAGGTTTACCTGCAATGTGTGCTGCTAAGGCTTCAGCAACACTGTCATTAATCAACGCAGCCAGTTCGGCTGGTGTCAGGTTGATATTTCCACGACCACCGTTGCGACCGCCACGTCCACGTCCGACCATGTTTCTTCATATTAACAAACATAAGAAATGAGTAAATACACCACATACTAACATCATTCGAGTGTAAGCAAACAGAAGGAAGTGTGTAAAGGCATGCGGGTTTATGATCATAGCTCAAGACTAACTTAAATCATAAAGGCTATAAAATAAGTAACTCAAAACAAATAGTTCATTAAGATTTTATTGGAGTGGGAACATCCTTACCCATTTAGGTTTTTATTTAAAACAGAAAGAAAATAACAAAATTAGATAAGATAGAATGGGACATCAAGCTCCACTGCTGGCGGACGAGATAACTGACTCAGCGTCCTCATTCTCAACTTCCTCGGGCTCATCCTTAGGTTCAAAGTCGGGTACTTCAGCTAGCTCTAAAGCAGCTGCAAGTTGTATCTCTAACTCCCCAATTTTGCTATTAGCAGATCCATCCTGTAACGCCCTTACCTCGTCCACTAATGCATTATGCAAGTGGTCAGTTCCTGCCAGTTTTTCTACTAGCAGATCCATCCTGCGATCCGTCTGTTTCTCCCCATTTAACATACCAGTGATCGCTCCTGCTGCGTCTCTCATATTTCGGATCTTTTGATCCATGGTTGCTACAAACGCTGCAAAGGCTTGCTCAAGTGGCAAGGCAGCAAGGGTAAATATGGTCCAGTAGATGATGAAGCTCCAAAATACGGTGATGGAACTCGTTCCTGTTTGACTCATTTGTTCAGGAAACCGGGGTACCAATCCCAGTCACTCCCATTCCAGATATGCATGGGCTCTCCATACACAATAGAGTCATCAATGGGCTCAAGTCTACGCCTTTTGGGCTCCGGTGATGCAATGGCAGGAATGTCATGCTCCTGAATGGTAGGTGGTGAAGATGGTGGTGTAGACATGGTTCCTGAAACATAAGGAGTAAGTATCTATGTCGAGTATGTATGCAAAGTAACTAATGTGTGTGGCTATAGTCTAGAATGCAGTCCTAGTTCTTTATAACCAATGGCTCTGATGCCAATCTGCCACACCCCCAAATTCCACTAACGGAGTTTTACCGTTTTAGGAGGTGAAAAACCAGGATCTCACACATCAGTTACTTCAAACAACACTATATGGGACTTGAAATGAAATAACATAAAAGATCAAGGTTCAGAGTAAAAGTTGCGAAAGCGTTAAATAAAGTAAATGCGCAAAACAACGCGCCCAAATTCAAAATACAATAAAACATAAAGATTGTTCAACATAAAGTTATTTCAATTGCAGTCCAAGACACATGCATGACTTAACGTGATCGTGAGTGCCAACCTGAGAAAACATGTAAGAAAAACGGGTCAACACTAAGTTGGTGAGTTCACAGGTTTCAATCGTTTCAAATAAAGCATTTGCAGATCATTTTACATTCAATATGCATATCAAAAGGTAGCTAACCAATATTCATGTTTTACTAAAGCGCTCGCAACCGAAGCATGACTGGTTGTTTGCCTCCTGCCAAGTCTATCAACTTTGGCCAAAAGAGTAGGCTAACATTTCACCCGTTCGACCTACAATCGAGTTAGCGCGACTAACGCGGGTGGGGCTAGTCAAACCCAGTAGTACTACTAAACATTACTAGCTTGTCAAATTAACGGTCCGATATGTTCTGAGGACTTTCAGTGATAGTGTGTTATGCTTAGTCTCAACAGTGATATCATATGAAATAAAGTAACCCAAAAAGGTTGTGACATGTTTTTCTCCCCCAAATAAAGATAGTAAAAAGGGGCTGTGAGACTCACCTGGATTGAGTAGTGGTTTGGATCACACAAGAGATGAGTTGAAACCACAAGTGTAAGTCTCAGACGACTTACGTATGCTCTAAAATTATAAACACATAAATTAGGGACTAGTTGGGATTTGTGACGACGACACGGAAGATTGAACGTCTTAACGCAATCTAAGGATTTAAGAGTAGACAAACGCGTCTACGGAAACATATATATTTTAATATAATAATTAAGATCAAAGCGTTACGTGTCGAACGTTAATAACGAATAATAAATAAACAAATAAATAAATTCATACGTGAAAGTCGTTTACAAAAGTTAAGAAAATAATATAATCTAATATAATATTTTTAGATTCATAGGATTATCTAAATAATCATTTGTGTGGAAAAATAATAAATATATTATTTTTAATCGAGTATAATAAACGCGAGTAAATAATATAAACAATTATATTATTTTTAGTTTAACGTCACACAAAGTAATTTAAGCGAGGTGAAATAATATAAAAATATATATTATTTAATAGTAGGAGTTACGGGTTGAAAATAATATAAATATATTATTTTAATTTGATAATAACATAAATATATTATCTTTAAAAGGGGGAATAATATAAAAATGTGTTATTAATTCAAACCCGAGTCTACGGGTTATCTCCCGGGCTAAAACACGTTTATATAATATTATATTAATATAACAAAAGGTTTTATAATTAAAATAATTACAAAAGTCGGTTTTTAAAAGTAAAAGTGGGTGGAGAGACTCGAACCCGGTTCTCTCCCACAACCGCACACACACTTAACCAGTCCCGCCCGCTAGGGTATCGCAACAGAAGCTGGTGCCAAATACTTTTAATAAACAAGTCAATGTGGTTCTTTCCCCCATCGATACTTGGTTCGAAACCAGTCCCGTATCCTCCTATTTTGACTTCAATCAAACAAGATAGACTAGGGGTTTTGTTAATCGCTGCAAAATGACTCTGTGGGATTAATTGCAAGATTAACAGGTTTAAGATGGTTTGGTTAATTAAAAACGTGCCGAAGCACTAAATCAAGAACACTGAATCAATTTGATAAATTTCGATACTAACCATTGTTGAAAACATAGGGCTTTTACAGATTAAGACTTTGCGAATCTATTTGTGTGGTGTAATTTGATTGAGATGATGTTAAAGATCAAAACCCCCAAATAAAAGTATAAACAAACCCTAGATTACGGATCGTGAATAATTCGATGGTTTTAAACTGAATTGATAAAGGGCTTTCATCAAATAGGTGATTACGGGACTAGTGGTATAGATTAATTGAATTTAAAACAGGTCTAGAATAGGATTCGATTAAACTGGTTTCGTATGAACCATAGAATCGGGTTAATGCTCAATTCGATGTTATAAGCCCTGGAATTGATAGGGCTTTCAACTATCAGATGAGAACGAAGGTGAGGGTAGGTTTAATTACCAGGTTCGATGACGAATTGATGGTTCCCGACTAGAACAGGTGCCAACAGTAGAATAGTTTGACCTCTGGCGTCTTCTGCTGTGATTCCGACCAAGTTGTTGTGTGCAAAAGCTTTAGTGGAATTCGTTTGAGGTGTGTAGTGTGTCTAATTGTGAGAATGATAGGTAAAATGATTGAATTCGATGTGCACTTGATGATGGACGACGTTTTGTTTTAATTATCCATAATTGGGTTTAATTGCACATAAAATCGATGATTAAAGATATGATGATAGTCGTTAATGTCGTGAACGTGTATAACAGTTACCATTTTAAACGAAAATCAGTTAGAATTTGTGAATTGGAATCAAGAATAAGCGGGTTGACTTTCTAAAGTCAATGAAATGACAAATAGGTTAATTATAGATCTAGTCCCTCTGATTTCATGCATATAAGTTTAGGAATTGACGGATCTAGTTCTTAAGGTTTGAATTTGGGTTAAGAACAAGTCTGTTTGACTTTCAAAAGTTAACAGGAACTAGATTCATTAAAATTTGACTTTCAGAATTCAACAGAATGGGTTTTGACTAATTACACAACCAGTCCTTGTAGTTTGAGTTTGGAAATTGGCAGAAATAGTCCCTAGGGTTTAAGATAAGTTAAATAAGTTAACTTTAACCGGATTTAAATAACAGAGTTAGAATGGAAAAGTCCGGATTGTTACAGAAGGTGATCACGCCTGTCACCTGCGAGAAGTATTGGACATTCTGAGAGTGGAGAAGTTGTATGCTAAGTTTTCCAAATGCGCATTCTGGCTAAAGGAGGTTCAATTCCTAGGCCGCCTGATCAATACAGACGGCATTATGGTTAGCCCAGCTAAGATTGAGACAGTGAGGGATTGGGAAACTCCTAAGACACCAACCGAGATACGAAGTTTTCTAAGATTGGCAGGCTACTACCGAAGGTTCATCCAGGAATTCTCAAAGATGGCCTCGCCTTTAACTAAACTGACCCGTAAGGAAGTAAAGTATGAATGGAGTCAGGCTCAGTCTGAAGCCTTTGAAGAGTTAAAGAAGAAATTAACCCAAGCACCAATATTGACCTTACCCGATGGTAACGAAGACCTGGTGGTGTATTCCAACGCTTCAGGTCAGGGTTTAGGCTGCGTGTTAATGCAACGAAGGAAACTGATCGCGTTTGCATCACGTTAGTTAAGGACACACAAAGTAAATTACCCGACTCATGATCTTGAGCTCGCGGCGGTTGTCTTTGCATGGAAAATTTGGAGGCACTATTTACTTCGATCATAAGAGTTTGAAATACTTTTTTGAACAAAAAGAGTTGAACATGAGACAACGAAGGTGGTTGGAATTACTAAAGTAGTATGACTGTGAAATCCTATACCACCCGGGGAAAGTAAATGTGGTAGCCGACGCATTGAGTCGAAAGGAGATGACAACTCCTATTAAGGTGAAGGCATAACAGTTGGTCGTAACTCCAGACCTCATGATCGAATTTGAATGTGCCAAGAACGAAGCTTTGATAGAGGAAAATGTAAAACGGGAAAGAATGGTCGGCCAGCATGGAAAGTTAGAAACAAATACGCACGGTGTACGAACTTGGTTCGGGAGGATGTGGATACCCAAGGGTGGCGAGCTTAGATTCAAGATTATTCTTGATGAGGCTCATAAGTCTCGCTACTCTATCCACCCCAGGACCAATAAGATGTACCATGATCTGAACAAGGAGTATTGGTGGCCCGACAAGAAGAACGATGTAGCCGAATATGTGAGCAAGTGCCTAACTTGTTCTGAAGTAAAGGCCGAGCACCAGAAACCGTGTGGAAATATGCAACCTTTGTTTATACCTGAATGGAAATGGGAGTACATTACCATGGATTTCGTAACCAAGCTACTGCGTACAGCTAAAGGTCATGATAACATATGGGTAATTGTGAATCGGTTGATGAAGAGTTCTCAGTTCTTACCAACACGTGAGACATTTTCGTCTGAGAAGCTAGCAGAATTGTTCACCAATGAGATTGTGACAAGACACAGTATGCCCATGTCAATTGTGTAAGACGGGGACACGCGATTCACATTGCGGTTCTCAAAAAAGATTCCATGAAACAATGGGCACAAGACTTAACATTAGCACCGCTTACCACCCGTAAACTGATGGTCAGTCCGAAAAGACAATCCAAACTCTCGAGCACATGCTCCGAGCATGTATTTTCGATTTTGGTGGTAGCTGGGATAGTCACATGCCACTGGCGGAATTATCCTACAACAACAGCTATCATGCCACCATCGAAATGCCTCCATATGAAATGTTGTATGGTAGAAAGTGTAGGACACCCATCTGTTGTGGGGAGATTGGGCAGAAGGACTTCGCAAGTCTGGATGTGGTTAAAGAAACCTCCGAGAAGTTTGACCAGATCAAAGCCCGGATGAAAGCCGCCAAGGATAGACAAAAATCTTATGCAGATAAAAGACGAAGGGATCTTGAATTCCAAGTCAGAGACAAGGTACTGTTGAAGGTTTCCCCTTGCAAAGGAATAATTCTATTTCAGAAAAGAGGAAAGCTAAGCCCGAGGTTTGTCGGACCATTTAAATTTTTAGCACGAGGTGGAGAAGTGGCATATCGATTAGAACTGCTTGATGAATTGAGTGGGATCCATCCTACTTTCCACGTGTCGCACTTACGAAAGTGCTTAGCTAACGAGTCAGCGCATGTGCCACTCGATGATAACGAGGTAGACAACAACCTCAACAACATTTAGGAGCCCGTGTCTATTTTGGATAGAAAGGAGAGACGACTAAGCAATAAAATTATTCCACTAGTCAGGGCTCAATGGAAACATCGAAAAGGATCAAGCCACGTGGGAGACTGAGTCAGAAATGAAGGAGTTGTACCCTCAACTATTTAACTTATGACAGGTTTCAAGGACGAAACCTTTTATAAGGATGGTAGACTTGTAACATCCGAAAAATAATAAGGAATGTTGTTGGTCGGAAATAATGTCAAATAAAAAAAACGGGCCTCGTAATGGAATAAAGAAAAAGGAAAACAAAAGTGGGCTCGTTGGTACGGGCCTTGGGCCGAACAAGGAAGGAAGGGGGAGGGGCTACAAGCCCTAGCCACCTCCACCCCCTCCTCACTTCTATCATCTTCTCCAATGCTTAGAGAGAGAAAGAGATTAAAGAGAGAAAGTTCCAAAACCCACACCCGAGACCTCCATTCTTGCCTGAGATCATTGTTGAACATTACTGTAGATTGGAGGAAGAGAAATCATGCGAAGAACAGGTAATAAACCTCCATGAAATCTGAGTTTAGTTAGTGGCTTTTTAGGGTTTTACATGGGTTTTCATAAAAAGTCGGGATTTTTACGTGTAAACCGACCTAAAAAGAGTGGATATAGCTTCATGGATGCTAGACCAAAGTTTTGAACGTAAAAAGTTGCTTACTTGAATAAAAAATGAAGGATTTTGTCCAAGAACATATGAATGGACCGAAAAGACCATGAATGGACCGAAAAGGGTTTTCGACCGAAAAGTATTTCAGTCGAAATAGGAATAAGATGTTTTCGAACGAAAAAGTTTTCGGACGAAATAGTTTTTTCGGATGATTGTCATTTCGGACGATGTGGTTTTCAGTTAACGGTGATTTTGAACGAAAGGGATTTCGGCCGAAAAGGGGGATTTCGACCAACGGAGATTTCTGACGAAAAGGATTTTTCGGACAATGAAGTTTTCGGTCAGAAAGTCTTAGACGTAACTTTGTAATGATATGTCTCATTTGTGACTATTCGGACAGATCAGTTAGCCTTTCACCAAGCTTGAAGTTTCATTGTTGAGTGAGTTAGTCTCTTTAAAGGCAGGTGAGTCAAGAATCCCTATTTTTGTTGTTTTAGGGTGGTGTGAATACTCAGTAACGGACATTTATTATAAATGTATTTTATTACTTAAACGTAAGTGATAAGAAAGGAAGAGGTTTACTTAATTAATGTTTTGCAAACAGTGAATGATTAACGAACGAGTTTATTTAACTATATCTTTTATAAACAAATGTAAGTAAAAAGAGAATGTGTTTATTCAACTATATGTTTTTATAAACGAATGTAAGTAAAAAGAGAATGTGTTTATTCAACCATATGTTTTCTAAACTAAAGAGAACGAAATAGATAAGTAAGTTAAGTTGCCTATATGTCCGAGTATGGTTACACCGAAGCAAGTCTTGAGGTAGTAGCATAATCTTACTGACTGGTACTACCTGAAGCCTATGGCAGCGTCATTGCATGAGTTGAATACCTGCCGTATGAATAACTGGAACAATGCTCGGCAGAGTACTGTGACCGGGATGTTGCAACTGGTTAAAGAGGGGTAATGATGGTTATCCCGGTGATGACGGTCACCAAAGAAATAATATCCTTCGTGGATGTCTGGTGAGTTTGTCCTTTGGACGTTGAGCCTTAGGGACTCTCACCAAAAGAAAGAGATCCTTCATGGATGTAATATGTGTTGGGAATTGTGCACCGATTTTAACGTTTAAAAAAATAGTATACAAAATCAGATTTACGAAGGCGGAAGCGATTATAATGGCACACGATAATAAAGTTCGAAACTCTATGCGACAGTGATCCGATTACATGACATTTAGACAATAATAATAAACATAACCATAGGATGTAAGAGTTTTATACCTTTGACAATAAACCTAAATTCACACAATGGAAGCAACGAACGTCACGCTAGTTGACACGTTCACGAAAATCACGAACCGAATCCCGTTTCACGAGATCTAGCGCTAACCAAATCCACAGGACGAAAACCGGTTGAGAAGGGAACATGGTGATTGTGGCGGTAGACGCGCACAACGGAAGGGAAGCCCGACAACCGGTAACGACACACGGCGGGTCACTGCGATGGTGTGCGGTGGCCAGCTAGACGGTGATGGCGGTGGTTAGTTTCCAATCGTCGCAGGGGGGGTTCCGTCTCCATTCTTGCGGAAGTAATGATGGAGGCAACCAATCCTTCTTTAGGGTTCCGACTTAAGGATGTATATATAGTTACTATAATTATATATAACCCCCATTTGGAATTACCTGTCAATCCCCTGTAATTATCTGTTAATTACTTTAAGAAGCCTGTGTTTTACCACTACAAATCATTAGTAAAACTAACACTAATTAGTGTTTAACTGTTCAACGTTCAACCCTTCGCTTTTAAATATTTCTCTACATAATTAATCTCTGGATTAATTATTTCTCTAAATAATTAATATTCGAATCCACCGTTTAAATATTTCTCTAAATATTTATTCACCGATTTTCAAATCCGTGTTTTGTGAACTATAATGTTTACGATTAAACATTATTAATCGTTCCTTGCCCAACTTGTAACTCTTTGGATCGTACCTTGATAGAAACGTTGATATTAATGATGATCGGACATCTAATATCCAACAATCTCCCACTTGGACGATTCATCGATTAATCGGTTCAAAGTAGATAGTGGTGGACGCCTAACTGCATCTCAGTGCCCCTAGCAAGGTATGACGTATTACAATCGTCAACCATTTCCTTGTGTTCAAGTAAATCTTACTTAACCACGTACAACGGTCATGGTAAACATATATATGTATCCTTTCTGTTTAGGGCATTCGTTGAACATGAGACATGGATATAAGTCACTTCTCATATGTGTTCAACAATTCTTGTTCTCGTTCTCCAATTCAAAGTGGTCTAAACAAACTACTCTTAGTTTGTGCGTGGCCACGCTATTTTACTAGTTCGAATTAACGAGGGCGCCAGAATGTCCAACTCCTAATAAAAAGAGAACAAAATCCCTTTGGTCATGTACAATTCCTAATCATACTCTTATTACTGCCTATTAAGGTACAACATTAGATAAGTATAAAGAACAAACTTTAGTCAGAGTTAGTTCTAGTATGTACCTCGAGTCGAGGATGGATAGATCTTACCATATTCAAAAATTCTCAAGGCCATGATCCATGAAGATAGTTTTGAAACGAGTTACGTCCAATATTCATTCTCTAATGAATATCTGTGAATATTATCTCCAACTACTTGGACTTTCATTCATAATGAACCAATCATCCAATTCACAATAGTCTTTCATTCAGATTGAGTCCCATGAATCCGATCGACTACGGATATTTCGAATACAATATTAAAGGATTTTAAAACTTAAAAAATGTCGAACATAGAAACATCTATTGATAATGCTTTTAACCATTAAATCAATATAAACTGCCAATGTGTCTATATTGTTCAAAAAGCAACCAATACTAACATACAAATCAACCTCAAAGTCTAGTGTATCATCCCAAAAATAAGACGGAAATAATAAACGAGTTTCGACGCGCGAAAGACGGAACGAACAATGCTCATGGGTCGGGTCGGGCGAACATGGGGAAGGGAGGGGGAGGCGAACTTGAGGGAGGCTTCTCCCTTAAATAGCCTAAACCCTCCTCATTTCACAAGTTTAGATAGAGAAACCATATAGAGAGAAAGTTGACGGATCGTCCCGAGAAGATAGCATCTTGTTCCTCTTCTACTAGTAATCACAACCTTCTATTCAGAAGCTCGAAAGAGGTAACGACCTGAATCAAATCTGAGTTTTTATTCTTTTTGGGTTTTTTGGGGTATTTTCATAAAAAGGATGAGTTTTAATGAACCAAATGAGGAATGGACTATCGATCTGTGATCACGAACAAAAACTACATGTTTTGAACGTAAAAAGTTAGCATCTTGAACGTGATCAGGTCTGGCTGCCATTTGCATGAAAAGTTGGGGTTTTGGGGAAGGAGACAGCCCCGCAGGTGAACTTAGTACCAACGAACTTGATTAACTTCGCTGGGCTGACCCAGCGAACTTAAGTTAGCAAAGTTCGCTGGGAGGGTCAACTAGGCGAACTTGGCCTATATTCGCCTGTATGTTCACCTGGTCCTTGAGGGGTGAACTTAGCCCTAAGTTCACCTAAAACAGGAAGGTTAAACCGTTAGAGTCGGAATTGGGTCTGAATGTATTTAACTAATCAATTCAGATCGTACGTGACGTTGTTGGACCTTTAATTAGGACAACCAAGGCTAGTTTATCAGGTGAGTTCTAGAGCCCTCCTTTTAATGTTTTAAATTATATTTTTGGGCTGGTGTGCATACTTACGAAGCGATGTTTATGAAACGATGATTACGAAACGATGTTTATGAAACGTTGTTTACGAATGATGTTTATGAAACGATGTTTACGAAATGATGTTTATGAAACGATGTTTACGAAATGATGTTTACGAAGGATGTTTTTTACGAAATGTTTTGCCAAACGAAGTTTATGAAAGGTTTATGAATGAAACATTGTTTAATAAAACGTACGAATGCTTTAACTAAAATGAGGTAAGTGTTTATGAAAGTCATGAATGAACAAATCTTCCACGAGTTCCTACGGGAGCTAGGTTATGTATGTATGTATAGGCCTTACCATTATAGGGGGCCTTTATAGCTGTCTAACGGTTGTACAACTGGTTGAGGATGGGGTGACGACGGTCTCCCATGGGATTACCGGGATCCCGATGGAAGGTACTATTCCCCGCAAGGGAAAAGTGCCTAAGGTGATGATTGGTCTTCCTAAAGATAACGAGCCTTAGGAGACCTGGGTGGCGGACGGCCTAGAGGTAACGAGCCTTAGGTTCCTCCGCCGATATACGATGAATAGAATTTACGGTTACGAGAAGGTGCAGATTTGGTTCATGTTGACTTATGTCATGATGCTATGTTACGATGTTATGATGATGTTATGTTATTGCATGTTTTATGTACGCTTTTGTTAGACAAATGTATGTTGTGTTTTTGGCAAAATGTTTATATTAAGATTTTATGAAAAGCTAGAATTCACCAGCATAGCTGACGTTTAGTATGCACATTCAGGTTAAGGACATGTACGGATGGACGGTGATGCTTCGCAAGAGATGAAGAGTTACCCGACTGATATGATGACTGGCAACCCGTTATGTTATATTTATGTTATTTAATGAATGTTTTAGACAATGTTTACGTTTCCGCATGTTGAACAATGTTGATGTTATGTTTGAATGAAATTTTCCACTGCGTTATTTGATATTCAAGTTTAAGAACTGTTTGTGAATGAGTAAATCCAACAAGTGAGGCCTCCCGGTTTTGGGGCCTTACAAGTTGGTATCAGAGCATTATTTTGAGAGATTCACACACTCCCTGTGTCTGAACTTAAACTGTGAACGGGAACGATAGCGGATGCTAGTACGGGTAACTCGAGCCACAACATCAGGTATGAACGTAGTATAAATATTTACATATGTAGTATGCCTTAGAAAGTGTTAGGTTAGGAATTGTGATCTGATGAAATCATAAAGGTGGTCAAATAGAAATCAAAAGGTAGTGTAAAGGTTAATTGTAGATGGCTAGTGTATATTAACATCTTACAGTACTTGTTGAATTCTATTTGTTAACTAGCATGATGACATTAGATTCCTTGTCTTATAGAACGAAATAGCGAGAAGAGGAAACGGAAGGCGCGGTGGGGGCCGTACTGGTGACCGAGGTAGGACTCCAGCTCGTTAGGAGTACAGTGAAGAGGGAAGTGTCCACGCGGAACCGGAAGTTAGTGTGCATTGGACTGAACAGATTCATGATGAGGAACGACATTTCACTTTCAAACCAGAAGTGAAAGCGGCCCTGGCACGCGAATTCACTGAGATGATGAGGGCTTCCTTGCCAAACCTACTGGCAGAAGCATTAAAGAAGGCTAATGAGGCGGGCGGGTCTAATACGACAATTGGTGCCCCGAACAACGAGGCTGTCAACGCACCGCTTACTCACGGTCGTGACTACAAGTCCTTTAAGGGATGTCACCAGGTTCTGACTGGGAAGAAGGACACGGTGGCTACTTTTGACTTGGTAATCAGAATTTGCTGCTAACTCCTTGAGGGAGGAAGCAACTTATTGGTGGGAAGAGTTCGTCAAGCCAAAGGGATGAGTGATGTCGCCCAGACGGTCTATATAAAAACTAACAAAACGTAACCTAGACTCCTAAGTAATAAATGGAGTACCTTCGACTAAACCGCACTGACAGGCAAGTGGACCTATCGAGTGTAGCACAACTTAATGGTAAACCGAGTTATCGAACCCTAGAGACACTACTATAACTATACTAGACTCTACTCGGACTAAAGATTGATGATTGGGGGGTTGACTACCCTAAAGATTAACTACTAATGCAGCAAATAAAATATCGCCTCAAGCTATCAAGATGAAAAACTAAGGTAATATCAGAGATGAGAAGAATACCACCTACGTCGGATTCCTACTTGCAAAGCACAGCTTCTACCGGTTCTGGAAACTATGATGGATCTGGGTTTCTAAATAAACAACTCTAGACAACCTAGTGGAACCCTAATCACTCTCAGGGTGTCACTAACTAAGGAACCTAAAGATGTAATAACTCACCAGATAGTGGATTACCTTTCGGTCTCTCCAACAATGATAAAGTACCCGAAAGACAGATCACCTTTCAGTCTCACTTTCCATAATACATTCGAAGAATGCACGAGGTAATCACAAGATAAGAACTATGATTCAGAATAGCAACAATCACTAGACACCTAATACCAACTTCCTCTCAGACAGTTGACACTCGGATTCCTAATGACGAAGACTAAACGACTATCTCTCACTTCTCGGGTATTGAGACAGGATACACACTCAGTTCTAATGACTCTCAATCACAACTCCTATGGCTACTATTTCTAGCAAACCATACAAACAATCACAATCCCTAAAGTCTATGACCTAGATACGCTAATCAAATTGGAAGACATCCACAATCAACGCACGGAATTGAAATCAACAATAGATCCGCACTATGCATGCAATATTCAACATAATTAATATCAATAAATCTTTACAAAATCATTAATCCATGCATATAAATCCAAAACCGATAAAAATCATAACTTTAACAAGCAATCATCTAATGACCTAGGCAGTATTAGAGTTTTAGCCAAGAATAATACTCAAAACCAACAAAACAGAAGTAAAAGTAGTAAACATGGTTTCAAACAACTTAATCAAAGACCAAAGAACGAAAATTGAAAACCGAATAAGCTATATCTAACAAAATTGGGTCCAAAAGCCTCTAACTTTGACTCTAACTCCTTCTCTAGCTCCAAAAATCGCCCCAAGAACCCCCACTGACGGCTGAATGTGGAACTCTCTTGCATAATGGCATTAGAAATCTAATATAATTTAATTTATGGTTTTTTCACGGAATACGGTTCTCTCGCGTACCACGAGGTATTGGGCTGGGTTCCTCGTGGTCGTGGCCAGATTCTACTTCCCTCGCATACCGCGAGGCTCTAGTCCATCCTCTTCGCATATCGCGAAGAGCATAATTTCACCATTTTTGACTTTTGAACTTTGGGCTTCACTCTCTTGCTCGGATTCTTCTCGTTTTCACTTGTAACCTTCATGAGCAATTGTAAACACATCAACGACTCTATAGTATACAAAAACAACTCAAAACAAAGATAAAACTAATCAAAAACACTTGAAAACACTAGGAATAAAGATGTGTGCTTCGCACTACATCAAACATCCCCACACTTAACCTTTTTTCGTCCTCGAAAAAGTCTGCAATGGAATCATAACTGAGAACTGACTTTAACATTAATCAATTACCAATTAGCAAAAACATACTCACGCGTTAAAAAAGAAATAATTAGTATTTATGTCTGATTAAACCCAAGCACCAACTATCTAGCCCCCGTAATGTGTTCTAATTCCATTTTATATAGTTATTAATCAACCTATGTGACTCACACTTAGAAGTTACAGCTCTACCTAATCACGTCTCGCGGTCATGTCTAGGCACAGATTAAACTATATAGTTTTACCGTACCACGTTAAACTAAGATTTATTTGTTTAAGAAATTATATGAAATATGGAATGAATGGATGATAATGAGCATTAATTCGAGCAAATGAACTTTCATCTAGAGGCGTTTCAACCAAGTCACTATCCCGAAAGGTAACACATAAACTAGATTCTAACAATAAAACACATAATAATCACTTAGGGGTGTTTTCTCCAAGTGGCCATCCCGGAGGGTAACACATAAGAAAAAATCATAATTCTAATCAAATAACTCATGAATTATGGACATATGGATGCGAGCGCCACCAAACTCGGATTTATTCTCATAAAAAGAGAACGGTGTGCCAAAAATTTCAAAAACAAATAAATATTATCTTAACGTGGTACCTATCACCCTATGTTGACAATTTTAGTATTACCGATTACTCTAAGATGAATACCCACATGATATTATGATTTAATTACGTGATTAATCCTATGTAACACTCACATGCTATTTAAACTATTCTAGCTGGCTGGGTCTATGATATGCCCTAAATTATACATGTTTTACATGCATAATAATCCCTATATTATGGTACAAATCAAGCAAAAGCCTTGTAAATGATACTTAATGCATTAATATTTCAAAATTGTAGATTATTCGGTGTCCCAAGATAAAAAAAGCAAAAACCAGCTTAAAACATGAAGAAATCAAGCTTTCAGAGGACCAAACCCGAGCATTGACCGCCAAAAAGTCAAATCAGGTCAACATAAGTCGACAAGTAGCTAAAAGACAAGCCTTGAGAGCAGGGAGGGGTTTTCACGGCCATGCATTTCCTGTCTTGCTCTCCAAGGCTCCAGTACACTGCAATTTGCGCCCTGTTTGAATCCCGAGGTGTTTGCACGCCCGTGCAATCCAATGCATGGTCGTGCATCGCTCATTTTGAGGGCTATAAATAGATGGCTTGAGTTCTTCTTTCCACACACCTTACAACAGCCTTCCATACCTCAATAGAGAGCTTATTTCGTAGTTAGAGTAGAGAGTAGTGAGTAGAGGGGCTCTTCCTCCTTGTTCTGCAATAGGGGAGCCTGCGAAACTCAGCATTACGCTAGTTAGTATGGCTATTCGTAGCTAACTTATTTGTATTGCTAGGGTGAAGATGAAGGTTGATGCATGTTAATGTTTAACGTATTAATCCAAGTGATGTGTTTATGTCTTTAATCATTCGTCCTTAAAACCACCATTTTGATGGGCTTTTATTATTGTCTAAATTCGTCTTTATATTTGTGAGTGCTCTTGATTTTTAAAGTGTAAAACCTTTTTAATCAAACTTTTCTTGAAGCTTGTACGTCTTTATACAAGCATAGATTGATAAGCCAAGGCTTGGTCAACACTATGAAGGTCGTACGTCTTTATACGAACTTATTATGCCTCCAAGAATTGGTGAACTCATGTTGGGAACGGTACGTCTTTATACTTGGTCCCATTGTTGCACCGCCTCTAGGTGAACAAAATATAATCACCTATTTAACTCTAATACAAAGCATTTTACGTTCGATGTCTTAAACCAACCCGGAGATGACCATTCGAAGGGTTAAGGGTAATTGTTGTCCTTAACGGAAGGCACTACCACTTTTTAAAGATTTTAATTTGCAAATCAAATGTCGTGTGGACGAGCCTCTAGCGGTGACCCGGGTCACAAGTTTGTAGTAGTCACATCACTGGATTAGTCAACTTAACATTATCACGTACCAAGCTGATTCAAATCCCGAAGCAATACTCTTCGTGACCTGATCATTTCCAAGATATTTACTTTTCTCCTATTTACTATTCTGTTGGTTACATTTCTGTTACACACATCACGCATATTTTTACTTTTATGTTTTTACTTTATTGTCATTTACTTTCTGTCATTTACTATTCTGCTTCACAAGCATACAAAATCCACTCAGTAATTAATTCGGCTAAACGATAACAAAAGTTGAGTACTGGAACTCAACCATGTCCATTGGTTCGATACTTGGTTCTTATCTAAACTATATTACGTTGTGATAGGTACACTTGCCTATTGTATGTGTTTTTAAGTTAAAGTAATTATCATTTTATAAATTTAAAACCTGGTCTATAAAACCATCCTAAAAATATATTTATTATATTTTTATATATTAAAAACAACAAACCAATTTTTTGGCGCCGTTTCCTGGGACACGATGATTTCAAGAAAAATTCAAGTTAACGGATTAGCCTTATTATC
Source organism: Smallanthus sonchifolius (assembly GCA_023525975.1). Lineage (NCBI taxonomy): Eukaryota > Viridiplantae > Streptophyta > Magnoliopsida > Asterales > Asteraceae > Smallanthus > Smallanthus sonchifolius. The sequence continues at coordinate 90,063,698 of CM042024.1, read as the reverse complement.
TTCTGTCTATTTTTCTTCTACATTTTTGTTCCAGATAGTGTATGATCCATAGCTCCACTACTGGTTTATATCAACCTCTAGTAGAGCCCGAAATATTCTTTCACCGCCGAATACGAGAAAACCGTTCTAGAAGAATGGACGTTGAAAACCGCACTATTTCCGATTTCGCAAGACCGTCACTAGAGGCTTTGGGGTCTAGTATCACAAGGCCAACGGTTGACTCTAACAACTTTGAGATCAAATCTCATGTTATCCACATGATCCAGTCATCATGCACTTTCTATGGATTACCCGATGAAGATCCACATGCCCACATTGCAAATTTGCTCAAAATTTGTGACACTTTCAAACTGAACGAAGTTTCAAATGACGCAATTCGCCTCCGAATGTTTCCATTCTCCTTAAGGGAACGAGCTAAGGCATGGCTAAACTCTCTTCCTACCGGGTCAATCACTACATGGGATGATCTAGCTCAAAAATTCATGTCGAAATACTTCCCGCCAGCTAAAACTTGTAAACTAAGAAATGATATCACCACTTTCACTCAGTATGATGGTGAATAACTATATGAGGCATGGGAACGCTTTAAGGACATGTTAAGGAAATGTCCACATCATGGGTTAGAAGTTTGGTTATAAGTGTCATCATTCTACAATGGGTTGCACAATCAAGCTCGTCAAACACTCGACGCTAATGCAGGTGGTATTTTTGGAAACCAGAGGCCACAAGAAGCTTACAACCTGATTGAGGAAATAGCTATGAACAGCTATTAATGGTACAATCAAAGGAGTAACAAGGCAAGGAGTTCATTCTATCGATACTGTCACTTCACTATCCGCTCAAGTAGATGCCCTCACCACTCGACTCAATCAGCTTAGCAAGGGCAAAGCGATCACTGAGACTACTGAATAAGTAAAAAGCATCACTGTTGATGCTGAGCAGGTTGACTTTATCGGAACAAATCGCCTGCAGAAAAACCCCTACAGCAATACTTACAACCCTGGATGGAGGAACCATCCGAATTTCAGTTATAGGGATAATAACAATCAGGGACAATCTGGCTTCGGACAACAACAACAGTTTCAACAAAGACAACCTAGAACTATCAGCCTCGTCAACAATTTCAAGGAGCTAACAAGCCAATTAATGGGTTAAGCCTAGAGGAAGCAGTAACTAAGTGATCTCTACAACTGAAATTCAAGCACTTCTAGCGGACTCCCATCACAAACAATATGAGGAATGGTTTAGTCTTCTTGAAGTTGAGTTCAAGACACAAAAAGCAACTCTTCAAGCCATTGAAACGCAATTAGGGCAAATTGCCAAACTATTATCCGAAAGACAACCAGGATCTCTCCCGAGTAACACTGAAATCAATCCAAAAGCTAACGTGAGTGCTATCACTCTTAGAAATAGCAAAGTCTATCCAGAGCCACCAATGCCAGGAGAAGAAGTCCAATCATCAAGGAGAGAAATATTCACTGGAGTACCACTTCATCCACATATCGCAGAAATAACCACTCAAGGATCACAATCAAATGTGATTCCACCTCCTCCTCTGATGGATCTCCCTCCGAAAGCTCCAACAAAAAGAGCATTTCACTCTCACATACCATATCCAGGAAGGGGTTGGTAAAGCAGAAGACTGACAAACAATATGAAAAATTCATCGAGCTTTTGAGTCAAATCCATGTCAATCTTCCTTTCCTAGATATCGTACAACAAATTCCTAAGGATGGACGTTTCTTGAAAGATTTCCTTACAAACAAGAGAAACATGGAGGAAGCAGTAAAAAGAACTAACCATTGTGTCGTTCTCATTGAAAGGTGCCTTCCAAAGAAACTTTTAGATCCTGGAAAATTCTCTCTACCATGCTCTATCGGACCACTACCGATCACTTTTAAACTAGCTAATCTAGGAGCAAGCATGAATGTTATGCCCTATAACATGTTCCAAAGACTCCAAATTGGAAACCCACGACCTGTTAATGCAACTATCGAACTCGCGGATGGATCAATTAAGTCACCTATAGGAGTCATTGAAAAACTTACTAGTAAAAGTTTGCAAGTTTGTCTTCCCTGCCGATTTCATGGTGCCGGAAATGGGACCCAATTATTCACTACCCTTGATTTTAGGTCGCCCACTTTTAGTTACCGCAAGAGCCGTCATTGACATGAATGAAGGAATCTTAACACTTCGTGTTGGAAAACAATCAGTAACCTACAACATAGGAGGAAACGAATGTTTGTCAAATGATCCCTTTGAAATTACACAAATCATGGATACTAATCTGGACTACCAACTTAAGAAAGCTAAGGAATTCAACAAATGAAAGAAACTTGATCTTGGCAAGGACCTTGACAACACTAATTGGATCGATGAATACTTTGATAAGCTACCAAAGTTGAAGGACTTGAAAGAAGGGACAGGAGACACGGGGGAAGTTGATGGCTCCCACTTGAAGAAATACTGATGCAACACGTATGGGTCGGGCTAAAGACCCTTAAATAAACGTAGCGCTTCCGGGAGGCAACCCCAATGATCATGAATAAATTGAGAGGTTGGTGCATACGGTAGAATCATGGACCTCAGGTTTGACTTTTCATATTTAAGTTTCTCATACTTCAGCCCCAGGTATGCCCTCTCGATACTAGGACCTTAGTAGCTTAACTACTATTTTTTATTTTCCTTGTCTGCTTTTATGTTTTCCTTTTCGTGTCAGGTAGAATAGCATCACCAGATAGTCTCTCTACTTCTTTGAGGAATCACACTCCATCTCTACAACCTGAGGAATCGAAAACCAAATCAAATTTCTTTGAAATTCGATGAAGTCTTTGAAGCAACATGTTGACCAGAAGCTGATAGGCACACCCTGACAACAGCAATAAGTTTCGGCCTTAGGTTATACACCGAATTGACTGGGGAAGTACCAGTTTCTTTGCCCTTAAAAATTCGTGCATTAAATTCCTGCATAGCATTTCATTACATGCATTTGTACATTGAGGACAATGCACAGTTTTAAGTGTGGGGTGGGGAATTAGAGATTCAGGACTACTTGTATACTCAAAGCAATAAAGCTTAACTTGAGATTTTCTACCCATTTGACTAAAACATTACAAAAATCTACCTTTTGAAAAATCCGAAAAATCTTAAAAAATTTTAAACCTTAAATCTAAACCTCTTTGAGTTCACACATAATTAAATAAAACGAAGACATGGCAAGTAAAAACAAATGGATACTATGCATAAGAAATCACTAAACCCTATTCCATCCGTTTCCATGTGAGAATAATCTGAGCCTTTTCACGAGCATTATTATCATTATTTTCACATGCTCTTTCGTTGGTATATTGAGTGTTTATTCGATCGAATTTTATGCATCATTAGAACTTGTATGACTTATACATATCAAGATCATGAACTAGTGGAAGTATGAAAATGATTGAGGCACCTAGGACTTTATTACCCTTATATATTATCCTTAAATCCTAAAAATCCCAAAAATATTATTCGCCTATATAGCCCTCTAAGACTTAGCCTTTTTCTTTTCTACTACCCACATATATCACCCAACCAGCTTTTCGTAAATACCGGTTATTGGCTGAATGTCTTCAAAAAGGGAAAATTATCTTATGTCGTCATTTCAAGTTTATTATCATTGAGACAACTTTGAAAAGAATCTGTTTTACTCAAAGAATTGGAATATACAAAAGGTGGATGTATTATGAAGAAACAGCCGAACTATCTACAAGGAATTTATGGAAATATTATTTCAAGGAAATTAAGGAAAAAGAGTTATTGAAAAATTTTTCTTGATACAAAAAGAAAAGAAAAAAATGGAAAAAGAAGAAAAGAAAAAGAAAAAGAGAAGTGTGTCTTTTACCGGCAAGACCTTACATAACTGGACATGCATTCTTTTGATTTCAATTTGCTTTTCTGCCTTCATTTTGCAAAGCCTGAATTACCATCCAAACTCCGAGAGAAAGTTTTCAAAGTAACTAGTGATGTTAGAAAACGGTGGCGCAAGCAAGAACAATTACCACCATTTTACGCCTTGTCAAAAAGTGCCGCCAAAAGGAGAGTCAAAAGATACGACAATTGTGTGAAGTGTGGCAACTGGAGCCACGATGGAAAGTGTAGCAAGAATCAAACTCATTCCCAGCATGAGTATACGCATCTGATCAATGTAGGAGCTGTTAGGCTACATGCCGAAAGATCCGTACGGAAAGGCAGTAATGTGTACTACGCAGTAAGGGAAGAGTTGAGAATGATAAGAGATCTTGGTCTTGGCAATCTGACCATAAACGAGCCCTCAAATTAGTTATACCCTCTTGATCTGAGTATTGTAACCTGCTAGCATTTTCCATTTTAAGCCATGAGGCCGTAGCTGTGTGTTTCACAATAGCTGCATCCCTTCAAAACCCTTTTTAAACCCCTAAAAATCCAAAAAAACATTTTCATTTTCACCCTTTATTTTTATTTTAGCCGCATTACAACCCTTTAAATTCCTCTTGATTCATGTATACTACTTAGTTAATTGATGGAGACTTGATTTGCATACAAGCTTATGACCATTGCATAATTCGATTCGAACTTGAGTGTTCCACCTAACTTACATTATCCCTACATATATAACCCTAAGAGTTGAGTGAACGTTGTGAGGGGTGATGGGTTATGCATAATTAAAGTTCTAGTAAGCTTGTCATGGATTCCATCATCTTGAAACAGAAAAATACAAAAATAGAATAAGCAACTCAAGAGTTATCCCGGAGCTTCGACTTGTTTGGAGTTCCATTTCCCTTGTAAAGTTTTTAGTTATGGGTATGATCATGCATGAGTTTGCTTGAGGACAAGAAAAGTTTAAGTGTGGGGTATTATGATATGCCCTAAATTATACATGTTTTGCATTAATAATAATCCCCATATTAATGTACTAATTAAACAAAAGCCTTGCAAATGATACTTAATGCGCTAATATTTCACAATTGCAGGTTATTTGGTGTCCCAATATAAACAGAGTAAAAACCAGCTTAAAACATGAAGAAATCAAGCTTTTGGAGGACCAAACCCGAGGATTGACCCCCAAGAAGTCAAACCAGGTCAACATAAGTCAAGAAGCAGCTAAAAGACAAGCCTGGAGAAAAGGCAGGGGTTTGCACGGCCGTGCAATGCCATGCACTGCCGTACGTTGCATGTCTTGCTCTCCAAGGCTCCAGTACACTGCCATTTGTACCATGTTTGATTCCCGAGGTGTTTGCACGCCCGTGCAATCCAATGCACGGATTTTGAGGGCTATAAATAGATGGCTTGAGTTCTTCATTCCATACACCTTACAACAGCCATCCATACCTCAATAGAGATCTTATTTTGTAGTTAGAGTAGAGAGTAGTGAGTAGAGGGGCTCTTTCTCCTTGTTCTGCAATAGGGGAGCCTGCGAAACTCAGCGTTACGCTAGTTAGTATGGTCATTCGTGGCTAACTTCTTTGTATTGCTAGGGTGAAGATGAAGTTTGGTGCATGTTAACGTTTAACGTATTATTCCAAGTGATGTGTTTATGTTTTTATCATTCGTCCTTAAAACCACCATTTTGGTGGGCTTTTATTATAGTCTAAATCTGTCTTTATATTTGTGAGTGTTGTTGATTTTTAAAGTGTAAAACCTTTTTAATCAAACTTCTCTTGAATCTTGTAAGTCTTTATACAAGTAGGGATTGATAAGCCAAGGCTTGGTCAACACTATTAAGGTCGTACGTCTTTATACGAACTTATTATGCCACCAAGAATTGGTGAACTCATGTTGGGAACGGTACGTCTTTATAATTGGTCCCATTTTTGCACCACCTCCCGGTGAACAAAATATAATCACCTATTTAACTCTAATACAAAGCATTTTACGTTCGATGTCTTAAACCAACCTGAAGATGATCATTCGAAGGGTTGAGGGTAATTGTTGTCCTTAACGGGAGGCAGTACCACTTTTTAAAGATTTTAATTTGCAAATCAAATGTCATGAGGACGTGGCTCTAGCGGTGACCCGTGTCACAAGTTTGTAGTAGTCACATCACTGGATTAGTTAACTTAACATTATCACCTACCAAGCGGATTCGAATCCCGAAGCAATACTCTTCGTGACCTGATCATTTCCAAGATATTTATTTTTCTGCTATTTACTATTATGTTCGTTACATTTCTGTTACACACATCACACACATTCTTACTTTTATGTTATTTACTTTGTCGTCATTACTTTTCTGCCATTTACTATTCTGCTTCACAAGCACACAAAATCCACTCACTAATTGATCCGGCTAAACGAAAACAAAAGTTGAGTACTGGAACTCGACCGTATCCATTGGTTCGATACTTGGTTCTTACCTAAACTATATTACGGTGTGATAGGTACACTTGCCTATTGTGTATGTTTTTAAGTTAAAGTAATTATCATTTTATAAACTTAAAACCTGATCTTGTAAAACCATCCTAAAAATATATTTATTATATTTTTATATAATAAAAATGACACATCAGTCTACCAAAACATCACTAACTAGACGTGTTTTCTATCATTTAAATCATTTAAAACTCAACAAGTAGATACAGTTGTACTATCATTTTCCATTTTTGATTGCAAAACTTATACTTTCAAAGGACATTTTTCAAAAATTTTTTAATTTTTTTTAATTTTTAAATTTTTATAAACAAGACAAACTAGACACTCACATCCACACACTTGAAATACACATTGTCCTCAATGTGAAGCAAGACACAACTAAAAATAAAAATGCAAAAAATAAAAACAGGAAGCGACTTAGCTGGTAATATATATGCTCTCGAATGTATCCAGCTTAGTTCATCCTTGTGTCCACCGTATAGCATTTCGGTTGTGGTTGCATAGACTGCTGGGTTGCCTTTACAAAGTTTATATAAGTGATGATCGACCGTGCCCAAATGGAGATTGAGTATGGGCGGGATGATAAAACCCGCAAAATAAAACTCAAACATACCCGCAGCATCAAACTGACTCAAGAGACTGACTCAAATTAAAAAATAAAAGCTCAACTGACTCACTAAGATTCAGGATAGAATGCAGGAAAACATACCTGATGCGTGGCAAACACATAGACATGAATGCCACAGCATGGTGAATCATCGGTCACGAACGGTTTCAAGTTTCCCATGGTCGGTGATAATGAATGAATGGTAAAGTAATGGATGGTGGATGAGATGGTGATGATGAAGATGATATAGTAATGGATGGTGGATGAGATGTATGGTAGATGATGTTGGTGAATGGTGATCGGTGAACGGTGTGGGAGATCAAGGGAAACAAGTGAAAAAGAAGGGTTGGCTCCTCGCGTACCGGGAGGAGCTTGGATTATTGCCGGACAAGACTAGCATTCCCTCGCATACCGCGAGGGATTTCCCTTCACCTCTCGCGTACCGCGAGGAGGTCCTCTTAACAGAAAGATTAGAACTTTTTTCACTTTTTATACTTAGAAAATTTTTTGACCCTTTAAAATCTTTCATCACCCAATTTTTTTAAAAACCAATTCCAAGCATAAAAACAAATGTAAAAATACATGGAACTTTGTTCACAACGATTTTACTCACCGAATCAAGCACGAATCCCTGCAAAACACGACACAAACAAAACACACACACCGAAAAACACAAAAATTGACACGGACTCAGACCAAGTATTGCATACAAACTCTACATCCCGGGCACTTGCCCGAGACTCAAACAAGCCTATCAGGGGGCTTCTCCTTGATCCTAACCAGAACCGCCTTCATCCTACGCGGTCTACCGGTCCTCCAAATCCTCAACAACTTCACACCCTTACCAAACACTGAACCTCTAGCACTTAGATCTTTCCACCACAACTTAATCTACCCGATCCGAAGATAATATGCAACAAATACCCCAATAAATTCTTACCTCTCGACGTCCCCACACTTGGGGGTTGCATTATCTTTAAATCACAAGAGACACTCGACTCTCGGGTCCTCCTACGGGGTGGCCTAGACCTATGGGCACTAGCACTAGGACTCAACTTTAGAATTCTCCCCTCAACATGGATACTAATGGCGGGTGAGGGCTCGGGCACAGGTGGTTCTAATGATGTGAACTCTACAATCTCAACCTTTGGTGACTCACAGTCTATCTTCTCCACTTGTGCTAAAATCTCACTTAAACTGTAATCATCACCGTCAACACTTAAAAACGAGGTTTTCAAATTCAGCAAGCCAATCCGGAGGGTCCTCTAAATTCAATGCCCAGTCTGACAACTCTCCTAACTCAGGGGCGGATTCACTAACATCACTCTCTCTTATATCAGAGTCCCGGTGGTCACCTGTAGGTCCAGATTTAATCGTAAGTCACTGATATGATCGATTTAACACATACACAGGCGGAAACTGTGTATATGGAGGTGAAACTGATAAACGAAACAGTGATGGTGAAGATATCCAGCTAACCACAGTATGAATCAACAATCAAAGGGTATGAAAAATGTAAGAACACAGTGAATAAACAACTGCAGATTGTATTGATTCAAGCAAAATGTGAAAGAGAAAGTTCAGGGTTACAGCCGCTACTCACACCCTAAACAATCTCAAACTAGGCTATTTATAGTAGTGACAGGTATCGAAACTATGGTCAATCGAAACTACTAGTTTCGATTGACCATTTACAAATGATACTTAGACCTGTCGAAACTACCATCTATCGAAACTACTAGTTTCGATTGAACAGACTCAATCGAAACTAAGTAGTTTCGATGGCCCAGACTTAACTAATTATAGAAAACTGAAATTACAATAATGAAATGGCAGAAAGTAAACTAGTCTAAAAGTGTTTAATCATACAATAAATGACAACAGCTTATACAAAATATATAACTCTACAATCTCCCCCTAAGCTGTTGCATTACTGTCTTCAGCTCTTCTTCAAGCAGCTGGTCTTTCAGATGTCCTTGGAATGAAAGGTTTGACATGGAGAGAGACAATCCTTTGATAGGCCTTCGCATCAGCTTCATCTTCATCGCTGTAAGCCTGAATGTGATTCTGGAAAAGTACTTCCAGATCTTCCGGTTGAAATTTTAACAGCTCCATTGGATCAAAGATGGTGATGTATTCCTTGCCCTCACATTCAATAACTGCATTGCCAATGACTGGGTTATAGAACCACTTTCCGAATGTTTGTAGCTGGACATGTACAGATTTTGGAATAGTGATAGTCTTGTGTGTTTGGGCAGGCTTGTATCTTAGGAACACATATGGCTTTTTAGTTTTAGGATGAAACCTAGTCTTTGAGATCTTCTTCTGAGTTTTCCTAGGCTTCATTCCTTTGAAATCATTGTTGACTTGAGAATGCAGAAACTTCTCAAAGTCATAAGCCATCATGACCTTCCCAGGGTTTTGAAGTGGAAGTTTTGCTAAATCCCTGAGGTCATAGAAAGGAAGGGTTTGGAAGTCAGTCATATTTTTGAAGTGCTGAACTCCCCCTCTAAATCTCCTGATGATAAAGAGCTTCCTTTCTGCATCGTATTTCCATCCAATTGGAGGCCTTTTCAGTTCTTGATGCTCGGCTATCCACTCATAGGTTTGAGGAGTCTCTTCCTGAATGATCTTTTTAAACCAAGACTTCCTTGAAACAGGAGGTTCAGGTGCAGTTGAAGGTTGATCTTGTGCTGGAGTTGTTTCAGATACTGGAATGGTTGGTTCAGGAATGATATCTTTGATGAGGTTAATCTGAACATCTTCTTCATCTGATAGTGTTTGAATCTCATCACCTTCTTCAGTAAAATATCTTGTTCGTTCAGTCTCTTTTTCTTCAGTGGTTAGAATTTCTGGATGAAGGTCATTATAGCCAAAGTTTTCAATGTCATCTAGAAGAGCATTCTGCTCATCATCAGATGGTATATCTTCTTCATCCAGAATGACAGTTTCAATATCAGGCATAGCTCCCTTCCCTCTTTTCCTTGCTTCTCTTCTTTCACTAGCTGAGGGAAGGTCAGACTCTATCTCCTCAACCTTTACTTCAACAGACTCCTTTGTCTTGGTATCGTGACCGGTATACATAGTTAATGCAGATTCAGGATTAGTGACAAAGGCAGGAGACGATGGTTCAACTTTTGATGTAGTCTCCCCCTGTCCTGTTGAGGTGGTTGGCTGTTGAGGTGTAGGTTTGAGTATTGAGTCTTTGAGCTGCTTAACTGTTTCAGCTAAGGCTTTGAAATCTTCTTGTTGCTTTGTTATCAGCCTTTGTTGAGTTTTCAGCTGAGTCTGCTGAATATCTATTTGAGTATGTAAGCCTCCAACCTCCAGCTTTAAATCTTTGACTTCCTCCTTAACTTCATTCAAATTGGACTTCAATCCTTCAATCTCTGTATCTTTCTTTTGAAGATTATCTTGAAGTCTTTTCATTTCAAGACTTAGAGTCTTGACTCTCGGTAAAGGAGAGGTTGAACCATGAAGTGGTGAGGTGGGAGGAGTATGGATAGGTGATTGTTGTGGAGAAGTAGGAGGTGTAGGTATGGGTGCCTGTTGTGGAGAAGTAGGAGGTGTAGGTATGGGTGCCTGTTGTGGAGAGGTAGGTGGAGTTGGATGTGGGGATGGTTCTGGAGTAGTGAATGATGAATCTGACGAGGATGACAAATCCTCCAATCCAGTCTTTATCCTTTTAGCTCTAGGCTCCTCCTCTTCAAAATCAGACCCTGATTCAATTTGCCTTTTAGAGGAAGATGCAAGTTGCTCTTTTCTATCATCTGAATCAGACTTGTAATAGTCTGATCCATAGATTCCTGCATCAAGAGTCCCACTTGACTCTGCAGCTTCTACTTCAACCTCCTGTACATCAGCTTCAGAAATGACTGCTGGCTCTTGAACTACTTGTATTTCTTCAACAAAGGGGGCCTCTATCACAGGCTCAAGAATTTGCTGTTCTTCTTCTTGTACAACAGGAATGTCTATTTCAATTTCAGCTTCCAACTCTTCATCTGATGATAAGTTTTCTTCTTCAAGGTCAGGATCAATGTCAGGGATGAACTCTTCTTCTTCTCCAATGACATGACCAAACAGGGGAATGTCAGCTATCGCCCTGTTGGTCCTTTTGCTGGTGCTTTTCATGTAGCTGAGAGTTTTGGCTATCATGTTATCAAAAACAAAAGTGTTTCCACCTTGTTGAATCTCTGGAAGAAGATGACTGATGATAATTTGTAGAAATCTAGGATATGCTAGAAATTTCTCCTTTACTGCTCCTGTTAAGTTATACTTCAGCTGAGTGAATATGAAACCAGAAAAGTTGTAGTCTCTTCCCTTTGTTAATCCCAAAATAGCTGATCCCAGAGTAATGTTAGCTGAATCAAAACCCCATTTCCTTATTGATAGGCAGTGAATAAACACATGCACTATATATCTCCAATGGCTAGGTAAAGAGTTCTTGATTATTTGACCATTCTTAAACTCATCAGGATGACCCATTCTTCTAAAGCATTCTTTCACATAGAAGATTGGGAACTCAACAGGTGCTTCTGGATTGTCATTTAACTGCAGTGCTTCTCTAACTGTGTCTTCAGAAAATAATACTTCTTGGCCATGTACGGTTGCCCTAATGTGCTGCACATTATCAACAGTTATTATCTCAGCAGTTTCCCATAATTGTCTTATAGTTGCTTCAAAAACCGGCAGGTTGTGGCTGATGGCAAAACTTATGTTGGAGTTTGCCAGAAAGTTTAAGACAGGAATAAATTCAGCAGATTTCGGATCATTGCTATTAAGGAATGCACAGACATTGTGCCTCTTCACGAATACGAGATCCATACCTGTAAAATTCATCAATAAGTAAAATTTCTGAATTTGGTCAATCGAAACAAGATATTTCAACACTTAAAAAAAAATCAGAAATCCTTACTGTCGAAACTAAGTAGTTTCGATAGAGATGGACGTATCGAAACTAACTAGTTTCGATAGAGGCAAAAAGCCTTGATCAACACTTATAGAAACTCTGAAATCAACACTGTCGAAACTAAGTAGTTTCGATAGAGATGAATTTATCGAAACTAACTAGTTTCGATACGGTCAATGAGCTTTGATCAACACTTATAAAAATTCTGAAATCAACAATGTCGAAACTAAGTAGTTTCGATAGAGATGAACTTATCGAAACTAGTAGTTTCGATAGAGAGATTAGGTCAAGTTTGGGTGTCGAAACCAGTAGTTTCGATTAAAAACCTTTTGAAAACTTTTTGAAGGAGTTGAACTCCTTTATCGAAACTAACTAGTTTTGAAACCCAAACCCCCTATTGATTCATTATACTCAGACAAAATAAACAATTAAATGAAAGGTTTTAGAGTGGCCTGTGAATGACGGATATTCGTCTTACCGAAAGCGAGTATGATTTCTGCAAGAATACACATAAAAAGTGAGTTCTTAGATGATAAAGATGTATGCAAACACGGATACGACTGAGATTATGAAGATTCAGTCGAACTGATTTTGAAATTTTGAAACTCTAGGTCTGTTGATTCGCAAGAATCATTCAAATGAAATAGTGACTTTACCTGATGATGGAGACGCTGGTGACAACGGGAAAATCAGGTGAATAATCACTGATATCTTGCAACTCAGACCAAGGCTTGATAGGTTTGTGAGAGACGGAGAAGATGAATAGGGTTTGCGAAAAAGACGAGTGAATAAGAAGTGAAGGGAGGGATTCATTTATGCAGGCATTTAAATTGCGAAGAACAAAAGACAAAAATGCCCATGTCGAAACAACTAGTTTCGATAGGGCAAACTAGTTTCGATATTTACAGAGTAGTTTCGATAGGGCAAACTAGTTTCGATATTTACAGAGTAGTTTCGATAGGGCAAACTAGTTTCGATATTTATAGAGAAGTTTCGATAGAGCAAACTAGTTTCGATATTTACATAGTAACAGAAATAAGACTAACATATATACACAAGATATTTACACTTTTTCTTCTTGAAAAAGATCCAACATGAGATCAGATCTGGTCAGTCTCTTGAAACACTTCCTTTTGCAATTAACTACTGTGAGTCCCTGAAGATAGCTGATATTTGTGCAAAGTAAACCCGAACATTTGTTTGTATTTTGATTTCATGTGATTAAAAGGTACCATTTAAGCACTATACAAGGTGTACCCCACATATTAAAATAAAATGATTTTGAAAACCTATCAATCCTCAAGAAGTACCCACCTTCATCCTATCATCTCTTTCTGATTAACCAAGGTACCGTCTTAGTAATGTCAAAGTACCATCAAAATAAAATAATATATCCAAGTGGATTTGGAAAATTAAAATAAAAAATATCCAAGTAGATATTAAAAACGTACGAGCATTCTAGATCTTTGCGTAAGCAAAACAGAAGAAGTCGTAAAATTATCCAAGAGGATAGAAAAATGTAGAACACCCGAGATCTTTGCGTAAGCAAAACAGACGGTGTCAAATCATCCAAGTGGATGGGAAAAGGATGAGCACCCGAGATCTTTGCGTAAGCAAAACATACGGGGTCATCGGTGGTAAATATCGTTATATTGACGGTCACTTGGCGTATGAATAGGAATCCAATACGTAAGCCTGTATCTAATTGAATTGGTTTTCTTAGATATAAAAATGGGTTAGATGTTTCAATAATGGGTTCAAACACACAAGTATGAGATATATATTAGAGTTTTCACACTACTTACAAGTTTTAACCATATGTCGGGCCTACCAGCTATACCTCAGTAAACACCATCGCTTTTGGTCCATTCCATGTCCAAGAGATGAGATCAGACACTATCATATCTCAAAGGTCAGATTCAATTCTTCCTGCAACTCAAAACCACTTGTAAGATTTTATACACAGCAATTCTTTTCAATATAATATTTCTCCCCCAAAAGAGTTGCGTAAAAAACTGTTCATAAAAATAAAATCTTTTTGAAATTTTCTTTGACAAGTAAACAGAATAAAAATAAAAAGAAAAAAAATGCTATTCACACAATTCACTGAAAGTTTATCATTCCAAGCATCTCCACCAGTTGGGCGAATCTGGTAGAATCAAAAGCCTTTGTGAAGATGTCTGCGGTTTGTTTGTGAGTTTTGACTTCAACAATTTGAATATGCTTCTTTTCAACACAGTCACGGATAAAGTGATGTTTGATTTCGATGTGTTTGGTTTTGGAATGCTGAACGGGGTTTTTGGTGATATGAGGAACGGCGGTGTTGTCACACAGAATGGGTGTCTCATGGAATGTGATCCCATAGTCAAGCATCTGATGGTGTATCCATCTGACTTGGGAACAACAGAGGGCTGCGGCAATGTATTCGGCTTCGGCGGTGGATTGGGAAACGGTGGACTGTTTCTTACATTGCCATGAGACAAGGCGGTTGCCAAGGAATTGACAACCTCCAGAAGTGGATTTTCGGTCTAAGTTGCAACCCCCGTAGTCTGAGTCTGAATAAGCCACAAGATCAAACAAGTCAGTTTTAGGATACCACAGACCCAATTTTGGCTTATATTTTAAATATCTCAAAATACGTTTTACAGCAGATAAATGAGAGAGTTTAGGATTAGCCTGAAAACGTGCACATAAGCACACTGCAAACATGATGTCTAGTCTGCTGGCCGTGAGATACATGAGCGATCCTATCATAGAGCGATATAGATGCGGATCAACGCTTTCCCCATCCATATCAGGAGTCAAACAATGTCGAACTTCCACAGGAGTTTTTACTGGATGGGAATCAGCCATTTTGAACTTGGTCAAGATTTCTTTTACGTATTTTTCTTGATGAATAAGGATTCCTGACTCAGACTGATCAACTTGTAGTCCCAAAAAGAACTTCATTTCCCCCATGGAGCTCATCTCAAACTTAGATCGCATCACTTCTTCAAATTCTTTGCAGAGACGGGGATTTGTAGAACCAAAAATGATATCATCCACATAAAATTGCACCATGATTGTATCATTTTCCTCCTTCCGTTTGAACAATGTTTGGTCAATTGCTCCAAGTGTGAAACCATTCTCAAGCAGATGCTTTGATAAAGTTTCATACCACGCACGAGGTGCTTGGTGAAGACCGTACAATGCTTTGTCTAACTTGTAAACACGGTCTGGAAAATTAGGATCAATGAAACCTGGCGGCTGCTTGACATATACTTCTTCTTGAACTTTGCCATACAAAAATGCGCTTTTGACATCCATTTGATGGACGGTGAAGTCCATGTAGGCTGCATAGGCGAGAAACATTCGGATGGCTTCCAAGCGAGCCACTGGTGCAAAGACTTCCTCGTAGTCAATCCCTTCTTCTTGATAGAAACCTTGAACCACCAGACGAGCTTTGTTACGAATCACAGTGCCGCCTTCATCCTTTTTGTTGCGAAAAACCCAACGAGTACCGATTGGAACTTTGTTCTTGGGTAGATCCACCAAATTCCACACATGTAACTTTGAGAATTGTTGTAGCTCTTCCTGCATTGCTTCCACCCAGCTGTTTTCTAGTAGTGCTGCTTTAATGTTCTTTGGTTCAGTTTGAGAGATGAAGCAGGAAAACATGCTGTTTTCAAATGCTTCACAGGCACTTCGGGTACTAACACCCACATTGAGTGGTCCAATGATGTTATTGGTGGGATGAATCTTGTGAATTCGCAGTTGAGGAATTGCATCTTCTTCCACGACTTCTTCCAAATTGGTAAGATTTTCAGCAGGAGGATCGGAAATATCATTAATAGGATCTTCAGCAGATGATTGTGGTGCAACATCTACTGTTGGAATGGAGTTGTCTTCAACAGTTTCACTTGTTGCACCAGAACCGGAAGACTCCAAATTAGATTCAGCATTTGCAACCACAGGAATTTCAACCTGAGCAGATGAGGAAGAACCTTGATCATTTAAGTTCCCTAAATTGTTCACAGAAAAATAAGGATTAGCATGAGTTGAGTCAATTGAGAAATCAGGAAGATTAAATGATTTAAAAACTGAATCGACGTCAAATAGCCAATTGGGACCGTGTCCTGCGTCCGTGTGATTATTTTCATGCCAATTGATATCAATGGACTCCATCACTATTCTTTTCTGCTTATGATAGACACGAAAAGCACGTTGATTGGAGGAATAACCAACAAAATAACATTCATCAGCTTTGGCTTCAAACTTGTTGAGCTGATCTGAAGTGTTCAGCATCGTGCACACACACCCAAATTTTCTGAAGAAATCAATAACTGGCTTGCGCTTGTACATGATCTCATATGGTGTCTTGTTGCAACTTTTAGTGATAAGAACCCAATTCTGCACGAAACATGCAGTGTTGACCGCCTCAGCCCAGAAAGTCACGGGAAGCTTAGAGTCAACAATCATAGTTCGTGCAGCTTCAATTAAGGTGCAGTTTCTCCTTTCAGCTACACCGTTTTGTTGAGGAGTACGAGGTGCACTAAATTGACGAAAATTCCTTTGCTTTCACAGAAGGAATCAAGAGTTGCATTCTTAAATTCTGTTCCATGATCGCTGCGGATAGTCTTCACACTTAAACTGAAGAGGTTTTCAATTTGAAGCAGATAGGTCTTTAAAATCTCTGGCGTCTCATCCTTCTTAGCTAAGAAAAACACCCAAGTGAATCGAGAAAAATCATCTACCTGACAGTATGACTTTCGTCCAAGACTCATGACACTCACTGGACCAAAGAGATCCATGTGAAGCAATTGGAGAGGAGAGTCAATGGAATTGGTGGTTTTAGGCTTATGTGAAGATTTATGTTGTTTTCCCTTAGAACATGAAATACAGTGTTCCATAGGAGTGAAATCTTTGAGAGGTAATCCAGTGACTAGGTTGCCTCGAACCAGTCGGTTCATTGTTTTGAAGTTGACATGTCCCAACCTCTTATGCCACAGGAAAGATTCATCTTCGGAAGCCTTTGAGAGAAAACACGATTCAATTCCCGATGGGTTGTTCATATCCAAGCTATATGTGTTGTATCTTCTGGGAGCACGCATGAGAATAAGTTCTTTCGGAATCACCACTCCCGGCTTTAAGATAAGACATTCTTTTGAATTGAATAAAGCATAAAAGTCCTTGTCACAAATCTGTGAAACACTCATCAGATTGTACTTTAACTGAGGAACATAGTTGACAAATTCCAGACTATTTACTCCATTTGATACTGTTCCTTGTCCTTCAATCTTTCCTCCTCTTGGGTTTCTAGCAAAAGCAACATACTCTCCATCAATTTGATGATAATCTTGCAGCAAGTTAAAGTGCCCAGTCATATGCCTTGAACATCCACTATCTACATGCCAGATGTTATCGCCGGTTCTTCTTGATTGACCCTATACACAACGAACCATTTATACGTTTTGACCAAAAATGTTTCAATCAAGAGATTTTAGTGTCAGGATATGACATGTCATTGGAATCAGAAGTACAACCATCCTTTGATGAAGCACGGTCATCAAATAGAACATTATTTTTAATTTTCCAAGTTCGTTTTAAATAATTTTTAGCATTTTTAATTCTTTTACGCCTAGATTTCCTACTGTGAGAAGAATTAGGCAACACATATGAATTTAATGAACTTTGGGAAGGTGATTCTTCATTAATATTTGCGGTTGTCAATTTACAACTCTTTGAAACATGATTTGAGGCACCACAACTAAAACAAACGTTTTTACAAGATATCTTAGCCTGATAATAATCATCACAAAATGAAGATGATTGTGATGTTGAGGAATCTGAACATGAGACGGTTCTTTCATCAATAACTTTGTCTTGAAGACGATGTGCTTCCTTTAATCTGAAAAATTCCATGTTGCTCATGGTTTCACGTGGTACATCATTCACAATAATTCCTGCCCTTTTAAATTTTGTAACACATGGCATAACATTCAAAGATTTAGGAACAAAAGGCAAGGCATTTTGAAATTTAGAAACATCACATCCCAAACCCGTATGCTCAGCAGGCATAGAATCAAAATACAAGTTTTTAACGTGTTCACAAATATTTGGTTTTGACACGGACATATTATTACATTCATCCGACTCAAGTTCTTTTAAAATAGTTCTATCATTAGCACTCTTATCACAATCATCTTCGGACTTTACACAATTTGACTCTGCACAAGAAGCAAAACTGTCAGAATCAGAGGATGTAATATAATCATCAGGAGATAATGTGCAAACAAAAGGTGTGGAAACATGTGGAGTAGGCATATCAGCAAATCTCCCTGATTTAGAATAAGGAGGTGGATGAGAGTTATACCCAAGACCTTCTATGCCTTTTCTATTAAATTGTTTATCAATTATTCCAGACAGAATTTTCTGATCCATATCCATGTGATCAACCTGTAATTTGGCTTTTTCTGCCTTTTGGACTCTTTCTGTTAAAATTGTATTATTAATGGTTTGAGTATTGAGTTGCACAATTAAAGAACGATTTTCACCAGAAATATCACGAATTTTCTTTAAGTAAAGTTTCTCATTTTTTGCCACAGAGTCATACATCACCTTAATGTGATTTCGTTCATCAATCAAGGCTTGATTGATGAATCTGTATTTTTGAATTTCATTTAAGCAAGATCTAGAATCACAAAGTTTAGAAGTAACCTCAGCAGGCACAGCAGTGAGATCCTCAGCTGGTTCAATCATGACACACTTTCCATTTTCCTCCACATCAGCCATCAAGGCTTTATCAGCAGCTTCCTCAGCTTGTTCTCCCCAATGATAATGTCCATCAGCTTGGCACACAAGAGCTGTGGAACGGGAAGTTGTGTTTGTCTTTGGAGGATTGGCAGCTTGTTTACCAGAGGAAATCTTCTTATCTTGCTGATCTTTGGAGGACGGCTCCTTGCAGTTTCTGGAAAAGTGACCCAGCTGATCACAATTGTAGCATCTCACCTTCTTGATGTCAAACCCAAGCGTCTTTCCTTGCTTGAACCTGTCTATACCAGTCCTTTTGATAAATCTCTTGGCTCTTAAGGTCAACATGGCCATGCACCAGTCAATGTCCATTTTCTCTAAATCATCAGGATTAATCTGCTCCAAGTCATCAGGTTGAAAGCTAACCAGTGTTAGATTTCCAGAGATCAGTGCATCATAGCATGACATGAAAGCAGTCATGATTGGGACATATTCATCAGGAATCATGGTGATAGTCTTTTGAGGAGCAGAGAAGCTAGTAGACTTAATTGCAGCAGCTGAAGGAGGAACATCAGTCTGAAAGTATGGGCTACCGGATGAGCTTGATCCAGCAATGAGAGCTGTGTTTCCATACTGATTAGATGGGGTGACTGCTCCCTTCTTAATCTCAATTTCGTAAGATTCAAGAATGCTATAGACTTCCTGTTGAGACAGAGCACTCAGATTCTCAGTCTTTTTTATCATGATTCGATACATATTCCATTCCTCAGGAAGAGAATCTAGGAGTTTCTTGTTTATATCAAGAGTAGGGTACTCGACTCCCATTACCTTCAACCTTGATACAATGCTTGAGAAACGGTTGATCAAATCAGATATTGATTCTCCCCTTACACTGCTGAACATCGCATATTGTTTCTTGATCAGATCTCTTTTGCTTTCCCTGACATCCTCACTTCCCTCATATCTTGTGCACAGTGCAGCCCATAAGTCTTTGGCAGTTGTGTACTCAGCAAAGATGTTGAAAATATCCATAGGAAGAGCCATGGCAATAGTCCCATAGGCCTTGTTGTCTCGGGCAATCAAGTGTAGACCCTCCTATCTTGTAGGCAAATGATAAAGGTTTGAATCCCAAGTATTTAGCAGTAAATAACCATCTTTCTACAAGGATTCTTGACATTCTCGAACACTTGATCAACTTTTGCCTTCTCTCCCCCAAAAAAAGGTCAATTTCAAGCAAAGGCTCACTTTGCCTTGCATCTTCATAACTCTGCTGATAATTTGAAGTCTTTCGTGGTAATTCTCCCCCTGAAGTGTAGACCCTCCTATTTCTAGGCAAAAGATAAGGGATCGAATCACCATGTAATCAACAACTAATGATCCGGTTTGTCACAAGTATGCTTGACTTTGTTACCCGCTGCCCAAACTTGAACTTTGATCAAAGGAATTACGGCTGAATCAGGCAGAATATCGTGTATATTGCCGAAGAAATGAAATTTTTGAAAACCCGAAAAAGGTTGTCTCCAAGTTTTCTTTCAAAACTCCCCTCCTTCTATGCAATATCCTGTTAAAAAATTTATCCAAGAAAATTTCCAAAAAACTTGGATAGTTCTGCCTGTATAGTTCTGCCTGTAGTTTCGAAGTTTTTTTTCCAAAGATTTCCAAGTTTTTTTTTTTTTTTTTTGGAAAGTACTTGGATAGTTCTGCCTGTAGTTTCGATAGGCTCTACTTCAGTCGAAACAAGGCTAGTTTCGATAGAGGCAGTATCGAAACAAGAAGTTTCTATAGAGAGATTCTTCAATCAAAACTAGTAGTTTCGATAGGAGATTCTTCAATCGAAACTAGTAGTTTCGATACCCTCTAGTTTCGATAGCCTAGTTTCGACAGCCTAGTTTCGATGTCTTCTACTTCTGATTTAGGGCAACACTAGTAGTTTCGATAGAAAATGTTCAGCCGCCACATAGTTTCGATTGACCATCTTCAACCTTCAGCTACTTCGATACCCCCAATCCAGGTCTGAAAAATGCTTCAAAAGCCTTACATCTTCAGATTTTGAAAGTGGAAATGTAGAACAGCAGTCACGAACCTGCTACACATCGATTTCTTCAAGTTTAACGTCTCAATGGCGGGTTTTTCTTGATTTTGAGCAGATTCGAGAGCAATAAGAGCCACCATGGCTCTGATACCAATTGTAGGTCCAGATTTAATCATAAGTCACTGATATGATCGATTTAACACATACACAGGCGGAAACTGTGTATATGGAGGTGAAACTGATAAACGAAACAGTGATCGTGAAGATAACCAGCTAACCACAGTATGAATCAACAATCAAAGGGTATGAAAAATGTAAGAACACAGTGAATAAACAACTGCAGATTGTATTGATTCAAGCAAAATGTGAAAGAGAAAGTTCAGGGTTACAGCCGCTACTCACACCCTAAACAATCTCAAACTAGGCTATTTATAGTAGTGACAGGTATCGAAACTATGGTCAATCGAAACTACTAGTTTCGATTGACCATTTACAAATGATACTTAGACCTGTCGAAACTACCATCTATCGAAACTACTAGTTTCGATTGAACAGACTCAATCGAAACTAAGTAGTATCGATGGCCCAGACTTAACTAATTATAGAAAACTGAAATTACAATAATGAAATGGCAGAAAGTAAACTAGTCTAAAAGTGTTTAATCATACAATAAATGACAACAGCTTATACAAAATATATAACTCTACATCGCCTATGAAGGCGTCAATCATGCAAACTGAATCGCTCTACTCAGCAGACCCCTTCACAAGTTTCATAGCATTGAAAGTAACAGACTCATCACCCATACGAAGTGTGAGTTTCCCTTTAAAGACATCGATCAATGCCTTGGCGGTACATAGGAACGGGCGTCCTAGGATGAGTGGCACTTTGTCATCCACCTCCATATCCAGGATGACAAGACAAATTTGCCTACTTTTACTAGAAGATTCTCCACAATTCCCCGTGGATATTTGACTGAGCGGTCAGCCAAGGATATGCTCATGCACGTAGGCTGCGGTTCACCTAGGTCTAGCTACTTATAGATAGAATATGGAGTCAAATTGATGCTAGCACCTAAGTCAGCCGACGCATGGTTTAAGGGAAAACCGCCAAGCAGACATGGGATCGTGAAACGACCCGAATCCCCCATTTTCTTCGACAGTTTGTTTTGAACCACTACAGAACATTGCTCACTAAGTGAGACTTCAAAAATCCCTTCTAGCTTCTACTTATTGGAAAGAAGATTTTTGAGGAACTTGCCATACTTTGGCATGTGCTGGAGGACCTCTATAAATGGGAGATTGACCTTGAGTTGTTTGAACATATCAAGGAAGTGACTGTATTCCATAGCGTGTTTATAAGGCAACAAGCGAGCTGGGTATGGAACATGACTCAGGTCAATCTCGAGGGACTTCATCTCCACCCCTTTCTTCTTCTCATCTGCCTTCTCGGCAGGCTTCTCCATCTCTATCTCCTCATCCACCAGCTCTTCCTCTTCCACCAGTGGGCTCTCCTTCTCTTCTACTCTTTTGCTCCTACTCGACACAACATTCACTGAGGTTCCTGGTACCGTTATTTCAGCTGACTCGGGCTCCTCTAACATCCTAGCATCGATCTCAGCAAATCGAGCTCTTCAATCTATCTTCTTCATCTCTTTAGAGGAAGGGATGCCATAGTCAGCGTTGTGGGAGACTTTCTCCTCTACTCTCTCCTCCTCTTTATGACTCATGACTGACACGACCATCACTGAAGCATTAGGGCCTGAAGATGGACCTCCCTATCTGTCCTTCAAGCTCTTCGCGATGTCTCCTACAGTGCGTTGCAAGTCCTAAAATGCCGACTGCTGATTCTTTAATAATGTGTCGTGGGCATCCAGTCTTTGTCGAGCGTCCCTGTCCTGCTGGACTAAGTGGGCAAGCATATGTGTCTGATTCTCTATCATCTCTTCAATCTTCCTTGTGTTGACACTGCTTCCCGAACTCGCTCCTACTTTAGCTCCTCCATACTGATTATGGCGACCATTAAACCAAGAATTATTATAGTTTTTGTGCCCTCAGTTCTGGTTCTGGTTGCCAGCAAAACTCACCTGCTCCTGATGATTGACAAGGAAATCTCTGGTGTCGTGGCCTCCCCTGCACACCTCACACCGTGGAGCACTGAGCTTCAGCTCTTTGATCTCCTTAGTCATAGCTGCGAGTGCAGCAGCCATGCTAGTATCAGGAATGGCCTGATGCACACCTCTACGAGAAATGGAATTTGGCTAGTACCTGGGATTTGCACAGCTCTTTCAAACGCTCCCGAAAGTCACGGGTGCGCTCGTGTAGCTCTCGTTCGGGCTCTGGAAAAGCTGAATAAGGTGGTGATCCATGCGAACGAGTATTGTGCATAAACAGAAAGACACTAGAGGAAAGAGACAAAGACTCAAAGCTAGAAAGACTCGATTCTAAAATTAGGCACAAAAATAGCACGTAGGACAAGCAAACACACAAGACTCAAAAGAAAAGAAAATAAAATAAACCAAAAATCAAACAAAGAACTAGTCAAAGTTAATATTGCTATTACCAAGTGTACCCGGCAATGGCGCCAAAAACTTGATGTCGCCCAGACGGTCTATATATAAACTAACAAAACCTAACCTAGACTCCTAAGTAATAAATGGAGTACCTTCGACTAGTGACAGGCAAGTGGACCTATCAAGTGTAGCAGCTTAATGGTAAACCGAGTTATCGAACCCTAGAGACACTACTATAACTATACTAGACTCTGACTCGGACTAAAGATTGTTGATTGGGGGGGTTCACTACACTAAAGACTAACTACTAATGCAGCAAACAAAAGATCAACTCAAGCTATCAAGATGATAAACTAAGGTAATATCAGAGATGGGAAGAATACCACCTAGGTCGGAATCCTACTTGCAAAGCACAACTTCTACCGGTTCTTGAAACTATGATGGATCTGGGTTTCTAAAGAAACAACTATAGATAACCTAGTGGATCCCTAATCACTCTCATGGTGTCACCAACTAAGCAACCTAAAGATGTAATAACTCACCAGATAGTGGATTACCTTTCGGTCTCTCCAACAATGATAAAGTACCCGAAAGACAGATCACCTTTCAGTCTCACTATCCACAATACATTCCAAGAATGCACGGGGTAATCTCAAGATAAGAACTATGATTCAGAATAGCAACAATCACTAGACACCTAATACTAACTTCCTCTCAGACAGTTGACACTCGGATTCCTAATGACGAAGACTAAACGACTATCTGTCACTTCTCGGGTATTGAGACAGGATAGACACTCAGTTCTAATGACTCTCAATCACAACTCCTATGCTAACTATTTCTAGCAAACCATACAAACAATCACAAACCCTAAGTCTATGACCTAGATACGCTAATCAAACCGGAACACATCCACATTCAACGCACAAAATTGAAATCAGCAATAGATCTGCACTAAGCATGCAATATTCAACATAATTAATATCAAGAAATCTTTACAAAATCATTAATCCATGCATATAAATCCAAAACTGATAAAAATCATAACTTTAACAAGCAATCATCTAATGACCTAGGCAGTATTAGAGTTTTAGCCAAGAATCATACTCAAAACCAACAAAACAGTAGTAAACATGGTTTCAAACAACTGAATCAAAGACCAAAGAACGAGAACTAAAAACCAAATAAGCTATATCTAACAAACCCGGGTCCAAAAGCCTCAAACTTTGACTCCAATTCCTTCTCTAGCTCCAGAAATCGCCCCAAGAACCCCCTATGACGGCTGAATGTTGAACTCTCTTGCATAATGGCATTAGAAATCTAATATAATTCAATTTACGGTTTTTACACGGAATACGGGTCTCTCGCGTACCTCGAGAGATTGGGCCTCGCGTACCGCGAGGAACAAATTAGTCGCGGCCGTATTCTGCTTCCCCCGCGTACCGTGAGGCTCTGGTCCCTCCTCTTCGCGTACCGCGAAGAGCATAATTTCACCAATTTTGACTTTTGAACTTTGGGCTTCACTCTCTAGCTCGGATTCTTCTGGTTTTCACTTGTAATCTTCACGAGCACCTATAAACACTTCAACGACTCAATAGTATAGAAAAATGACTCATAACAAAGATAAAACTAATAAAAAACACACGAAAACACTAGGAATAAAGATGTGTACTTCGCACTACATCAATGAGGCTGTTGACGAAATGATATGGAACGATCTGAAAACTCTGGTGATCAAGAACTTTTGCCCATGGAATGAGATTAAGAAAGTGGAGAGGGAATTCTTGGAAATTAAAGTCGGGAACATGACCCACAGACAGAACACCACTCGCTTTAATGGACTGGCATGTCTGGTGCCACATCTTATCACTACTGAAGAGAGGAAAATTGCCTACTACATTAAAGGATTGCCGGACAAGGTCCGCAACTATGTTAAGGCAAACGCTCCTACTACCTATGATTCTGTAGTAGAAATGAGTGGAGCGGTATTTGATGACCTGGCACTGAACATTGCCACCATCGAAGAGCCCAAGAGGAAACCGAGTTTCCAAATAAAACGAACAGGTGGAAATATGTCTGGGGCTCGTGATAAGAGAGCTTGGGTGGGGGATTCGATTGTGTGTAACAAGTGAGAGAAGGAGCATTTGGCTGAATGCAGACTGGGATTAAATACATGTTTCAAGTGCGGCAAGACCGGGCACAACTCCCAGGAATGCCCGAACGGTAAGAAATGTTATAACTGTGGAGGGAACGGACACGTGAGTCGGGAATGCACCAAGCCAAAGATGGGGGAAGGTGGAAAGGGGAAAGGCCCATAGAAGCGGCCCCGAGCAAAGACCCGAGCATATGCACTGACACAGGAACAGGACAGGGTAGACCCCGATGTGGGGTCAGGTACGTTCATCCTTGACAACACTTTTGTTTCCGTTTTATTTGATTCGGGTGCCAGTAAAAGTTTTATATCAGCTACTTTATATAGACATGTAAAGTACACGGTTAGTAAAATAGAAAGAGCCTTTATTGTAGAAACCACTGAGGGTAGAACTGCGAGAGTGACTGATGTAGTTGCCAACTCCACGATAAAGATAGAAGGCCATAGGTTCCCTGTTGGATTGTTTGTTATGGTTTAGGGAGGTTTTGATGTCGTTTTGGGTATGGATTGGTTAACTGCCAATGAAGCACAAATCATATGTAAACAAAAGATAATCCGACTCAAGGCTCCAAACGATAGCAAAGTCGAGGTCTTCTGAGATCGCGACGTCCCAATGCCTAATGTTATCTTGATGATTAAGGCAACAGAATACCTGAGGCATAGATGTGAGGCCTATCTGGTATATGTGATTCACAAATGTAAGGAAGTGAAGGAACTAGACGATGTACCCGTGGTACGTGAGTACCCGAAGGTGTTTCCCTAGGATTTTCCTGGGATACCACCCGATAGAGAGATTGAGTTCCGAATCGACTTAGTACCAGATGCCCAGCCCCGGGCTAAGGCTCCATACTGCCTAGCACTAGTGGAGATGAAATAACTAATGGTACAACTAGACAAGCTACTTGAGAAAGGATTTATCTAACCGAGAATCTCGCCTTGGGGTGCTCCGGTGCTGTTTGTAAAGAAAACAGATGATTCCATTAGAATGTGTATCGACTACAGGGATTTGAATAAATGTACCGTGAAGAACAAGTACCCTCTACCAAGGATCGATGACCTGTTCGATCAATTACAGGGTGCAAGTTGGTTCTCAAAAATCGACCTTCGATCCGGGTACCATCAATTGAAGGTGAGGGAAGAAGACATACTGAAAACCGTGTTTCGCATGCGTTATGGACATTTCGAGTTTCGTGTAATATCCTTCGGATTGACAAATGCTCCCACGGATTTTATGGATTTGATGAATAGGGTGTGTCGACAGATGCTGGACCGGTCGGTAATAGTGTTCATTGGTGATATCCTCATCTACTCTAACAATGAGGGCGATCACGTATGTCACTTGAAAGAGGTGTTGGAAGCCCTGTAGAAGGAGAAGTTATACGCTAAGTTCTCCAAATGCGTGTTCTAGCTTAGGGAAGTCCAATTCCTAGGTCACGTCATCAACCCGAACAGAATTATGGTTGACCTAGCAAAGATAATGGTAGTTAGAGATTGGGATATTCCTAAAACGCCGACCGAAATCCGCAGTTTCTTAGGATTGGTAGGCTACTATCGGAGATTCATCCAGGATTTCTCGAAAATAGCTTCACCGTTGACAAAGTTGACATGGAAAGAGGTAGAGTACAAATGGGGTTCGACCCAGGATGAGGCGTTTAAGGGATTGAAGGATAAGCTTACCCAGTCTCCAGTCTTGGCCCTTCCTGAAGGCAATGAAGACTTGGTGGTATACTCTGACGCTTTAGGTCAGGGATTGGGGTGCGTGCTGATGCAACGCGGGAGAGTGATCGCGTATGCGTCACGACAGTTCAAAGTTCATGAAGCGAATTATCAAACTTACGACTTGGAACTTGTTGTTTTTGTGTTTACATTGAAAATCTGGAGGCACTACCTCTACGGGGTGAAGTTTACCATATACTCCGATCACAAAATTTTGAAGTACTTCGAACAAA
Organism: Smallanthus sonchifolius; assembly: GCA_023525975.1. Taxonomy (NCBI): domain Eukaryota; kingdom Viridiplantae; phylum Streptophyta; class Magnoliopsida; order Asterales; family Asteraceae; genus Smallanthus; species Smallanthus sonchifolius. The sequence goes on along the minus strand of CM042024.1, from coordinate 90,036,421 downwards.
AGGAGTTGAACATGAGGCAGAGGCGATGGTTGGAACTTCTGAAAGATTACGATTGTGAGATCATATACCATCCTGGAAAGGAGAACGTGGTGGCTGACGCTCTAAGCCGAAAGGACGTGCCTGCTCCTATTAGAGTGAAAGCTTGCAAACTGGTGGTACCACCGGATGTGATGAGGGAAATTGAAAAGGCTCAAGATGAAGCACTTAAAGAAGAAAGAATAAAGAAGGAGAGAATGGTTGGCCAACAGGACAAGTTGGAATATAACACCCTTGGTGTTAGGACACGTTTTGGACGGGTATGGATACCTATAGGTGGTGAGCTTAGAACAAAGATCTTGGATGAGGCTCATAAGTCTCGTTACTCTATCCATCCCGGTGTACCACGATCTGAAGAAGGATTACTAGTGGCCTGGGATGAAACATGAGGTGACGAAATACGTAAGCAAGTGCCTGACTTGCTCACAAGTAAAGGCCGAACACCAGAACCGTATGGGAAGATTCAACCACTTGGTATACCGGAATGGAAATGAGAACACATTACCATGGACTTCATAACCAAGCTACCTCAGACAGCTAAAGGTCATGACACCATATGGGTAATTGTGGACCGTTTAACGAAAAGTTCTCATTTCCTACCGATTCGCGAGATGTTCTCGTCGGAAAGGTTAGTGGATGTATTTATTAACGAGGTAGTAGCATTCAGGATAATGGCACGGGTTGGTAAAGTCGCTTACCGGCATAGGTTGAGTTCAATGTTGGGGACAAAGTCATGTTGAAAGTATTGCCCTGGAAGGGAATCATACGATTCAGAAAGAGAGGAAAGTTAAGTCCGAGGTTTTTCGGACCATTCAGGATAATGGCACGTGTTGGTGAAGTCGCTTACTGGTTGGAGTTGCCTGATGAGTTAAGTAGGATTCATCCTACCTTCCATGTATCACACTTGCAAAAGTGTTTGGCGGATGAATCGGCTCACGTACCACTTACTGACATCGAGGTCGACAACAACCGTAACTACATCGAAGAACCCATGGCCATCTTAGACCGAAAGGAGAAATGTTTACGTAATAAAGTTATTCAATTGGTTAAATTTGAGTGGAAACACCGAAAGGGATCAGAAGCAACATGGGAGATGGAGACGGAAATGGGGGAGTCGTACCCTCAATTGTTCGACTTATGACAGGTTTCGGGAACGAAACCTATTGTAAGGGGGTAGACTTGTAACATCTCAAAAATAAGATGGAAATAATAAACGAGTTTCGACACGCGAAATATGGAATGAACAATGCTCATGGGCCGGGCCAGGCGAACATGGGGAAGGGAGGGGGAGGCGAACTTGAGGGAGGCTTCTCCCTTAAATAGCCTAAACCCTCCTCATTTCTCTCATTTCACAAGTTTAGATAGAGAAACAGTAGAGAGAGAAAGTTGACGGATCGGCCCGAGAAGATAGCATCGTGTTCCTCTTCTGCTAGTAAGCATAACCTCCGATTCAGAAGCTCGAAAGAGGTAACGACCTGAACCAAATCTGTTTTTTTATTCTTTTTGGTTTTTTCGGGTATTTTCAAAAAAAGGATGAGTTTTTATTAACCAAACGAGGAATGGACTACAGACCTATGATCACGAACAAAAATTACAATTTTGAACGTAAAAAGTTAGCATCTTGAACGTGATCAGGTCTGGCCGCCATTTGTATGCAAACTTAGGGTTTTGGGGAAGAAGACAGCCCCACAGGCGAACTTAGTACCAGCGACCTTGATTAACTTTGATGGGCTGAACCAGCGAACTTAAGTTAGCGAACTTGCTAAGTTCGCTAAGAGGGTAAACTAGGCGAACTTAGCCTATGTTCACTAGGTCCTTGAGGGCCGAACTTAGCCCTAAGTTCGCCTAAAACAGGAAGGTTAAACCGTTAGAGTCGGGATTGGGTCTGAAGTGTATTTAACTAATCAATTCAGATCATACGAGACGTTTGACCTTTGATTAGGACAACCGAGGCTAGCTTATCAAGTGAGTTCTAGAGCCCTCCTTATGATGTTTTCAATTAAATTTTTGGGTTGGTGTGCATACTAACAAAACGATGTTTATGAAACGATGATTACAAAACGATGTTTATGAAACGATGTTTACAAAATGATGTTTATGAAACGATGTTTACGAAATGATGTTTATGAAACAATGTTTATGAAATGATGTTTATGAAGGAGGATGTTTACAAAATGTTTAGCCAAACGAATTTTTTGAACGGTTTACGAATGAAACATTGTTTAATAAAACGTACAAATGCTTTAACTAAAATGAGGTAAAAGTTTCATGAAAGTCACGAATGAACGAATCTGCCACAAGTTCCTACGGGAGCTAGGTTATGTATATATGTATGGGCCTTACCCTTACGGGGGGGCCTTTGTGGCTGGCTAACGGTTGTACAACTGGTTGAGGATGGGGTGACGACGGTCACCCATGGGATTATCGGGATCCCGGTGGAAGGTACTATTCCCCGTGAGGGAACAATGCCTAAGGCGATGATTGGTCTTCCTAGAGGTAACTAGCCTTAGGAGACCTGGGTGACGGATGGGTTAGAGGTAACGAGCCTTAGGTTCCTCTGCCGGTATACGATGAATGGAATTGACGGTATATGTTATGTAGGCTTTTGTTAAACAAATGTATGTTATGTTTTTGGAAAAATGTTTATATTAAGATTTTATGAAAAGCTAGAACTCACCAGTGTAGCTAACTTTTAGCTGACGGTATATGTTATGTAGTCTTTTGTTAAACAAATATATGGATCTTTCAATGATATGTTAAACTCGTAATTTAGCAATGTATCACTATACATTCTATGATAACACTTATCATCCCCTTTTTTGGTGTTCCGTGTAACTCTATACACTCCTCTTGACAATTGGTCTTCACACATTTCATTGATGTAGGTACTCACTCCCACTAGACTTAGCATCTATCATATTGAATCTTCCATGAGTTCATCTCATCAATCTAAAGATTCATTAGTATTGGACATATTTAGACTTTCACACTTTCCTTGAAGCTACTTTATTACAAAAACATTCTTGTATTCATAATACATGTTTATTTTGATTAGATTGTTCATCTGATCAAAACTTGTAAATTGTTTCCTCTTAAAGAAAATCGGAATGTAATTTATATGTTATCAACTATTGATAATATATCAAGCTTCTAGTATGATCGATCCATATATTGTTTCTAAAGCAGTTCCTACATCCTGATAAATCTCATTCATATTATAGTCTGATCAAATCTTATTTATCATAGTATGGATTGTGTCTAGGTTATCATGAAATGATTTACTAAAGAATTTCATTCTTTTCATTATATGATTTCATATGTCAATTCTAAAAGATCTTATCTCTTGTTTATGATTTCACATAATTTCATATATCCTTAAAGATATCATCTTTGCATACATGAATTCTTATGTTTATGCAATTGAATAATACCTTTTATTCAGAACTTAAAAATCATTTGCTTCTTGTTCAAGAACCAGGTATATGATCGGTCATGAACAGTTTCAATCTTATTCTTAAGTTTGATGACTTGTTAAGGTGACACACGAAACTCTTTCTTATAGGAGTTCATAACATCCTATCCTTATTTGTTCATAGGACACTTCCTTATTTTCATATCTCATATGATTTAGTATACTTGTTCTGAATGAACCTTTCAGTTCAAGGCTAGTGATTAAGTTATGTCAATTTTGGGGTAGCTGATTTCTTATGACTAACTATTTAGTCATAGAGCAATGATAACTCTTATCGCTCTTTATATCTTATCTCACAAGATTGTTTCTAGAGAATTTTATTGAAACCATTTCAATTATTCAAAATTAAGTCGTGTACAAAACATTATATCTCATATAACCCTTTTATAAGACTCACTTAATTTAGTTTCATGGTATTTTTTAGATCCGATCTAATGCAACATCTATTGGACTTAGGTAACATGTCTCACATGCTTCATATTTCATGTAAGTTAGATGGTATTGAATTCTTAATTCATAATAGACAACAATACATTGCATAAAAGATTTTTCAAGTAATAAGTCACACTTATAAAATAATCATGCAATACTTAAAAGAAAATAAATCCGGAATTTCATTTGTTCTAAACAAAATAAATGTAACATCATCCAATGGTGTAATAAAAAACTTGAATTAATCTTCAATCTTTTTCCGTCTTCCTTTTGTTCTTACTTCCCTTCTTTTCTTCTATCTCTGCAAAATAGCAAGTTTTGCATATGTTAAAAGTCTAACTTTTAAGTGATTAAGAAATAAGAAAAAGTTTCCAAGATACCTAAAGTATATGCTTTAAAGCATTCTCTAGCATCAGTAGCTTCGGGCATCTCTCTCACATAGAATCTGGGTTTAGAGAGGCGCATCTTGGTCTCACCAATTGCCCTGCCCTTGTACCCAGTCTTGACAGTGTCATCCGGTACCTCTTTGCTTTTGAAGGACAAGTGAAGGCCATAATTGAATATAGCTCGAATGATGATGTCATTAGGGTAAACCACGGTCCTCTCAAGATGGTTATTAAAGCATGTCATGCTCAAAGCATCCTCGGGTTCCACCTTGGTGTACCAAGAGATGAAATCCCTCACCATGTCATAACGACTAGGTTGACGCTTTTCCCTAATATAGTCGTCACATATGTCATCAACAGTAATATCTATGATTAAGTGATCATTTATGGAAATGCATGCTTTCTCGAGGTCTGCCACTTTCTTTCTCGTGATCATAGCACGTCTCGGATTCTCTATAGCAACCTCCTTAATGTGTGACATTAAAGAGTGAGAAGGATCCTTATTGTAATCTTGATGGTATGTAATATCCCTAAAATAGTAAATAAATAAATAATAACGCGATCGAGATTTAATCATCAAAAAAATGACAGGAAAAGGATGGGCTTGGGCTCGGCTCCAACGGGCCGAGGGAAGCCCAGGTATATAAGGGCCAAGAGAGCCTCAAACTTGCAAACTTCCACCATTTGCAAGGTTAGAGAGAGAAAGGAGAGCTCGGGCCTAGAGAGAGAAACTTGACGGATCGACCCGGAATTGAAGGAGCACGTTACTGTTGAGCTCGTGAGCAAAACCTCTGAATCCGAATCCCAATCCAGGTAACAATTCGACCCTAAAATGATTTTTTGTTTAATTTAGGGATTTTCGAGTTTTAACTAAATAGGTGACGTTTTTACGGATGAAACTTGAAAATAAGCTTAGGGCTAACATCTAGAATGAAAACAGCACGTTTTGAACAAAGAAAGTTGTAAGATTGGCACAATCAGATCCGCATGCGAAAGTTAGGGTTTTTGTGGGGAAACAAGTCCTGCGTACATATTAAGTACGCAAGAAGCAGATCCTGCGTACTTATCAAGTACGAAAGAAGAATCTTCTGCGTACTTATCAAGTACGCAAGAAGAAGGTCCTGCGTACTTATCAAGTACGCATGAAAATAAGTGTGCAGTTATTAAGTACGCAAACTTGCTAAGTGCGCAGGCAACAAACCGGTTAGTAAAGTCAGTATAGTCGCCTAATTCAGAATGGTTTAACCGTTAGAATCGGGATTAGATCTGATGTATGTGTAATTAACCAATCCAGATCGTGTGTGGCACTCATTGGACCGCTGTTAGGACAGGATGAGACTAGCTCATCAGGTGAGTTCTATGTGCCCCCTTCTATGTTATTTGCAAATCATTTTAAATGTTTTAGGGCAAAAATATATACACTAAATGAATAAATGCTATGAATGCCAATGTGATCATACGTGATATACATATATATATATTTATATATATATGAAAATGAATTATGAATAAAGAATGAAACGTATGTTTACAAAGAATGAATAAAAGAATGGCATAATGTAAATGAATGAAACCTTGCTTTATAATTATATATTGCATGTTATGAATGTATGTATACGTTATGGACGGAAACAAAGCTAACGACTACTACGGTAGACGGACGACCACTTGACAATTATGTAGCCAGAAAGGAAAGTCTAGACAGGTAGACTAAATAATGGCCACTACGGTGAAGTAAGTCCCTAAATCGATGCACGACTGTATAATTAGTTCAAGTGGGAAACGGATGCCTTAGGGCAGACGGGCGAATATGACGGACTACAACGGTAGGACGGTTAAGACGGACGGCCGAAGGTTGGCTGGACGGTTTTAAGGCGGACGGTTTCTAGGACCGGGCGAGTAAAAGGGCTACGACGGTAGCTTAAGGGCGTATGTCTTTGTGACATACGTAGTAAAAGATGGGTTGATCACCCTTATGTGTATGACCAATGAAATTTTAAGGAAAGTAAAGGTGAATGCATATCTATGTAATCACATAAGAATGATGAAAGAAAAGCAAAAGTTATGAATACGTATTTATGTACTCGCACATGAACGACAAATGAAGGTCAATGATATGTTAATGTGTATTTATATATATTTATATGATTATGCATACTTTTAAAGAAATAATGTTCATACCTAATCGCTTTAAACTATAACTCACCAGCATTAGCTAACTTTTAGTATACATTTAGGAAGGGTCGTGCGAAGGCGTGATGGTTACCCGACAAGCGACTGGCATCCAACTCTTAATTTTTAAGACAATGTTATGTTGTAAATTGTTAAGACTTCCGCTGTTATGTTATGTTATGTATTCGAAGGATGTTTGCTTTCGCTACTCTTGAATGTTTTTAATTAAATTCAGTATTATGACTATGTTTATGAGTAAATCCAACACGTGAGGCTACCCGAGGAAAGGGCCTTACAAGTTGGTATCAGAGCAATAGTTTGAGAGATTCAGACATCCCTAAATGTCTGAACTCAAGCTGATTATGGGACCAACGTATGGATGTCAGTATGGGTAGCCAACGCCAACGCCAGCACGGTAAGTAAGTACTAAAGTTAATGCACTTGGATAAGAATAGATACTTTAACTTAGAACAAATAGATGTCAATGTCACAACCGATTTGAAGAGTTTTGAACCCGAAAAGCAATGTAAATTAGTAATCATAAACCGGTCACTGTAATTAAAAATTTACCTTGCTCGTACTGTTCTAAAACTATGATCTGAAGGAATGGCATTGATGTATCCCCTTTATAACTATCAGGAAACTAGGAACTGTGGCTGGTGGAGGAAGAACAGGACGCCGAGGCGGTCACAATGGCCGAGTCGGTAGACCTCCATTGAATCAAAGACATGAAGAGGAAGAGAGTGTGCACGCAGAACACACTGAGAGTGTGCACGAAACAAATGTGACCCTAACTGGGAACGACAATCAAGGGACTCTACAGTTGGAACCCGAGGTCATGGATGCTATTGCCCGCGAAGTTATACTCACTGTGAAGAAAGTATTGTCTGATCTACTATCTGAGGCACTAAAGAAAAGTAGATAGGAGGATGAAGGAGACCATGAAGAGAAAGTGTATGACAGTTATGGGGATGAAGTAAAGGTGGGATCAAGCAATCGTGGGTGTACTTACAAAGGTTTCAAGGACGGAGACCCACCCAAGTTTGATGGGAACAAGGATTCAGTAGCTACGTTCGAATGGATTAAGAGGATGAACGCAGTAATCAACATCAGCGAGTGTCGACCGGGCCAGGCTGTTAAGTATGTTGCTCATTCTTTCACCAATGAAGCACAAAGTTGGTGGAGGAACATTCAGAGGATAAATTCGCCAAACGCTCTTGCCAGAATGACATGGGAAGACCTGAAGAAGCTGATAATCCAAAAGTTTTGTCCCAAAACAAAATTGATCGAGTGGAAAATGAAATCCTAAACCTCAAGGCGGGCAGCAAGACGCACCGCCAGTATACTTCTAGGTTCAATGAGCTCGCTCAACTGGTACCCCACCTGGTAGAGACTGAAGAGAGACTGATCAAGTACTATGTGAAGGGCCTACCTCAAAAGGTCTGTGTTCATGTGAAAGCTAATCTACCCTCGACCTTCGAGTAGGTAGTGAATCTGAGCGGAATCGTCTACGACGATTATGCCTATGAGGACCTGGCACCTGAGACACAAAAGAGAGAGTGGGAGAACCCATCTAGAGGCACCGGAAAAGGGAATGTACCAACTGAAATTAAGAAACCAAGGTCAGATGAATATGAAACTTGCAAGAAATGTGGAAGGCAACATCTTAGCGAGTGCCGAATAGGCACCACCACATGTTATAAGTGCGGGAAGCCGGGGCACTTCTCCCGAGAATGCGTAAAAGACGTCAAGTGTCAGGTATGTGGATTGTTTAGACATCTGACAAAGAACTGTAGGAAGGCCGGCCAATCTGGTTCAGGAAAAGAGAGGGAACAAGAACAGCCAAAGGCAAGGACTCGGGCCTATGCCTTAACTGAGGAGGAAGCAAGAGGAAACCCTGTTGTTGTGTCAGGTACGTTTCTAGTTAATGATGAACATGCTGCTATTCTATTTGACACTGGTGCTAGTAAAAGCGTTATATCAAATGCATTTAGTCGTAAACTAGATTGCACTATCAACACCATAGTAAAGGCCTTTAGCGTACAAACTGTCGTTGGTAAAAATTTGGCAGTATTCCAAGTAACAGAGGATTGCATCATAGAAATAGAGTGCCATATGTTTCCTTCTAGATTATTCCTTCTCACCATATGAGGATTCGATATAGTATTAGGTATGGACTGGCTAGCTGCCAACGAAGCTTAAATCATATTTAAACGTAAGAGGATACACCTCAAAGCTCCTAGCGGCAGTCCAATTACAGTTTACGGGGATTGGAATTGCACGATGCCAGACGTCATTTCGATGATCAAGGCCGAAAGTTACATGAGGCGCGGTTGCGAAGCTTATCTGGCGTATGTTATTGAAGATAGAATGAAAACGAAAGAACTCAAGAATGTACCCGTGGTGTGCAACTTTTTGGAAGTGTTCCCTGAGGATCTACCTGGGTTGCCACCTGATCGGGAAATAGAATTTCAGATTGACTTACTGCCAGGAGCTGAGCCCGTTGCCAAAGCCCCCTACCGATTGGCTCCGTCAGAAATGAAATAATTGATGTCTCAACTACAGGAATTAACAGAAAAAGGATTTATTAAACCGAGCATTTCACCATGGGGCACTCTGGTACTATTTGTAAAGAAGAAGGACGGCAGCATGCGCATGTGCATTGACTACCGCGAACTGAACAAGAGGACTGTAAAGAACAAATATCCACTGCCTAGAATAGACGACCTTTTTGATCAACTGCAAGGTGCAAGTTGGTTCTTAAAGATCGATCTTAGATCGGGTTACCATCAGTTGAAAGTAAGAGAAGAAGATGTACCAAAGACCGCGTTTCGCACGCGTTATGAGCATTATGAGTTTCTCGTGATGTCCTTCGAATTAACTAACGCACCAGCAGCGTTCATGTATTTGATGAATAGGGTATGCCGACCAATGTTAGATCGATCAGTGATAGTTTTTATAGACGACATTCTAGTTTATTCAGAAAACGAGGGTGATCACCACTGTCACCTAAGAGAGGTTTTGGAGGTGCTAAAGAAGGAAAAGTTGTACGCAACATTCTCCAAATATGCGTTCTGGCTTAGGGAATTCCAATTCCTAGGTCATGTGATAAACCCAAACGGCATCATGGTAGATCCTGCAAAGATCGAAACAGTAAAGGAATGGAACGTCCCAAAGACACCAACAGAGATACGAAGTGTTCTGGGATTGGCAGGCTACTATCGGAGGTTCATTCAAGATTTATCGAGGATAGCCTAACCACTAACTAAACTGACATGGAAGGAAGTAAAATATGAATGGGGTCCAACCCAAAACAACGCGTTTGAGGAACTTAAGACACGATTAACCCAAGCTCCACTCTTGACACTACCTGAGGGAAATGAAGACTTGGTAGTCTACTCTGACGCTTCGGGTCAAGGTTTAGGATGCGTACTTATGCAACGAGGAAAGGTAATTGCTTACGCCTCGCGACAACTAAGGATTCACGAGGTTAACTACCCAACTCACGATCTGGAGTTAGCAGCAGTAGTTTTCGCATTAAAAATATGGAGGCACTATCTGTATGGAGTTAAATGCACCATTTACTCCGATCACAAGAGCCTGAAGTACTTTTTCGAACAAAAGGAATTAAACATGAGACAAAGAAGGTGGTTAGAGCTACAGAAAGACTATGATTGTGAGATATTGTACCATCCAGGCAAGGCCAACGTGGTGGCTGACGCTTTAAGCAGAAAGGAAGAATCGGAACCTATACGGATCAAAGCGTGTCGGCTGATTATAACGCCAGATTTGATGAGTGAAATATCAAAGGCATAGGATGAAGCACTATTAGAAAGAAATATAAAACGGGAAAGAATAGTAGGACAACAAGGGAATTTGAATGCAAATGCATACGGTGTACGAACTAGGTTTGGCCGGATGTGGATACCTAAGGTTGGCGAGCTTAGAGCCAAAATACTCGATGAGGCCCATAAGTCCCGCTATTCAATCCACCCCGGGATAAACAAAATGTTTCAAGACTTGAAGAAAGAGTACTGGTGGCCCGGCATGATGAATTATGTGACCGAGTACGTGAACAAGTGCCTAACGTGTTCCCTAGTTAAGGCCGAACACCAGAAACCATGCGGTAAAATGAAACCTTTACCAATACTGGAATGGAAGTGGGAGGAGATCACGATGGACTTCATTACCAAGCTACTGCGAACAACTAAAGGCAATAACACCATTTGGGTGATCGTCGACCGCTTGACAAAGAGTCCTCACTTCTTACCAACACGTGAGACTTCATCGTCTGAAAAGCTAGCAGAAATATTTATCAAGGAAATTGTGAGCAAACATGGTATGCCGCTGTCGATTGTGTCCGACAGGGATACTAGATTCACGTCAAGGTTTTGGAAGAAATTCAATGAAGCGATGGGCACTAGACTGAACATCAGCACCACTTACCACCCTCAAACCGATGGTCAATCTGAAAGGACAATTCAGACCTTGGAGGACATGCTCCGGGCCTGTATCATTGACTTCGGTGGGAACTGGGACAGCCATCTACCATTGGCAGAATTTTCATATAACAACAGCTGTCACTCAACTATTGGCATGCCGCCATTTGAAATGTTGTATGGGAGAAAATGTAGGACCCCGGTTTGCTGGGAGGAAATTGGACAAAAGGATTTTGCAAGTCTCAAAGTGGTCAAAGCTACTTCCGAGAAATTTGATCAAATCAAGGCTCGAATGAAGGCCGCAAAAGACAGACAGAAATCATACGCAGATAAGAGAAGACGGGATTTAGAGTTTCAAGTAGGGGACATGGTACTGTTAAAGGTATCACCATGGAAAGGAATCATCCGATTCAGAAAACATGGCAAACTAAGTCCAAGGTTTGTCTGACCTTTAAAGATTTTAGCGAGAGTGGGTCAAGTTGCTTAGTGGAATACACCCTACGTTCCACGTGTCGCACTTATGCAAGTGCCTAGCTGGCGACACGGCTCACATACCTTACGACGAGATCGAAGTGGATAACAGTCTAAATTATGTGGAGGAACCAATAGTCATTCTAGACCGAGCTGAGAACAACTATTCAATAAGTCAATTCATCTAGATAAAGTACAATGGAAGCACAGAAAAGGGTCAGAAACGACATGGGAGAAAGAAGACGAGATGATGGGACTACACCCTCAATTGTTTAACGTATAAACGGTTTCGAGGACGAAAACTCTTTAAGGAGGGTAGACTTGTAACATCCATAAAATAGCAAATAAATAAATAATAACGCGATCGAGATTTAATCGGGCTTAGGCTCAGCTCCAACGGGCCAACGGGGAAGCCCAGGTATATAAGGGCCAAGAGAGCCTCAAACTTGCAAACTTCCACCATTTGCAAGGTTAGAGAGAGAAAGGAGAGCTCAGGCCTAGAGAGAGAAAGTTCATGGATCGACCCGAAATTGAAAGAGCATGTTACTGCTAAGCTCGTGAGCAAAACCTCTAAATCCGAATCCCAATCGAGGTAACGATTCGACCCTAAACTGAGTTTTTGTTTAATTTGGGGATTTTCGGGTTTTAGCTAAATAGGTGACGTTTTTACGGATGAAACTTGAAAATAAGCTTAGGACTAACATCTAGAATGAAAACCGCACGTTTTGAACAAAGGAAATTGTAAGATTGGCACAATCAGATCCGCATGCGAAAGTTAGGGTTTTTGCGGGGAAACAGGTCCTTCGTACTAATTAAGTACGCAAGAAGTTGATCCTGCATACTTATCAAGTACGCAAGAAGAATGTTCTGCGTACTTATCAAGTACGCATGAAACGAAGTGTGCGCACTTATTAAGTACGCAAGAACAAGGCCCTGCGCACTTGCTAAGTGCGCAGGCAACAGACCGGTTAGTAAAGTCAGTATAGTCGCCTAATTCAGAATCGTTTAACCGTTAGAGTCGGGATTAGGTCTGATGTATGTGTAATTAACCAATCCAGATCGTATGTGGCACTCATTGGACCGCTGTTAGGACAGGACGAGACTAGCTCATCAGGTGAGTTCTATGTGCCCCCTTCTATGTTATGTGCAAATCATTTTAAATGTTTTGGCGATGAAGTGTATACACTAAATGAATAAATGCTATGAATGCCAATGTGATCATACGTGATATACAAATATATATATTTATATATATATGAAAATGAATTATGAACAAAGAATGAAACGTATGTTTACAAAGAATGAATAAAAGAATGTCATAACGTAAATGAATGAAATCTTGCTTTATAATTATATATATTGCATGTTATGAATGTATGTATATATTATGGAAGGAAACGAAGCTAACGACTACTACAGTAGACGGACGACCACTTGACTATTATGCAGCCAGAAAGGAATGTCTAGAAAGGTAGACTAAATAATGGCCACTACGGTGGAGTAAGTCCATAAATTGATGCACGACTGTATAATTAGTTCAAGTGGGAAACGGATGCCTTAGGGCAGACGGGGGAATATGGCGGACTACGACGGTAGGACGGTTAAGACGGACGGTCGAAGGTTGGCTGGACGGTTTTAAGGCGGACGGTTTCTAGGACCGGACGAGTAAAAGGGCTACGACGGTAGCTTAAGGGCGTATGTCTTTGTGATACGCAGTAAAAGACTGGTCGATCACCCTTATGTGTATGACCAATGAAAGTTTAAGGAAAGTAAAGGTGAATGCATATCTATGTAATCACATAAGAATGATGAAAGAAAAGCAAATTTTATGAATACGTATTTATGTACTCGCACATGAACGATAAATGAAGGTCAATGATATGTTAATGTGTATTTATATATATTTATATATTTATGCATACTTTTAAAGAAATAATGTTCATACCTAATCGCTTTAAACTAGAACTCACCAGCGTTAGCTGACTTTTAGTATACATTTCAGGTAAAGAAAGGAAGGGTCGTGCGAAGGCGTGATGGTTACCCGGCAAGCCACTGACATCCCACTCTTAATTGTTAAGACAATGTTATGTTGTTAATTGTTAAGACTTCAGTTGTTATGTTATGTTATGTATTCGAAGGATGTTTGCCACTGACATCCCACTCGCTACTCTTGAATGTTTTTAATTAAATTCAGAATTATGACTATGTTTATGAGTAAATCCAACAAGTGAGGTTACCCGGAGAAAGGAGCCTTACATGGTATCTCTCTTTCAAGTTACGGATCATGTCATAAGCAGTCAAGCGCTAGAGTGTAGCTTTAATCCTTGGGCTAACAGATGCAAGCATAAGGTCTGATACGGAATTGGTATCATCCTTAAATTTGTTCCAAGCATTTAGAACAAACTCGCTAGCATCCACAGATGGCTGCTTAAGTAAGGGGAATTTAAGAACGTGTAATTTCTTGTTGTATATAAGGACGTTCTTCAGATTGTAGTACCAGGTCAAGAAATTTGTTCCATCGAGTTTAACGTTCAGAATGTCAGAAAGACGCTCTAGAATAACCACGTCAGCAGATTGAGACATCTACAAAATTCAAATAAGGTTTAGTATTTCCGTGCTTAAATTTCCTAATTAGATTAATGACCCAAGGACAGAAATGTATTTAATTAGGAACGAGATCCCGGTTCACCATAGCTCAGTGAATTGTTGAGCACTCTCCATTAGCATGGCTAGGTAGGTAGGTATGAAATACCAATTGTGTCAACTACACAATTCTCGGTTTGAGGGGCATGACGAGTATTGTCAAGCTTTGGATACGTTTTTCCTCAACTACGCCCACTTAAACGACTTAAGTAATATTAGTCCTTCAATTATAACTGTAGACCCAACCTAAGTAACTCAGGAATCGCGGTTGTACCTTCAACCAAAACCGTATGGCCGAATTCAGGGAAATTCACTAACAACTGGGGTTCGGATATATCAGTTGAAGTGTCACAATTTAGGGTGACGCAGAAATATCGATTTTAATTTGGGATTTTTGTTAATGTTTTAAATTACCGTTTAAGGGTCAAAAACATTTGGGACGATGAGGAGCACGAGCAAAGTCGTGTAATTTTAGTAAACCAATTTTACAATATTAGTTCGTGAAACGCTTTCAACACTCGACACGATTCAATTTTAAATACGTTGTTTTTAATCTAAATTGGTCGTTAGTCGCGAACTCAATTTTAAACTAATTAACTTTTAATTAATTTAAATTAGTTTTTAAATCAAAACTATTAAATTTAAAAACCCGTTTTACTTTTAAATAAAACTCTTTTATTTAATTACCTTTTCGAGAAATTTTAAACCCTTAATATTCTCGTCATTAAACATTTTATAAAATATTTGCAGTTTAAATTAGTATCTTAAATAATTGTAACAACCACAAAAATATAAAACAACCATCGAGCCACTAGTAAAGGTTGCCCGGTTTCGTTCGAGCCATCAAACAATAACCGAACCGGTCTAAGCGACAACAAATGACAAACAAGTTTGTCGTCTCCCACTTAGTCCAAGATCTCTATCTTCAAATTCCGTTCGCGTCCATCTTCAGTATTCAAATCTTAGTCTTGTTAGGTTTACAATTTATACATTTTCACAATAAAAATAAATAAACCAAAGAAACCTAACTATTACATCGGGTTCCAAATAACCTAAAAAATAAATACAAGGAATATAAAAACCAAAATCATGACAAGCACAACCACGGGTCACTAGGGCTCGATGTACCAAACACAATCAACCAAAAACGATAAAGGTTCGATCTTTTGTCAACAAAAAGTGTTAAAAAATAAAACGAAGAAAGAAAAATAAAAAATTATGTCTAAACGCGCATAAAGTTGGCTCTGATACCACTGTTGGGAATCGTGCACCAGTTTTCACTTTTAAAACAATAGTTTACAAAATCAGATTTGCAAAGGCGGAAGCAAAAACAATAGCACGCGATAATAAAGTTCGTAACTTTATCCGAAAGTGATCCGATTACACAATGTTTAGACAATAATAAATAATATAAACGTATCCATAGGGTGTTCAAAGTTTTATACCTTAGACCATAAAACCGCGTTGAAACACTTAGGATCAAAGAACGTCACGCTAGTTGACTCCAAACAAACTCGTAACATGAACTCGTCTCACAAAACACACCTTGTCACAAACCCGGTTCTTGGGAGTTATCCGATTCGGCTCGCACCTACTCAAACCCGGTTTGCGGGATTCTCTAGTTTCGGCTCCCGGAAAGGACACGACGGCAACTTGGCCGGCTTCGGATAGCTGCGCTACAAGGGCAGTGGCGGAGGCGAGACACGGTGGCAAGCATCGGCTGTCCACGGTGACAGGGAGGTGGCCGGCCGGTCAGAAAACGAGAGAGAGGAGGGGGGCCGGCTTCACATTGCGTAAAGGAGAGGGAGGAAGCCAAAAAGTTGTTTACGATTTTGAGTTAAGCATGTTTATATATTAAACTAATTTACAAGTCAACCCTTGGGGTAATTAACATTTAATTACTAACTGATTAACACTTAATCAGTTTTAGTCCCTGCAGTTTATAATTACACTAATCATAAACAAATATCGCGTAAACCGAACATGTTTTATACTTAACTATTAAATATAAAACCTTGTTAATATATATTCCACTAATATATATAATTCCACATTCCGTCTTTTGTTAATTTAATTATTCTAGATAATTAAATACAACATAACTAATCAATATTTCTCTAAATATTTAATCCACCGAATTCCAAATTCGTGTTTCGTGAATTAACGTTTAACATTTAAACGCTATGATTTGTACCTTGATAGCAACGTTGATATTAACTTGAAACGCCTCAAACCAGGTACATCTCATAGTTGGCACAAAACATGAAATAACATAGTTCTTAAACTTTGAATTCATAATCAATACATGAGAAGTCTTTAAAACATATCCAAAATTCACAGCGAATAAAAACGTTAAAACATAAACAATCACAATCATTCAATCAACTAGAAATGTCAGTCTCTCGTTCATGTAGCCATTCACTCGAGCCCATTCGTGCTCTCGCATATCCACAATACTACTCATCTCTAATCTGAAATGCATAATAAAAAGTCAGATACACTGAGTGAGTTCTATCATTGCCTTATTAACTGTAACTCTATCTGTCATTAAACATAGCTTAATTATTAAAATAAAATAAGCTTTCAATACGATAGGTTTTAATAAATCATTCTCTGTACTTTAAACATTATCATTTCATTATTATGAAATATATTCCATTCGTTGTCATTTGTTAAAACTTTGTTTTAGGAAACCAAAATGTGTCCCACTATGACTCTGTCATTCTTTTCACTCTGTACAATCAACAAGTGAACAAGCACTCGTATGAAACTATAAAAAATAATGCTGAACCATTGTCCAAGGACAATGTCCCTATGTGCTTGTACAAGACAAGACTCCTTTGTGTTTGCACAAGGCAAGACTCCTCTGATCTTGCACTAGGCAAGACTATACAAATTGTTGCTTGTTATATAAAAACAACAAGACTCCTTTGTTGCTTGTATACAAGGCTCCTCTGTTTTGCTTACACACAGCAAGACTCCTTTTTGGCTTTCACAAGACAAGACTCCTTTGTGCTTGTATACAAGACTTCCCATGTTTGTATACAAGACTTCTCCGTATATTCAATACCATACAAAAACATACATTAATCTGTTTATCACATAACACTTTCATTAACACGTACACATTAACAATTCACCACATATTATCATTTAAGTATAATATATGCCATTTATTACAATCATCCGGTACTGAAGTACCGCCACTTCTGTCTATTACATATACACGTAACCATTCAGCACATATTATCACATAAGTATAATATATGGCTTTTATCACTATCGTCCTAACCGAAGTACCGCCATCTCTGTCTATCACATTCACTTATCTTTGTTCTCTTTAAAAAATATTTTAAAGACCATGTCGATAAGTTTACTCTGACTATGTACTTTCATTTCTTTTACAAAATAATTATATATTTTTATAAAACGTATCTTTTGTTCATCCATACCATTCGCGTTAAATACAATCAATGACAGCCCAAAAATATAAGAAAAAGGCAATAGAAACTCACCATGTATGCTATCACTATCCAACTGTACATCTGTCAAGCTAGGTGAAAAGCTACGCGATATGTACGAATTCAACACGTGAAATCTATCAACTTATAGCTAGTGTCGCCCAACAATGTCGTTGGTGACAGTGTCGCCATAACTTCGTTATGGGCTTAGCATCGCCCCATTAATGTCGACACTTAGTGTCGCCCCGACAGTGTCACCACACCATAGTGTCGTCAATCATTAGTAGCGTCACCAATCGGTGACGTCACCCCATGATTGTCGTCAACATTCCCACAAAAATCGCGGCTAGTGTCGCCCCAAGAACAGTGTCGCCACTTGAATATCATACGATTTATTCATCTTTTTATTATCGAAATCTGTAACTTTTTATGTCCAAAACTCTTGTCTGACTTTTATTAAGCAAACCCTTGTGTATTTACACCATTCCATACTTTTGAACTTACGTTTTAAGATCAAAACCCTAGTTTTCACCCAAAAACCCTAACCGAACATAAACACAAAATTTAGATCGATACCGTGTAATGGCTCTGTTTTTTTCTTGCTTTCACTGCTAGAACGATTACCAAGGATCCCCAATGCTTGAAGGCTTCCAAATCCAATATTTTTGTTTTCTCTCTCAAGCTTTTCTCCCCTCTCTCTAAAACCGATTTTTTTGCAAATGGTGAGAATGGTGGCGGCTGAATAGGTTTAAAGGGTGTTCCATCCTTTACCTTTTTGACCATCGGGTCCCTTAGTCTTACACTTTTAACCTCGAACTTGAAAAACGAATAAAACGGTTTTTAGGATGTTAAATCAATAATAAAAGCAGATCATTAAATAAATATTGATTTGTGCAAAAGATAAATAAACATAAGAAAATCAATGAAAAAAATATTGGAGTAGGAGTACATGGACGAGACAATGTATCCACCATCTAAAGTGCACATATAAAGTGCACATAATAATGTTGTCAAGGGCTTAACAAAATTGAATCAACCAACAGAAGAGCTGCGGTAGATAGAACATTATGACAATGGATTGACCTTAACTAGGGGTCTTTAAAAGTATCTGTATCTGAAACCGAACCCGAAATATCTGAAATTCTGAATCCGAATTATCCGAAAATTTGGATATTGAAATTCGGATATCTGAATTTTCAGATTCGGATTCGGATAGCATTTAAAAAAAAATCGGATATTCAGATATCCGAATATCCGAAAATACATATTTTTTTTAAGATATATTTCATAGAAAGTGTTATGAATACAATATATATATATATATATATATATATATATAAAGTATATGATTTTTATGTTATGTGTTTAGCTCTGTTATTTTTTTTAAAAATAAAACGTATTCGCGTCGTAATTTCAAAAATTATATTTTTTTCGCCAAATTTATATATTGTTTCCTAGAAAGTGTTATAAATACAATATATATGAAGTATATAGCTTTTTATGTTATGTGTTTAATCTTCTTATTTTAAAAAAAAAACTAAAACGTATCCACGTCGTAATTTCGTAAATTACTCAAAAATAGGTTTTTTAATGTTTTTTTAACTATTTCATAAAAATGACGTTTATTTAGTATATTTTATATATTTAGATTTTAATTTAAAAAATATATTTAAGTTAAAAAAAAATCGGATATCCGTTTCACTATCCGAATCCGAAATTTGGATATTCGAAATTTCGGATTCGGATACGGATAGTGAAATCCACTATCCAAAATTTTTTAATATCTGAAATTCGGATATTTGAATTTTCGAATATCCGACTTTGAACACCACTAACCTTAACATCATTAAACAAATTAATTAAGTCAAACTTCAAACTATGATGACAATAATGTGCATACACATCCATCGGTATAAAAGACACGTGAATTTAGGGATAAGTGATGTGTTTTTAATTTAAGTTTTATGATCACTTGGAAATGACTACATATATGTTAAAATTTAATAAGATATTTTTTTTATAAACTAAGCCAAAGTTTTATAAAATAGTTCAAATTTATAAAAAATAAGGATATGTTACGAAAATTCAAAGGGTGTGTTTGGGATTCCTTATTTAACCTCAGAAAGTCTTTTTTGTCAAAAGTAATAAGGAGGTTTGAGAAGTCACACCCTCCTTACTTCTTAAAAACAACTTTTCACACTCTATTTTTTCACCTTCTTTTGGTTTACTTAAACAATCTTTTAATTTATTAACTTTTTAAAAAAAGTTAATAAGTCAATAAGTAGATTTGAAAAGTAATCCCAAACACCCCCAAAGTTAAAAATGATCTCTAAAACAAATTTTATAAAATAAAAAGAGTTTCATAAAAATAAAACTTTTATAAAACATATCAAATATGCTAAGATTATTTACTTCATAAAGCTTACTAAAGTTCATAAAGCTTACTAAAGTTTATAAACCATAACATATTTTATAAAATGTAAGTATATAATAAAAATGTCTTGAAAACTCAACATATACATTTTGGATACAAGACATTATCATTTGGGTTTTGACACAAGCTTTCACATTAAACCCATGTCCAAAATAATTAAAACTACTTCTTAATCAAGTGGTCAACTTTGATGCTTTTCATAATTTCAGTCTCATGGTTGTGGAAAAAGTTTAACAATAAAAAAAATGTCACAAAGGAAAATGTTGTCATGAGGTTCGCGGTCGAACTGTGGGCGTGCCGTGTCATTGACTGTGGCGTATTTGTTTTCACACTATTTAAGCAAACACTCCTCCAATATTTGTATTTAGAGATGTGTGTTTACCTACGAGATGTAAAAAGAAACTAAAGTACTTAGTTAATTTTTTTTGTTTATATTGTTTAAGGAACTAGTTGCATAAAATACTCATCAAAGGACTTGTAGCCTAGTGGTATCGTCTGTATAAGGTTTTGAGGTGTACAAGATAAGTAACAAAGTAGAACTTAAGATCCAATTGTAAATACCTTATTTTTTAATCTAAATTGGTCGTTAGTCATGGAATTAATTTTAAACTAATTAACCCTTTGATTAATTTAAACTAGTTTTTAAATAAAACAATTAAATTTAAAAACTCGTTTTACCTTTTAAATAAAACTCTTTTTATTTAATTACCCTTCCGAGAAGTTTTAAACCCTTTTAATATTCTCGTCGTTTTATAAGATCATGTTAAGCGTTTTATAAAATATTTGTTGTTTAACAACCACAAAGAATATAAAACAACCCAAGTAAAGGTTGTCCGGTTTCGTTAGAGCCATCAAACGGAAACCGAACCGGTCTAAGGGACAACAAATAACAAACAAGCTTGTCGTCTCCCACTTAGTTCAAGATCTCTATCTTCAATTCCCGTTCTTGCCCATCTTCGGTTTTCAAATCTTCGTCTTGATAGGTTTACAATTTATATACTTTTACAATAAGTATAAATAAATAAAAACAAACCTAACTATTACATCGGGTTCCAAATAACCCAAAAATAAATACAAAGAATATAAAAACCAAAATCATGACAAACACGGGTCACTAGGGATCCATATTCCAAACACAATCAATCCAAACGATAAAGGTTCGATCTTTTATCAACCAAAATTGTTGACAAATAAAACGAAGATCGAAAAATAAATAAATATGTCTAAACGCGCGTAAACCTGGCTCTGATACCACTGTTAGGAATCATGCACCGGTTTTAACGTTTAAAACAAATAGTTTACAAAATCAGATTTACGAAGGCGGAAGCGATTACAATGGCACACGATAATAAAGTTTGAAACTTTATCCGACAGTGATCCGATTACACGACATTAAGACAATAATAATTAACGCAACCATAGGAAGTAAGAGGTTAATACCTTTGACGATAAACCTAAACTCACACAATGGAGGAAACGAACGTCACGCTAGTTGACACGTTCACGAAAACCTCGAAATGAATCCCGTCTCACGAGATCTAGCGCTAACCCAATCCACAGGATGAAAACCGGTTCACAAGGGGACACGGTGATGGTGGTGGCAGTCACGCACGGCGGAAGGGAAGCCCGGCAGCCGGCAGCGACACACGGCGGGTCACCGCGGTGGTGTACGGTGGTCGGCTAGATGGTGGTGGCGGTGGTTGGATTCTGATCGGCGTAAAGGGGGTTTGGTCTCCCTTCTGGCGCAAGTAATGATGGAGGCAAACAATCCTTCTTTAGAGTTCCAACTTAAGGATGTATATATAGTTACTATAATTACATATAACCCCCATTAGGAATTAACTGTTAATCCCCTGCAATTACCTATTAATTACTTTAAGAACCCTGTGTTTTACCAACTACAAATCATTAGTAAAACTAACATTGATTAGCGTTTAACTCTTAAACGTTCAACCCTTCGCTTTTAATTATTTCTCTAAATAATTAATATTCGAATCCACCGTTTAAATATTTCTCTACATATTTATTCACCAATTATTAAATCTTTGTTTTGTGAACTATAATGTTTACGATTAAACATTACTAATCGTTCGTTGTCCAAAGTGTAACTTTTTGGATCGTACCTTGATAGCAACGTTGATATTAATGATGACCGTACATCTAATATCCAACAATGTGTCCTTTGTGGACTGTAATTGACACACCCGTAACCCAAGACGGTTATCTTTCCAGAGTAGTACCTCCAACAGATATGTTCCCAGGAAAGAACGACGGGTCCAGGAGGGATTTTACACCGCTCTTTCCTTAGACAGAATATTCCGTTTGTCAGATAACCACATACTGGTCATAAGGTTGCCTTTTGGTTACTGTGCCGTTGATATCAAAACACACATCGGAAGACTAAATCATAACTTCTATCAACATCAAAACATTGTTTACATCATGATTAACAAAAGTTACATCATTTGTTCGTAACAAGGAATTTATCATTCGGGACTTATAGTTACAGACATGCCCCTCATCTGGATCGTTCATCAGTTCATTCTAGTCCCGAAAATGCCTCATCTATGGACTACCTGTGATGCGTTCAAAAACATTTGATAAAACATGGGTCAGCATAAAGCTGCTGAATTCATAAACTAAAATATTTTATTAAAATGACCCGCCAAAGTATCTTGAACACCGTTCTGTAGTTCCATCCCCGCTCATAGATAACTATGAGTAATCATTCAGTCTATATATAACCAAAGACCGTTCCACGGGTCCTTTCCAACATGTCGTTCCACGGGCAAGTGAATTACAATAAGCTCTTAGAATGCGTTATATATGAACAATCGGTGCAATCGTTTCAAGATACTCAAATTTTTTTCATAAATCAATCATGCCAAACAAGGTCATGATTGTGTTCATGCATCAATGTTTAACAACTCATCTCGACAGTATTTCATCTTATTGAATCATTAATATGGCAAACACCTCGGACAAAGCTCCTAGATATAACGACATTAGTTAGTTATATAATCCTAGCTTAATGGTGTATAACCAAAGCTTAGCAGGAGGTCAGAACCTTACCTTGGCACTCTCTACGACAATTTGGAGTCAAAACGCTAGAAACCGGACTCTCACATGCAAACTAGGGCTCGGGATTGAAACTCCAGAGAGAGTGTGTGTGTGTTTTGTGTTTTATGGGATGTGTAGACATGGACAAGATCGACCAACTATTTATAGGGTAAATTTTGAGTCCGTGACGAACCATTACCAGGCGTGACGGTCCGTCAAGCCATTCCTTGGCGGTTACGCACTTTCTGAAACGTAACGGACCGTTACCAAGTGTGACTGTCCGTCACGAGGGTGAGTCACCGAACATGTGTCAAAAACCCTAAACCGCTGGTGGTTTTTGTGGCACGGACAGTCACCAAACCATGACGGTCCGTCATGGCCGTAACGGGCCGTTACCAGACCATGACGGTCCGTTACAGGGATGATTTCCAATTTTTAACTTTTGATCCTTGAACTTTGAATATTCTCATCCTGGCCCCTGAACTTATGAAATTTGGCAACTTTAATCCTTCATTTTCTTAGGAAATTTTTGAGGTTACAAATCTCCCCTCCTTTAAGAAATTTCATCCTCGAAATTAAGAGGTAAATAGATGAGGATATTTTGCTTTCATGTGTTCCTCCAATTCCGAAGTCTTGTTGGCTCCAATCCGACCTTGCCATTGAACCAACACCATTGGTATAAATTTCTTCCTTAATTTCTACACCTGAGTGTTTAAAATCTTGATCGGTTGTTCAGTAAAGTGAAGCTTATCGTCCACATGCACATCGTCTAGTGCAATAGTCTAAGTTGGATCGGCTAAACACTTGTGTAAGCAAGATATTTGAAACGTATTGTGAATCCCTTGTAAAGCTTCAGGTAGATCTAATTTCTATGCTACTGCTCCGATTCTTTCAATGATCTTGTAAGGTCCGATATACCTTGGTCCTAACTTTTCTCGTTTTCTTAACCTTACAACACCTTTCACAGGTGAAAGCTTTATCATTACAAAATCTCCAACTTGGATAGCATTACAAAATCTATAACTTGGAATTCAAACGGTCGTCGTTGTCTGGCAGCATAACTCTTTTGCCTATCTTGAGCAGCCTTCAACCATTGTTTAATCTGGACTATCTTACTTGTTGTTTCTTGTATAACTTCAGGTCCAGATAATTAACTTTCTCCTATTTTAGTCCAACAGACAGGAGTTCTGCATTTCTTTCCGTATAGTGCTTCAAATGATGCAACTTTGATACTTAAATGATAATTATTGTTGTAGGAGAATTCGATTAACGGTAGATGATTATCCTAATTACCTCCGAAATCGATAACACAGGCTCTTAGCATATCTTCTAGAGTTTGAATCATATGTTCACTCTGTACGTCAGTCTGAGAATGATATGCAGTACTCATGGTAAGTCAAGTTCTCAATTCTTTCTGAAAACTCGTCCAGAATCTAGTTATGAACCAACTGTCTCTATCAGAAATAATAGACAGTGGTATGCCATGGTGGCTCACAATTTCATTGATATAGATCCTGGCTAACTTATCCATAGAATATGTTTCATTGATGGGTATAAAATGTGCTAACTTGGCCAGTCTATCGATCACGACCCATATTGCATTATGCCATTTCTGTGTTCTAGGTAGTTTAGTAATGAAGTCCATCGTAATACGATCCCAATTCCAGACAGGTATCTCCAATTGCTGTAATTGACCTGCTGGTTTCGGGTGCTAAATCTTAACTTGAAGACAAGTTAAGCATTTATCTATGTACTGAGCTATCGATCTCTTCATATTCGGCCACCAATAATGTTTCTTTAAGTCTTTGTACATCTTGTTTGCACCAGGATGCATGGAGTATCTTGATTTGTGTGCTTCATCCAACACCTTCTCTTAAATGTCTCCAAGCCTTGGAATCCAGATTCTTTGATCGAATCTCATGACCGCATCATTTCCTTTAAATATCAACTTTTGTTTCCCAACCATACATTCTATCTTGATATTCTCTTCTTCTAAGGCTTTTGGTGGGATTTCCTTGATTTGTTCCAGTAAATCTAACTTCAAGTCTAATCTTAGTGCCTTTACTTTAATCAGTTGTCTTCGTTCTTTCCGACTTAAAGCATCTGCCACTACATTCGCCTTTCCGGGATGGTATTTGATTTCACAATCATAGTCATTGATGAGTTTCATTCACCTCCTTTGTCTCATATTTAAATCATTCTGATTAAAAATATGTTGGAGGCTTTTATGGTCTACAGTTAGTACCATACAGATAGTGTCTCCAGATCTTTAGAGCAAACACTATGGCACAAGGTTCAAGATCATGCGTAGTATAGTTCTTCCCATGAACTTTAAGTTGGCGTGATGCCTAGACAATAACCTTGTCTTGCTGCATCAACACACAACCTAGACCAATTCGGGAAGCATCACAATAGATTACAAAATTATCGTTTCCTTCGGGTAGTGCTAAGATCGGTGCATAACTAAGTTTATCCTTGAGAATGTTGAACGCTTCTTCTTGTTTCGTACCCCATTCAAACTTTGCTTCTTTTTGAGTCAAAGAAGTCAATGGTGTAGCAATTTTCGAGAGGTCTTTAATGAATCTTCAGTAATATTCGGCTAATCCCAGAAAGCTTCTAATTTCTGTCGGAGTCTTTGGGGCTTCCCACTTTATGACAGCTTCGATCTTACTTGGGTCTACTTGTATTCCATGCTCGTTCATAACGCGCCCAAGAAGTTGTACTTCTCATTTCCAAAATTCATATTTGGAAAACTTAGTGTACAATCTTTCTTTTTTCAGGGTTTCCAAAATGATACTGAGGTGCTCAGCATGTTCTCCTTGGCTACGAGAATAGATAAGAATATCATCGATGAAAATGATGACAAATTTATCAAGGAAGGGTTTACAAACTCGATTCATTAGGTCCATCAATTCTTCAGGGGCATTTGTTAGACCGAATGACATGACCAGGAATTCATAGTAACCATATCGGGTCCTGAAAGCAGTCTTAGGTACATCCTCTTCTTGTACTTTTAACTGATGATATCCTGATCTAAGATCGATCTTCCATAAATACTTGGCTCCTTGTAGTTGATCTAATATATCATTTATTCTAGGCAATGGATATCTGTTCTTTACAGTCAGCTTGTTTAACTCCCAATAATCAATGTACATCCTCATGCTGTTGTCCTTCTTCTTAACGAATAGTACCGGTGCTCCCTAAGGTGAAGTGCTAGGGCAAATGAACCCTTTGTCCAAGAGTTCTTGAATTTGCTTCATCAGTTCTTTCAGTCTGGAAGGAGCTAGACGATAAGGGGATCTTGCAACAGGTTTAGCTCCAGGAATGAGTTTGATTCGGAATTCGATCTGACTCTCAGGTGGAAGACCAAGTAATTCTTCTGAAAACACATCCAGGTGATTATAGACTATAGGAATATCCATTATCTGTCCTCCTGGTTTAAGGTTTAAAACATGAATTAAGAATATACCGTCTCCCTTACTTAATTCTTTCTTAGCTTTCGCTATAGAAATAATTTCAAACTTATTTTTATTACTATTACCCTGAATCATCAAACTACTTTCATCTGGTTTCTTAATCTTGACCGTTCTCTGGTCACAATCAATCTGGGTCTGGTATTGGTTTAACCAATCCATCCCTAGGATAAGCTCATATTCTTTCAGGTTCATCGGCATTAGTGTAACTAATATCTTATCGTCACCAAAATTGATGACACAATCAGGGTATAATTTGGTCTTCCTAATCTGTTCTCCACTAGTAGTTTCAACGAAATAGACACGAATAAGCGAAATCGGTCTTACGCCTAAATATGGGGTGAATGCATATGAAACAAAACTCTTATTTTCCACCGTATCGAATAAAATCTTGGCGTAATATTATTAACTAAGAAAGTACCTGCCACTTCCTTAGCTTTATTTTTCTGTTCATCTCCGCTTCCTAAGATGAACACTCATCCTGTTCCTTTGTTCTGACCACCTATTTTCTGTTTAGGTGGCTTAGGACAAGAAGTCTTATAATGCCCTATCTCTCCACAGTTAAAGCATTTAACATTCGGGCATTGGGTTGTAGGATAGCCAAACTTGTATACAACCTCCTGCAACTTCCTCTTCTGATCATTCCTTGATTGGTTCTATCAGGGTTAGAATTAAATCCTCCTCCGACTTCCTTTTTTAATCATTTTTTGGTGGCTCTTAGGCTGCAACCTCGTCAAACATCACTGCACTCTTCTCAACTGCCAAGTTTATCATCTCGGATGTGATAGATTTCACTAAGGTATGAACCTTAGGAGGAAGACCCTGAATATAACATTTGACTCTTGTTGATTCGGGAGTAACCAAATGAGGCACTAACTTGGCCATCTCATTAAACTTGGTTGTGTACTCCTGATGAGTCATGGTTCCAGCTTCGAATCGAAGAAATTCAGCTTCAATCTTATCCACAGCATTTTGACAGTACCTCTTTATAATCAAATACTTGAGATCCTCCCAAGTCGTCACGTGTGTAAAAATTTCTCCCTTAGTCAATTTGACTGATTCCTACCGGTCAAGAGCCTCCTCTTCGAATGAATGTGCGGCGAACTTCACTGCTTGGTCTAGCCTGCATTCACTCATCTTGATTACTGCTTCCATAGAAGTAATCCATTGCAAGGCTGCAATGGCATCCTTCTTTCCATTAAAGGGCTTCAGATGACAATCACTAAAGTTCTTATAGTTGCATCCTTGGCCATGAACTCATGTGCTCTGGTTTGTCATTCCAACTATTTCATGGGTTCGGGTGGTGCCTATATTTTTTCCTATTGGAGTGGTATGAAGAGTGTCTTCTATTCGGGGAATCGCACCACTCGTCCTTTAATTCAAGTTTCCCAGACTGTTATGATTTCCCCTCCTTCTAAGAGCGTCATCAAGGATTCCAGGTAGGGTTGTTTGAAGTACTCGGGTGACTTCAGATGCTACATCTCCTTAAAATTGACCATCAGTCATAATGACTTCTTCCGCATGGTGCTCATGTTCAGCATGGTGCTCATGTTCAGCATTCGTATTAACGTTTTCGTTTGATCAGTATTCGTGTTTGTCGTGTTGCTGGTACGAGACCTAGTGTTGGGCATCCTACCCCTACCTCTTCCTTGTCTTCTACCATGTCCTGCCATTTGTACCTACATACAGATGTATAACATCAGAATTCGTATAACCGGTCAAAATCCACAAATCCAGAAATTAATAAAATATGGCCAAAAATGTCTTTAATTATCTGATTTATAAGTATTTCCTGTTATAGGTCGTACTAAATGTATACACCTAACTTATCCTTAGGCATTCATGACTAATCTTAGAGTCCTAGTTTAAGTCTAGATACTATTCATGTAGTATCTAAATACCTTAAACTTAGGCTCTGATACCAACTTGTCACACCCGTAACCCAGGACGGTTATCTTTCCAGAGTAGTACCTCCAACAGATATGTTCCCAAGAAAGAACGACGGGTCCAGGAGGGATTTATACGCCGCTCTTTCCTTAGACATAACATTATGTTTATCAGATAACTATATACCGGTCGGAAGGTTGTCTTTTGGTTACTGTGACGTTGATATCAAAACACACAGTGGAAGACTAAATCATAACTTCTATCAACATCAAAACATTTTTTACATCATGTTTAACAAAAGTTACATCATTTGTTCCTGACAAGGAACATATCATTCGAGACTTATAGTTTGAGGCATGCCCCTCATCTGGATCGTTCATCAGTTCATTCTAGTCCTGGAAATGCCTTGTTAGGCCTATATGTGTGAGGCTGACGCTTATTAAATAAATACAAGTGTTGGTTTAACTGAATAGAAGTGTATTCGGTTTTAGAACCATGAATCATAGGTTCGCGAATTGGGTCTTGGGCCGGCCATGGGCCGAAACATGTATTATGGGCTTAGTGTTATTAGGCTTAGTATAAATACATGGTTGTGTAACCTAAATAAAGGTGACTTCTAGTTAGACGAAATTGAGAGGAGTTAGACGAGTTAGAGAATCGTGTGAGGGTTAGCGGTTTTTGTTTTGTTTTTCTCTGTAATTCTCTTAAGCTATACAACGAGTTTTACATTGAATCTTCGTGTTCTTGAATCACCACTCTTAATAGTTTTCGCCTATTAAGTGTGAGACTTGACATCGTGTTCGTTTTTGTGTTTATTCAAAGATCCATAGAGATTTGGGACTTACAATTGGTATCAGAGCCATTGAAGTCATTCAAGGCTCGGTTTTTGGATATCAATGATTCAAGACAGGATTTTGAGGTATTGTTTACTTTTTTGGTTAGTTTTTTATACTAATTAGTGTTTTGTGGAGGTTTGTCTTCGTTTTCTGGTTAGAACCAAGATTTTTATCAAGAAATCTTTGAAAATTTGCAGCTGTGAGAAGGATTTCGGGTCGAGATTAATCAAGTTTTCAGGCCTTTTTGCTGTTGTGTTCTTCGGTAGTGATTAAAAGTTCAAAATTTGAATTCATTGATTCTCGGAAGTTAGATTGGAAACAAAATCAATCTACACGGATAGGTTCACGGAAATATGTTCACGGAAATAGCTTCATGGGAAAATGGTTCTCGGGTAAAACTTCTTCAGTTCACGGGTTCAAGTTCTTTGGTCAACCTTCTCAGATAGTTCTCGGGCGAGGTTCACGGGTTCCAAGAAGTTCACGGGTCAGGCCGAGGTTCACGGCTTGGATTAAGTTCACGGTTACTACATAGTTCACGGCTCAGTTCCAAGTTCTCGGTTCTCAAAATTCACGGTATTAAAAAAACAAAAAAAAGAGTTTTTTAGGGGTGTTTATATGCGTGTTTCTAGCCATTTTTGAGAAGATAGTACTTTTGGATTTTTATTTCACCAAAATCCATATTTTTTGGAGGGAAAATTTTTTGAAATTGATCTCTGTTCTAAATTATGTATTGATAAGGTGGAGATGTATAGAAAACAAAATGTTGATTTGAATTTTGAAATTGAAAATCTTAAATATCAAAAATCAAAGTTTTCTAAGACTGAGAAGGCATTTAAGGAAGTGATAGAAGCCAGTAAGAAAGATATTTCACCTCTAAAATCTCAGTATAGTACAAAATGTTGTCATCTTTCTGATGCTAAGGAAGAAATTGCTAGGTTAACCACTGAATTAGAGAAAACAAAATCAAATTTTGATGAGGCTAAATTCAAGGTAGAATTCTTTGGTCAATCAAGCAAAGTAGTTGATATACTTGAACCTCAACTTCATAAGCCAGGTAATGGGAACAAAGGACTTGGGTACAATAACATGCCTCCTTCGTTCAGTGAGAACTTTACCACTATTCCTTCCTCTATTGAGGAACAAGTAGAGGAGTTTAAGGTGTTAACTTCTTGAAGTCTGTCAAACACTGATGAGTCCAAATCATCATCCTCAGCTTCAAATATTAAATGTGTGAACAATTCTGATGATTCTACTTCATGTGCAAAAAAATAGAGATTTAGCAATGTGATGGTGAGAGTGATGAGTATGAAGAGGCTTGTTTTTGCAAGAATAAAACTAATTTTAATTCTGGTTGCAAAAATAAAACTGATACTTTCAAGGGCACTACTTCTAAGGGCAACAAACCCTATGTGCAGGTTTGGAAAAATGTTTCTTCAAATTCAAAAGGGCTTGCATATAATGATGGCAAAACCAGATTTGTTAAACCTGTCACAGATGGAATTAATGAAAAACATATTTTTAAGTATTCCAACAGGACATGTACAAGATGAAGGAGAAAAGTAAACAGGTTGAAAGACCCAGGGTTAGTGTTCAAATCTCAAGTGCTTCACCTAAGCCCTTCACCAACACTGAAAGTTCCTCAAATAGTAGATGTGAACAACATTTTAGGAATGATAAATATTATCATTCACATTCATCATCATCTTCATCTTAGTGGTCAAACAGCTAAGGATATGCTTCGTATGCTAGGAAGCAGACATGCTATACATGTGGCAAAGTCGGTCACATTGCAAGAAATTGCATACATCGCCCTTATGAGCCATATTACATGAAGAAACAGATGGCTACACCAAAGGAAAAGTATTATTCTAAGCCAATGAAGGTTGAAAAACCTAAGGCAATGAAGGATAAGCATCCCAAAGTTAAGCCTTCCGATGGTGACTGGAATGTTGCAAAGAGAAATAGACAAGCTTATTTTGAAAGACAAAAGGTTAAACAAAATGGGCAAATGGTGAAACCTAAAGTCATAGTTTCAAAAGAGACAAAAAACCTTCTATTCAATAAAAGCCTGTCCGGAAGGCTAAGGAAAATGTTGTGGCAACACTAGTTTTTTACTCTAAAAATGATATGTGTTTGCAGAAAGTGTCTTACATTGATGCTTCAGGAATGCCTAGGTTAACAATGGCTTGGGTACCTATGTCTAACTAATCTTCTCATTCGTGCAGGGAAAACTAAGGAGGACTGTCAACAACCAGCCTGGTATGTTGATGAGGGTTGTTCCAGGCACGTGACGGGCGACATCTCTCTGGTACATAACGTTAATACTTTTGACGGAGGGTATGTTTCCTTTATAGGAGATAAGGGAGGTAAGATCAGCAATAAAGGTACAATTAACTTTGGTACATTATGCTTTAAAAATAATGAGTTTTGAAATTTGAGAATGGTTATAAAAGGATTTTTCTTTATTTTTTAAATTTGTACATCTGTTTTTAATTTTTATGCACAAATTTAGGGGGAGATATAACAAAAATACAAAAGGAGTCAAAAGAGTCTGCTTAGCTTATGAGTATAAGAAAAATACAAAAAGAATTTGTTGCTTAGCTAGTTTGAGTCTACTTTCCGTTCAAAGAAAAGAAAAATACAAAAAGATTGTGTTTCTGCTTGAATCTTTGCATAGAAGTGGGAAGTGATATGAATGTTCGTTTCTTAAGGCTAGGATCAACACATGTAAGGCACTAGATTGAAATGACTAGGATCAGTGTTGGATATGTTGATAGGCTCTGCATGTGATACACTTAAACAAAATATTTTTATGGCCTTAGTGAGGAACATCTCATATATTAGTGTAATTTGCTATTCATGTTAATAATAGAAAACTTAAACATAAAGGTTAATGAGCTGTGGATAACCCTTGTTCTATTGGGATTGCACTAACCGAGACCCTTCACAAAGGGGTTGCGAGCTGACTTGATACAAGTCTGTATATTATGTATATACATATATAAAACACATGCATTGACATGCAATAGGTGAAAAGACACTCAATGTTAATGCAAAGCTACTTTGCAAAGCAGAATTCTGAGCAAAGAGACACGCAATGTTAATGTCGTACTATAGGAAAATTTCAAAAAGATATGCCTAAAGGCGTACATATAAATATACTTGTAAATATTTTTCTTGTTGGGAATATGTGACCAGTAAGGGATCTCTTGTCAAGGCATGTAAGTCCGTTGTGCTATGACCCTGAGTTATTGCTGATTCTAAACATGTAAGCCCGTAGGGCTATGTTTTTTATCAAATTTTGTAAGAGATTCCCTGAAAAGTTGCATAAACTCGTGCTAGTTATTGTAACATCCATGACTTTCTTATGCCTTGTTTTGTGCAGTAATAGCATTTCAACTCCAATTCTATTTCATTACATTGTGTCACATTAACCATAATTACAAAAGTGTATTAAATTCAAAATTTCATTTGTACAAATTCATATTTTAGCCTTACAAAAATATATATATATGTATGATGTGACATCCGTCTATTTAGAGATAACTCTGTTAACTCAAGTTCTGTTATCTCACACAAACACATTTAGTCCACTTAGTCCAAGTTATCCAATCACAAACCCCAGGGACTAATTCTGCCATTCCTCAAACTCAAACACCAAAATACAAGGACTATTTCTGTAACCGTCGATCCCATTATCAAATCCTCCGAATTCGATCATTTAGGATCACCTCTGAGCAAACAAACTACACACACACCTTGCATGAACATCTGTGAGGCCTTTGCACAAGCTATTTTGGCCGGAGACAAAGCCGAAGTCGCCGGAGATAGAGTTGGAACTCTGTTCGGTCGAACCCCACCAATTCGATATCGTTTAAGGTAATTAAACACATCCTCAGACTCATTTCAATCTCTTGAATGAAAGCCCTAACCTATTCAGGGCTTATACCATCGAATTAAACTCGAATAACACCTAGGGTTTATCACGTTTTTGCTTTAATTGAACTACACCCTACACATGACCTCAATTCAATTAAAGTACATGGTTAGATTCGCAAACACTCAATATTTGAAAGCCCCATGAATTCAACCGTTATAAATACAAGAATTAGACAATTTGTTTTTCTGGAAAAATCCAGACAAGGTCGTGCTAATCGATTAGCACGGTCGTGCCTCTTGTCCAGGCATGGTTGTGCCTCTTCCCTAAGCACGGTCGCGTCCCATGCCTAAGCACGGTTTCGTCCCATGCCTAAGCACGGTCGTGCCCTACCTTTGGTTAGTTTTTTTTTAAATAATCATTTTAATATATTTTGTTTAAACCCAAATTTCTTTATACAAATTATTTTATAAAATCCCAAGGCCTGTGAATCGTTTATAAACCAAATTATCGACTTGAAAATTTTAAACCAATTATTTGATCCTTCCTAGCGGATCAAAACTAAAAATTCTAAATAAAAAGTTTATATGATTATTTTATTCAAAACCTATATAAACTATTTATATACTAATATATATTTACAATATTTCTTAGCACATTATTATTAAATGAATAAATGAGATAGATTTATTTATTTAAACCCTAAATGAATTTATTTATTTAAATTAATTAAACATAAACCCTAAAGACAAATATTATTTTTCATATATACTTTGAACTTACAATTTTACCTATCAATCTTTTCTCGACTTACATCCTGTCACATAAAATGACACAACCCTTGTACAAATCCACACATATCAAATCGATGAACATTTGATCATGACATAGACTCTGTACACATTATTAATTCAAGATCATACATTCTCACTCTAGGTTAACTTTGTGATTTACAAGAATCACTTTTACTACCTATTGTTCGTGTTATCTACACCATCTATACAAGT
Organism: Smallanthus sonchifolius; assembly: GCA_023525975.1. Classification (NCBI taxonomy): domain Eukaryota; kingdom Viridiplantae; phylum Streptophyta; class Magnoliopsida; order Asterales; family Asteraceae; genus Smallanthus; species Smallanthus sonchifolius. Next base: position 90,002,335 of record CM042024.1, on the reverse strand, counting down.
GAGTTTACATAGCCCCTTTTTCTTTCTGTACATTTTTGGGGCGAAACATGATTACTCAATAACACACTATTTACAATTACATGCGTACAATTCTACAATATGATCATATGTGTTTATTTGTGCTTTGTGCTTGAATGCTAACTTTTAAGGCTACATATACATGACATACTCGTGTAATCATTAATACATTACACCAGGATAACATTTGATTGTTATGCCGTACATCAGGATAACATGTGTTGTTATGCCCTACATTTACATTAGGATAACATGTGTTGTTATGCCCCATATTTACATCAGGATAACATGTGTTGTTATGCCCTACATTTACATCAGGATAACATGTGTTGTTATGCCCTTCAGTTACAAGGTTACATTTATGCAACTAGCTTAACTTAGATTCTTCATAAATGTTTTATAAACCATGTATCATATGATTTATACATAACACATTTGAACTTTAATTGTGGTGTCAAAACCTATGTATGCTCACCAACTATTTTTAGTTGACAATGTTTTCATCATGTTTCAGGTACTAGGGTATGAGATCATATGCAAGATACTATATATAGGATTTAGATATAGTAAACAAAGAAATTAAACATGTTGATGTATTTGATTTTGGTTGCTGGTTTGAACTATTGTAATGAAATCTTGATGTAATTAATATATGAAACTTTAATTGATCATGAGCTTATGAATAGTCCACACGTCTGCCCTGACGTATTCCGCCGTCGGTTAGGGTGTGACAGATTGGTATCAGAGCCTTGGTTATAGGGAATTAGGTTATTAGGCACCCATGACCTAGACTATAACCTTAGGACACCCACCATATGCCATGCTCTATGATTATATGATATATACTACATGCTATGTGCTTCATGTCTAATATATTATGTGTTAATTTATTTAATGCCTATTTTTTTTAGACTTCATAACTTATTAGGCTATATCTAAATAATAAACTAAATAACAATATCCACACCCATACCCTAAGCCTCATATCCTTCTTGCCTACTTCTATATCATCATCATTATAGCATGTGGAACGTCATACTCATAAGTCTATTAAACATTCTTTTACACCTCATTAAGGTTTTAAACTTTGGTAATTAGTAGAGGACACGTGCAATATGGAAGGGTGACACATGTATCCTGGGTTTTCTGTCTAGGAAAGCATTTCATATAAATTCCAATCAACCGAAGGATCTGTATGCTTTCCTGAGAATTCCCGAGATGAGTGTTTACTTATAGGCTAAAGCATGTCTCCTTGAAAGTTATATAAGTTTAATTAAACTTAATATGTCATAGTATTCATGTGGTTATATTACTATATGGGTGCAATCCAAACTATGATTCCTCGTGTTTATTTATTCTCTTATTCCTTTTAATCCAAACATTCTCATAAATTCTTACCTCTCTCCTTATGTTGTTTAAATCTATAGCATGCCTCCCCGTCGTGCCAACGAGACCAAAAACAATAACATCACTGATCTTGCTGCTCTTCTCACCCAACTTGTGAACCAACTCGCTCAGACCAACAACAACAATAGTGGTAGAGCTACTGGTGGAGGTGGTGGTGGTACCAACCAACCCCCGTGCACTTTCAAGCACTTTAAATCATGCAACCCCATCAAGTTTTATGGCACCGAAGGAGCTACCGGTCTCCTTTAATGGTTTGAAGGCATTGAAAACACCTTCCTCAACAGTGATTGCCCTGACAATCTTCGGGTTCGCTATGCCATCAGCGTCTTTCAAAAACGGGCGCTCACTTACTAAATGGTGAGAAGAGGAACCGGGGTGTGGATGTGACCATGGCCTTGCCATGGGATGAAGTTAAGAGGCTCATGACCGAGGAGTTTTGTCCTCACAATGAGATTAAGAAGCTCGAGGCTGAGTTTTGGGATCTTACCCAACATAGTGGTGAGAACTTGTTCTATACAACTCGTTTCCATGAGTTGATTCTTCTTGTGCCTCACATGGTCACACCACTGAATCGGTGCATTGAGAAATACATCGGTGGCCTGCCCATGAAGATCCAAGATATTGTTCTAGGAAGAAATCCTACTACCCTTGAAGACGTTGTCCGCCTAGCTGCCACATTAACAGACAACCATGTGAAGGCGGGAACGTTAACAAGGAAAGATGCAAAGAAATTCACTAACCCAACAACCTCTTCTGAACCCTCTAAGGAAGACAAACCCAAACCTCCTCACAACAATAAGAAATGTAACTTTGTTGTCGTTACCCCTGCTGTACCGATCAACCAAGTTGCTCCCCTAGTCCAAAACTAGAATAAGAAACCATATGTGGGCAACAAACCTTTGTGCAACACATGCAATTACCATCACTTCCCAAACATGCCATGCCGTCTATGTGCCAATTGTGGAAGGTATGGTCATGTAGCAAACACTTTCCAATCCGGGCCACCTGTTAGTCAAGTCAACCAGGGAAACCGAGCCAATCAGCAAGTTGCCAATCAAGTTGTACTGGCTATTACTAATGGGCGTGTTTGTTATGAATGTGGTAATCCAAACCACTTCCGAAACCAATGTCCAAGGATAACCAATGCTTAGCAAGGTGGTGCTCGGGGGCGTGCCTTCAACATAAACACCAACGAAACTCAAGTCAATACCGAGGCAGTGAATGAGACCAATTGAAGCTAGTGCAAGATGGAGTCAAATAGAGATCTAATCTAGAATAAATTATGCATTGTAATCATTTACGTTATTTTGTCATTGTTTGAACTATTTACGCCTATTACAGTTTTCACCATAAACTCGAGCTTGCTAGCCAACTTCAAGAAGACGAATCAATTCACCATTAACCATTCGTATAAGCACTAATGAATTTAAAATATATATATATATAAAACTCGACTACCCACATTATACATGAACACCATACAACACGCTTGTCCGCAACACTCGACCATCTACAAAATTCGATAGTTTACATTACTCATAAGATTCAATAGCTTACACCTGAATGTCCACAATACACATGAAACTCAGTTGTTTAGAATATACATCATATATGATTAATTGCATTATACATGAAACTCAGTTGTTTACAACATACATGATATACGATCGATTACATGATACATGAAACTCAGTTGTTTACAATATACATGATACAGGATTGATTACATGATACATGCAACTTAGTTGTTTACAAGATACATGATACAAGATTGATTACACGATACATGAAACTTAGTTGTTCACGATACACATGATATTTAACTGTTTACATTATACATGAAAACTTGATTGCTTACAAAATACATAAATATTAAATTGTTCACCTCATACATAAGACCCATTGTTTACTATATACATGGTACTACATTATTCACATTATACATGGAACCTATTCGTTTACAAGGTGCATAACACTAGATCATACATGAAGCTTGAGTGTTTACATTATACGTGGGACTAAATTGTTTACAATTGTTACAATTGACTGATCACATTTTACGCAAGGCATGATCATACACTTTATTCACTAAAGTTGAAAGCTATAACACCTTGAAGCTACTCGAGGTTTTACGTATTCTTGTTCAAACACGAGGAGGATGCAACATTTTTAAACTACTCGTGGTTTGACGTATTGTTGTTCAAACACGAGTAAGCCATGTAACTTTAGGATATACTACATTTTTACTACTTAGCATTCTTGATTGACCTTACTATCTAGGGACACAGTTATTCATTAGCAACACATACGTGAAAACAATAGATACGAACTAATAAATTTTATGACCTCCCTTAACCTAAACACAATAGAACGATCTATACGGACCATGCGAAGATTCGAGTAATTACGGGTGCACACGTAATTATGAAAATCAGCGCATGGGAAAACATAGTAAATTATGTCGTGTGTAATGATCTAAAACCTACCGTGATATATAGCAACGGAACTAATGTGATATGATAAGGGTATGGTGGATACGCCGATGGTACTTCCTATATATAAGTGCTCTTGCCGTATTATCAGAAGTAGCGTTGTTTGTGTCACGTGAAGTTTTGACCTAGACCAATGTTTGTGAATTCCCTTATCCACTAACAATTCTTGAGCATATTAGACTACAATCTAAAACAAACCCTAATCATCAAATTCCCATCAAATCCATTCCATGTAATGCATTTCACCTTTAGGATCCAAATTATTATTCGACAGATTTTCTCCTTAAGTTCATTTCAAAACTAAATTCACAATCATCATTCATGCCTGACTTTGAGTATCATACCTAAACCTTATTATCAATCGTACTCCCCAAACCAACAGTCAAAGTTCGTTAGGATTCTAGACGCGGTCCCAAGTTTACTTGGGAACGAGAGGAACAAATGAAGCTTAAGTACCCACATCTTTTCCTGAGACAGTAGCTTCAACTAGTTGAATTTCGGGACAAAATTCCCTCAACTAGAAGATACTGTATCATCCATGACTTTCTTATGCCTTGTTTTGTGCAGTAATAGCATTTCAACTCCAATTCTGGTTCATTACATTGTGTCACATTAACCATAATTTCAAAAGTGTATTAAATTCAAAATTTCATTCGTACAAATTCATATTTTAGCCTTATAAAAATATATATATGTATGATGTGACATCCGGCTATTTAGAGATAACTCTATTAACTCGAGTTCTGTTATCTCACACAAACACAATTAGTCCAGTTAGTCCAAGTTATCCAATCACAAACCCCAAGGACTAATTATGCCATTCCTCAAACTCAAACAACAAACTACAAGGACTATTTCTGTATTTAATCAAACTTCGAGTAGACACGGTCGCGCCAGTGCACGAGCACGGTCGCGCCAAGTGCCCAAGCACGGTCGTGCCTAATTCCAGGCACGGTCGCGCCTCTTGCAGTTAAGACGCAAATCAATTCCGTAACGTCCCAAACAAATCGAATCCGCAATGGAAACGCACCACAATGTCGATATTAATCATCAGTAAACCGTTGTAATACCTTTTAACGACTTTGATTGCGAATTAAGAGTATCAAACTTGTAACCATCGATCCCATTATCAAATCCTCTGAATTCTCGGTTTGAGGGGCATGACGAGTAATGTCAAGCTTTGGATACGTTTCCTTCAACTGCGCCCACTTAAATGACTTAAGCGATATAGGTCGTTCAATTATAACTGTAGAGCCAGCCTAAGTAACTAGGAATCGCGGTTCTACCTTCAACCAAAATCGTAGGGCCGGATGCAGGGTAATTCACTCACACCGGGGGTTCGGATAGACTAGTTGAAGTGTTATAAATTAAGGTGCACAAAATATCAATTTTATATTTTGGGATTTCTTTAATGTTTTTAAATATTACCGTTTCGGGTCAAAAACATTTTGGTCGACGAGCAGCATGATACAAGTCCCGCAATTTTAGTAAACGGATTTTACTAGTTTTAGTTCGTGAAACAACTTTCAACACTCGACACGATCTAATTTCAAATACCTTATTTAATCTAAATTGGTCATTCGTCGTGAACAGATTTTAAACTAATCAACTCTTTTAATTAATTTAGTGTTTTAAATAAAACTGTTAAATTTAAAACTTGTTTTTACTTTTAAATTAAACACCTTTTTATTTAATTACCTTTCCGAGAAAAATAAACAATTTAATTATCTCGTTGTTTTTTTTAAATTGTGTCAAAAATTTTTAAAAAAAATTGTGGTTTACATATTATCCTAAATAATTATATCACAACCACAAATAAAATAAAACATAGAACCGAGCAACTAGGAAAAATGTTCGGTTTCGTTCAAGCCATCAAACGAGAACTAGACTGGTCTAAGAGATAACAAAATAAACAAATCTGCTATATCCCACTTAGTCCCAGATCTCCAACTTTAATCCTGTCATTGTCCGCCTTGGTCTTCTAGTCTTCGTCTCTTGAGATTACAACATTTATATAAATACACTAAAATAAATAAATAAAAATAAACCTAACTATTACATCGGGGTTCCGAATAACCCATAAAAAATACAAAGAAAAACAACCAATCACAAACAATACAACCACAGGTCTCTAGTGCTTGATTCATTCAACACAATAACAATAAACAAAAAAGGCTCAACATTTTGTCAAGCAATAGTTTTGACAAATAAAACAATAGATCGATATTAAAAAATATGTCTAAACGCGCGTAAAGGTGGTTCTGATACCACTGTTGTGAATCAAGCACCAGTTTTTAACTTTTAAAAACAATAATTATTTAAACCTTTTAAATAAATAAATTAGATGTATTTAGCGAAAGCGATTTATGGTACTAAACATATTATTTAAACCAACCATAGGGTGTTCAGAGATAATACCTTTGACGATAACCAGATCAGAACACCTCATATCAGCGAACGTCACGCTAGATGACACGTACACGAAACCTGTAACAAAACGTCACACGAGATGCGCAAGAGGGAGTCGATCACAGCGGCGGTGGTGCGACGGTGGCGGTGGTCGGACTAGGCGGCGGCGGCGCTCGGATGTGGTGGTGGCGTTGGCCTAAAATCGCAAGAGAGAGGAAGGGGGTTTTTGAAACCTGTGGTGGCTAAGAACTGTATTAGGGTTTTCAGTTAAAGTTATATTTATAAACCTGTAACTTACAGACCGGCCCTTAAGGTATTAACAGTTAATACCTAACTAATAATTAACTGTTTAATTATTAACCCTATATTTTACAAATCATAAATAATCAGTAAAATACATTCATTAAATGTTTAACATATTAAACATTTATTCCCCGTAAATAATTAATTCACCAAGTAATTGATTATCTCAATCACCGATATATATTTCTCTAAATATTTATTCACCGTTTATTATATCCGTCTTTCATGAACTATAATATTTAACAATTAAATATTATATATTTTTGTTCGTTGCCCAAAGTGTAACTTTTTGGATCATAACTCGTTAGTAACGTTGACTTAATTGACGAACGGACATCATATATCCAACAAAAACACGGGTTAGCATAAAGCTGGTAAATTCATAAACTAAAATAGTTTATTAAAATGACCCACCAAAGTATCTTGAACACAGTTCTGGGGTTCCACCCCCGCTCGTAGACAACTATGAGTAATCATTCAGTCTATATATAACCAAAGACCGTTGCACGGGTCCTGTCCAAAATGTCGTTCCACCGGCAAGTGAAACACAATAACCGCTTAGAATGAGGTATATATATAAACAATTGGTGCAATCGTTTCAAGATACTCAAAATTTTTTCATAAATCAATCATGCCAGACAAGGTCATGATTGTGTTCATGCATCACAGTTTAAGAACTCACCTGGACAGTATTTCAGCTTATTGAATCCGTAATATGGCAAACACCTCGAACAAAGCTCCTAGATATAACGACATACTTAGTTATATAATCCTAGTTTAATGGTGTATAACCAAAGCTTAGAAGGAGGTCGGAACCTTACTTTGGCACTATCTACAGCAATTTGGAATCGAAACGCTGGAAACAGGACACTCGCATGCAAACCGGGGCTCGAGATCGAAACTCCAAAGTGTGTGTGTGTGTTTTGTGGTGTATGGGATGTGTATAAATGTCCAAGATCGACCAACTATTTATAGGGAAAATTTTAAGTCCGTGACGGACCGTTACCAAGCGTGACGGTCCGTCACACCAGTCCTTGGCGGCTACGTCACGAGGGTGAGTCACCAGGGTACCAGGCGTGATGGTCCGTCATGAGGGTGAGTCACCAGACACGTGTCAAAAACCCTAAACCGCTGGTGGTTTTTGCGGCACGGGCCGTCACCAAACCTTGATGGTCCGTCATGGTAGTAACAGGCCATTACCAGACCATGACGGTCCGTTACAGGGCTGATTTCCAAATTTTAACTTTTGATCCTTGAACTTTGAATATTCTCATCCTGTCCTTGAACTTGTGAAATTTGGCAACTTTAATCCTTCATTTTCTTAGGAAATTTTTGAGGTGTTACAGTAATGTAAAGTGTCCTTTGTGGACTGTAACGTAAAGTGTCCCTTGTTCACTGTAGTGTAATGTGTCTTTCATAGATTGTAATAAACGAAAGTAACGAACGAAAGTGCCCTTCGTGGACCGTAATGACGAAAGGAAAGAACAAAAGTGTCCTTCGTGGACTGTAATGAATGAAAGTGAATGAATGAAATAAGTAACCACGCAAGAAATGGCTAAGTAATGATTTACATGTCATATTGTAATACAATTTACTTAGTAGTGCAAAGTATGTTTAGCATATGTTTTCATTAAACGAGTTTTATATGCATATCATGAGAAAGAAAGGCTACTTATTAAATGTTTTGAAAACTTGAACACGCCAGCGTTAGTTGATTGTTTTAGTATGTACATTAGGTAATAAAGGAAAGAAAAATGTTTGAAGCTGAAAGAGCTTGGAAGAGATGGCTAGATGGCTGCTGCTGATCAAGGCTGACATCCCCATTATCTAGTTTTATGAATGTTGAACAATGTTATCTGAAAGTTTTAATTGACTCTGAAAATGTAAAAGACTTCTGCTGTTTGAATTAATGTTTATTCAAAGTTTAAGAACTATGTTTATGCTTATGTGTGCCAAGCATGAGAGGTACCCGGTTTGGGTCCTTTCATTTCGTTCATTTATGTCATTAGTAGAAAGTCAATTTAGAATCGTTTATGTATATGTTAGAAGTAAGAGGGTCTAGCATATGTACGTACGTATGTATATATGTATGTATGTATGTATGTATGTATGTATATAGAGTCAAACGCATGTAAACAAGAAGAATGTATGATCGATCAATAACTATCATGTTTTAGGGTTTCATCTCATGTTCTTCATCTTTGTTCTTGATTGAATGGTTAATGGATTGATTGCCTAGGATGTTATAGTGGTATAAGAAGCCACGGTTGATGAAATCCTGGAAGAAGTAATTCGATCAGAAGCAATATTTAGAAGGATTAAATCACTAATGAAAAGGAAAGTGATTGAAGATGAGATCCGGCATAATCTTGGGCGGTTGTTCAATGGATGCCAGAACAACAAAGTACAATAATTTGCAGAAGTCATGAATCAGGGAGATGAAACTAGAATCGAACGGATAACCAGAACTCGATCACAATGAACATGATAGAAGACCAGGGACGTAGATCCATGCTAGTGTATAGATGAGGTGGGATCACGAGTCGTTTGGCCAATTTGAGTTTTTATATGGGACAAAGGCCAAAGAAGAAGACAACGGTAAGGGCGGTACCGTTTAAAGGAAAGATGGCCATGGCGAAGAACACAATAAGAAAGGCAAGAGACGATTTCATCGTGAAAGGTACTAAATCGTTTGGTTGGGATAGCATTTGGTACGTAAACTTATCTGCTGATAAACACATAACGTGTAATAAGAATGTTTTCACAAAATTCAAAGAATGTTTCGACGTATAGACAAACACCAACCACCCGGATATGTTGTTCATCAAAGGAATAGGCGAAGTTAAAGTGAACTTGTGTAACATCCCAAAAATAAAACGACAGTTATAATAACGGAATAAACGAACGAGGCATGGCGGGTCGGGTCGGATGGGTCAGCTGGCTATAAATAGCCTATGCCACCCTTTTTCTCTCATTTGCAACTTTTAGAGAGAGAAACCGTAGAGAGAGAAAGTTGGCGGATCGACCCGAGATTTCAGCAAAGTGTTACTCCATAACTCGTGAGAAGAATCTCCGGATCAGAAACTCGATTCAGGTAACGATCCGACCTAAATCTGAGTTTTAGTTCGTTTTTGGGTTTTTCGGGTTTTGGGTGAAAAGGTAAGGTTTGAACGGATGAAACTGAAAGATAATCATGGATTTGAGTTCCTTAATGGAAAACGAATGTTTTGAATGCAACAGGTTCGGGATCTTGACATGATCAGACCCGAATGCGAAAGTTAGGGTTTTTCGCGAAGAACAGGTCGTGCGCACTTGCTAAGTGCGCACGGAGCAGGGACCTGCGCACTTGCTAAGTGCGCAGGAGGAGAGACCTGCGCACTTGCTAAGTGCGCAGGAGGAGGGGTCTGCGCACTTGCTAAGTGCGTAGGCAGCAGGGTCTGCGCACTTGCCAAGTGCGCAGACATCAGAACTAGTTCAGTGAAGTCAGTATGTAAGAATGGTTAAACCGTTAGAGTCGGGATTGGTCTGATGTGTATTTAATTAATCAATTCAGATCGGAAGTGACGTTGTTGGACCTTCGTTTAGGACAACCGAGACTAGCTTATAATGTGAGTTCTAGAAGCCCTCTTTTAAATGTTTTAATAATGTTTTTGGGCTGGTGTGCATACGTAACGCTGTGACTATTTTATAAAACGATGTTTATGAATGTTGTATGTGACGTTTTATAAAATGATGTTTATGAACGAAGTTTTGGAAGGAAGGGTTATGAAAGAAGTGTTTATGAAATATTTTGCCAAAAGAAGTTTATGAAGTTTATGAAGTTTAAGAAGTGTTTATGAATGAATGAATGTTTTTAATAAAACATACGAATTCTTTAACTGAAGTTTTGAAGTAAAAGAAGTGAATTTTTGAAGTAAAAGAAGTGAAGTTTTGAAGTAAAAGAAGTGAAGTTTACGAATATCACAAACGAACGAATCTGTCAATATTCCTTAAGGAATGAAGGTTAAGGGAAGGGGAAGTATGTTATGGGCCTTTACCTTTTAGGGGCCTTTGTGGCTGGCCAACTGTTGTACAACTGGGGTGATGACGGTCACCAAGGGGATTATCGTGATCCTTGAAGTTTGGTACGATTTACCTTACGGGGTAGTCGTGCTTGAAGTTTGGTACTTGCGCCTTACGGGGCGCAGTGCTTGAAGTTTGGTACGTGTCATCCTTGTGATGCCGTGCTTGAAGTAGTGTTGAATAACCTAAGTATCGGGCCCTAGGAGTTCTTCACCCGAAGGACAGTACGGTGATTGATGGGCCTAGTGGTGGTGATCTTTAGGTTATTCAGCCAGTATGTGACGTTTGGATTTGACGGTTACGAGAAGGCGCAAATTCGATATGTTCGTTGACTTATGTTTTAGAAGTGTTATGTTTTGTTATTGCATTATTTTACGTACGCTTTTTATTAAATGAAGTATGAAGTTATGTTTTTGACAAATTATTTGAAGTTAAGGTTTTATGTTAAAACTAGAACTCACCAGCGTAGCTGACTTTTTAGTATGCACATTCAGGTTAAGGCAGGTTATGAGGATGGACGGTGATGCTTGGCTAGCGAGAGGAGTTACCCGACTGACTATGAAGACTGGCATCCCGTTATGTTTAGTTATGATGTATTTATGTTTTAAACAATGTTTACGCTTCCGCATGTATGAACAATGACGACGTTATGTTTGAATGAAATTTTCCGCTGCGTTATTTGATATTCATGTTTAAGAACTGTTTGTGAATGAGTAAATCCAACAAGTGAGGCCTCCCGGGTTTGGGGCCTTACAAGTTGGAATCAGAGCAATAGTTTGAGAGATTCGAACACTCTCAGTGTCTGAACTTAAACTTTGAATGGGACCGAAAGCGGATGCCAGTACGGGTAACTCGAGCCACAGCATCAGGTATGAAGGGAGTATATGTATTTACGTATATAGTATGCCTTAGAAAGGGTTAGGTGAGGACTTTTGTTCTGATGGAACCACAAAGGTGGTCAAATAGAAATCGAAAGGTAGTGTAATGGTTAATTGCAGATGGCCAGTGTATATTAACATCTTACAGTACTTATTGAATTTTATTTGTTAACTAGCGTGATAACATTGGATTCTTGTCTTATAGAACAAAATGGCAAGAAGAGGAAACGGAAGGCGTGGTGGCCGTACCGGTGGTCGTACCGGCGGTCGAAATGGTGGGCGTGGCAGGATCCCCGCGCGCCAAGTGTATAGTGAAGAAGGAAGTGTTCACACTGAACCGGCGGTTAGTGTGCATGAAGCCGAGCAGACACAGGTTGAAGAACAACCTTTCACTTTTGAACCAGAGGTGAGGGCAGCTATAGCTCAGAGTTCTCCGAGTTGATGAAGGCTTCTCTGCCAGGTCTGTTAGCTGAAGCGGTGAAGAAGGTTAACGAGACGGGTGGGTCCAACACGGTAGTTGGTACCCCGAACACTAAGGCAATTAACGCACCGCTTAACCGCGGATGCGACTATAAGTCCTTTAAGGCATGTGACCCACCGGTCCTCACTGGAAAGAAAGACGCGGTGGCTACGTTTGATTGGGTGATCCGTATGGAAGCTGCCATTCGTCTCAGCGAATGCCGGGCGGATCAAGTGGTGAAATTTTCTTTTAACTCCTTAAGAGAGGAAGCATCCCATTGGTGGGAAGGTGTACGTCAAGCAAAAGGGAGCGAGGTTGTGGATGCGATGATGTGGGCCGACTTGAAAACTTTGGTGATCAAGAATTTCTGCCCAAGGAACGAGATTGAGAAGGTAGAGAGGGAATTTCTGGGTTTGAAGGCCGGGAGCATGACGCACCGGCAATACATAACCCGATTCAATGAACTGGCACGTCTGGTGCCACATCTTGTCACGACTGAGGAAAGAAAGATTGCATGCTACATACAAGGACTGCCGGACCAGGTCCGCACCTATGTTAAGGCAAACGCCCCTACTACTTATGATTCGGTAGTAGAACTGAGCGGCGTGGTATTTGATGATCTGGCGCTGAACGTCGTTGCCATTGAAGAGCCCAAGAAGAAGCTGAGTTTTCCCGCCAAATGATCGGGTGGGAAGTTGTTTGGGGCTCGGGACAAGCAGGCCAGGGTAGGCGAGGCGACAGTCTGTAGAAGATGTGGGGTAAGACATACGGGTGAATGTCGGTTAGGGTCTAATCTATGCTTTAAATGCGGAAAAATCGGACACTATTCCCGTGAATGCCCGCAAGGCTTCAAATGCTACAACTGTGGGGACGGTGGTCATATGATCCGGGAATGCACCAAGCCCAGAATGGGTCAAGCCAGGAAAGGGAAAGGCCCGGAGAAGAAAGAAGAGAGACCCCGAGCAAAGACTCGCGCCTATGCGCTGAAGCAGGAACAGGCCAGGGCAGACCCCGACGTGGCGTCAGGTACGTTCATCCTTGACAACACTCTTGTTTCTGTGTTATTTGATTCGGGTGCCAGTAAGAGTTTTATATCTGCGACTTTTTGTAAACGAGTGAAGTACAATGTGAGTAAGCTAGAAACGGCTTTTAGCGTAGAAACCGCTGAGGGTAGAACCGCGAGAGTGACCAATGTAGTTGACAACTTCACGATAAAGATAGAAGGTCATAGATTCCCTGTCAGATTGTTTGTTATGGTTTTGGGAGGGTTTGATGTTGTTTTGGGTATGGATTGGTTAACTGCCAATGAAGCACAAATCATATGTAAACGAAAGATAATCCAACTCAAGGCTCCGGATGGTAGCAAAGTCAAGGTTTTTGGAGATCGTGACGCCCCGATGCCAAACGTCATCTCGATGATTAAGGCAACAAATTACTTGAGGCGCGGATGCGAGGCTTATCTGGTGTACGTAATTGACAAGTGTAAGGAAGTGAAGGAACTAGACGATGTACCCATGGTACACGAGTACCCAGAGGTGTTTCCAGAGGATTTGCCTGGGATACCACCCGATAGAGAAATTGAGTTCCGAATTGACTTAGTACCAGATGCCCAGCCCGTGGCTAAGGCTCCGTATCGACTAGCACCGGTGGAGATGAAAGAGTTAATGGCACAACTAGACGAGTTACTTGAGAAGGGATTTATCCAACCGAGCATCTCGCCGTGGGGTGCTCCGGTGTTGTTTGTGAAGAAGAAAGACGGTTCGATGAGAATGTGTATTGATTATCGCGAGTTGAATAAACGTACGGTGAAGAACAAGTACCCTTTACCAAGGATCGACGACCTGTTCGATCAATTGCAAGGCGCAAGTTGGTTCTCAAAAATCGACCTTCGGTCCGGGTACCATCAATTGAAGGTGAGGGAAGAAGACATACCGAAAACTGCATTTCGCACGCGTTATGGACATTTCGAGTTCCGAATAATGTCTTTTGGATTAACGAACGCCCCCGCAGCGTTCATGGATTTGATGAATAGAGTTTGTCGACCAATGCTGGATCGATCGGTAATCGTGTTCATCGATGATATCCTTATCTACTCCAAGAATGAGGGTGATCACGCATGTCACTTAAAGGAGGTGTTAGAGGCTCTGAAGAAAGGGAAACTGTATGCTAAGTTCTCCAAATGCGCGTTCTAGCTTAGGGAAGTCCAATTCCTAGGTCACGTCATTAACCCGAACGGCATTACGGTTGACCCAGCAAAGATAGTGACGGTAAGGGAATGGAGTATTCCTAAAACGCCAACTGAAATCCGTATTTTCTTGGGATTGGCAGGCTACTATCGGAGATTCATCCAGGATTTCTCGAAAATAGCTTCGCCGTTGACAAAGTTGACTCGGAAAGAGGTTAAGTATGAATGGGGTTCGACCCAGGATGAGGCGTTTAAGGAATTGAAATAAAAGCTAACCCAAGCTCCAGTCTTGGCCCTTCCCGAGGGCAATGAAGACTTAGTGGTATACTCTGACGCTTCGGGTCAGGGATTGGGATGCGTGTTGATGCAACGCGGAAGAGTGATCGCGTATGCGTCACGACAGTTGAAGACTCACGAAGCTAATTATCCAACCCACGATTTGGAACTTGCTGCTGTCGTATTCGCATTGAAAATCTGGAGGCACTACCTTTACGGGGTGAAGTTTACTATTTACTCTGACCACAAAAGTTTGAAGTACTTCTTCGAACAAAAGGACCTTAATATGAGACAGAGGCGATGGTTGGAACTGTTGAAAGACTATGACTGCGAAATAATATACCATCCTGGAAAGGCAAACGTGGTGGCTGACGCTCTAAACCGAAAGGATGCACCTACTCCTATTAGAGTGAAAGCTTGCCAGTTAGTGGTAACATCAGATGTGATGAGGGAAATTGAAAAAGCTCAAGATGAAGCACTTAAGGAAGAAAACGTTAGGAAGGAAAGGATGGTTGGCCAACAGGACAAGTTGGAATATAACACCCTTGGTGTTAGAACACGTTATGGACGGGTATGGATACCTATGGGTGGCGAGCTTAGAACCAAGATCTTGGATGAGGCTCATAAGTCTCGTTACTCTATCCATCCCGGTACCAATAAAATGTATCAAGATCTGAGGAAGGAATACTGGTGGCCTGGAATGAAACGTGATGTGGCGAAGTATGTAAGCAAGTGCTTGACTTGCTCGCAAGTAAAGGCCGAGCACCAGAAACCATATGGAAAGATTCAACCACTTGATATACCGGAATGGAAGTGGGAACACATTACCATGGACTTCATAACCAAGCTACCTCGCACAACTAAAGGTCATGACACCATTTGGGTAATTGTGGACCGTTTAACGAAGAGTGCTCATTTCCTACCTATTCGCGAGACGTTCTCGTCGGAAAGGTTAGCGGAAGTATTTATTAACGAAGTAGTAGAACGGCATGGGATGCCTTTGACGATTGTATCTGACTGGGACACACGATTCACATCGAGGTTCTGGAAAAGATTTCACGAGGCGATGGGCACGAGGCTAAATATCAGCACAGCATACCACCCGCAAACGGATGGTCAGTCCGAAAGGACCATTCAGACATTGGAGGATATGCTCCGTGCTTGTATTATCGACTTCGGTGGCAGTTGGGACAGCCATCTGCCGTTAGCTGAATTCTCCTACAACAATAGTCATCACACGATGATAGGCATGCCGGCTTACGAAATGTTGTATGGGAGAAGATGTAGGACCCCGGTTTGTTGGGGTGAGATTGGATAGAAGGAATTAGGAAGTCTCGAAGTTGTAAGAGAGACTTCGGAAAGGTTTGATCAGATCAAAGCGCGAATGAAGGCCGCACAAGATCGTCAGAAATCCTATGCGGATAAATGACGAAGGCCTATTGAGTTTGATATTGGTGACAGAGTAATGCTGAAAGTGTCACCATGGAAGGGAATCATACGATTCAGAAAGAGAGGAAAGTTAAGTCCGAGGTTTATCGGACCATTCAAGATAATGGCACGGGTTGGGGAAGTCGCTTATCGGTTGGAGTTGCCTGATGAGTTAAGTAGGATTCATCCTACTTTCCATGTATCACACTTGCGAAAGTGTTTGGCGGATGAATCGGCTCACGTACCACTTACTGACATCGAGGTTGACAACAGCCTTAATTACATCGAAGAACCCGTGGCCATCCTTGATCAGAAGGAGAAACGTTTACATAATAAAGTTATCCAATTGGTTAAAGTCCAATGGAAGCATCGAAAGGGATCGGAAGCCACTTGGGAAACAGAGAAGGAAATGAGGGAGTCGTACCCTCATCTATTTGACTTACGATAGGTTTTGGGGACGAAACCTATTGTAAGGGGGGTAGACTTGTAACATCCCAAAAATAAAACGACAGTTATAATAACGGAATAAACGAACGAGGCATGGCGGGTCGGGTCGGATGGGTCAGCTGGCTATAAATAGCCTATGCCACCCTTTTTCTCTCATTTGCAACTTTTAGAGAGAGAAACCGTAGAGAGAGAAAGTTGGCGGATCGACCCGAGACTTCAGCAAAGTGTTACTCCATAACTCGTGAGAAAAATCTCCGGATCAGAAACTCGATTCAGGTAACGATCCGACCTAAATCTGAGTTTTAGTTCGTTTTTGGGTTTTTTGGGTTTTAGGTGAAAAGGTAAGGTTTGAACGGATGAAACTGAAAGATAATCATGGATTTGAGTTCCTTAATGGAAAACGAACGTTTTGAATGCAACAGGTTCGGGATCTTGACATGATCAGACCCGAATGCGAAAGTTAGGGTTTTTCGCGAAGAAAAGGTCGTGCGCACTTGTTAAGTGCGCACGGAGCAGGTCCTGCGCACTTGATAAGTGCGCAGGAGGAGGGACCTGCGCACTTGCTAAGTGCGCAGGAGGAGGGGTCTGCGCACTTGCAAAGTGCGCAGGCAGCGCACTTGCTAAGTGCGCAGGCAGCAGGGTCTGCGCACTTGCCAAGTGCGCAGACATCAGAACTGGTTTAGTGAAGTCAGTATGTTAGAATGGTTAAACCGTTAGAGTCGGGATTGGTCGGATGTGTATTTAACTAATCAATTCAGATCGGAAGTGACGTTGTTGGACCTTCGTTTAGGACAACCGAGACTAGCTTATAAGGTGAGTTCTGGAAGCCCTCTTTTAAATGTTTTAATAATGTTTTTGGGCTGGTGTGCATACATAACGATGTGACTATTTTATAAATCGATATTTATGAATGTTGTATGTGACGTTTTATAAAATGATGTTTATGAACGAAGTTTTGGAAGGAAGGGTTATGAAAGAAGTGTTTATGAAATATTTTGCCAAGAGAAGTTTATGAAGTTTAAGAAGTGTTTATGAATGAATGAATGTTTTTAATAAAACGTACGAATGCTTTAACTGAAGTTTTGAAGTAAAAGAAGTGAAGTTTTGAAGTAAAAGAAGTGAAGTTTTGAAGTAAAAGAAGTGAAGTTTACGAAAGTCACAAACGAACGAAACTGCCAATATTCCTTAGGGAATGAAGGTTACGGGAAGGGGAAGTATGTTATGCGCCTTTACCTTTTAGGGGCCTTTGTGGCTGGCCAACTGTTGTACAACTGGGGTGATGACGGTTACCAAGGGGATTATCGTGATCCTTGAAGTTTGGTACGATTTACCTTACGGGGTAGTCGTGCTTGAAGTTTGGTACTTGCGCCTTACGGGGTGCAGTGCTTGAAGTTTGGTACGTGTCATCCTTGTGATGCCGTGCTTGAAGTAGTGTTGAATAACCTAAGTATCGGGCCCTAGGAGTTCTTCACCCGAAGGACAGTACGGTGATTGATGGGCCTAGTGGTGATGATCTTTAGGTTATTCAGCCAGTATGTGACGTTTAGATTTGACGGTTACGAGAAGGCGCAGATTCGATATGTTCGTTGACTTATGTTTTAGAAGTGTTATGTTTTGTTATTGCATTATTTTACGTACGCTTTTTATTAAATGAAGTATGAAGTTATGTTTTTGGCAAATTATTTGAAGTTAAGGTTTTATGTTAAAACTAGAACTCACCAGCGTAGCTGACTTTTTAGTATGCACATTCAGGTTAAGGCAGGTTATGAGGATGGACGGTGATGCTTGGCTAGCGAGAGGAGTTAGCCGACTGACTATGAAGACTGGCATCCCGTTATGTTTAGTTATGATGTATTTATGTTTTAAACAATGTTTACGCTTCCGCATGTATGAACAATGATGACGTTATGTTTGAATGAAATTTTCCGCTGCGTTATTTGATATTCATGTTTAAGAACTGTTTGTGAATGAGTAAATCCAACAAGTGAGGCCTCCCGGGTTTGGGGCCTTACAACTTGAATGGAAAAGAAACCGTGATTTCATGTGTTTCTTATGCACCAGTATTGGGTAAAAATGTTTTAAGTTTAAAACAATTTTGGGTCAAGGTTTTGAAGTTGAATTTGAGGGTGATGTAAGTTATGTCATTTACATGTTTGATGATGATGCTAAGAACACAAAATACTTTGTCGGGTCAAATGAACAAGAATATTATGAAGCATTAGACCAAGAAACTATCTTGAACATGGAGAAACATAAGTTAGAATCCTACTTGGAAGGATATTATGACTACATGTTCAAAAGGATAGAGGAAGACAATGAGTCTGATGTGCAGATCATAAATGAGAACAGAAGGTGTTAAAACAAGAAAGAAGAAATACGAAAGATAGCAAATCGAAACCAAACCTGTGCGGTTCGTATAGCAAGAGCAAAAAATTTGACCTATGTGGTTCGAATAGCAGGCCAAACCGAACCCTTGTGGTACATAGAAAGTTTAACCGAATCCTAGTGATTCAAAGCAAGTCACGAACCTTAGATTCAAATAGCAAGAAGAATCATTGTGATTCAAATTAGAAAGTATAGACCAACTTTTGGTCAAAGAAAGTTACTTCCGGTAAAGCAAGTCAAGTTCGGTTAAGCAAGAACCTGATCAGCATGTAGGCCAGAACCTGATCAGCAAGTAGGCCAGAACCTGATTAACAAGTAGGCCTGGAGCATGTAAAAAAATCTAATTACCAAGTGGGACAGAATCTGATTAGCAATTGGGTCAGGAGCACGTAAACTTGATTAGCAAGTTGGCCAGAAGCAAGAAAGAAATTTTAATCTTTTGATCAAACAGCAAGCGCAAGAAACTGATCATCTGATCATAAGCAAGTTAGCAAGGAAAATCAGCAAGTAGAAGACCTTCTTTAAACTATATTTAATTTAAGGATGAGTGTTGAAAGTATAAAACAAAATATGGTTGGGCCATTTGTGTAATTGGTAGAAAGTCAAGTCTAGAGTCGTTTATGTATATGTTAGAACTAAGAGGGTCTGGTATGTAAAGATTAAAGTTAGAAACCGTATTTGGATCCAAGGGATACGACGTTTCACAAACAAAACATGTCGTTTCACCCTTGTGGAGTCTGTGTATGTATATATAGAGAGTCAAACGTGTGTAAACAAGAAGAATGTATTGTCGATCAATAAACTATCATGGTTTAGGGTTTCATCTCTTGTTCTTCATCTTTATTCTTGACTGAATGGTTAATGGATTGATTGCGTGGGATGTTACATCCTATTTGACCATTTTAAAACTTAGAGCAATTTATAAGAAACTGATTCGACTTTAGATGTAATGGGATAAGGCCCCAAATATTTAACAAGTAATTTTTTTATTTAGCCTTTGTTGATAGGATGGAAGTTTCAAGTAAACCCAATCACCAACCTTAAATTTTCTTTCCGTTTGATAGAGCTCTGCTAACCATTACATTCTATGTTAAGCTTGTGACAAAGCGGCTTTTAAAATGTTGATGACTTTCGCTCTTACAGTCAAGTTGCGATTCATTGTTTCTATATTGCTTTCTTTTGGTAAGTAAGGAAGATGAATTGGTGGTTGCCCATAAATAATTTCAAAAAGGGTACTTTTTATGGTCGATTGGTAGCTAGTGTTGTACCAAAATTTAGCTAAAGGAAACCATTTAACCCAATGACTTGGTCTGTCAAAAGACATACAAAGTAAGTAACTTTCTAAACAGCGGTTGAGATGATTAGTTATACTTTAAAGATGTAGCTGGTTGTGATGAAGCAAATCAAGAAATCATGGAATTTATGCATTTTTTAAAGAACCCCTAAAAAGTAGAATGAGTTAGAGGCCAAAATTCCAAAAGGGGCTCTTCTTGTGGGCCCACTAGGGACCGAAAAAGGACTTCATGCTAAAGCAACTGCTGCCATTTTCAAACAAACTCCCAAGGGAGCTTTGTATTTCTGCCCATAGAGTAGGAATATTAGCTTTGAATGCCTTACCTACCTCTATCGCAATTTATCTCCAGATAGATTCCGGGACTTGTTCTATTTCATCCTCATTGGCAGGCGGAGACGTCGATCTCCTATTGCTGTTTTCATCGTGAATTTTTGGATTCTGGTTCTCAACCATGACTCGTTGCACATGTACGAATACTAGTCAATTTGTTATTTTTTTACCCTATCAACATGTCTAGGGTATACAATACATGCCTTCTTTCATTCTACCATCTTTAAGCATTCTAGGGTTTCATTTAAGGACATCTATGCATTTCTATCTATGCATATTCATCTATGCATTTCCATTTATGCATATTCATTCCCTAGCCTACTATTTGTTGATTTCAGCATAATGTGATGTTTACGATATCATAGTGGTTTCATGCATTTACCATCATACCGACCAGGTATGAAAGCAATCTATGATACACATTATGATACTCATATGGTTCTTACATCATACAAGTTTCGACACACATAACACATTCTTTTTCTAACACCGAATTCTACATACCTGCTTCCTCGGACAGCCTCACATTAAATCCCATCTTTTGTATATCATGAGCACTTCTGGTTTGAGTTTAAGTACCCACTCTTGATACTCAAATCCCTTAAATCGTGCTCTGATAACAATGTAAAACACCCATTCTTCTTTATCATAAAATATCAGAGTTTTAGTCCCAGTTTTCAAAAACTTTGCCACAAAAATAACAAAGGTATTTTATTATAAAACATACTACTTTTTTTATAAATATTTGTTTGATATTTGTATTACAAAAGACTTTGGGGATTCATGTCTCCGCTGGACAACGTCCTTGGAAGCTTTAACCATCTCGGGTGCTCTTTCTTGAAATATTTGAAAAGGTTTTACATTATCTTTCGCTAAGTAAGTACACCATATCGTTATTCAAAAACCATTTCAGCCCATCGTTTATTTTGGGATGCTTTGGCTCCCTTACAAGATCCTTGAACCACGTAGGTTCTTGACCTCTTGTGAACCACGCAAGTTTATAGCCATGAATGTTTATTTGGACTTCATTGTCCCTTACAAGATCATGGTGCCAATAGGTCCCACGAGTTCTTGTTTCATATCGTTGGACTTCATCGTCCTGGAACCACGTAGGTTTATTTGGACTTCGTCGTCCTTTACAAGATCTTGTAGCCCATAGGTCCCATGGCTTCTTGTTTCATATCGTTAGACTTCATCGCCGTGGAACCACATAGGTTTATTTGGACTTCTTCGTCCTTTACAAGATCCTGGAGCCCGTAGGTCTCACAACCTCTTATTAACCACGTAAGTTTCTTTCACACCATTTGGGATCCTTGGACTATGTAAGTCGATGGCCTCCCAATTGTTTATTCAAAACCATGTGTAGATATTGTATCTACACATAACACGTCTTTGTTTTCGTCACATGTAAGCATTACCCTTATACAAAGTATTCCCTAACACACATAATCATTTAGGGTTAACTACGGGTTTCATGTACTTACGAGTGTAGTGTACTTATGTTAATCATGGGCTTTGCTACTTTCGACTCCTCGCTCAAACGCTTAACCCGATCCGACCCGAACTCGCAATGCACCGCGCTTAAACTTGTTTAAACGTAATCAGAAGTGTGGGAGTGGTTTTTGAATTGTTGTTTCAAACAAATGGCTCAAACCACCTATTTATAGGATGAATTCAGGTTTCATGATGGACCGTTACCAACGGTGACATCAAAAATAGAGTGTTCACATGTGAACCAATACTATTCACATGTAAGCCAAGTGGTTCATATGTAACCATGCTAGGTGACATCTTTTTACAAGTAAATAGCCATGTGATTATAGGATAGAGGAGTGATTACAAACTTTAAGATTGAACCAAACACATCAATTCAACTTGATTTTAGCATAATGTAGTTTAGTTAACTTCAGTTTGTGGACACGATTCCTTTTAGGTGCCCTTAGTTAATCTTGTGTTTGATGATTAATTTATAAAATAAATCATATTTTAGGTAAAGGATGATCCAATTTGAGTTTTAACAAAAGTTATAAAAAAAAGATGTAGTATTCTAGTAATTTATCTTGCAGTATCCTCATTTATATATAAATATGTATATGAATATGCATTAGCTCTAGTCTTTGCTTTGCCTTATGGTTAACTTTCCTTAGTCTATCCTTTGTCTTAGCCATTGTTGTGCCTTGGCGTTTGTCTTGGAGAATAGACTTTTTCGGGGAGTGTATACGTATTGTAGAGGGGTTAGTACTACATCTTTTTTCGCTTGTCCGTGTGCTATGTTATCTTGTTGCTACTTTAGTTTGTCTAGCACTTTATGATAGTACTCTTGTATCATTGTTGTTTAGACTACATGGATTTCTATAGTATGCTCAAATAAAAAGTTTTTTGAGCCGGGGGTCTCGCTAGGAGTAGCCTCTCTATATCTTGGAGTAGAGGAAAGATTTGTCTCCACCCCAACTTCTCCAAACCCAAGAAAAAGCTCTGTTATAAGTGAGAGTTTGTTAGGTATGTTTTATATGCATAGAAATTTAGAAAAACATACAAATTAGAAAGAAAAAAAACTACATATATGTGAAGCCAAAGACATAGCAAGTTATTTCCAGGAGCATAGACATGATGACTGATTCTCTATACACATTCAAACGAGGCAAATGGGCAATAATGTCACTCTCATCGAATATGCTATTAGACATTTCCATTACACAAGTGATCAATATTTCTAATTTGATTCTCATATTTCGGCCGCCACTCGGTCCTTCCCTTCACAATCTCACCACCAGGAGTACCATCACTACCACTCTCAAATAAGAGCACATGTTGGCAATCAACATGGTTAGAATCAACTATTCCACCATTGTCACCACTACCATCACCACCCAATACCGACGCGAGTGATTTCAGCACGCTATCCTTCCTACATTCTCTACGATACTCGAGAGTAATGCTAGCAAGCTCATACTTCTCCACAACTTGTGGAACACCCTGTGATAATAACCATGTATATTATATTTAGATGGACATGTAAACATGATTATTGACTTTTTAAGTTTAGAGCTGAAAATCTAATTGGTTATTATATATTTTTTTTTAACAGCAATTCCTTGATTTTCTAGGATAAATACACCACAACCTACACCCGGCAGGATTTGAATCCACAACGTTTTAGTAGTGGGGTACACCACATAACCATCAGGATGTCTTCTTGGGGACAATTGTATTTGTGTGGTTAAATAGAGAAGATGCTTACCGCAAGGATCCAACCAATATACTTCACATTGTTAACATGTAGGTTGACATCCAAATCACTCCACCTTGGCTGCATGAAAAATAATCCAAAGTATGAAAAATGAATCGAAGTATTGACCCGGAAAATGACATAAAATCTTTAGAAAAAGATTAAGGATGACCGTTGACTCACAGTCAAACCGTTGTGAACATAGTCAGCAGTGGTCTCTTCAAGTTTAGGTAATTTTCTGCAATCATCATCCACAACCGGAGGTGCATCCACAAAATAATGCTCGATTTCACGTCGGACTTCATCTGGAATTCTAGATAACCTCCTTGTCTCTTTATTCATCATAATCCAACTACTGCAAGATAGAAAAACATAAACTGTTGTTATAATCAGCATACAGAAAACTAAACAAGATTAATAAAAATGAGTTATAAGTTATATAACCTTGAAGCACGTGTTAAAATCTCGCCTGTTTTGCTATCGCGAAGCAGCCAATCACGTCGCATACTGTTTTTCCCATTTTGGGCTACCCATGTGGATACTTGAACAACATCACTCCTGCAACAAATTTCAGAATATCAAAACATATCAAAATGGTCAAATTAGTAATTATGGGTTCTTACCAAGTTGGATAATGGTCAACTACCACTCGCATCTTTGTCACCGCCCAAAATAGGTTCCTCTTGCACATCTCTGGTGTTGCAAAACCATCACCCACAAGTCCAACAGACTTTGCATGATTAAGAGCAGTTTCCTGAAAAATCATTAAACACTTAAGCTTCTGATATAAAATCCGTTACAAAGATAATAACATACCTGCAAATGATTCATTAGCGTTTCTATTGACGCATTTCTATCAGCACCTATTTCATATGATCTAATAGAGAAGTTTTGACGAAACAGAAAGCCATCTTGAACAATTCTCCCTAAACCAAAAGTATCAATTTCAACAAGCGTATCAGGTCGTTTGGTCTTCCATTCCAGCAGCATCCATTGCTTCTCTGCAGCTAAGAAAATTGTTCTGATTGCAGCAAGCAACATACTCCAATCAGGCAATTGGTTGATAAAGGTTCTCTGGCCATGTGATGCAGAACTATCATCAGTTTTGAGGCCATTCATGACACGCGTTCTACTCCCATTCACCTCTGTAGGAGCCTGTGCGTCCGCTTTAACTTGTATACCACCAGAATTAACAGATTTTGTCTTGATTCCACGCATTTCTACACTACACGATTCGTTTCCATGCTTACCGGATGTCTTCCCCCCGGAATGAGGTTTTGGGGAAGAAACTGGAAACAGTGATGCAGTAGCAGCAGCAGCAGCCATGTTTAATGATTTTCAGTCAAATCTTTGTTTCAGAAACGATTTCTGAAAGCTTAATTAAAGAACACTGCAAAAAAGATAACCACTAGATCAGACACTTACTTGTTTATAACCCTCAATATATTCTATAGATTAACTGAAGTTGATTTATAACCATTTAGATTCAACAAGAAAGAGGTTATGATCAATTATGATAATCTGAACACATAAGCGGGATTTACTTCATTTTAGCTAGGTGCTAAACCTACCTTTCATAAATAGCACACAACCTACCTTATGGAACATAATTAATTTTGGGTTACCAGACAAGGTACCTTTCCCTACCAACAACTATATTGAGGCAAAACCGATTTCTCGACGATATATCTGAAGCATTCGAATCACAAAAACTAGTTTCCACCATTCTAACTATATCCAACTCGATTCGCATTTTATTCAAAAGTCAAAACCTAACAACCAATTTATACTGTCGAGAATCCACCTTGCCTCCTGCTATCTGGCTTTCAGTCTGTCCCAATATTCCAATATGTAATTGCACTTTCCTTTCGGCTTTTTATACCTTGCTGTCCGCCTTAAACATATGAATTATAAGAGTATCTCAGGCCAGTGCCGTCCTTGAGATTTCTGGTGCACTGTGTAACTTGAAAAAATAGGCCCCTAAATATGTAGTTGTACATGAAAAAAAATCATTAATACGACGATTGGTTTTTTTTTATTCGATCGATTAAAGCCCTAATAGATCGAGTGATTGCCGATTGTCGATTAAAGCCCCTGACGGCGTCTCCTCAAATTCTATTTACTTGCCGCTAGTTTTTTTTTAATTAGGTTTAAAAAAATTTAATTTTTTAATTGAGTTAAATGAGTTTACAATTTTATATAGGTTAAATGATTTTAAATTGGCTAAAACTAAAAAAGACGTTAGGTTAGTTTTTAAAAAAGTTTACTCGGTTTAAAATGTTATTGGTTTATAAACTTTATATGTTGTTTTAAAATAAATTTTAATATGTAATATATATAAAAAAATTAAAAATTTGGGCCCCCGAAATAACGGGTCCTGTGCGGTCACACATCCCGCACCCCTAAAGGGCCGGCCATGTCTCCGGCGCTAGATGCAATAAACGCGCCATATCGATCATGTGCCACATGGCCCAAATCAGATTTCCACTCTTTCGTTAACAACGTAAACTTTACTCCAACGCTACATTTTATCTTCAAACACCTACTTTTTTATATATAAAACGATAATTAAATATGGGTCTGTGAAAAAAGATGGCCCACCATAACCCGTTTTCAGGCGTTTGGAATTCCAAACACAAACAAACGAACGCCTCGGTGTTTGCCGCCTCCTCCAACGCTCGGTGTTTGCCGCCTCCTCCATCCTCCATCTGCTCCATCAGTAAGGTGCCTTAAAGGTGATCTAAACGAAATTATTATTTTGATTTTTTTATATTAAATCCCAAATTTGTAGAACAGTATTTAAAGAATAAAATAATGTATATATTAATGGGTCATGTGATTATAAAAGAGTTTCTTATAATTATCATTAGAGTGGAATACAAAATTAATAATAATCTAAAAGAGATAATATTAAACAATAAGAAAACTCAATTATAACTACACCTTAAATAAAAGAAATGTGTAAGCAAATTTATTATCCTTTTACATCAATTTACATGCATAAACTATTCATGAAAACAAATAAGCAAGATGGGGGCGGCCATGCCCACGTAACTAAGATGGGGCGTCAAACACCGTGTCGGGTGTTTGTTAACGGGGTATCATGGGCAGGCGTTGTGGGGTTAACGGGCGTGAGGGCAAAACTAACCGTTGGTGTGGGTGTTTCTCAGGGAAAGTAGCCGTTGGCTACATTAAAAAAACATAAGCTTTAAATAACCATAAACTTTAATCATCTTTACTCACATCAAAATTCTTCTTCCCCTTTTTTTACATTCAAATTTCTTAATCTTCATCTCCATCCAACTCTTCAAACATGAATCCGTGTAACCCAAACAACCCGTATTTCCAACAATACGTCGAAAAAATCACTCACTTTAACGCTACTTTCAATCGGGTTTCTAAGTGGTACAAGTGACGTTGACGTTTTAGTTGAGGCTCATCAACAATAAAAAGACGAGTATAACATCTCGTTCACTATGGACAAATCTTGGGACATTTTGAGGAAACCTTCAAAGTGGTATCTAGTCCCGTTAATGGGCCGATCGCTACCAAAAAACTGAAAATTTTGCGACAACAGATTTCGTGGGAATTTTGTAGAAATTGGTCGTTAGTGACAAGTTTCTGACAAAAAATGTTTGTTGGAAAAACCCCTGTTGGAAATGTTTTTTCAGACAAAATTCCAACTAATTTTCTGACGAATTAGCGACAAAAGTCTTTCGTCGGTAATTTCCGACAATTATATTAAACAAATAAGTTAACTTATTTAATAAATTTATCGGAAAATTGTAGGAAATCTTATGATTACTTTTTTGCTTTTGTTTTGTCCGAAATTTGTCGCTAATTTGTGGGAAATTTTTTTGTTGGTTACTTGTCGGAAACTTTTGTAAAAAATATGCATGTTTTCTAGTAGTGGATCATCTAAAAGGTCAAAAACAAAGTCTTCGAATGATCACACTTCCTCTCAAGCCGGTTCGGATGCGCGTTCGCATATAAATGTTGATAGACACGAATGACGAGTTTGATCTCCAACCGGTAAGTCCGATCGGGAGAGATAGAAGCAACCGAAAAACAAACACTCATCTTCATCTTCAATCAATCCGAAGGTCAAAACGCATACTGAAACTTTAGACTCGAAAATTGAACGACTACTCGGGTTCAAGGAAGAAAAACAAAAGGACCTTGATTTTGATTTCCTCGTGAGAGACGTCTCACATCTACCGGAGGAGGATCGTGAAATCTACGAGCAAAGGAAAGCCGAAATAAGGGCAAAATACAGCAAGAATTAGTTTTAGTAGTTTCGTCTTTTATTTTTTTTGAACTTTTTTTTGAAGTATTTGTAATTTTATTTTATTTTTGTCTTGTTTTATAATTAAAATTAGTATTTTAATGAAAACATTAATAAATAAAAAGTAATTATTAGCAAATGATAATTTAGTTAAACCATTACACACGTTTGATAGTTTAGTTAGTAAAAACCCTACTGCATACATGAAAGTTACTTTTTCAAATTTTAGTTAAACCACTACATTTAGACTTAAAATAATAGGTCCGGGTGTTACTTTGAAAATGAACATCTCACGTATTTCTATTTTTTAGTTTCAATTTTGTAACACTTTTATGATTCAAATTAACTTTAATTAAAATTATGTTATGTTTGTGTAAAATAACTATATTACCATTTTACATAATATAGGCACTGTTTATTACTTCACATAAACAATAAAAAATAAAAACAAATTAAAGCCCAACCTATTATATATAGATTATATAAACTTGATATTGATAAAAAGTGCATTAATGAAAGAAGAAAACTTGTTGGGTGGAAGTGGAATGGGGATGGGGGGATCGATCTTGTCGGTGTTGGAAATCAGGCCTCTTTATGATCACTCCAAATCACGATCTTTGAACAAAACACGTTTGATTCTTTTATTTTGATAACCAAGAAAAAAACCACACTAAACAATGACCCATAAACTCTATATTTATACTAAAAACTAAAGTAATCCTAACCTAACTCAATAACTATAAAATAATCAAATAAATAAACAAACTCACTCATAGTAATAATTATATTTAATCAAGGTTAAACCTTCATCCTTCCCTTTGATCTGAATTTGTACCTTCTAGATCTTGAATTCTAAGCAAGACCCATAACTCTTCCACTTTAATCCTTAGACCGTTTACCTTACATTCTTCTTTTTGATCCACTCTTTGATCACGTAGACTAATTTCTTTAACCGGTCTAAT
The DNA here is from genome assembly GCA_023525975.1 of Smallanthus sonchifolius. Taxonomy (NCBI): domain Eukaryota; kingdom Viridiplantae; phylum Streptophyta; class Magnoliopsida; order Asterales; family Asteraceae; genus Smallanthus; species Smallanthus sonchifolius. The sequence goes on along the minus strand of CM042024.1, from coordinate 89,973,485 downwards.
CTTTGATCTTAGCAACCCTATATCTTTCAACACCATCATGATAATAAAAATCATGATTTGCATCTCTTCTTATCAAGTATTCAGTGTCTCACACACTTCGCTTTGGCTTATGTATGAAACCTACTATCACTTCAAAAAAAAGTAAACTTGTTTATTTGCCTCTTCTTTGTTTGCTTTCTTTGGTCTGCACACCGGCCACAAAACAAATCTTTTTATGATCACATGCAAAGCATTCTTCACTTTTTTTGCTTGTCTTCATTGCCCAACAGCAAGACACTACCTCTACGTTATTTAATATGCCTCGCATAGACTGAACATCCCTCCTAAATCACGCAGGTCTTCCACGCCACTACCGAACTCACCTTTCACAGGTTTCAGCTCTCACAACCCTTTTGAACTATCTCTCACAAATCATAAGTATTCTTCACTTCGTTTGAACCACTCACGTGTTCTAATACTTTTTCGACGGTCCCCACAGGTCCGTTCCTTCTTGATCAATCTCTTATAGATCGACCAACTGTTTGGTGGCTTTGGACTTCCCCGGTATGAACTATGTCAAACTATGATACCAATTGTTGGAAATCATGCCCCTTTCTGAACACTCCAAATCACGATCTTTGAACAAAACACGTTCGACTCTTTTATTTTGATAACCAAGAAAAAAACCACACTTTACAATGACCACTAAACCCTATATTTATACTAAAAACTAAACTAATCCTTACCCAACTCAATAACTATTAGATAATCAAATACATAAAAAAAAACTCACCCCTAGTCTAATACGAACTCAACCAAACAATTAATAAATTAATATTAATAATTATATTTAATCAAGATTAAACGTTCAGTCCGATCTTATTCGGTTATTGGATGAGGTTGCATGGTCGAGCAATTCGGATTCTTGGGTGTGGGTTATGGAACGTGATGATGTTTTCTCAGTCAATGTCGTCTGCAAGCTCATTGACAAGTTATTTTTACAGGATGGAAATTGCTCTACTTTAAGACTCCAAACCCGGGAGACCTCACTCGTTGGATTTACTAATAAACACATAGTGAATTAAACTTTAAATAGAATTAAAGCAGCTGAAATAATATTCAATTTACAAATTGAGTTAACATAGCAGACGCATTGTCTTAAACATTAGTTTCAATAACATAAACAATCAGGATGCCAGTGTCTTCGCTTGGGTAATCTCTTAGCTCAAGCTCTGCATCCATCAACAACAGCAACCTACACTTAACCAGAAGGCATGTTAAAAAGTCAACTAATGCTAGTGAGTTCTAGCTTTACATAAAACATTACATATCAAAAACGTTTTTCCAAAACATAACATTCATCATTAATAATAAAACCGTACATAATATGCAATAACGTCAAACATAAGTCTACCATACATGCTGAATGTGCTCCTTTTCATAACCGTCAATTCCATAAGGCATTATACGAATTTCACTCCTTCACGTGATAGTTTCGCTCCTTAACGCGGCTGTTCCACGCCTTCATGTGACATATACGGGGTCACGAGACCCGTCATCGTACCAGCTGTACAACCGTTAGCTAGTCACTAGGCCCCTGTATAGGTATAGCCAATCATTCGTTGCGTCTAGGATGCCCGACCCCCTCGGAATCCTAACCTAGACACATTATTCGTTCATCGTGTCCTGGATGCCCGACCTCGTCGGAATCCGAACCTAGACACATCATTCATTCATCGCATTCGTCCCTGAAGGAACCGTTGGCAGTTTCGACTTATATTATGACTTTCAACATTCATTCATTCGTAAATCTCTTAGTTAAAGCATTGTACGTTTTATTAAAAAATCTTTCTTTTATAAACCTTTCATAATCATTTAAGGCAAAACATTTCATAAACTATTTCCATAATCATCCTTTTCATAAACATTTTATTTCATAACATTTCGTAAGCATGCGGTCAGTCCTAAAAACATAGTAAAACTCATAAAAAGGGGACATCTGGAACTCACCTGACTTCTTTAGTTAAATCTTTTCTAAGGGTTTGGCTGAACCAGGTACTAAACGATCTGTTCGAATGGTCAAAAATGAAATGTGTCAACTACACGATAATAACTAAAGCGCTTCGTCCGAAAACCATCCTTGGTCGAAAACCTTTTCGTCGGAAATCCTTGTCGGTTGAAATCTCTTTCGGTCGAAATCATTTCAGTCGACATCTCTTTCCCCCGAAAACTACTTCGTCCGAAATTTCTTTTGTTCGAGGTAGCTTTTCGACTGGAACGCAATGTTCCTCATTTCGACCCAAATCGGTTTCGGTCGAAAACCCCTTTTCGGTCCCTTCGACCACTTTACGGACCATTCAAAAGTTCTTGGCCAAAATCATCGTTTTCGATCTAGGTTTCCAACTTTTTACGTCCAAACTGTTTGATTACTTCCCATGAAGCTAAATCCATGGTTTTTAGGCTTAACCACACGTAAAAATCTAAGCTTTTTGGATCAAACTCGTTTTTACCCTTTTTTACCAAAAAAAAACCCTAAAACAGAGATTTAGACAAGATCGTTACCTCGAAACTACTAGTTTCTTCGGAGAAGCTTCAAGCAAAAGGTGGAGAAAGATGATGGAACAATCTTAAGCCCAAAACCATCACTTTCTCTCTGTACGCTTTTCTCTCTCTAGAAATTGAAGAAGATGAAGTTGTAAATGGGGAATTTAGGTAGTGGAGGCTAGGGTTAAGGGGTCTCCCCTTCCCTAGGCCCAAACGCTATCACCTAAGGCCCAAATCTTCGGCCCGTATCGTTCCTTATGATCCTCATCACTTATTTTCGCATATTACATCTACAAATGGAACAGATTCGTTCCAAGAAAAGTAACAAATTTTGGCATGGAGGATTACTCTTGATCGGCTTCCAACAAGGTTAAAACTTATTAATAATGGTATAAATATGACATCAACGTTATGTTCTTCTTGCGGGAATCATCTTGAATCGGTAGAACACATTTTCTCTATGCGACATCACGTCGAAAGTTAGGAAAGTTGTTGAAAATGGCTTCATCTGGTGTTTCCATTGTCTACTTTCTCGTGTGACTTGGTGATATAGGTTGACTCGGCTTTGAATTCTAAGGCAAAGAAAAACATGTTAGAGGCTATTGTCATGCCTTCTTGGTGGTTGATTTGGCGGTTCAGGAATGACTGTGCGTTTCAAAAGAAAAAAAATTCATTGGGGAACTATTTTTATTTGTATTCTTAACTACTCTTATTTATGGTTTGTAAATAGGAATAGGAATTTTAATATTATATGGGAGAATTGATTGCGAAACTCATTCTTAACTTTGTAATTAGTTTTTTTCCTCCTTCCTTCTTGCTAGGTTGTGAGCTATAATATTAAGTCGTTAACCCACCCCCCCCAGGCAACTTTCTAGGTTGTTTTTTCGGCCACGTACCGCGTGGTTTTCTTCTTCATTCTTGCCTTATAAACAAATATAACCCTCACCTGTCGACCGCGCGCAAACTCACTCTCGGCTCTGTTACTTCTCGGTTTTCCAACCGGTATTCCGCCTAGCAAGAAACCACAAAAACGTATCCCACAACCAAATTAAAGTTAATCACATTGTATCTCCACTCCAAACGACCCTCATACTTGAATTTCAGACTAAAGAATATCTTACGAAAAGCTTTTGTACGTACGATTTCTAGTTATCTAAGTTTCGATTTTACAGGTTTTATAATTAGAACTTTTATATATAAAATAATGTATATTATTTAATTAGTTTTAAATAAAGTTATGTATAATAAAGATTATTATTTAAATACATATTTGATATCTTAAATAAAAAATTATATAAATAACATGTTTATTTATACTCGCGAGCCTATTCAAGCTCGATATGTTAAACCCGGGCTCAATCTTGTTTATTAAATGTTCTTTGATATAAGCATGAAATCAGGCTAGAGCTCATTTAATTAAGATCGGTTCATTTCAGCTTTTAGTGAGGATCTCAAGTAGCTCACGAGCGGTTTGGCTCGTTTACGCCTTTATATGTACATACCCTAAGCGTTGTTACACGTGTCGACACTCAACCTCAATGAAGTATTTCCGGTTAGCACAGGGACCATGAACTGAGGCCCTGAATATTGACGTGATCACCCAGGCTGCATGCTAGTTCAAAAATCTATAAAAGTAAGTCGGACAAGCACACCAAACATCACTCTTATAATAAAAAAACTAAATGGTTTTGTCACTTGATATCACCATATTCAATCTCATAAGTTTTCCCTCTAAAACCACATTTATATCCTCCATTTATTATTTCTATATTTAACATTTTTTTTTAAATTACATAAATAAACATTTAACAAATCAATTTATCATTATTACCACTAGCTAATATTTTTTTTATAATTATCATCAAAAGTGAATATTTAAAAAAAAATCAAGAATTAAAAATAGGAGATTTAAAAAAGCGAGTTTTTAAAGTTTTATTATTAAAAAAGATTTTTTAAAATTTTATTATCAAAAAACAAGATTTTTTTTAATTTTACATATAAAATTTGAAAATACTACATTTGTATTATAAATAAATATGCGTTAAAATAAAGTTTACTAATATTTAATTAGTAGTTTCTTAATTAAATTTGATATTTATAAATAAAATTTTTATTTTAATTTATAAATTTTAATACTTAGTTTTAATAAAATTAAGAAACTTGCAAATATTTATTTTTTAAAATGTATTATATTTTAAACTTTATTTTTTTTAAATGACGAGATTTTTTTCTTAAAAAAATATGTTTACAAGTTTCAATTCTAATTTTATAGTTTTAATTTTTTTCATATTTATTTTTGGAATTTTAAATTTAACTGTGTCGAAATATTTAAGGAGTGAAATTTTTAAAATTTGGAGTTTTAAATTTTGAATTTAAAAGACGATATATTGTTGAAATTTAAATTTTATTTTGTATCTTTTTTTTTAATAAGAGATTTAATATTAAAAGTTTAGCGAGATTTTTCGCATACAAGTAGTATCCGTCAATCAGAGAATCTTGATAATGATTTTGATGAAAGTTTATAATCTCCTGATTTTCTAAATGAACTTACACTATCAAGTTTGTCAAACCATAAATTAGTTTTAAATGTATGTGTTCCAATTATTCTATTAAGAAATATTGATGAAAAAAATGGTTTAGGTAATGTAACAAGACTTCATGTCAAATCACTCGGTAATCGCGTTATAGAAGCGAATATTATATTTGGAAGCAACATTAGTCATCACAATTTTATCTTTATAATTGGGTTAACATATTCAAACAAAAAAATCTCATCAAAACTTCAAATAAGAAAATATAAAATTGTTGTATGTTTTGCAATAACCATGAATAAAAGTTTAGGGCAATCACTTTCAAATGTTAGTTTGTATTGAAAGATCCAATGTTTATTCATGATCAGATATATGTTGCATTATCAAAAGTTAAAAGTAGAGATTGACTCAAGCTATTAATCTTTGGTAAATATGGAAAAATCACCAATATCACGTCAAATGTTGCTTACAATGAAAATTTGTAAATAATCATTGTAAGGTTTAATTTGACATGTAATTTAATATATTATAAAAAGTATACAACTTATGAAATGTATTTTCACGTATTTTTTGATGTTATGATTACTCTCATCCATATAATCTTAACATGTAACAAAATGAAAAGTTACAAATACAATATCAAAATTATATAAAAAAAAGTTGTTATGATATTTAACAATATAATTTTAACGTTTCACCCCGTAAAACTAGTTATAGAATAAATGCCTACACCTAACTTAGTTGCTTCCTACAATCCTAAGCTCAATCTAGTCATTAGGATTACGATACGTCTGCCTTTAACAATTAGGGCCATGGCCTAACACCGAAGTGGTGTGGTCGAAGCTGTCACCATAAGTTGTGTCATCATGTGCCATAATCTAATCGGAATCAGCATCTCCATCGGTCTAGCTCGCAACCACATAAAAGGTACTATAACAAAATTAAATACATATTAGAAAATTTAAAAGTGTGAAAAGAACATAATAAAAAATTACAAAATGACGCACATTGTTGCTATATATATTAAACTAGCTTTAACCCCATGTGTTACACGGGGTGAAATACTGAAATGTTAATATTATATTGATAAATATCTTAATATCTTTTTTTATACAAATTTAATATTGTATTGGTAACTTTTTCATTTTGTTATATGTTAAGATTATATGGATTAGAATAATCAAAACATAAAAAAATACATGAAAATACATTTCATAAGTGGTGTACTTTTTACAATACATTAAATTAAATATCAAATTAAACTTTACAATAATGATTTACAACTTTGAAAATACTTCATTGTATACAACATTTAACATGGTATTTGTAACTTTTCCATGTTTAACACCCACTAAATGCAACAAAGAATAAAGTTTCTTTTCCTCAATTACTGAAAACACAAAATAGCTAAAATTGTTTGAAAAAAATGTCACAAACGGTGCGAACCTGATTGAAGCCAGTAGGGAGTCAAAGAAATCGAAGATAATCAAATTGGTCAATGGTTTCTTTGCATACGTAATTTCTCCATTTTATTAGTTTTTTGAAATTCTATCAGCCTTTTTGTAGCAACTTTAACCTTGATGTTGTAACATATTTATAAATATTTAATTTGTAATTAAATTTAGGTATCAAAATTAAATTAATTTTTTTTAAATCTCGCCTTAATAAAAAAGTTTTAAAAACTCATTTTTTAATAATAAAACTATAAAAACTCGCTTTTTTAAAATCTTCTATTTTTTAATTCTTGAAAATTAATGTAAGCTAAATACTTATGTAAAATGTTTATTTATGTACTTTTTAAAAAAAAATAAGCTAAATATGAAAAAATTAAATAGTAGATGTAAATGTAGTTTTGGAGGGAAAAACTTGTGAGATGAAATGTGGTGATGACATGTGTCAACTTATTTAGTCTTTTATTAGAATAGAGATTGCAACTTTGGTATATGGACATTGAAGTACAAATGTGTTTAGTTTGTTTTTTAATTAGGGAAAAACACCAAAATCGACATAGTTCTCTAAAAAATACCAAAATGAACATTTAGTCGGTATTAAGCCGGCTAAGCCTTTAGTTTTTGTCGGCTAAGCTTTTGAATTTAGCCGGCTTAGCAGGCGTTTTTTTAATTTGTAACATCCCGAATTTTAGAACACAGAATAGTTAGCGAAAATTAAAACTTAGCAGGAATAAAAGGAGCGGGCTCGGGCTTGGGAGTATGGGCTGAAAAGGGCTAGGGTTGGTCCCTTATAAGCCTCAAGACCAGCCCCAAACCCTCATCTCCTTCACCATTTTCGCCACCCTAGAGAGAGAAAGAGGGAGAGAGCCTAGAGAGAGAAAGTCTCGGTTTTTGAATTTGAGCTTCAAGGATCGTTAGCAAGAGTCTCTAGAGCATTTAGCAACGAAAGACAAGCGATAACAGGTAACGATCACCCCATCATATCTGATTTTTTATTTAAAGTGGGTTTTATGTGTTTTCTTTAAGAAGATCGGATTTTTTACGTGTGTTTATGTCTAAAAACCATAGATTTAGCTTCATGGTTAAGATTGAAAAAGTTTGGACATAAAAAGTTGGGATTTTGGATCAAAAACGAAGAATCTAGCTTAGAACAGATGAGTCGTCCGAAAAGTCCTTGAATGGACCGAAAAGTCTGAAGCGTCCGAAGAGTAAGATTTCGGACAAACATGATTTCGGACACAAAATATTACGGACGAAACAGTTTTCGAGCGAAATAGATTTCGGAAGGAAAAGTCTTCGGATGAAAGACCTTTCGGGTGAATTAGTGTTCGGGCGAAATGGTTTTCGAACAAGACTTTTCGATCGAAATAGATTTCAGTCGAAAAGAGATCTCAGACAGTAGAGTTTTCGATCAAGTAGATTTCAAACGGATAGTTTTGTCATGACCCAGAGTTAACACGTTTTCGTTTATGACCACTCGAACAGATCGTTGAGCCCTATATCTAAGAGGATTAACTAAGAAACTCAGGTGAGTTCTAATCCCCTTTTTGCCTTCTTTTGGTGTAGTATGCATACTTAGTGTAGAGTGTATATTACATATTTTTACATTAATAAACAAGGTGAAAAGCTATGTTTTAGTGAAAAGTTTAAAAGAGTCAAATGTACGTTTTGAGCAAGAATAGTTATATTATTGGCAAGTGTTTACTATATTTTTATATACATAAACAAAGGCATAATATACGTACTAGTATGTTTTCAGTAAAGCAAGATATGTTATTTTGGCAAGCGTTTACTATATTTTCATATACATAAACAAAGGCATGATATATGTGTTAAGCTATATTTCAGTTAAAGCAAAGGTATTTATGGCAAGCGTTTACTATATTTTCATATAAATAAACAAAGGCATGATACATGTTAAAGTTATGATCAAGTTAAAGGAAGTTTTATGAACATAAAGTGAACAGATTTCCTATGGGAATGTGTACCAACTGTAAAGGTCCTTGGGACAGATGTTACTTATACAAGATGTTAGATATGGGTTTTACCCATTAGTAAGAACCTTTGGGTTCGCTAACGGTTGTACAATTGGTATGAGTGACGGCGGTTGCTAGGGAGGTCCACGCAACCTCCCCTTAGCCTTAAGCGGTATTGTCGGTTCATGGACATGAGCCATTGGGGCATTGACCAGGTACTCGTCGGTTCATGGACATGAGCCATAGGGGCGATACAGTAGTGACAAGGGAATTGACGGATAAGCGGTATTGTGGATTCATGGCCGTTGGCCATGGGGGCATTGACCAGGTACTTGTCGGTTCATGGACGTGAGCCATGAGGGCAGTACAGTGTAAAGGAATTGACGGTTTATTATATGTTTTAAACTGCTTCGAACAGTAAAGTATGTAAAGTTTTGGCCTTAAGGGCAGTATGTGCGTAATAGTAAATCTTTTATATATTTGATTTAAAGTAAATGTTAGAACTCACTCAGCATTGCTGATTTTTAGTATGCATGTCAGTTAAGTGTAGGTGGCTATTGATGGATGAGGATGCTTGACTTGGAGTGAAGAGTTACCCAAAGATCAGTGTCTGACATCCTGTTTATGTTTATGTTATGTTTCAGTTATTTAAGACAAGTTTCATTTCTTTTTAGACAAGCTATGTTTAGACATGATATGTATTTTCCGCTGCGTATGTCGAAGTTTTAAATCGTTTCTGCTGTGTTATTGAGTGTCTTATGTTTAAGTGTTATGTGTTGATGAGTAAATACAATACGTGAGGCCTCCCGGGTTTGGGGCCTTACATAATTTAGCCTGGACAAATGTCCATTTTGGTATTTTTTTTCCCTTTAAATTAAGCATATATATTTGTCAACCCGTTTAAAATTATAATAAATGAGTATATTTTATAAGTTCAACTCACTAACCCGTTTACAACTTGATCACAAGACATTTACAACTCGCCAACCATTTTACAACTCGCCAACACATTTATAACCCAACAACCGTTTAGAAAAATGGGTTTCACATGCTGTGTTCGGGTTACACGAATAAATATATGATCGTGTTTGGGTTTATTAATTTCAACCTACCAACCTAGCACAA